>JAROYE020000001.1:15262809-16644968 GCA_029619315.2 Dynastes maya
TAACTTCTATTAGCCTGACTATTCGAACGCAAACGGGCGATGGATGCTGGAGTGGGGTGCAGTTTGAAATATTGTTAGATAGGTTAGATGATTTTAATATTTTGACATTTTATGAAATTTGTTAATTGTATGCCCTCTATAGTTTGATATAATATGGATTTGCAAAGAAAAAAATGAGTTGTAATCATTGGCACATCGGTTGCATGTTTTTTGTTTCTATTAAGTTTTTTTCTTGTATACCTCTATGTTTATTCTTTTATTTAAATATATCGTAACGTTTATCATATTAACCATTTATATTTTTACATAAATATGTATATTATAACAAATACCCTTTCACATATATCCTTCAAAAGTTTTGTTTTGCTTTTTTAACGAATAAAGTAACACTGCGCATGACGGGTAATTTTTCCCGACGTCCGGAGATCGGTAACATTCAGGTAAGTGAAGCATCTAGCCGCGTTCGAAAAGTAGGGTAAACATTGTCCAGAGCAAGTTATCCGCTATTTTCGAACAGGTAGGGGAGTACCTGGCGACTACCTACTGAATTTTCTAACGCGCCCCAGCAGCATGTGTAGCGGAAAAACTACCACCTATTTAAGTTCTGACGCGCCGCAATCAAAATCAAGCCTTGTTATCAGTAGACCACAGCACCGTTAATTACTTGATAAAATATTTAAGACGGAAGACATGAATTATTTTATCTAAGGGTTGTAAATAAACCACCTCTGGGACTATTTGCAAGTCAACCGTATTTCGCTGGTAAAACCGGGTATAAATTAGTGTTGTGCGTGCCGAATTTGAATGTGATAGTTTTTAAACGACGGATGACATGAATAGGATTTCTAATTGGTTCTGAATTACCAGAACTAGAATAAGCTCTTTGACGATGTTTTGATATTTCCAAAACCTTCGAAAAAATAAACATATTCATTGAACTCAAAAAATGTCGAAATAATATGCAATTTATTTTTTAATCCTTTCTAAATTATAAAACTTTCAATGTAGGTAACGTAATTTGAAACTTGAAAATAATTGAAATCTATCTTGTAAAATAAACGAGATCCCCATAGTGGCTCGCGCATTTGCGACAACTTGTACATATTTATTGGTGCGTTAATTTTAATAATAAATACATTGCTTTACCTCTGCAGCGCAAGTCAAATTGATGTAATTCGGATATAAACCCATAAACGATGCTTCACTTGGGAAAGGGTTGTCTACTTCAACGCGACCACTACAAATATTGTACACTACATAACTTAACTTAGAACCTGACATAACAATTGCATGAATTCCTTGGGCATCCACAGCTATGGTTAGGATTTGACCAGCTGTATCAGAGATTTGAATTTTTCTTGGTGTCTTCTGAAAACAATCTGGAGCTCTAAACGTAGCTGTCGATTTCAACACCTGTCAAATTTGATATTTTACACGACTATTGAAGAACTGATTAAATATTTCTTTCCAATTACTTACCTGTAGATCATCCTTCTTCATCAAACGACAGTCCTGAAGTATATCATCTACATCTTTGTTATCTCTATCGCGAGTATGGGAAGACGGAAACCTAACAGCTGCATAAGCACCATCTACTTTCAATACTCTACCGACCGGTACAGTGCGCGTATCTTCTAGGAAAATTACGTCTCTTAATTGCCAGGCTTCTTCATCTTTTCTTTGTTCCATCCCTTGTTCATTTCCAGAAACAGTCATTCGCTTTTGACGTTCTACGTTTTAAATAAATATGGTAAATAAGCCATTATAAATTTTTAATAAAGTTAAGTACAATATTAAAAAATGTCGTAAACTGTGTTGAATTATACACAAAAAGTTAGTGTATAATGTGAAAGGCTAATTTACAATACTTTAGCTCTGATTGCTGACCAATTTTAAGTTAATATCTTAAAACTGGTGGATGAAAGAGCAGTAAACTTATTAGAGTAAAATATTGCTAAGAACGGGGCAGCCTAACTTTCGATGCACATCATATATATGTATTTAAGATGTCACACTACCAATTGTAAGATATGAATTTGTAATTTTCTAAAATACAAATCAATTTAGTATTCATCAATAGTTTAACACATAAATAGTTATAGATTACTCCAGTTTAGCATTCATTACCACTTATTATAATTAATTAACTACTTTAAGGCGCCTATTATCAATTAATGCAATTCGACTTTCTTACAACTCTTGGTACACCGTTGTCGGCATATGTTTTTGTCAAAATTATCTTATTATGACATTTGTGTCACTCGTTTAGGTTACTGCTTATGCAACGCCTGTTGGACGTGATAATGCTTTTATTTGTTCTATTTTACTTTGATAATAATATGTTTGTTTATGTTTACACTTAAAATATTATTATTGTACGTTACATGTTATAAAAGTACTAAACTAGCGTGGGTATGCTGCCGCCATTTTAGACACTCTCTCGGTAGAAATCGTTTTCGTTGTCTGTATAGGATTACTATTTTAATAAACATCTACAGTAGAAAAACATTTCGGTTCGGTAATATGCTATTCAGGATAAATAATATAGCCAAATATTTATACTCAATGGCTAATGACCCCATATGACAACAGCGCAATATAAGACGGCATTTATGAGCAATAACGTGCATCGATAGTAACGCTGCCCCAAATATACAAAAACTTACTGTGACTGTTAGAAATACTTCCAGTGTCACTACAAGTACTAGATGCAGGTGATGGAGGTGGGGGCATGTCTAATCTATCAGCAGTCTCCTTATTTGTATTTTTATTTGATGTAGATCCTATAATGTTCAAATAGGGAATAAAATTATACACAAATAGTTCGAAAGTACTAGAAATCAACTTACCTAAGCCGCTTGTTCCTGGTGCTATACAATCCCTTAACCTATCTGAGTTTGATGATTGATTTGTAACAATTTTGAAAGTGCAAGTATCACTTAACGACCACGCAGCGTTCTGTAATTGTCCAACTTTGGGCACACCTGCCACTACAGTGAATCCTAAGGCGCCCGGTTGATACATCGGGCTATTTTTCATGCAAACTTGAGCTCCACTGATCAAATCAGATTGGTTGCCGCGTTGCTTCCTGAATTTTGCACGGTATTTTTCCCACAGTCGTTTTCGTTGTGGAAACGGTAAAACGCCCCTGATGATTTGTATAGTAAAATAATATTGGAGATGTAGAATGAAATATAGTGTTACTTACCACCAATATAGAGCTCCACTTTCTAACCTAGCAACCGTATACAGCGGGCAAGTATATAAGGCAGTGATCTTATCCGTTTGAAATTCCGTATAGGCTTGTGCGGTATTCTCCAATTTCGCCGAAGCTGCTATGAGCATATCATCGATGAAAGTTGCTACCTTTCCAGACTCTGTGGCTACAGAGCATCGAGTTGAACAAGCTGACAAATGAAGAATTTTTTCGCCCGATAAACCAAGTGACACTGTTTTGGGGTGATGAATGTTGGGATTCTGCAATAAAAGAAGTTTGTGATTTACAAATACCTAAGTATTTATTTCCTTAAGGTTTATTTATTGCAGTTATCAGAATGTTAATTAAAAATGATCATTATGCATCAATGGTTAGCACTTGTCATCATAGAGTACCTTGAATGAACTAAAAATTGCATAACTTTTGTTTTCCTCAACATAATTCTTGTTGGTTAAATCTCGAAACTGAGTAAAAAAACGTCTTATCACATCAGAATTTTTAAAATATCGAAGGGGAAAAAACCCGAATATTACTTAATGTAAAAAGTTATATTTGTTTTTAAATACCATTTCGTCTTCAATTATATTTTTTTGTCCAGTTCCAAAGGTAATCTCTCATCACGTCTTCGTCCTTGTGGAATATTACCATCTTTGACAGTAACATTCCATATTCACAAATCTTTTTATAAGCACTCCCACCCTTTGTACCTCGCACCACCTAACTTGACCAAAAAGAAGTCTACATTTTTTTCTAAATTGGATATAATTTCCTCATATTGTGCCTTTTCCGTTATTCTCAAGAAAATTATTTACTGCATTGTCGAATAACTCCTAAACTGTACTTTCTATTTTCAAGGGATTTTTGTACTATGTCGATCTACAATTTATATAACATTTTTAATAAGCTTTCTCAACGACAAATGCTTAAATAAAGATAGCAAGAACTGTGGGGTAGTATGACAAACAACACTTAAGTATCGGCACACAATGATCATTTGTTTGCACGGTTGATAATGAGGATCGGTACACTCAGCACCACACAAGTTATTATTAAGGCGTGACAAATGGTTGCACCCGCTGTGTTTACTGTGTACATACAAGGAATCGAGTGGACGTTCGGTTATAATCGGTTGATCGGTGTGCGTGTAGTATTGTTCGCGCGTAATAGTACACGCACATCGATCAACCGATAATAATCGAATGTCCACTCGATTCCTTGTATGTACAGCGGGTGCAACCGTTTGTCACGCTTTAGTTATTATTTGATTAATCCGGAGCAGCTGCTTCGAGGATTCAGGGTCCTCGAAACAGCTGTTCCGGATTAATCAAATAATAACCTGTGTGGTGCCGAGTGTACCGATACTTCAGTATTATTTGACAAATACTAACCCTTAAATTTATGTTTTCACCGGTGATTTATCTTTTCAAAGGTAATTAGTAAAAGAAAAACAAGGCACACTATATCAGTCAGTAATTTTACTTATAAAAGCGATAGCTGTCACACATTAACTAGCAGTAGCACCAACTTTAAAAACTATAAAACCTAGACATGATTGAATTTTCATTTAAATATTCATAAAAGATCAAGATATACAGATTCGGCGGATGAAATACGCGATAGCAGTAACCCGTATGTAGAGTAAAAAGGCTGTATTGAATTGCTGATGAACGGATGATGTATTCAGTCGCTTTTTATTTTGACTTGTGGTTTTCCTGTTTATGTTAGCGGCGCGACAAATAAAAAAAATGTTTGAAGTAATTGTGGAACTGTCGGTTTTCTGCTTTGAAAAAGAAATAGATTTCGCAAGATGGTTTTGACATAAAATATCAATGGTATTAACTATGAATTAATCTCAGGCGCAAGATGACCACACAAACGATCGCATCACGTTATATGCAACTTGTATTTCTTGTGCAGATCTTTATAAAGATCTGGCACTATATCCCACATTACGTTTTCTTGACAAGTTTTAATTTTAACTAGCACCAATTCGTTCTATGAATTCAGGTTAAAAAAAATAAAATATGTAAAGTAGCTATTAAAACAATAAGTAATACTTACATCTGGATGCTTATAAGGCTCTGGATCATTCCAACGCCATTGATATAACTGCCCATTTGTCGATAAAGCTACCAATTCACTATAAAGCGTTGCAATTTGAGTAAAACGTCCGGCTGAATCCGGCCAATATTCTAATTCGTCCGATATCCAAAGTGGACTGGCACCGTCTTTCTTCTTATTATCTAAAAAAAACAAAAGTAATATACAACTAACACATGTATTAAAGTGCACTAAACTAACCAGAATCTTTGTCAAAAGCGCTATCTCTTAACGCCGTTTCTAACCACCGTCTCGGTCCGAAATATTGTCGATCTCTCCATCTAGAGAAGCTGTCTCTGTCTCGATCTCTATCCATGCTAGAATTGTTGCAGGGTGGAGCGTCCCGGTCGGTTAATCTGCTCCGACTGCTACTGCCGCGACTATTTAAGAAGCTAGTTTGAGCAAAGTCAAACAGCGAAATCGGTTAATTAACAAAAATAATAAAATATAAAGCGGACAACAAAATAAAAAGGGGTCGAGTAATCTAAGATAGGTGGGAAATAAAAGATTATTTTAAAATGCAGAAGTCAATAAGAAAAAAATATTCATATTAATTTGTGTTAGATCACTAATAAATACTACCAGGAACTTTCATATTAGATTTATGACACTGTTATGTTAGCTTGCAAATCCACCATGATGGTTGATAAAAAATTAACTTCTTATGCTAGTATAGTTTGTTGTATTTGCATATTTTAAGAAAATATTCTTGCCCCCTTATTCCTCTGTTATACATAGTCAGGTTGAGCTACAACATCTTCATTTTACACTGTATTATACAAGTATTTGCTATATACACTCACAGACAAAAATATCGCATGTTATTTTAGGTTATTTTTTTCTTTAAAACGTTTGTAATTTCTATTGCTAAATCTTTTACACTAGAGTGTTTGTTACAGAAAAATAGAATATTTTAATATAGCCTTTTATGAGTGAATAAGAGATAACGATAAAACGTTGTAAATTAGCGTAATGTGCTTTGGAGACCAAAACACTGACTGATCTCCAGTCGATGTTGTCAGAATTACATTTCCAGAGCTTTAGTGCACAAGTGTGTAGTTTCAGTTAGCGAGATGCCTCATTTAGGTGTCATAAATTGTATTAAAATTGTTTGTGTAGCCAATGAAGGGTAAAGACAAGAAAATATTGCACGAAGATTAAATATCCATCAATCGATTGTCGTATAGGAAGACGACCCAATAAGACCGGAGAATACAAAAGGCGGCGTGATGAAGGACGTAAAAGATGTACATCGCCAAGAGATGACCAATATTTGAGACTTCAATCTTTACGAAATCGCGCACTTACAGTACCGCATCTTAGAAATGAATTATTAAATACAAGACAAGTCAATGTATCTATCAAAACAGTAATAAGGAGACTTAAGGAGGAAAAATTCTTTTTACAAACGAAACAAGAATACAATTATGGAAGCCTGATGGACGTAGTCGTGTATACAGAAGGTCAGGAGAACGTTTTTCAGAATGTAATCTTGCACAAAATCTTAGCTTTGGTGGTGGTTCTATTGTGTTATGGGGTGGCATTAGTTGGGAGAGTCGCACGGAACTCATAGATGTAAAAGTGCAAAATTATTAGCGTAGGGAAGCACTTCACTAAGTGTTTCACTTTTCCAGTGTCACAGTGTTCGAATACGTGATTTTCAGAGTGGTGGTAGTGGCAAACGTAAAACTTAAACACGGACGGTATTTGACATGTCATAGTGAGTGGAAATTTTAAATTATTAATTAATATGAATCCTAAAATTAATAATGTAACTCAGCTCTGAACGTTACTATTACCAAAGAGAAGTTAAGAAAAGAAAATTTGGGAAAAAAAGTTGTTAATTAAATTTAATATAAAGAAACATTTTACTGTTGATATACTGCACCAGAGCAAACTATATGATTACTGCAATACAAATGTTTCAAAACCACATCTAACCTAAGGCAATCAGAACTATCTGAAATAAAACCGCGCTCTCTTGTCTCTATACTCAAGAAATATAAAACTAACATTGCAGAAAAGACAAAGGATAAAGAAGGCAACCGTGACTGGCATCATAGTGACCTGGAGAATTAAGAGTGCACAAAATATTAAGTGAATGCATAGAACCCACTGTAAAAAAGAGAAAGAGTTCTGTATTTGTCTGGAGAAGCTCCTGATATAAAGGTACAGGAGATTTGATAAGAATTGCAGAAATTTTATCATGAGAAAAGAATATATTGGAAAATACTAGAAGACAATGCAATATCACCTGGACTTCATTTGATTGGCAAGAATTTCGTTTTCATGCATGATAACGACCCCAAGCATACATCAGTAGCGCTCAACGCAATGCCAGGACCTCAATCTGTGAAACATTTTGTAACAACAATGGAATGGTTCACCTAATCCATTTTTTTTAATTGAATTAAAATAGCAAGAAACAAATCGAATGCAATAAACAAAAGGAAGAAAAATATATGGATGAAACGATTAGAAGGAATAGAGAAAAATAGAATGAACAACAACTACAAAAGCTTCTACAAAAAACTAAGAATGGAAAATAGGAGACCCACAGCCACGATGAGAGGAATGAAAAAAACCGCACAACGCAATGCGAACCACAAGAGATGGAAGAAATATGGAAGGAGCACTTCCAAAGAGCACTAAATTGGAAAGAAGCAGAAGATGGAGAGAGGAAAAGGAAAAGAGGATCACATAGAAGAGGAAGAGGAGGAACAAAGAGGCATAAACCCAGGGGAAGAGAGGTACAAGATTCCCTACAAACGAGGAAGCAATAAAGGAAATACAAAGATCAAAGAACGACAGCGCATCAGAAAAAAGACACTATCGTATACGATCTCTTAAAGCACGGGGGAAATCAACTACACGAACAAATATATCAACTAATGACATATAGGATCAAAACATATTACCTAGGGATTGGAACAAAGGAATTATAACGTCAATCCATAAGAAAGGAGACAGGGATGCGAGACTTACAGGGCTATCACACTATTAAATTGCGCCTACAAAATTTTAGCCAATTTAATGACAGAAAAAAAGATGATGAGATTATCAAAATGGATTCAGACTGGGAAGATAAACAATAAATACCATACATACTTTGAAACAAATACTAGAAAAATCGTGGGAGTATAATAGAGATGGGCACGTTGTGTCCATTGACTTCAAAAATGCCTTTGACACAATCAAAAGGAATACAATTCTACAGGCTCTGAAGTACTTACAGATACCTAAGAAAATGAGAGAGATAGCAAAAATGACCATAACCAAAACAAAAGCATAAGTACAAAAACGGATAAAAAATATATTTCTGCACAATATACAAGTAATAGCCTATGCAGATGACATAGCAGTTATAAGAAAAACAAAAACCAGCATTATAAAAGCAATTGATGCAACAGAAAAAGAAGCAAAAAAGTACGAACTACAGATAAACGAAAAAAAGGCAAAATATATGGAAAGAATGAAAAAACGTGAAAACAATGGCAGAACACTAAAGTCTGGTAACCTTGACTTTGAAAAAGTAGAGAGCTTCAATTACTTGGGAGTTACAGTAGAGCAAACAGGGAAAGAAAGAATAACCAAAGGTAATCAAGTGTTCGGGAGAAACAGAAAAATGCTGAAAAGCAGAAAACTAAGTAAAAAAAAAAAATAAAAATGTTAAAAACATTAATAAGACCGGTAATTACATATGCCGCGGAAACAACAATAATGAACAAAAAGCAAGAGGAAAGCTTGAGAAGACTAGAAACGAAAATTATGCGAACAATACTAGAACCGGATATCACCCCCAGAGGGAGAAAGACGAAAAAAAAACAAGGAAATAGAAAAAAAAAACGAAAAGATGAAAATATAGTAAGAGTTATTAAATCCCAGAGGTTAGATTGGGCAGGACATACAATGAGAAGACCACAAACAGATGATAAAAAGAGTAACTAAATGGACACCAATCCAGCGAAGAAATAGAGGGAAACCCAAAACACGATGGTGGAACAATATGGAAAAAGATCTGGAGGCAATGAACATAAAGCAATGAGAAGAGAAATGCAGAGACAGGAAGATATGGAAACAAGTAACAAAGTCAGCAAGGACTCGCAACAAATTGTATAAAAACAGAGGAAAGAGAAAGGAAAAGCGGACTAATCCACCACAGAAAATGGATACAACACGCTTAAGCGTGAGCCATAATCCTAATAGATTAAAAGGCGTTGATGATGATGACGAATTGTCTGAAATGTAAGTAGTTGAGAGTTGATTTTTCTAGTAGATGTTAACTTTTTTGTGTTCAGTGTGTTAATTTACAGATAACAAATCTAAATTATATTTTAATGTATTCTGTTAAAACAGCTATAATAGCATTGCCGCCTTTACTTTGTTTTGCTTTTTGAGCCACAAAGATAAATTTTGTTCTTAGGTTCTTGTATTAAACAACTTTACTAAAGTGATTTGAAGCTTTAGTGAAAATTCTGTAAAAATTTTGTAAGGAATATGCATATTTTCACGAATAATTGTAAGTACACCGAAACAGTTCACTAAAACCCTTACCACAATACTTAACTCGTACTGGACGCACGTTTCGATAGCCAAGCAATCATCATCAACAGTAAAACTGAATTGAGTTAAGTATTGTGGTAAAGGTTTTAGTGAACTGTTTCAGTGTTCCAGTGCCACAGATTTAGAGTACCCGATTAAATTGTAAGTGCAATTAACTAATATAAAATTAATGTTCCTATTAGTATCTCTAATGATAATATACAGATAATATGAATACTTTTGTAGGAATTAATTCAATAAATGCATTCGCAATATAATTTATACGGGTTAGTCAAAGGGTTGCAAGTATCTTGAGTGCAAATGATCGATTTACTTTCGTATTCCGGTGTACCCAAACATATCCTCGGAAAACATAGCATCTGCATCTATAATAACGGAATGGTCTGTATGAAAGCCACCGTCTAAGAGGGATATAAGGTCTTCTGGTACGTAAGAATCTGCTGCATCGTCCCCTTCTTCCCCTTCCTCATCATCACGTGATAAAAGATTGTTAACAGCTAAATTTACATCAAGATTCGTGCGCTAGAAGAAATAGAAAACATTTAATTTATAAATATTTCTAAGGGCATTCGTCAATGCAATGAAGATTTAAAGCCTAGTGAGTATAATTGAAATACTTACTTGTAATTCTCTAATAATTAAATTTCTGCTTTTGCCTTGTAAAACAACTTGTGCTTGTGAAACTAACTCTTCTGGCACATATGGTGCTGGAACTGTTACCATAGGCCTGCCGCTACTCGAACCACCCGTACCGATAATGACGGGACCGCCACGGCTGCCTAGATTGGGAAGAAATGTTTTGTAATAAATACTGAAATTGTAATTGTAATTCATACGTAACGTACTAACGATAACGTCAGAAAGACTAATCAAATACCTTCATTTGTAATCAGGTCAGGCATAACTTCATCATATAATAGAAAAAAAAAATATTTTTGTTATTAATAAGAGGATAGAATCGATTCGAAATCAAATTCTTATGTACCATTTGAATTTGTTCGAATTAGAAGTAGTAAGGAAAACAACAATAAATATATGTAAACCTACAAAGGAGTGGTTGATTTTTCATAGCATACTCTTTACTTGCAATAATTTGACGTTATTTGGCATTCATATTAAAGTTATTGAATGCGCGTTGATGTTTGTATGTACATAAAGTTATCTATGCATTAGTGTAATAACCTTCAGACAATAAATAACGTCATAATAAAAAAACAAGTAGACTTTGGAAACATGATTGAGTAAAAGAAATAAGATAATTAAATGTCAATTTGTACATTTCTTCAAATAGCTTAGCAATTAGGCTTCATAATTATTAATTATTGAATTAAGTATTTAAAAGGGCAATGAACAAATGCAAAAAATGCCGATATGTTATGCTGTTATTATTTGTCAAACAACAACTGTCAACAAGTTGCAAATTTATACGCTAATCGGTATCCTGAAAGAAGACAATCACATAACAAATCATTTTGAAATTTGTACATTTCATTGGTAAGGGTGCCTTTAGTAATAGTGGAGCTGCGATACTCGACAAGAGCGGCGAGTTTGGCAAACGGGCTAATCAATGAGCGCTGCACCTTTCCGTAACGCGCACCGATTGGCCGTTTTTGCTAACTCGCCTCTCTTATCGAGTGTCACAGTTCCACTATAAACGCACCCTTAGGTATGAAAGTTTAAAAAAACAGAAAGGGAAGTATAAATTTGAATGATGCAGAAGAAAATGAAATAAAACACTGTAACGTATCTGAACTAAACTAAAGATTGTGCAATAAAAATCCATCCTGTATATGTACGCGCAATATAAGAAAAGTTTCTTTATTAAATTAATAAAAAAAAACAAAGGTCTAATATTACAAATTTACTGTAAATTTGTTTCTCGAAGTTTATTTCATTTTCTTGAAATTTGTGAAAACAATTGGGACTTGAAACCAAATTGTCATTAATCGTGAATAATATGTTCTTTCAGTATGTTCCATAAATTTTCTGGTTTCTGTCATTCTCATTTAAATGATAGATTTTGAGAAATATAAATTACCCTAAATATTAAAAAGTGATTTGAATTAATATGTTAAACAAAAATTTATAAAACTTCGATTCAAAGAAACAACTGAATTTGAAAATTTTTCTATATCTCCAGATACTATCAAAATAACAATAATGAAAGTCTTCAAATATTGTTCGAAGGAACTTTTCTTTTCAAACAAAGTTTAGAACAGTACAGAAATGATACCAAAACAATATAGAATGTGTTCCCGGGTGGGGTACCCCGTTCTTGTAAATTTTCTAATTTTTTTTTTTTTGAAAGCCATTCTTGATTGTTTTGCTTATTTTAGGATGTTGAATATAGTGGTCGAGCTTGCGAAAAACATACAGGGCGTTATGAAAATTAAAAATGTGAAATCAATTCTTATCAAAGTATCACCATTAATTTTATTTTTCATTGAAAATTTGACTTTAAAATGTGATTTATATTTCACATTTTAATATTTTTATTATGTATGTTTTATTGCAAGTTTGAGCACTGTATTCAACATTCCAAGATAAACAAAACTACTGCTTAAGAACGTTCTTTTTTTTAATCAAAAATAAGAAAGAGTGGGGTGCTTCATTGGGGACACACTGTACATATATCGTCATACCTGAAATACTAAGTTCACGTTTAAAGAAAGGCAAATAAATACAGAGTATCTTTAAGCAGTCTGTTACACAAAATGTTACAAAATTCTTGAATTAGATACAATTTTTTGTTATTCCTGCGATGTTTGAAATATCATACAAGTATTGCCAGTGGCTCCTCCACACAGCACTCCCAAAATGGGAACAAAGTTATTTAATGAAAATTGAAACAAAATTGCAACTTTAACACTTCATATCTTGAACACTGTCAACTTTTGATTCAAGATAGGTTTGGTTAAATCAACAAATTTTAGCTAAAGAAATATGTTATAGCATTTTGCATAAACTTTTTAAACACGTCGTGTGTAATAGAAAGTAATTTTAAATTGCCTTTTAATTTAATAAAATTCGTTAGATAAATTATTTTCTCAAAAAAAAAAAATAAAAATATAGTGTCATATATCTCAGTGATTATTCTTTTCATTTTCAAAATTGCACCATATTTTCTAAAATTTCTTCTCAAAATAAAATTAAAAATAACATACCTAACTTATGAATCAACAATCATAGAAGCATATAATTAATTGAATATAAAATAATCGGAATTAGAAAAAAATTGATTCGCAACTTTATCTAACTTTAAAAGCATATTTTTGTGAGAAACTCCTTTTAATCGCATTTAATTTCAATAAGCTATTTTAAAACTAAATTATCAGCATATATAAAGCATAGTGAATTACTTAATCGTTTTTATCTTTGAGGTTATGTGCACATACTTCACCATGCTTTTCGCAAAATATATCTCGCTCGTATTACTAACCACTATTGTTACCTCCTCTGATTGCAGTGTTTGAACGCATTATCCTAGCTCTAGTACGAATTTGTCTTCCGCTACTGGTTGGTTTATTACCTCCCGAACCACCAGATCCGCTTCCGCCACCATTACCTGAGCCTCCCGTTCCTCCACCGCTACTGCTGTTGAAGACACTCGCATTACAAAAGAATAAAAAATTATAAATTAATAATTACCTCTTATTGGGGTCAGCTTTCGTTAGATCTAACCTATCAGATATAACACTAAATGATACTCTACAAATACGTCCATCTTCTAATAACATTGCTATATGTGCTGGCCCCAGCACAATTTTCTTTACACCACCTCGTATATTCGACCATACTGGGTGAGAATTTTGGCCCAACCTATTTATTCGATCAGCTACTTCTTTTAATCTGTGAAAGAAAATGGTCAATATTTCTGATTCATTGGTAAATGTAATTTGCACAAAGGATAGTTTTTTAGATTTTGCTGATTAAGCAATGAAATTAATATGGGACTGTAATGTGTATCTATTTAGATCAAGTATGTTGCTGTAAAATAAAGCGGACCTTTTTGAAAGTATGACAGACTGTCAATTGCAAATTTTATAAAATAAGGCGTAAAAATCGTTTACGCAAATGTTCCAGAACATTACAATAGTGCCGCGGCCACTTAACGAATGAAAAAAACCACGAAAATAGCAACAAAATTGAAATAAAACGCATAAATGGGTGCGGCGATAAATAATCAAATTCATTCTCCATTTTTAAGTAATGCGAGAGATCGTATAGTGGAAAATGGAGGAAGAGCAAAGAATGATTGGCATGCAGTGTTTTAAGTACTACCTATCGTTAAATTGATCTTCCGAACCCGGCAAAGGGTGAACAACAAACTGTATGGATGACATGTCTTCTTTACACACTTTTCACAACTAAAAAACTAAACAATTGCTTGAGTTTTTGGAATTAAAATATATTTTACACGCATCTTGTGAGACACTTCCACTTCGCCATGTTAGTGTTTGAGTTCATCAACTTGAAATTAGCAAACCATTTACCGCTTCTTCTTCCTCTTCCAATATTGCATGCGCCACTAGTGACAAAAACTTAAAAGTTACTAGATTGTAGTTGGCGCCTAGTTTAAATAACTGCAGATTTTTTTTTTCGTGAAATTACACTTTTCTGTCAATTTAGTTCATTGATTGGTTATAATTATTTAAGAAGACATCTATGTGACAAATAAACAATTGTGTTCTTTTAAAAATTTATTCACCACTGAACTATGCTACTATTTAATTGATGTGTTTGTATATATGATATATAGTTAACATTTCATATTTTTGAGTAATAACTTTCGTGAACTACCATCGATCTCGTTATATCTTGAGGAGTAGAACAACCTAAATTTTTATTAAAGATTTAAGAGAATTATTTTTTTGTATGTTAAAAGAAATACCTGTTAAAGCCAACGCATAATCAAATTCTTTTCTGAGAATATCTAAAACTTTCTTAACTCCAGCTTCACCACCAAATGCTAGTCCCCAAAGAGTTGGTCTTCCAACAAATACCTAAAATATTTACCTATTTGTTCATTTTATTTTATTAAACACGAAAGAAATAAGAAATAAATGATTATGGCAGAATTTCTATTTATCGATTTGATTTTTTAAGAAAATTACCATCTTCGCCCCTAAAGCAAGAGCTTTTAATACATCAGTACCATCTGTTACACCTCCATCCAAATAAATTTCAACTTTATCACCAACAGCAGCTACAATTTCTGGTAAAGCTTCTATCTGGGGGATAATTTGTTATATTAGAAAAGCTTTTAAAATATAGAGCAACTTTAACATACAGAAGCTGGAACTCCATCTACTTGTCTAGCTCCATGGTTGGATACTAAAATTCCAGCGATTCCCATACTGGCAGCAATCTCTGCATCTTCTTTGGTTAAAATTCCTTTAAGTATTATTGGTAGAGAAGTAATACTTTGTAACCATTTGACGTCATCCCAAGTTAAAGAAGCATCAAATAATTTTTCAACGTAATTATTTAAACCGGATCCTTCTACTTTCATATTAATTTTAGTAGACTTCTCCCCAACAAAATTGGCGAATCTTGTTAAAAATTTAAAGTTTTGAAATTAACTTTTAATATTTTTTTAAGAGTAATTATTACCTTAAATGTGGGGGTAAAGTAAATTTATTTCTTACATCCGCTAATCTTAAGCCAAAAAATGGAGTATCAACTGTAAGAGCTAGTGCATTAAAACCAGCTTTTTCGGCTCTTCGAACCAAGTTTTTTGTCACTTCCCTATAATGTAAAATCGATGAAATAAATTGAAAACATAATTTTTATGACATTAAACACGTCATAGAATTATGGAGTAGTATAATATATCATATTAACCTGTTTAAGATCATTTAGGGAGATTAGATTGGAATGAAAATTGTCGTTCAATAACGTAGATAATTTTATTGTAGTTGTGTAGATCAAAATCGCTGGATTCTTTAAGTTTTAAGCAAAAATTCTTGATTAAAAAATTTCTTAATTTCAGAACTAGGGACTTAATTTTTGAAAATTTTCTTATCTAATAAAATTGAATTTATTGTTTTTTTGGGAATGATTACCTGTCAACATAAATATACAATTGGAACCACTTCAAACAGTTTGGTGCGGCTTCCGCTATTTGTTCTATACTACTAGTTGCAATTGTACTCAAAATAAATATTGTTCCACTAGCTTCAGCAGCTGAAACATTGTGTTCATAAGTTTACCATTAAAAAATTCTTTTGTGGAATCAACCTCTTGCATTGGCACATTCACCTTCTGGATGTGCCATTCTTTGCATTGCAGTCGGCGATACACCGATCGGCATTGATATTTTGTGTCCTAAGACGGTAGTAGATAAGTCTCTTTTAGAAACATTCGTCAAAAATCTCGGTTTAATCCTCAACCTAGAAATATCTAACACTTTTCGACTTGTTTTAAATTTGTAAATTTATAATTACTTAGAAAATGCATTTCTGTTATTACTCAATGTTGTCTCTTGCCCTGCACCGCTTCTATAGTAATCCAAAGCATTTTTCGGCAAAACACTCTGAGCATATTTTTCGAAATCTCTAACACAAACTAATTCGGTCATTTCGCTATCGATTACGGATTCGACTAAAGAATAATTCACAAATAATCACTACACATTGCATACTTATCTGTTGAAGGGTATGTGATAAGAAAGATCAAATGTCACATTTGTATGTATTTATTGAATAAAAATATTTGGCCTTACTATAATAAACAGTAGGTAGCTGTAAATTATGCAATACAATAATAGCTATAGTACGTTAGCTGCCTTTTTTAATTGTTTTTAAAACAAGTCTGAATACGAATGTGATATCTTTATATTTTATAGTTTATTTAGCATGCACAACAGTTATATGTCTACAGATTTTTTCGTTACATATTAAGAAATGATAGTCTTATTATAATAGCACTGTAAATAAATAATATAAATTTTACCTGTTTATTAATTACTCTAATTTCCTTAACAATTATTATGAACTCCCCAAAAGCAGCACCTAGAAATACGTTTACAGTAGACTGTATAAAATAAAACCTAAAGAACCTATATGAGATTTCTTTAAGATAAAAAAAAGGTATCCTGGTAATTTTTTGAAACTTATTTTTTATTAAAATTAAAAGTATCCACGAATGTTGAATTTTAATGTTTGAAATACAGCCATGCTCATAAGTATTTTGCACCATAACTTGTCTATGTTTTCTATACATTATTTACTAATAAAATTCCAGTATAATTTCAAACGAATATGTGAATGATTTTACTTATTTAGTAACTTTAAAACGTCTACCCCAGTAGACATTTTAAAATTTCGGACATATCGGCAAGCAACGCGAATTTAGCCTTCGCCAATGTTTGAAGATAACATTTTTATATGAACTGGATAAGTTTTAGGCGGAAAGAGCAAAAAGTGTTAAGTGTTAACGATGTGCCATACAACACGAGGTAAAACAATTAAACTTATTGCAAGTTTACCAAAAAACATTGCTACAGTGAATATCCAAACATACGCCTCAAATAATTTATTTTGGCTACCGTTAGTGAATCTGTAATGTCCTCGGAATTTCCGACGTAATTAAATACTTGATTGGTAGGGAATCGAACCTGACACCTCCTGCTTACCGGGAAATTTCAAGGAAATTACAGATTTTTATACGCCTCAATTTTTCTTCAATACAACCACATTTTTGCTTAATACTTATGACCAGACTTCGAGCGGTGCGCCAGCATCGTAGTAAGCATATAAGTAGCCACAAACGGCGCGCCGGCTGTGCGAAGCGAATATTAACATCGACCGTCGATCGAAGATGCACGTATACCATATACATTGTGTGTCTAAAAAATTCGGTGAATGGTATAATAAAAATACAAAAACAGAATGCACATTGGAAATACCTTCATTGACCTTCGAAGTAGTCGCCACCAAACACCACACACTTTTGACAACGTTCGTATAGCTTCTGGTAACTGTCGGAAAACTCTTGTTTTGGAATCGTTTTCAGAATTGCTGTCACATGTTCTTGAACCTCCTTGACGTCCGCAAACCGGAAATCCCTTCAAGATCCCCTTAAGACGAGGGAACAAAAAAGAGTCAGCAGGAGAAACATCTGGAGAGTAGATTGGGTGTTCCAAAACAGTTACGCCACGCTGAGTCAAATATTGGCGTACAATGATGCTCGTATGCGATGGTGCATTGTCGTGCAGTGACATTCACTTTCCGGTCTGGATCATCTGTAGCCTAACGCGCCGGATGCGCTGCAACAAACGTTTGAGAACCTCCAAGTAGATGCGGCATTCACCGTTTGGCCAGTAGGCACGAATTCCTTATGGATGATTCCCTCTTTGTCGAAAAATTTTATCAACATGGTCTTCATCTTGGATTTTTGCATGCGGCTCTTTGTTTGTCGCGGAGAAGACGGTGACCGCCATTCTATTGGTTGTCTTTTCGTTTCGGGGTCGTACTGGTAACACCAAGACTCGTTCCCTATGATAATGGAACTCAGAAAGGACGGATCCCGGTCACACATGTCGATGAAATCGCCACTGGTTTCAAAACGTCTTGCTTTTTGCTCGTCTGTTAGGATGTGCGACACAAATCGTGAACAAATCTTGCGCTTATCTAAATCTTCATGGATGATGGCTCCCACTGTGTCTTTGTTAGTACCCACTTCTTCTGCTATTAATCGCAGAGTCAATCGCCGATCTTTTGCTATTAACACTCGCACACGTTCAATGTTTTCAAGTGACCTGCTTCTGGATGGCCAGCCCGAACGTGGTTCGTCCTCCACCGATTCCTTGCCAGCGCGAAAGCGTGCAAACCAATCGTACACAAATTTTCTACTCACAGCATCTTGCCCGTAAACTTGCACCAACATTTTATGGGTTTCCATCGCCGTTTTACCCAATTTGAAGCAGAACTTAATGTTGTGTCGTTGTTCCATGGCTTTTCGACGCACACTGCTCGAAACATTCTATTGAAATGAATGCAGCAATACAATACGAGGAAGACCTTGTTTCAAGCGTTGGATACCGATATATTATACCACCAAATTTTTTAGACACAACGTATATCTACACACAACAGTGGATCCGATCCTGTCGCGTCACCCAGAGTGTCAGCTTTACTTATGACCATGTCTGTACATTAGTTACCAAAATTTCCGTTTGGGAAACCACGGTGTAGATACAATTCAATAACATAAGTAAATACGTCAATTTATTAACGGGACACCCTAGAAAGTAGAAAGCAGAACCAGAATACCACACCAATAAAAGGAAAATAATTCTATAATAATCATAATCATAAATGTTTCATGACAACCATTGACTGGTGAAATGTCAGTTTTAAGTTAAAGGCTGTGTCCAAATACGTATTTTCGCTGCATCTAAAACAGACTCAAATCTAATTAACAAACCCCACCACCAGTAGGCCATGATTCTCAAAGCGCGTATGAACTATAGTACGTACTAAAATGTGAACTTCCATCAAGTATATGAAAATGTATGCCCAGTGTTGCCAACAAGAAGTTTGTGCCGCTTTTAATTTTTGAATGTAATAGATTTGATCACGTGTGAACTAGATGACGCTACATTTTTACACAAACTGCTGTAAAAATAATCTATTATCCGTCAGTAATGCCAACATAAGTAACAAGTAGTTAAATCTAGTGCGATTAAACCCTAAAAAAGAAAAACTGTTCAAAATTTGTAATTTCTAACGATTTTTTGGTAAATGGCAGTCTATTTGTCAATTGTTTTAAGCGTAAAATTTATTGAATGGAGATTTTTTTGGTAGGAAGTTTTTAAATTTCACAAACAATTTAAGTTGGTAGTTCCGGGAGTACAGTACATATCAAATAAGTAATACACGCCCGGAACAACCAACTTAAGTTAAAAAAAAAAACTTTAAAAAGCTACCAAATGTTGATACAAATTCACTAATTTTTTGGAGCAATATATGCAAAACTTCACTGCCGGAACTCCCAACTTAAATTGCCTCCGAATTTTAAAAATTTCTAACGCGTATGGGATTCTTGCACTTTGCTGTCTTTTATAACGTAAAACGCAAAACGCAAAATTTCATAATGCAATCCAAACATTTATGACGCAATACAATGACTTATAAAGTAAAATTTTATTTGCTTTTTTGAAGTAAACGTCAGAGGCGGATTACCCGCAAGGCAAACTAGGCATGTGCCTAGGGCCTCTGGATCTCAGGGGGCTCCCGGCTCATTTAAGGTTATATACCTAAACTTATTTAAATACCTACTCAAGCACAAAATAAACTGACGTAAAGTTTGAGAGTTGTGCCCATTAGAGGCCAAGCTTTGCCGTCCTAATACATGCTGAAATCGTGGCCTTACAATTTACTTTTCAAACTGCAAAACTTTATGCTGTTCTTATGCCATTATCTCAGTGGAGCCGAAAAAAGAAAATTGCACGAAAAGAAAGTGAAAGAATCTGCTAAAGGACAGACGTCTTTATTGGGATTTTTTGAAAAAGAAAACACTCCTTTCGCAGCTTCAGACGTTCAAACGGGGTCACCAACCGAACACGAAGATGAAGACATTGAAATTGATTCATGTCGACATGGACCCATATCTAATGATTCTGGCAGCGACAAACAAGAACCAACAACATCCTACAGTAAATATGAAATACTTAGTAATGGTCCTGCTGAATGGAGTGAGTCTGAAGAGGTTTTGCGATATTTGATCGAAAAAGGTAATTTTAAACAAAACATTGATTTTGAAGATAAGGAAGTGATTAAAGCTACTTTACAAGTTAGCGGATCGACGCAAAGATTTATTTCAAAATCAATGTTTAAGCGCAAAATGTTAAATGGTGAAGAAGTAGATCGTTTTTGGCTAATATTTTCGCCAAAAACAAATAAAGTTTACTGCGGACCCTGTAAGTTATTTTTGTTTGAAGAAAATCAGGATCAATTTACCGCAAGTTTCAATGACTGGAAAAATGCCACAGCGAGAGTCGTATCTCATGAAAATAGTGCTTCTCATACCAAAGCGTGTTTCAACTGGATGGCTAGATCAAAAAAACAGGGCTTGGAAACAGATTTCTCAAAAGCATATGAAAATGAATGCGAGTACTGGCAAAAGGTTTTACAAGGAATTATTGATATAATTTTTTTGTATCAACGTGGACTTCCATTAAGAGGCAAAGATGAAATTTTTGGATCAGTACACAATGGGAATTATTTAGACATATTGGAACTACTAGCGATGAATTTATTCAATTGTTAGGCGATCATATTACTAATTTAATTTGACAAGAAGTAAAAGAATCAAAATATTTTGCAATAATAGTTGATTCTACACCTAATTTGCAACATGTTGATTAACTTACTTTTTTAATTAGATATGTGAATTCACAAACATTTGAAGTGTCAGAAAATTTGTTAAAATTTTTCCTCTAAAAAGCCACAAAGGGATCGATCTGGCTCGAGAAATTGTCCAATATTTAATTGAGTGCAATCTTGACATTCAAAATTGCCGTTCGCAAAGTTACGACGATGCAGCTAATATGTCTGGAAAATACCAAGGTATCCAAAGTAAGATAAAAGAAATAAACAAATTTGCAGAATTTGTACCATGTAGTGCTCATTCTTTGAATCTTGGACAGACAGCAGCTAGTGTATATGTAGAAGCTATATCTTTTTTTGGGATTGTACAAACATTGTATTTCTTGTCAGGTTCCACATACAGGTGGAATATGTTAAGAAAAGAAGAAATTAATACAAGAATTTCATTAAATTCTAATGCAAATGAAAGAATTTTTGTGATGAAATCTCTGTCTGACAGAAGATGGTCAGCGAGATATGATGCCTTAAAGTCATTAATACGAAATTATCGTGAAATTTTAGTAACCGTAAAAAAAATGTATCTCAAGATACTGACCAAAGTAACGATACACGAAGTGAAGCAACAAATATTATGAATAAACTATGTGAATTTGAAACATGTATCCTTAGTTTATTTTGGTACGATGTTTCAGAGAGAACAAAGTAAATTTAACATTTCAAAAAGGAGGTCTTATTTTAAGAGAAGTTGTAGATCAAATTACCTCTTTATCAGAATACCTAAAAACTATTCGTGAAAATTTTGACCAGTATGAAGAAGAAGCGAAACTTATTTTGAAGGTTTCGACTGAATTTGAGTTTGAAGTTTCTTATAAAAAAGAAAATACACGCCAAATTAAGAAAAAAGTATTCCACGGTGATTCCTCCTATTCAGAAAACTTTTCTCCAAAACAAAAATTTAGAGTAGAGGTATTTTTAGTAATATGTGATAGCATAATTTCTGAAATGGAAAGAAGACTGTTTTGGTATACTATTCGGTATAATGAAAATATGTATGTTTTAGAACTGGGTCCTTGCATGAAAGTATTTGTTACTAATTTGGTGACAATTATTCACATATGTACATATTATTATATTTATTATCATTAACATTCTCGCAGAATAGAACCAAGCAGAGCTGAAATATTTCATTTTAACTTAAAATTGCTGTAAACTTGAATTTAGGGAAATCTAGATCATGAGTTTCAAAGGGAATTTGAGATCAAGCTTGTTGGCAACACTGTAACATTGGTAGTGATGCGTTAAAGCGCAACAAACGTACTGCATTTTGTATGAATGTACAAGTGTTGGCAACACTGTGCATACTGGATGTGTACTACATGAATACTTGCATAACTACCAATATGACAATAAAAAGTTTTTATTGTTCTAACTGGTTGGTAAATTTATAAGTTCCTGTGTCTTCACCTTTGTTTTGGTTTTCTCTGTGTTTATTAAATTAAATTTACTAGATAACCAACATACTATCAGCTGCAAATACAAATCACCTGAAATAACCCACGTGCATAAAGCTACATCTACTGGTTGTATATGGATCTATATTCTCAAGAAAATGTTTTTATATATTAAAAAAATATTTCTATTCATCTGATGTAATCTTAATTCTTAATATATATTGAATGTCACATGGTCACCATGAAAGAGCTTACATAAACTAATGTATGTTTATTAATATAGTTTTAAGTACGTCAAGTATAGCATTTTTTATATAATGACAGCCATTATACAAGTTTGTTCAATTTTATATGTTTACTTATGACGAACATTGTGCTAATTTTTTTTTAAATATCTCTTTTATCTTTTAACAATAACAAATACTGTATATTTATTAGGTTTGTTCCAACACCCTCAGAAAACCGTAAATTTACCGTCCACTACCTGCGCAATATGCTGGACGGTAAATTATCGGTTTTCTGAGGGTGTTGGAACAAGCCTATTGTTTTAGAGCTCTGTGCGTGACGTTTCTTTTAACTTACATCTTACCTTTGTTTTCAGCAAAGTTTTTCGAATTCCTCTTTTGCTATATTTTATATTTGCATGAGCTTTAATTACATTTAATGCAATAATTCTAGCGATAATAGTAGTAATGTAAATTAATGTAATAGAGAAAGAAGTTAGAGCAAAGCATTTATAATGGCAACCAATATATTCTAGTAAATATTACATAAAAATAAATATATTTCTCGTTTTTTATTTTCTATATAGATATATATAATATAAAAATAATTTATCAATTTCAATTTTTTTTCTAATTGACAAAAGCAATCTAGAAATATCTATTAAAGTAATCATACAGATCACAGTCTTTGTAATTTTCCGGTATCAAAATCAAATTTTTCTTGATTCTTTCTAATATATCCTTTCTTTTATTTATATAAGCTAAAACTTGATTTTTGTCTTTTTTAATTTTATCACCAACAAGTTTCCTTAATACTAAATCAACTTTATGAATTTTACTTTCAATCGGAATTATTTCAGGAAGCTCATCATCATTTTTGAACGGCGTTTGCAAAGCTTCATTAACAGCATTTCTGAAACTATCCAAAGCACATTTTGTATAACCGATATTTGAATTCACAATAAATACGTATTTCTGCGGCTTTTCAATTTTCAAAGCCATTTCGCAAATAATCCTATCTGGAATCTTATTTGAAACTCTATATTTATTCCTCGCAATAGCAGTTTCTAATTTAACATCAAAGTATAATTGGAGAAAAGATGTATTATATTTCTTAGCTAATCGAATGTATTCAGCTCGCATGCTTTTATAGTACATATTGTCATCGACGAAAACTAAAATCGGCTTATGATATATTTCTATGCTACTCAACTTGCTTTCAACAATTTCGAAGATGCGTCTCCTACCCAGGCCGGTGAAATCGCCATCGTTGAGTTCATCGTAGTTGAAATAAAAGAAATTGTACCAGTCGCCCAGCTCCTCCTGCACTCGAGAACAGAAAGTCGTTTTGCCAGCTCCAGGAATCCCAATGCAGACGATCAAACAAATACCGTTTTCCATTGTTTCTGCCAATTAGTAGCATTTTCTAGAAAAATAAGTAAATTTTATTTGTAAAAACGTACTTTTATATATACGTATTCATTTACTTACTAAGAAACGAGGTTATGTTATGAAATAAAAAATACATCCGAAAATGTTATAACAGTCGCATAATTATACTCGCGCCCTCTATTCGAATATAATGGTATTTTTATAATTTTCTTTACAGATTTCTAGTTACTTTCTATTTTTTTAAATTATTTTAATATTTGTTTAATAATTTTTCTAGGCATAAAAATGTAATAATCTAAATTTGTTAGAAAAACCTTCCTAAAAAGATAAAATGATTTTTAAATATACACAAAATTAATTTTCTTTGAATAAAAAATTATAGTTGTCCACTATTAGAAGATTGTTTTACTACTCATAGTTATACTTGAATAAAATAGGTATTTTTTTTATTTTTACTTGTAACGAAAGTAATACTAATAATTAGATTTTCAAAATTACTGGCGACTGTAGAAATTATATTAACGTAGTTTTTATATTAGTTACATATTTTAGGTTGCTTATAAATTGCAATGCCCTTAAAAAAAAATTTCATCGTTTTAAAGGCGTGTTTTTGAACAATACCAAGTTATGGTGTAATATATTGCAACAATTCAATATTATTAATTTTACTGATCGGGTAAATATTTGTTAACAAAATAATTGTATTAAACTATCTAAAAACAAATATGTTCATTTTCAATTTTTTATCACATGATCGATAAGCAAGTAATGCATAGTGACGATTTTATTGCAGTCCCGTCTAGAACGATCGGAACAAATTTGCCTAGAAACTAATAGACCTCAAATATTGCGCTATTTGAATACGAATTGGAATAAGACGCATTGCCATTATTATTAATTAAACTAATTAAAAAAGCAATTAAATGTGCGATGTTGTGTATTCATTCGGCAGTTTGCTCGTTCAACATCGAATGCCGGCTTGGACATTCGGAGCTCAGTCGAATTCTGCCTTTTTCGTATGGCAGACGCGTTTCGTCTGCGTTCCGCCTTTTAGTGTCTAGTTTTATCGGGTTTTCTTTTCTTAACTGGATTTTTGTGTTTTAATTTGGATTACGTACGACGTTCACGCAATGAATGTAAGTACCATAGTTCTTAATCGCCCTTGAAAACACCAAAACTAACCTAAATAAAACACAAAACAGAGATCAATGACCATTGGGTGGGTTTTCTAGCTGGGAATCGCTGTGAGAACGGACGTACGTCATAGCGTCTTACCTTTTCCTATCGATGTGCATTTACGACGCGTCGTTGTCGTACGTATTTCGTTTCTTGAAACCCTTTATTTATGTGGGTTTGTCTTTTGGGGTAATTTGTGTTGTTGAAAATTTCGTTTTAGGCCAATTAATTGTCGGCAGAACACGCTTTGAACTATCGAGTTTGCGGGAAAATACAAGCTATTAAAGCTACGTCGTTTGTATTTTTTTTTATCTTTAATCGGCACCTTATTGACCTAATGCCTTCATTTTTGTGGACGAAGGCTTTCAAATTCTTGATGCTTCAACCAAAGGAGTTATTAGAGAGGATTTCCTTTAAATAACTTCTTACTTTTTCCCGAAGACGTATATTTTAATTATTAGTTATTCAAGGAAAAATCCTATCCAAACATTTTGATTTTTTTTTAATGCAATATAACATACTTGGACGAGGAATGGTATTTAGCCATTCTTAATATTCATAAAATAAATGCTTTTTTAAAACCGTATTAGATTATTATCTTTGTACTACTTTCGCGTGTCAAAACAATTTAACAGTTGTTTAAATACCTAATTCATTTTGTCGTATCTCTATTGCGTAAAAACAAATAATAACGGTAAACCGAGAGATTACATGTAGGTATATACCAATATGTAGGCATTAATATTTCTGGCAATGTAAAATTCTTGTAATCTCGTTTTATGTATTAACAATTTTTTATATTGAATTTATGTATGTATTATACTTTTTCCGATAAACCAGTTTGTTTTTTGTTCTAATATACTATGGTCTGTATGTAAGATAATTGATACTCTCACTTCCTCCATAATTTCGTACTTTATCGTTAATTTTGCATTGATAGGTATGTTATCTTTCAATTATCTGTACTGTTATTATATTTTTATAATTTTGTTTTCGTGCGTAAAACAAACAAACCTAAAATATACCTAATCTTGTGTACATTGACCTATATGCCTATAAATTATTTTTTTCTAGTTAATACCCCAATACGATTTATAGAGGGTATCGCAGTTACAAGCACTTGTGAGAGATGATAACTGGTTGATATTCCGAGAGTTGTGGATTATCGTAACAGAAAATGTTATGTGATTATTAGCTATTCAGTAGAGAAATCGTGAAACTATAGTGTGACGTTTAATGCTACTAAAGGATTCCTAGTCTAATCTGTCTAATTAGAATGGTTAAATTCATATTAGTTTATAACAAACCCTATAGGGTAGAAAGGGTATTGATTGTATATAAGTTATGTTTTTAATTTATTTTGAATTCAATTTCAAAATGTTTTTCACAAAATTCAGTTGACAATTAATGAGCTTGAAAAAATCATTCATTTTCTTTTCCTTTTTTTGTTTTTAAATGATTGTTTCTTTTAATTTTCATTTCTGCATTAAAATCGTGTGTCGTGTTTGATTGAGTTTGTCTTAGGTAAATACATACGTCATAATTGCAATAAATTGTTGGATAAATATAAATAATAATAATACAGTAGTAATCGGCTAAAACGAATCTGCTTAAAGCGAACTACCGGTTGTTGCGTACCAAAACCGAGGGTCCCTTTTATTGCGAACCCGCTTATGACGAACTTCCATACAATACGAACCCATTTTAGAGTCTTAATAGAAATAGTTTCCGTTTAAAGTGAATTTGTTTAGATACTGCATCAATACACAATATTCGAAAAGCCCGGGCAACACCGACAAGAGCATCGAGCACATTTATATGTAATCGAATGCTTGTATTCTATATTTTTGATGTATCTGCACATTAAAATAAACGTTCCATTCATAAAAGAAATAAATGTCATAACTAGAGTGAGGTAATCGTCTCTGCGATACATAGGCGTTTCATTGGAGTAGCGGGCTGTTAATGTTCCGTAATTACGAAGCATCCCGCCAACCCACTTGACAACATTGCTTAAAGGGGTGAGTATTTCACAACTTTTCGGATCTCATAATTCTTGATTGGTTCTGTTATTATTATTCGATTTATTACTTATTTTTTGGTATTGTGCTTACTGAAGGAAACGCACGCCTATGCCGCGCAGAGACATTGCCTCTCTTTAGTCATACTCATAACATAACATATACGTTGCCTTGTGGATATTGTTCTGGTTTTTGTAATTGCAGATCTGCTTCTGCATTCGTGTGTTCGTTTGCAATTTAGAAATCCGAAGAAGTTAGCACGTAAAAAATGGAGAACTCGAGAGCAAATTTATCGCAAAAACTTAAATGATCTTTTACGTTACGTGATAAATACGAAATGATCCGCGAAATAGAAAGTGCAAACACCCAAAGTATCGTCTGTCGTGAACATTATCTGTCTAAATCTATTGTAGGAACCATTTGGAAAAATAAAACTAAAATTAAAGAGGTTTTTGAGTATGGTAGTGTAACGCTTAAAAAAAATCAAAAAAGCAAGTAGAGACAATATGGATAGTGCACTTTTACAATAGTAGTTTAAACAACAAAGAAACAATAATGTGCCCATAAGCGGGTCAGTTTTACAAATAAAAGCTTCAGAACTAGGAAGAAGGTTAAATGGCGAAGAGTTTATTTGTAGTCGAAGCTGGATTGAAAGAGTTAAAAGAAGGCATGATATTCATAGTTGCAAAATTGTTGGAGAAGTCGCTGATGTTAATATGGATGTTGTGACAGATTGATTAAATAATAACTAGCCTGGAATTAGAAGACAGTATAAGGATGAATACATTTTCAACGGAGACGAAACTGGATTGTTTCATAAACTAACACCAAATAGGATACTAAAATTTAAATTTGAGAAATGTGTAGATGGTGAGCTTTCAAAAGATTAACCTCATTTCTGTGCGCTAATTGAATGGGATTTGAAAAATGAAAATTGCTAGTGATAGGCAAGTCACAAAATCCACGATCTTTCAAACATATCAAACAAATTTCTGTGAATTATATATCAAATAAAAAAGCACGGATGACTGGCGATTTGTTTGTAGAATAACTGAGACTGTGGGATGAAGACTTATTACTGAAGAATAGAAAAATTATTCTATTGGTTGATAACTACCCTGCACATCCTCCAGCATAATATTAAATTAGTGTATATATAATCAAACACTAACTCCAAGCTTCGGCCTATGGACTAGGAAGTAATACACGTATTTAAAAGCTACTATCGAAATTTTTTGCTTATAAACTTAATTAATTCAATTGACGAAGGTAAAGGTCGGTCTAAAGCATACTTCCAAACCGTAAGCAGTGTAAATTTCTCTATACAAGTGTTAATAATATGAGTTACGAAATGTATTAAATAAGAACAACAATAATTTGATTATGGTTATACAGTGCGACCTCGATAATCCCGACTAATTAAAACCGCGGTGATCCGGATTAGTAAATAATTCGGATTACTGAAACAGGACAGTTTTTATTGAAAAGTGAAACATTTAATACAAAATAACTAGAAAATAGTACATAAACAAAAAAATGTGTAAAACAGAAGCATGCTTATTAAATTTTATATTATTTTGTGAAATAATTTGTAATTTTTGTTTGCTTCATCCTTTTCTGGTTCATTATAAAAACCGTTTCTTTTAATCTTTGAAGTACAAGAACATTATGTAGTGGGATATTACTTTCTTCTGCCCACTTTATGCACGCATTGAAACTTTTTTACTGCCTCGTCATTCTTAACAGTCTGGTTTGTATTATTTAACTCTGAACCTTCACTGTCACTACTATCATGGTGTTCATCTGTAGCGTCTGTCTTCCAGTGGTAACAAATCTTCATCATTTTCAAGCCCGTTACTTATTCCCGCGTTCGTGATATTTTGCTCAGTGAGAACATTGAGCATATCCGAAACATCTGTTATCTCTTCAGCCAAGGAAAGCCGCAATTCACTCAGAGGAATTAGATCTTCAGCATCATATTCAGTGTCTGGGTCGTTATTTACTACATGAGCCATAATTTTGTGCCAGTACTTCTGCAAGACTTCGGGGGAGACTTTTCCCCAAGTATTGTATAGTAGGCATACAGCGTCCTTCAATGGTTTCATGGTTTTTAATAACTTTTCGTTTCTATTCGTTATTAGATGAAATCTAGGCTAAAAGACTTTTCCAATAAAATAATTTGGTCACTTTAATGGCATTTTGATCTAGAGGTTGCAACAATGCTGTACAAATAGGTGGAAGCAATAATGTTATAGATTGTCCATCCTCACTAGTCCGCTCTACTATAATTCCATGGCTCGAGGAGTTATCGACGATTAACAGGGCTCTTTCAGTTAAATTGAGACTTCTTAAACGACTAACTTGACGAATAAATGAACAATGAAACCAATCTAAAAGAATTGCCGTAGTCATCCATGCATTGGCAGATGATTTGTATACAACAGGTATGTTTGCATTTTTAAGTGCCTTTGGATTTTTTGCCTTTCCGCGTTCTTTGTTTATTTTTCGATCTGGTGCGGGCTTTTCCTGAGCACGAACCGGCATTTTTGCAGGCAACATTTTCCAATACAGAGCAGATTCATCTGCATTTTATATTTGAGTAGGTGCGAGGTTTAATTGTTTAATTTTCTCTGTAAATGTACTTAGGAAGGGATCGACTGTACTTTGGTCGTTGGATAGTATTTCGCCACACACTTTTAAAGAACGCAGGCCATGCCTTTTTCTGAAATTAGGAATCCAGTCCCTGCAAGCTTTAAAATTATCATTTCCATAGATTTCAGAATAAAACTGTTGTGCTTTGGTAGATAACATGTCATAGGAAATTGGAACGTGTCTTGATCGTTGTGTATAAAACCATGCATACAAACGAGTTTCCATTTTTGAATATTCGGCTTTTCGTAATGTTTTTCTGAGGTCGAGAACGGAATCACATTTGCCAATAAATCTAAAAGAAATTACACTACATAGTAAAAGTTCACAATGGTCTTTAAAATATATCATACCTTTTGATTTTGTCTTTGTTCTTTTTTATATCTGAAATTGTTGATGTTTCTACCTCGTATTCATTTGCCAACACTTTTCCACTTTCACCACGGACTAGTCTTTCTATTATATCGGATTTATGTTGTATTGACAACGTAGTATCTTTTGGGAGGCATTTTAATATATGTACGTAAAAAAATGTTTATATGTATGTATGTACATATACTTATGTATGTAGCAAGAGATAACACGTACATATGTACCATGTAATAAAAAACAGCTAAACAATTACATAATACTTAGACACGATATGTAGTAGTCAAAGCAAAGACACACACACTCCTTATGTGAACTCCCAGATATCAGAACCCGCCGAATTTATTTCGTCTAAAAACACAGGTCCGAATTACCGAGTACTATCAAATCTGGATTATAAAGTACACAATGCAAATGAAATGCTTGGCCGTATTATCGAAGAATCCGATGTACTGAAGATTCGGATTATCGAGGTCGCACTGTATTAATTTAATTCTGATTATTCCTGTTGTGTAGGCTCTTTATAAAATGTTCATTTATCGCGTGAGGATCACAGAGCGAGTCCGGCAAAGAATGACAATTTCGGTTATTTAAATTTAAATTTGAAAAGTACTTCCACAAAGTTTTCCACTTTTCTGTCGATATAAAAATTTGCTAAAGTTACGTAAACTTTTAATAGTTCCAAACCACGGGCAACTAGGATTTACGATATTTGAAAGACAAATTCAATTTAATTGGTAAATAGTTTTTTGTGTTTTTCCAACTACATTATTGAATAATAATATTAAACCGATATTCCTAAAAAATGTATTAAGTAATTTTTCCTACAGTAAGACCACTTGAGTTTGCAATTCCACTACCTTGAACATTTGTCGCATTCACTAAATTTGCCTTTTTTGTTGTCCAAATGATTATATAACAAGAAATATGCACTCAATCGAGTCAACACCGCATTCTGCCAAAGTTCTTATTTAAAATTAAGCGAAAATCCTCGGTCGAAAATGATTAAAGAAACCAAAAAACCTTGTTAGAATGTAAAGCTGTTATTAGTGACAATTTAAAATATAGAGTAACGGTATCGAATCCTGTGTAGGGTGTGTTTATAGTAGAGCTGCGATATTCGATAAGAGCGACGAGTTAAGCAAAACGGACCAATCGGTAAGCGGTGCACCTTTCCGTAATGCGCACCGATTGACCCGTTTCGCTAACTCATCGCTTTTATCGAGTACCACAGCTTCACTATAAACCCACCCTTACTTAGAATGTACTGTTTACTTAAGATACATGAACCAGGAAAGAGTATAGGACCCATCGTATCCAACTTACCTGCGTTCCAGTTGGTTGTCTAATTATTGAACTGAAATTGAAATTAAGGACATTGACCTTACTGATGACGGTGTTTTAGTCTCGTTTGATGTCATTTCCTAACCAAGTTAGCGAAGACGTTGTTACTTTCCTTTGGTAAGACTTTGTATGAAACAACATCTTTCCAAGTCAATAACCCTTTATCAAATTGAAACCTAGCCTCTTTTATGATTAACCTCTTTATGGGTAAATTTGAAAGTGATCTTAAGAATACGTTGGCTTATTTCCAACAGCTTTGGATCAGATAGGTTGGTGACATATTTTGTTTTTTTTTTGGGAAAAAATTCAAAATGTCTTTTTATTAAAATTTATTAATGAAGAGGAAACAGACAACTTTCTTTCCTCAATATGTTAGTAATAATCCATAGAAAGGAGCTAGAATTAGATGTATGTATACCGGTTACGCCATTAGTGTGTCGGCAGAGTCTAGCGTAAAAACTACTAAAGATGAAGAAATGAGATTTTTTCGTACGTATGTACTATATCACAGCGTATTTTGTAAAATTATTCAAAAACATACAGGGTGTTTTAAACTCCCGTAACCGCCTTCAACTTTTTTACTTTACTTTTGCTTTTTTAACTTAATTTTTCAAAATCCTGTCAGGGCAGGTTCTATATAGAGGTGAACATTTTAAGATTTTTCTTGGCTCGACCCGGCTCCAAGCTTTATTAGCCCAACTCGTCACGTTTGCCCGCCCGCCGGCTCGACAGCTTGGCCGTTTTGTTCGACAGGAAGATGGCCAAATCCTACTTCTAAGAATGCAAAAAAATCGTTTATCTTCACTATTAAAAAATTAATAGTTTCACGATTTACTTATTATTTATTTAGTCCGAACAAGTAACATGGATATACTAAAACACTATGAGGTTTTTTCCTTCTTTATGAGAACACTGTTTTAATTTTACGAATTACATTTTTCATATAAAATTATCGATAATGAATTTATGATGCTTTTCAAAGCAGTGTTTTAATTGTAAAATTTGAAAATATTAGAATATTATTCCGGGGACTTTTATGACCGGTATCAGCACGGTACACAATCATCTTCTATAGCAATTAATACTAGCGAATATGTTGATTTTAAGCAGAGAAAATGAGAAATCTGCTGCTGCCTTAAATGTGAAATATTTGTCCTTCTAAGTGAACTTGTGAATTATATCTTATTTTCTTAAATATTTTTCGGTATCAAATTATGAATGTACTTAACTTACACAGGATTGAATTTAAAAGCATGTAAGTACTAAGGCATTTATACTTACTACGTTTCCTCAAAGCAAAAGTTTGAGAAGAATAATTTGAATTTCAAAAAAGAATGTTAACAGTGAGCGAGTTTGTTGGGCCGAGTGGGCTTGGCGGGACAAACGGGCTTGGCGGGACGAACGGGCTTGACAGGCCGAACGGACCTGTCTGATTTTTAAAAAGCCCATTCCGCATTTGAAACACTTCGGCCCTACCCAGCCTGGCCCATTCGTACCTCTAGGTCTATCTAAGTAAGAAAAATGCATAAAAAGCATTACACAAAGTTTTCTGCATCCAGGAGAGGTTAACAACGAAATTACTTAAAAAAATATGATATTGACAAAAGAATGTTTTTAAACTAAAATATATAAAAGCATTACTTCAAGATTATAAGGCAATCTGGAAGCAACCTCGAAACTTTCAAACAAAAATCAACCAGAAACATACAGTTTGGACCAACGACCGATTATACATCGACATATTTCGAGATGGATTAAATTCCTTCCTTCAACCAACTTCGAATGCAGAAATGCTCGAACTATAAATAAACCTTCGTCGATTGATTGGCAATCTGACATTTATAAATTTCTCGAGTTTCCCAGCGTGGTTCGAGAAGTCTGAAGTCCAAATTGGAAAGATTATTTCTGCAACGAATGCCCGCTGCAAATAGAGAAAAACATCTCGTTTGGCGTAGGAGTAAATTAGATTTGTCCGAGAGGTACGGTTTTAAACGTTGGAGTTCGTCTGCGACCACATAAACTGATTGACAATTGGATTTAAGACGTCGTCGCTCTAATTGCTTGAAGAAGCGCCGCAATATTTTCTCGTGTCCCAGGTACAATAGTGGAAATCCTCAGGGAAACGGATTGATTATATATATACTACTGATTAGAGACCAGACGAGCAAAATGTAAATTAGAATTATATCAGGAGCACTGTCATGTATTGTACGTAATACGTAATATTGTGCCATTGCATTGTGATTACTACAGATTACCCCGGCACAATTTGTAAACAAACGGACTGGCGGGTAATTCAAATTCAATAAAATTCAATTTCGAATATTTTGAACATTCTCGGCTCAAGCGCAACGAGTTAATAACTAGAGTCCGAATTTTTAGGCACTAAAAATATAAAAAAAAGGCACAACAAATGTAAAAAAAGGCACTTTGAACTATTTGCTATTTCATTGACTTAGAAATGCATTTGTCAGAATAAAACGCAAATATGTTTGGCAAGGTTTAGGAACAAAAGAAGTAAGTGAGGAACTGACGGAAATAATCAAAGCAATGTATAAAAACACCAAAAATATTGTTAGAACTCAAAATTCAGAGTCACGGGAAAAGAAGGATTAAAATAGGGATATATATTGAGCCCAATACTGTTCGCAGTAGTGATGGATGAAGCAATAAAGAAAGCTAAGCAAATAATGAAAACTTTGCAGATAGGAAACTGGAAAATGCAGGGAATAAAGGTATCACAAATGTTGTTTGCTGATGATATCGTGTTACTGGCAGAGTCGGAACAAGACTTATAATACAACTTGAATATCCTCAATGAAGAAACGGTAAAGAAAAATATGAAAAGTAATATTAACAAAACGAAGTCCATGATAATAGCAGTTGAAAATAAAATACGTAAGATCAAAATAGAAAATATTAGAATAGAGCAGATGAGCCAATTTAAATATCTGGGAACAATCAGCGAAAGTAGCGGAAAGTTAGAAAGAAATAAAAGAAAGGAAGAAAGAAATCCCGAAATATATTACAGTAGAAGTTGTGAAAAAAGTGGTAACACCCACACTTATGTATGGGTGAGTCATGGATCTTGAGGATTAAAAATATCAGTCATCTAAATGCAACAGTAATGAAATTCCTCAGAAAGATCGAAGGCAAAACTAAAAGAGAATTAGAAATGAAGTATTTAGAAGAGAGCTTAAAATAGAACCAGTAGAACTGAAGATAGAGAAAAGAAGATTAGGATGGCTAGGTCATATTCACAGAATGGAGGAAGGTCGACTCTCGAGACAAAGAGAGGATGACCAAGAAACAAATGGCAGACCGAAGGGAGAAAAGCAGCAGCCAAAAGAAACTTAGAATGGGCAATGGTCCACAACTTGGTCCAAGACAGACAGAATTGGAAGATGAAAGTAAACTCAACTCCACAGTCCTACACTTAGCGGTAAATGGACAAAGGACTAAGTAAGTAAATAAAGAAACACCTGATTGAGCAAAATTTTTGTGGGGGCTACTTTTCGACCCTTTCAGACAAGATTCAGCCCAACACTGCGAGAAACAAATTTGTTTTTTATGTGTATAAATAAATGACACCCTAAAATATATTTTTCTTTCTCATTTGACAAACCAAAAGTTCCATTTTATTGCTCAGTACAATTGAAGGTTGCTAACAACCTAATAGTACTACTGCCTTAAATATTTAGCATAACTGACTTCGACTAGTTTTTATAAGATGATTAGACTATCCTGATTAATCATGCTCTTTTAGTTGGATAGCCAACCTACATGAAGAGTGGATTTACTAAATTATCCAACATCGAATAGAAATTTATCAAGATACTTTGAAAAATGTACGTTTCAATTCCAGGATTTGTAGTTTTTGAGACGATTATCATTATATTGTCAACGATCACACGTTGACGTTGATCTCCGTTTACTTTGAAACGTGAGACGGGAAATGCAGTCATATTTAAAGAACTCCACGAGCACGGGGCATAAACTTAACGTACGCCATACGTTCGTAGTTATTCCGTTTCCTGTTCACTTTTTAATCTTAATTTCTCCTCGTGCCGTGAAAATGTCAGGAGGACACGACGATGGCAGCCAGCGCGGTTTCTGTCATCGCATAAACAGCGTCTATTTTCGGAAGAAAGGAGATGTAATAATTATGGCTTTCTTTTATGAGCTCTCGAAAAAATAAACGCTAAAAATAGTACCTGTATAGATATATGTATAGGGAGATGATGGTTCTGTTTTGAAAAGAACATCACTGTTAGATTCGCGCCAAATATATATTTAAATTCAGACAAAGCTCACGGTCCAACTATCAATTACTGTAGGAGGTAGGAAGCTTTACAAGAATGAGAGATTTTTTAATTTAGAAAAAATTGGTTCGGTTATTGTTTTTTTTTTTAAATTATTTTAGGAGCATTCGCAAATGTTTCTTGTTATCTTTGGTTTTCATTTTTGTATTGTTAATGTACAATCGTTTTGTGTGTTTTGTGTAGGTTACGTACAAGGGTATTTTTCAAAAAGATAGTAGAAGGTAAGGTATTATGAATGATAGAATGAATTTCTTCCAGATAGCCCATATTGCATGTTTTGGAGTATTAAAATAAGAATAATATAAAACTCCTCTGGGAGTAGCTTCGGCTTACGCCATCATCAGTTAAATTCTATTGTGAAAATTACAAAATGTCTTCATATAAATTTATAGAAAAATATACCAGAAAATTATCAGGAATCATATACCGGGTGTCCAGGATAACATGAAGTACATGGGTATATTGGAAACCGCTAAATGGGGAAAAAGTTGCGCACTTATACGGCTAAGTACAATCCGGGATTACATTTTTAAGAATCCATTCCGTTACTGAGACACAGGGTGAAAACTAAAAGTGTGCGTTTTCTAAAAACCTTAATATTTTCTTTATTATAAAAAATACAGTCATCAAATTTTCAGCATAGGGGTAGTTAGTAATGAGGACTTCAAAAATGGCATCCGAAAATTTCTAGGCTCACTAGGTTCTTTGTGTTTGTACCCAACTTTTGTGTTTCTTATGGGCGCCATATTGGATTTTTACAGTTTTGAAATGATCACAAGAAATGCTTTTCAACCATGTATAACATCCTTATGTTCAATGAAGAAAAACTATGAAAAATATCAAAATTACGATTTGACCGTAGTAGGCTGTGATTTAACGTATGTGCTTGCTCAACAACTGTAAGCAGTCGTACTACTTAAAAGTAGTTCACAAAAACACGGATATAAATTTGACGACCTAGCATCACTAAAACAAAAATAAGAGTAATATGAAACGCACTAATACTATTTAATCAAAATGACCGCAATCAGTGACTGAGACAACAATAAAAAGGATTAACAAACTCCTAAAATTAGGGCTGACACCTACTTCAGCCCTAATTCATACAAGCCACCATTCTCTCGTATGCACCATCTATGTACAAAGTTTAACGACTGCCTCACATGATTGTCTGTTTGTGTCTGGACCAATTCCATTTATACCTGCTACAACTGTCCGACGTAGTTCTTCTACGGTTTCATAGGATCTCGAGTACACTAAATTTTTTAAATAGCCCCATAAAGAAAATCGGCAAGCGTGAGATCCGGCGATCTAGCAGCCCACACAGCACTGGTCCTCGATTTTCAATCCACTTATCAAGATATTCGTTATTTAAAAAGTTTATCAGTATTTGAGCATTGTGAGCAGGTGTGCAGGTGAGCAGGTCTTACTGGAAAAATATATTTTGCAAAGTAGCAAGCGGGAGTTCCATAACTCGCTCTGCTACATTTGTTTGCAAGAGCCTTAAATATCTAGCCGAATCTAAGTCTTCATTATAAAAGATAGGGCCAACAATGTGGCTGCCAATAACACCTACCCATACATTAAATGCCCATTTCTCTTGCTGTCTGGCTTCCCGAATTAGATATGGATTTTCAATTGACCAAAAAACAGTATTTTTGCGATTAAATAATCCGCAGTTGGTGAAGCGACTCTCGTCCGACCATAGAATTTTCATAGTAAAATTGGGAATTTCATTTCTGATGAACCATTGATAAAATTCCATTCTTCTCTTTTTCATATACATTGTAGATACATAGTTTCAAACATATCTGCGTTTAGTTTTTCGTCCCAGGGTTTACTTTTCATTCTCCCGATGACGCCAAAAGTATTATTGTTGAATATAAATGAATTTTAGAAAATAACTTACGAAACGAATTACAATATATAAATAACCATTTTAAAACATAATAGTAATAAAATATTTTGAGAACAGCAACATAACATTAGTGGAAATATCTTAAATGGTACAATAAATGAATTTAAAGTTATTCCCAGAGAATTTGGATAGAAGTTCAATCAAAATTATGTCCGTGTCCAACAGACGCACAGATTTACGTAGATATGTATATACTAAATTAATTGTGTATTAATTAAACATTAAAGAAATACTGATAGCAACTGAACCAGCTTTACAGTTGAAAACTTGGAATGGTCGCTTCTAATGAAAGTAAATTCAACCCTTATTTCTATAAATTACAAATTTTAATACTATTTTACGTGGTTCATCCATGTTTGCAAAGCGTAATACCGTGTAAACATAGATCATGACTTTTACTTAAAGATGTTTTTAATTAATATTGTAAATAAGACTCACAAATTCTAAAACCAGAACAATAAAACCTATTGCATCCCACGTCTATGGAAGTGACAAAAATAACGCATTTCATTTATATTTGCCAGCTGCGTGTGAGTCATCCCGTACATTTTACCGAAATTTACAACATCGAATGTAGTTGTCATTAGCGGCACGTATAGTCAGTATGTATATTCGTTCAACGTCAAAACCCCTCTGGATAAGCCCTTTCTCAGTAGCTTCAACTCATTTTATGGTCTCCTATCGCTGGAGTGTGGTGCTAAGAGATTATTTTAAGTCCAGTCAACGACGATCATGGCAAAACGCATAAAAGACTTCTCTTCTTCACATCCTAAATCTTCAATTTTAATGGAATATTTTCCCACAACAATTGACAGCATCAATTCAGTTGTGTCTTTAACATAATTTCGAAAATTAAATATCGTTCGTCAAATAATCGTTTTGTTAAATGTCATAGAGGAGCATAGATTCGGTCTTCCAGTTGCGTCCCTGCATGGCATGCATTATGCTATTTTAAAAAATAAGATTAATCGTTTGATATAGTTATCCAAATTAGCCGTGATTAAACATTTGCTATCGCAAATAAAATAAAGGAGTGAGAGGACGCTAATCAATTGCTCAGCTTTACTCAAAATATTCATCCTGGTAACATGTTTGTGTGTTCCAATTAAACTAGATACCTCTAATTGATATATAGTTTAATTTAAATTGCCGAAAGAGTGCCTAGTAACACTCCCAGATCGTACAATTAATGAATTCATTTCGAAATATTATTTCTTAAAATTTTTCCCTTGTTTAAAATATTACAGTACATATTTACCAGATAAGTCATGCATCAAGAGCGCTATTTTAGTCGTATCAGGTGATGTGTTCATTCTACTCACCTGTCTAGTGGAATATTACAATTTGCCAAGTATCCACCTGGATGAGCACGGCGAAATTATTAGTTGCGAAATTTGACTGAGAAATTCGTCGGATGATATTCTCTCAGATGTTATTTCGCTTAAATCACCCGCGAGCAAAACAGGTTAAACATTCCAGAAACGCCGATCAGATTTTGAGATTCCTTTTTCTTATTTTAGTGATTCACCTCTTGTTAACTACGTATAAGTGCACCTGTGGCTTAGTCGTTATAGCCCCTTTTCTCCTTCAAAATTACCAGATTTTCATTTTGTTTTTACTTTACAGGCGGCATAGAGTTTAGATACTTTTTGTGTTAAGGTCGTATTGGTATCTAAAAGGAAACACATCCAGGTGCCTTTAAAATTAATACTAATTATCATAATTAATATATTTGGCTTCCGTCGGCAATTATGGAATCTATAATTTTTCCTTGGGTTTCTCCGACGTAATTAATTACTGAAAAAAAATCGTCCACGGCGAGGAATCAAACCCCACATTTCCTGCTTGTCGGGTAGGCGTGATATCCACTACACCACGCGGACTGTGGAAGATTCGTTCACTCTTTAAGCATAGATGTCGGGAAATTAAAAAAAAAAAATAATTATCATAGTTTGTTTGTCCAAATTATATACACAGCTGTTCATAAGTTTGATACTATCATACGTAACTTGGATAGTAGTTGTAATATATTCTGTAACAATTCTGCAAAGGAAAATTTAAAATTTGGAGCAACATGCCAGCTCTCTGGCTGGCAAATAATTAATTTTTTGACGTATCAAACATTACGTTGACACTTGGTCAATAACATTTTATTTCATATTTCAAAAGAAGTCATTCTCTGAATTCTATTTGATATTACAAGTCCATTTTCTGTGTTTTAAATGGCGTCAGATTATAATGCATATCTCTATTGATGAGTTATCTGATGTTCTTTACGTTACTTGCTGAAAATTGCATTTTAAATTTACTTCCCACGATACCATTACTTGTACAGTTCAATTTGCGCGAATTTCTCTCCAATTCAGTCGTTTCTTTCGTGTGTGTAGGACCTTTTTACGGTTAGTTGACTTTTCAAACCTAATTATTAACCGGGAGTTTTGATAGTATCGCATTGTATTCAAAATAGGTGTATATTCTGAAATACGATAAAATCTGAAAAACTTAGGCAACTATTTTCTTTAAATTACTGCGCCCATAATTTTTTAAGCTGTTTTTGTTAATAGTTGCAATAGTGCAATTAATTTCAGATCGTTATGCACATTTGTATGGCTTTCTAATCTGCCATGGTGTTTTGTACTTCGTCTCTTTAACGTAAGGGATTTGTAGATCTTCGTGTAGAGTTTGATTGGATACATACCAAGGTATTTTGGATTGGTATCTTTGGATAATGGCAATGTTTGACTTGCTTGCGCATCCCCAGAGCTCAATTCCGTACGTCCAGATAGGTTTGATTATTGTTTTATAAATAAGGAGCTTATTTTCTAGTGTTAATTTGGATTTTCTGCCAATTAACCAATATAAGTTTTTTGTTTTTAGGTGTAGTTGTTTTTTAAATATGTGTTCTTTCCAAGTCAGCCCTCTGTCTAGACGAATTCCCAAGTATTTAGTAGTGGTGGATTGTGGTATGTGTATGTTGTTTAAGTGTACCGGAGGGAATTGATCTCTCCTTAAGGTAAAAGTTACTTGAACAGACTTTGTTTCATTGATTTTGATTTTTCACTTGTGCAGCCATGCTTGTATTTCATCTAAGTGTTCTTGAAGAGTCGTGAAGGCTGTTACTGGATCTACATCACTGGCAAGAATGACAGTATCATCTGCGAAAGTACCCATAGTGGTTTCTCTTTTTGCTGCGAGGTCTGTCGTGTACAGTAGATGTAGCAATGGTCCAATAACACTATCTTGCGGAACCCCAAATTTTATTAAAAAGTTGTCGGACGTGTCTTCGTTGACTCTAGTTCTGAATTCTGTCACTTAGGGAAGATCTTAGTATTTTGAAGTAAGTAGCGGGAAGATATTTTTAAATCTTGTATAATAATCCTGTATGCCAGATTCTGTCGAAAGCTTGACTGACATCTAGAAATGCAGATGTGCAAAATGTTTTCTATAAAATTATTTTATTGAATATCTCGAAAATTAGAACCAGTCTTTAAAAAAAGGATTGGGGATTCGGATTCAACGCCCCAAATTACCTTAACAACTTTTGGTTGCTCAGGTCCAAAACCGTGTATACTTGTGTTATTAAACTACATAAAAATAATCCCTATTTAATTACATTATTAAAGAAATAATTTAATTATACTGTAACCTATAAAAAAAAAATTCATTAGCCCATTCACTTGCTCCTAATTTTAATTATTAACTTTAGGTTTTTTTCCCATTGCAATTTTTCTTTTATTGGATATCCTGATGATGTGTTTTTTGAACACGAAACTGGTCGCCTAATTTCTCAATAGAACTTTGTGAGATCTGGACCATTTTTGCATTACTCCCTTTAGTATGAATATTTTCTTAAGACTAAATGATTTACTTGAAAGAAACATTTTTCTGTCTTGGATTTTCTTGATTTTCTAATCCTAAGAAAATATTTTTTCATCCAAATATCATTTCAAGAAAATTATTTTCTTATATTATACATTTTTATAGTCTTGAAATAAAAATATTTTCTTGAATAGAGACTGATTTTTGCAAGAAAATCTATTTTCTTGATGCAAGAAACCATTTCTCTACGTGCACGCTGTGGGTCCGTATTTGCTTGTTTATTCTATAAACCATTGAAAATACTTCAAACCAAAAAAGATTGTGACTATTAGCATTTACACTACCGTTCATGGAAGTTCGGGCAAGCAAAAAAATGTACGGAAGTCAAAGAAAATAAGAGAAATATTAAATAGCCATGTATTTAATACTTATTTACATGATTTTACATATTTTCAAACACAAATTTATTAAAAAGAAAAAGTTAATGTAATACAAATAATTTAAATCCGATTTTCATCGAAAAATCCACCTTTTGCCTTTAGGATTGCTGCCACTATTCTCGGCATCCGATTCACAAATTTTGCTAATGTTTCATTGGGCAAGCTTGTCCATACCTCCCGGAGAATGGTCCACAAATGTTCCTTCGATTTTGGACACTTTTTCCTAACACATCGGTCTAATTCTTCCCATAACAACTCTATCGGGTTCAGATCGGGGGACTGTAGCGGCCATTCCATAATATTTAGGGTTCTTTTATTTTCTTCTTGCTGCAGGTAATCTGTGCACAATTTAGATTTATGTTTGGGGTCATTGTCCTGCATAAATTCAAATCCACGACCAATTAATCAGACTCCTGACGGTATGGCATTTTCCTCCAGGATTTTCCGATATTCTTTTTTTATTATGCCTTCAATTTTGAGCAAGTCCTCTGTTCCGATTAAGGAAAAACAACCCAAAACCATTACAGATCCGTCTCCATGCTTCACCGTAGGAACTATACACTCCCGTAACATTCTTTCCCCTCTTGATCTGCGTACGAAAACTCTCCGTCTATTTCCAAGAACCTCAAACTTGGATTCGTCGGTCCACAAAACGTTTTTAAAATCGTCCACTGTCCAATCTCTATGAGCTTGTGCCCATTTCAACCGTTTCAGCCTATTTCCTCTTCGGAGTAACGGTTTTCGACAAGCCACTCGCCCATGCAACCCATCCTCTTTCAGCCGACGTTTCACAGTACTTACAGAAACTTTGGAATCTCGCTCATTATTGAATTCTGCAGCAATTTCTGATGCTGTTAGTCTTCTATTGCGCTTACTAATTATTTTTATTCGTAAATCTTCCGCAGGAGTCGTTTTTCTTGACGGTCCTGGCCGATTACGATCTTGCACGTCACCGGTTGTCTTAAATCGAACTATAGTATCATGTACTGTAGATTTTTTTATTTTTAATTTATCCGCAATCCGTCTTTCTGCGTACCCTTCCTGATGCAAGGTAATAATAGCAGATCGTTTTGAAACAGCTAGAGGCTTTCCACGGGGCATTTTAAGCAGTCAAACCGAAATTATTTTATTTTTCACTTGCACAACCACAGATACTTTCACAATAACAATCTCTTCAGAACAACTGCGTTTACAAATGTTATAATACTTTATAAAGGGTATACGAATATTTCCAGGTAACACGAGTGAATCAGCTAACCCTCCCAGAGGTTATTATAAAGCTTTATTGTCACTGTAATTATTGGGGATTTCCAACATAATTATATATTTTACGATAACGATATATATATTTTTAAAATTTTTTCCTAAACAGTTAATATAATTTGTCAGCTTGCCCGAACCTCCATGAACGGTACTGTATGTGCTGGAAAATTTTGCATTCAACAAAATATAACATTCGAAAGTGGGTTTTATGGGGTCAAATTTGAACAGTTGTATCTTATAGGTGAAAATTAAAGAAAAAATCGAAATATACGTTTTTCTCAGATTCTCTCATAATTTCATAAATTAGAGATAACGATTTCTCCATTGTCATTTTTACTGCCTGAACTCGCGATCGATAACTGTAAATTGTTTTTATGTGCTATTAAATAAATATTTCCGTCAAGCAACCATCTCTCTACAGTTTGTTTTCAGCACGAAACGTTTGATACGTTGAAATTCGTGTATGGACGGTAGCGAACATGTCATATACATTATTTAATTAATAAGTCTACCACTACAAAGCAAGGTGACCTTTTTGATTGTGCAGTGAACTGAAATATAAAGTGTGCATAGAGTGTAGTTTTGTATACGCGAGTAGTTACTTTGTGTAACACGTAACGCATTATTAATGTTGATTGAGTTAATACGTCTGCTTGCAAGAAGCTTTTCACTCAATAGGTACGGGTCCTTCTGATTCAGTTGCTTGGTAGATAGAGCGCGTGTCCTATATGATACCTCGTAAATGTATGACCTTGATACGTAAAGTAATATAAATCAAGCCAGTTTATAAGGATTATATTTTATTTATGGACCAGTAACGCTACGTGCTTCCATTTTCTTTTATTATAACTGAAATTTATAGGTTAAAAGCTTACCTTTGGTGAAAATATTTTTTTGCGGTAGTAATTCTCTATTTCGGTATTAGTTTTATTTACAATTCGTTGTTTTTAATCTTTTTTTTTCAAAATCAATGTGTAAGTATCCGTTTACTTCTTATCTCCAATAATTATGCAGTTATAAATAATGAGAGGGCGGGCTAATTGACCATGGTACACCAATTGGCTACAACTTTTCTAAGCTTCCTTAAAAAGAAGATGTAGAACCCTATATTCATAATTGAAGAGGAATTAAACATTGAATTGCAGACATAATGGAACCAATAGTCTAATTTCAAAGAGGAACACTGCAAAAGGATGCAAGATTAAGTTGAATTTGAACTAAGAAAAATTGTAAATTTTCCGAAGGAACCTTACTTACTTTCATTTACAAAGTTGCAGCTTAGGATTTTCTTTAATGAACGTAGATATGACATAGAAATGTTTTAGATGAAATAATTTATGATTACCTTGTAATACGAAGGATATCTTTTAAGTTTTTTTACAGAAATAGTGAAAGAAAAGAGCCATACGCCATGGGGTATATTTGAATCATTAGATATGCTTCCACAGCTGTTTCAGTCAAGTGAGTACGACGTGCGGAATAAATGTTTTTTTAATGCCGAAAACGACCGTTCGACATCTAGCGATGTTATATTTGCATATTTAAAATAATCTTTGAAACAACTTAATGCATCTTCACATGCATCTTCACAAATTTGTCTTAATATAAGAAAATCGGAGTCTCTCTAAAACACTTTCAAATTTTCGTATTACACACCAATTTGTTTCGCCTTCTACAGCGCATAACTGTGCGTGAACATCACTCACAATTTGAACAGAATCCACTAGCGACATCGAAACATTTTGTAATTTTTCTATTCCCTCCGCTAGTCCGAAGTAATTGTTGTGAGTAGTTTGTAAATCTCTTTTAACCTGACTATCTTGAAATATTTCCTGGCTTCTGTCGGATTGAATTTTAAAACTACCTTTACTTGATCAAAATATTTGTTGTAGTAAAACGTAGCCTGCAACCATGTTCCCCAACGTGTAACAATCGGCTGTGGTGGTTCAGGTAAATCAGGACACAGTTTGTGAAATGGTCGGGTACGTTTCGGGTACTTTAGAAACACTGCATTTGTACTAGCAATCAATGCATTTACTAGTGGAAAACATGTAGGAATCGTTTGTGTCGCAAGATTTAGAGTATGGGTTTTACATGTTACATGTAAAAAGTTACCATTGTGGTCTTTAAGAGATCGGCCCAAAGAACGCATGTTTGCGGCACCATCACTCATAAACATAAACAAAAGTTACATAGTTGAAACTTCAAATTTGTTCAATGAGTTCAACACCACCTTTAAAATCTCATCGGCAGTACAATTTATAACTCTTTTGGAAGCAAGTAAGAAGGAGGATGACGGTCAATGTGGTTCCATTGTACGTACCATTACATTAACCACAATGTTTTGTTGTAGTAGTTTTGTTGTAGTAAAACGCAGCCTGCAACCATGTTCCCCAACGTGTAACAATCAGCTGTGGTGGTTCAGGTAAATCAGGACACAGTTTGTGAAATAGTCGGGTACGTTTCGGGTACTTTAGAAACACTGCCTTTGTACTAGCAATCAATGCATTTACTAGTGGAAAACATGTAGGAATCGTTTGTGCCGCAAGATTTAGAGTATGGGTTTTACACGTTACATGTAAAAAGTTACCATTGTGGTCTTTAAGAGATCGGCCCAAAGAACGCATGTTTGCGGCACCATCACTCATAAACATAAACAAAAGTTACATAATTGAAACTTCAAATTTGTTCAATGAGTTCAACACCACCTTTAAAATCTCATCGGCAGTACAATTTATAACTTTTGGAAACAAGTAAGAAGGGGGATGGCGGTCGATGTGGTTCCATTGTACGTACCATTACATTAACCACAGAATGTTTTTGACGATCTGTTGTTTCGTCCACACACAACCACAGTTTTTTATCTTTTAATTCTGTTTTAATTCTTTTTTCTATATATTCACGGGAAAATGGCACTACATTTCGTATCGATGACCGACTAGGTAATTTACAGTCCGCATATTTATTCCAGAAGGGGACAAATGCTTCTTTGTCTAGTAAACGAAACGATAGATTACATAAAATAAGAGTAACACATAAATCAAATGTAAATTTTTCTTGGTCTCGTATGCCACTTTTTGCAGAAGAATGCTGTTTGCTTTCGATGTGACGTTGAAAATGGCTTCTGGCCCAACACATTAAAGGGATTTTACAAACTAGACATTGAACTTTAGCGCCATCAAAAATTAAGTACGGCATGTCCACTATAAAGTTTTTAACTGTGTCTGCCATTGGTCGTTTTCGCGACGTACCTAACTGCGACATTTTTAAAGCAAACATAAGCGTACAATTACGAAATAAGTTACAACAGTCTACATATACACAGAACTACTCGCATACAGCATCGATTTAGTACTGACGCTGTGAACCCGTGAAATAAATAATCGCCGACTCCGCACCGCATATCTACTACACTGACTGTTACCGCTGTTTGCCCAGACTAGTCATGATGATCCTCCAAAGCAATGCTTGCGAAATGTCTAGTACAACGAAAGAAACAAGCAATCGCTGTCTTGGAAGTGCTTCGTGAACGAACAACTTTTGTTGGATTCGGTTCAACTGGGAATACTTAAACAGTTGACTGTTGCTTAGTTTCCCAATAGAATATATCCAAGTTACGTCGCCTGTTACGATGTTGTATACGGATTTTGAATTTCCTTATGACGAAAGCAGAAATCAAACGAATTTCGTCATAGTAATTTATGACGCAATAATTAACTAGGTTTACTTTCGTCTTTGATATATCATATTAAGACGCCGTATCATGGTAGAGGTTATGTTTGTACAACAAGTAATATTTTCGATAACTCTTCTTTTTTAATATTTATTAGTTAGTGATAAAATGAAGTTGGAGTTCAAACTTTAACTTTATTGATAAATGCATAACATGGTCAAAAAATAACAAATTATCACAGTGTGATAATAAATAGCAGTCTTAGTAATTTATTTTAAATGCAAAAGTGATGAAATGTCATGAAAAGTATGTGTTACAATATTTTTAGCTCAACCCCTAGAGATCAGGAACACCTGTGTAATTTATAAATACAAACATTAGTTTAATGTAATATAATATACTACATCTCCACATCACTGTCTTCGATATCACTATCTGAACTGCTTGACATTTCATTTACATTAATTGTAGCTGTCACCCTGCCATGAACTTGTGATGAAACCGTTTTCAAAAATCCATGTTTCATCGAAAAACACCATTTGCATTGGTAACTCTGCATGTATATTTGCAATTTTTCGTAAAAAAACCGCTCTAGCAAGAGCAACATGCATTTGCTCCATTAAATCTCTGCGAGGGCAGTCCTTTGCATATTTAAAACCAATGGCTTTTAGTACTCTTCTAAGACAATCAGTGGAACCAGAAAATATATGCTGCTCCTTTAAATGCTCTAGGAGAGATGCCCTTGTGACATGTTGCCCTAAAAATACCAAAACTAAATAATTTCCTTTCACAACAACTAAAACTTGCTGTTGTTGCAATCTGTTGTTTTGATTGTTTTCGCAACGGCTGAGGCATTTCTTTGTTTTTAATAGAACACTTATTAAAGGGAAAATACGATAATAAAGAAACGCTACAAACGAATACTATAAAACACGGCAATATGGAAGCAATACTCAAACTTTTAAATCTCAAATCGATTGGCTAGCCAGTGGAAACGTTGTATTCTAGCCAAGATGCTGATGTAAAATTCGTTACTTTATTATTACAGGTAATCTTTTTTTTTATTTCTAAATTTCAAGAAAATACAACCAGTGCTTTATACTTAAATAAACGGAAACGTAAAATGTAAATAAAACTATATTTTCTTAATTTACAATGAAGTTTTATTTCATTTGGTTGATACGAGTTGATACGGTTGATTCCTGCTTTCGACAATACCAACTGACACGAGCCTTTTTTGTGCTTGGGTCAAATTATCCTGAATCCATCGGGAACAGATCTCTTTCACAACTAAATGTTTATGCAAAATCTGCAATGTACGCACATTTCTAATACCAAAGTCATATTAATCAAAAGATCTGTGACTTTACTTTATCTGAAAACATTTATTTTAAACTTTCAAAGTTTCATAGAGATCAGGCACTTGTTCACTTTTACAAGTGCTATAGTGTTGATTTAGGTTTGTCATTAGCATCTGTTCTACTGAACTAATGTTGCATAGTGCGAAATGTGGCAATTAAATAGCCGGACTGGTGCTACTATCGGCAAACAGCGAGTACGCCACGGCAGGTTTGAACATATCCGTGCTTGTAGATGCTTTCCCCACCCTGAGCTCGATGGGCACGGTGATACGTCGCTCAGTCTCGCTGTAGCAATCGTCCGTTAAGGTCCTTACGCTATCGTCGCGTCGGAAAAATGCAGAGTGTTCAGATTGAGCAACGAGTTAACCTCAAGTTTCTTGTGAAACACGAGATTCTAACTACCCTTCGTGAACGAGTAAGAAGACGAAGACCCGTTTTGTGGAAGAGCAAATCCTGGATGCTCCACCAAGACAATGCGCCAGCCCATTCCGCCTTGTCTGTGAAGGCGTTCTTTGCGAAATCCGGCATCACCGTGTTGGACCATCCACCGTACTCGCCCGACCTGGCCCCATGTGACTTTTTTTTTATTTCCTAAGGCAGTGAAAGCGAAAGCGACGGAGGTTCTCAACAACCTGACAAAAACGGACTTCCAACACAATGTATATAATTATATGTAAACATCAAAATATTGTAACATTTTTAGACAATAATTTATATGAATTCTCTAGTGAAGTAGATATTCATCTAAAAAAAAACAAAAGTTAATTTAATATTAAAAATATTGATTTTAATGTTATTTTACAAGAATGGTAACTGGAACTGTATATACATACGACCTGGATAGTTTTTGTTAATTGTTTCCATAGTATTTTAATAGGGTTGTTCACAGCGTAGTACAATTATTTAGAGTAAACTATATGCTAAATTCTAAGTATATTGCTGTTTCCACTGCAAGTTCGAATTATTTTTATCGTTAGTGTAGGTATAGTAATATAATTCTTTAAGCTTATTGTAGAAGTTGCAAGTTATCATTCTTCCAGTCTATACTGTAATGTTTTAAACGAAGGAAAAATAAAAAAATATATATTTCGAAATTAGTTGTACGGTCTGTAGGTCCGGAAGTGTTCCTAAGCACTCTTTCAGCAATTTAAATTGAACTAGATATCAATGAATGAAATTTTACGAGTATTAGAAGTTGAAAAGAGAAAACTAACTTGGAATTGTGACGTTCCAATATAAACTCTATGTTTATATGTTACGTACTGGAACCCTGCGTCACTTCACTCCTTTATTTCATTCGCGATAGCGATTGTTTAATCACGACTAATTTGGATAACTACACCTTTCGAAATATAATTTGATAATAAATTTCAATCGAATATTCTTATTTTTTTGTTAAATAGCATAGAATAGAATAGAATAGAATATTATTTATTTATATTAACATAAAAATGTATATAAATCGTCACAAAAAAAAAAAAATGAAATCAAAATCATGCAAATAAACATAATTTACAATATAGAAATAAACCTAAATACAATAAAAATAAAACTGACAAAAAAAATAAAAAAATAGAAATTATACGCTACGAATTAAGAAACTCTGGAATTGAGTAAAATACGTATTGCAGGAGGTAGTCTTTTATTTTTTCCTGAAAGCTTTATAACTTCCAACGTTTTTAAATCGGCGGGTAGTTTGTTGTAAATTCTCATACCCAGATTAAGGGGTCCCATGCTTGTTACCTGAAGAGTGGCCGTAGGGATATGTAGGTGCTCTCTTATTCTAGTGTTGTAGTCGTGAACTTCATGGTTACGTAAATGAGTATGCCCATTAGCAAATATGAAAGAAGCTGCTTCGAGAATATATATGCACGGCAAGGGAAGGATATCTAACTTCTGGAAGAGCGGTTTGCATGAGTCTCTGAAGTATGCACCTACAACACCACGGATAACTGCTTTTTGTGCTATAAAAACGTGGTATGCTTCAGGTGATGATCCCCACAGTAAAATTCCGTACTGCAGTCGTGATTGTATCTCAGCGTAGTACAAAGAAATTAGGGTGCAAGTTGATACTTGTGAACGCAAGCAGCGGAATAAGTAAGCCTTGCTAGATATTTTATTTGCTAGGACGCTGCAATGTTCTTTCCATACAAGGGTGGATTGAAGACTTACTCCCAAGAATTTCACTGTGTCTCGCTGCTGTATCATTTCTCCGCCCATTTCTAGATCATCAGAGCTAACATTTCGCTGTCTTGTGTGAAAAGTCATAAACGTTGTTTTCTCTGCACTTAAGACTAATTTGTTTCGCGCAAACCAGTCGTATAGAGTCTCCAGCAAATGACTTGTTGTAAGATTCGTATTATCTACAAGAACTGAGATATCATCAGCATACATTGTAATGTAGATATTGTTAAGCAGTGAGGCTATATCATTTACATAAAGGCTGAAAATAACGGGGCCAAGCACTGAGCCTTGAACAACTCCTGTATTTAACGGTAGATACGTGGAATCAAACGGATGGACCATACCGTTGGAAGTCTTAAATCGCACGCGCACAAATTGAACCCTGTTACTCAGGTACGAATGAAACCATTCTGCTACATTTCCTCTAATACCATACGAGCATAATTTCTTTAATAATATGTTGTGCTGTACGCAGTCGAATGCTTTCTTCAAATCACAGAAAATAGCAATTGGAGACTTTCTCTGTTCGATGTACTTCAAAACTTCTGTGTAAAATTGAATCAATGCTGAAGATGTTGAGCGACCTTTTCTGAATCCATGTTGGCATGATGAAATAATTGAATATTTTTCAAGAAAACTGTTTAAACGATCAAGCATGCAATACTCTATTATCTTGGAAATAACTGAAGTTAACGCTACTGGCCTATAGTTGGATAACTCTTGCCGGCTCCCTTTCTTGTGTAATGGAATAACTACTGCTATTTTCAGTACATCAGGAAAAGTACCTTTTTCGAAGGATAGATTGACTAAATAAGTTAGTATTTCTGCAAGTAATATACTAGAACGTTTTATAATTGCGGCTGCAAGTTCATCAGGTCCCGTCGAATACTTGTTTTTCAATTTTGTGATGATAGCAATCATTTCATTTACAGAAAATGGAAGAATACACATCGAATTTCTTTTGGACGGAAGTAATCCAGTAGAAGAACTATTTGAGTATTGTGATGTAATATCCAGTACACTATCAATGAAGAAATTGTTAAACTTATCAGCTACAACTTTAGGATCTTGAAAGACGACACCATTTTGCATTATTTCCAAATTTTGATAACCTTCGCCGTAACTTGTGGACTGTTTAATTATTTTCCACATCGCCGATGTTTTATTCGTAGAATTGTTAATAAATCTATCATTATGTGTTATACGACTTCTGTTAATTAAAGCTCTGTGTCTGGCTCTAGATGCTAAATAAACTTCTTTTAATTGAGGGTACGTTTTGTGCAAAATGAACAGATCGTGTAGATCCTTACTTGATTTTTTTACTTCCTCGGTTATCCATTGTTTATGCTTGAGATTAGAAACCGGATGTCGCTTATATGGGAAGGCATTATTGTAATGAAAGCAAAGGATATTCATAAAAACAGCAAATTTTTCATTCACATCATCTGCGCGAAAAACCTGCTCCCACAACTCATTTGACAAGTAATTTTCAAATTCCTGCTTGTTAGTTTCATTAAACACTCGTTTCTCTATAGTGGTAAGTTTGTGAACTTCCAGAAAGCCACGCTGCAGATACAAAACAACATAGCGATGATCAGATAAATGCGTGTCGGCAACGAAAATATTAATTTCAGGACCAGTATTTAAGAATATATTGTCTATAGTAGACGAACTATTCGGAGTTGTTCTAGTATACTCCTCAACAGTAGCAGTAAGACCATAAATAGCTGTAGTATTAATTAGAGATTGTCGCTCTAAGGAATCGGTAGCAAAATTCACATTAAAATCCCCACAGAGATAAACAAAGCAATCATTTGTGTGTACAGTAAGGGTAGACAAAAGATGTTCTAGTGAATTAATAAACAAATTGAAGTTGGATTGAGGCGGCCTATATACGTTGATAATTACAATCTTTTTATGATTAAAATTAAATTTTACACCGCACACTTCAAAACATCTTTCCACTGCGAAGTTAGATAATTCTAATTTACATACTTGCAAATCATTTTTGCAAAAATGCAACTACCTCCTCCAATACTAGAATTTCTACTAAAATAAGAAACTAAACGATAATTTGCTAGGTTCACATTCTCTATCTCATTTTGCTTTAGCCAAGTTTCTGTTAAACATATAAAATAGCAAGGATACGATAGGAGCAATAGCTCCAAATCATTAACTTTATTATTAAAACTATGCAAATTTAATAAAAATAAAAAGCAAGTGAAATCATTATTGATTAACAGTGGATTAAACATTGATTGCTATTCAGGGGAATACTCTGTAATAGCCTTGGCACTGTCTATTATTTTCTGGTAGCAGTTACATTGATTATTAAAGGCTGCATGATCGATATCGAATTTAGGGTTATATCTGCTGTTATTGTCTACACAATTAATGCATTTGTAAGAGTCTGATTTACAATCTTTAAGAGCATGACCTTCGGCACATTTAGGACATACAGTACGAGCAATACAATTTTTAGACATATGACCGAACTTCGAACAATTGAAACACCGTATGATATGAAACGACTCACGTATTTTACAACGACGCCATCCTATGTACAGGAAATTTCTCCTCATAACCTCTTCAAAAGTTGTAGGATCGATTTCAACTACCACATCAACATCCGGTTTCCTATCTATCACACGAACAATTTTCGCCGACATTGTATTCAGTTTTGTCAGTTTGTTTTGAATAAATAATTTATCACAAAATTCATTGCGATCAACCAAGTCGTCGGCGCACACATTGTAAATTATTATTTTCGGAAATATTTTCTTCGGCACAACAGTTTCATACGTGTTACCCACTTTTTTTGTAATGTTTGATTGTAGCACCTCTAGATTTTCAACATTCTCACATTTAATTAAAACACTGCCATCTTTCCTTTCGACAATTTTATTTACACCGATAGATAACTCTACGGGATCTATAACACGTTTTATTTCCTTTCGTGTGACATTTGATGACTGCTTATTGTTTATAGGTTTTATTATAAGAACATTTTTTGGTGTTGGCTTTTTTAACATAGCACTGTACGTAGTCGCACTCTGATTTTCGATGTTGGAATCAGGCCTGGGATTTTCTGGTTTACACGATACCTCTAAATATTCTATTCTCTGTTTCTGGAGTACGTTTACTTTTTCTAATTCACTAATTAGCCTATTAAGTAACACTATTTGATTTTTTAACATTGTGTTTTCTATTTTTAATGCAGAATTGTCCATTTTCTCTTTGCTTGTATCGTAAATAATCGTAATATCTTCTTGACTTGAACCTGAAGAATTTGCCATCCGGGTACATGATTTGCATTGCCATTCTTTTCTAGCTACTGTATCGCCCGTTTTCACCACTACATCAAGACACTTTAGATGAATTGAATTCACTTTACATACACAGCACCTCTGACCTTTGCGAATTATGGTTTCACAAAAATCACATACTTTTTCCTTCGGAGCATTTGCACTGTCGTCCGGATCGTCCGCCATGTTGCCAGTGTGTGTAATGCATGCCATGCGAGGACGCAACGGGAAGACTGAATCTATGCTACTCTATAACATTTAACATCACTGATAACTGTACAATATTAAAATTTACCGACAAACCAGACTTGACGAACGATATTTAATTTTCGAAATTATGCTAAGGATACAACTGAATTTATTCTGTCAATTGTAGGAAAATTTTCTAATAAAATTGAAGATTTAGGACGAGAAGAAAATAAACAGAAGACAAGATATTTATCCGTTTCACCGTGATCATCGTTGACTGGACTTAAAATAATCTCCTAGCACTCTCGCTCCAGCGATAGGAGGCTACAAAAGGAGTTGGCTATTGAGAAATAGCCAATAGCCACCAGAGGGATTTTGACGCTGAACGAGTGGACATACTCGACTTACTATACGTGCCGCTAATGACAGCTGCATTCGATGTTTTCACTTTTAATTGATATTCCATTATTGTTTTGTAATCGTGGATTGTAATTTGTTTTTGTTAAAGTTACAAAAAGGTGCTGAATAACGAATTCTCGCAAAAAGCTGTTTGCAGCTTTCTTAGGCATTTGCTTTCACGGTAAATTATTTACGAGAGGGACTTTCGTTCCACTTCTTGAAATGAAATTTCTACTCAATTACGAAAATTAATTATTCAAGCGCGAAAAAACAGCGCTGGCGGACGCGAAATTGCTTCGAAATAAAAAGTTTTAAAAAGTTCACTTCTGAAAATGTGGCAAAAATTTGTTAGAACGGATTAAGATGAATATTTAAGCGATCGAGGTTGAAAAAGCTAATTATAAGGATAAATAGAAGGTAATGTTCCAACTTGTTTTCGGAAGATTAAACAATTGTTAGAATTAACCGTTTCTTAATACAACCAAAAGAACAAAGAAAATAAGAAAGAATACTGTTATCTGGCTGAAATATGCGAAGAATTATTTTTTATCACACAAAGCAGAAAATTATTTCGTTCTCGTTCGTGTTGTAACAACCACTGAATGGTTGAAGAAATTAAATAATGGTTTGAATAAAAAAAAAATAACTACACCGACACACTGATTTAGGTAGATGTATCCTCCCACACAAAAAGAAAGAAAAAAACAAGTTCTATATGCAAATCATGTCCGAACGTGCCTTAAAATACCTGTTGAACGCTAAGAGGAAAGAAAAATTTGCATGTTAATTAGGGTAGTTTTAATAACGTGATAAGCACTGTTTGCATTACCCATGTTGGTTTGTGTAAGTTAATGCATGGGGGGACATTTTTAAGATAATTGCGTCAACAAGGATTATAATGTTACGTTTTGTGACAAAAAATAGGACTGTTTAATTTTTTTATTTTTAACATTAGTTTTGTTAACTACAAGCTTTTTGTGAATTTCTTAAAAAATAGTAGATAATAGAAGCAAAAATAGAATAATTGAGAAATAAAACGAAGGCAAAATCTAATTTCTTCACATTTGCATGCGATAAAAGCTGGTAGCCGACCTTAATCTATTTATTTACAACTTTGCATTTTGTGTATGTTAGCATTTTGACGATTGAATGTAACTTAGAATTCCAGCATTTCTCCAAGGCAATAAAAAAGATAAAGAAAGTTTTGGATACTATATGGATATTGATCTTTGTATCACAAAAGGAAATTTACTTTAAATGCAAGATGTAATTATAATAATGCTTGTTAGTCAGGAAATAGACAGGGTTTAATCACGTAATGTTCATTGGCCGTTAGGTTTTAAGTAACTGAAGTTTAGCAAAATTTGGTGGCATGTAATTATACAGTTTTGGCATTTTATCACCACCCAATAGCAGGTATCAGGGAAGCGTTCTGCTTTTCCTGAACCTGGATCTGGTCTACAGATTATAAAAGCCGTAAGGCGTGGTGCATTTGATGAGTGGTGAGAGTTTAACGAACGCCACCTCTATTGGGACGATGATTTACTTCAAATGCATCATGTAGTTATAACTAAAGCTGGCCACGAGCGGTACCGCGCAGTAGCGTAGAGTCGACCAGGCCTCGCGTTCCACTAGAGTTATTCTGCTAATAGAGATGTTTGCTGCCGCAAATAATTTCGCTCATCTTTTAAATAAAAATTAAATAACACGTGCTCAAACACTTACCATTTTAAGAGTCCTCCGTGAAATCACAAAGTGAATAATGTCTGTTAAATATCTGCAACATTGGATATGTTTCAAGTGTTGTTTCGGCAAAACTAGTAGGGCATGAGGAAAAAAAGCGTTTATATGCAGAGAACGAACGTTCTACATCTAGTGACGTAATATTTGCGTAAGTAAAATAATCTTTCAAATAACTTAACGATTCTGTTGACGCACCTTCACAAATGTGTCTTAATGTGCCAAAATCAGAATTTTTCTCAAAAACACTTTCAAATTTTTCTAGAACAGAAACATTTTTTGCGTCTTCAATCGCGCATAGCTGTGCGTGAACATGTTGCACTATTTGTCGAGATTCCTCTAACGGCACCGCAGGATTTTGTAACTTTTCTATTGCAGCTGTTAGCCCGAAGTAATTGTCGTGAATGATTTTTAAATCCATTTTAACCTGACTATCTTGAAATTTCGACTGGCTTTTCTGGATAGCGGCAGCTTCCTTTGTATCGAATTGTAAAACCACGTTCTTAATATAGTCAAAATATTTATGATAATAAAACGCGGCCTGTAACCATGTTCCCCAACGAGTTAGAATAGGTTCTGGTGGCTCTGGTATACGGGGGCACAGTCTGTGAAATTCGCGAATACGTTTCGGTGATTTGACAAATACTGCTTTGGTATGCGCTATTAAAGCGTCTACCTTAGGATAACATTTTCTGATACTATCCGCCACAAGATTGAGAGCATGAATTTTACACGTAATGTGTAACAAATTAGCAGAATGCTTTTTAAGAGACCGGCCTACAGAAAGCATGTTTGCAGCACCATCACTCACTAACATCAAGAGTTGGTTTGTTGAAAGTTCAAACTTGTCCAATGTATTTAACACTAACTTTGAAATTACTTCGGCAGTACACTGTTGTATTCGTTTGGAGAGTAATAGAATTGATGAGGTACGAATTTGCGTGCCATTACATTAAGAACAGAATGTTTCTTCCGATCTGTTGTTTCGTCGACACATAACCACAATTTTTGATCTTTCAACCCCGATTTTATTTTTTGTTCAATATGTTCGCGCGCAGATGGCACAATTCTTCGTAACGATGTTCGACTTGGTAATTTGCACTTCGAATAGTTATTCCAAAAGCAGATAAATGGTTCCTTGTCTAGTAAATTAAACGGTATATTACGTGCAATAGACGTAACGCATAAATTAAATATAAATTTTTCATTGTCTCGTGCGCAATTTCTTTTTGAGATATGCTTTTCACTATTTACGTGTCGTAGACAATGTTGTCTGGACCAACAGATTAACGGGATTTTACAGATTACACATTTAATTTTAGCACCTTCATATATTAAGTCTGGAATTTCTGCAATAAATTTTCGAAGTTTGTCCGACCGCGGTCGTTTTGCTGACGAAATCATAATTTTTCTAGGACAGATAAACAATTGCGCAAATGACCGGCAGCGAAAATGTCCGTACTGCTCCGCAGATGAAGTAATACTACCGTTCCTCTCGGCCCGAACTGATTCTACGCCGATGCGCGGTACCGCTCGTGGCCAGCGTTAATTATAACAGTGCTTGTTAGCCAGGAAATTAACAGGGTTTAATCACGTAATGTTCATTGGCCATTAGGTTTTAGGTAACCGAAGTTTAGCAAAATTTGGTGGCATGTAATTATACAATTTTGACATTTTATCACCACCCAATAACAGGTACCAGGGAAGCGTTCTGCTTTTCCTGAACCTGGATCTGGTCTACAGATTATAAAAGCCGTAATGCGTGGTGCATTTGATGAGTGGATTTTAAAGAAACGCCACCTCTATTGGGGCGATGACATAAAATGCTTGTATCTAAAAGCAAATCTATAAGCATGTTTTGCAGTGAGGTGGAAGACAGTTAACGAGAAAGTGATATACGAAATGTACAAGATCACTTCCTGTCTTTTTGTCTCTCCTTCTTCAGTCAGTCGATACTTCCAAGAATGTTCATTATTTCTTACAAACATGCCGTTTTTGGATGAAGATAACTAGATTCATAATATATCCTGCATTTTCAATAGGTTGTTTTGGTGTTTCCAACTTCGTAAAAGTAACAAGAATTTAAACGCCTTGTAGAAGTTGGCTTAATGTAGAAATAGAGCGAATTAAATCAATTTCAGGAGGTGTTCAACCATTACCACCGTAACTAGAAGGCCTCACAGCCCTTCGATGACGTCATGCTGTTTAAGCAATGTATCGCCATGCACGATATTAGCCTAAGCGGTAAAAGAATCGGTTTTTTTGCTTTTTTTTAAGTTTTGAAGGGCTTCCAGTTTAAAGAGGATGCCAGTCGTCAACTGAACCCTTCTTCGCATCCCATTCGATTTTACTGTGGAGAAAACGAACTTTCAAAGCAAAAACCAAACACGTAACCGAGCACCATTTTCATGAAAGATATATTTGTGGTTCATATTTAATTGACTAATTATTATTATTTGTAATTGTACATGTATTTGGACGAAACTAAGGTTGAAATGATACAGTAATTGCAATTTTATTCGAAATTTTGTTCAATTTCACGAGAACATTTACAGACATGCTATTTAACCAAGGTCTTAAATTTCCTGTTATGTGGTGTTTTACCTAATTACTTTTCATTTTTTACATTACTTTTCCCACTTATTTCTTCCCGTTGCTGCGATCCATGTCTATAAACTTCTTATCTACATTTATAAAAATAAATCTGATTTTTATAAAAGTTTCAAATAAATGTAAAACTATAGCAACATTAAAGTTTAAAAACAACATAGTTAATCAATTTCGATCTTTCAATATCAAAATTATGAAATATTAAACAAGATTTGGAGAACGAAAACATTTAAATTTGAATTGGGTGCAACGTCTAGGTAAGACTATCGCAAAGGGACATAGAACTACATCTTTCAATTGACGAACTACAGTGAGTAGTTAAAAATTCATTAATTTAGCCAAATTACACTTGAAACAAATTCAAAAACATTTAATTATATAAAAATTCATAAAAACAGCTGTCGGTTAGGAATTGTTTTAGGAAACTGTTAAATTTCAAAATTTTTTAAAAAGAAATATAATTAGTAGATCCTATAAAAACTGTAAACTCTTTTGGCATTCAAAATTGTTTAATTTTCTTTTAGTTCTATTCGAAAAATACAATTAAATTAGATCCCACACATGTAATATTTTATATAACTTTTACCTCTGGGAAGCTCAATTTTTCATGAGTCTCATTACAATATATTGAAACTTTCGTAGTCACTTTTATTGTATAGATTATTATATACTACATTACATGGAAATTGCAACACTAAGAAGGGGTGCCAATTTCTTGACCAACTTGGCAGAAACGTATAACTATTCAAAGGTATTGATTGATTATAATTTCAAAGAAAAAGAACAAGAGATTAATACAATTTAATTTTATTTTTATTAATAATATGGTGGCCCCCTTTATTTGTTTCACACTCCCTCCCTCATTATAGTTCCAGTAGGTGGTCGATGTCCTCTTGGTGTATTGTGTACCGAGCAACCTGCAATTCATGTCGGAGAGCTTACATTGTGGAGGATTTGCCAAGTTCCTCAGTTTTCTTTTCATAGTTCCATACGTGTTCGATTGACGAGAGGTCGGGAGATCTGAGTGGCCATAGCAAGATATTGACATGAGTCTCTTCGAATCGGGACGGGCATTATTTTGCTGGAAAAGTGCGTCAGCTGAAGATATGGAAGAATATAGGGTTCTACTACCTTATCAACGTAACGTTGGATGTTTATGGTGCTTCGAGTGAACATCAACTGAGACCTACTCCCATATGGTATAGCACCCCATACCATAACTTCCATTCGCAACCTACACCACTCCAAATGTTGCTGTCGGTGTTGAGCCGTAAACGGTAACGCAATGTGTGGTCGATAGGATTACAAGTCGAATGCCCTGAATCGGGGATAAGCGGTTCGAAGGATCACAGGACAACCTTCATTACCTAACCATAGAGCAGCAATTGTCCTGGTACTGGAGAATCGGTCTCTTAGTGCCATTAGGCGAAGGTAACGGTCCTGCACCTCATTAGTTCTTCGATCCCCGGTAATTAATAACAGCGCACGTTGGTGGATTGGTTCCGGTTAAGGCAACTTGCAATTTTTCTGAACAAAAAACCACCTTCTCACAAGCCAATAATTCGTTACGTGCTATTATTGTATTGCACTTACTTGACATTGGTAATATAATGTCATGATTTTAAAGCAGTAAGTTATTTTATTATTATTGCTAATCTTTGTATTTGTGAGTGGAAAATAGCAGTATAAATAACGTACTTTTATACTTTATTCCTAGAATAGAATTTATATCGCTATTGTAAACTGGCCCTAAATCACTTTTCCGTAATTCCCATAAATTAATTTCAAAGTAATTGAATTTAATTCTGTTAAAATGGAAAAGGTACGCTTTACCCGTCATCTGTCACCGCGATCACGTTGCGTTAGCCTCGTTTGTGTATCGATTGCAGGAGAGCAAACCTTCACCGGTAGCGTAGCTGTTTTTATTTTTTTTTGTACTGGGTCGCCTTTTTATGGCGCGGAAAAAATTTGAATTTCAAGCGAGTTAAAAATTGCAAGTCGATTACTACCTCCAAACAGTGACACAATGGCCACTCGAAAACTGTGTAAGCGATTTTGCCTTTCAAAAAAGTTCGCCGAGTGAATTGAATTTGCGCTTGTCGTCGTTACGTCGTTTTTTTATCGCTTTGAGGTTAGTTTTTTTTACATTCTTCTGATCGGTCGTTGTATCGAATTGGAGTTTAGTTTGGGAAGAAAGACACCTTTTTGCACGTGAAAGTGTTTTCAACAATCGTCTATTCAAAGTTCAAGTATTTAGGGCATTTTGTGTTAAATGATTGTTAGGTAATATTTTTTTTAGTTTTGATTTACGAATAGTAAAGCAAATATTTTAAATTATTCCGTTCGGTTTTCTTTTTCTTTTAATTCTTTTAATAATAATTATTTCGACCAAAAACCAGAGAGTGTATATGCTTATTAGTACATATTTTTGTTTAAGTAGAAGAAAGTAATTACTTTCTAAAATTTATCAAGTTTTTTTTTTAATAATTAACTTAGTTTATTTAATTCATTCTCATACAAACATCTTGTTGTATTCTATTGTTATCTTAATGTTAATGTATTTATAATTTGCTTTCATTTCACCTCTTTATAAACAGAAAAAAAGCTTGCGCTTGCTCAGGCCGAAAAGTGAACGTAATCCAATAAAAATACCTTTTACTTTCGGTGATGGAAAGAATGACGCTGTTGAAATATAAACGGATTGTTTTTACTGCGAGAGATCCCACGAAAACGGTTAATTTTTAAAACTGTGCATCTGGATTTGAATATTGTTTGACATTTCTCCCTCACCCAAGTAACGGTTGGAATAATTTCATTGCAAAGATTTATGTAGTTGGATGTGTGTAAGTGAAAATATGATGAGCAATGCTACCTTTTCTGGATAAAATTGAAAAGCAGTGAGCAGTTGCCAACACTTAGGATACTGAGTTTTTAAAAGATTCTGATTCTAAATGATGGCGAAGTGAAATGTTGCTGAACACCTTGGCAAGGAATTGATATAATTCAAACGGGGAAGTAATAATCGATGGATCCAATGGATTTTCCACAGGATGACTTTCCTTATTGCAGTGTTAAGTAACAATGATCTGTATTTGTTTTTCTAATGTAATTGAAGAGTTATGCTAACAACAATAATAGCAACATAGTCCCGAATTATATTTAAGCGAGATTGAAACCATTAAAATAATCATATTGCATATTGCATCAGGGCATTTATTCCAAAAGATAATAAAGGATAACTTCCCACATCTTCATCATTTAATTAACTAAGCGAACTGGCAAGTAAATAGTAACGTATTTTCTTCTATAACTTTCGTGAATCCTTATCCTGTTTTACGATTCAGAACTCCTGCTGTTAAAGGTCCTCTTTACTCCGAACTATTTACACAGATTTTGGATGATAATAAACTTCGTTGTAAGAGGAAAGGAACAAATTTACTAAATTTCATGCCGACCGTCTCTGGTTCATCGTTGTAAAAGGTCACGTTTACATTTCCTAGCGAGAAGTTTTAATGATATTTTCATGGAAATTTTAGTATAATACATTTTCATTGAATAGAACTGCGAAAATTCTGTACATTCCAGAAATTGTGACGAATGTTTTATCCTTTACTAGAAAATATTCACTTTTAGATCACGTAATTACGAATATCCAAAATACAGAAATGAATATCACAGTTAAAGACAATGACATATGAGATCTAGTGATGGGAAAAATCGTTATTTTAAAATACCAGTTTCAACTGTTATCGTTATTTTGAAATAACGGTTGCAAAATAACAGGTTTAGCGTTATTTCGTAGTCTACAGTTCTACACGATAACGCATCATGATTCCACATAGCACATGTGCAACTGCTGATCTTGCAGCACCCTAAAATTTAAATTCAGAAGTTTTTTGTAATATAAATATTTTATTGCGTTTCTTTGCAGATAAATTATAAACTGGTTAATAGATTAAAATAAATTAAGTGATAAACTGTTCACTGTTGCACTATCAGATTCAATGTAATCATTGTTACAGCAGCGTTTAATTTCCGCTATTTTGACTGATCCTACTGTTATTTTTTTTATATTTAATCTTAGTTAATCTTCGAAATGCGAGAACATCTATGTACTTAAATGCTATATAATAAATATAACGATTTTAGTTTTAGTTTTTATAAGTAAATTTTTTATATAACATCGGCCTTTTATTTTACATTTGATAATTCCAATACATACAATTATTTAGAAAATATGTCCATAATAAACGTCCAACGTCCGACTCGATGTCGACTACCGTTCGAGAGGATATTTATGTAGGTACGTGATAAGTTATTTTTCTAGGGGAGTTGTAACTATTATCTGTAATAAACAGCGGCTTCGATCAGACAGTCGTAGCGCCACGCAGTTGAGTACGCCGCAACGGCGGTCGATGATAACAGTTGCAACCGTTACTGGATCCATAACGGTTATAAAATAACACATAGTTAAATAACGACCCATCCCTAATGAGATCATACAATTATAGTTGCTGGCAGAAAAACGAAAAAAAGGTAAAATAAATCTTTTCTTACAAATATACAGATTAAATCATACAACAACAAAAAATTGACCAAATGGAAATGGAAAACGTCAAAATTTGAAGTCCAACAACATAATCTAATCCAGAATATGGAAACTGATGAATCAAGAAACGAATAAAAATGCTGAAGAAAGTGATCATTGAGTAGCAGAAATAGAAACTAGACGAGGTGAAGTAATTAAGACGCAAAGGGGAATTCCTAATGAAATAAATAACTGTTTCGCTAATTAGGGAAAGAGCTGGCCAGAAATAAAATAAAAAAAAAATAAATCCTAAGCCAGTAGCGACTACAACCAAACGAATGACAGATGAAAAAATAGTAAAAATCATAAACGAATTGCAAAAAAATAAAATCCCCAGATTTCATAAAATTACAAACAAGATATTGAATGAAAACAATTATAATCCCTATATATGAGAAAGGTAAAAGAAAACAACCACAGAATTACAGGCCTGTAGCACTACTGTCAGTATTAAGCAAAATTACAAAAAAAATGGAATAACAAAGCATCTCAACCTACACCAAGTAAATGAAAAACAACTAATTGCCTTTCAACAAAATTCAAGCACATTACCAGCAGTATACGATCTTGTTAACCACATGCAACATAGACTTGACGAAAAAGAAATTGTAATGGCGATTTGCTGGACATGAATATATCTTTTGATACAGTTTCCAAAACGAACATTATCACCAAAATGGGAAAAGATTGGATTTTAAAACAAATTCCTTAAACTATTAAGTATATTTACATACCTGTAAAATAGACCACAAATAACAAGAATCAATAATATGGAAAGCCAAGAAAAATACACTGAATATGGCATTCCGCAAGGAGAGTATCTACCACCAACCTTATGCATAATATATACAAACGATCTTTGCGAAAAACAACTAAACGGAAAGAATATACTAGCGTTGGAAAGGATCCATTTATAAGCGCCGGTCCTATACATATAGCGAATAACGTTGGCCTCTATGTGTAAGCACACCCTCCTCACTCTTCAGTTTTCCGATACACATGCCAGATGCTAGTCGCCTATCATACATGCTTGAGTTATGAGCTCGGCTTCACTGCTGATTTCAGGAAGTACGTAATATATCTTATGGTATTGATGAAATTTAATCGTTGACTATTTCTAAATAAATACTTTATTGTAATATTCACGTATATGAAGCAGAAAAAATCAAAAACATGTTTTCTAAATCTAATTAATGGAACTTTGTATCAAAATAAAATGTATTTGTGTGTGTAAAAATTCAATTGAACCTATTATTGCGATAGATAATAGATACATATTCAAATAAGCAGTCATTTGCAGTATTGTTAGTAACGTAGTACCATTTAACGACTTCCTAGCAAAAGGTCGAGAAAGGTAACGATAATTAGTTAAAGAAATAAACTGAGGTATAACTAAGGGCAATCCTATCATGGCAGCGGTTAGATTATTGCTGATACTGATTCATTCTCGTCGCGCAACTCTCTCCCTTATACTTTTATAGCGAGGGGCCCTGTATTTTAGCGGCTCACTTTATTAAGGAACTTTCTAACACAGTAAACGCAGACGGTACCTGTATTTTATACTCCAGCAAGAATCAAACCACTTTACAACACATAATAGACGACGATCTTAAAGAAATAGAAAACTGATACTTCAATAACCTACTAACCATAAATGAACAAAAGAATGAATATATGATATTTAACAACACCAAGCAACATATCCAACTTAACATAAAGATCAAGAAAGTACAAATCAAGAAGACACAAAAATTTAAATATCTATGGGACTAAGATTGACCAATAATTTAAATGGGATGCACAAGTTGAGGAATTAGTTAAATATAACAACAGGACAATCACACAACAGTAAAAATAAAGAACTCTCTAACAGATAAACTAAGAAACAATTTTACCATTTAATAATAGCTTGGGGAAACGCTACAAAAAAGTTGAATAAAATTCAACGGCAATAAAATAGAATTTTAACCGTAGAACGTATATGGGGTTGCGAATGGCCCCCAACACTTATGTATTTAGTTATTTAGGTCCGTCCTAGGATTAAAAATATTATAGTCCTTGGGTAAGATAACTGGAATAAAAACAGTTCACGAAAAGATAAAAGAACTAGACATAGAAAGAACAACTCTACCAAATGTACTATTAATCCTGTATAAAACAAATAATAATTAAATTAAAACTAACATTGAAATAAAGAAGAATAAACAATAGACACATACGAGACAAGGAGAAAATCAGACATAACAACAGAAAATTTTACAACGAAGAAATGTGTATACGCAAACACTAGCAGACAACACAAGAGCAATAATGAGATACAATGCACTTCCAAGATAAATCATAGGATACGAAAAGTGACGAATCCGAGATAGGAGACAACCTTGGAAAATCTCATGGCGAAAATGAATAGACGGACGGACAAGCATGAATGCACAACATACATAGATGCGTATATACTTTTTATATCTTGTGTGTTTTGCTTGTATTTCAAATGAATAAATAATTTTCGAAAAAAAAAACTGATTCATTCTGGATTATGTTTTACTCAGAATTGAGAAAAAAAATATTTGTTTTCATTGACACACTGTAATTGTTTTCTTGTTATTGTGCACTACAAAATACGAGATACTTTTACAAGAAAACATACTTCATGGTATGTAGGGAAAATATTTACGAAAGCTCTCTCGACGACAACTTTCCAAGAACAGTAACACTTGTGAACTAAAAAAAACACGTCATGTTAACGGTCATTCGAAGACAAATCATTTCTTCTTGCGGGAATGTAATCGAAGTTGAGAAAACTCGTTTCTCAATCTCTAAGAACACATTAACTTACTTAATGTGATGTGGTGTGTCTTGTTTCCTTTTCTTTCCTTTTCCGTTTTTCTTGTTCTACAATTTCGTCGTTATTTTAATTACTTCCGCAAAGAAACAACCAGCCATCATCTTTCCTCTCTTGTTTTCTTGCGTCGATTTCACGTCGTAATTTGAGTGGTTCTCCAGAGAAATAGAACACAAATAGAGTAATAGGTACGTGAAGTGGATCTTGCCTCATTAAAATTTGTATGCTTGTCAATTGTTAACCTTAAGATATGCATTGTTATGAAAGAAATTATTTTGTATATACAAGATTGTAAAGCATTTGAATTTAATACCTAAGAAATGTTGCAAAAGGTACGCAATTCTAAAAGGACATTTACTATTCTTTTGTGAAAGTAGCTCATTAGTAGCGATGGTTTAAAGATTTTGGTGACCGCATAAACCAAGATTTATTATCATTGCAAAAAGATCTTTGGATCGAAAACACAAACATTATGCAAAATACTACTTTTCTGTAAATAATAGGTAATCTGTTAATCTGTTAATTTTAGTAACCTTGAAAGTCAGAAAGGTTTACCATTTGAAGTTACATTGTAATGCATCAAATTTGGAAAATATTCCAGAAATTGAAAAAATTGTATGAAGCCAAAGATGTTCTCTGGCTTTGTTCATTTGATTAAAACTAACAAATAATAAAACGAAGACCATTAAAAGCATGCTTAATTTCTGAAAGATAGCATTTTTCGATTTTGACAAGTGAGAAAAGCGTTATTTTTTAACTTAGTTATTTTCTAGGTTTTTACGAGGTGGGCGCTATAAATTCTCGGCCTGACAGGCTTATACAAGTTCGAGCGTGTTCAAACTCCATTGCGTCATAGTTGCACATGTGCAAGGCCTCCACTATATATATCACGACTCGAAGAGTAGCAGTTTTTAGTAGCCAGCCAGACAACTCGACTAGTGCAAGAAAATGTCTCAGGTAACGAAAATTGAGTACCGCGCAATCATTCAATTTTGGAGTCCATTGTCACAGGAAAAAGAATGGTTCTGTACTATGATCCTCCACCCAAAAAGGAATCGATGAAATGGCGGCAACCCGATGAACCTCGTCCCGGAAAGACGAAAATCGTTCAATCAACGAAAAAGGTGATGGCCACAATATTCTAGGATTGTGAGGACATTTTATTCATTGACTTTAAAGAGCGCAGTATAACTGTCAAGAGCACATATTATGCGTCTTTGCTGCATAAATTGAGGGACAATATTCGTGCAAAACGTCGAGGAAAATTGACAAAAGGTGTTCGTTGCCCGACAATGTACCCGTCCATAGTGCCGCCATTTCACAAGCTGCCATCCGCGAATGTGGCTTTCAAGAATTGGAACATTCATCGTGTAGACATGGCTCCAAGTGATTATTTATTTCTTCATTTAAAGAAAGACCTTACGGGATGTCGTTTTTAAGACGATATTGAGTTGCAAACAGCTGTAATACACAATTTTGAGGGAAAAACTTTAGATTATTGTTAGAAGGGTATATAATTATTAATTGATCGTTGTAATAAATGTATTGAAGTTGGAGGAGATTATATTGGAAAATGAAAATTGTTGCATTTTATGAAGTTTATTTTTTCTATATCAGGCCGAGAATTTATGGCGCCTACCACGTATATGGGCACTAATTTTTTGACATGCTTTTTCCTACATAGAATCCATCCATGTAATGCCTTTTATTTCAATGAAAGTAGAACAATGGATAATGTTAAAACATGATAGATAAGCGTACCTTTCTAGTGGAAATATTTTGAAATTTTAGATTATTGGATACATGGGAGTGCGTAAAGATACTATTGTAAGTATTTTTCCCAATTGACAATCGTGGTACCATCTGATGATAATATGCTGATCTATGTTGACTAAAAGAAAACACATCATCTTGTTGATTTCTTCGCAACTGCCTATAAATATCATCATAATTATTGCATTCCTTTTGCAATTATGTTGTTTCCATCTTCTTTTATCAACGGAGCACCAATCATTATTAGCGTAACAGGTGTGGTTTACTGTGTTTACATATATGTAGGTACAATAAAGTATATTTTTATCTTTTTTTTTCACATATCAACCTATTTGCTATAGTTGTATATTATGAAGAATATTATTTTGAAAAGCTACTTAATGCAAGTCACAGAATATTTTAATGCTATTTAATAGTCTTGTTTGTCGAAAGATCTTTATTAGTCACCAACTTTTTTACATAGTACATTAAACACGTTGTAATTAAAAAAGATCTCACTTGTTAGACGACTTGCTAAATTAATTTATACCTGCAATATTTCTTATAAATTATCGCTTTGTCATTCCTTAAGTAAAATGGAAAATTCGTCATTTCATTCTTCCCTTTCAATCTTCTCCTGAATGCACGCGAAATGATGTATTGAACCTGTCCAAAACGTTTGATTCATTATCAGACCTGATACATCTTTATATAAGTTTAAGTGCTATGGCATCATCGGGCAATCCCTCAATCTACTAAATGCACATCTATCCCGATGACGACAACTAACGGAATATACAAAATTCGAGCTTGTGAATATCAGTAATAGAGTGTCGCAGGGTTTGATCTCGGATCTGGGCTATTTATTATTTATATCGATGTTTGTATGCGAATGATACATCCGTACTAGTACAAGCATGAGTTTACAGCTGTCTATTAGAAATAACAGTCGACCAGCGGCGATAAAATAATTATTGGGTTCTATTTTAAACTCATACTTGAAATGGCGGCATCATATTGAGGAGTTGGTAAACAAACCAACTTTGGCACTTTTCTCCATTCAATTGACGATAGTAGCTTACCTGCATGAGCTCCATAAAAATGAGTTAGATACCTATGTGATTTTGAAAGTACGCAAAGCCGCAAAACTTACTTTATTAAAGAATATAAACATCTCTTCTCTAACTCTAGACCTTATGCTTCCTTTGAAATAGAAATGCCTTCAGTCTAAATGGAGACAACCATGGATACTATGGATTGGTAAGTTCTTCTGAACAAGCTTGTATGTTCACTAATTCAAAAGAATGGCCCCTTGGGAACGCCGTAAATTGCATACTTGTGCATAAAGAGAGAATATCTAGAAGACTTCCAACGTGAGTTATGGTTGTTATATTACTAATTATAACATCGAGGGTAGCTGTCATTAGCACCAGGTGGAGTGGCGTTCAGCCAATATTCTCTGAGTCTACTTCTGGCAGGGTGGAGATGATCTGACCTCGTTCTCCGTTTCTTCAGATGCTTATATAGCCTCGGGTTTCCATCTCCTTGAGCCTGGTGTCTTATTAGTCATATGTAACCTGGGCAAATATGCGGTAACAGCCAGAGGCGTGGCGATCGCATAAAAGTTTACACATAAAGTAGAAGGTAAGAAATAAATTATACAACGTGCTGAAACACTTACCGTTTTAAAAGTCTTCCGTGAAATAACAAACTAGATAACATCTGTTAAATATTTGAATCATTAGATATGTTTCCACAGCTGTTTCAGTCAAGTGAGTACGACGTGCGGAATAAATGTTTTTTTAATGCCGAAAACGACCGTTCGACATCTAGCGATGTTATATTTGCATATTTAAAATAATCTTTGAAACAACTTAATGCATCTTCATACGCACCTTCACAAATTTGTCTTAATGTAAGAAAATCGAAGTCTTTCTCTAAAACACTTTCAAATTTTCGTATTACATACCAATTTGTTTCGCCTTCTACAGCGCATAACTGTGCGTGAACATCATTCACAATTTGAACAGAATCCGCTAGCGACATTGAAACATTTTGTAATTTTTCTATTCCCTCCGCTAGTCCGAAGTAATTGTTGTGAATAGTTTGTAAATCTCTTTTAACCTGACTATCTTGAAATATTTCCTGGCTTTTCTTGATTGCTGCAGTTTCTGTCGGATTGAATTTTAAAACTACTTTCTTTACTTGATCAAAATATTTGTTGTAGTAAAACGCAGCCTGCAACGATATTCCCCAACCTGTAACAATCGGCTGTGGTGATTCAGGTAAATCAGGACACAGCTTGTGAAATAGTCGGGTATGTTTCGGGGACTTTAGAAACACTGCCTTTGTACTAGTAATCAATGCATTTACTAGTGGAAAACATGTAGGAATCGTTTGTGCCGCAAGATTTAGAGTATGGATTTTACACGTTACATGTAAGAAGTTACCAGTGTGTTCTTTAAGAGATCGACCCAAAGAACGCATGTTTGCGGCACCATCGCTCATAAACATTAAAAGTTGCATAGTTGAAACTTCAAATTTGTTCAATGAGTTCAACACCACCTTTAAAATCTCAACGGCAGTACAATTTATAACTCTTTTGGAGGCAAGTAAGAAGGGGGATGACGGTCGATGTGGTTCCATTGTACGTACCATTACATTAACCACACAATATTTTTGACGATCTGTAGTGTCGTCCACACACAACCACAGTTTTTTATCTTTCAATTCCGTTTTCATTCTTTTTTCTATATGTTCACGAGCAAATGGTACTACATTTCGTATCGATGTCCGACTAGGTAATTTACAGTCCGCATATTTATTTTAGAAGGAGACAAATACTTCTTTGTCTAGTAAACGAAACGATAGATTACATAAAATAAGAGTAACACATAAACCAAATGTAAATTAACGTCAAAGTTTGAGGTTAGTTTTTCTTCTATCAATTTAATTTTCGTAAAACGTTATTATTTGCAATTAACAGTCTCTTTAAACGACTGAAAGAGTGTAGAAGAGTGGAGAAAATTAATTTGTTTAATTTAGAAAACAAAATGTCTCCGATATTTATAACATTATACCCATACAATCTATGTATCTTTGCGTCTTGTTGGTTTTATATAGAGGTGAGACGAATCCTAAATTTTCTCGAATCTGAATCCGAATATTAAAAGGTTCGCGAATTTCTCGAATACTTCGTGCATCGTATGCCCCGGATTGAGTTACAGGGTAAGAGGGAAAAGTTTTTTTTATTTTTGATTTCTCAAAAAAAAAAATTAATGAATTGCCCTTGTCCTTGTTGTGAAACTCCCAAAATACATTTTACTTTTACTGTAACTGCTACAATTATTTTTTTTATTAATAAAAAATTAAACAATGAAAATAACACAGACCGACAAAATTTTAAACCAGAAACCAGACTATATTTTTCCGAAGGCTTTTGACGCGCTGAATCCGAATCCGACCTCAGAATTGCTTTATCACGTCAGGTTTTCGAGATATCCTGACCTAAAAGTGCAAAAAACATGTTTTTTTTTTGCTATATTTGAGGTTGTGTTACATCACGAGGTAATTTTTCTTTCAGAAAACTCATTATGGCATCTGGAAGTATTATTTTATATTTGCTATTATGTATAAACAATGCAGCAATGCTCTTTTTTACATTTCCCAGTATATTTTTCCTAGACGCCTTACGTTCCCAAATAAAATCAATAAGAGACCTCATATCCTACCACTGTTAATAGTATGTGTGTATAGGATAATAATCTATTTCCTCTTTTTTTCATACATAATACGTTTGCATTTGTCCGTAGGTTTAACGAAAGTGCAGTAGGGTTATCAGCGTGGGTCAATTATGGAGGGCATCCGGGACACCAGCGGATCTACGGGTCAGTTGTCCAGTGCGGGTAGCACGGGAGCCGGTGTCACCGGTGGTAGTGGTATGCACCATTCGCATTCTACCCCAGCCGGAGTCGATGGAGGTATGAGAACACCACCCGCTACACCGAAGAAAGGCGGAAAGATGCTGGCGATAAGGGTGCAGATGCTGGACGATTCAGCTACGATGTTTCAAGTACAGGTACGAGTCATATGATTACGTTGAATGATGAGCGATTGTTGTTGGACTCTTTTACGTAAAACAGAGCAAACGATGAAGTTACGCCACATTACACTTGTAATTGTAAATTTTTATTTATTATTAAATAAAACGGACTACAAATTCGGAATCAGCGTTGAAAATTACAGGTTCAAAACTGTGTATTTCTACGTAATAATTGCCAGAGGTTATAAATCTGTCAATAATATAAAACAGATGTTTACATTTCACTGCATCACCGGAAATGATCAAATATACAATATTCATTATTTATCTATTTTGTAGGATGCTTATAAAACATATGTAGTAATTTAAAAAACATGTGCTAACAGAAGATACATGATCGTTTGGATCCTTTACATGCGCCAGAAAAAAAGCACATAACTGTCGAGATTGAACAAAAGTAATTGAAGTTATGTGGAAGTACTAATTTTACTCGTCAAGGAAGCTGTAGCTGTTAACTGCTGCTTGGCAGCAATCAGCGAGGTTATACCAGACAAGTTTGACTTAAGCAGGGTCTACTTCTTGTACGAAAATATTTTAAAATTAAAACTAAAGAAGAAGCTCTTGGCTTTTTCATTGGCTACATTCTTAACAATTCTTTTATTACAATAACCACAAACAATTAAGTGAAGAATTGGGACAGAAACCCTTTTATTTTTAAAATAAGAACAATTTATACTAACATGTTCATTTAATCTAACAAAATATGTGGTTGCCCTAACAAAAATTATAATTGTACTTAACATAAATCGTTTCTGTCACAGTAAAGTATGTGACAACAACACGTATTTCTGTGTATATCTGTATAAATGTGTCTCAGTACATATTAAATCGCTACGTTTGTATGTGTTTCTTAAATTCGCAATGGCCATATTACTTGAAACATGTCATAAATCAACCCTTTTACCTGGAAATTCCCATCCTATTACAGTGATATTCTTTTGCTTTGAATTCGATCGTTTATAGGGGGACTAGATTATTGTATCAATAAATAAAAATACCAGAAAAATGATATTTAGAAGAGTAAAGTACGTATATATAAATATTTCAGTTATCAACTTACATTTAGCGAGTTCACAGTTTAGAGAATGCATCGATATTTTTAAAAATATTTCGTCATAACCGTATAGAAGCTAAGTTGTGGAGTATCGTTAAGTGTTTTGTGTTGATATATCATTATTGCAAAGGTGAAATTGTTATTCTATCTCTCTCTCTTAATAATTAATTATTTGGAATTTGAAAAAAAATGAAATATTTGGGGTTTTTTGTAGAAAATGCCCGGGAAAGATTTAACAAGTGAACAAAAAGCCGCTATACAAGCTTTTCTACGATCAAGCAAACATTTACAACGAGAAATTGCAAAATTACAGAAAGTATCTCCTTCTTCTGTATCGCGTTTAGCTAGAAACTTAAACGAAGGAGCTAGCACATCGACACAAAGACGGGCAAAGTGCGGTCGGAAAGGAAAAACTTCGAAGAGACCTGATCGTGAAATTGTTTATCAGGCTTTGAGCAATAGATTTGCTAGAATTAAAATGATTCAAAAAAATTTACAAGAGAGAGGAATAGAGATTTCGAGCAGAACTGTCAGGCGCCGATTGCGCGAAAATCGCCTAATGGGCCGAAGATCTGTAAAAAAGCCGTGTTTAACAGAAAAAATTAAATCCGCTCATCACAACTTTGCAAGAGAATATCGACATTTCACAGACGAGAATTGGAAAAAGATGAATAACTTAACAACATGATTTTTACTGAATTAATGTTTGCATTATTTAATAGGTTTTCTTTAGTGACGAATGCTCGCTCTGCGTGTTAGTACAGCGTGCACAATTTGTTCGTAGACGACCTGACGAACGTCTCACAGAGTCCACGGTTCTTCGAACTGTAAAACACCCTCCGCAGGTAATGATTTGGGGAGTGATTAGTGGAGACGGACCCGGCCCTTTGTATTTCGTAGAAGGTACAATGCGTCAAGAGCAGTATATAAATGTGTTAAAAAACACGTTATTACCGTATTTTAAGCCAGGACGTCGCATACCGACAGGGCGAATATTTATGCAAGATTATGCTCCTTGCCATGTGGCAAAAAAGGTTAAGAAATTCTTTGAAGACAATCACATACCTCTTTTACGTTGGCCCGGAAATTCACCGAACCTCAATCCCATCGAGAACGTATGGAATCGACTAAAAAGTAAGGTATATGAAAGAGAAAACCCTACCAAGGAAATATTAATGAAGAATATAAAGGATGTACGGGAGAACGATGAAGATATAAAAGAGACAATCATATCTTGCATTGAAAGAATGCCCCGAATAATTAAGGGTGTTATTAAAAATCATGGGTTATGGACTAAATATTAATTACTTATTTAATATTTACATATGTTACATATTTTTACAATATATTTTATAAATAAAAAATATAATACATGTATAGTTTATATTTTATTATAAAGAAACTACAAAATATTGAGTGTTTCAAGTAATTTGGTCAGGGACTGTATATCTGTATGTATAATTGTAAAAACCTAGTACGAGTGCCAGGCATTTTACTACCTTAATTGTTACTTCAGTATCACAACGCTTGTATATAATTAAATTAGCAACGTTTGCATTATTAGGGCCACCACCAAACCCTATCGGAGCCTGAACGTCTGGTCGCGGAGATAGTAGCAGAATATAGTCGAAGACGGCTACCCAGACGTTCTCGTTATTCAGTGCATTTGCTATACCACTTTTAGCATGCATTGTTCCTGACTACTACCTCTTCTGGAAGCGGAAAAGTTGCAAACCAAACATCGTGCGATGTTACGCATAGACGAGGAACGACGAACGGCGGTGATTTTTTGCGTAATGATCGACTGTGGTGGTTCTCTGCTTCGCCGTCCGTCTTACCTCGGGATTTGCAATATAGGAGCTTGCTGAAGTTGCTATTATTTGATTTAATAATAATAATAATTCTGTTACATTTGTGCATATTAAATGAATTTAAGTTAGTTTTTGTGTTCAATACGTACATATACAATATTGTAAATTAATATAAATACAATCCATATGAATTTACAACTAATACAAATGAAATTACATTTAAATTTACAAAATAAAATAATATAACGTCGAGTTTTACAAAATAAAATGAATAAAGTAAAGAATTTGTCAGCATAAACAATTAAACTAAAATGCTGTCAAATTGTGTTTAATAATACTTGACATTAGAATTAATGTTTACGTAAGCAGTCACGTAAATGTTTGTTTATTTGTATTTTTATTGTCTACTATTTGCGTCAAATGTTGAATTGTTGGCAAAATCGCCTAACATGGTAAACACAAAATTATAACCACTTGCAGACAGACTAATGCGTAGCTTCTGTTATGTAACACCAATTACAATGATTTTAATTGTGATTAGGTTAATCAAAAGTATTTTAGTCGCTACGTCATTTTGGATAATTACAAGAGTCTAGATCTCAATTAGAAAGTGTCAACAAGGAGTATATTTTGCCTTATATCTTTGTGAATATTAGATATTTTCTAAATTTTAACTATCTCACAGTATCATTAAAAGAGAGAGAGAGCACTTAACTCATAGAGTCATAGCACTATAAAGCACATCTTAGGAAAAACAATTTTTCGGTCTCTGGCATCGCCGTACGTTGAATAATCCTGGCCATATAGTCCTTATATGTATGTGTAATAAGAGATTTTTATTAATTTCATTTCTGATGCGAGTTATTATATTACAGTCTTTCGTGAAGAGGAATTTTACGAATGAAACGCAATAGAATTTGTACTTAAATATCATTGTTGTGATACTGATACTATTATCTTATCTATGTCGTTATTATTTTAGTGTATCTAAAAATCTATACTTCAAAATGCTAATTTGTTTAAAATCCCGCGTATGAGGAGTGTAGCTCTTGATTAAACGTATCAAAAAATAATTAATAAATATAAAGAGGAACAATCGATTGAATTTGACATTTTGGGTAAGCAATTCCTGTTTAATTCCTTTCGTTTTGATTCTTCAATAATTTTTGGATATTTAAGAAGAATTTTATAAGAAATCGTGACCCAAATCATTACTTCGGTGACACTTTACAGTGGATAAGAAATAATTCAATTTTTTTTCAATCATGCCAGTAAAATTTAAAATGGTTTGGGTTGTTCGAAGAAAAATGATTCTCATCACCAAAGTAACCAAAACTTGCGGACTCGCGTAGGCGTCGGTATTACGGGTTAATATAAGAATACGAAAAATTCATAAATAAACTTACTTGCTAATTATTCAACAAGTTGGAGACATCAGGATGTGAACTACTGTAAACTTGCATCGTTGCATATGTTTCCACAGTTACTTCTTTAAACCTTGTGCGTCGACAAGAAAAAATATTCTTATACATAGAAAACGATCTCTCCACATCTAAGGAAGTTACATTTGCATGTAGAAACTGTTTTTCAAAATCACTTAAAAGTTCACTATTCTTACACTTATTATAAACGGCCTCTAAAGTATTAAAATCGGGATTTTTCCTTAAAACATCTGCCAACTTTTGACTAGCGCATAATCCTGGCGTCTTTGACTTTCTGTAATTGCTTTGGATTCATTCCGATTAAATCGCATTATAACCGATTGAATTTGTTGAAAATGGATCAAATAGTAAGAAGCTGCTGTTAGCCAAGTACCCCATCGCGTTAAAATTGGTTCAGGAGGTTCTGGAATACCTGGACAAAATTTACGAAATTCTTTTAAACGTTTAGGAGATTTACGAAATACTGCTTTAGTACTTCCAAACATCCGATCAACGTTTCCGTAACGTTGTCGAACAACTTCACCAACTAAATGCAAAGCATGCAGCACGCAGGTTATGTGTATTAAGTTAGGAAATATATGTTTTAAGGATCGCCCAACACTTAACATCGTTGCTGCACTATCTGTCACAATCATCACAACTTGATCTTGGGCAATTTTAAATTTTTTCAAAGCGTTCATTACCACTTTTTGAATATTTTCCGCGGTACATTGTTGAACACGTTTGCAAGCTAACGCGGCAAATGATTCTGTAATTGTGTTTGTGAGGGTAATGGGTACTTTGGAACGTATTGTCTACAAAACGTTTTAAAAGCTGCTTTTCTCACCAACGACAACGGAAGATTACAAGAGGTAAACATAATTAATAAATGTATGAGGGACAGTGTAAGGTATTTCAGTTCTTGCATTTCTCATATGCTTAATACCATTGGCATGCCTCTGGCAATTAGTTCTGTCCAATGCAGCCAAATGAACATTACATATTAAGCAAAAAACTGCACTACCGTCATATTTTAAATGGGGAAAAAGTGACACATACTTATGTACATTAGCAGCAAATCTATTACGAGGCATTGTTTTCTTAAGTATGTAAATATTAGTTCTATATGAAACGATACACTAATTATGTACTTGGTATAATACTACAACACACAAAAAACACCAGCTATATTTTCAAAAGCGACACGTAAGTACATAACCTTGACCGTTCGACTAATCTCTGCAACAACTCAACCGGTACTAAAACGAAATCTCTCTCAGCGCGGTTTAACGTGATTTATATTTAAGGTCGACACTACATGCCTGCTTCTCTACCGGTTTAGTTTATTTATGAATTTTTCGTATTCTTATATTAACCCGTAATACCGACGCCTATGCGAGTCCGCAAGTTTAGGTTACTCTACTCATCACTATAAAACTATCGTTTTCCTGTATGTTTCTATATGTTCGTGGAACCTGTATACTTCCTCGCAAGGTCGAAATTAATGTTTTGATGTTTGGCAGTCAAACTGGTTTCGTTTTCATTTTCCTTCTGTACTGTTCGTACAAATACTACAGCAATTGCAATTTCTTTTTCTACCATGGTCCTTTCTTGCTTTTATAAAATTTTGAAGTACAAATTTGCTTGCATTATGTCCATTTTCACTCATATTGATTCACACCGACTAATTTTATAAAAATGACAAAATCCGTTTAGGCCTAAAATAATTTGAAGAAGTTTAGTGTTTATTACCTCTTTCTATTATTACTACTATTATTGAGGAGGGCCTGTAACAGTGCTCTTATCTGTATTCAACAGTTTGAGGCTTTTGATGAACCTAAATGCCACTCTAGAATTTTCTTTCTTCAATTCCGTTGATAATGAAATGTTTATGATTCTTGGCATAGATGACAGAATTGATGTTCATTTTTTCTCAGTTTATGTTAGTGATATTTAAGAGCTACATGACCTGTCAAGAAGCTTACGAATCTTCTAATATTCTCTTTGCTGAAAGATAGCACTGTCTTTGTTGCCTTTGGTGAGCCTGATATAAATGCTTTCGCTTGATTTTGTCTTGGTATGTTTTGTCAGTATAAGGCCTCTTGATTTTCCTCCCATTTTCGGCCAAGTCTTAGCTCCTTCCATCAATTTTTCCATCTTCCGTTAAAAAATTTATTCTTGTTAAACACTATGCCAGTCAATCAATACTTTTCAATATCTCGATCCTTTTTGCAAGTTGGCAACGTTATACGAGGTGAACGCTTCAGTAATGGACTCATTCAAAATTACCGGAGGCATTGTGTTAAAAAAAACAATAGGATGTCATTAACTGCTGCCCAATAACATGGCAACGTTTCGTTTTCCTGTTTTTTTTTTTGCGGGTAAATTTGTTTAGCTAATCGATCGGATGTTCGGCCGTCCCGGTCTTTTTATTAGCATGCCGGTGAACATGCGTTTGTTGGAATAACATGCGCGTTAGTGTTTGAAGTTTATTAACAGTCAGCGAAGTTTCATTTTACCCTAATTGGTATACGAGAAAAAAAATTATCCCATCTTCGTTGACATTACCTTCGCATTTATTTACTGTGTTTAGGGTGAAAAACGTAAAACGTGTTGAAGTACCTCATTCAGCAAAGGGAAATTGTTTTGAAATATTTTAAAATAAAACGTTCTCTTAGACATTTTGAATCTATTGCAGCATACCTACCTACTCTATGTAAAGCTCTATAAGTTCAATTCTAAACTTTCCCATTCTCTTGTTGTTCAAGAGTTACGTGCAGGTGTTTAACCGTAACAGAACTTTGAATTTCATTTGCATCTCTGATGTTAGACGCCGTTGGTTATGGCTTCTGTTTAACTCCTTACACATACAATTAACATTTATTTACAAAATATTAATTAATTCGGAACAGCTGTTTCAAAGGCTCGCTGGCCCTTCATTTTCAACCGAGTTACCGCATAAATCTGAACGAAACAACCAAAAACTTTTTCCTTAATTCTACCATGCTTGTCTATCCCTCCTCTCGAGGAAAAAAGGAAGGGTATATATGTACAAATATGTCTAAACATGTATGTATCTGTGTATATCTATTTACGAATACCTACTTTTCTATCGTTTAACTCTAACATGCTGAGTATATGTGAAACGGACAAGGGTCTTGTCTCATCCCGCCCTCGTAGAATAGAGTGAGACGAAAGGAAGGTTACTTACCGCTAATTCTTTACTTACGCATTCTATATGACTTCTCAAATAATTTTTGGCAGGTCAGGTATATTATTGATGTTGATGTATATATGCGTAGGTTTGTTGGATAAAACGGTTTATTTGGACTATTCTGTTTTCTTGTGTTTAAGTAACCTTAATGTTTTCACTTGTTATTATACTTCTTCAAAAGCAACCGTCTTTGGGTGTTTCGAAATAGTTCTTGACAAATCTCAGACTTATATTGAGTTTGTGCATCAGTTGTACTATGAGCTAACTTTTTTATTAATGTTTTTCTTTTCAAATTGTAACTAATGTTTGCAGATGACTATTACGCATTTGGTTTTAAGGCTACATGGCCTGTCAGAAATCCTGCCAGTAATCTGAGATCCTCCTTGCTGAACGATAGCGCTATTTTTTCTGTTTTTGACGAGCCTGATATGAGTGCTTTCGCCGTTACTTAGTGTTGTTTGCCATACTACCCCACAGTCCTTGCTATTATTATAGAACGTACTATTTTACTCTCATCCTAGCCCCCAAAAATGATTTGTGTTATTTGCAACTCAGGTCTGTCAAAAGTGCAAAACACTTTGGTGAGTATTTATATACAAAGAAGCATAAAGAAAATATGTAAAAGGTGATGAATTCGAATATTTTTAGTTCATTTTTATTTTTATGCTAGGAAATTCATTACTTCATTTACTTTACCTTTGTATTGTTTTATTTTGTAAACTCATACGTATTGTAATACACGTGGAAAGAATGCCTAATACAATAACCAAAAAATAAATGCTAATATAGCTCATGGTATTGGTGGAATCATTCCCGGCAAAAACAATGTAGCAGAGAAAATAGCGCTAACACATGGACATGTTTCTGCCTACTCGGCGTCATCAGTATGGTTCTGAGCACTATCTACTGCCGCTATCATTGAGTTTGCCTCTCAGTTTATATTGCTAATCTCCAAAGCAGCACTGAATCTGTCTCTCGGCGACACCTATCGCCAACAAACACAGTCACGCCGTCCCAAAGGGTAGCAAGACAAACCGGAGTGTAGATGTCCACCACCTATCGGGCAGCTCTTGGACTGCCAAACGCAAGGGGGCGTTGTGCCTAGGCACAGCGACATCTATACGTGCAAATGATTCCTCAGGCTTACCATGATGTATAGAAATACACGTGGAAAGAATGCCTAATACAATAATCAAAAAATAAATGCTAATATAGCTCATGGTATTGGTGGAATCATTCCCGGCAAAAACAATGTAGCAGAGAAAATAGCGCTAACACATGGACATGTTTCTGCCTACTCGGCGTCATCAGCATGGTTCTGAGCACTATCTACTGCCGCTATCATTGAGTTTGCCTCTCAGTTTATATTGCTGGCGATAGGTGTCGCCGAGAGACATATTCAGTGCTGCTTTGGAGATTAGCAATATAAACTGAGAGGCAAACTCAATGATAGCGGCAGTAGATAGTGCTCAGAACCATGCTGATGACGCCGAGTAGGCAGAAACATGTCCATGTGTTAGCGCTATTTTCTCTGCTACATTGTTTTTGCCGGGAATGATTCCACCAATACCATGAGCTATATTAGCATTTATTTTTTGGTCATACGTATTGTATTTATATTCATTTAAATATTATTGTGTACGTGCGTACCTTATTTAAATTCATCTAATATACACAATTTGCTCAGAAACTAAAAAACCGAGTAAAATTCAAAACTTCGATGAAGCTACTGCCAACTGCAACTGAGATGCATGTCCCCAGTCTCGCCACTCGCGGAAAACTGTGTGCTTTAATATTAATGGAGTTATAATGCTTTCTTTTTGGCAGGGCTGGGGACATGCCAACCCCGCCACCTAAGTATTTTAACATTTCGTATACGCTATCATTTCCGACTTGTTTTGTGCCGCTAGAAGAAAATATGCTTGAATATTAAGCGAGTTATAATTCTGAAATGGCTTGTCCCCAGATGCTAACCAATAATTAATTTTGTACATAACTGGCTTGAACACATTGAAAGAGTGTATAGTATAAATAATTAAGCAATGAACGCACATCATCAATGACGTTTATATGACGTTTTATTGCAATTATAAGAAACTTACTAAAAATTACGGTGCCTGATTTATAACACGAAAATAAACGCCTTACATTGAAAATTTGTAGTTTCTTTCTAATATAATATATTTTGCACTAGAGAAACCCATATATTATAAATGGAAAATATATATGAATAGGGAATGTTATTTTTACCATGGTGGTCATCCTGGGTTAACAAACATCGATGTTGCCGGCTTCAATTTACATTACAGTTTACGGCCTGTAATGTAGTCCTAACCTGATCAGCTGATCACTGTTTACTTATTCTTATTTTACTTGCAGTTTTATTAATCGATTTTGTTGTAGAGTTTTGTTAGTTCTTTTTAGAATTATAATTCAAGATGCCTAGAGCGTTTTGTAAGCAAAGTAAAGCACTGATTGCAGCAGCTCTGAAGTATTTTAAAGAGGAGAAAGAAAGAAGCCATCCATTGTTACCAGTTGATGCCGTTATTGAGCGTGTAGCTGTTGCCCTAAACATCAGTGTTCATTCTGCGAGCAACATTAATCAAGAAATAGAAAAGGAAGGACAGGTCCGTAGCCCAAAAAAATGTAAATCCAGACGCAAGCCAATAACTGACATTAGCGGAGCCGATGAAGCAGACATACGAAATACAATTTATACAATAGTTCAAGCCTAAACAGCATATAACGTTAAAGTCAATCTCAACAAATCTTAGGGATAATAATATTTATAGCGGCAGTTTATCTTCTCTAAGCGTTATATTAAAGAGAATCGGTTTTCGCTGGAGAAAGGACAACCCTAGAATAGGCCTGATGGAATTACCTAACGTTGTACTCGCACGATTTGCTTTTTTAGAAACTTATGTTAGAAATATGAGATCTAACTTTTGGCAATTCGCTTACTTAGATGAAACTTGGGTTTTCGAAAATGGCAGTGTTTTCCGATCATGGCAAGATAACACCAAATATAGTGTGAGAAATATAAAAAGTGAGGGCACACGATATGTTGTATTACACGCAGGAAATCGAGAAGGATTTATTGACGGTGCTTCCCTAATTTTTTCTTCGAAGACGAAAGATCTTGACTACCATGGAGAGATGAATCAAACCAATTTCTTGGCCTGGTTTGAGCATGAGTTACTATGCAGATTACAATGCCCTTCTATGATTATATTGGATAATGCTAGTTATCATTCCACGTTAGAAGTAAAAATTCCAAATTCATCTTGGAAAAAAGTTGATATTCAACAGTGGCTACGTGAAAACTAGTTATAAAAAAAGTTTACCTCAGTTAGTTGCATGTAATAAACCCCCGAAAACATATGTTGCTGACAAACTTGTGGTGCTCCGTTTGCCACCATATCACTGTATATTCAATCCCATTGAAAACATTTGGGGATTGGCAAAGACATATTATAATAGACATATAGGACGAGATGGATATGGAACGGTAAAATGTATTGCGATGTGGCAAGAAGCGCTTGCAACAATAACCTCTGAAATCGGGAACAATACCATCCAGAAAACTGAAAAGATAATACAAGACTGGTGGCAGAGGGAAGTTGGCTTCGAGCAAAATGATACTCCAGAGCTCGCCATCAATGTTGGTGCAACATCCGATGAAGACAGTTCGGATTGTCAGAGCGATTGACCCACTTTTATTTATAAAATTTTATAAATATTTTAATATTACTTTATATATTTGCATGTTTCTACAGATTGAATGTATTTAATATTTAATAAGACACTATCTGCTTTTATATACGTATCAATAAAATTTAAATATATGCCTTTTTAAATTCTAAATAAAGAAAGCAATAAACATGAATTTTTTCAAGAAATGCTTTTAGATGAATGCATTACAACTATAGAAATAATATTTAAATTGTTTCACTTCCTTCAGATACTTTAAAAATATCTGTCCTTTGTTACTAATAGTATTTTATGTACAATTTTGCACTTAATGCTCATGATATTCTAACCTAATATTAATCCACCTAACGTAAATAACAGCTGTCATAAACAATGCGACAAGACAACATCTAAACGTCTGACGTCATTCGTTGTTGATGATGTGCATTCATTGCTTAATTATATATACTATACGTTTTTTTTTTTTATTTGGAAACACATTACGGTGTTGCAATTCTTTTACATCAGTCACTTATTCACTCAATCCTCTAGCTATTAACAGAAAACGTATCAAATAATCACTCCATTGTTACTAGATTCATTTAGTAATATAAGGCCACGAAATACATGCATTACCATTATTGCAAGACACAATAAAGCTCTCCTTGAAGATATTTAGGAGCCCATTTCGCTGTCGGATGTAACAGCACCGAACAATATGCTATTATGTTATCTTACGGTGTACTGTTAGGTAATTCTGATTCAAAAACTGTTCACATATGCACCCACGTACTTGAGACATTAGAAGATATTAACCTATTAATTTAACGAGATTACGCCTATGCTTGTCCTCATTTAAAGGCAAACGTCAATACCATCTTCTCTTGTTCTTCTACGCGTATTCAACAAATCTGCCTTTTGAAGCGCGTTTGCTTCGGGAAGATAACATTGTGAGCTATGTGAGCACTATAAATAAGAAGGTAAATATTTGAAGCCAATATGCTAAAATACATATTTGTTTCTTAAACAATCGTTATCTGTGTTTTGCGTAAGATTGTGTTTCTTTCTTTTGATCGTGTTTGACAACGAAGGATTACGCCTATATTATTACGATATGCTAGAGGACATAAGCATTAGTTTGCTGTTACTTCATTTTTAATACTCCTACAACAAATATGATAAAATCTTACCTTACCTTAGGCTTACAATGATCTTTGAAAAAAGCAGGAATTGCTGACAGATTATTAAAAAATACGCGCACTGCACTGGCGCTATAGCAATAAATATAATGTGGACAAGGGTATTTATTTTTAATGTGTGCTTGAACGTCGCCATCTGACACCAATTAATTTCATCACACAATAAATTGTAATTTTTAATTCGATTTTAAATTTATATTTTGCAAACAGCAAGGCATAGAATCTAAAATATTATTTTGGATTGTATTTGAAGTTCCTTTAAAAACATTAGCATTCTTTAGATGTTGTCGAAGGGTCAGCAGATCCAAATTTGCAGAAAAATCGATTAATTCTCTAAATATACCACGAAATTCGGATTTTTCGCTGCCATCGTGATCTCTAAGAGTCATTTCAAAAGCACAACAAAATATAATATAAATCAATACAACTTATTAGGCCCGGTCGGAAACAAGCGAAATGCTATGGTTGAATGCTACATTGCAAGACTGCCTCATGCAGCATTTTTTTTTATTTAGATGTGAGAGAGTTAGCAAGAAAACCATTATTCGAAGTAATGATTGATTGAATTGGAGTTTTTGCTAATTTATAGAAGGCATTATTAATTTTTGGTTGTAGTTCCGAATAATACCCATCGATTTGGCGATTTATATGGACATTAGCGGGAAGCTCATGTTTTGCTGAGTCCAAACTGACCATTCTTTTTTTAAGCAAATGAATAGAAAGTTCTTAAAAATCAGTTTAAGAAGTGTTATTTCTAGGTTATGTTCGAAGTGTTCTTGACGTTGCTGTACAAAATTTCGGTTGGTAGTGCATATACACAGGTCTTGTAAAGCGAATGCTTACAGCAAAAAATGTGAGCGTTACGTCGAGCAAGTGAGAGCATATATATATTTACGTGCGAGGAGGAGAGGCCGCGACGGCGCGATTGACTTGTGATCTCCAATCGCTGAGCGGGAGCGGGTGACTCACTATAAGATATCGCAAAAGCCCTAACACGTACCATTTTGCAATATGCACAATAGACAGGAAGTAAAAATGTTAAGTATGCGCCTCTTGTAGACCCAAAAAATGTTCTTTTGTCTCCTTTGCACATTAAACTTGGGCTCATGAAAAACTTTGTGAAAGCTATGAATAAAGAGAGCAAAGGATTTAAATACCTAAGGCAACTGTTTCCCCAATTAAATGACGCCAAACTTAGAGAAGGAATTTTTATTGATCTACAAATTAGAAAATTGCTGGACGATGTGCATTTTAAACAAAAGCTCAGCATGCAAGAACTTAAAGCTTGGAACGCATTTGTAAATGTAGTGAGGGAGTTTTTAGGCAACAAGATTGAGGAAAACTACGAACAACTGGTTAATGAACTTTTAGATTCATACCAATTACTTGGTTGCCGAATGTCATTAAAAATTCACTTTCTGCATTCTCATTTATGTTTTTTTCCTGAGAACTTGGGTGCGGTCAGCGAGAGCAAGGTGAAAGGTTCCATAAAAAAATCAGAACAATGGAAGTTCGGTATCAAGGACGATGGGATCCAGCAATGATGAGTGATTACTAGAGTAATCAAAACTTGCGGACTCGCATAGGCGTCGGTATTACGGGTTAATATAAGAATACGAAAAATTCATAAATAAACTTACTTGCTAATTATTCAACAAATTAGAGGCATCAGGATGTGAACTACTGTAAACTTGCATCATTGCATATGTTTCCACAGTTACTTCTTTAAACCTTGTGCGTCGACAAGAAAAAATATTCTTATACATAGAAAACGATCTCTCCACATCTAAGGAAGTTACATTTGCACGTAGAAACTGTTTTTCAAAATCACTTAAAAGTTCACTATTCTTACACTTATTATAAACGGCCTCTAAAGTATTAAAATCGCGATTTTTCCTTAAAACATCTGCCAACTTTTGACTAGCGCATAATCCTGGCGTATCATTTAATGTGTGTAATTTATTTTTTACACTCTCCACTATGTCTAATGATTCCTGCAATGACAATTCAGTACATTGTAGTTTTCTGATGGCATCTAGTAATACTCTATAATTGGTACATATTGTTGTTAAATCTTCTAAAAGTTGAGGAATTTGAAATTCTCTTTGACTTTCTCTAATTGCTTTGGATTCATTCCGATTAAATCGCATTATAACTGATTGAATTTGTTGAAAATGGATCAAATAGTAAGAAGCTGCTGTTAGCCAAGTACCCCATGGCGTTAAAATTGGTTCAGGAAGTTCTGGAATACCTGGACAAAATTTACGAAATTCTTTTAAACGTTTAGGAGATTTACGAAACACTGCTTTAGTACTTGCAATCATCCGATCAACGTTTCCATAATGTTGTCGAACAACTTCACCAACTAAATGCAAAGCATGCGGCACGCGGGTTATATGTATTAAGTTAGGAAATATATGTTTTAAGGATCGCCCAACACTTAACATCGTTGCTGCACTATCTGTCACAATCATCACAATTTGATCTTGGGCAATTTTAAATTTTTTCAAAGCGTTCATTATCACTTTTTGAATATTTTCCGCGGTACATTGTTGAACACGTTTGCAAGCTAACAAATATCGAGATGCTGTGTTCTCGCTAGATAAAACGCGAGCTATTACATTCACAATACTGTTTTTCTTTATATCGGTCGTCTCATCCACGGTAATCCGTATTTTTTTGGAACACAAATCACGTTTACACACATTTTCTAGCATCTCTTTCATTCGCGGCAAATGATTCTGTAATTGTGTTTGTGAGGGTAATGGGTACTTTGGAACGTATTGTCGCCAAAACGTTTTAAAAGCTGCTTTTCTCACCAACGACAACGGAAGGTTACAAGAGGTAAACATAATTGATAAATGTATGAGGAATAGTGTATAAGGTATTTCAGTTCTTGCATTTCTCATATGCTTAATACCATTGACATGCCTCTGGCAATCAGTTCTGTCTAATGTAGCCAAACGAACATTGCATATTAAGCAAAAAACTGCACTACCGTCATATTTTAAATGGGGAAAAAGTGACACATACTTATGTACATTAGTAGTAAATCTATTACGAGGCAGTGTTTTCTTAGGTATGTAAATATTAGTTCTATATGAAACGATACACTAATTATGTACTTGGTATAATACTACAACACACAAAAAACACCAGCTATATTTTCAAAAGCGACACGTAAGTACATAACCTTGACCGTTCGACTAATCTCTGCAACAGATCAACCGGTACTAAAACGAAATCTCTCTCAGCGCGGTTTAACATGATTTATATTCAAGGTCGACACTACATGCCTGCTTCTCTACCGGTTTAGTTTATTTATGAATTTTTCGTATTCTTATATTAACCCGTAATACCGACGTCTATACGAGTCTGCAAGTTTAGGTTACTCTAGTGATTACTGCTGGTTTTTGAAGAGAGAAGATGTGACCCCCCGCAAAAAAAAAAAATAAATTTAATGTGTTTCAAAAAAATGTTTTTGATGTTTGTATGTTTCTTAGATGTTAATTTAATACAAATTATAAAAATAATCGATATATAGGAGTAAAAAAACCAATAAAATCATTGTTAAATAAACAATAAGTGGTACCGTTCTGTATATGCTTTGTTTAATGTAACAAAGTATGCTTACGTGTTACGACTTCTTGCTGGTCATTTTCGCATTAAGAGAGGTTGATTCTACTAGCATGTGCTATTCACGCAATTCGCGTTTACCATTGTCGCATGTACGCTTTTTCGTATAGATAGACATTTTCTTTCCTTATGTGTATAGATGTGGCTAATTTCACATTTTCTCGATAATACAAAATCAAGATCATGGTCAATTATTCATAATTGTGTATTATATACCTTGATGGAGTAAAATCCGAAACAATTATCGATTGAATACACTATTTTGTGAAAGAGTTACTAAGTGTTTTCTTGCGTTTTATTTTTCTGTTTACTATGTTTCACCAAGTGCTGACCAAAGAATCTATCGAATTTATACTTGGGTATGATTTTATGTTGTGTACTATTTATCTCCAAATATTGTTATTTGAAAACCTTTTCTCTAAATTGCCCAGGAAGGGAATTATCGTCCCTCCACGCATTAGGTGGGCACGCTGTATAAAGGTAAAAAAAAAATTAAATAAATTAGTATGTAGTGTTTCCTAATAAAACAAAAATCATCTCTTCATATTTTAAACAATCCCCATGTACACCGAATTCTACTAATTCAAGGCTTTACAAAATAGGATTAACGTTGAAAAAAACATTACTTGATAAAATAGCGATATGCAATCAGATTTTAAATATTTATTCCAAATTGAATAGAACGATTGACTAAAAATTGATATTTTGGTAGTGAGAATTAACTTAGTTCTAAGAAATCTAATATTAACACTAAATTATTCATTCCAGTTAAACAAGTTTTCTCCTCTTTGAATTCTATTTAAATCTTTCGCGTTATTTGAGTAAGCTATTAAACGATCTGCATCAATATTTGCGTGTTTGGTTTGGCTTAAATAATCTTATAGAATGGATACTATACAATAAAAAGAAATGTCTATAGAATCTAATAAAACTAGTTGCGAAATTGGAGTAATAATTCAAATTAAATTAACGCCCTATTGTTAATTATAATAAGCATCCCAACCACGAATAACTTATAACATTATAGCAGCCAGCTACATCGGTAATAATTTCGAATATTATTGGCGATTTGTGGTTAAGAAATTATTGGCGGGTTCGTAGAGAAATTTGGGAAATTACTGGACGGGTGGTTCAATAATTATTTAATTATGGTTTGAGGTAATATTAGGGAAACACAATAAACTGGAACCCGTGTTATTTTACTCTGTATCTACAACAGAAACGTTATTATAAATTGAAACAAATAAGTGGCTGTCGTCAAATTATACTTGAAAGGAATCATTTGACTATCCTCCTATTGCTAGTGCAACTAGTTGCAGCTAATTAACTTTCAGTTCATCTCGCATCAGGTTTAAATGTAGATAAATGAGTAGAACGGGCCAAGAGAGCCCCGCGCCAGGTTAGAAATGAGTTTGCCGGGCCTATGACGCCACATATGTATGTATACAGATGAGTCGGCACGGCCTTCAATTTATTAATTTATTGCAACAGAGTCTTGTCAACCCTTCACAGCGTTAGTCGTACTTATTATAGATGAATATAATTTATATATGTAACTATGTCTAACGTACGCAACGAAAATAATCGGCCGTTAGCTAGTAAAGTGACTAAATTTATCAGTGAATTTCCGGATTTAAACTACAATGGAACCAAAATATTGTAGAGTTTGTAAAATACCGTTAATGTGCTGGAACAAACGCTACTGTAAAAGACATATTAATAGTGTACAGCACAAAAATAAGAAAAATGGCGTGCCACCTCAAACCCAATTTCAGTTGGATTTACTTTTAATGTTTATTGTACGTGGTCTACCGCTTCGCGTACTCGATAAAAGCGTTTCGACAGTTTTGGCGTTCATACAATCACGGACAGCGTTACGGAGAGATCTACCACGTATACGTAAGGATATCGAAAATAGGATCAAAGCAGAATCAAAAGATATACAGCTGTGGCTATGTCTTGATGAGACGACAGATTGCAGAAAAAAATCTATTTTGAATATTATAGTACGAGTACTAGATCCTATTAAACCAAAATTTGCAATTTTATTAGCTAGCAAAAGACTAAAAGAGTGTACTGGTGAAGCAATTACGGCCGTAGTGCTCGATACGTTACAACAATTCCAAATGCCAACTAGTCAACTGTTGATGTTCATGAGCGATGGTGTAGCGACACCACATGTTACGTGTAAAGTCCATGCTTTACATCTTGTGGCACAAACTATTCGAGAATGTTACCCGGAGGTGGATGCAAATACAAAAAAAAATGTTTCTCAAAAGTCCTAAACGGATTGGAGCATTCCATAGGTTTTTCCCTGGTATTCGCGAGCCACCACAGCCTATTCTTACGCGTTGGGGAACGTGATTGCAAGCCGCTTTTTATTACTCTCAACATTTCCAAGAAGTCAAATCTGTGGTTTGCAATTCGACCCTTTCGAAGCTACAGCTATTAAAGAGAGCCAGAAAGGATTTCTAGATCCTTCTGTTGAAACAGATTTAAAAAGTATTAGCAACAATTATAAAGGACGCAATAGAAAAATTGCAAAATACTGGATTGTCGATGGTAGAGTTAGTGCAAATCGTGGACGAAGTTAATACATTGCTACACGGTATAAACGACGCAATAAGTGGTCGCGTTATAGCTAAGTTCGACAGTGTTTTAAAACTTGCACAGCTGTATTTGTATTTGCACCTTCCAGTGCTTCTCGTTGCATTTCAATAGTATTAAGGGTGAGATCAATCTGTTGCAATTGCTTTTCGTACCTTTTCTTCCGTTTAAGAGCTTGTATTGCCGCTCTCTTGTTTTTGGACACATTTTGTTTTGCAATCGCTATTTCCTGTTCGATTTTTTTCTCTGGAATGTCTTGTTTCTCGATCAACATATCTTCAGTTTCTCTCAGCTTTTGTATAGCTTTCCCTGTCGTTGGACCTTTTTCGCCCTTCTTTCCACCAAATATATTTGAAAAGAAACTCATTTCAACGATGATAATCCTTAAATAATAATTATTGGATGGATAACAATAAGAAATATTATTGGACGCTATTTGAACTATTTCTGTTACATGGATCTTCCGGTGAAAAACGCTTTCAAACCATTCAACTGAAGTTTAGTCCTAAAATGTGCAGCTCATCTCTACCCTACTTAATTCTGTCGAAAAAAAAACGAGTTTAATCCAGGAATCGACGTGACACATGAAACAGAAAACTTGTTGCTTACCAAGCTTGATTTTTAATATTTATTTCGCATGTCATCTATAATGATGCTGTTAATCGGAACGTTATTACAAATTATCTAAATCTGCATTACTCATAGCACGCTTCAAATTTATCTTACAATTACGACCATCTGATAGGACAAACGTGCCATGTTCGAATGTCTCTAGATTGACATTACCTTTTCGATAACGAACAGCTACAGTTGGCTGTCTCATCTTTCTTCAAGTTTAATCCAGGAATCGCTGGAGAAGAGGTTGTCTTCAACTTCAAGCGATGAATCGTTGGCACGTTAGAAGGTGTCCACTTCATCATCAACATCAACGCGGGGTCCGGCTTAAAGGGAGCGGAGGGAAGAAGTGTTGGTGGTTCAGGAACTCCGTCTGAATTAAGTAGGGTGGAGATGGGCCGCATACTTCATTAAGCTTCGACCAGCCAAAAGGTTTTCATGTACCAAGGAAAAAGTATGATTGGCTCAGGAACTCGATCTGAACTGAGTAGGGTGGAGATGAGTCGAATACTTCATGGAACTTAGACCAACCCTAGGAAGAATGTTGCTAGCTCAGGAACTCCGTCTGAATTAAGTAGGGTAGAGATGAGGTGCATATTTTAGGACTAATCGTGCGAGTGACAAAGAAAGCGTTCCGAAGATTGCGACGAAGATACCTCTAAACTTCAGTTGAATGGTTTGAAAGCGTTTTCCACCGGAAGATCCATGCATCAGAAATAGTCCGAATAGCGTCCAATAATGTTTCTTATTGTTATCCATCCAATAATTATTTTTTCTATTTGTATTTGTAATGTCCCTTTTCAAATAACTTATAGGATAAGGAATAGGTTAGTAGCAGTGGAACTTTGGTGGTCATACCTTTACTCTAACCTTAAGTATACCAATATGCTGGGGCATATTTTGCAAAGGGTAGGGTATTGTCACGGAAAGTTCCACTGGTAAAAAATGTATCATCAATCTAGATCATCGGCCGATGCGCCGGAAGTCAGATAGACGCTGAGACAGCATGCGATGTGTCTTCTAGCGTATAGATCGATGAACTAGGGAGTTGTAAGTTAGAGTTAACCGAGATAAGATACATACAAGACAGTTGTGTACAAGATACATAAAAATTAAGTGAAACGTGTATAGGAGTATCTTTTAAAATCAAAACCAACCAAAACCCTCTCGCAAGGTAAGTACCAATACATATTTACATAGGCTAGATAGATAGCGAGGCATTTTACGTGACAATAGTTTAATTACATTTTGGCTAATTCCATCTTAGAACCTTCTGAATTCATATTTAGTAGTAGTCATATTTTTTAATAAAAAAATCGCTAATGAAATTTTGCTATTTTCGACCTCGAAAAATAATCATAGAGTGCCTTGAAAATTTAGATGATCTTCTGAAATTTTGTGTGGAAATGGACTTTTTGACCGACTATGTATTCAAAGAGAGAAATTGTTTCATTTTAGTGTGAAATGTAGATTCCACAGGGGTGCTTCCATTTCAAATGAGTCACACTGTATGTGCTTTTGGTTAATAGGTTGTGATGGTTTCACTATCACTATTAAGAATGCTGGCAAAACCACGTTAGAATGTAGTTGAACCTATTACGAAAATTGTCGGAACGCTTCCAAACAGAAACCCGTACCATATGCCTATGTTAAGCGCGTGTTTACTCTCTTGGCAAAATTTTAGTATTATAATTGATTCTATTGCAAAGTTTTCTTAAAATATTTGTGAATTTCAATACTAACACTGCTTTTTCGTTAAATATCAAGCCATTTTTCCTGTATGTGTTGCACATTTAGTACTACAACCTTCAAAATAACTGAGGACCATTTAAAAGTTTGCAAATAAAATACTGTTTTAAGTGCAACGAGTTGAAAAAAGCATTTCTGCACTTGTCCCAAACTGTTTTACTCGAAATATGTTTCGAATAAAACAGTTTTAATACTTTGGGGCAAATGCAAAAATGCTTTTTTCAACAATGCTGCGCATAAATCGGTATTTAACCATGCAAACTTTTAAATGGTCCTCATAGTAAAACAGAAACATTATAAATAAACACATCTCTACTGGTAACTTCACTGCAAACCTGAACGTCAGTAATGAAAAATGAACAGCCCCTAATGCGATGCACATTTCTTCTTTAAATGAAATCTTTCGCATACGTTGACGTTCTGACGCCACCACCCTCTTCACTAACGCTAACGTAAATGCGGTTCCAAACAATTTCTTTGGCCGGGATGAAGCTGATGCTCTGTTGTATATACGTAGTATACAGGCTGGATGCTGAACATGTTATAAACAGAAAAAATGAAGCCGCTCGACTAGCGTATCTACCCCGCCAATTTTGCGAACGAGGGGTATATTGAACCCGTCACCCTAGCGAAATACGTTCCAATAACGAGGGAACAATTTCGCTTCTTTCTCGTTTACATATGCGAAGAGCGAAAAGGAAAATGATGGGATTTGCGAAGACAAACGACCTAGCTTTAGGTTTTTATGAAAGGGTTTCTAATTATCTTTTATGCTTTCTTTCTCTTTGTAATGATTTCTTTTTTAGAATTTGCGTAATATAGAATATAGGCGTTTTGATAAAATTCGAATTTCGAAAACAGGAAATCGTTAATTGTTGTAAAATTACTTATATTTTTAAGATGTTTAGGGTAGTTTAGAATTACTAATATAAGAAGTAGGAACTCCGCAGAGAGGCTCGTTTCCTACAATTTTATTTAGGGAAAAGATTGTTTACGCAAGTGCGACTCCGCGTTACTACCGATACTAGAAGGCCTCACCGCTCTTCGATGACGTTACACTGTTTAGGGGATGTATCGCCATGCACGATATTAGCCTAAGCGTTAAAGGAATCATTTTTTTGCATTTCTTTTTTGAGTTTTGAAGAGCTTCCGGTTTAAAGAGGATGCCAGTCGTCAGCTGAGCCGTTCTTCGCATCCCATTCGATTTTATTTTGGAAAAACAAACTTTCAAAGCAAAAACCAAACACGTAACCGAACACCATTTTCGTGAAAGATGTATTTGTGGTGGATATTTAATCGACTAGTTATTATTGTTTGTAATTGTACATGTATTTGGATGAAACTAAGATTGAAATTTTTTCCCCATGTAAAATATGACGGTAGTGCAGTTTTTTGCTTAATATGCAATGTTCGTTTGGCTGCATTAGACAGAACTGATTGCCAGAGGCATGTCAATGGTATTAAGCATATGAGAAATGCAAGAACTGAAATACCTTATACACTATTCCTCATACATTTATTAATTATGTTTACCTCTTGTAATCTTCCGTTGTCGTTGGTGAGAAAAGCAGCTTTTAAAACGTTTTGGCGACAATACGTTCCAAAGTACCCATTACCCTCACAAACACAATTACAGAATCATTTGCCGCGAATGAAAGAGATGCTAGAAAATGTATGTAAACGTGATTTGTGTTCCAACAAATATGGATTACCGTGGATGAGACGACCGATATAAAGAAAAACAATATTGTGAATGTAATAGCTGGCGTTTTATCTAGCGAGAACACAGCATCTCGATATTTGTTAGCTTGCAAACGTGTTCAACAATGTACCGCGGAAAATATTCAAAAAGTGATAATGAACGCTTTGAAAAAATTGCCCAAGATCAAGTTGTGATGATTGTGACAGATAGTGCAGCAACGATGTTAAGTGTTGGGCGATCCTTAAAACATATATTTCCTAACTTAATACATATAACCTGCGTGCTGCATGCTTTGCATTTAGTTGGTGAAGTTGTTCGCCAACATTACGGAAACGTTAAAATAGTGTTTCGTAAATCTCCTAAACGTTTAAGAGAATTTCGTAAATTTTGTTCAGGTATTCCAGAACCTCCTGAACCAATTTTAACGCGATGGGGTACTTGGCTAACAGCAGCTTCTTACTATTTGATTCATTTTCAACAAATTCAATCAGTTATAATGCGATTTAATCGGAATGAATCCAAAGCAATTAGAGAAAGTCAAAGAGAATTTCAAATTCCTCAACTTTTAGAAGATTTAACAACAATATGTACCAATTATACAGTATTACTAGATGCCATCAGAAAACTACAATGTACTGAATTGTCATTGCAGGAATCATTAGACATAATGGAGAGTGTAAAAAATAAATTACACACATTAAATGATACGCCAGGATTATGCGCTAGTCAAAAGTTGGCAGATGTTTTAAGGAAAAATCCCGATTTTAATACTTTAGGAGGCCGTTTATAATAAGTGTAAGAATAGTGAACTTTTAAGTGATTTTAAAAAACAGTTTCTACGTGCAAATGTAACTTCCTTAGATGTGGAGAGATCGTTTTCTATGTATAAGAATATTTTTTCTTGTCGACGCACAAGGTTTAAAGAAGTAACTGTGGAAACATATGCAATGATGCAAGTTTACAGTAGTTCACATCCTGATGCCTCTAATTTGTTGAATAATTAGCAAGTAAGTTTATTTATGAATTTTTCGTATTCTTACATTAACCCGTAATACCGACGCCTATGCGAGTCCGCAAGTTTTGGTTACTCTATTCATGAGTAACGCTTTCTGTTTAAACAAAAACAAAACTCAAACTCTATTACTATCTACTAAAACATTACCTGATAAGAGATGTATCTGCTTCCTTGGCCTACACATTTCTAATAAACCGGACTACAAAGTGCATATTGACGTCACCTCAAGAAAGTTGTTCACTGCAACATATGCTATCAGAAGGATCATGGGGGTAGCAGCATATGACGCAGCAAGAGCAGCATATTTTGCTTTATTTCACAACAAAGCTACGTTTGGTATTCTAATATGGGGACATGCACCTGAGGCCGTAAAGTTATTCCTGAAACAGAAACAAGTAGTCAAAATCGTAAGCAATGTAGACTGCAACACATCTCATACTCTGGCGTGTTGTTACATAATGTCGTGTGTGCTGTATGTACACACTAACAAATCGAAGTACGTAACGCACAGTATGCTTTATGAGCATAATACACGTCACAGGAATAACTACATAATACCATATCATCGGCTAAAGTCGGCGCAAGTTTCCACCAACTATTTGACTGAGGTTATACAATCATCTACCCGAAATGTACAAGTCTTTAAATGAAAAGCAATTTAAATTGAAATTGAAAAGGTTGCTCCTTCATGGCGAATTTTACACACTCGACGAGTATTTCAACACCATACGATAAACTTTATCTTATTTTATTTTATTTTATACGGTGTTTGTCTTTACCTGTCTGTATTATACATTTACATGTGCGTTTTGTCCTATTATTTATATACTTTTTATATTTACACAGATTTTATTTATTTGCGTATTTATGTATCACTTTATATATACATCTATATTGACAACGTTAATGCCTATGATAGGCCATGACAGAAAATAAATTATTATTATTATTATTAAGTTTGATGTGTTACTGAGAAGTAAAAAAAAAGCTAACAATAAAACAAAAAGGTTATCTCGAAAGATATTTATTAAAAACAAAAAAGCAAAACAAATTAAAAAAATACATAAATTAAAATGTACATTTCAATGATCAAAAAAGAAATCGGTGGTACGTGTTTGTTTTTTGTTGAGGAGCTAAATTATTTTCACAAGCCCATCTTAAACACGTGGCGAAACATTTCAAAACTTCTTTATGCACCACAAGCTTAACTGTTGGCATTTCTTCATCGCTTTCTTGATTATCAACATTCTCTTCATTTCCTGAATCAGAAGCGACTTCATCAATTATTTCTTCTTCAGTGAGAAATGCCCCATCTTCATTTTCCCCTTGTACCCATTCCTGTACATCCTGGTCTGACACAGCTTCACCAATTTTCCCAAACATGTCCTTGATTTCAGCTAGCTCATTAGTTTGAATTTTATTAGATGGAAGGAATGTGTTTAAAGGTAAATCATCTTCATCATTATAGTCTTCAGTCTGGTCATCGTTCATAGGTAAATCGACATCTTTTTGTTCAGTAGTTAAGTTAGGACAAATATTTTTCCAGGAGTTTCTCAACAGCTCAGTTTTTACTCTTTGCCAGGCTTCGTCGAGCAAAAATACCACGTCTTTTAAATTTATTGCCTTTAAGATTTGTGCAATGTCACCACTAGATTCAATAATTTGTCAGAGAAGTTTCTTGCTATAATTAAGTTTAATAGCCTGAATCACATGTTGATCCATGGGCTGCAGAATCGGTATACAATTTGGTGGAAGGTACATGACGGAAATTTGTTTATCATCACTCGTTAATTTTAAAGCATCGGGATGGTCAGGAGCATTATCCAAAAGTAACACAGCTTTCTTAGGTAATCCCAATTCCCCCATTTTGTTTTCTAGCCACGGCACAAAGCGCGAATAAAACCAGTCTTTAAACAGATCCTTTGTAACCCAAACTTTTTTTGCTCTCTTATAAATAACTGGTAACTGGCAGTTATGAAAAGCACGTGGCGTTTTTGACTTTCCCAAAACAAATAACGGTAGTTTGTGACTTCCTGATGCGTTTGCACATGGCATGAAAGTTATCCTTTTCCTATTCTTTACTTAATTTTCTGCCGGGTGCCGATGCTTCAGATCTATTAACCAACGTTTTTTTGAGCAACACTCTCCAAGAAAGCCCACTCTCATCCGTGTTGTAAATTTGATCAGAAGTTAAGCCTAATCTCTCGATTGTTTTTAAGAATTTTAATTTAAAGGGTTCTACTACACTAAAATCACTAGACAGCTTTTCTCCCGGAACACTTAATTAGCGAATTCCATATCTCTTTTGAACTTCTGCAACCACCCACAACTGGCGTTAAAGTCCTTAATTCGTAACTTCACAGAAAAAAGCCTAGCTTTTTCACGTAGCATGTCTCCAAAAATCGGAGTGCCTCTAACACGCACAATCAGGTATAAAGGGCGCTTTCTATATTAGGATGTTCACATGATTTCAAAGTGTTATTTCCTCCAGGTCCGTTTTCAGAAGTAGAAGCGACAAAATTGAAAATTTTCTCTTTATGTTTCTTAATATCCGTAATAGTAGATTTTCCGTCGTTATAATTGGAATACCGATTCACCTTCATCTAATTTATTTAGAATTTCTACTTTTTGTAATAGGGTTAACGTGCGGTGTTCTCTTTTTTGCGACATGTTTGCACGATAGTGATATTCCAACTAAGAACGATACTTTTGGCTCACAAAAGGGATTTCCCCGAAAGGACCGGGGAATTACCCACATAAAGTTAACCACGCGTTGTTTCTAGCAGTACTTTTATTTTGTCAGCCGACTCTACAATCCGAACGACGTTCGAATTATAGAATCTTGTTCGGACCATCAATTTGGGCTACGGATTACTGGATGTTCGAATTAAGGTGTGTTCGGATTAAAGACTCTGTACTGTATAAAAACAATGCCCTGTACAAGGGTTCTAACACAAAATCGCACGTGTATAATTTTAAATGTAATTTACTGCAAGTTGTTATGATCATTAAAACTGGTGCTCCTTTTTATTTGCTGGATTTTTGTTCAAAAACAAAATTTTATTAAAAAAGTTTTTCAAGATTTAGACAGCATTATCACCGCGTGAAAACAAAAACTTGTTCGTATTTTACGTTAACCGGTTGATTTAATGACAGAATTTTCCATAATTTTATTTTAATTCATGTTCCACTAGAAAATATTCCAATTAAATTTATAAACGGATTCTTTCTATACAATTATTGCACTATTTATGTATAGTTTTCATAAGCCCTTTTGTTTTAGAAAACCATGCTCTAGATTGTGAAGAAAATATCGAAAATACGTAGTGTGTAATTCCTTTTTTTCTGATTTGTTAATAAATAAAATTAATGAAGTACAGAAAATTTTTTGTATGGTCAAAATCAAGGGAAATTAGTCTTGCTTGTTTATGTAACCTTCAAATATAAATTATTTATTAAAATCCCTGCTGAAATCTTGTTTGCAATCTCGTTTTGTAATAAGCCCAATTTGTTTTAATTAAAGCTTGAATAATGTATAACTCTCGCAATGTATATGGTGTTTCTATTCCATATTTTTATACGTACTCTAGCGCACGCAGTTATTAAAATATCCGGTATTAAAATATGCAATTAAATTTACCAGAGCCTAGCGTGCTGTTGTACATACATAGTTTATACGCTCTATTTGGGTTTACCGAGATCAACCTTGCCGGAATAAATTTACTCTTTAAAGTAGGGAGTTTTGGGCATAATGCCACTTAATTAATTCGGGATTTCCAGTTGAACTGAGCATCTACAAGTTTGCAAGTTAATGCACCTCTCCACTATGCCTAAACCTTATCGCGCCATTATTGGATGTAATGTGGCTTGTCATTGGAAATGATTGACTCCATTCGCAATCCCACTAGAATTTCCATGTGTTTGAAGTGTGCAATAAAGTCAATGAAACGGCAAACAGTTTCAGTGTGGATACACGGCTTCGCATTCGCAGTACATACATATATCATTAGTACTAGGAAGGAAAACATGATGCAGATGGTAGGTTTGAAATATAAAATTGAAATATTGGACATGGAGTGGTATATTCTGAGATATTCATCATTGTTTATTGCAATACAACGAAGAAAAGGAAATAAAAATCAATAAAATAAAACCTCGAAGCTTATGTAAGAGAAATGATCTTTTACATTGACATGTAACGAATGGTCGCCATGTTAAGGTTAGATTGAAAGTAAATAATTTATTTTATGGACAGTACTGGGAGACGAAAGCGAAAGAAATAAGATTAGGTATTGGAAAAGAGTATACTGGATTCCTTCTAATGAGTAAAAATGTTTGGTAGAAGTCGCAAAATAAACAGCGAGGACAAATCGATATAAGCGTACGTTTGTCTTAAACAAATCGAATAGAGTTTTAAACCATTATTTACAAACAAGACTATTTATCAATAGGAAAAGTATTCTGCAACATTTATGAAGGGTATTTGAAGTAGTTAAGAACTTACCATTTTAAAAAGGCGCATGACATTGTCTCACGCAAAATAACGAAATCTGTTACTCGTTCTGCTGCAATTGATACTACCGAATTACGTGACGTAAGCAACATATTTATAAATAACGTAAAACCTTATATTAATACCCTTGGAAAAGACAATATTTATAATGCAGACGAGAGTGGTTTTAATATGGAAATACACTCTGGGCGTACATTGTTTCCACGAGGTGAAAAACGTTGAAGCCACCGTACAGTCCTTACACTCTATTGCTCACAGTTACACTATAATGCCTACAATGCAAATGGAAGATTATTATCTCCACTATTTCTAGTTTTGAAAGAGGCAAACGATACTTTAGGCCCTCGCGTACAGGAAACTTTGCCCAATTAATATATACATATCTGCCACTGCATCAGGAAAATTAACATCTGCGCATTTCAAAACATGGTATACAGATGTTTTCTTGCCAAATGCTGGTGCCAACAATTTGCTACTACTAGATTCATGGAGTGGACATTGCCCAACAAAACTACATACATTAACGCCAAAAGACAAAAATGTAAATATTTTGACGATTCCAAAGAAGACAACTGCGATGATTCAATCATTAGACGTGTATGGTTTTAGGTAACGGGAAAATTTTGTGAGAACTTTTTTCGACCAAGTTATTTTGATGGGCCACGATATAAATTTGCATCATAGAAATACTATTATCAAGTTACAGTCTCTAACCCACGATCAGTTTTCGTCTCCGAGATTTTTTGGTGTTTTTAAGTATTCTTGGTACAAACGTGGATACATTGCGGAGCGACCAAATGCCATTGAAAATCCAGTAAATTTTTGCTTTGCCAAAGCTGCACAATCCACGCCACTGTGTACTATTTGTAGAAAATCTGCTCTCGTACGTTGCTCTTGGTGTAAGCAATATTTGTGTTTTGGACATTTCTTTTTAGATTAACATTATTGTAATTACTATGTTGAATAAAATTAAATGACAATAATGTATATCGTTGAATTCTGCATGAAACAACCCCTCATTTGCGGTATCTAAAAATTAGAAAAAGTTAAAAAAAGTTGGAGTGGGTGCAGTTTCTCCATTGAAATTAATAAATTTTGAAACGACGATTATGCTAAATTTAGTCCTCTTTAAACAATTGAAAACCTGTCTTTTCATTAGAGCGCCTCCACTCCACATACGGAGGATTTCGCAGAAACGGATACACGCAATGATCTTACATTAGACCCCTCTACAAATTCACAACATTTTTTTGGGGAGTCCGGTTGCCGGTGTTCCCTTGTCAGTCGAATAACCTTTCTAGCATTAAAGGCATTTAACATTTCGCGAAAATCTTAAATTATGCCAATTCTTATCTCAAAAACTAAGATGGGTAAGGGGAATCTTGATGAAAGTTTATATGAATTAAAAGAGAAAAACGTGTAATAATATACAGGTTATTTAATTTAAAAACCCTAAACTTGTACCGTGTGTTGTGGAAACTGAACACTATATTCTTGAATATAATTATGTTGCGCAGCATTTGTCCCTGCATATTTTTTATTTAAACACTTTTTCTCCAAATTACTCAGGGAATGAATTATCTTCCATCCACGCACTAGGTGGACACGCTACATATTTGTTTCGATGAATTTTGACATTCAAACGCATATTTTTTGAATACTGCATTATTTGTTATCAACTGTATGAATCTTTCTTCCGTATATTGTGTATAATACTAATTACACTTTTGAAAATATTCCTTTGCGCCAATCTATTTTTAATAAACCCTATCAAAGTGTACGCCTAAATATATTACGTTATAGTAAATTATCGCGGGGTCTTAGAGCCGATCTAAACAGTGACGTCGTTTTATACAGCGCTTTTATGATTTATGTACTAATTAACACCGCGCGTACATCCCGAGAATGATAGATTAGCTACTCCTTTATTTATACAGTATGTAATGCGGAATATACTGGCATTATATAATAGATAGAATGCGCGTATCGTAGCAGGCGCGGCAACATCTGCATCAGCGTCGAGCATTGACGTTGAACGTTGAGGAGATGTTCTGAACGCGGTGTTTGTGACCAGGGAGGTATATTCGCACGCCCCTTGTTACAAATCTTGCGCTCATAGCCTCTCTATTCCTCCTTTACCTCGTTGGTTCGTCCGTCGCGTTGAATTTCGCATATTTGGTTTACATTGTTAATATCGTTGATGATTCATCAATTTTAGACATAATACATGATACTTTTTTTACTGCTTTATCCATAATGTTCAAGTAAAATCTTTCTTTAGCAATTCCATAATAGATTCTCGTAGCAAAATCTCTTCTTATTTTCTAAACCATTAGTTCAATTTTTTTTGATCCCATGGAAGAATTTCCATCTCTTCAAAGCTCGTTCCTATCTTTCATGCCCATTGTCCAATTCTCCCAAACCTGATTCTTCCGGTTTTGCATTTTCTTTCCTTCTCTAATCTTGTGGTATCAACAGTGAAAGGGTAGAAGTAATAAAGTAGCCAAGTACCAATACCGGTTAAAATAAGATTTCTTCGTTCAAATGAAGTACAAACCTGTACATACAAATAGCAATGGCCACAAGTAAAAATGAATAACAACGTTGTGTTAAGGTAGAATGCTGATAAATTTTATTTTACACAATTTATTATATTGTGACACACCCATATCTGTGCATAAAATAGAAGTGGTAATAGAGAGTAAAGTAAATTCTTCTGTAACTATAATCAATTAATATTTCTAATATGGAAAGAAATAAACATGGTCTTCATTCGCAAAATTCTATATTGGGTTACACAGTGCTACCGTTAAATGTTAACCCGTGTGGACGCGCGCGTGGGTAAAAAATAACCGAGTCATTTTTAAATCGCTGTATATTTTTGAGCAATGAGTTTAGACGCTCTATCACTTCAGTACCTTCCTAAAACAGTCTTCTACATATGACAAGGGATTCACACTCCACTTGAGTTAGTTGTTTACAAACATATTCTATAAAGGGTGACGTGGCAAACGTGAGTAAATGATTGAAAGCATATATGCATACATACTACAATAGGTATATACTGTGTTTGTAGTTTTATTGTGTGACAAGATACAATAATCTTATATCTGTTACATAATTCTAGATAAGTAATGATGCAGATGACATTGCATCCATTGAGAGCGATTTAGAAGATCATTTTACTGAAAGTGATCATGACACTAATAGCGAACAAGAAGAGGCAACTCCTAGTTCCGATGAATCTGATAATAATATTCCTCTGGCAATGCGTGTACGTAATGAATACTTTTATGGTCGTGATGGCACTAAGTGGCAAAAGCAGATTCCTTCGAAGAATGTAGGGACTAGGTCTGTCAATATAGTATCTCGCTTGCCAAGTCCGATATTGAAGCCTGGCAATGCATTATTACAGATGATATAAAACTTCTTGTAAAATACACAAATATTGACAAAGTGGAAGGTAATTTTTCTAGAGATAGAGATGCCTCACCAACAAACAGTGTTGAAATAAGTGCTCTTTTTGGCTTACTCCATTAGGCTGGACTTATAAAGTCAGGTCGCCTAAATTCTCGTGAATTGTGGGCAAGAGATGGTTCTGGTTGACAAAGAGATAGATGATGAACCTGCACCTAAGCAACAAAAAGTTCTCTCAGGTAGATGTAAAGACTGTGCGTCAAAAAAGGATCGTAAAACTAAAACTTCTTGCGCCTTTTGCAACAAACTTATTTGTCGAGAACATGTAATTCCAGTATGTAGTGTTGATGTTACGAATCATCGAAGACAGAAGAAAAAGCAAATGACGACGACTGTTAGATTTTGTAGTGTTGACATTGATTATTACGTATTCTATTTGGTGGTTGTTTTCCATATTTTGTATAATAATTTCAATAAATATAATAAGGAAACGTATAATTATATAAAAGGAATTTATTGCCTGTTATTATTTTCATCCTATACTTTATTAAAAGATGATATACATTCTACGGTGCGCGTCCATACGTAGCAAAACGTCGCGCGCGTCCACACTAGTTAAAACGCTCTATGGGCGACTGTGTGTGGGTTCTTCATAATAAAGGAAAAATAAAAGTGGTCTTCACTCACAAAATTCTATATTGATTTACACAATGCTACCGGTTTTGTGTATTAAGCACACCCTCAGACAAGAATTTGTTAATACAGTAAAAATTGTCAACGAATGAAATTAAATGTTTTAAATTTACTACACGACACGTTAATAATTTTAACGTGTCGTATATAGTCCACTTTTACAATAATTTGAACAAGAATTTTAAATGATTTACATACTTATTTTAAGTCTAGACAAGTGTAAATATTATGAAGAACTCAGAGTCGCCAGGGAACGTTTTAACATTTCAACATTAATACTTGATTGTAGACGTTTATTTTTAAATATATTATCAGGACATCGACGGGACTTGCTATAAACTATTGACATCTTTCCTGTGGAATAAGTGTTCAAGCAGAGCGCGCTACTTCTCATAATTGTGACATTGGTAGGTTTTTTTGTTATTTACAGTCATCTTTATGTCAACCCATAAGTTTTCTATCGGGTTGATATCCGGCGGTTAAGCTGGCCAAGACGTTACATTAATATTATTTTCGTTACACCAATTTTGACAATTTTCGCCGTACGTTTTAGGCCGTTATCCTGCTGATAGACCCAACGAAGCGGCATTTTCTCCTGCGCGAAAGGTAACATGATCTTGATTAATAACTATCTTGAATTATAATCTCAGGAATTATACTACGACTTTTTGGCATTGTAAGGGCATTATTCTTATAAACTTTAAAGAAAGTAATACTACAATCAACGAGACATATTATGCAGTACTCCTGCATAAATTGCGACAAAAAAATATTTGTGAAAAAGGATGTGCGAAACTAAGCAGAGACGCATGACAATGCACCCGTGCACTCTGCTGGAGTTGCACAAGCCACAATTTGTGAGTGGGGCTTCGAACAAATCGACCACCCTCCGTATAACCCAGATATGGCCCCCAATGACTATTACCTGTTTGGAAATCTGAAAAAGAACCTTCGTAGGCGCCGTTTCAATGACGACGAAGAGATGAAGGATGCAGTTTGAACCATCATAATCACAATTTTGAAGACAGAGAGAAGGAGTATTAGGACTATCTTGAAAAATTAAGTTTAATTGCGGGTCTACGCTGTTTCTTTCATAGTGAGGCCGGGAATTTTTGGCGCTACTCTCATATATAATGACTTTCATAAAAATCGCAACACAAGTTATTTATCAATTTTAATGAAATTTTCAGAAAATGCATATTTTGATGAAACAAAGAAATGATTAAAATTTCAATAAAACTCATCTATCGATTGTTGTTTTTTTTTTGTTTGTATGTTTGCACTTAGTAACTTTAGCTTTTATGAAATAAAACAATTGGTAGTGTAATAAAGTAACTTTCAATTTTGCGATTTGTTTGTCAACTAGTGCCTTCTGAACATTTAACAATGCCAAGAGTTCGTCAACGTGCAAATTATCGGCAACTAAATGATTTTGAACGTGGTCGTATTATTGGCATGACAGAAGCCGGACTTTCGCTTAGAGATATTGCTGGCCGTGTTAATCGTGATGTTGCAACGGTGGTGAGATGTTCTAGATGATTCGAAGAAGGGCTTAAACGACGTCACCCTGGATCTGGACGTCCCCGGGGGACTACAGATCGTGAAGGAGGTCGTTTAAGACTTTTGGCCACAAGAGACAGATTGCCACAAGAATGGCATCAAATTGTGTTCATTGACGAGTCTCGATTTTGTTTGTGGACCCACGGCGGTCGTAGGAGGCTTAGGCGGATGCGTGGAAAACACAAAAATTCAGCATTTTTTGTGGAACGCAACACAGCCCTCACACAAGGAATGATGATATGTGGTGCAATATGTTAAGGTAACAAATTACCCTTGGTCTTCATTGACGGCAACTTAAACGCAGCCAGTTACATTGCCAATGTGGTGGAGCATGTTGCACTTCCATATCTTCGGGGATTGGAAAATCCCATTTTCCAACAAGATAATGCGCAGCCCCATACGGCAAGGGCTACAACGCGCTTTTTGGAAGAAGTTAGCATTGCCGTCCTCCCATGGCCTGCTCGGTCGCCTGATTTGTCACTCATTGAGCATGTATGGGATGTGATTGGTCCTAAACCATACAAAAAAAAACGCTCATATCATACTACTGAGGCCTCCAATATTTAATAGTTTTTTTTTGTAACCCATGGAAGACGTTCCGTGTTTGGAGGTAGTCGCACAAACCATCCATCATAATTATTATACAGAGTAATTTTGCACACATCATTCCAGAGAATATTCCTCCATCAATGTGATGTGCTCTTTTACAAAATTTAGGCTTGCTCTGATGTGTCTTAATCTTAACAATGGCACTCTTTTGGGTCTTCTAGCGTAAAGATCGCTTTCTCACAGACGTCCCCTTACTGTGGAACACTAATATTAGGTAATAATGAAACCATTTCGACTTTTTCAATGATTAGAGCATCTTTAATTAGATACTCTCATCCATAGTAATTTAATTCGGTAACATTACTAGAAGATGTTACAAATGGATCCCTTCTCGCAGCTTTTCAAGTAATGTGTTTTTTCAGTAGTTTTTCGTCTGCCACTTCAATTTTCTTCTCTATTTTGCATACCACATTCTGTCTACAATCGTAGTTTTGGTCTTCCGTACGCATTTTTAAAATTAATGTTCTTTTATGTACTATTCAGATTTTCAGATTTAAAAACCTGAAATTTCAAATTAGAATAGGGATATTCTTCAATTTGGAGACAACACCCCAGCAGTATTAATTCAGTTTTTGCAATACTGAATTTCAGAATTGTGTCTGTCTGAAATTATATCAAAAACTGATTTTTAGCCAGCAAACTCAGTATAAATTGATCTGAACTAGAAGGGTTGGAATTAATTGTCTGTCAGGTAAGTGATTACCAACTAGTTAAACCTATAAAACTGTTGTATTTTATCTTAGATATCTTAAATCTATATACTACACTTTCCTTTATCCGCTATTGAGCTACGTAATTCTGATCTAGCGTCATTCCAGCCATATCCAAGAGATTTTTAAAATCCAGCGGAAATGTGTAAGGCTAATGGTTGGTTTTGGTTATATGCGCACTGACCATAATATCAGAGCTTAGTTACATCCTGTGATGATGATATAGCGTAAGGAGAGCTTGCACAACTGCCTCTTAGATGTAATAAGTAGTAACATTATGTTCAATTGTATTTCAAGTGAGGTAGGAGCACAGATGGGCCTAATTATAAGAGTCCGGATTTCAAAATGCATCTCTTGTAATTTATACTAAGTGTTATGGCGTGATATGCTTCATTTTTCTACCAGATTGTGTTAGAGATGTAAATGCTTTCTTAGTTAAAGAGATTATGAAGATATGCTCCATTTCGATAATGTTTTACAGTAGAATTATTATTATTACTGATATTCCTCTCGTTTATTTTTTGTACGAGTTGAGGGCAGGGGCTACACACTTCGTTCGTCCTTCTTTTTCTTTTTTCAATCTGTTTTCTCTGTCTTCCACCCCTTGATTATCGAACGTATTGAACTGTCACGAAGATGAATATGCAGACGTGTCGTAATTGATGGCGTTTTAAAGTGGAGGATTTGATGCCGTTAATAGATTCATTGACCGCGCGGTGGGGATTGATTGACTTGGGAAATATCATCAGCATCACCATCGTCCTCATCGATTTTGGTGTCCTTTCTTGTCATGGTTTGCGCTCGCTTTGTTTACAAGTTAATCAACTACCGAAAGACCTATAAAAAGGAACTATTGATCGGCCACTATTTTTAGTTTAACACGACTTAATCAAATATAATCCGGTTGGGATGGATATTTTTGTTTACTCGATCGAAGCATAACTGTTACGAAAGGAGGAAGTTAGCGGAAAAGTTCCAAGTTTGTTCTAATTCATAGAAATAATAGTGAAAGTTTTGTCAATGAAAATATAGATTGCCGTAGAGGGGAAGATGGTAGGATGCTGACAACGCCCGTTAAACAGGATAGTAAATTTAGTCCCTGTTTTTCACATACATGGCTACATATTTTACTTTGTTATTTTAAAACGATTTCCTTTAAAAATCAAAACTTTGTATTGTTACCTTAAGTTCTTTCCGCATATTTTTCTGGAACTACAGAATTGAAAAAGAAAACGTGGCATGGAAGATACCAAAGTACCTTATGTAGACTTGAAATTATATGGGAATATATGCGGTCAATGTTGAAGTATTATACCTAAATGAAAATGTTGGGATCAAATGATGATGATTTCTAGTTTTTAAGAAAAAACAAATTGCTTATGTCGTTGAGTCTATGGCAGAAATAAAGTTTTGGTTCTGCTTAAAGACCCTCTAGATCTTCTAACTGTAGAAATAATGCCATTGTTTATGTTTCCATTTTTCATTTACGTGGTGTTGAGTCATGTAATCTTCATTTTTCTTTTTCTTGTGGCCCATTATTGTTTGTTCTTTCAACAGTAATTGTTTTACTTTTTTATTTTTTTTTTCTATTGGAAATTTCTAATTTCTTTTGGAAATGCATGTATCTGCTTATTGCTTGGGTTGACTTTACTATGCTACATTATTGTTCTGGTATTGATCTTCTAATTGGATGTTGGATTTCAGTGTGCATTCGGTGTGCAACAATTAATAATAAGATAATAGATATTGAAGCGGTATTTCAAGGTGACAACTTTTTTAGAGATTTAGGAAGTTCAGATGTATTGAGTTATTGTGATGAAGATGGCGATAATACCTGGAAGATTAGAGATTCAACTGCTGAGACCTAATGCACTTAATACCACTCTTGTTAAAGGACTCCATCTAACGCACAAATAAAGAAAACTAAGGATCATTCATTCACGTTTTCATAGGTCGTATTCCTCATATTCTACGAGTATAAAAGTAGTATAAACAGAAGATAATAAAATTAAATCAGTGAAGAACTATCTTATCTGTCGTTCATTTAGTTGTCAACCAGAAATTGAACGATATGCAAAATCCATGAAAAATATACTGTGAATTTTACAATAGCTATTCAAGAAAGGATGCAGAGTTCAGTAATGCGGTAGACATTGACGAGTTCGGTGGTTCGGTTATTTATCGGATTCTCATTGTGTGTTTTCGAAAACATGGGACGTAAGCCTGTTGTACCTCTTGAATCGCATGCGAAGAAATATATTTGGCGTTTCCCTGGTTTGGAATTTACAGGTTCGCACATTCGTTGTAAATTTTGCGGTATAGGGTTGCTAGGTCGCACGATATTTGAATGTTGAAGTCATATTAAAAGTGTATTGTATTTAAGAAACAATATTCCGTACTGGCAATTTTTGTATGACTTTATTTTCATGTTGAGCACGTGCAACATCCCACAGCACCTAGTAGATAATGAAAACTTTTGTCTTTTTTGGAATAAATATGTTCCATCATGAAAGCTACCAACAAAAAGACAATTGCGGTACAATGTACTACATGTGCAAAGCACAGTAAAAGAGTGTATAAAAGACGAGTTGAGAAATCAAAAAATCTGGCTCACTGTGGACGAAACTACTGATGCTTAGAAACACAGCGTGATTCATATTGTGGCGCGTCCTTTAAAACGTAATGGTCCAGCAGCTTCCTTGTTGTTAGCCAGTAAAAGGATTGAAAGAACTGATGCCGAAACCGTTGTAAACATAATAAAAAATATGTTAAGAGAATTTTGTATCGTAGGAGCCCAAATCACCATGTTAGTTTCTGACGGAGCCGCAACAATGCTGAAAGCTGGTAGGATGTTAAAAGTATGCTTTTCGACTCTTCTTCAGATGACATGCCTCAAACACGCATGTCATCTCGTAGCAGAAACAATTCGAAGCAAGTATCCTAGAGTGAATGATTTAATATCATCTACCAAAAAAATGTTTGTGAAATCTCCCAAACATATCCGCGTATTCAAGCAATTGTATCCGCAAATTCCGCTACCACCTCAGCCTGTATTGACGCAATGGGGAACATGGATCAAGGCAGTATCTTACTGTCGCAAATATTACTCCCAAGTGAAAGATGTTATTTTCAAACTTTTTTCCGATGAGTGCCCACGCTATTCATAGTAAATCGTTTAACTTGTCACGTGATCTGTTAAAATGACAGATTTGGAAGATGTTTGCCAAAAAGATATCTTTACGTCTTTACTTCGTGCGTAGAGTTACAAGCGAAGGAAGGAAAGAGATTATTGGGTGCATCCAGTAAATAGCAAGTACACTTTAAATTTCAATTTTCGCCAACTTAAAGATAAACCTAACCAAATAGTCCTAAAAAATCAATCGACTATGCAACTGTTTGACTTTGACATTTAGCTGCTTCAATGAGCACTCGATTCTTGAAAGTATTCGAGATACTGATGCCATTGTCATTTTTAAAGATAGTATGTTTAAATGTTCTGTATACGTCGCCAAGTTTTCAGCCAGTGTAACTAAACATCAAACACTTTCTTTTTCTAGAAAAAAGAATTGTATTTGTTTATTACACATTAATTTTATTAAGCATATTCAGTAAATAAGCTTGTTTTAAATTAACATAATAAGTCAGTTAGAGAATCATATATATTCATACATACATGGAACCAGTTTTCCATTTTAAAAACTTGTTTTAATCCCAATTAAAATACGTACAACATTGAAAAATACCCATTCATATACCTACCCTTCGTTTCATAGATTTTTTTAAATAAAACCTTATGTGTTTTGTTTCAAATCTAATAAACGCTACGAGCGTGGATTTACGGCAAAATAGGGCAAATTTTACTGGTTCCCCCGTGTGCCATAGAATGGTCGGAAAACTCGTCATTGTTAAACATTGATAACACACCGGTTTCAGCGATGTTTCACGCCCAGTGGATCGAAACCTAACGCTTGAGTAAATCCTAACTGTGGTTTTTCCTGTTTGTTTTCGGACTCATCCGCAAAACGCTGTTGTAGTGTGGGATGATGCTCCATCGTTATCCACCCTACTTTCCAATAGACCTGAGCGCGTGCGGCTGGATGATCGAAATAATCAAATTAACAAAAAAAAAAATGCCAGAAGTTGTCGTAAATATATTTTTTTGAGGTTACCGATCGGGGTTGTTTACGGATGAAATCGTATTAGCTAACACAGTAATATTTCTAATTTTAGTTCTGGATTCTTTTTTATCGAACATTGTTTTCATAATCTATTTAAGGTGCTGTAGCATTTACAAATATGGAATGAAGACGATTGCGACAAGGAACTATTTACTACCTAATAAAACATTTGAAAGAATATCTAGAATATATATTTTTTTATTTCTCAGTACTATTTACGATTATTGCATTCGTGTAAGATTTTTACTTGAGTGTAGGCTTTCGCAGCCGCTTTCCATTGAAGTAGTCTTTCGGGTTTTGCCATATTTGTTGCACTAATGTAGTACTTGACGTTTCGCTGAACATGTCACGTTCTTCAGAAGCTTTCTAAAGACTGGTGTTGTCGTCTTCATGAGTCTTCGTTCTTGCTGTGGAGTAGACTAAAGTCTTTGTTCCTCTTCATCATCTGCTTAACAGCCACACTCACACTGCCGGAGGTCTGTGTGTATTTTCTTTTCTCACATTAAGTGGATCACATTCTTATTCTTCATTCGTATTCTTATTTTTTTCACGTATTGTCCGCATCTTCCACAATGTCTTTAACTATTCTAACGTTGATAATTGAAGGCGGAGGGTGATTCTACGACTCCACGACGATGGACACAAATGGATGGCTCGATTCTGCTACCCGATTCCAGGTTTCTTTCCCCAGTTCCTTCAGATGCCTCTCAATCGGTGGTATTTGCAAGTTATTAGAAAGTTGCTTCATCGTCCTGAGTATGCAATTTTGCATTCTTTCCAATTCTCGGTACCTATAGTTAACAATCGGACACCACGCAATAGCACCGTACGTAATAATGGGCCTGATTGTAGAAATATGCAATAACCTTTTGTTTTTCAAGTCTATCACGCTGTTCTTTCCTATGATCAGGACGTACCTCGCCACCTTCCTCCGTTTTTCATGCACGCGGCTCGTTCAGATCAGTCGCTTGTTGAACACCAGTCCCAAATATTTCACGTTTGTTAGCCACAGAAGACGCACATCGTCAACCGAAACGCCCATCGGAGCACTCGTCTTATATGTGAAATGAATTGCCCGGTATTTAGTAGGATTGATCACCAGCTTCCATCCCCAGGTCCATGCCGCGAACTGATCTATTGCGGCCTCGAGTCTGAGCGTGAGATATATTTTGTTGCAGCCCGCCGTGGAGATACTGGTGTTGTTGTCTTCAGCTCTTCTTGCCTCGCGTCATTGAACCGTATCCGTTCCGGCTGTACGGGTACTGTTCATTGTGAGCTGTCCTGTTCTTGGTTTGCAATTGTATATTACCTACCTCCATATGTTGCTTGGGTTGTAACCATCTTCTTTATTGAAGTTGTCGGTGTTCTTTATCATTTCCAACGGCTCTCTTTAAAATTCGCTGGCAGTAGTGGTTGCTTTTAGCAAGTATCTTGACGTTGTCATAGTTAGATATGTTATGTTCCTCTTAGCAAAGGTATTTGGCGACTGCTGACTTGTTTGGTGATCCTTGCTTCTGTAGTGTGTACTGCCACCGGTCTGTACAATATATGATTTGCCACAACGGCACTCCAATTCGTAGATCCCTTTAATTTGTAAAATGGGCAACTGGTCCTTATTTGAAAACATAAGTTGTTCAATCCTCTTTACTGTATTGTATCTAACTTTTACACTTTTCTTCAACAGGACTTTCTGTAGGGTTAACCGACTGTTTCTTCTTTAGAGTGACTGTAGTTTCCTTTTCTATTAGTTGTTCCTCTCTTGATTTCTCTTAGTTTGCAACCGCAGTTCTTCAACCGCAAAATTTCTGTTGCTCTGTTGTTTTAATCGCTGATTTTTCCTACCCTCCGTAGGAGTGTGATGATGAGCGATGTTGTACGTCGGGCCGTGTGAGAATCACTAGGAAGTCCAGAAATGGTAGGTATCCGGCTTCTTCCACGTCTATCGTAAAATTCGGCCAAATCAGGAGGGCATCGTCCATGTAGAGATACCAATAGGTCGATCTCTTGTTACTGCTTCCTATAGTTTTTTCTTCAAACATCTTCACGAAAATGTTGGCAATGACCACTACCACATCATTCTTCTGCTCGTAAAAATCATTATTCCATAGAAAATACGTTGTATACAACAAAAATACATAGGTACGTTTAGCGAAACTTCAAGAACCAAGGCAAAGCTGGAGAAACATTACGTCAGCATTTTACTTGTTTATTTGGATATATTTTCCCGTAGTAATCGATTTAGAAACAAAAATATTGCCAAAGATAACATTTTAGATATTAAAAAAGTTAAAGCATTGTAAAAATTCCTAAGTGTTAGTAATACTGAAGCTTTAGATTTGACAACAAGAAGCTAGTTGTCAATTACATCTCATTGGTTGCAAGCATTTTGTTAATATTTGGGAGGGTTATTGGAACTTACCGAGCCAACATCTTGATGGAAAAAGCCTGGATTACCACAAATATTTTTTTCAGGAGTAGTACGTACTTTCAAAAGAAAATGGTTGACTTTCACAGGACCCGGTATAACTAAGAATGCAGTTCGTGGCGCAATTTACGAGTGAATCACAAAACAAAATCGACTTTATTGGAACCATGCAGTTGAACAGACATAGCAAACAAAAGATGAAACAACACTTAACTGTTGTTATGTTTACATTAAACTGACATGGCTGTTTGGGAGGATACCTGCGCACTAATCATTACACATCTGTAGTGATTAACCCCTATGCAGACTTTGTAATGAAGAAGAAGAAACATCTCCCTTAAAATGATAAAAGACAGGAATATATTCTGCTGCATATAATTTCAGATACGTTCACTTTTAGAAGTCCAGCAACTGTCTGCCAGTATATTTGAATGCATTCAGCACCTTTTCAAACGATTTCATTACATTAACAACTTCGAGTTCATTCAAACTGTTTTCAAATGCAGTGTCATTTCATTCGCCGACGAAAAATGTTATAGTTGTGTCATATGTAATTCACCATTGATATTGCACTCATGTTGTTCTATTACCAGAGGCCAATTGATTGTTTTTATCATATGCAGAATTAACTAAATTGCCTGTAGAGCGGGATAAACAAAAATGGTTCTGGCATTCTCTTTTCTATCGATACTTGCTAATAAGCTTTTTTTGTGCTGCAAAATATTGATAAAAACGCGTGAAAGGAAGAATCGATTCCATTATCCAACATACAATTGTCAGGCTAGTGGAATTTGCATTAACGTTCGATATAATCCAATCCCATTCACTGAGCAATCGGCGGTTCGTTCGTTGAACCGGAATTATCCGGCAACTTTGAGCGAGCCATCGTTTCACTCCACTTTGTTTGTTCATATACACCAGATGACCGTGACATAGATATTTACGCGTCGTAAGGCTCGTATCGTGACCCTCTTGTAAATATAATCCATCAAAAATTTGCTGATTTAAATTTGGGTATATTCTCCTCGTTAAAAAGAAAAGAATAATCACTTCATGGGGTGTGAAATATAAAAGCAGTCAAGTTATATTGCGGAACTAACCTAAATTAATATGACTCACTTAATCTGAAGCATTTGCTGACAGGACTAATTATGTAACAATTAAGATGTAACTGATTCTGTGCATTTAGCTTCGCCGCCAAAATTCAACTGATGCAGTAAGAATTAATTTTTTCTTTTTGGCATTAAAATTTCATAGCAGAAACTTTCTAATTAAGACTTTCGTAATTCTAGTAAACCAATTTAGGAAATACACTATTTCAGATAGTTTCATTTGTAGAACGCAAAAAGCAAATAAGGACGAAAGCAAATTTGGCTGATTTATAAATTTGTTTTGTTTCGTGTCCAATGAAAACACATATCAAGAGTCTGCAGTTTGTATCTAATCGAAGAAAATTGACAATTTTAATATACAGGGCTTATGTCTTTAAGAAATATTTCTTTTATCACATTCAGTTGAGTTAGGTTAATTCCTTGGAAGGCTATGTGAAAACTCATGTTTCTTGGGTAAATTTTGGAATTTGTAAAAATATTTGTATGGCCATGATTTGAAAATGAAGATACGATGCAGAAAAATTAGCAAAAGACGTTGAGGTAATAGGAAAGTAAAGAAAAAAAAATGTTCATGTTGCTAACTGATAACTCCAGATCTATAATCTTTGGTAGTATTTCTTATATTGCTAAAAACTAATAACAACGATAATAACAGCGGCGACCTCCAGTTTGAGAAACGTTGGTGAAAGGTATAACCTTTAAAGATAAAATGCAAGTTTTCGAAAGTAAAAATCATTTGAGTTGAAACGCTCATGTTGGTGTGGTAGTTTTGAAATTGAGTCAAATTAATTATCGCTTACAATTAAGGATTTTCCGTACACAAGCTTTTTAACGTATGTATATGTTTAATTTTCCATTTAAAAAATTTTGTTAAGAGAAATGCGAGTCAATTACACTTCTTACGACTCAATTTTTGTAGGTTTGAGCATCACAAAAGGGTTCCAAATTATTTGTAGCTATGCTTTACGTAAATTAAAGACTGTAAGCCTTTTCTGCTTGAGCATGGGTTCTTTTTATAAACTGCCACAGCATGTCAAAGGAATTGTAACTAACTTTAATTCCCTTAAGAGCACAGTCTAATTTAATCGCTCTCGTGCCACCTACAACCGGCTAATTTCTGGAAGTCTCGAATTCTTTTTGATTCTCAGATAATTACCAGATTTTAGCACCTCAAATTTTAAGGTGTTTTAATTTGATACATTTTACCTGTCATACGTTTGGCCATGCAATTACTACCACTTAGAACTTGCGAAAAATGCTTTCAATGTTGCTAAATGTATTAACATTAATGACGCATTCAGTCACAGTTGTAGTAACTTCCTACTGTATTAAACAAGCTTGGTTGCAGTTTCTTTTACATTGTAAGCTCTCCGAATATTAATGATTTGGATTACTGGTCGATGCCAATAACCATAGATTTTAGAAAATTGTAAAGAAGTCGTAATTAAAAAGATTGTTTGATAAGTTCGTTGGTCTGTTGTTTCTTCGAGTATTAATGTTATTCTGGCAACATAATTGCGCATGCATTGAAAAATACGTTCGAAAATTTCAGCCATGTTGAACGCTCACTTGTTGTTTAACAGTTGTTTGTGTCAGTCGATCGTAGTATTGGTGTAAAAAATGGAAAATGCCGTGCTTGCTCACGCAAGACCGAAAATGCATTTGAATGGACGTTTCCAAAGCTCTGTTGAAGCATTTTAAACGAAATAAGTCGGAGTTTTAGTTTAGCGTTGATTAATAACTGTAGATCAAACCTGGATACACCTGTGCATTCCTGAAGGCAAAGCACAGTCCAAACTGGACTGCGAAAAGTGAATCAGCTCCGAAAAGGGCGAAGACCGTTCCATCGGCTGGAAAAGTGATGTCGACTGTTTTTTGGGATAGTCATGGAGTTGTGTTAATCGACCATCTTGAATCATTTCTTTACAGGCTGAAGACAAAAATTGTGAAAAAACAGCCGCATTTGAAGAAGAAGTTTTGTTCCACCAAAACAACGCATAGTCTCACACTTCAGTGGTCGCCATGGCAAAAACTCACAAATTGCCAGTCGAATTCATTTGGCCCCTAGTTACTTTTTTCTGCTTCCTAGACTCTAAGTTTCGCTCAGAGGACAGAGATTTTCATCGAATAAAGAAGCCCACCGCATTCGTAAATGCCTATGTTGCAGAACAAAATGCCAACTACTGTTTGGACGGATTAAAGAGATGAGAGTATCGCTGGGAAAAGTGTGTAAACTTACAAGAAGACTACGTTAAAAAATAAAACTGAATTTGCTAAAAAGCGAAGACTTTCACAATGGACCCTCCTTGGCCTTCTGATAGAATCAACCCTTAAAAACCGTCTAGCATAATGCTTATAGATTATTTCTCAGCCCATTGGGATTCTTTAGTATCTATTGATTATGATTTCTTCAATAATCTTTACCTTGGATGGTGGTCGACCCTCTGGTTGATCCGAGAAGTGATCGGAAGTCATGATCTGTCCCAAAGTTTAATAAAAGTGATCTTGTAGAGATGCAATTTGCATCGAAGGCCATTGATTACTGTGGAAGTTGCTTCTACCACCTCTGGATTTCTGCTGTAATTGACCTTTTCTTTATGTGTTGGTGGCGATTTCAAGGTTGAAGTGTATGCCAATAACTTGGGTTTCTGATTCAATTGAGGTGATATAGCAGGACTTGGGTGACATGCCTTATTCTTCAATGCAGAATTCAATGCATGAATAAGAGATAGTTTTTTCAGCAAAAAAAAAAAACGTTTTACTTCTCAACATAGTCTTCTTTTAGCTCAATACATTTCGTCCAAGGTTTCTATCGAGGCTCTCAAAATAGGCGTTTTTTTAAGCGGTGATTTCATCGTTGGAGCCAGATCTCTTTTTGCCGATCCATTTCTTCAGATTTGGAAACAGGAAATAGTCACTAGGGGCTAAATCCGGAGAATATGGCGGGTGGGATGCCAAATTCATGAAATTTCGCGACGGGGACTACGCTCGTATGCACCCGTGCATTGTCTTGATGGAAGAGCACTTTCTTCTTGACCAAATGCGGTCGTTTTTTTTTTAAATCGTCATGAGCCTGTCCAATAAATTGTAGTGATATTCGTCGTTGATTGTTTTTCCCTTCTGAAGGTAATCGATGTGGAGTATGCCGCGTGCATCCCAAGAAACTGTCGCCATGACCTTGTTGGCCGACAGATCCACCTTGGCCTTCTTCGGCGTCGATTCGCTCGGAAAAATCCAATGTTTCATCTAACTTTTACACTTTTCTTCAACATGTTTCATCAACAGTTATGAAACGGCGTCAAAACTCGTCTGGATTACGGTTAAACAAAGTCAAACACTCCTTCGAAGTTATTACATGATTGCGTTTGTGATCAATTGTGAGCAAACGCGGCACCCATTTTGCTGATAGCTTTCTTATACGCAAGTGATCATTCAAAATTGAATCCACTGAGCCATGTGATATGCCTATGGCTTCTACAATCTCTCGCACTTTTAATCTCTGATCGGCCAATACCATACCTTGGATTTTTGCGATTGTTTCGCGTGTCAATTGGGCGTCCAGAACGTTAAGCGTCATTAGTATTTGTACGACCGCAACGAAATTCAGTAAACCACTTCCTTACCATTGATTCTGATGGTGCAAAGTCCCCATAGTATTTATCAAGCTTCGCGTTGGTTTGACTGATGGTTTTCATCCACAGAAAATAATGCTTTATGAACACACGGAATTCACTTTTTCCCATTTTCGCCAAAATGCACGACGTTGTCTGCTTTCAATGGCTGTTAAGCTTTAATTAAACGGTGCAGCTTTTTCAAACTTTAACAGTAGTGTACTGACATATTGTGGTTGACGAGAGCAGTGTTGCTTTTCAATTTGCAACGCGGGAAATTCAAAAAGTCACGGACATATTGGCCCACCCTCCTACTACTTCTGATTATGTTACTTTCACAAGAATACACTTAATGTTAAGCTTGCATGTATAAGAATATATAAAACCACTCTTTTCGTGCAAGATCTAAATCCCACCTTATCCTATTACGAAACAAAAGTTATCTTGAGAGTGAAACGAATTGCTGTCTTAACACTTGATCCAGCTTAAAGAACACAAGTGAATCGAGTCACTCATTATTCTCATTAAGCTTTGTGTTGGATTGCGTGTACTTGAAATAATAAACATTCCATCGTCATGAATAGTCACTTAACCATTACAGAAATGCGGTTAGCGTGTCCGTTACGCTTTACATAGATAAATACCATATTTACGCGTACATACGCGCAGGATACACTTATTTAATTCTATTCCGAGCACCCGCATGAATATGTAAACGAATGCTATTATTGTTACGATAAAATGATAATACCAAACCGATTTATAAGTTCTTTTCTCACAGGTTTTGATCAGATAGCCACAGCATGGCGGTGTAGTATGTGAAATGAACCTAATTTAATCAATGGGAATGATTTAAATGAAAAAAAAATGTTGGGGTTTTCAAAGTAAATGAAAGATATTTAGATCCTGATACAAGCGAGTTTGTATTGTAGGTCTATTGTATATCAATCTATATTATAATCATAATTAACCTGGGCAAATATGCGGTAACAGCCAGAGGCGTGGCGATCGCATGAAAGTTTACACATAAAATAGAAGGTAAGAAATAAATTATAAAGCGTGCTGAAACACTTACCGTTTTAAAAGTCTTCCGTGAAATCACAAACTGGGTAACATCTGTTAAATATTTGAATCATTAGATATGTTTCCACAGCTGTTTCAGTCAAGTGAGTACGACGTGCGGAATAAACGTTTTTTAATGCCGAAAACGACCGTTCGACATCTAGTGATGTTATATTTGCATATTTAAAATAATCTTTGAAACAACTTAATGCATCTTTACACGCACCTTCACAAATTTGTCGTAATATAAGAAAATCGGAGTCTTTCTCTAAAATACTTTCAAATTTTCGTATTACACACCAATTTGTTTCGCCTTATACAGCGCATAACTGTGCGTGAACGTCATTCACAATGTGAACAGAATCCACTAGCGACATCGACACATTTTGTAATTTTTTTATTCTCTCTGCTAGTCCGAAGTAATTGTTGGGAATAGTTTGTAAATCTCTTTTAACCTGACTATCTTGAAATATTTCCTGGCTTTTCCTGATTGCTGCAGCTTCTGTCGGATTGTATTTTAAAATTACCTTCTTTGCTTGATTAAAATATTTGTTGTAGTAAAACGCAACCTGCAACCATGTTCCCTAACGTGTAACAGTTTGAATCGTTTGTGCCGCAAGATTTAGAGTATGGATTTTACACATTACATGTAAGAAGTTACCACTGTGTTCTTTAAGCGATCGGCCTAAAGAACGCATATTTGCGACACCATCACTCATAAACATTAAAAGTTGCTTAGTTGAAACGTCAAATTTGTTCAATGAGTTCAACACCATCTTTAAAATCTCACAATTTATAACTCTTTTGGAAGCAAGTAAGAAGGAGGGTGGCGGTCGATGTGGTTCCATTGTACGTACCATTACATCAACCACAGAATGTTTTTGACGATCTGTTGTTTCGTCCACACACAACCACAGTTTTTATCTTTCAATTCCGTTTTCATTCTTTTTTCTATATGTTCACGAGCAAATGGCACTACATTTCGCATCGTGTCCAGTAAACGAAACGACAGATTACATAAAATAAGAGTAACACATAAATCAAATGTAAATTTTTCTTGGCCTCGTATGCCACTTTTTGCAGAAGAATGCTGTTTGCTTTCGTTTTGACGCTCACAATGGCTTCTGGACCAGCACATTAAAGTGATTTTACAAACTGGACATTGAATTTTAGCGCCATCAAAAATTAAGTTCGGCATGTCCACTATAAAGTTTTTAACTGTGTCTGCCGTTGGTCGTTTTCGCGACGTATCTAACTGCGACATTTTTAAAGTAAACATAAGCGTGCAATTACGAAATAAGTTACGACAGCCTACATATACACAGAACTACTCGCATACAGCATCGATTTAGTACTGAGGCTGTGAACGCGTGAAATAAATAATCGCCGACTCCGCACCACGTATCTACTACACTGACTGTTACCGCTGTTTGCCCAGACTACAGATAATTCATGCTTTAATCTATGAATAAGAAAGAGAAAGTGAATGTACAGAAGCTACTGTGGATAGATCAGAGACAAACGCTTCTCAGTATATTGTTAAAAGGAACAGTATGTTAGTTCCTTTCACATTTAATAGTTTTTGAGGTTCGAGCAATCAATTCCTAGAATTATTATGGATGAAAGATTAAGCTAAGCTTTTGTAATTATCGGGTATTTAAATCTTTACAATTTTGGAGGAATACATTAGTTTCCAGGGAATGATTTCAGAGAATAATCCAATTTATTTTATTTTAATTAACTGATTAATATGAAGCACAAATAATAATGGCAAAATGATAAAGCTTTTTCTTAAATTGAAAATTTTCGTTGTAATAAACAAACAGTAATTAATTTTTTACATTCTCGCCAATGAAAAATCGTGAAAGAGAAGCAGATGTTTTACGTCCTTAAATAAATGTTTACTCTGAGGAAACTGCGGTAATATATTATTTCACATTATTTCAACCTATTTGTTATTTCAGTAACAGGAAATTAAACGAACAGTTTTTAAATATTTAAGGAATAGCTTCTATTTTATTAAATATGTCGAAATCAACATTCTATTTAGTTTGTATTGTTGGAAATATTTACAGTAACATTCGGTTATAAAAATAATATTACACTAATGCGAGAACACTTTAAATAACCTTTTTTTAGCTATTAACGTTCTATTTTCCTCCTAAACTAATTAAAGTAATTAAAAAATATGCTGCAACATGTATTACATCATTTATCCTGCGAATTATATTCATTAAAAATAATTTATATTCATTTTAAACATTAACTATTGATGGTAAACAAAACATTATATCGCTAATAGCAAACGTAGGCCAAGAACATGACTGGAATTTTGAATGAAAGGAAGTGTCCTTGCAACTCTATAAGGAAAAAATATGTAAATAACACTAAAGTGCACAACAGAAGCTGGACTACAGAAACGAATTGAAAAATTATTATTTGTAAATAATTGAAGCTAATATAAGAGTAAAGTGTTTTCTACTTTTGATTCAATTTTTGTTTCGTTATTTTTCATTTTTTGGTTAAGGCAGGTTGTCATTAGTATTCTTAATTAAATAAAATACTTGAAACTAGTTTGCTTATTACAACAAGGGTCAAATTGATTCAAAGATTATGAGTAAGACTGAACAGCTTTCTGGGACGAGGCTTATCGGGTCGTCGCCATTCCATCGATTCCTATACAGAACCATTGTTTCATCTCCTGTGACAATGGATTCCAAAATTGGTTTCGGGTCGTCCCCGCACATGCTTAAAAACGATCGCGCACATTCGACCCGATGTTCACGTTGAAGAGCAGGGCGAATGCTTGTTTCAGATTTGTTAGACATCACTGCTAATTCCGTCACTTTTAAACGAATCCATTTCTTCAATAATTGAAATGTTTTGAGGCGTTATCAATTCAATTGGCCGACCGGGGCCGGGCACTCATTATCTTCAATGGATTCTTGCCCTGAACGGAAACATTTTGCCCACTTTTTTACAGTGGAATATGAAGGAGATAAATCACCATAAACGCCGTCTAAACGTTGTTTAATGTGATTAGGTGTATGTCCTTCTTTCGTCAAAAATTTTCGTGACATTGTCTGGCTGGCTACTAAAAACTACTACTCTTGAAAATTATGAGGCAACGGAGTTTGAACACGCTCGAACCTATATTAGCCTATAAGGCCGAGAATTTATGTATCAATGATACTAGAAGCTTAACCGCTCTTCGATAACGTCACGCTGTTTAGGGGATGTATCGCCATGCACGATATTAGCCTAAGCTGTAAAGAAATCGTTTTTGTGCATTCCATTTTTAAGCTTTGAACGGCTTCCGGTTTAAAGAGGATGCCAGTCGTCAACTGAGCCCTTCGCATCCCATTCACGTAACCGAAGATGTATTTGTGGTGGATATTTAATCGGCTAATTATTATTATTTGCAAATGTACAATGATTTGGACGAAACTAAGGTTGAAATGATACAGTAATTGCATTTTTATTCGAAATTTTGTTCAATTTCACCAGAACATATACAGACATGCTATTGTTTTTTTTTTTTCAATTAAACCAATACAATTTGGATAAACCAATTCAAAATGCAAGAATAGATCTGAACGTATAAAAACAACCGACGCCATGTTAGCTTAGGATACCTCTTTTTTATCGTTTCAGAAAAGGTTTTATCGCTTATACAACACTAGAAAAACATTGTAGGTACCACCAATAAAGTACGAAAATATCACTATACAGTATTTTTTTTATAAATCAATTCAAAACGCAGAGACGGTCTGAATGTGTAAAAGCGTTTATGGCCTACGTAAAAATACGTCACAGCCTGATGACATCAAAGCTAGTTAACCTTGTATTAGCGGTAGTAACTGCCTACCTCGTATCTATCACCTATTATGAGATGTACTAATACTAGGCCACAGAAGAAATACTGAAAGTAGCAAATGAATTTTTCGTCTTTGACAAACCTTACAACTTCTAATCCTCGACATGCCAACATACCACTAACGATGAGGACATCTTATGTCTTTGTAGACGAATTAAAAACTAATAAAGGTCACGAAGCAACCTTCGTACGGTTGTGATTCTGACTGGACATTGCCGACTAAAGAAACATCCGTCCATATATTTTAATTTTATTATTCGTATGAGTTAAATAAATTACAAAATATTTGAAATTCCAGCATTCTAGGTAATAAATAATTGAATTGTAATATATACGAGGGCATTCAGATGGCGCTATTGATCCAATTAAAAGCAAAGTGGCGCAGATGTCAACAGTAACATCGTAGCTTTACGAGAAAAAAGAGTTGAAGTTCTTCCGGTGCGTGGTGTGAGTTTTATAACTGTTTACAATGGCGCATAAGATAGAAAATCCCGCGAAATGCGATCCGTGATCCGTTTTTTGAATACAGAAAATGTCCATCCAAGCGAAATTCATCGCAGGATTACTGAAGTGTATGGTACGGGAACAATGGATGAGTTATGTGTAAGGCGCTGGGTTCGAAATCTCAAAGAGGGAAGAGATAATGTGCACGATGAAGAACGATCAGGTCGCCCGTCCCTTGTCACCGACGATCTGAAGAAACCTGTCGATGATTTCATCTGCGCGGATCGACGTGTAAAACTGAAAGAAGTGAGTAAGCAATTTCCTGAAATTTCACAATCATTGCTCCATGAAATCGTGACGGACCATCTGAATTACAGAAAAATTTGCGCAAGATGGGTACCCAAAATGCTTACCGACGAGCACAAGACCAACCGCATGGGTGCAGCGTTGACGTTTTTGACTCGTTACGAGCAACAGGGTGATGCATTCCTTGACCAAATTGTTACTGGGGATGAAACCTGGGTGTGCCATTTCACCCCCGAGACAAAACGCAAGTCCATGTAGTGGCACTATCCACGATCTACAACAAGGCCGCGCAAGTTTAAGCAGTCGTTATGGTCTCAGTGTTCTGGGACCGAAAAGGTCTGTCATCAATGCGGACACATATTGTAAAACACTTCAGAAGCGGCGTAGGGCTACCCAAAACAAGAGGCGGGGAATGCTGACAAACGGCATTATTCTTCTGCATGACAATGCTCGCCCCACACGGCTCGAAAGACTGACCTTCTTCGGAAGTTCAAGTGGGAGATTTCTGACCACCCTGCGTATAGCTCCGACTTGGCTCCAAGTGACTATCATTTGTTCAGTAAACTCAAGGATTTCTTGTCAGGAGAACGTTTCCAAAGTGATGATGATTTAGAAACAGGTGCATAGCATTGGCTGGCTACTTTAAAGATAGAAGTTTACGCGGAAGGCGTAAACAAACTGGTTTCAAGATACAACAAATGTCTCAACAACGTCGGCGACTACATTGAAAAATGAGTAAATGTATTACTTTCATTTAAATAAAATCATTATTTATTTTCCTTCATTTTTCTTTTAATTATATGTAAACGGGTACTATTTTTTGGAATGCCCTCGTATTATTGCACCACTTTTAAGGTAAACACAAATAAACTTAAAAAAGACACGTTTCAGGCACAGTTTTCAAAAAATAATCAACAATGAGAGCAAGATAGCATGACTGTGGCGTAGTATAGCAAACATCAAAGTATCGGCACACTCCGCGCCACTCAAGTTGATGATTTGATTAATTCGGAATAATTGGTTAGAATTTTATTATTGTATTATGTTGGTAAAGATAATTCTAAAAATGACTCTACGAAGATATATTGCCAGCTCTTGCCAAGGCAAGAACTGTCCGGTATAGAGAGTATGCATAATAAACCTGTTGTGGCCTAAATGCTATAAAATCCATCTCACTCTCTCGTTTACTATAATTATAATCATAGCATAAAGAATGGAATATAAAAGCAACAGTAACATTATTTAAGATTATGAAGTCTTTTTTAAAAAAGAAAAGAAGTCAGTAAAAAAGAGTATAGATTAAATTAAATGTATACATGTTGGCCCAAGTCTCATCGGGGTGCGAGATATATTGTACGTAGCGCGATCTGGCATCCTTGCATTTATCCCCGCCGGCCAGCCACGCCGCGCGCATCTGCCGTAGCTCTGAGAGGCCTATCTGACGCACTCTTTGTTTGTCTGTTGCGCAGAGAAGGTGCAAATCCTTAAATGGTATTTTGCCGGAGATTCCTGCCAAAGCATGGCCGATTTATTTGCCGTGGAGTACGCGAATCTTCCTATACCTTTGCATTCGGGAATTGCCGTAAATGCTAACAAATAGACGAACAGCCTCAGATCCCTCTAACGCATCCCGAGCGGGAGGAGAGAGAAATGAAGGTTTGTCCGTTAGTTGAAATGGGCGAACCTTGCTCTACCCGGCAAATTGCAGACAAAATCGGTATTAGTAGAAATACTGGGAAACGTATTTTGAAACGCAACAAATACAAAAGATGCAAAATTCAAAATTGCCAGGAGATTTTTCCCCTTAATAAAGTAACATTGTTAGAATTTCAATTTATTTTGAATAATTATGGAACTCATTTTCCTTTAGTTTAATTTTATAAGAATCGTTGTTTATTTTCCTACTTAGAATTACTTTTTCGTTCTCCTACATCGCATATGTATATAAGAAACAGTACTTTCTAATATAATCTGAGAATACAGAAAAATTACGCAGTAATTCTGTATTAAAACATTTGGCAGAAGGCGTTGAATTATAATATTACGCGATTGAGCGGACATGCGTGTTTATAATATGCGTGCATACAGGTGCTCGCTTTATGATGTACTGCGACTGGAGTGAGACTCGAGTGCGCAGTTTCCATTCACTAAGGCAATCTTCCGTTCGTATCTGGACCAACGTGTATACATCTCCATTTAGAAAAATAGAATAGGAACATTATACAGTGGCTTAAGAAAAGAAGTAGTGAAAGACCAACAGAAAGCTGGGACTAAGAAATAATAATAACTAGAGCAAGAGAAATTGCTAAAGAAGTGCAGATTGATTCGACCCGAAAAATATAATTATTCCTTAGAAAAAAACATATAAAACCAGTAGAAGTTTTGCCCAATATGGCGATTTCTTCGGCTCACTGGTCAACAGATACATCCATATATATTACATATGTAAATTGCATTTTCCTATATTCCTGCTCATTTCTATGTCTTCCTTCTCCAAACCGAATACGGCAGTCCCATCGTTTTACAATTTTAACAACAGCCAAGAAGAAACTAGGTTTCTTAGGCGACGTTCGGTCGCCGAACAAATAAATGCAATCCGACAATCCTGTCACGTCGATGGATGTTCGCGGCCAAACGCGTTCGATTGCAAAAAGAAAATACCTCTGCCTACTACTGCTGGTTTGTTTCCCTGCGCTTCGTCGCATTCAATAGATTCGATGACGTTAACAATGTAAGAACTACCGCGAAGTAGCGCCCGTCCCTATATGGTCACTTGATGCCGTGTAGGTTTTTATATGCGAATGGCATTGAGTTGTCCGTCCTTGTCTTTTGCTTTTTCCAACGGTTATTACGATTAGCGTATTCAATTTAATTTCTGTTTCGTAAGTTCTTATTTTATTGTCATGCGCTAGTAGTACACATTTCGATTAATGCACCTTTTTTCTTTGTTTTATTTAAAAAGTATGCACTAATAAGCATTGTGAAGTTAACAACGCCTTTGTTAAGAAATGTAATAAATTTTAATTAAATAAAATAACTCCTCCACGTATATACTTCATATTTTGCCGACTGAATATGAAATAAAAACAAACCTGTTACACATAAATGGAGAAAAGTTACAAGTCAGATTTCACTGGAAAGTATTCTGCAGGTACTCTATTCATGCGTCCTTGGGTTAATGGTAATTTAAACAGCGATGAATTGCTGACTAACTCCTATTACATGCTTATATTACCTCAATATAGCGTGTTATGCAGTTTAGAAGATATTCATAAAATGTATTTCATTGAAAGTATGCCAGGTACTTACTTCGAATGGGGAATCTAAATGTTTCAAGTATTAATTTACGTTGAGATATTAAATAGCAAATACGTAAGTTAATGGAATAGAATACAGAGTGATTCATACCTATAAGTAACCTGGGCAAATATGCGGTAACAGCCAGAGGCGTGGCGAGCAATAAAGTGTACACATAAAATAGAAGGTAAGAAATAAATTAAACGTGCTGAAACACTTACCGTTTTAAATGTCTTCCGTGAAATCACAAACTGGGTAACATCTGTTAAACATTTGAATCATTAGATATATTTCCACAGCTGTTTCAGTCAAGTGAGTACGACGTGCGGAATAAATGTTTTTTAATGCCGAAAACGACCGTTCGACATCTAGCGATGTTATATTTGCATATTTAAAATAATCTTTGAAACAACTTAATGCATCTTCACACGCACCTTCATAAATTTGTCTTAATACAAGAAAATCGGAGTCTTTCTCTAAAACACTTTCAAATTTTCGTATTACACACCAATTTGTTTCGCCTTCTACAACGCATACTGTGCGTGAACATCATTCACAATTTGAACAGAATCCACTAGCGACATCGAAACATTTTGTAATTTTTCTATTCCCTCCGCTAGTCCGAAGTAATTGTTATGAATCGTTTGTAAATCTCTTTTAACCTGACTATCTGACTTTTAACCTGAAATATTTCCTGGCTTTTCTTGAATCTGTCGGATTGAATTATTAAACTACTTTCTTTACTTGATCAAAATATTTGTTGTAGTAAAACGCAGCCTGCAACCATGTTCCCCAACGTGTAACAATCGGCTGTGATGGTTCAGGTATATCAGAACACAGTTTGTGAAATCGGGTACGTTTCGGAGACTTTAGAAACACTGCCTTTGTACTAGCAATCAATGCATTTACTAGTGGAAAACATGTAGGAATCGTTTGTGCCGCAAGATTTAGAGTATGGATTTTACACGTTACATGTAAGAAGTTACCACTGTGTTCTTTAAGAGATCGGCCCAAAGAACGCATGTTTGCGGCACCATCACTCATAAACATTAAAAGTTGCTTAGTTGAAATTTGAAATTTGTTCAATGAATTCAACACCACCTTTAAAATCTCATCGGCAGTTCAATTTATAACTCTTTTGGAAGCAAGTAAGAAGGAGGATGACGGTCGATGTGGTTCCATTGTACGTACCATTACATTAACGACAGAATGTTTTTGACGATCTGTTATTTCGTCCACATACAACCACAGTTTTTTATCTTTCAGTTCCGTTTTCATTCTTTTTTCTATATGTTCACGAGCAAATGGCACTACATTTCGTATCGATGTCCGACTAGATAATTTACAGTCCGCATATTTATTCCAGGAGGAGACAAATGCTTCTTTGTCTAGTAAACGGAACGATAGATTACATAAAATAAGGGTAACACATAAATCAAATGTAAATTTTTCTTGGTCTCGTATGCTACTTTTTGCAGAAGAATGCTGTTTGCTTTCGATGTGACGTTGACAATGGCTTCTGGACCAACACATTAAAGGGATTTTACAAACTAGACATTGAATTTTAGCGCCATCAAAAATTAAGTCCGGCATGTCCACTATAAAGTTTTTAACTGTGTCTGCCATTGGTCGTTTTCGCGACGTACCCAACTGCGACATTTTTAAAGCAAACATAAGCGCACAATTACGAAATAAGTTATGATAGCCTACATATACACAGAACTACTCGCATACAGCATCGATTTAGTACTGACGCTGTGAACGTGTGAAATAAATAATTGCCGACTCCGCACCACATATCTACTACACTGACTGCTACCGGTGTTTGCTCAGACTACCTATAAGGAACTAATCTATCAATGGTTAAAATAGCTGTAATTCAATCTGTTTAACTTGAAATTCCCAGAGTACCAACAAAACGTTTTAGATGCCAACTAACTACGGGGATGGTATGAGAAGTACCCGTATTTGGGGACAGAGGGCGCTCGGTGCCAAGATCTGCATTACCGACTGTGAGTACTATTTTTAGTCGACGTCTGAGATTCATCAAGTAGTGTTATTTTGAGAGCTGTTGAAAGTGGGCAAGATTATGTATTTGTGGAATCATGGAAGATTCCACACGTCAGAAGTCAGAGGTTAGTCGGCAAAATAGATCCCGCCGAACGTGCACCAAAGAAGGCGAAGACGATTCCATCAGCCGGGAAAGTTGTGGCGACGATTTTTTGGTATTCGCATGGCATAATCTTAATTGATTATTTGGCGAAGGGTAGGGCAATCACGAGACAGTACTATGTTGATTTATTGGGTCGATTCGACGCTGAACCAAAACGAAAAAGACCCCACCTAGCGATGAAAAAAATCTCTACCATCATAATAACGCCCCGGTTCACTCATCGGCAATTGCGACAGCAAAACTAGTCCAGTTACAGTACGAATTTCTGGCGCATCCACCATATTCGTCAGATTTGCTCCCCTGTGACTTATTTCTTTTTCTAAATTTGAACAAATTTCTTTTCCAATCCAATAATGTAGTTAAAGATACCACGGTCCAATTGCAAAAACGGAGTTTTTTCAGTTTTAAGATATTTATATTTGGAAACAGTTTGTGAACACCTTTCATAAAACTTAGTAACGATAACAATAAGGTGTGGTACGCATGACCTTCCATTTCATTCCTACAAAAGTAACTTCCTTAATCTTCATGACATTCTGAAGTATTTAATTTCAACAAGAGCGATGCAAATGCTAAAATTCCAACATGATCTTAAATATCTCGATAACAGTCGACTTTAGGGGTAAGGTACCTTAATATAAGTTATTTACATGCGATGTATACAATCGATTATGCTGATAAATGTATTTAAAATAAGAAAGTTGGGAACCACTTCCGGTTCAACAAGTGTTTCGTAGGCGAAAATATTTTAAATTAATAAGTCCAATGCCATAACTACCTTTTCCAAAATGTCGCTTGTTAGTTACAAGTTTTGATGATGTTATTAAGTTATCATGAATGGAATAACTTAATAACATCATCAAAACTTGTAACTAATAAGTTTCGTATACCCTGTATAAAAAATAAAATAACGAGTAAAAGAGGATGTAGTATTTTCATTTGGCATTATTCTAGTGTGATTTACTTCAAACAAATTCGCAATATAATGCTGAGAATATACCTCACCTTGTCTCACATTCCGTCAAATACCTTGGACACATTTTCAAACTTCAAACTATCCTAAATGAATATTCAAAACAAACGACGATAAACACATTAAATTGAAAACAGAATCAATAGATAAACTTGATTTCCAACAGATTTCATCACAATTGGTGAACATTGGTTAACTTAATAACGTCATTTTAAAATTGTCAAAGAAATACAGTTTGTTTGTAGAATTGTCAAAGAATGTCCAAAGCCTATTTCTAACATTCTCCGTAGACGTACATACACCCGAATTAAAATATAAATTTTAGGATTTATTATATTGGTGTGTTAATTTTGTCCAGGAGTGTAGTTTAGTTTTGGCATCTTTCTTATAACCTAAATCCTTTGCTGCGTAACTGTGGACGTCTATATTAAAAATTCATGGAAAGTACAGAGAATGTTTCACCAAGGCTCAGTACAGAAAGAATAAACAATGTTTCAAAAGATTCAATATATGTTCAAAGCAATTTATGTCATTTTATCAACAATATCCTGGTACCAAACAGTCTATTTCTCAACACAATCTGCGTATGACGTTTCATTTAAGATTCTATAAAAAAAAAGCATTGAAAGTTTTCCCATCTTCCTGTCTATTAGAATTCACTTCGGAATCTATAATTTATTTTTATTACGTATCTATTACATTACGTAACATCGTATATGGATACGTGAAGCTTCCTCTAAGTACATATGCACGTACGACATACATCCATTTTTATTGGGATTACAGTCGTTAAGGCCCTCGGTAATGGCGTGCGGATTCCTTTCCTGCGCGTTTGTTGGTTTCCCGCATTGTTTGTAATAACTGCGGAATGGGCGCCAACAATGGGAAAGCGGTGCTAGACCCGGAGAAAAATCTGATGCCGAATGTTTACGACGACTCTGCATAACACCTGCCGAATTGGATCTTTTTCCCAGCAGACAGCGGCAACGACGATGACGGCAGGATTTTAGTAATTTTACGCGGAAAACCGCGCTGGTGTTTGCTAAACGAATGTAAATTGTCTCTTGGAGTTTTTGCTGGGAAAATTGTATGGAATTGTTTGTATGGGGTAAAAGTTCATTCAGTTCATGACTTTGTGATTCTCTGAATGTATGGAAATGAAGGATTTTATGTTACGAGTAAAAAAGAATTTATTTTAACCAGCTTTACGAAACTAAAATAAAAGATTCTTGTAGAATTAACATTGCCTTTTGCTGGTAAGATGTTGGAAAAACTTTGATTTTGAGTAATTTTGAATAATGAACTAAGTTTAAATGCTTACTTGGTCCACAATACTACCGGAAGAGTTAGCTTTTACTGGTAAAATAGACCTCTGCTGATAATGCCTTCTTTGACAACAGTTCCTTCTGGCTGTCAAACATAAAACTTATTTAAATTATTTAATAGTAATAATGGTTTTTATTGATTCTTACAAAAAAAAAATAATTACGGAGTTACAAACAAAATCAAAAGGATAAATAGAATCAAATAGTCAGCAGAGTTTGTTAAAAATGTGGTACCGGCAGTGGCGCACCGCATAAAAGTAGGTACGTAATATACAATATTCGTGAAAAGTAATATTACCTTTTCCTGTCGTCTTGATGTCCACTGTGGCAATTGGCAACCGCCCTGGTAAGCTGCGTAGAATTGCAACATCAGTAACGCTTCCATTGTCGATTCATTCAGCCGTCGACGGTGTTGTGAATACGTTGTCGTATACTTCGAAAACGATCGTTCGACATCCAGTGAAGTAAGATTTGCAAATGTCAGATATTCCTTTTCCTCATCTGGGCACTCTTGATTTTCAGTTATAGACCGAACCTTTTGTAGATCGGGATTTTTCGTTAAAATTGCACCAAATTTTTGAGCAACATCGACTCCTATAGTGTTCGTCAAGTTTTCTAGAGCGGCTCGTAAATTGTTTATGCAATTTAATGCGTCTCGTGCAGATAAGTTCTTATTGCTCAATAGCTTGTGCAACTTCAGAATAGTTCATGGAAATTTCATCTATTTGTTGTTGAACGTTCGAATTGGAAAAATGTCATCTTGAATCACTTGCGAAAAATATTTCTGATAGTAAGATACTGCCTGGAGCCATATTCCCCATCGCGTTATTACAGGCTGAGGTGGTGGTGGTCATTTCGGACACAATTGTTTGAATACACGGATGTGTTTGGGAGATTTGATGAACACTTTTTTGATAGATGCTATTAACTTATCCACCATCGGATACTTCTTTCGAATGGTTTCTGCTACGAGGTGACATTCGTGTACGAGGCATGTTATATGAAGAAGAGTCGGAAAGCATATTTTCAACATCCTACCAACTCTCAGCATTGTTGCGGCTCCGTCAGTAACGAACATTGTGACTTGGATTCCTGTGATACAACATTCTCTCAACGAATCTTTTATTATCTTGACAATGGTTTCTGCATTAGTTTTCTGAATCCTTTTACTGGAAAACAACAATGAAGCTGGTGGACCATCACGTTTTAAAGAACGCGCTACAACATGAATGACGCTGTGTTTCTGAGCATCAGTTGTTTCATCCACACATAGGCAGATTTTCTTATTTCTCAACTCGTATTTTATATATTCCTTTACTGTACCTTACACACGTGCCCAATTGTATCGTAATTGCATAGATGTTGGCAGCTTCCATGAGGGAACGTACTTAGCCCAAAAAAGACGAAAGTGTTCATTAGATACTAGATGTTGTGGGATGTTGCACACACTTAACATAAAAATAAAATCATATAAAAATTGCCAGTATGGAATACTGTTTCTTAAATTCAGTATATGACGTTTACTTTTACAGTGTTTTCTACATTCAAACCTATCGCGACTTAGCAATCCGTTATTGCATATTGTGCAGTAAATATGCGGATTATTTTACAGAATAATGTTCAAACAAAAGTGAACCTAATGTAGAAGTGCACATGAAAAAAGTGCCTAGAAACAATGACCAAGATAATGCTAATAAATAGCTCGTGGTATTGACGGAATCACTCCCGGCAAACAGTGTGAGAAGTTTATTTTTTCTATATCAGGCCGGGAATTTATGGCGCCTACCTCGCAGTTATTTTAGGGCTTTTAGAACGAAAATGTTAAGGTGCAAGATTTCCTGATTTATATTAAGTATTGGAAGAGAAGAAATTAGTCAGAATACTATAAAATATGTTAACACTGGCCTCTTGGCTAACATACGCTTAACACCTATAAAATTTAATACTTAATGAAATCGTTAAACTTACTGTGAAAACTGTGACTACTATCTAACGTTATCTTTCCACGAATTAGAATTATTTTAAGGTTTCAAACAGTTATACCGCTTTCAAGATATGATACTGGATTACGTAACTGTCTTGAGATCCTATGAGAAAGATAAAACTTTCAGTTTAACGAACTGTATACAAATTGTGTCTGCGATAACCTGCGCATTTTAGTTGGTTTATTAATGCCTTAGCGGAGCCATCTTTTGATTTCATGACATAATTGATTTCTTTCGTGTTGACTTATAGTTTAATCACCTTTTAAAATATCTGATTTCACGCGAATAAGTAACATTTATTACGTTATATGTTATACGCAGCGTATAACGTGAGGAATTTCAAAATACCACACTCTCAAAAATATTCATATTTCACTAACAGTTCCTTGTACAAGAATCCTTCCAAAGATAGATAGTTTTAGACGTGGTTTATATTAAACGCATTCTTTTCGAATAATAGCGCAGGATTTTTTTCCTTGTGTTATATGTTTATCCATGAACTTGCTTACCGTGGAATGTTTCATATATAAATTCTGTATTTCTTTATTATTTTCCTTCAAATTTTGCTTGATTTGGTTGTTCGTATTTTCTCATAACTTTTTATGCATCTAGAGAAGAAATAAAAGGATAGATTGATATCATCTGAGATTCAGATATGAAGAGCAAATGTTTTAAAGAATATTACGAGGTACTTTCGAAAACACAAGGCTAAACAGCTTTGACGTCAGCAGGCTGTGACGTATTTTGAAGTAGGCCGTCGATGAGCCATAAACCGTTACCACTGAAACTAGAGGGCTGACCGCTCTTCGATAACGTCACGCTGTTTAGGTGATGTACCGCCATGCACGATATTAGCCTAAGCGGCAAAGGAATCGTTTTTTTGCATTTATTTTTTAAGTTTTGAAGGGCTTCCAGTTTAAAGAGGATGCCAGTCGTCAACTGAGCCCTTCGCATCCCATTCGATTTTATTTTTGAAAAACGAAGTTTCAAAGCAAAAACCAAATACGTAAGCGAGCATCGTTTTCGTGAAAGGTGTATTTGTGGTTGATATTTAATTGACTAATTATTATTATTTGTAATTGTACATGTATTTGGACGAAACTAAGGATGAAGTGATACAGTAATTTTATTCGAAATTTTGTTCAATTTCATGAGAAATTTTACAGACATGCTATTTAACGAGGGTCTTTAATTTCCTACTATGTGGTGTTTTACCTAATCTATCATTACTTTTTCCACAATCATTTGAAGTAGAGTATTTGTAGAACAAGTTATTACACGAGGGATGATCGAAAAATAAGGTTCCCATATTTTTTAAAAATAGACAGCATTCTTTATTTCCTTAACATTACACATCGTTTTAAAGGTAAAAACTTAAGCTATAGCATTTTTGCAAGCGGTGCCCTAACTTCTGTATTCCCATGTCGTAAAATTCTGCCGCCAGTCAAAATCTTTTCAATTGTGGTGTTGGAAATCTCAGGAATCCGAAAAGCGAGTTGACGAATGGTGACCCTCCGATCTTCAAGCAGTACGCTCTCAACCTTTTCAACGATTTCCTCTGAAACTGATGGTCTTCCGCTCCGCTCTTAATCGTGAATTTCCGTCTGACGTCCAGTGAATTCCCTACACCATTTGCGGACGTGTTGAATAGCTATACACTTTTTTCCATAAACTTCGGTTAATTGACGATGAGTGTCTATAGGTGAAAGCCTGCTTAGCCAATACTGAGCGGCGTAGCGAGGCGGGAGTGGTACGTATATAGAGTGGGAGAGCTGCTGCACACGCCAATGTTGTCGGATTTTGCCTAACACGTCTTATTGCTGCTGTAAATGGCTACGCTCGGTGATATAATTTAAAATATCTTGTATTAAAACAGAACGTTTATTACATACATTTAAAAACATCTGTTCGTGTTCAAAAATAATTTTGTTAAAGATAACGTAAGAATATAAAACTATTTGAACAATAACATCTTCAGGTTTTTTGTCAAATACAACGGACAGTTAGAAAATTGAGTTGGAATATCATCTTTTTTAAACGCAGAATATTTTAAACTCACAGTTATAGTTTCACCGGTCCTTGAATCTGTAGCTGTTGAAAAATAAATCATGTCTTCTTTTATTTATAAAGTGTAACTCACAAACAAAACAGCCGCGCCATATTTGGTTAGGTTACCTCTTTTTTATCGTTTCAGAAAAGGTTTTATCGCTTACACAATACTAGAAAAACATTGCAAGTATCACCAAAGTACGAAAATATCACTTCAGACTATTTTTTTGAATAAAACCAATATAATTTGGATAAACCAATTCAAAACGCAAGAATCGATCTGAATGTGTGAAAACAACCGACTCCATGTTAGGTCAGCATACTGTGACGTATTTTGAAGTAGGCCATAGAAAGGCTGACGTTGAGATCGTCCCAACGTCGGCGTTATCAGTTCAGTTGGCCGACCGGGGCGCTCATCATCATCTTTCTTGCCCCAAACAGAAACATTTTGCCCACTTTTTTACAGTGGAATACGTGGGAGATATATCACCATAAACGCCGTCTAAACGTTGTTTAACGCGATTAGGTGTATGCCCTTCTTTTGTTAAAAATGTAATGCCCGTGCAGTACTCAATTTTCATTACCTAAGACATTTTCATGCACTAGTCATGTTGTCTGGCAGGCTACTAAAAACTACTACTCTTCGAGCCGTAATATATATAGTGTAGGCCTCGCACATGCGCAACTATGACGCAACAGAATTTTTTAAAGCTTCTAATGTTGATGGTACCTTTAATGTGTGGGTTTCTAAGGAGAAGAGGTGATGTCTGACTAGTTTGTGATTTCTGTTGGAACAAAGCTATTATACAATAGTGTTTTATGTATTTACTTATAGCTTATAGGTACCTGTTTTTAAAATCTCTATTTTTTTATATTTCTGTTCTCGTTTTTGATTAAATCTCTTGTTTTATTTGCTCTTTTGGTTGTAATTTCCAAAATAAATTTGGTATTTTAAAGATATTTTCACTGGTAGATCATCGAAGTTGCCCTTATATTGTGTGTGAAATACTCCTAAATTCATACAGGTGTTCAAAGTAACCCCACCTCGTGGGGTAACTTTGATCAGGTGCTTTATTAGAAAAATACTTTTAAATAGTACGAGGCTCATCCGGAAACTAGTACCCATTTGCCAATTAAATCGCAACCAATAGAGATATTTGAACAAACTTTTTATTAGACATATACATGTACTATACATTACTTTTCTACATAATCACCTCGTAAATTAAGACACTTGTCGTATCGTGGGATGAGATTTTTTATGCCGACGTCGTAATCCTCTACCGCCAGTGTGGCGAGAAATGTAGTGACCGCTGCTTTGAGGGCGTCATCGCTGCGGAAATGTTTTCCGCCTGGAAAATCTTTCAATTTTGTAAAAAGGTGGTAATCCGACGGTGCTAGATCTGGACTGTAGGGTGGGTGATCGAAGATTTCCCAGGGGAACTGCTGAAGCAATTGGCGTGTTGTTGCAGCAACATGGGGACGGGCATTGTCGTGCAGCAACACAATGCCCGACGACAACAGTGATGCGTCCATCGCATCGTTGCCGTACACGTCTTGAATTTGACGCTGAATGTCACACGGCTCCACATTTCTAGCGTTCAGGAATCTTATTACAGACCGCACTTCACAACTGGCGGTATTGTCGAGTGTCTTAAACATTTCAAACTCACACTGACGCGATATTATTGTAGATAACTCAACCAAATCTCGTATGCTGACAGCTGACAGATCACTGCGTCACGAAAAAACCACTCGGCGGCTCGTCGCGCAACTGCTGCTCCACACGGCGCGAACGGGTACTAGATTCCGGACGAGCCTCGTATATGGCTACTTCTAGCCATGATATTATTCTAGATGCAGGTAGAGACATAATTAACTTAATAGTAGTATCGTTTTGAAATAATTTTGAAGTTTGGAAATGATCAAAGTAGCCCCACTTAACGGTAATAAAAGGACTGGTACTCCTTTTATTTACACATTTTATAAGTATGCAAGGTGTTTCCAAACGTAGTAACGATAGTGCTAAGGACTAAATGCACTATTAACTATAATCTATAAGAGCGATGAATCTGGAAATCGTCTGCACTTCACAACCGTCGACGGTGCCATAATTAGAGGTAATAGGCACTTCAAATAGGGTGAATCAGCACCATGTATTGCGTGCCAACAATGGCGACGTTGATCTTTGTGCTATTCCGAAGGCGCGTTTCACATTCAGTTATGCCTTCGTATGTACCACATAAATAATACGTTTATGTGAACAACAGATTATCTATAGCTCCGCACTCCTATGGCGAGAACATGGTATTGCCTCTTATATCGTCCGAACTTCCATATATAAGGCTTCCTTCGTAATCATCCTGAGGCATTGTGAAAGTGCATTAACACTAAACTCTTGAGAATGAATCTAGTCGCGCATACAAATTAATTTCCAGCAAGTTTTCGCATACACAAACGTCGATTCTCTTTATGTTGTACGATAGTAGGTTAGAGTTATGAGAATATCTATACCACACATTGAAAGCAAGAATGCGTGACTGATCTAATTAAATGTAATAAAAACTACAACGCGGCCTTGAAATTGAAACTTTTCGTTCCCAGTGAAGCGATTATTATGTGTTTAATAATAAAAAAAAATGAGTTTGAATTTATGCGTTACTAGAATATAAAATGGTAAGTATAAGGTGGTTATGAGTTAGCGGAATTAGAATTATATAAAATGTTTTTTGTCATTAAACCTGCTTTTCTTATATAAGTGGTGTAAATGCAGACTTTTGTGAAACCTTGTTTATGATTTTAATAATACTGCTGCCAAGTCTAAGAATGAAATTTTAAGTCGGAATGTACCCTAATATAACAAAAAGAAAACTAAAAATATCATTTATTTTTCGTTTAATTTATGTTTATTTTAGACAATCATACAGATGTATAATATCCATAACAGTGCGGTCCTAAAGGCCTCCCACGCTAACTTTTAAACGACAGAAACTACCGTTTTTAGAAACAATAGGTTGATTTCTGTTTTTTGTGAACTAACTTTTGACGATAGAATATCCTGTATATTTTTATTTTTTTATTTGAAAAGGTAATTGAAAGGCGAATCCAACGATACCACATTCGTTATACTTCAACTTAAGAAATATGACGATATGCAGCAATAAAGGTTTTGGTAATTTGTTTATATTGTTACGCAAAGCTGACTAGGAGAGACCGCCAAATTGTTTCTTGTGACGCCAGACTGATCTAAAGAGCTCGTTGCTAAGCAAAGTAATCATAACAATTGCCAAACTGTCAAATCTCAATTCCAAAAGCGTAAATTATTCTTGTTGTTTATTGTTATTATATCTCGTTATTATTTTCTCTCATTTTAACTTGTTTTGTTAATTGTTGTTTGTTTACCTTATTGAACTTTATTGCAATTAATTAATTGTGGTAAGTTTGTTTAAATATGTTCATTTTAGATAGACAATATGTCTGTTTTTAGGGTTTTTGTGTTGTTACTTTTATGATGGCTTCGGCACGAACCATGTGTCAATTTTAATATTATGTAAATCTGGCAACAATTATCACCCTATTTGCCATGGTTGCGTTAAGTATTTAGGAAGCTATAACAGATATAATTTTTTTTTTAGAACATAATTTGAAGTAGTCTCAAGGATGATGCCCTCCTCATTCGATGAAAATGTTTGTCCTCCGAGCGTAACTTTGACTCTAGTCTAACAGAAAGATGTCGCTGCGGGCCAGATCTGGTGAATAGGGTCAATTCGAACCCCAATTCGTGAATTTTTGCCTATGGCGACCACTGAAGTGTGAGTCGGTGTTGTCTTACTGAAACAAAATTTTTAATGAAAAGATCTGCTTTTGTATCAATAGGTTCTCTCTTTTAAAAATACGCTAAAATGCAACAAAAGTTCCTTGAATCAATTAAAAAAAGATCAGCTCAAATGTAGAATGGGACATTTGGAACCAAAATTTAATTGTTTTTTAAATTTGTCCATCTTACATTTTTGAGTAACCCAAAACTTGTTATTTTGCGATTATTCGAACTATTTTAATTTCATATACAAAAAAAATCATTTGTTTTTGAAGGGGTCTGAAGAGCACACAAGTTACAATATCACACCGGTAACTGTGTTCCATAGCGAAATTTGATCGTGATCAAATAAGTTAGATTAGATTTTAAACAATTAAAGAATAGATTATAAAACGAGATTTTCTTTTTGGGGTAGTTAAAAGGGTCATTATTTTGTACAATTACTTTTTGAAATAAAAAAAAATTGTAAACCATGAGATTATCATAGAAATTACCCAAATGCAAAAAAACAAACAAAATAACCAGAAGAAATGTAAATAAATATCATAATCAACGTTCACGTTATGTTTACGTTGGCTCCACCTACTCATCTTATTACGGAACACCAATCAAATCGTTGGTTACATTATCACAACACTTTGCGGTTTGACGGAATGTTACAAAAGTACGAGGAGGAAGAATGGCACTGAATCAATAGCAGGTTCTCTAATCCAGTCGCTGGTTTTTAATATGCATATTTCCTTGATAGTTGATAGGTATATTACTTTATCTTCAGTTTGTTTTTAACGGAAAGTATTTATCTGTTCTTCCGCAAGAATTTGACGATAAACTCTTGAATTTTCTTTATTTTTAGACAGTGAGAAATACCCTTGTATTATGTAGTGAAATATCTTTCTCAGGGGATTTTTGGGAAAATTGTTAAGTTTTCTAATTTTAAATTAAATTAACGATTCTTGTAGGTTCGGGGGTATCTCTGGATACCCTTTCGGCAATTTTAGAACGAATTTCCAAATCAGTAAAATGAAATTAACGAATTTTAAGATTTTAAAGTAACTAACATTGAACTTTTAAACGATGCCAATGTTATATAAACCCTCTGTTTATATAACCACTACAGGAAACTGCCTGTTCTGGGAATTTAACCCTTTTCTCTTCTAATAAAGACTTTGATTTCACAATCGAGTACTTTATATGGGGATCGGAGTTAAGACACACTTTGATTCAATCAAGGCTGAATAAAGATTGATGAAAAATTATGGCGTCGTTCCTCTTTCTTTTATTTTAAATCGCGAAAGACCGGCGATTGTTTTATTTCACAGCCAATTTTGATAATTTAACTCAAATAGAAACTTTTACGATGAATTTCGATCAAATGAGATTATTTCTGCAAACAGCATACGAGAACGAATGCAGTGACTTAACTAGGAGGTCGTATCTCGATGATTCTGTGATCCAAAATGTCACCAACAAGCTGACATTTAGTCGTTCCGAAGTGACAACTGAGAGAGGCTGTTGCTGTCGTACATACAAAGTTGCACATAACAGTAGCTTCTCTTATAATTTAACCATTTGCCTATACGAAACGTTTAACAAAACATAATAAAGTAATGGATAGTTTTTAAGTACTGTAAGCCGCATAATATTCAAAGTGCATGTTGTCCACCAACTGACATTGCTTCAAATATATTACAAATTAGATTTCCCTATTTTGTCTTTTATCCCTTTATTACCTGTTTATTAGTTTATGATCCATAGATTACAGGAACATACAAAGCGTCATAATTGAACAGTTTTTGGAATCAAATGACATAATTCAGAATTCATTTTAATTGAACTCCTTGGTGTAAGAAGGTGTCAACTCACTTTTTGGTTTTTATTTCTAAGTTTTTCTAAAATTAGGGCCATATATCAACAAAATTTGTTAACTATAATAATTTTGAATATATTTTAATATATTATTGCCCACCAGAAATAGTGAAAGATGTTTAACAAAAAAAAACTCTGGCCATAAAACTTAAACCAGTTTTTGTCGAAACTATAAATCTTAAGTTAACACCTTCTTGCACTAAGGGTTTCAATGGACGTATGTCATTTGTTATAAACGAAATACAAAAGCAAATACTGTGAATTCTAAGGTAAGAAAGTGGCAGCTCAAGTTATTTATGCGCGTTAATAGTTGTTTACTTACTTATTTAATGGTTGCTTCGCATTTGGGATTTTATTTGTATTATTTTGGATGCAAGGATCATGTTTAATTTATTAAATATATTCCAGATGGAAAACTTTTACGTTAATGTCTGTTTTTATTTCGCTTAGAATTCGCCGTAAGAAGCTTTCATACATTTACATAATATATGATGCCAGAAAGTACAAGCAACAAAAAACATAAAAGCTTTTAGGCATATGAAACATTTTTACCTTTTCAATGCGTTTCCATTTCAAGGAATTTGTATCATAAGTATGTCAATGTTGTTCTTGTTAGGATTAGTTTCATGAATGCTTTAATATTATTTTACGTGTGGTGACAGCCCAACGGAGTCTACAAGCTATAAAGCTTGTCATAACCTCAGGAGATTTTAGTGTGTACATCGTATTCTATAACTTTGTTTGGCTAATACACGTTTTGGATATATATCTATATATACAACTTTTCCAATTTTTTTTTACCGTTAAATGAATGGTCTCATACGTTAATTTATGACTTTTTTTTATTCAAATTTTCCCGCAACGCGTCTTCTTCACTTTATAAAACTTTGTTCCCCTTCTTCGTGGGTTCCTGTTTACCCCATTCACCTGACAGGGTTATTTCAAGCAGGTGGCGCCTTGTAATCTGTGATTTTTATTGGCGAGTTCAATTGACCCACTTCCTCGTCGACGAGCAGGCTGACACCCTATATGAAGGTGTCGCTATTTGAGAAATTTTGGGGAATAGTTGCTTGCGCGGAACTAGGAAGTTTTGTTTTTTTAAGGCGCTAAACGTAGCAGTCAGTATATCTGAATCACTTCATCTTAAATTTGTGTAGTATGTAATCGATCGTTCATTCATTTCTTTTTTCTATTCAGGAGACGAAATGTATATTTTCCTACTGCGTTAAAACCTTTAGTATCATAGAAACAAAACGATATAGATTCACGGAGTTGATAAACTCTAATTTATCAATTGCAACAACTTTGATTCTCAATATTGATTCGAAGGAATTTATCGAAATCCAAATAACGGATTTCCAGTTAAAACAATTTTGTTGTTTAATCAGATCTGTGTTCGACTTCAACAAATAGTGGTACAAAATAAACATCATTTCTTCTATTTAATAAACCCGCGTGTACTCTCAAGACGTTTAACCAAGCCGCACCTGGGCGGGGTATGTACTCGCTCGGTTAAACCAAGCTCCCAGCCGCGAGGTATATCAACCAAAGCAAATTTTCCACCCCAATCTATTGGGAAATGAAGAAATGACCTACTTTGTTTTGCTCGCGAGACCGTATCACCATACGTCAGCCTTCTTTTCGATTCGTCGTTCTCAGAAAAAGACAAAGACGCGCACTCCCTCTCTCGGAATATGTACGAAATTCGCATGAAGTCTGCAGCTCGGATGTGGCGGTAAGAGGCTCTTTACATGGAAATGACGAAACTAAAGCGTAATTGAATTCGATGAGGCTTACGGTCGAAGTAGGCGGTGGCGAACGAGACTGCTGACGCGCGCAGCTCCACCTGGCGGCGCCGTTTCGCATTATACGTTATGCGGAAGATTATATTTTCCGCGGAAAACTCGATGGCGTTTCGGAGTTTAATTTTAATTGGCCGATGTGAACGACTTTTGATGCCGAGGTATGGGTTACGTGCATATTGAAACTTGATTAAATTCGGGAGAATTTAAATGCTGGAATTAGCGTTCATTATTCGACGTAGATTTGCACAAATCTAATTATGAGTTTCGGTAAGCAATGTTATGGTACGGTGGGACGATTTTCGTTCGGAAATTGAATCGCTTAAGATTAGAATTCCTTTCATTATAACGATGTATATAATGCTTTGTGGACTTATCTTATTTTCGAATATTTTATTCAACTTCTTTTGCTATTTACAGATGTTTTCTGACAATTTATTACTGATATACATTCAGACAATAACAAGCAAATCGTATTATTCAGGAGAGCTATTATTATATAAACGGAATGACTCACTTGCATGAAGATCTAAATTTAGCATTTACGTATTATGGTGGTAATTTGAATTTATTGTTTGTTGCAATTTAATCGATTAAAGTACTAGTAGGTCATCTTGCAACGCTGAAAGGTTACTTCAAACTGACGTCATTTATAATACAGCACTCTATGATTTTCACTTAATTTAACCATGTTCATTTACATATGTGTTCAAATCTAGTCGTTTGGATTGACGATTTTGTGGTATGGAAAAAGGAAAAGAAAGATATCGTTTTTATTGGTCAAAAATGTTATCGAGTATTCGATTTTGGCTTCGAAATATTTCTGATGTATAAATATCTTTGAATTATTTGTAAATATGGACACATTACTGTCAAACTATATAAAAAAAGGAGACAAAACAATTAATAGGCTAAAACGGAAGAGTTAGATATAATGCCAGTTAACTATACAAGCTGTTCCGTATCGTTATGTTCAAATTTTGGAAGCGTATAGAAGACTTAATAATAGACTTCTAAAAAGAAGAAACACAAAAGTTGTAGGTCGATTGTTATTTATTTTAAAGCTATAGGCCTTTTCAATTTTTTAACAGCATTAAAAAAAATAAACTTCGTCAAGTAACTAAACACCTTTTACTAAAGCGAGGTAATGTCTCTGCGCGGCATAGGCCTGTGCTTCCTTCCGTAAGTACAATACCAAAAAGTAACTGCACCAGGAACACCGTATTATAGCACGCGCTCCACATATGGAACACGGCGATGGAATTTGAAAATCTTCTGTGAAGGCAAAAGTGACAGGATTATCGAAACGATTTGGCCGGTCCGCAATATAACCACTTTTGTACCATGCATAGGCAAATAAATTATGATATTTTGAAGAAGATAATTGGTTGTGCACTAAAGACTGCAATTTAATAATGTTGTTACGCGTATGCAAATTAATATCGTAGTTGTATAAGACTATAATATCAGATAATTTCCTAACAAAATTTCTCCAAACACGAAATCCATAGACGTCTAGGGGTTGTATCATGCCAATGGTTTTCTTTGGTATTGTGAGGATGTTCACATTCTTGTCGGTCGATATATGGTCTTTTAAGTTAGATGGACAATGACCAGTCCACGAATCTAGCAATAAAACTGTTTGAGATCCTGTATTTGGAAGATATACCTTTGTGAACCATTCCGTGAATAATGCTGTTGTTAGCTTTCCGGATGATGAAGCAGTTACATAAATATTTTCTGCGTGGAACATCGATTCTACTACTCGTGGTCCAAATGTACCATTTTGTTCTTTCAAAACCATGAATAGGGGCGACAACAAGCGTCCAGGCGTGGATACTGTAGGAAGTATGGGATAGCTGTGTGTTGTAGCGAATATAAATTGCACAATACTTTCAACTGCTTTCGATCCCTGTGGAGCTAACGTGCGACCAGAGTGCAATTCCAAATTGAATCCACTTTCATCAGCGTTGAATGTATTAGTAGAGCCTACCTTCGTAATATAAGGTTTTACTTCTTGTACGAAAGCCGACGAAATTTGATTTAACTCTGCCGTGTCTATACCATATGAACGGGTTATAAATTTGGTAGTTTTTCTAGAAACTATTCCGTATACTTTCTTGAAGTTCCGTAACTAATGTGGGGATGCTCTGAAATTTGTTAATCCGATTTCTTCATTGGCTTCCATAGCCCATTTACGAAGATCTAGGTCGTGAATTATAGCATGCGCTTCGCTGCTGGTAGCAAATTTATTAAAAACATATTCCGAAATTTGTAATAATTTCTCTCTCCGTGTTCCTCCTTTTTGTATTGATACCTCCCATCTAAAAAGCAAAAATTTGTGAATACAAAGATGTCTTAAAATTGGCTTGCAATTTCTTACCTATATAATTATTGTAAAGACTTTACTCTCTTAAATCTATGTTTTACAGCTTCAAATGAACGTCATTTTTTCCCAGATTTCCACAAGGTAACAGCTTTTGTCTTATATTCTAAATCGACAATATCTCCTTCTTCTGGTGCACATTCTTCTTCTTTAAATTGTATAACTTCTAAGACATCTTCCCGTGAAGGATATCTATCATCAACGAGTTCTACAGAATGTGGCCTAAATTCTTACATGAATTCTAGCGTTACGTCGTTATCTACTTCAAAGGTTGTATCGTCCCGAGATCTAATTAATATATTCTTCAATACGTCGTGCATTTAATTTTCTTCATTGTTGAAAACTATTGGACGATTATCATTTGCGACATTAAATGTCAGTATTAGTAATCGAACTACGTTTACCGGATTTACTACCATTGTTGAACCAGTACTCTAATTCTCACAGTCAGATGCAGTATTAAAAAGTTACAAAAGTGACTTTTTCTTATATACTTATTTTTATCCAAACAAATCAACAATTTTAAACTATTACATATTAACTATTACTCACATTAAAGATTATTGTACTTATTATAAGTATAAGTCATACTTTATCATTGTTATCATATGTATGTACAGCTGTCGTCGCACTATATCTGCCTTCATAAGTATCATTACCAATTTACAAATTCATATATCGAATTTTAAAGAATTAATAAACTCATTGCATAAATTATTCTATCACATTGCTTGTGAGTCAGTAACAGAGATATCCGAAATACGGGTACACATCGAAGATAATACATTATTCACACAATATCTGCGGATTACCTTTAACATATCTTTGTTTTGCACAGGCATTGACAATTACATAAAGCCACGTATCGTGAGGCAAGTTTTATCCTTTTCTAATAATTATTTTACAAAAAGTGAAGTACGTTTTTGAAACTGCTTGAAGGGCTGTATAACATCCACAATATGGCATTTGAATAGGTTCATTCATGAAGGGGTGGGGGAAGGCATCTCTAAATTTTTAAATAGAAATACTATGCTATTTTTATATTTGTAATAGAGCTCAAAGAGACGATTATTTTAATATATTTGGTCCAACCGTTATCGAATTATTTTCAAAAAACCGAAAATCAAGTAAAATTTCAGGGGTGATTTCACCCCCTTAGAACGAAATTAGGCCGATAAGGAAAATGGCTTCGAACATCTTGGGGTGAGGGCTACTTGTCCACAAAGTTTCAATTTTTTTGGAATTTACGAGCTCGGGATGTTCCCTTGTAAGTATCACCCTCACAATTGCTGCACCGGTACAGCAGTCTTTTGCTAGCTAGTAACAGTGAAAATGTCAGTTTATGAGGATTCAGTACACGTACTATAACATTTGAAATAGAATTTCTTTTACAATCTGTTGCCCAATCAACACATAACCAAAGCGACGGATTTTTTAATGTAGATTTAATTTTTTTTTCCACGTCTTCGCATACGCTTACGTGTCGTTTTGATGGTTGGCAAATTCAACTCGGGGCTGTACTTATACCAAGAGTTCTGAAACGGTTCTTTTTCGAGTAAGCAAAGTGACAAACACACCTTTTTTTATTTCTGTGTTCTTCGGTATTTACATGTTTGTAACAGTTAGCCTTGTCCGAGCACATCAAATGTTTCTCGTACACTTTAGAAACTATTTTAGCACCGTCGTAGAACAAATCGGGAAAGTCACAAATAAGCTTATTTACTGTGCCAGCAAAGGGTCGTTTTTTAACCTTGTTCACATTACACATTTTAAGTTAATAATTATATATTTATAACATAACACAAAATATAATACTCTCTCTCGTTTCCTAAACTGAACGAAAGATAAAGAACCGAATGCTGACGATTACCTCGCTCTACCTATTGAAAAATGTCGAAATGTCCACCTCCTTGTACAGATGCAGTCGCCATTCGTATTGTCGTATTTATTCGTCTGTTTTGTCATATTTATTCGCCAGCGTGCTAAATACGGTCCAATAATTCGCCTCCCTAGTATTTGAAACTTGCGCGACATTTCAATAGACATATGGTGAATGAAAAAAATACTAAAAAAATAGTTTGAAAAAGCAATAAAGGATTCCGAAATGTAACACGGAATATGGAATAATTTGTTTTATTTGTAATAACCGGCATTCCCAAAGAATTGAAAAATAGAGAATAAACCGGTTAAAAAAGAAGAAAGTTTACAACGTAATACCAATACCTTAAGTTGCAAAGAAAGTCCCAACGGTATGGAAAAGTTTCCCATGGAATGTCCTTGAAATTTATTATTTAATGGAGTTGCAACTGAAAACACCTTAGCTGTTCTTTGAAACATAAAAACTACAATAAACATGTTTCTAAGTTTGAATATTGTAAGAGTGTTACGTGTTTTTTTTTTTCATAAAAAATTATTTGAACATGCCTTACACTATTTTATTGCGCAAAACAAAAAATAGACTTCCATAAAAGTATATGTTCCTATCGATACGATTCTAACTACATCGATAGAGAGAGCGAGGGAGCAATATCGGTAACGTTTTCCGAGACTCTTCCGATCTTATCTGGTATGTAGACCACGAACGGTAAAGAGATATGGGACAGCGGCACGGCCACCGCAGCCATACACTGTGGGGATGTGCGAAAGATGTAAGTTGGACGAAATGCATTCAACGCGCAGCACCGCGAAACGATGAAAAAACTTCATACAAGTAATATCGCTCATGTCGGGCGGGATCGCTCCGGGACATTAAATGCAAATGTTACAACGTCGGTCGTCGGAACGGAATATGCAATGTGTAACGGCTGGAATCTGGTTCTCCTTCTTGCTGCAGTTTCTCTAGTAACGTAGTAGTTAATTTGTAATTGAATCTCCTGAATTCCTTAAGATGTTATATTGGTAAATTATTCCTGAACAAGATCCTGATGAAAAAACCATCATAAAGAGTGACATCAAAATGTAGAACATCAAAGTAATTGTCTTTAGTGGTAGGGGTCGTGAAAGCTGTGGAGTATCGCATTGTCACGTTGAAAGTAGAAATAGGGGTTTTCATTTTCAAATAATTTTAATATGGATGGTTCCAGGATTTCATTTAGCATCGTTGTTATATAGCAAACGGCATTCATCACTTCTCCACTCCTGGACATTGACATACACGCCCAAATCATCATGCTTTCACCGCCGTGTTTGACTGCAAGTGCTATACACAATTGGAGTGAAATGCTTCTCCTTACCTGCGTTGTAAAATGAAACTGTGCTCAATCTTCAATAGACCAATATGCATACTTTTTTACCCAGTGAAGACGCTTGTTCTTGTGGTCCTGTCTCAGTAGAGTCTTCTGACAAGCCACCTAAGTTCGCTTCTTTAAGGCGTTTTCTTACAGTTCTCGTTGAAATTGCAATTTTCATGACATTCTTTTGATGTTTATGGTGGCTATTGTTGGAGGTAAATTTTTGGCTTGTTACCATCAAATAATTTCAGAACTAACGGCTGCAGAACCTCTTCCAACATATACCGGCGACTATTCATTCGATCAAGAGTTCTACGATTCGACAAAGACCCTCAAACCATTATGTTCCCACCATCAAATTTTACTGTTGGGGTAATGCAACGGCAGTACTACGCTTCTCCCTGCTTGCCACTCACATATCTAGCCAGCTTTTGCAAAAACTTACAATAGAAAAGTATGAATATTGCTTTGATCTACATCTTCCTTTCTTTTCTACTAAACTCTGTAAATGAAATAAAACATGGTTATAGTAAAATTGATATTTTCTTGGTTTTACCGATGTTGTTAAATTAATTAACGAGAATAAAATTTTCTCATTAGACATCAGTAGGATTCGAACCTACGACTTCAGCTTGCTGGACCAACGCGCTGAACACTACACTACAGGGTCTATTGATTCGAATCCTTTTGTTTTATCTACATCTCTGTCGAGATGTCACAATACATCTGCAGCCATCTAAACATCTAGGTAAAACCAAATGATTCCAATCAATAGACTCTGTGGTGTAGTAGTCAGCGCGCCAGTCCGACAGCTGGAGTTGTAGGTTCGAATCCTACCGGTGTCTAATGAGAAAATTTTATTCTCGTTAATTAATTTAATAACATCGGCAAAACCAAGGAAATATCGATTTTTCAATATTTGCGGATAGAAACCACCTATATATTAATGGCTATAGTAGTTATCAAACACTTATCTCAATATTTGACTCATCTGCAAATATTACTTCTGGCTAATCGTCGTTTCTCCAATTTTGATCTATCCCATGCTGTACTGGTCTTTTTGTTTTCTGCAGTGAGAACAACGCTGGTTTCTTTTGAGGTTATGTGATTGAAACAAGTCACTAGCTAGCTCTGTAGATTCTTTCTTCTTGTCTCCAAAATCGTTTGTACTAAAGATACGTACAGCTCAACAATCCTCGTATTTACAAAGTTACTATTGACATCTCACAGTTTTTTGATATTTTTTTTCTTTTAGGAATATTCAGCAACTGTTGTACCTGTTACAGTTTTACTTTAAAAATCATTGCATAGTTACTTCTATGGCGCCTACAAACGTTGCCACTTGTGGCTGCCACCGGTGGTCGCCATTTATTACGGACTGCAATTTTTATGTAATTCTAGTGGGATTAACAAGTGGCTTAAACGGACGACCACAAATGTTGCGTGTGTGTTAGTCCTATTGGAATTACACATAAAATGCAGTTTGTAGCGGGGCCATCACCGATGACGGTCACAAGTGGCTACGTTTGCACGCGCCCTATGGAACTAAATACATGTTCTACAGTTTGTTGGCTCAAAAACTGATAGTAGCAAGTAAAAAACTAATAATAGTAGTAAATATGCTACAAGACATGAAAAGTGCAACACCAGGAAGGGATGCAAATTTTTTGACTGGTCTTGGCAGAAACATAACTATTCAAAGGTAATAATTGATTATAATTTCAGAGAAAAACAACAAAATTTAACACAATTTTATTTTATTATTATTAATAATACATTGGGCTATCTATTAGTTTCACATTCCCTCACTCTTCGTGGCATTAATTCAAGTAGGTGGTCAATATCTTCTTGGGGTATGGTGTCTCATGCAACCTGCAATTTATGCCGGAGAGCTTCCAGTGTTTGCGGAAGATTCGCTAAGTTCCTCAGTTTGGTGCACCGGACGAACAAAAACTGAAACCTACTTTCACATGCTATAAGCACCACATACCATAACTCGTACGGCTCGGTGCGCACGCCTTCCAACAGAAAATTGAATATCGCGATGTTTCCCCCGTCACAGTCTGACCCCCATCATGCGTCCCTATACATAATCTAGATTCATCACTGAACTCCACGTTCGAATGCATTCACAACCTACACCACTCCAAAGGTTGCTGTTAGTGTTGAGCCGTAAATGGTAATGCAAGATGAGGTCCATAGGATTGCAAGCCGAAGGCCCTGATTCGGCGATAAACAGTTCGAAAGGTCACAGGACGACCATTATCTAACCATAGATCAGCAATTGACCTGGTAGTGGAGAATCGGTCTTTTACTGCCATGACGTGAAGGTGGCGGTCCTGCACCTCATTAGCTCTACTTCGGTCCTGGGTTCCTCTTTGGCGACTTTCCTGACCCTTCCTAGTCCATAACTGATAAAAGAGCATGCTGATGGATTGGTTCCGGTTAAGGCGATTTGCAATTTCCCTGAACAAAAAACCATCTTCTCGCAAGCCAACAATTCGACCTCAAAATACGTTAAACAAAAATATAACAAGAAAAAACGGTAGAGATTGAATCAAAACTTGCAAGAAATACACCTAACATTAATGCCAGAAAGGAATGCATGAAGTGTACTCGTCACTGAACACAATTTGATGCCATACTTGTGTCCGGTTCGCTCTTTCGTTGCTCCATTCTAGTCCGCGGACATGGTGAAGTGGGATAAGAGGGAGACACAAAAATGATTTTCAGTTATAGCCCGAACCTTTTGTAAATCGGAATTTTTCGTTAAAATTGCACCAAATTTTTTAGCAACATCGACTCCTATAGTTTTCTAGAGCGGCTTGTAAATTGTTTATGCAATTTAATGCATCTCGTGTAGATAAGTGACTGTTTTCTAATTGCTCAATAGCTTGTGCAACTTCAGAATAGTTCATGGAAATTTCATCTATTTGTTGTTGAACGTCCGAATTGGACAAAAGTTGCTGACTATCTCGAACTGCTGCAGAATCATTTGAATCAAGTTTCAAGATGACATTTTTCACTTGTGAAAAATATTTCTGATAGTAAGATACTGCCTGGAGCCATGTTCCCCATCGCGTTATTACAGGCTGAGGTGGTGGTGGTAATTTCGGACACAATTGTTTGAATACACGGATGTGTTTGGGAGATTTGATGAACACTTTTTTGGTAGATGCTATTAACTTATCCACCATCGGATACTTCTTTCGAATGGTTTCTGCTACGAGGTGACATGCGTGTATGAGGCATGTTATGTGAAGAAGAGTCGGAAAGCATATTTTCAACATCCTACCAACTCTCGGCATTGTTGCGGCTCCGTCAGTAACGAACATTGTGACTTGGGTTCCTGTGATACAAAATTCTCTCAACGAATCTTTTATTATCTTGACAACGGTTTCTGCATTAGTTGTCTGAATCCTTTTACTGGATAACAACAATGAAGCTGGTGGATCATCACGTTTTAAAGGACGCGCTACAACATGAATGACGCTATGTTTCTGAGCATCAGTTGTTTCATCCACACATAGGCAGATTTTCTTATTTCTCAACTCCTCTTTTATACATTCCTTTACTGTAATTGCATAGATGTTGGCAGCTCCCATGAGGGTACTTAGTCCAAAAAAGACGAAAGTGTTTATTAGAAACTAGATGTGGGATGTTACACACACTTAACATAAAAATAAAATCATATAAAAATTACCAGTATGGAATACTGTTTCTTAAATTCAGTACATGACGTTTACTTTTGCAATGTTTCTACATTCAAACCTATCGCGACTTAGCAATCCGCTATTGCATATTGTGCAATAAATATGCGGACTTCTATATTCTAATCCAGCGAAATGCCTGAGATATTTATTCACATTCGAAGGGAACGTTACTTTGGGCGTCCCATCTCCGCGGACTTATTTGGCGTGCAGCGTGCAACGTACTGTCGCTTTGAACTCTCTCGCGGTACTGTCAAGATCGACTACGAATTGAAAATTACCTCTACCCATGCCGCTACCGCTACGCTACTGCCATCCGGTACTACCTTTTTAACAAACTCTAGTTATCAGTACAAGCAACATTACCAATTGTTTTTTTAAATTTTACCCCAAAATCGTATTTTTAAGCGGTCCTAATTTGATGGCCAGGGACTGTACATTGGAAAATTATATGCATACTTAGCAATTTAACTATTCAACATATAGCATGTTATTTGAATATAAAAACTAGAACTCTAGCTTTTGTAAAGGTAAATTTATTTTTATATTACTCAACAAACTGGCCTAAATCTTCCTCTGGTAGAAACATATACAGTAGCTACTGAAAATTGTTTCTCAACCCTTGTTGTCTTTTATTTCATTTACGTGACGATGTATAGATACTTTGTACCCGTAACAAAACATAACGATGCGGCTCGGTACTACCCTTACGGCGTATAAATAATTTAATACACAATGCAGTACAAAGTCGCTCTTCGCGAACCATTCTAGTGTTCTTCTCCCCTACGCCCTACTGACGTTATTCGTCCGCAACGTTAGACTTCTACCACGCCGAGTTGCCAACTGTAAAGCCGCACTGGTATGGTTAGGATGCTCCTTCAAAGTTCAAATTAATTAAAAACTTATTTGCCTCGAAATTTATCACAGATGCGCGCGTTCATATCTATGTGTGTGTACCCGGCGAATTCATTAGGGTTAATGAACTAGGAACGCGACCCCCATAACCGATTCCTCCTTGACCCGCCGTTTCTCTCCCACAAAGAGGTGCCCGGGGTGAAAGTTTAAATGGAACGTTTGAGTTATTGAAAACGTCAGGCCTCCGTGTCGTATTAAATGTGGAAAGTAACACTCTTCGAACGGCTAATTTTCTGAAGTGTCTTTGGTCTTATAAATGGCACGGCTGTTAGAACTGTCTAATTGGGTCTCGTTAAAGCGATGCGGATGGCGAAAAAAGGGGAACAAAGTGAAGAGGAATTTGTTAGCATTACGTTAAATTCGTATTTATTGCTGCGAAATGTTTGCTGCTATTACAATGTGTACAATGAAATTGGTGTAAATTTACCATTGAAAATTTTGTAAGAAATCTGACTAAAGGTAGTAATTTTGAATAAATTATCACTGGGCAGATATTACGGGTTTCGCTTGTATAAATTGGGTAACATCTTCGGTTCGAAGCGATTATAATGGATTATCTAGTTTCTCATTTGTCATTTTGGTTATCGCGGTTGGTTGCAATTAAAACTGCGCTGTAGCTTTCGCAGAGCTTTATAACAGAAGCTTTAGGGGAAATGGCTTACCAATAGGACGATACGAACTAGTGGGTGAAAATGTGAACATCCTTGGAATTGCTATCTTGATGCAAATGTAGCTCGGGGATTGTCAAAATTATAGATTCGTATAATCGATTCGTATTTTCTGTTTATTATTCTTTCTTTATAAACATTTGCAATGAGTATACAGGCTGGGTTGGGAGGAACGGACCAAACTCCAGGAATATATTGTACACGTGGAAATAAAATAAAAACGCATATGTTCTTAGCCGACTTTCATTTGTAGTGTAATTAAAAAATTTTAACTAGCGTTCTTGTAAATGGGCCAAATTTTCGCTTGTTAATACGTCTTAAATAAAATAAAAATATCCATGCATTGATTATCCAAGTTAAACAAAAAGTCGGGTACGCTCTGCATTGCAATGACCAGCTTACGAAGAATTGGCACTCAATTAGGCATTCCACAAAAAAAGAGTAATAAACACACTCCACGACCAAGGCTTATTATTAGAGCCCGGTAACAGGGAGTCGTGTCATAGCCGTATCTGCCTAGTATACAAAAAGAGCGTTCAACATCTACCGATGTTATACATGCATGATTAAAATACTCTTTGTACTTAGTCAGTGGATTATTCGATACACCATCATAAATTTGTTTTAGTGTGCTAAAATCGGGATCTTTCTGTAGCACACTTTCGAACTTTTCTAAAACGCGATTATATTTTGCGTCATGTATAGTCAGTATCTGTGTACACAGTAAAAAATTTTAACACTTTTCTGACTAATTTCATAGTCAGGAGAGGTCCACTCCTTTTTGGAGTTAATTTTACTAGACTTATTTGGGTTAAAATTTGACACGCAATTATAGTAAAGTTTTATCTTTTAGAATGGCGTTACTTTGTCGAATGTATTTGTCAAAATCACACAATGCCTCGAGTCAAATTTTACAAATTTTGCTAGACGAGGTGACTAAGCTTGTAGTTAAAGCAGCACTCTCAATATCAATGATTTTACAACTTTTTTAGATACACTGTCTATTGGATCTTGACATATATTATACTTCGTTCTAGTCATTTTATCAAGTTTGTCTTTCTTCGAGTGTTAATTTATAAATAGTGTGCATGGGAAAATAAAGGTGAACCACAAATGTTTATATACCTATATTTAAAGCATAATATTTTTACAAATTTTTAAACTATACTTTATAACAAATACATTTACTGTGATACAAGGTTAAATAGCCTTACAGCAAAGCATACTTTGGTACAATTATATTAACATTTTCATTGTAAGGTTCGTGTAGTTCATAACACCTTGGATGTACCAAATTTAGTAAAGAAACTACTTCACGTAAACCGCTATTGAGCGCTTGAATATGATAGCCGTAATACATTTCTTTAAAGCCAATAATCGTCCATGGGGTACAGAATGCATACGGTTTATCACCAACAGAAAGTAAAGATATAATTTTATAAAATGTTGGGGTGTTATCAAATTTTCCTACTAAGAATCTACCACTTTTAAAAATAACCCTCTTTACCTTTATGTAGCTGAAGACATATTTGAGAGTTTGGAAGTTCTATATTGATCACATTCCTAAATTCATGAACATTTTCAATAATTCTGCTAAATGTGATCTCATTCTCATTGATTATCTTATCTTTCCATCTGATATACATCTCTTTTTGGTGTCTGGTGGCTAAGCTATTTATGACAATTTTATAATTTTTAAGTTTATGTACTATATTTTTTAAATAATTATGTTTTGATTCAAATCTCATAGGCCAAAGGTGTACTAGTGGCCCCATTTTCTCCATAACATATGGATAATGTATAAAGAAATGATGTTTAGGAGATAAGTTCATGCCAAATTCATTTATGAAATATTTGTGATGATCACCTATCAAACCTTCAGAAAATGAATCATTGGTTCAGTAAGTTTGGGGGAAAATTGTATCCATATAATTTAATAGCAAAAAGATAAGCTTAAACTTCGAAGGAAATTGTCTTGCTATATCGCTCAATATTAAAGGCAAATATCTTATTAAGCACCAGGTTTGTGCTGCTCTTTGATCAATTACCATTCCTGTTTTATCTAAATCTACGGGACAAGTGTTTTAACATACCGCTATGCGTATTGAACCTTAATACACAGCGCTTAACACAGCATAACAATTTTACATTTGGCCCTTCTAATAGGGAATGATACTGCCTCAAATGGCGTATAATATTTAATGCATCATTGGTATTGTAAGGACATTTAAAACAAACTAAATTCTTTTCTGGCATTCTGAAAGAGTACAAATACAAGTACAACAACGTAATCGAAACTATCTACCTATTGACCACAAAAAATGTTGTTAAGCAATATTGTTAAAAATGAAGCTTGTTCTAAAGCTTCCTAAGATAAAGAAACTGAACCCATTTGTAGTAACTGAACAGAAAATAACAAAATTTCTACTACCTATATTTGAATAATATAAGTATCCCTCAAAGAAAAACGCTGCTTTTCTAAAGCTGGTACATACATATAAGTGTATATTGATAAATTAAGATGTTAAGTATCTACGTATTATAAAATTTGGCTTTTAATTCTTTCGTACGTGGTGTTACGATTACATTTTCCTCAATTTTACAAAATTCCGTTTGAAGAAATGGATATGCCGACTTTAGATTAATGTTGTATTCGACATTAAACACAAAGTGAGATTTAAAAAGGATGTCTATAGCTTCATAGCTGTCTTTCCTGCTTCAAATAGGTTGTTGTCCAGGCAGACATAATATATATACAGGGAACCCTTAGAAGTACCCACTCCTACGAGAAATGGTTGTTTGGTCAATTTTTTACCAAATACTTCACTAAGTGAGGTTCCAGTCTATAACAAAAACAATAGTCTTTAGAGAAGATCATATCTTATGTAGAATAATACCTTTTGAAAGTAAATGAAGTGATTTTCCGAATTTGTAGCTGCTTCTCGCTGGGCCTTATAGCGTCCACGAGCTGTGGGCGGCAGCAAATGTATTAAACACAAAATACAATTCATATTTTTGTCCCACACTAAAACGACATAGATAGTAAGTTAATCTTTCACCAAAATAGCACTTATCATTTAATTTTCTTGTCGACTTTTCCGTCAATTAAAACTTCAAATAACAGGCGAGTAGTATATCTTGACCATTTATTTTTGAAAAAGTATTGCAACTTAGAAGCATCTTTATATTTTCACATTTATTTTTACCGATTAAGATTTTTCAAACTAGATGAGATACTTTTTAAAAGTAGAACGGTCAAGATATAGAATATTACGTTTCTATTCGAAGTTCATTAATTGACCGGAAAGGCGGTAAGAACATTGAAAGATACAGAATATATACATTATTTAATGCAAAAATGGTATACGAGGATAATAGTTTTCAATTAAATTTTAAGTACTGTGAACATTTTTGTTCAATATTAAAATCAACATGGATATTATTTGTCTGATGTATTCTACCAAATTAACTTAATCAACAATAAAAATGTAGAATTATTTACTGTCATACATACACTAATGAATGTTGTAATTCTAGAAATTGTCTGTTTAACATAGATAAATATTGTTTACATATTCTCTGTTAATTCAACAAGTAGAATACATCAAATACATACGCTTGTATACTTTTCTTACAATACTTACCGTTCAAACTTTCTAAATTAGGGTCAAATGTCTTCCTGGTGATTGTGCTGTCATAAATGGTATATAGTTTTTGTCGAAATTCGATAAACTGATTTCTTTCCGGTAAATCTTTATTAGGAAAAAGCAGTTTGAAGTCTTGCTGAATCTAGAATTAGCAGTTTAGTTTCAGATTTGCAGCCGCATAAATAATATAGCATACTAAGCCATAGGTGTCGATGAATCTGGCGAACTCTTCTATTTTGTTTTTTATTTTTCTCCTATAGAAAAAACTGTTGCGCATGCGCCCAAAAATTTCTTGGGAGTATCCTTTGCAGCAAATTTTAGAAATCGTATATCTTCTTCAATTTTTGTAAGATCTATATTCTCGCTGTTGTCATTATTGTCTACACATTGCTTCTTGGGCTGTTGAAAGTCAATGGCGGTATTCTTTTTTGCTGTCTTCAGTCGATTCGTAATAAATCCACTTCCGATCGAAGAATTATAGAAAGCCTCCTGAAAATAACTTTCATTCTTGATATCGAGCTGAACGTAAGGTTAACATTTGCATACACACAGCAAGAAGACACCATCAAATCAGACAAACTACATTATTACAAAAAAGTTGTAAAAGATAATATTGATCTACTTTCTAAGGCGAGATTTTAACAATGTCACAAAAATGACGTAAAATTATCATTTATTTACAGCATACACTTCAGGTGAGTGTTAAAATATGCTCATAAAGTTACGAACTGTTGCTAGGAATGATGAATTGACCTTAAATTGCATACAGTTCTTCTTGTTAATAATAAATATAGGGAAGAAACATCAAGTGAATTAAAATTTGTCTGACAGCTGACTGACTCTCACCCCATGCGGTGCTGTTCTGCTAGTTTGACGTTTGAAAGTTTATGAGTAAAGTACAAAAATTATATACATATGTATGTATTTATTACTGAACAAATTTTATTCAAGGAACAGCAAATGATTTACACTCTTTAAATTTGAATCTGTTAGTTTCACACATTAATATTCCTGAAACTATACCACTTTATTTTTAAAGTTGCTTGAGGGTTCACTGCGAAATAACTACCACACTAGGTTGCATAAAGCTGGAGACATATGTATTTCGTCAACAATGCTATAATCTTCAGTAGTTAAACTAAACTATATTACATTAGATAGGTATTTCGACAATTAATCTCAAAAGACAAAATCGTTGTCAAGATACGCTTCGAGTGTAGTGTAATGTGGACTGCATTTATCACCGTGAAACGTGAAATGCCACAACGCCCAAAGGACTTCAAGAGCACAGTTTGAAGTGCCTTTAGGTATTCTAGTGTTAGTTATAAACGGTGATAGTTTAGTGAAAATTGTAATTTCAATTGCCTTGATCTTTCTTATTGAACTTTACAATGTTTACCTCTAATAGATTTATCTTTCAAATCTCCCAAATCTGTCAAATACCACCTAGACATTGCAGCGTTCAACGTTTAGAAACACAAAAATGTACACCATCAGCTTTTTTTAAGGACACAAAAAAACAAAGTTGAATGAGATTGAAACAATACAACTTATCTCAATTAAAACACACCTAGTTTTCAATTTACAAGTGTAAAGCAATTGTTTCGGGATACAACGGGTTCTTTAGCTATTTCCTCAAAGATTTGTAGCAAAATCTTTAAATATGAAAGGTACAAACTTATACATTTTATTAAAAACGTCATTCAGCAGAGGCAGTACTATGAACTATTCGGAAAATTCTTAAATTGTAATTCATTTGTTGAATACATAAAGGTTCCAAATATCTGGTGCCATTTATGTCTAAGATGTGCTTGCTAACACAAGTTTCAGTAACAGCTGAAGTAACTGTGTGACGAAATTAGGTCATTAATTTGTTAAAATAGAAAATAATACTCACATAACCCACTGCACTTCTGATGTCCTTTAATTTTGGAAAGATATCTATTATAGATTTTGCAACTACTTCTTTTTCTGGTTTCGTTGGTTTTTTATTTAAACTATTTTGCATCAAATAGCTTACAGTCACATTTGCGAATAGCTTTCGGGAGCGATCCCGTAGTTGCCCAGCGTTTTGATATTCTTGAATGATTTGGTTTCCTGCTGATGCGCGAAGCAGGTACGTCCTCAAAAGCTAATAAATACATAATTATAAAATTACTTGACAACGGAAAAACTAAATGAATACAGAAAATATAACAACGCACCTGCGTGTTCTGAAGTTTCTTCTTCCGGCCCTATGTCAGAGTAGAACTGATCGAACAAACCATTTTCTGCAATTGCAGTTATTGTCGACGGTAGTGTGTCCAATTCAATGTAATCTAGGTCGTGCTGCTTAACTTCAATTATTACGCCTTTTTCGTTTATTTCAATATATTCGATTATGAAATCGAAATCGATTTTTGCCCCGATTTTTGCGTCAACGAAATAAATTTCTTTTGTTTGATCTAGGTTATATTCTTCTTGAGCTAAAAATGCACAATAAACAGACTCGTTCATTTTTATGTATGACGAAATACTCGCAAAAAATGTTTCAGTGAAATGAAAACCTCATCAATTCTAAGTTTGTCGATATTTTTTTGATATAAAAATGACTTTATTCCCAGTTCGATTTAATTTATTCTTAATACTTATTATGTAAAAGTTTCAGGGGTCGAAGTAAAAAAAAGTAAGAAAATTTTAGTTTGTGAATATAGAAATTTAGTAACGAAATGGCAACTAGACTTGATTATTTAAACAAGTTAATATCATTGCTCATCTGCACTCACTGACGTAGATATACAACTGACCCCTAATGCATTCTCTGTATTATTGATTATTTCTATCTTATAAGGTAAATAAATTTAAACATATATTCAAAATTAAGGGTATAGTTCTTTCCTTTTTTACGCGGATAATGTCATCCTTTTTCGCCCAGCTGATGCATGTGCGTGTTCAGGCGATTACGTCGTATCAGCGAAAACAACAACCTCTCTATTTAGCGGTCTTTTCTTTGATTTTACTCTAGTTGAACGTAAAATGAACTATGTATATGATGAATATGATTTCTTTTTACAAACACATTTTAGAACAGTTAAATAGGACAATGCCAGATAAAACAGACAAGACAAAAGTTAAAAAAAAAGAAACATATACGACCCATTTCGAATTTTGGGACTTATTACAACCTGCTCTAGTTTTTGCAAAAAGGATCTTGAGAGATAAGCATTCAACAATATGTATGTGATTAAAATTATACCTATCAAATAAGAATTCTAATTTGAACTTCCAAGCCCGGTATATAATACATAATGAAAGCATTCTTGGATATGGCCGATACCGGCGTCTTGCTTTTGCTATAGCTTCAATGTTTGCATTTTTAAAAATAGCAGTTTTCTAAATATGTACGGCACGGTAAACAATTATTCTTTCAAATATGTACGTTCTTGTTATCTACTTATATGTAAGGTACCGAAACTTAATTAAAACATCTTAAAGGCTCGATTTTAAGACAGAGATATGTACCTGCATATATTGGTTTCAATAAATAAAATAGAAAATTTATAATGTGTACGAGTATTGATATTTAGGTACTAGTAAATACATATAATACGAACGTAAGAGAAATAGTATCTATATATTAAATATACTTACCTGGACCAGAGAAATTATTGCGCCACTTTTCAACGATGATCAGACCGTATGCTTTTGCGTTGTGTCTAATGGTCTAATAGGTTGGAAGTGGGAAGGGTGCTTGCAAAATCACATGTCGAATGTATAGGAGGGAATGAATTTGATTGGCTAAAGCATCGCTAATCCTTTTTGTCTAGGAAAATAGTAAATTTTCACATTGAACCAAGCTGTTAACACTACGAAATAGTAACATTTGGCCGTGAAAAGCCGAGTGCAAAAATTGTCTTCAGATTTTTGTAAAAATCAACACGAAAACATCTGACTAGGTATAAATTGACACCAACACCGGCAAAATTTTTTACTGTGTACGCACTCCGTCCATAATTTGCAGAGACTCCAATAATGATAACGATCTATTTTGTAATTGGTCTATTGCCTCAGCTAATTCTTTATAGTAGCTACGAATATTTTTTCAATCCGTTTCAAAGGAAATATCTTGAAATTTCGACTGGCTCTCCTTAATTGCTACAGCTTCGGCAGGATTGAATTGTGCAACAACAGCTTTCACTATTTTGAAATGTTCAGCGTAATAAAAAGCTGCCTGCAACCATGTTCCCAACGTGTAAGAATTGGCTTCGTTGGTTGACGAATACCAGGACACTCTGTGTGAAATGATCGTTAGGCGTTTGGGAGATTTCAAAAATACTTTTTTTGTGCTTGCTATTAATGCATCTACCTCGGGAGAGCATTGTCGAATGGTTTCTGTCACAAGATGTAAAGCGTGCACTTTACACGTAACATGTAAACACTTGCAACATGTTCAAGAAGAGAACGGCCTACCGAACGCATTATCGCTGCGCCATCGCTCATAAACATCAACACTATATCTTTTGAAATTTGAAATTTTTCCAACGTACTAAGTACAACCTTCGTAATTGCTGCAGCAGTACACTCTTGTAGTCTTCTGCTAGCTAGTAACAGTGGTAATGTAGGTTTACTAGGGTCTAGTATGCGCACCATAATATTTACAATTGAAGTTTTTTTACAGTCTGTTGTCTCGTCAACACATAACCAAAGGAACTGTTTTTTTCAATATGCGTTTCATTTTCTTTTCCACGTCATTGCGTACAAATGCAACATGCTTACGTGCCGTTTTCTCCGTTGGCAACCGCAACTCAGGATTGTATTTGTCCCAGAAGTCCTTAAACGGTTGTTTATCGAGTAAGCTTAGTGGCAAATTACAGTTTAGCAACATAAGAATTACATAAATTTTAAATGCACTTCTCGGTGGCATGCCCAATTTTCGTTTTCTATGCTGTGCGGAATTTAGGTGTCTTGTATAGTTTCACTTCTTATTTGATATCAAATGTATTTTGCACACTTTACAAACTATCTTACTCCCGTTGTGAAACAAATCGGGAAAGTCAGAAATAAACTTATTTACTGTCTTGAAAGGGTCGTTTTTTAGCCTTCGACATGTTCACTAAAAACCACAATGAATAACTACGTCGATATCAATAAAATCAACACGCCCTATCCACTATCCAATGCTAAACTGAACTGAGTGATGATGATTTGTCGTTTCGTATCATAATCGACCAGCCCTCCCCGCCCATCTAAACACAGTCACACCGCTGCTGCGATTGCTCTCCAGTTACCGGGCTCTACTTATTATCCAAGTTATATTCGCACCTACACCAGGAAGATTATGCTAAGCGTATGGAATTTTGTCAGTGAATAAATAATAATCGTGCTGTATCGCCCATAATTTTTACAGATGAAGCAACATTCACCCGTGACGGCATTGATACGTAATACTCGGAACTCTCATGTATGGTCAGACGAAAATCCCAACGCAACAATCGAAAATAATTTTCAGCACAAGTTCTCGGTAAACGTGTGGTGTGGTATGGTCCACAGTTTTTTAATTGGCCCTTTCATTTTGGATAATAATAATAATAATAATCTATATTTGTCCAACGATTGATCACTTACAGGACAATATACATATAAACAATTTTGAAGTTATATAGAAATTCATTAAAACAATACATCACCGCAAGACTGCACCTTGAATGTAACCCATATGTACATATATTAGGGTACGTAAGGATTCATTTATTGGCGCGAATCCCATACATATAGCGAATAATGTTGTCGCTTGTGCTAGGAGCGTCCTTGATTCGCTTCGCGCACTCCCCACCTTATACTTTCATAGCAGGCAAACGTTGTAACACTGTCCATATATTTTAGCGGTTTACTTTACTACGGAACTTACTAACACGGTATACAATATCAATAAGGAAACATTTTAAATTTCTACATTACGTCTGATATGAGTGAACATATCTTTAAAACAGTTGTCTGCGGTCAGAATAAATGTTAATAGTAATCTACGAGTACATTTTATTAAAGTTGTTGACAATATGGAACACAGGTAATTTGGCTAAGATTTTCGTTACGACATACCTTACGAGAAAATCAACAGATCGTATGAAACGTGGTGGTACACGGAAATCCACAGGAGGATCAACACGCCGTTCCAGAGGGTAGCAAGACAAATTGAAGTGTAGAGTGTAGCCTGAGGGATCATTTGCACGTATAAATGTCGCTGTGCCTAGGCATAACGTCCCCTTGCGTTTGGCAGCCCAGGAGGTGCCCAATAGGCTGTGGACATCTACACTCCGGTTTGTCTTGCTACCCTTTGGGACGGCGTGACTGTGTCTCTTAGCGATAGGTGTCGCCGAAAGACATATTCAGTGCTGTTTTGGAGATTAGCAGCATAAACCGAGAGGCAAACGCAATTGTGCTCGAAATCACGCTGATGACCCGGGGTAGGCAGAAACATGTTCGTGTGTTAGCACTATTTTCTCTGCTACATTGTTTTTGCCGGAAATGATTCCACCAATACCATGAGCTATATTAGCATTAATTTTTGGTTAATTAAAATCTGTTTGACACCAACTTAATAATGGGATATTTAGAAACTCCTACTTTATGTTTCACAACACGATGAAACATATTGCGTACTCGACAAAAGTCTAGTTGTCAAAAAACTGCTACAGAAAGTTGCTACAGTTTCGTTTGATATTGATTAGCAGCTACAAACTGTTAACGGTAGTTAGGACTCATAAAATACTAGGTTCCTCCGTAGCAACCCATCACTATTGCAAGTTATACATTTACCATTGCAACGTAATGTAGTGCTACATTCATACGGAAAAAATTTGCTGACATCAAAAACAACGTTGAAAGGTGTGTGTTTGCCGTAACTTATTCAAATAGACGGAACACGTAGACCTACAAATATGGATTATGTACACTGTAAAACGTTATTGTTTGCATTTCAGATAGCACTTGCTATAAATAGATTATTTTTTATAATCACGCTTATGATATTTACTTTTTGTAGTAGTATCGAGTTGAGATTATTTCAATCACCATTTAAGATTACAAAATAAATGTTATTGATTGGGAAATACGTGGTTACTAGCGAATTATATGTTTCTATGATGATAACAGATTATAATTGTTTTTATTGAATGTAACATTGTACGTGATTATTAAATTGTTCAGTGCATAGATAAGTGTTAATTCATACAAAGTTATTAACGTAGCAACAACATTTATTTGATGTTATAATTGTCAAAAATAATAAAACGTAGTAAAAATATTGCGAAATTATTTGCACGTCAGTGAAGAAACAAAGGCTAGAGGAAGGAAGCTAATTGCGACAAGTTGCTGCTGAGCTTAATACATCACACTCATTCGTGGCAAAAATTTGAGATCAGCAGCAAAAGAACATTTTGGTTGCTTAACATATATAGATGATAGCTGGCACTGAAAGCAAGTTGGTTTAGTTCGAGAAATTTCGCAGCAACTATGAAGTCTTTTTTAAGAGGTACTTTCAGGCAAAGAGTTATAGTTTACCGGCCAAGAAGCAGGATACTTGTAGATAAATATATGAATATGTTTTGGAATAGATGACAGCTTAACAGCTTCCGTCTAAAGAAATATTTTGCAAAATATACTGTCACCCCAAGTCAGAAAGATTTAATTACAGCGCTGTGACGAACCATCGAGGTCCGTCCGATTTAAACACTGTTTGATCTGGAAAAGGACATAAAATATATTTTTTTACCATTTGTAATCAGTCGTTAAATTATGTATCAACTTTGTGAGCTTTTATTTTATTAATTAATTTTTCAAATACCAGGACCGATTATATTGAGCAAGAATGTATCTTGTATTTTCTTGTTTTATCTTAAGCTTTAGTGTACACATTATGTGCAACGATGTATTTTCTTAAATTGTTTTGCTTGTACGCGTCACGTACAAGGCCGCAATGCGTCATTAACAGAAAGTGCTACATCACTCCAGATACAGGTATATAAATCGCACAAAATTTCGTAGTTGGGTCTCTACTGCAACGGCCTCCACCTGGGCAGAAGGAGCACCTCTGAACGACGCAATTGGGCGGCAGTTTAAAGCCGACTTTTGCAACAGCTGACATCCATACTACGCAATCGGGCGGCCTTTACCGACTTTTACGAAGTTGGATGGGAAAATCGTCAATGTTCCACAATTGAGCGACCTTTGGCTGACTTTTGTAAAGTACTGATTTCCAAACAACGAATAAGTCCGAGTACCTTGTTACCGATAACTGAAAACATTAAAATCCGAAATGCGTAACTTATAATTTTGAATAAATTAGAAATCCGTTAAATACTTACACAAAGTCCGAATCCGATGTTAGAGTAATTTTCCGAAATTGTAATATTAGTAAATATCTGAAAGTTTGTCAGTTTATTTTCTTTCCGAACCGAAATACTTGTAAATTTTGACAATTTTAATGTAAACGCCGAAGGGTATATTGTTTTATTGTTTAGAGAATTTTATTTTGGTTAATAATTTGTGAATAAAATAGGTTGTTATTACTAGAGTTTATTAAAAAGGTGGTACCGGATGGCAGTAGCGTAGCGGTAGCGGCTTGGGTAGGGGTAATTTTCAACTCGTCGATCTCGACAGTACCGCGAGAGAGTTCAAAGCGACAGTATGTTGCACGCTGCACGTCAAATAAGTACGCGGAGATGGGACGCCCAAAGGGTATAACGTTCCCTTCAAATGTGAATATATATCTCAGGCATTTCGCTGGATTTGAATATAGAAGTCCGCATATTTATTGCACAATATGCAATAGCGGATTGCTAAGTCGCGATAGGTTTGAACGTAGAAAACGTAAAAGAAAACGTCATGTATTGAATTTAAGAAACAGTATTCCATACTGGCCATTTTTATATGATTTTATTTTTATGTTAAATGTGTGCAACATCCCACAACATCTAGTATCTAATGAAGACTTTCGTCTTTTTTGGGCTAAGTACGTTCCCTCATGGAAGCTGCCAACATCTGTGCAATTACGATACAATTTGCCACGTATGCAAGGTACAGTAAAGGAATGTATAAAAGACGAGTTGAGAAATAAGAAAATCTGCCTATGTGTGGATGAAACAACTGATGCTCAGAAACACAGCGTCCTTCATGTTGTAGCGCGTCCTTTAAAACGTGATGGTCCACCAGCTTCATTGTTGTTATCCGGTAAAAGGATTCAGAAAACTAATGCAGAAACCGTTGTCAAGATAATAAAAGATTCGTTGAGAGAATTTTGTATCACAGGAACCCAAGTCACAATGTTCGTTACTGAGAAAGCCGCAACAATGCTGAGAGTTGGTAGGATGTTGAAAATATGCTTTTCGATTCTTCTTCACATAACATGCCTCATACACGCATATCACCTCGTAGCAGAAACCATTCGAAAGAAGTATCCGATGGTGGATAAATTAACAGCATCTACCAAAAAAGTGTTCATCAAATCTCCCAAACACATTCGTGTATTCAAACAATAGGCTATGCTCTGCAAAATACAGTATTTCGATCTGAACGTGAATCAGGCTATGGTGGCATATCTCTTCGAAGCCGTTAATCACACCAATTAGGGCGTAGTAGAGCAATAATTATTCAGTTTAACATCATCTACTTGTTTATGGGCGATTTAATACATACAAAAATGTATTTTCACCAACATTTTAATGCGAAACCATTTATGGTAACACATACATTCCTCTTTTCAATTGCTTGTTTGCATACAACACTAGCAGCATTGAATTCACTGGAGGGTAATTTAAATATAAAATATATTTTATATGTGAAATAACTAGTAATACGAACAATTAACATTGATAATCAATTTAAAATGAAATACAACAGGGCATGCATATGTCCAGTGGCATTAAGGGAAAATATGGTTCATTCCAAAATTGCCGAATAAATAAAAGAGCTACAGCTGGTCGTTTAACACTATTTTGTTTCGAAAATAAAAAAAATATCAATCCTATTCCTGTTTAATTATTTGGTAACTTCATAAATGCATTTCATTGTTGCGACAGTTATCAAGGAAGTTGTGTCAGTTTAAGAAATTGTATCTTGGGGTCGTTAAGTATAGTGATGGGAAAAATCGTTATTTTAAAATAACAGTTTCAACCGTTATCGTTATTTTGAAATAACAGTTGCAAAATAATAGGTTTAGCGTTATTTCATAGTCTACAGTTCTACACGATAACCCATCGTGATTCCACATATCACATGTGCAACTGCTGATCTTGCAGCACGCTAAAATTTAAATTCAGAAGTTTTTTGTAATATAAATATTTTATTGCGTTTTTTTGCAGATAAATTATAAACTGGTTAATAGATTAAAATAAATTAACTGATAAACTGTTCACTGTTGTACTATCAGATTCACTGCAATCATTGTTACAGCAGCGTTTAATTTCCACCATTTTGACTGATCCTACTGTTATTTTTCTTATATTTAATCTTAGTTAATCTTCGAAATGCGAGAACATCTATGTGCTTAAATGCTATATAATAAATATAACGGTTTTATTTTTAGTTTTTATAAGTAAATTTTTTTATATAACATCAGTCTTTTATTTTACATTTGATAATTCTAATACATACAATTATTTAGAAAATATATCCATAATAAACGTCCGACTCGATGTCGACTACCGCTGTAATAACCGTTCGAGAGGATATTTATGTAGGTACTTGATCTGATAAGTTATTTTTCTAGGGGAATTGTAACTATTATCTGTAATAAACAGCGGCTTCGATCAGACAGTCGTAGCGCCACGCAGTTGAGTACGCCGCAACGGCGGTCGATGATATGTTCACAACAGTCCGAAAGCTACCGTGCTATACCTGTTATTTTCCTGGCGAGATAACAGTTGCAACCGTTATTGGATCCATAACGGTTATAAAATAACAGATAGTTAAATAACGACCCATCGCTAGTTAAGTATAAGCATTTTTGCGATAACTCTTCGCAACATAAAAACAACTATAAAACGATATGGACTGACTTAATTTTTGTAGAACACTATGGGTAGAGATTCAAAAAGGGATTTCGATTTTGAAAATGAAAAAAGTAGATGATTAGTTCTGAGAGAATCAACAACTAGCTCCTAAATACATTCATGGTATAAGAAAATATCAACATGTATCACACAAGTTAATAGAAACTGGGCGGTTGAATATGAATAACCGCAGGGAGCTACAAATGCTTACGCTGTACCATAAAATATTAACAACAAAAAATCCTCCATATCTATATAATAAAATAACATTTAGAACAGACATTCATAATATTACAACAAGGTACCGAGGTTTGATATCCCCACCCTTCCACAGAACGGCTCTCTTTGAAGGGTCATTTTCTTTTTGTATATATACCAGGTACAATGGTCTTTCACCGCAGTTAAAAGAATGCACTAAAATTAAAGAATTCAAATTCAAATTACGATCTATGCTTCTCCCTTGATGATGAATTTTATATATTTTTTTTGTTTTCCACCTAGAGAAAGAGCGTGTAGCTATAGATTCTATTTCTATTCGTAGTTGGTAACTATGCAAACTATGTATTCAATATATATTGTTTCTTTGTTTTATTGGGGCACACACACAATTAAATAATTTTAGGCATTTTTTATATGTTAGAATTGTCACGTCAACAATACAGGATTAGGTAGAGCAGCAACATAGCTTCTATGTTGCTGGACCTCGTCCTGAGATTGTGCATATTGCTACAACCCCATATGTGTTCTATTTTTGTAATTCTGAGGCAACCATAATATGCACAATAAAGTCATTTATGATTATTATTATTATTAAATAGACAATCGTCATGTATAGTAAGATTATACTGCGCGACGAAAACTTAGACGAGATAAGGTTTCTGTTTGTAAATGTACAGTAAAACAAATACAGTAAAACATATTTTTTATATTGATAAAATGAACAATAAGTATATATTACAAAATAAACTATATTCTTTATAATTGTACTTCAAAAAAAAAAGATTTTAACTATTTCATTAAATTTTAATGCGACGAAAATTTAGACGCGGGTTATTAACATAAAAAATCGTACCACCAATAATGAGTATAACCACCTATTTGCTTCCTCATTCGAATTTTTTTTTTCTTTTTTAAGATCGTGGTAATAGTAAGAGTACCCGTATGGTTCGTTTAAGTTGAACTTCTTTTTATCGGAAAAAATAATTTTTTGCTATTCATTCTTCCAGGTTATGTGATCTTGCGCAAATTTTAATCGTGCTTCTTTATGTTTTACTAAAAGCGGCGGTTTCTTTAAGTTTCCTACGTGAAATAACAGGAGATGCTTGCAAAATGCGTTGTACATTACGGACATGGGTAGATACTCTGGCCTGTTCGGCAATCGTCCTAGCTGACGCTAATGAAGTCGATGCTGCTCGAATAATTGGCCTTCTATCCCTTTCGCTCACTGCCTTGGGACGCCCTGTCCTTTTGGTTTAGCATAATTGACAGGATCTTTTAAGAAATTTCGAATGCAGTGATCACTAGAGTTGGTCACGCGCGCCAACGGGCAGCGGCGTTGTTTCGATTAGGCCTCGGGTTCCACTAGAACTATTGTGTGTAGATGTTTGCTGTCGTAAATACTTTCGCGTACAAACACTGCTTTTGTATCCGCTATTAATAATAGCACATACAAAAGCAGTGTTTGTCAAATCCCCGAAAGGTATTCGCGAATTTCACAGACTGTGCCCCCGTATACCTGAGTCACCAAAACCTATTCTTACACGTTGGGGAACTTGATTAAATGCTGCGTTTTATTATCATAAATATTATGAGAATATTAAGAACGTGGTTTTACAATTCGATACAAAGGAAGCTGCCGCTATCAAGAAAAGGCAGTCGAAATTTCAAGATAGTCGGGTTAAAACGGATTTAAAAATTATTCACAACAATTACTTCGGACTAGCGGAGGCAATAGAAAAGTTACAAGATCCTTCGGTGTCGTTAGTGGAATCTGTGCAAATAGTGCAACATGTTCACGCACAGCTATGCGCGATAGAAGACGCAAAAAATGTTTGTGTTCTAGAAAAATTTGAAAGTATTTTAGAGAAAGATTCTGATTTTGGCACATTAAGACACATTTGTGAAGGTGCGTCAACAGAACCGTTAAGTTGTTTCAAAGAATATTTTAATTACGCAAATATAACGTCACTAGATGTAGAACGTTCGTTCTCTGCATATAAACACATTTTTTCCTCGCGCCGCACTCGGTCTGTCGAAACAACTGTTGAAACATATCTAATGTCGCAGATATTTAACAGACATTATTCACTTTGCGATTTCACGGAGGACTCTTAAAATGGTAAGTATTTGAGCACGCATTATTTTATCTCTATTTAACAACTACGCGAAAGTATTTACGACAACAAACATCTACACACAATAGCTCTAGTGGAACCCGAGGCCTAATCGAAACAACGCCGCTGCCCGTTGGCGCGCGTGGCCAACTCTAGTGATCACTTCGTGCCATTCTAGGCATAATTTCCAATTTACTAACCCCTTCTTGATGCCATGCAAGTGCTTTACCTCTTTCTTCTAACGACAAAGGTTTTCCTTTACCCACAGTTTTAATACAGTGTTACGTAAAATTCATAAAAATTTTAAAATGAATAACACAACAGATACTTGCAAAATACGCAGCTAAACTGAAAATGTTTCATTATGTTCCCATTTAGACTAATACCTCGTCTAAGATTTTGTCGCATACAAATTTACGACATGTACTAAACCGAGGGGTTTTATTGCATCTAGGATAATAAATTACGTAATTATTAACGGATTACACTCATAAATGGGGGTGCAATAAAATCATTATACAGATTTAAGTAATAGTTGCTCAGGCACTAAAATCCTAAAAGAAACCGACGGTCGTCTTAGTTTTTGTCGCGCAGTGCAAGTTTTAGATGTAGTAAATTTTATTATTAAGTATTAAAATAATTAAATCAATAGAGCTAGTATTTTTATTATAACCACTAAGTTTAGTGTACCACTCGACCAACCACATATACTACCGCTCATAAGTAGAGCGGGCACTTTTTAAATTTCGCGGACGATTTAAGTTGGTAGTTCCGGCAATAAAGGATACATACGCCAATTTCTCAACGTAATACAGACAGATAACATATATCCTTAAAAATATTTAAGTAGAAATATTAAAATATGTATTTGGTATTTAAGTATACACAAATATACAACTTTAACAATTGAAATTATTTATTGGACCTAAATTTTAGATTCGTCTATGTGACCTCCTTTCCTTTTGATGATTGCGTCGCTTTATGGGGGCATTCTTGCAATTAATTTTAACTGCTGAAGTTGAGCAGTTTTTCTTACTTCCCGATCTAGTTCTTCCCATAATAACTCGATAGGATTCAAGTCCGGGCTTTGGGGTGGCCATTTCATGATTATTAGTATCCCTTCCTCTTCTAACTGTTCTAAATATTGCTTGCATAATTTTGAAGTGTGTTTTAGGTCATTGTCTTGTTGGAATATAAAATTCTGACCCAAAATTCTTACACCAAAAGGTATTGCATTTTCCTCTTGTATTGCTCTTTTCTCATTATGCCTTGAATTTTTACGAGATCACCTGCGGATGTACCAGCAAAACAACTCCAAATCATTGCCGAACCACCGCCGTGTTTGAGACGGTAGAGACTGTGCATTGCTTTAGTGCACGTTCACCCACAGATCTTACAAACACTCGTCTTTGCGAACCGAAAATCTCGAATTTGGATTCGTCGCCTTGGGCCGACGCGTCGGTCCAAGGCTCCAATCTTCTACCTTCCAATTTCGATGTTCACGTGCCCATTGTAACCTCTATCTCTTATTAATTTGGCGAAGCAAGGGCTTTCGCATCGCGAAGGCCGGCTCTTTGTGGACGGCGCTTAACCGTGGACACGCTAATCGGCTTCGGAAGTACAGTACTGATTTCTGCGGTGATTTCTGCAACTGTTTTTCTTATATTTCGCTTGCTGGACACCACGATTGCAATATCTTGAGCTGATGCAGTCGCACTTGGTTTACCATTTCTTATTTTATTTGGAAAATTGCAACTTTCACTGTACTTTTTGATGTTATAATCAACAGTAGATGGATTTAAATGTAATTTTCTAGCAATTTGACGATTGCTTATGCCTATATTATGTTGTGCTACCATAAGAGCACGGGTTTCAACACTAATTCCTTTCTTTTTCGGCATGTTTCAAAATTTTAATCGAAATTATAAGCACTATTTGTAGTGTTAGTATGACAGTTAATTACAAACAAGTCATGGCAAATGATTTTGTCATCAAATCCAATTAAAATTAACTGTCATTTTGTCTATTTTGTGTGTGTCACTTCTTTGTTAATCAAGAACTGTTTCTTTTCTGCAATAATGTTTCAATTTTGTTAGCTACAATTTTTTTCTAAATTCTCAGTGGTCATAGGTTATATTGATAAAGAAACATGTTCTTGAATTACTCCTCATGCCATATGCGGGCCCAAGCAGATTCGATGTATCGTACGATATGTAAACTGCGCAGACAACGAGAACAGCTAACCAGTATCTATAATAAAAGGATTGCAGTGATAAGCCGATTAAACGACGTATTTCAAACAGGCAATTCTCTTGACAGCATTAACGCTTATTTTTTGCAACGTCGTGTCGGTAAGAAGCGTGAACGAGAAGAAAGCAGGAGGGTGACTAAGAGAAGGAAAAAGAATAAGTATATTCGAAAACATTGAAAAAAACTGCGTCGCCACGTTATGATCTTGGATGATTACTTACATTAATTCTGTTTAACGAGTTGTGTTGTAATGTTTCAATAATAAATGGTGACAGATCCTTTAAATATCATTAATTATAGTTTTATTATGTAAAAGTATCCAACACAAGTAGCTGGCCAAACAAGTAACGAATACACCTTTCAGTGGTTCAGACACTTTACAGAATTATAACATAAAACAGAACATTAGTAAGTAGGAGGAAAATTAAAAGACCTTGACTGGCAAAAGATACCAGGACAAAATCTGGCAAAAGCATTCATATCAGGTTCGCTAAAGGCAGCAAATACATTGCAGTAAAGGGGATCTTAGAATGAACTGGCAAGTTTATTGATACGTTGTACAATCCTTAAATATCTTGCTTATACAAAGTAGGAAAGGCTAAAGATCACCTGAAGGAAGGTGATCCTAGACCACCACTAAGGTTCATCAGAAGTCTTCAACTAATGTAACGTCCACTATGGGCAAAGTTACAATACGAGAGTATTCTGAAAAGTTTCAAGCCTCTACATGAAGATGGCGTTAGTCGTCATAAATATTATGGTAATATAATTGCGCATTTGTTGAAAGATATTTTTTAAAATTGCAGCCATGATGGACTCCCAGTTGTTGTTTAACAGTCGTTTGTATCAGTCGATGTTAGTGTTTCTGTAAAAATGGGAAAAGTCCAATATTGAGCCGTCATTAAATTCTTGCATTTGAAAATCAATACGCCTACGCAAATTAAAGCTGACATGGAAGCTGTTTACGGAGACCTTGTACCCTCATCTGCCACAATGAAATTTTGGGCAGTTGAATTTAAAAATGGTCGTGTCAGCTTGGTTGACGATGAACGTTCGGACGGCCAAGAACTGCAACCAGTACCAATAACATAGGAAGAGTTCATCAGGTGATGCTAGACCACCGTCGAATTAAGGTTAGAGAGACGACAGAGGTTATAGGCATCTCGAATGAACGTGTTTGTCATATATTGACTGAAAATTTGGGCATGAAAAAGCTAACCGCGCGTTGGGTGCCGTACTTGCTCACTTGTTCACTTGTCTACACGCAGTTTTGGCGTCGATTAATAACTGTAAATGAAACTTGGATATACTACAGTACCGTGCAATCGAATTAGGGCCACTATATAAATTTGAGTTTTAGCTTAATAAATAATACAAAGTATCAACGTTTGATAAAAACAATTTTTATTTATTTATTTATATATATATATTTATATTAACACGTACATTAATATTTCGTCGAACAACCCTTTGCTTTTATGACAGCAGCAATTCTTTTTGACATGCTTGCTATACACGCTGCTGCAACTTCTTTAAGGTGAGCATTATGTTGCCAGCTATTTGTTATGTTTGCTTTCAAAACGTCAACTGTTGTATTGGGAGATGCATAAACTGTACGTTTTAAAGAATTCCAAACATTTTCGATTGGATTCAGGTCGGGGGAATTGCCTGGCCATGGCAATATCTTCAGTTTTCTTGCTGAAAACATTTTTAGAATTGTTTTTGCCCTGTGGCACGGTGCACCATCTTGCATAAATGTGTAAGAGTAATTTTCAGGGTCTAAAGATGTCATATACGGGATTAAGATTGATTCCACAACTTGTTTATATTGAATTTGATTCATGGTACCCGTTACAAAATAGAGCGGTCCAAGCCCTTCCCCTGATATACAGGACCAAATCATGACTGCCGATGGATGTTTCACTGTTTTTACCACTGCGCTTTCATCACATCGTTCCGATGGTCTTCTTCTAACGAAACGAGCAACTTCAGTTACAGCCTCTAGCCGTGATTCGTCACTAAAAACAACCGTTAGAAACAGAAATTTTCATTACATTTTCGAATTTACTAAAAATGTTCCAAATTTTGAAAATATACATAAAATATTGATACATACTTTTTTCCAATCCTCAACAGTAAAATGCCGATGCTGTTGCGCCCACTGCAATCTTGCCTTTTTCATCCTTAAAGTAAGTTTCGGCTTTTTTGCAGGACGTCTACTTCTGCGCTTATATGAATTGGCTTCATATAAGCGCGATTTTAATGTTCGATCTGATATTTTTATATTATCAGCCTGTAATATACGCTGAGGTTCTTTAATGCACAGTTACCTGTTTTCTAATGCCCTTTTTATGATAATTCTGTCTTCCCGTGGCGAAGTTTTGCGAATACCGCGACAATGAGAATGACCACTTGAAGTCGCTGGTAAATTTTCTTTCTTTGACATCGCTACCCTGTCGACTGTTTGACGAGAAACTCGTTCTCTTCTGGCTATTTCCCGATGCGAATACAGCCCCGTCTCTAATAACACTTAAGTTCGTTTTTTTCTCATTTGAAACGTCTTTACGTTTGCCCATTTCACAAAATTTATCAATAAAAAAAGAAAACTAAACGTCACGAAATTTCAATTTAATTACACTAAAACAACATGTAAAACGAATGTTTTAACACGAAAATATAATACTTGCACTTTACACCATCAAAACTACACGTAAACTAACTTGAAGCAGGTAAAGCCAGTCATCGATTACCGACCCTAAACGTACCTTGGATAGAAAGGAATGTTTGGTGGGGGTTATAATAACGAGAATTTTATACCTACTTAAGAGGATTATCTCAAATACAATTAAAAACATTTTATTGCGGAAAATATTTAGAAATTTTGGTTATTATAATATTAATAGCAAATATTTGTATAAAATCAAAGTGGCCCTAATTCGATTGCACGGTACTGTAGATCTTGAATACTGGAGTCAAGGCACAGCGGACTGCGAGGAGTGAATCGACTCTGAGACGCAGTATTTTCATCATTCTTATATTCCTTCGATCACATAATGATTTCTTTCTGTAAACTAGCATAAAATAAGTCCTCTTCATATGTTTTCTAATTTCTCAGGCTAGAAAGCTTTCAGTAAATGGTGTTAACAAGGGAATATCAGATGTCTTGACTACACGAAAAAAAAAAAATTCGCTTAAGTATACACACCTAACATGGCACTACTATAGGCCCATAATTGCATCTTTCTTATGAGAGGAAATGGATTAGTTTTAGTGTTATTAAGGAAACTATCTCCAACAATTAAAATCGCTGGAATTTTTTTTTCTAAATCTATCTTCTGAATACCTTTAGTAATAGAATCTACTACACATTTGCTTTCATGGTTTACTGTATAGTACTCTTACATTTTACTTTGACCTTGCAGTATTATGTACAAAACAGCATTTTTATTGCAGAATGTGCTGCATTTGCTTTTCTAACATTTTATTTGATTAATCCTTAGATTACGCAACAACATTTTAAGAAATAGAGAGTAAAATTAAGTATTGGATTAGTAACTAGTAAACATTTATGTGAATGTTCTGACATGTTCTTAAGAAGTTTCCTAGATTGCTTTTATTGTAGAGGAATTGTTATGAAATGCTTGTAGTACAGATTAGAGCACTGCACGGGCCTATTTTTCACGTCCCGGCCCGCCCGTGGCCCGTTACAGTATGGAGCAGGCCGCCCGTTGCGTTCATTACCTCGGCGCAAGGCCCGCCCGTTAGAAAATTTAGGCCCGTTTGGCCCGTCTAAATTATTTTAACCTGCTTAAGTAGTTATATCTGCACTGTCTATTTCTAAACATTTTTACGTTTTAACCAAAAGAAACGCAACATAACATTACATACATTTAACATTATTAGTACAAACGAGACCGTGCAGTGCTCTAGTACAGATACTCTAGGATTAATATTTACTGAAATAGTTTGGAAAATTGTAGCGTGCATTTTTTTATTTGTGAGCGTACGCCTCTAATACTTTGCTTTATTTTTAACTGAGAACACAGAGCAAGGTTGCCAAAGTATGGTAACTTAATTTTCAATCTCTCAAATTTGACAGTAACTGTCATAGTTGTGCACTATTACGTTTACTGTCAAATTTGAAAGATTGAAAATACAGCTTTGACAAAAACTACAAAACGCTAATACATGGATAAAGGTAAATGGAAGAAAGGACCTCCCATTAAATCCGAATCTATCTGGTATACAAACGGCTCAAAGATATAGATTGAAATCGGTGCCAAATGCAACAGGAGTAAACTAAAAATAGCTAAGTCACTAAGTTACTTAGAGTCCACTGGTGACTTTTGTCACGCAACAGCTTCTGTAACAGTCACCTTCAAAAATTCGGGTACTCTAACGAATAAGCGACTGTCACGCTGATAGTACATTTTACACCTTGCACGAGAAATTGAAGTATTATCCTAAGAAGTTTTTTGGATAGTATAAAATGAGGATAAAAAGCTTTGACAAATTGTTGCAGCTTTGACACCTTCGATTACTTAAAATACCTTCTTCTAAGAATCGAACAAAATATAAGTAATGCAGAAATAAATGCATATTTAAAATATATTATGAACACATACCTGCAATAAAAATAATAATGTTAACAAATTGTGAAAATAATAACACAAAAAATACAACATAGCCTCTCTCAATGTGACTGTTACCCGTGGGGGCATATGAGAGTGGTAGTTTCGTCATGGGGAAGTTGCCTGCTCAAGTAACAAAAAATCACTCCACTGTCACGTCTCCTGGTGTGCGCATCCTCATGCCTTCAACAGTTCGTATTTGAAGAGTGACAGATTGTCGCGTGACAAAAATCACCAATGGGCGCATACCCTAAGCCTAACTCAAAACGTCACATTATTCCAAACGCTACAGTATCCCATGCTGGGGTGCATTGAAAAAATAGACAAACAACAGACTAGTGTGATAGTCAAGCAATGCTAAAGGCATTGGACTCCACACAGCAAACTCGAAACAGGAGTGAGACTGCATAAACGTGCTAAACAGATTGGATAACCGAAGTAAGGTGACCCTGAGCTATGTATCAGGACGTGAGAGCCCTCGAGGAAATGAAAAGGCAGAGAAATTAGCCCGAATAGATTTATTAATTGCTGACAAAAAAACCTGTAAGCAAACAGCATGTTAAAACAATAGTAGGCTTGTTAACAGTGCATACACCTGCTCAAAAAGCATATAACCAACCTAGGCTTGACAAAGGAAACAACATGTAGGTTCTACCAAGCGGCAGAAGACTGCCGACTAATAGGAAGGCTCTAACAAATGGGCTCAGAATAACCAAACTCACAAGGCTTCTAGGTCTGGTGAAAAAGGTAAAAGTAACGTAAATGATCTAGCGGTTGAACCACATGGATCTGAAAATGTAGCAGTGGGATAGACTAGAGACCAACGCTTATCTAATCTAATGTATGTCCAGTTTTAAGAAAAAACAAACGCATCAAAACTTAGGAGCCATATGTTCAGAGATAAATAAAATGGAGGATATATTTTGATTTTAATGAACAGGGCTCAATATAATGAGGATCGAAATCAAATGAAAGACCGCAGAACGGAATCAATTAACTAACTCTCTTTTAAAGGACACTAAGCTTAAGAATTACATATTTTTTAATCCTTGGGTGGAGAGAAACAATTTGCAAATTGAAGAATGCATTTTTACATTTGGATTCATTTACGCATGCGCGAACTAAAACTGATTTGCAACTGCGCAATTTAACTGCGCGAACGCTTGCGCCATATTTACAACCGATTCTGTTATTTCCATGTTGTCTCTGTTTACATTTATCAGGTGGTTTATAAGTTACAAGCATATTTAATAATCTTGAAAGAGAAAATATACTTAAATATGCAGATTTATCTTACATTCAAATACTACAAGAGGTAAGTGAAAACAGAAATAAACGCAAAATGTTTACAGAGAATTACAAATTTATTATAACCTTAAAAGAACTTATAATTAACGCTGGCCACGAGCGGTACCGCGCATCGGCGTAGAATCAGTTCGGACCGAGAGGAACGGTAGTATTACTTCGTCTGCGGAGCAGTACGGACATCTTCGCTGCCGGTCATTTGCGCAATTGTTTATCTGTCCTAGAAAAATTATAATTTCGTCAGCAAAACGACCGCGGTCGGACAAACTTCGAAAATTTATTGCAGAAATTCCAGACTTAATATATGAAGGTGCTAAAATTAAATGTGTAATTTGTAAAATCCCGTTAATGTGTTGGTCCAGACAACATTGTCTACGACACGTAAATAGTGAAAAGCATGTCTCAAAAAGAAATTGCGCACGAGACAATGAAAAATTTATATTTAATTTATGCGTTACGTTTATCGCATGTAATATACCGTTTAATTTACTAGACAAGGAACCATTTATCTGCTTTTGGAATAACTATTCGGAGTGCAAATTACCAAGTCGAACATCGTTACGAAGAATTGTGCCATCTGCGCGCGAACATATTGAACAAAAAATAAAATCGGAGTTGAAAGATCAAAAATTGTGGTTATGTGTGGACGAAACAACAGATCGGAAGAAATATTCTGTTCTTAATGTAATGGCACGCAAATTGGAACCTCATCCATCGGCACCTTCAATTCTATTAGCCTCCAAACGAATACAACAGTGTACTGCCGAAGTAATTTCAAAGTTAGTGTTAAATACATTGGACAAGTTTGAACTTTCAACAAACCAACTCTTGATGTTAGTGAGTGATGGTGCTGCAAACATGCTTTCTGTAGGCCGATCTCTTAAAAAGCATTCTGCTAATTTGTTACACATTACGTGTAAAATTCATGATCTCAATCTTGTGGCGGATAGTATAAGAAAATGTTATCCTGAGGTAGACGCTTTAATAGCACATATAAAAGCAGTGTTTGTCAAATCCCCAAAACGTATTCGCAAATTTCACAGATTGTGCTGCCATATGCCTGAGCCACCAGAACTTATTCTTACACGTTGGGGAACATGGTTGCAGGCCGCGTTTTATTATCATAAATATTTTGACAATATTAAGAACGTGGTTTTTTACAATTCGATACAAAGGAAGCTGCCGCTATCCAGAAAAGCCAGTCGAAATTTCAAGATAGTCAGGTTTAAATGGATTTAAAAATCATTCACGACAATTACTTCGGGCTAGTAGATGCAACAGAAAAATTACAAAATCCTGCGGTGCCGTTAGAAGAATCTCTACAAATAGTGCAACATGTTCACGCACAGCTATGCGCGATTGAAGACGCAAAAAATGTTTCTGTTCTAGAAAAATTTGAAAGTGTTTTTGAAAAAAATTCTGATTTTGGCACATTAAGACACATTTGTGAAGGTGCGTCAACAGAATCGTTAAGTTATTTGAAAGATTATTTTACTTACGCAAATATTACGTCACTAGATGTAGAACGTTCGTTTTCTGCATATAAACGCATTTTTTTCCTCATGCCGTACTAGTTTTGCCGAAACAACAGTTGAAACATATCTAATGTTGCAGATATTTAACAGACATTATTCAGTTTGTGATTTCACGGAGGACTCTTAAAATGGTAAGTGTTTGAGCACGTGTTATTTAATTTTTATTTAAAAGATGAGCGAAATTATTTGCAGCAGCAAACATCTCTATTAGCAGAATAACTCTAGTGGAACGCGAGGCCTGGTCGACTCTACGCTACTGCGCGGTACCGCTCGTGGCCAGCTTTACTTATAATTCGTAACAATATCACAGACATGAATAAAAGAAGTGTGAACATATACAAAAAAAAACTAATACTTTTCATTTCGCAATATGACAATGCGCATGCGTCTGATAGATCGCTGGATCTTTAAACTGGAGTAACTATTAGCAAACGGTTAGAAATTAATTTGAGGATCTCCACGAACGTCAAATTACGTCAAACTAATAGTCTGAGTTTGACGCACGAACACTATTTTTGTATTGCGCATGTCCCTAATGATTTCAATTGATTTGGAATTGTTCCAGAAATAAACTTACAGTAAAATGCTTTGATTTTAATATATAACTCAGATGTATTTCAATGAAGCTTATTTACACCATATTTCAATAACATTTGATGATTAACCAGTATCAAAATTTCTCCATTTATGAATGAAAAAAATAAGAATTTTAATATTTGATTTGGATCATAAAGGATAAGCTTAATTCGTTTATTATCGTACACGAATTTACTCAAAATTAATTAATTTAAAAACAAAAAAGTTATCTTAAAACATTATTTTACTTTGACTTATAAGTAATCTAGTAATAATAGCATATTAAACGCGATTTGCTTAACCTAATTTGACTAAAATCATATTTCATTTCTTTCAAGGCGAAAGCAGTAGGCAGAGTTCTTTTCGACCAAGTCTGTAAGCAGCTGCACCTCCTCGAGGCGGACTATTTCGGTCTGGAATATCACGACCTCGCCGGAACAAAAGTAAGTACAATCGGCAACCGCCACCATGGGAATGTGATTTTCTTGACACGCTTCCCGAGTACAAACCGACATCATCGTCGATGACTGAAAACTTGTTCTACCGTTGCCATCTCCGCTCCGATAGCTTGTCTGCCTTGCTTCGGAAGATATCCTTTTCCTTTCCCCCAGTCTTCTGTTATCCCCCTTTCTCCACATTTCGCCGATTGAACGTCAGCGGACGGGTAAACCCCGCCCTTTGAGAGAGAATGCCTTCTAGAATTTACATCTCAAACATACCTGAACTGCTGTTTATTGTTGTAATGTTTGCTGGCAGCATTATAGTGGTATTTGAGTATTCAAACATCGATAAATATACATACTTACTACAAGAGGGTGTAGTATATTGTGTTTGTATGATAAAACTAAATACCGTATTCGAATTGCGAGAGAAAGTTAGTTAGAATATTAGTAATTTTTAATTAATTTTGTACCATTTAACTTTCCAAATATTGCTAAGGTACTAGTTACGTAAGTCTTACGATATTTTGCGATATAAAATAGATTAGAAATAATAAACAAATTCCTAATTAGCTTGGGTAATTTTGTATTGCCTACATATACAATATATGAGCTGGTGAAGACTATAATGGTCTTCTAAATCGAAAACTCTGATATAACTGATATTAAAATATTGTCATGTTTCCTGAAATTACACGGGGTCTCAAACCATCCAGTCCGTTGACAAACTTCCTTTGATATTTGTTGATAAAAAAGTTAGCTTCTACTAGCACTTAAGTGCAAGCTAAAAGTCCATAATTTCCTTCAATTTTTGGATGGCGCAAGCTGTAATGTATATGTATAATAGATTTGAAAAAAGTGAAAATAAGAGTAAATTTAGTTAAAAAAAAGAATACAAATTACAAAGCACCACTCCTCTTGTCAATATTTTATTAAGCTCTCGCTAACATTTTTCGAACAGTCCCATATTATTAGTATTTTCGAATTCACTTTTTACTATTTCCTTTGATCTACGTGTGTACATCACACGAAATTCACTTCTCATCTACGTTTATGTAACACAACAAATGGTGAACAGCCTTTTGAACGTCATTTAAAAAAAGCCAAAGAGCACAAAGATCCGACCTTTGCGACATGTTGACTTGATTAAAATATAAAAAAAATTACACGAGGATCGGTGCGCTTGCTTTCTCTTGTACAGGAGGATAATTTACTTCTTGGTAGTCTGGTACGGCTAGATGAAAGAGTCGTAAATGAAATATCCCCGTAGCGGATAGCGGACTGGTTAATAAAGAACCCGTTTGGGTGTATTACTGAAATGCACAGCGTGACGTAACGTCTCATAGTTGTAGTTTAAAGTATTCTGTCATTTCTTCGAGGTAAAATATTTGCTTATCACATAAATGGCGTTCTTGTGAGCTTCCGTCATGTGCAAATATTTTTAAAATCAAGATAATATTGTTAATTAGTTTATTAACTAATTCAACAAAACCAAACACTTCTAAATTTAACTTTGTTTGAGATTTCATGTTTTATTTTTTATTCTAATTTGCAATTAAACAATTAGGTGCAATATTGATATGTTATATATCACACAACAACCTGTATGAGGTTTGTCATACGAGGGCGAATCAAATATTAACCAGACTTTTGTTTTAGAACATTTATTGGTACAGTAAATAAAATTTTGAATACACCTTATTTTTCTATATAATCTTCTCTTTTATTCACACATGTTTCCCACCGAATCGGAAGTTTTTTAATTCTGTCATCAAATAATGAATGTGGTCGCGTCTGTAACCAATTGCGCACGAACGTTTCTACACCTTCGTCGTCGTCAAAGTGATGACCTCACAGTTCTTATTTGAGTGGCCCAAACATGTGGTAGTCACACGGCGACAGATCGGGACTGTAGGGCGGATGTTCCAGTGTTTCCCAATGAATTTTGTCCAATTTTTCTTGGGTTAATGCAGCTGTGTGCGACCGAGCGTTGTCATGGAGCAGAATCGCATTTCGAATAGGCATGTCTCGCCTTTTTCGTCGATAGGCCAGTTTCACTTCATCAAGCAGTTGACAGTAGCATGCAGCATCTCACGGATCGCAGGAATATTCGTCTCACGGGTGCTTGTCCGCGGTCGGCGTGCATGGGTCTCATTTTGCACTGACTCTCAGCCATCGGAAAATTTTTTGTGCCAGTCGTAGACCTGGGTCCTTGAAGGCGTTTTTTCAGCGAACTGTGCAGTTAGTCGACGCAAAATTTCGGCAGGTTTTACGCCCTCCCGCGACAAAAATGTAATAATAATGCGTTGCTCAACAGACGTATGCACCTCTTGCTCAGACATGATGCTACTAACAACCAATCTGCTCTGGCGAGCCGAACCGATTTACTCCCCTCCACTTTACATCCCCACCCAACATATATCAACACGTCACGTTACTCACTTCACCTAGGGAGCGTTAAAAAGAAAAATCCGGTTAATATTTGATTCGCCCCCGTATGTATATGTATATGTAAAATAGTATGAACTTTAACCACTTTTTCTTTTATTTTATTTAGCCTTCCAATTTAACTTGCCATATATTAAACAAAGATTGAATCAGGTGCAAGTTTCACGGAGTCAGAATTGGCAACTTTCGAGGGATGTTTTGTGTGATACTTATCTAGCTATGAAAACAACGAGTAGAGAACAAATAAAATTGTATTTTTCAACGTAAAGATCATTAACACTAACACACTTATTCCAACGTTTTTCTAATAACGCTATGCCTTCGAAAAAAAAGATTTTGGTAATTTTGCAAAATGCGACTCCACAGCCGTCATTCGATAAAAACGACACCCTCTCAAGTGTTTTTTGTTTTAGAAAAAGATAATAGTCACAGGGGCGAGGTTGGGACTGTAAGATGAATGTTGTAATTGTTCAAAGCCGCTTTCATTGACTACTGCTTGAACAATTCGTGTTTTATGCATCCTTCAGTTGTCGAGCTTTCAAGTTCTTAATTGTACCTTTGTAGACATTCCCCGTTATTGTAGTCGCTTGTGGCATATACTCAATTAATAGAATCCCCTCTGCGTCCCAGAAAACTGTGGCCATCACTTTCCTCGGAGAAAATTGCGTCTTCGCCTTTTTGGATAGTGGGGAACCTTTATGAATCCATTGCATGGTCTCTTGTTTCGTGAGAGAGTCCCAATGATGGATCCAGTTCTCATCTCCGGTTATAATTTTATAGAAGAAGTCTTCATCTTTCAATAAAGCAGTCAAATTCTTCTGGCAAGCCTGAGCAATCTGGGAATCCATCTGACACTTGCGCATTCCCAAATCTTCGTGTAGAATTTTCGTTTCCGATATTCCTATTTCTCTAGCAATAACTAATACTTTTACTCGGCGGCCAGTCAACGCCAACTCTTCAACTTTGTTGGTGATTTATTCAGTTCGTGCTTGCAGAGGTTTTCCACATTTTGGGTCGTTATGAATGGATTCCCTACCCCATTTGAACTGCTTGCACCAATATTTCACTTAGAAATAGAACGGATTATTCTCTCACGAGTATCCTTTGAGCTACTGCCTTCTTTCGAATTTCATTACGCTTCTGCGTTCAAGATTCAAATCACTCATTTTTGCTTTTTTAAAGTGATATATAAATGATAAATAATGTTAAGCGATTGGAACCAAATTTTAAGATGAGACTATAAAATGTGCGATAGCATGTTGATTTCATGGAAAGTTAGATAACATAAAAAGCTTTCCTCGTATGTACCTTTAGTCTTTCGACTGTGTGGAAACGATAACCACCTCTATATTTTATGTTGAACAAAGTTTTCAATTCGTGGTTTTGGGTTAAAAAAGTGTCAGATTACTTCAAGTGCTGATGTTGAAAAAATCATTGCAAACAAATATTATCCCTTATTTGACAGCATAATAACAAGAGTATCTGAAAACAATTCATATGAATTTCAAACAACTGCACCTTTCTTTCTGAAAATCTGAAAATATTCAACAGCTTCAAATTAGCTGAATCGGTAGTTACAAAAAATTATGAGGTGGTCACCTATCCAGAACTCACCTTACATTTAGTTTGCTTTAGTTTAAAAATGGAAGTAGTTTCAAAAATTATCGAATTATGTATGAAATCAACGTTACAAAAAATTTCAACTGATTAAAAGATGTTCACAAAACATTTTAACACTGAAAATATTGTATGTACAGTCACGCAAAAAAGTAATGCCTTCCCCGTTCAACGATTGCATACACCGTAAAAGAAAATCCAAGCTTTCGATGGTTATCTGATTGCATGTATTTTTGCTGCTGCTGCCTATATTTATGTGAGTTATGTGCGACTTCACCGTAAACGGTTGAGAGAGATCTAGCACATATGCTTATGATTATTCAGTTCAGTCATTTTCGAACTACATTGATGTGCGGTTTGACTTCAACGCCCTCAAACATTCTTTGTATTAACATTGGTTTTCTTCTGTCGACTAGGATAGTGCTAACAAAAAAAAACGGGGCAATTTTATTGATATAAATCACTTCCTAGAAATTCTAGTTTTGTGTATGAAGCAAATTTTTATTTTTATTTGTTGATTGTTTACAATAATAGTTCCAGTTGTTTTTATTGGGTGAACGATACAATTCGATTTAAATTTTATTTTTCTTTATTTCAGAATCCATTTTTATTTGAAATATTTAGTTCTTAGATAGTAAGATTTAAGTAGTAACAAACATTTAAGTTTTTTATTTTAGGCAGTAAGATTTTTTAGCAGAATACGGTTATTTATTTTATGATTCTGTAATACATTACTTTCACTTTAGAGGTCGTAGATATTTTAAAGTGAATTGTTTTATTAATTAATCTCAGATTTTCGCTATTATGTGGATTATAAGAATAAATATTTTCTTGGATCTCGAACTAGAATAAAGCATAGCGATACAGCCGATACCATTAACTAGTCGGGACTAACTTGTATGCCGATCGCAGTTGAACTTATGAACTGACAAAGAACGGCGACAGAAGTGTCGGGTCGTATCCGCATACGACCCGACAACTGTGTTTAGTTAATACATTCCGTTAGGCATCGAAAAAATTTAGTTTCCTAGGCGGTATATCAATATCGTCTTCTACAAGGGTTTTTGGAAGGTGATATTGATATACGGTGTTCAAAAGATAGGGGTATTAGTTTTCTTTTTGCCTGATCGTACATACCTGCTACACTAAAGGGACGGATACCTTTGTCCTGGATTATACACACTGACATAACCATACATGAATTTCCAACGATCATTACGAAGAAAGAGAGGAACGTAACGTCGGTCGGCTGTCTGGGATTGTCATTGGCGGAATACTCTTCTGGCTTATTCCAAGCACGCAACATTGCGAATTCCAATTAGTCGAACGTAAATAAATGCGGTAACTCAATCTCCCTGTCGGCCCTGCTTACAACGTTCGATATCCGTCTTCGTCGTCGGCTACCTTCTAAATAGCTTTCCCCGCCGGCTCATACGTTATTTAACCACCTTCCGTCTTATCCGTCCGTGTTTTGATTGGTTTTTGAAAAGGTACGCTGCGGACGGAGTCTGAAGTCTGTCGCCTGCGGATATTATATGGTTGGTTTAGGAACGATGAAAGTTTATTATTAGATTCTTTGATGTTAGTACGTAGTATTAAGCAGTAGAAAGAAAAATATAATTAATAGGATGGTGAGAAGGTAATTGCTTAAGTTTTTTATTTTTATTTTAATATCGGAAATTGAAGTAGATTTGATGTATTTGCTTTACAGAAACTTATATACAGATTGGGAAAATGAGAAATTAGCTATATCGGTATCCCCTCCTTGCTCTTTCGCCGTACATGCGAGAGAGCGTGGAGGGAACTGAGTGATATCCCAGCAATTCGATGCGGGAGATGCTAGTCCACTTGGAACAATGTTGGGATGTAGACCTCCTGTGCGAAAAGCGCACGTAATAATTTGAAGTCGAGCTCGCCTGGAAATGAGAGTTTCGCATATTAATTTTGTTGTTGCTACGAAGTTTAGACGAAATTAATACGGAATTCGAAAGACGAAAATAAAAACAGATTCTGACGAAATGAAAAATAAATACTCTAGAAATTCTTAGTAAGATCGTCCGCACATAAGGCAGTCTACCTCGTAACTAACCACTTCGGTTACCTTGAACCATCTATTGCCCGCTTAAGAGCGAGGAGGGGGGTAGGGATATGGCTAATTTCGCATTTTCCTAATCGGTATATAAATGACAATAATGTATATCGTTGAATTCTGCATGAAACAGTCCCTTATTTGCGAAATGAATAAATTTTGAAACGACGATTATGCTAAATTTAATCCTCTTTAAACAATTGAAAACCTGCTTTAACTTTTTTTTTAATATCTCTAATACTTTTTGAGATATTAGCAGAAATTTCAAGGGGTAGTATTTTCACACATACGGGGGATTCCGCAGAAACGAGTACACGCAATGATCTTACATTGGACCCCTCTACAAATTCACAAAATTTCAAGTTTTTTCGGGCGTCCGAGTTGCCGGTGTTCCCTTGTTAGTCAGATGTGGGCTACTTTCATGTGGAAGATTTTAATATTCCCAAGTATATAATTTTGGCTCTTAAATAACAAGGAAAAATGAATTACCTAATGCAAAGAAGTAAACCAACTTCCACATGTGTTGCACATTAATACAATTAGCACAAATTTAAATAAATCTATTAAAATTTGTTCATATTGCTTTAGTCATAATCTTTACTGTTATTTTTTAATGGATAGTTGAGCGAAAAACCAATTAAATGAATATTGTGTAGCAGCACCCCGAAGCCCGTATTTTTGTCGCGTCATTTTGATATAGCGAAAACGACCTGACGAAAAAGCTGTGTATTTGTTGTATCAAACGTATATCCAAATGTGTAGTGCAATTCACGGGCCAATATAAATTTTCTATAAGACTCAGGCATAACTTGAATCGTGCGTGTACTTCTATGCGATGACCCTTTATATCTCTCTATTTTTGATTCCCATATAGGCTGCCTAGTTCTAAGCGTACGCAAAATGTATTTCAAGAAAATATTAAGAAAAATTTACTATCACCATGCAATATTTTTGTTGAATCTTTTTGTTTTGTTAGTTGAATCATTTCATATCTCATTTAAAATTCCACGTTGCATGCTTGGGACTATCTGAGACTACCTGACTGAAATAGCACAGTTAATGATTGTTACTGTCCTACGTAATTCCATTAGGTTAATTTCTGTTATTAACAAATTAGTGGTTTTAATACAGCAACAGTTGCAAAAGGTGTTACTTGATAATTCAAGAGACAGCATAATACAAAACTACTTTTGTAACAGAAGATCCTTATTCTTTTCCAGTACTGGTTGGACCTCCAGAAACCCATTTCAAGACAGGTCGGTTTATCTCTAGTCGACCCTCTGTTGTACTTCTGCGTGAAATTCTACACGCCCGATCCCGGTCAGCTCGAAGAGGAGTACACGAGGTATCTGTTCTGTTTACAAGTGAAACGCGATCTGGCCCAGGGACTGATGCAATGCAATGATAATACGGCGGCTCTAATGGCCAGCTATATAGTGCAGGCGGAATGCGGTGACTACGTTCCGGAAGATTATCCTGACCATAAGTACCTTTCCAGCTACAAATTCGTACCGCACCAGGATCAAGAAATGGAAAAGAAAATCATGGACAACCACAAAAAACATACGTAAGTTGGACAATGCTATTTTTACTTTTTTGAAAGTTATACAGAGGTAATCACGTTCTTCAGTTTTAATTTTTTTTCGTAGACATTTTAAAGTACTTACCAACAGTTGTCTTTCAAATGTTTTTTTTTAATTCATCATTTTTAAATTGTATTGTCACGTACTTAAAAGCAAAGAAAGAATTAGAAGCTATATTTTTGCGAAGATTTATACCACCAAAGTTTTGTTCTAGCTTGTCAGATCAATTTTAGTTTTAAATTTAATAAAGCATGCTACCTACAGAAGAGAGAATTGTGTGTATTTCTCAGGCATCAGGTAAAGTCGTTCAATGATGAGCGTCTAGCAAAATGAATAATAAAGATGATTGTGGATTTTACGATACGGAATATTTTTTATCTGATTATAGAAAGTAATCAGCAGTTATAGATCTTCTAAATTCTCTGTTAAATTCGTGCTAAAAACAGCAATTCCATAAATTTAAAAGATTTTCAATGTTATTTTTCTGCTATTACTTGTTGGTTTGCAGATCTGTGGCATTGTTTAAACCTAGGTAATCATTCTGGTGATTTCAATTAGGTTTTTATCGTTCTATTTCAACATTCTTGTCCTCTGTCACTTATTTTCTTTTTGGTTGTTTTAATAATGATACTAAGGGCTCTGAGGTAGTATTGGCCCACTCTACATTACACAAAATATTTAATAAAATCATATTCAACAAGTGTTTCGGGAATTTGTCGATTCCCATTGTCAACTGTACGAGGGAATAATGTGAAAAAAAGATTTTTTACTTTAGCATTCCTATCCCCTGTGAAAGATATTTACAAGCAAGTACCCAACTTTACCAGGCACTAAAGAAAAAGTGCTGGCCTGAAACACTACATATAAACCATGTGTATGTATTGCTGCAATAAATCCATCAATATAGAGTGGCTTAGAGGGCCTTCTTCTCGGTTTAACAGATTTTTGTTCTTTTTCATATAAATGGTTTTATAAGCGTCTAATTCTTGTGGCGAAGTTATGTTTTTAATATTATGCCGGGTTTCGTTTATGTGTTGTGCTACACGTGATTGTGATCATTTTTTATATGTTCTTCAGCAAAAGATCTTCAAATAACACTTCTCGTTTTTATGTGCTTGGCCGAGAAGATGTTACAGTTGGGTATTCTGTTTGATCTTGAATAATATAAAAACTGTATGGTTATTTTTCGGTTTGGTTACGAACAGTAATAGGTGAGCCGGACTGTTCCTGTGAATATTTTTCATTCGACTTTTCAGGCACTGTGGGTCGTCTTGTTTGCGTTGTGTTCTGATACCACAATTCGATCAAATGGATGCATCTCTGCTTTTTTAAAGCCATTAATTGTAGTTCCTGGATTCATGTTGGCCCAATCATTTCAGAAAAATGTCTTTTAAGCATCTTCAATCCTATATTCTTTCTTTGCCAAGCTGTGACTTTCATTGGCTTAAATACAGCAAGATCTCAAGGAGATGGCTTATATGAGGAGGAAGCTTGAGAATAGTGATTTTTGCCATTTACCATTGCATTCTATTAGATGAATGGTCATATGAGTGCTGTCTCCATCAACGACGGCCGCTCTGGTCCGAGGACAATTCGGAGAGTTTTCGAAAGTAATTAAAAAATATATCACTTTCCATCCAACCTTTTTGCGGGTAATTAATGACATTCCTTCAAACGAGTTGTCTTCGGCTGGAATTCAATCATCTCATATATGTTTTCCTTTATAGACAATAAGTGGCGGTGCTTTTAATCCTGAGGCAAACACAGCACTTAATAATGGTTTCTTTTCCAGAACTTAATGCCGTTCTGGGGGAGGTTTCCCTTGTCACCAACAATTCTAGTTTTATTGGGGTCGTGACAAAGTAACTTTCGTTTTGTTTTTAGTTGCATTTAAATTCAGTTATTTTAAAAAATGTTAATGTTTTACATTAATTTATGTTTCCAATTAAATTCTAAGGTAACGGTATGAATTTTCTCATTTTCTTGCATAAATTTAAAACCCTAAAAAGAGCGTCAAACCCGCTACGAAAATTAGCTGATTAAATTCTATATTAAAAAGAAGTTGGTCTGTTTTTTCTTGTCGGAATAACACAAAGAAAGATATTATTATTTCGACAGTTTGTTATATTGGAAATCAATCAAGGAGATATTGAATACGAGGGTCACGCTATATATTTTGAGATACAAGAAAACTACAAGTCTTTTTACGAAAATGATTCTATTTATGTTCAAAATAATCTCCTCCTGCATCAATGCACTTTTGTAACCGAAGTTTCCACAACGTAAAAGCGTGAAGCCAGTCATCTCTTGGAACGCTCTCAAAAAATCGATGAATTGCTTCATCTATCTCAACCTTCGTCGTGAAACGTCGACCACGTAAATGTTTCTTTAGGTTGAAGAACAACCAGAAATCACACATGGCAAAATCGGGCGAATAGGGTGGATGTTCAATGACTTTTACAACCAAAATTAATGCTAATATATCTCATGGTATTGGTGGAATCATTGGCCTGGCGTCATCAGCGCTGATGACGCCGGGTAGACAGAAACATGTTCGTGTGTTAGCGCTATTGATTCCAGCAATACCATGAGATATATTAGCATTAATTTTGGTTATTGTTACTAGGCATTCTTTCCACGGGGAAAAAAAGCAACGCTCAAAAACCTTATTTTTCTTAAATCTGGATATTTTACCTTAAGTTTTCATTTACACTATTATATATTAATTCTTTTTCAGCGGACAATCACCGGCTGAAGCTGACTTAAATCTCCTCGAAACGGCGAGAAGATGTGAACTTTATGGGATGAAGATGCATCCGGCGAAAGATCACGAAAACGTACCGCTGAATTTGGCCGTAGCGCATATGGGAATAGTAGTTTTCCAGCAGTACACCAAAATCAATACGTTTTCATGGGCGAAAATTAGGAAGATTTCCTTTAAAAGGAAGCGATTCTTGATAAAGTTGCATCCGGAAGGATACGTACGTGTCAACCGTTAACGGTTCTGTTAAACGTAATGTGCGATCTATGATTGTTTTGTAGGGTTATTATAAGGATACTGTAGAATTCTTCTTCGAGGGAAGAAACGAGTGTAAAAATTTTTGGAAGAAATGCGTGGAAAATCACGGTTTCTTTAGATGTTCGTCGGTGAAGAACGTTTCCAGACATAAAACAAGAGTATTATCAAGAGGCAGTTCGTTTAGGTAAGTTTCTAGATATGATTCCCTTTACAAAACTTTAGTGGATAACATGATAAGTGTTGTCTATTGCGAGTTACCTTTATCTGTCGTTTGAATTTCAATTTGTTTCTTATAAGTAGTGATATACATCGACATGTAAACAATAATTTTTTTAATATAAACAGTTGATATACAATTGAATGTTTGTGTCAATAATGTAAACATTATGTTGACAATGTAAAATGTTAGGTAAGTGGCAACCAGGGTTGTTAGGTAAACTGGCTGCTTTTCCTTAAAGATAACTTATTTTGGCGATGGTTATAGAAAATTGCGATTTCTTCAAATTCAATTTTTACGAACATTTTTGACAGAGAAAACATATTAGTTTTGTACGAAGTGCCATAATCGTAGTCTGCTTCTAAGTGAATGTAATGATAGCAAACAATGAAATAGGAGTAATAAGACCAATGTCGCATATTCCAGAGCTACTGTAAAGCTTGTAAATGTATTATTTCTACTGCGGTGGTTATTGAGTTTATAGGGATTTCTAGAAATCTTAATTGATGAAAAGTAGGTAACCTAGAGGGTGTCTTTAACTTAAAAGAAAGTGTAGACATCTATAATCCAGATTATCAAAGATCATCATCTCTTTGCATATTTGCAGTTGTATTTTTGCCTAACACAGCACAACACCACGTAATTTAACCCTTATGCGACTGCGAAGGTACCCGGGTAACTGTACATTCGAAGAAGGTTTTTTCCTGATTTTAAAGTCGCCTCGATTACTGGCTCCGTGACATCTCTAAACTAGTGTTGTAGCATACTTTATGTAATTTTTCATTTTATTTTTGGCATTTTTCAATGTAGATAATAACATCTGAGTTTTTACATACTCCAATGACGTTGTAGGCACCAGGGTACCTTTATCAATTTTGCATAAAATTAGGCTTTGCGATAAAATGAAATAAACTTTTTATCCAAAAAAATATACATACAAATCTAATCTATACGAGATGATGTTCCTGTTGGTTGCAAGTTTCGCATATTACTTTATTTACGCAGTGCTCATTGCAAACTGGCTTTGTGCAAATGTAGCACTTCTTCCATGTTTTGCGTTGTTTATCTTTCAATTGTTGGCAAATAGGACAACTGCCAACTACAGGAATACGTCCAGAAGCATCACGAGGAGGGTGGTCTTTAGGTGCTGTTGCAATTTATTGTACTATTTGCCGACCAACAACCATTTCCATTGAGGTACGTGTAGAATAATTTCTAACGACTTTTGGAATGACGCTTCGAGTTTCTATAGCAGGTACACACAACTGCTTTGCAAGATCTTTCAGGAATATTCGCCTCCGATCAGTAGATCTAACCCTGAGATTGTACTCCATGTAAATTATATACGCAGACAAAGCAGCAACATCAACCATATTGTAGGCTTTACCGTATATTCAGCTAACATTTTATCAATCGTGTCGACACCTCTTTTGGTTTGGTTGTAGTACCTTATAATTCTTAGTTTCGCAGTGGTAGTTTGTTATACGTCCCCTGCCATATGCATTGATGATAGAAGAATAACTGATTTGCTTCTTTTGGGCACATACGAACATACAGTTTCTTCCTTTCTAAATGCAAAATTAGTCGAATATACGGCTCTATCTTTAGACGGTTGCATATTAGAAGGTAAATTTTTTTTATTCTCTTTAACAGTTCCTACTAAAGTCAAATCCCATGACTTCAAGCTATGAGCGAGTTGCAAGCTCAAAGAAATTATCTGTGGTGACATTTCTTCCAGAACCTTTATAGGAAACAACTAAATCCAAAACCATAGGCTCACCAATATTGGCTTGACGTTCACCATCTGGTGATTCCCCAGTGTAAAATTTACCTTGGAAAGGATAAGCATTAGCTGCATCGCAAGCCCAAAAAATTGTTATCCCGTATTTCGATGACTTCGGCTTCGATGGCATGTACTGTGTAAATTTTATATGTCCTCTATAGGGAAACAGTTGCCTATCCACTGTTACGCACTCATATGGCTTATAGTTTTTTTCCAAGTTCATCATTGTCCAAATATCACGGACTGGAGCAGCTTTGTATGTTTTGATACGTTCATCACGTGTATTCTGAGAGGTAAGGATTCTAGTTTCCACATTTTGGAAATATGTTCCCTATTGGATTTATGCACACCAGCTGCAAGAACAATTCCTAGAAAGGCATCAAATTGTTTTTCAGTAAATGGCTTGAAAACCTTTGGTGGTGGTCGTTTAGAACCTTCGTAAATTTGAACTAGAGTACTGTTTCAATCTTCAGTTATTATTTTGCCTTTTCGGTTAGTTTCTCTTGGAATTATGTCACATATTTCATTAGACATGATTGATTTAAGAGTTTCATTTGCTGTAAATAAAGCACTAAAAGTAGCTGCTCCACCTTTTTGGCGCAAGATATACGTCCTAAATAAATACGTTATAGTTAAATCTCTAATTAAAATTTGTAGGTACCCAGGTACCTGCGACGTCATTAGAAGGTGTTTTTTATTCCAGCCACATAAGGGTTAAACAAATTCAAAAGTAATGCAACATATAATCACATGAAAGTTGTCAATACTGGTACAATAATAGTATTATTAAAAATATATTTCCAAATATCCTGGTGAACTGTTTTAGTTTTCTAGTGACATAGTTTTCGAGTAGTTGATTATTAATTATTTTTGTTGAAGTCATATGCCATTAGCTTTGTGAAATCCTGGCAACCCTGATAACAAATAAAAATGATATTCGACAGTACAAATACGTTTGTGAAGTGAGCACATACAATGCAATAAAACTATTGGGGTGCCAGCACTGGAACGGCCAAAAATGAAACCTTTGAAATTTATCTACAATGTAGTAAATGCGACATTTTTAGTTTTTTTTTTCTTTCTGTGTTTTATTAATTTATTTGTGAAATAATTTGTTGCATTTTTTGTATTTTTATATTTGTTAATTATCAAAGTAAGTTTTTGCCAAATGTTGTGGTGTGTTAATTGCAGTAATGACTACAATGTTTGAAACCCAATTTTCTTTATCTATAAGCATTAATACAACAAAAAATATATTTGTCTGAAATAGCGGAAGTGTTTTGCAGCTTACAGCTTCTACAGCAACGTTTTACAAACTTTTTTGGTCGTGGAACCCTTTTCTTCACGGAAGGAATTTGCAAGTCGTTGTTAAGCGCACCAAGAACGGTAAAGCGCCTGGCTTCGACCAGATATCAAATGAAATTTTAAAGCATTTACCGACCAACACCACTGAGGTCTTAGTGCGTGTATTAATCACCATTCTCCTGGTGATATATTTCTCAAGCGCATTAAGGCACGCGAAGGTCATAGTTATTAAAAAACCTACCAAAGAGGCTCTATACCTATAAAACTATCGTCTTATCAGCCAGTCCCGAACGAACAGTTCGGAATTCCGCTTCTGTGATGGACTGTCAGCGGATTTTCAGCTCCTAAGACTAACGGAAGCAATCCAGGATACAATGAGCAAAAGGGAAACAGTGCAGGCTGTCTTCTTGGACGTTGATAGGGCCTTCGACAACGTCTCGCATGAGGGGCTCTTGTATAAGATGACAAGACTTGGAATAAATGCTAGGTTTATTAAAGTCGTTAAAAGCTATTTCTCGGGGAGGACATTTGTAATCAGGTGCGAAGAACATAAGTCCTCGAGAGGGCCTATTCAGACAGAGTACCGTGGGGCACTTGTCTTAGTCAAGAGCTGTTTTTTGTTGACGCACGACGTTCCAAAACCACCAGACACTGAGCTAGCGATCTACGCCGATGACACAACCGCCTATTTTTCGTGCAAAGACGGGCGCATGTTGACCAGACAAACAACTCACCATCTGGTTCATAAACTGGAGGTTTTACATTAACAACGCCAAATGCGTCGCAGTCTGCTTCGTTAATAAATTGAAGCCGTACGAAACTAATGTTGTCATCGTCGGTGTTCGACTGCCTCGGGACACATCGATCAAGTATCTGGGACCGGTGCTGGATGTACAATGTGGGAGGTCAGGAAGAAATTTCTACGAGCTAAGCAGTAATCAATGCTTCTAATTGGGTCGAACTGCGTGCTCGACCTCTGTGGCAAGACAACGCTCTATCTTACCACACTGAGACCAATACTCGCATACGGGGCAGTGGCAACTGTCGCGGAATACCAGTTAAAAATCCTTGGAGATACTCCAAAACAAGACGTTGGGCCAACTGACGGGTGTGTCTTGATTTGTGCGCAACGAAGGCTTAAGAAGGGGTCCCTCTACAACAATACCTGGAAGAGGGCCGAAGTCAGTGCTAATTCCTTGGTCAGGCTGGCGATACAGCCTCAAGACTGCCCATCGCCCAATGTCCTGTGTGGCTTGAATCCAGGGCCGGCTACAGTGAAAAGCTAGTGCTTTGATCATCCCTACCTGAAAACTGGATGAAACCTGCGATATTCTTATGGCGTCACTTTGTGAACGAGTCTCTGACGGCGAGAGATGTGCCACTTCATAGAGCCTAGGAGAATGTGGACTTTATATAAAAATTTTCTGGTTACTGCTAAAACACTAAATACTCAAATTGTTGGGTGTATTTGTCGCTTGGATTTCGAATTAAAATTAGAAGGTTTTTGGGATTCACTTTAAGATTAACTTTTGAAATTTGTTGTTCTCAAAAGTTTTTTGAATGGCATGATATTATATTTGCAAATATAAGTGACTTTGATAAGAAAACAATTATTAAAATGCAATCTAGATTAAAGCGACTATATATTAGTTTACCATATTGTGTAAGTAATATACACTGGCGAGCAAAAAATTTAGGTCACTTTGAAATTGTGATGTCCTAAGTTTATAGTTTGCAAATTGTAAATCATTGTACTAGTAAGAGTTGGGCCATTTGTTTTCGGAGAAATGCTATCTGTATTATGTGTTATCTGTCATGTATTGCCACGGTATTTACGACTTTTTATGAAATAGCGCGCATTAGCTCTAACTAAAAATTCACATTGCGTTGTCTATTTTTCAGATTAGCGTTAATTTCTCTCTATAAAACCTATCGGTTGCATGGTTTACTGTTTGCAGTATTTATTTAGCAGGTCATAATACCTTTAGATCCCATTGTTGTAGCAAGAATTGTAATGTTGATACAAGATGGTTGAGGACAACGTGAAATTGCAAGAATTGTTGGTAAAAGCTTATGTGCTGTACAAAATGTATACCAGCGCTTTGAGGAGACTGGCCTAATAACCAGAAAACCAGGATCCGGGCGAAAACGAGTCATCACCCCAAGAGATGGCCGTTTTTTTGTGTCTGCAAGTTTGAATAGAACAGCTTCTGCGGTTTGCTTCGTGCTGCTGGATTGCCTTGCAGAAAGATGGCTACAGGTCCGCCATTGCAACGCCGGCATCGAATTGCAAGATTGGCTTTTGCCCGAGATCACTTGGCATGGAGTAATGAGGACTGGAGCAAGGTACTGTTTTCAGATGAGTCGCGTTTTTGCCTCAGTGAGTCAGACGGACGTCGGTGAGTATAGAGAAGACCAGGAGAAAGATATGCTGTGGTTTGCATTGACGAGCGAATTTCATTTGGCGATGGGTCGGTTATGGTTTGGGTAGGAATCTCTTCACATGCACTCGCAGAATTAGTCTTCATACAGAATGGCTCCCTGACAGCTCATAGGTACATTACGGCAGTTCTAGAAGATCATGTCATGCCTTTCATGCTCGCCATGGGCGAGCATGGCATTTTCATGAAGATAATGCAAGACCTCACGTGGCGAGAGTTGTCAGAGAATATCTGGATGAGGTGGGCATTTAAAGATTTGATTGGCCAGCACTCAGTCCAGACATGAATCCCATTGAACATATCTGGGATGAGTTGGGACCACGTATCCGAAGCCATATACCAGCTCCAAGAACTTCACAGGAGCTGAGAGAGCTTTTATTACAGGAGTAGAATAACATCGACCAGAATGTGATCCGTCATTTAATTGAGAGTATGCCTCGTCGACTCCAAGCAATCAGTAACGCAAGAGGAGGGAATACACGTTATTAAAAAATAAGTTTTCTCATTAATATTAGTTCTTTTTTACGTTTGTAAACGTAAATTTGTTACTTCTTCAAAATAAATCGTTAAAATCAAAAGAATGCTTTCCGATTCAATATTGACTATTAAATTTAGCTTTCAAAAGACAGTACAATGAATTATAATTTTCTAATATAAACATACAACAGACAATAATAAAAAAAACATCACAATTTCAAAGTTACCTGAATTTTTTGCTCTCCAGTGTAGTAATTTACTACACTGGAGAGCTTTACTTACCAAAGATAGGTAACATACATAGTAATTCGTAATTGTTTGCACTGTACTTTTCCAAGTTGTACTTGTCCAGATAATCTAGATATATACTTTGTTGTATGTCGTTATCTCGTTGTATTTTTTCTTCTACTACGATGCCTTCTGTTGTATATTTGATTTTCGAATTACGTTTGCGCGTGTTGGGCCTATGTAAATAAATGCTCTATTATATTGCGTTGCTTAATGTAACCACCAAATGCGATATTTTTAACACTTATGTGTAGTGTAATGTTAAAAATATCGCATTTAAAATCAGAGTAAAGCTTTTCCGACGCTGTTTTCGATTCTGGAGCGGCTTATATAGTTCTGACCGCTCTGATTTTAATAGGCAATTATATCTCCAGCCAACGATCATTCCGAGGAAACGATAACATACCTAATCTTCACTCCATATTCTTCCGTTCTGTATTTCTCGTATTTAATCTAACTTCTTCGTATAAATACTTAGAAAATAAATCTATTTTGTTTTCATAATAATTTGTCAATTGAAATTTCACTTTTTAATAAATCATCGATAAGTTCGCTAGGGAACGTGCATATTTTATGGTTGCTCACAGTCACTAATGTCAGTTAATTATACACTACATCATTTAAAGAAAATGTGTTTCGTGTAAAAGTGTATCGTAGTTGCCCATGTTTAAGAATAAGAGCTATCGGTAACAGACGAGCGAAGAGACGCCAAGACAACCGAAGCTTCCTAGCTCGAGTTATATTTGAGAGAAGAAAAGTAATTTGTAGAGTGTAGTGTTTAAGTTTAATTTCAAGTTCAAGTTTAATTCATCTATTACATAGATATAAATTCAAAATTATAATATTACAGTAGCAACATTTGAATAATTTGAATGAATTACAAAGGAAATGTATATTTGTAACAGATCCACGTGGCAAGTCAATTTTTTTAAGTATTCCCACATAAAGAAGGTATTAAGAAGATATTACCGCCGTTTATAAAATTGCGACACATTAGAGAGCAAAAAAAAAGGTCGGGTCCCTTAAACCCATTCAGTTGGATAGGTGATAAAGTAGCGTGAGGGCACAAAAAATATATAAATCAATGTTCCGGATACCGCTAAGAGTTGAGAAGTTGTTAAAGAAAAGTATCGTCTCTTTTACAAAATTCAGAAAAACTAGTTCCTGTCTTATTTGTTTTCCTTTGACCTCAATTTAGTTTTATTTATACAGCATAGCTATACGTTTTTGTCGCTTGTTTGGTAAAATGGTAACTATTTACTAGAGCAACGCAAACTGCGCTGAAAGCCAGTGGCGGACGCATAAAAGTTTACGCAAAATAAACACGGCCGGGACAATTCGGTATAAGCGTCAGTATAATTGCGACTCGAAAGCCGATCTGTTGTGTATGCATCTACGCTGTCGTATACTATATCGTAGTTCTACGTTTGTTTTGAAAATGTTTCCTACGTCGCGAAAACGACCAAAGTTGGACACAATAAGAGAATTTATTCCAGAAATGCCTGATTTAAAGTGTGATGGCGCTAAAATTCAATGTGTAGTGTGTAAAATAGATTTAATGTGTTGGTCGAAAAGTGATTGTCTACGGCACATAAATAGTGCAGGGCATGTTGCAAAAAAAAATTCCACACGAGATTATGACAAATTTAAATTTAATTTATGTGTTTATTGCATGTAATTTACCATTTCATTTACTAAGGAAGAAAGCGTACGTCTCGTTTTGGAATGAATATTCGGACTTTAAGTTACCAAGTGAGAGAACATTACAGAGAGTTGTGCCGTCTGCTCGTGAGCATGTCGAGAAAAGAATTAAATCGGAGTTGCAAGATAAAAAACTGTGGTTATGTGTGGACGAAACAACAAATCGTAAAAAACATTCTGCGGTTAATGTAATGGTACGCACAGTGGAACCACATCGACCGTCACCCTCAATTTTACTAGCTTCCAGGCAAATACAACAATGCACTGCCGAAGTAATTTCAATGTTGGTGTTAATTACATTGGAAAAGTTTGAACTTTCAACAAATCAACTGTTGATGTTTATGAGTGATGGTGCCGCAAACATGCTTGCTGTAGGTCGATCTCTTAAAAAACATTGTGCTAACTTGTTGCATATTACATGTAAAATTCATACTCTCAGTCTCGTAGCAGATAGTATCAGAAAAAGTTATCCCGAGGTAGACGCTCTAATAGCACATACAAAAGCTGTGTTTGTTAAATCCCCAAAACGTATTCGGGAATTTTATAGACTATGCCCCGGTATTCCTGAACCACCACAACCTATTCTTACTCGTTGGGGAACATGGTTAGAGGTTGCATTTTATTATCATAAATATTTTGAGAATATAAACAACGTGATTTTGGAATTCGACCCAAAGGAAGCTGTGGCTGTCAAGGTAAGCCGCTTGAAATTTCAGGATAGTCAAGTTAAAACAGATTTGGAAATTATTCAGAACAATTACGTGGGACTAGCGGATGCGATAGAAAAACTACAAAATTCTTCGGTGTCGTTAGTGGAATCTTTGCAAATAGTGCAACATGTTCACGCACAGCTATGCGCGATAGAAGACGCAAGAAATGTTTGTGTTTTAGAAAGGTTTGAAAGTGTTTTAGATAAAGACTCTGATTTTGGCACATTAAGACAAATTTGTGAAGGTGCGTCAACAGAACCGTTAAGTTATTTGAAAGATTATTTTACTTACGCAAATATAACGTCACTAGATGCAGAACGTTCGTTTTCGGCATACAAAAACACTTTTTCTTCACGCCGCACTCACTTTGCCGAAACAACTTTGGAAACATATCTAATGTTACAAATATTAAATAGACATTATCCACTTTGTGATTTCACGGAGGACTCTTAAAACGGTAAGTGTTTGAGCACGTATCACATTTAATTTATTTTGTGTAAACTTTTATGCGTCCGCCACTGGCTTTCAGCACAGTTGCGTTGCTCTACTATTTACTTTTGAATATTGAAATGAGACTTTTGGCATTTGTTTACATTATTCTTTTTTTTACTCTCCAGGTATAGCGGTAGAACTCAAAAACAGATAATCGAATTCGTCAGGGACAATTACGTGAAACGGCAAGCATTCCAAAGGTAAGTTCAGAGCATGTACATATCAATTTTTCATCTTCTGTTTCTTATATCAGTATTTTTCCTTAATAAATATCGTATTTGATACTATTATATGTAACGGCATATCTTTAAATTTCCCGCCGGAGAAGCTGTTTTCTAAATGGTTGAAATTTACCAATGAATACACACAAAATTGGCTCTACATTTGAAGATATGCCACGTTTGCACATTTATCGTAAGCTTATGTTTGTTTTAAATTTGTAAGCGATTTTTTCCTTCGCAAGATGTCTTTTTATTCTTATTGAATCATGCTCTGGTACAGAATTGCTTTTGATTGGCAACCTTTTTCTAAAATATTTTATTATAATAGTACAAGCATGCAATTTAATTATAAAAACCGTGTAATTATAGATAACGTTTACGTTTATCATTTATCTTTGTTTGTCTGATATTTATACAGATGGCAATTGCATCTTTGTGCTATCGTTCTCATGAATATGTTGAAGTTTTCTAAGTTGATATAAAGTAGACCCCTGTGACGTTTGGAGCATGGTTGTTGTAGCGATTGGTCAGAATTTGCTGTTACCGATGCTCTGGTTATAATAAACGTTTCGCAAAAATAAGCGCAAAATGCTAGTAAAGATCAAGGGAAGGAGGATTGGGCTAAATTTAGATTATTTTTCTAATAAACTACTCGGGCAATATTAGCCGAGTTTATATTGATTAATGTCGTTTCTATTTCATAAATATCAGCAGTATTAATTTCATTTAATTAAATCTCATATTTTGCATAAAGCTTAGCTAAGGTGATTTAAAAATGCAATACCTTTTTACCATCAATTTGCGTTAAATTTTATCTATCTGGAAAGTTCAAATATACTTTAGATATTTGGCAGAATGACAAGGAGAAATATTGCTTTGCGTCAGTTAAGAAATACGGTTTATTACAAAAAGAAAGTTGATTTTTCTCAGCGGGTTATTAAAATTCATTACTCGTGGTGTAAATTCCCAAAATTCAATCGAGTGTGTACATCACACCGCCGTAAAAAGAACGTAAAAATGTTAAACTCAAAATTTATTGGATATAGAATTACTTCACTTACATAAATCATTGCCGATTCTACGATATTTCTCTTAGGCAAGGGACGTATTTTAAATTGTCTATATTTAATATATCTTACGTTGATAAATGTCTGGTTCTTTTAATATTTCCTTATTTACATTTTCGTGTCCGGTTCCAGGTATAGGTTCCCTAATTTTGCGGAGTAATTTCTTTGATGGAATAATTAATGAGAGTTTTCGTAAAGTACATTCTCATTAAATATCTAACGATATTAACAAGATTTTGTAGGTAATTAAAAAGTTAGAAAGAGAAATTGAATTTCAAAGTTCAAAGGTTCGTCAATGACTTTTATCGCAAAGCAATAAATCAAACGATTGCTAGTTTATAGAAGCCTAGTTAATTAATTTAGGTTTTTTTTGCGCTGAGAGAATTTCTTACCACGGGCTTCCAAAATCTTGTTACTTATCTGATTAATTATTTGGTACTGTCAACGCTATTGTTTTGTGAATGCATGTATTTCTTAATCAAGTACTCAAAAACTGCAATACTGATACACTAAAACATTTCATTGTCACCCTTACTACAACACTTCACTAGCGCTGGCTGCACGTTAACAAGATTTTAGGAGACCCTAACGACTAAGCAGATAATATAGATACGCCAATTATTTATATAAAAGTGTATGCCGAGCGAACCAAAGGGTTAATGAAAGTTCGACATAAAGAGCATTTAGCTTATATTAAATTTGAAAGATTTGAAAAATCTAGTGTCGCCATACGTATGTTTGAAAAAAACATTCTAGTGAATTCAGATTTAGGCCTAACTCATACGAGGTAGACACCATAAATTCTAGAAAAAATATACTTGGTAAAATATAACAATTTTTAACTTTTAATGTAATCTCCCCTAACTGAAATACATTTATTACATATGACGCAACGGAGTTTGAACACGCTCGCACCTGTATAAACCTGTCAGGCCGAGAATTTGCGGCGTCTACCTCGCATATGACCATGGTTGATCCACCGTAACTTAAAAAGTTGATAAATTGGTTAGTTTTAGCATAGTTTCTTAGTTCAAGCAGTTGAACATGTATCCAGTATTAGTGAAGTGTTGCTTGAAGGGTGATAGTGAAGTGTTTCACATATACTTCTGATTCTGAAATTTTTTGAAATTCCTTGACCCTAAACGTGGTCTTACCATTGAAATCCATAGTTTTCTATTTCTGTGATTCACTAATTTCCATCTGGCAAAAAAAAAATTAAATGGCTTCCCACTGGGTTTCCTATACTTATTTTAGCATTTTTAACACCTTTTGAATTGAAAGTATATAGTCCAAGGAACTCAATGAACCAATAACAAAAATAGTTGTGACGTTTTCTGGACATAAGATACACTTTTGAAGGCTTCTGCATCTTAAATATTCTTGCTAGAGGTGTTTTCTGTTGAAATATTCCGTAGCAGGACTACTAAAATTGACTTCTGCAGTATTTCTTCCAGTCAACCATTCAGACCGAATTTCTTTTGTTATCTTGAATAGTATCTTCTAGTTACTAAAAATACAACTACATATGAAATTTTCACAATATAAAATACTATCTTTCCCGTAATAATCATCTTAGAATTACGAAAATGATGCTATTTGGCACATATATTACTAAGTCTTGGTATTACTTCGGCTGATCTGAAATTGCCATGCCTAGTCTCCATACTTTTCATACGATAATGGATTGTTAATAATTGTTTGGATCTGATCTGTACACTTACAAATATTACTTTTTGTATGGTTTCAAAAGCCTTGTTAAAAATGTTTGTTTTAAAAGAACCAGACTAAAAGATTTTAAACATTATGAAATACTGTACCACCCGCGCCATGTGGTCCATCTACTTAACCATTTTGACATGCAATGTTGTGAAAATCTCGACGTACATACGAGGATGGTATGAGAAGTACCCGTATTTTGGGACAGATGGCGCTTTGTGTCAAAATCTACATTACCGACTGTAAATACTATTCTTTAGTCGACGTCCATCAAAATTTCGGAGAGATTCATCAAGTAGTGTTGTTTTCAGAGCTGTTGAAAGTGAGCAAGTTTATATATTTGTGGAATCGTGGAAAAAGAACAATACCGGTCAGTGATTCAATTACTTTTTTGGATGGGAAACCTTGTGCGCAGAAATCAAAGAGAAATTGGATGCAGTTTATAAGGATTATGCAAATGTCGTCGAACATCCGTCTTTGATAAGGAGTGGTCAGGTCATCCCATTGAGGTGACTACGGACGATATGCTCAATGAAGTTGATGATATCGTGTTAACAGACCGCCAGATGAAGATTAGAGAGAATATATAATATATATAATATGGTAAACATTTCAGTTGATCGTATGCAAAACATGCTTCACGAAGAATTGAATATGAGAGAGGTACCAGCGAGATGGATGCTGCGACTACTGACGATTGATCAAAAATGAAATTACGTGATAACTTCAAAGTAATGTTTGGACATGTTTAACCGCAATACGAGTGAGTTTCTGCGGCGTTATGTGACTGAAGATGTGACATGGATACATTACTACACGCCAAAAACCAAAAGTCAGTCGGCAAAATGGCCCTCTCCTGCCAAACCTGGACCAAAGAAAGCGAAGATACGATTACATTAGCCAGAAAAGTTGTACCGACGATTTTTTGGGATTCGCAATGCGTAATCTTAATTGATTATTTGAACGGAAGAACAATCACGGGACAGTACGATGCTGATCTATTGGACCGATTCGACGCTGAACCAAAGAGAAAAAGGCCTCACCTAGCGAAGACAAAAAATGCTCTATCATCATGATAACTGACCACTCATCGGCAATTCCAACAGCAAAACTAGTCTATTCACGGTACGAATTGGTGCCCCATCCACCATATTTACCAGAGTTGGCCCCTGTGACTTTTTTCTTCTTCCAAACTTGAAAAAATGGTCTGGCGGAAAATGGTTCACGTCAAATGAAGAGGTCATTGCCGAAACAAAGACCTATTTTGCAGAGTTCGACAAATACTATTATTTGAATGGCTTAAAAAAGTTGGAACATCGCTGGACCAAGTGTATAGGGCTACAAGGAGATTATGTCGAGAAATAAATTCAGTAAATGCAAAATAATTGCGTCGTCTTCCTTAACACAGGTATTTATAATACCATCCTCGTATAAAACGGATAATTGTTTCCCTGAGTAATTTAGAGAAAAAGTTTTGAAATAAAAAATGTCAACACTCTGTATATTATTACGTTTTTGGATGTCTCTTCACTTTGTGCCAACTTTAATCGATATTCCCTACATCTTAATCGTTAGAACGGTAATTCCAATTTTCCCGGTTGATTTCTTGGAGTTTTTGTCTCAACTAATGTCTACTAGATGACGATCAAAATCATTGTCATGTTTAATTCATGCTATTTAATTTTTTTTTTAATGGAATTTCCCTTTATGTAAAATGTGTCGTTCTTTAATAAATAAAATACGAAGCTAAGCAGATAAATTCTTTGCTAAAATGCATATATAACACATGGGCTGAAAAGTCCCGGGCCTGACAAAGAAAACACGTTTTTTTTTGTTCAAAATTAGCTTTATTCATCAACGTAATTTCCATCAAGAACAACGCAATCATTCCAGCGCCGCTCTAACATTTCAATACCACTTTTGTTAAACGATTTATCTTTTGCCTCAAAATATGCCTCAGTTTCAGCGATAACCTCTTCATTCGAGCGAAATTTCTTACCGGCGAGCATTTTTTTTAGGTCTGCGAACAGCCAGTAGTCGCTGGGAGCCAAATCTGGCGAATACGGTGGATGTGGGAGCAATTCGACGTTCAATTCATGTAGTTTTGCCATTGTTTTGATTGACTTGTGACACGGTGCGTTGTCTTGATGAAACAAAATTTTTTTCTTCGCCATATGCGGACGTTGCTTTGCAGTTTCGGCCTTCAGACGCTCCAGTAACGCTATATAATATTCACTGTTGATGGTATTTCCCTTCTCAAGATAGTCGATGAATATTACACCACGCACATCCCAAAATACCGAGGCCATAACCTTTCCAGCCGATTGTTGTGCTTTCGGGCGCTTTGGACGAGGTTCACCAGTTGCTGTCCACTCAGATGACGATCGTTTTAATTCCGGAGTGAAGTGATGGATCCATGTTTCATCCGTTGTCACATATCGACGCAAATATTCCGGTTTGTTACGTTTAAACATGGCCAAACACTGCTCAGAAACATCAACACGTTCTTGTTTTTGGTCAAGAGTGAGCAAACGCGGCACCCATTTTGAACAGAGCTTTCTCATAGTCAAATGCTCATGCAATATAAAGCCAACACGTTCTTTTGATATCTTTACGATGTCAGCTAACTCACGCAATTTCACTTTTCGATCATTCAAAACGATTTTGTGGATTTTTTTGATGTTTTCTGGTGTTACCGCCTCATTTGGACGTCCACTGCGTTCTGCATCATCGGTGTCTCTACGACCACGTTTGAAGTCAGCAAACCAACGTTTTATTGTTATTTCTGATGGAGCGGAGTCCCCATAACACTTTTCAAGCCATTGCTTCGCTTGAACGGTATTTTTTCCCATCAAGAAGCAGTGTAAAATTAAAACACGAAATTGTTTTTGATCCATTGTTTTGGAAATAACAAAAGTAGCGTCACCCTTAGCACAATAACTCACAAACTAATGAATAGAATATCATGAAATTTTAACAGCTGTCTTTTTAAGGTTAGTACTAACTGCAAAACAGGTGAATGCAATAAAACTAGCGCCATCTATGTGTTAGGCCCGGGACTTTTCAGCCCATGTGTTACAATACAACAAAATTTTGTTTTTCTAAAGATATTCATTAAAATAATCTGTAAAATTTAATTCATTACAATTTCAACATCTATTCGAAGTGATCGCTATTCTCCTTTATACAAACTGTAATGCGATTCCTTGCATTTTGTTAAACATTTATAAACATTTCGAAAGTAATATTTTGTGTAATCTCCACGTTACGCATTAAGTCGTCTTAAGAAATTCATCCCAAAAGTTAGTTAAAAAAAATAGAAATCGACCTATATTTTCTAAAAACGCTAGCTTCTGTCGTTCAAAAGTTAACATGAGGAGGACATTTTAGGAGTTCACTGTATATTAAACAGAATATACCGCGAAAACTGCTGCCCACTTGCATTAATTGTTGCTATAGCTTACTTGACGTTTCTTAATTGATCCTGATTTCGCGCAATTTGTACGAATTTAGAACGTAATTGTATTAATTAGTACGAAGATTTTCGTGAATTTGATGTTTGAATGTTTCTGATAAATGTTCGATGTTGAAAAATGAGCATGTTATGTTATGATCTTGATGTGTGGAGGTGATGCAAAAAAAGCTGTTATGTCATATCTGAAAAAAAAAAAAACGCAGTTAAATAGAAACGACAATTTCTGTGTTTATTACCATATTTATTACATGTTTTTTGTTTATTGCGCGTATAGTTCAAGCCAGTTAGCTCTCTGCTATGCTCCATATTATTACTGTTGAAATTGATTAGAATTTAGAAGACAGAATAAAAAGCGTAATCATGTCGTTCGTAAATTTGGCAAAAAATTTTTTTTTTTTTTTGATTTTGAACGAAGTATTGAAAATCAATTACAATCAGCAACTAGATGTTTTATTTATGACTACATAATTTTTTTTTTGTTTTATTAGTTATAATTTTTCTTTCTCCTTAATCTTGGCCGCACCAAATCATATAGTTGATGATATCATCCTCATTCTCTTGTGTGCAGGTCGGCTTCATTTCGCCACTCTAGCGCTCATTCTAGTGCTACCAACATGCACAACAGTTCTGTCGGAAACAGCATTTCTGCCCATCCTCTGTTGCCTCTTGCTGACAGCAACCTAAGTGGTAGGTAGAAATCCTATTTGATTTTAGCCGTATTTCTGTTTTAGTTTTAGACCGATTTTAGCGTTTTTATACATCTTAACCCGCTTAAATTTTAACTGAATGTGCTTCCCAAAGAAATAATTCCAATTTTACAAACACTCAAATCAATAATATATTTTTCGAAATTTAATGCTAGTAATTAGATGGTTTATACATTGTCTTATGATGTAAATATAACGTAGTATTAGAGTTGTACTAAAGTTAGATTGATACTAAAACTTTATTTATTATTAATTTAATCATTATCATCTACAGTCCCTGGCCAAATTACTTGAAACACTCAATATTTTGTAGTTTCTTCATAATAAAATATAAACTATACATGTATTATATTTTTTATTTATAAAATATATTGTAAAAATATGTAACATATGTAAATATTAAATAAGTAATTAATATTTAGTCCATAACCCATGATTTTTAATAACACCCTTAATTCTTCGGGGCATACTTTCAATGCAAGATATGATTGTCTCTTTTATATCTTCATCGTTCTCCCATACCATCCTTTATATTCTTCATTAATATTTCCTTTGTAGGGTTTTCTCTTTTATATACCTTACTTTTTAGTCGATTCCATACGTTCCCGATGGGATTGAGGTCCGGTGAATTTCCGGGCCAACGTAAAAGAGGTATGTGATTGTCTTCAAAGAATTTCTTAACCTTTTTTGCTACATGGCAAAGAGCATTATCCTGCATAAATATACGCCCTGTCGGTGTGCGACGTCCTGGCTTAAAATACGGTAATAACGTGTTTTTTGACACATTTATGTACTGCTCTTGACGCATTGTACCTTCTACAAAATACAAAGGGTCGGGTCCGTCTCCACTAATCACTCCCCAAATCATTACCTGCGGAGGGTGTTTTACAGTTCGAAGACCGTGGACTCTGTGAGACGTTCGCCAGGTCGTCTACGAACAAAGAGTTAAATTAGAAAATTTAACAAAAATCTGAGAAAAAACCCCTGAGAAAGATATTTCAATATACGTACTTTACTCTTCTAAATATCATTTCTCTGGTATTTTTATTTATTGATACAATAATCTAGTCCCCCTATAAACGATCGGATTCAAAGCAAAAGAATGTCACTATAATAGGATGGGAATTTCCAGGTAAAAGGGTTGATTTATGACATGTTTGAAGTAATATGGTCAGAGACTGTACTTATCCGGATTTAAAGCTATGTTTATTATTAATTAGAAGAAATATAGCTTTCCTCAAATGTATAAACACTACGTTTGTAACTATGGTTTCACGTGCAATACATACAAGTACGCAAGATTAAAATAAATGTATGTGTACCGGCTGCGCCATCAGTGTGTCGCCGGAGTTTTGTGTAAAAACTACCAAATATGGAGAAATGAGATTTTCTGTACGCATATTGTATACCATCAAACAGTAGCATTTCAATCAAACAGTAGCAATCGTTATAATTTTCGCAAAGCCAATTTTTCCAAGCTTTATTCTGATCTTTTTTACATTGATTGGTCATTTTTGGAAGACTGCTCCGATGTTAATTGTGCTCTTGATGAGTTGTACAAATCGTTGTATCAAATATTGGATAATTCAGTACCTAAAAAGTTTATCTCTACGCAGTTCACTTATTACTACCTTTTACAACCAATTTAAGTGTCTATGCCCTACATGCAAAGCAAGCATTTCTGCTGCTTACTCCAGTTACCTACAGCTAGTGGAAACCTCGATTAAAGCTAATCCTAAACAAGTTTTTCAGTTTATTCATACAAAAAAAGGAACAACAAATGAGAACTACACTGCTACTTTGTTCCATAGTACTTTTTACATATTGCACGTTTTTATCCTCTTAATACGTTTAAATGCACAAAATGTGACATCAGGATTATCGAGGTCAGAGGTACCGGTGGATAACCATCGGCCTTATCAAGCGAAGATTAAAATTGCGATGAGTTGTGCTATAAATGACGAAGTTCAATCCTGCTCTACCCCCACTCTTATAGGACTCGATGTAAATATTTTGGTTTTATGTTGGCTTCACTTTTAGATGTAAACAAATGTTTCTATTACTCCAAGTCTTTTGAATCTAACCTAAACTGAACTATGGAAATATCTATCTTTTCCATTTTTCTTGTTTATTATTATTTGTAAAAAGCAAAACAAATTAAACTAAATATAAAGCTTTATTAAAAATTCAAACTTTATTGAAATCTATAATTTTCCTTGGAATTTCCGACGTAATTAATTAAAGAAATTAAAATTATGTTGCCGACAAGGAATCGAACCTCACATCTCTCGTTTTACGGGTGGGCGCGTTAACCACTACGCCACGTGGACCTAGGTGAGGAAGCCAAATATATTAATTAAATTAGTGTACTTGGCATGTAAAACTAAAAATTGTCTGTCGAAATATTACCATATATTTGCAGATAAATGATATCTAGGGATTAAATAATGAGCTTCCTCATATAGGTCCTCGTGGCGTAGTGGTTAACGCACCCACCCGGAAAGCGAGAGATGTGAGGTTCGATTCCTTGCCGTAGACATAATTTTAATTTCTTTAATTAATTACGTCGGAAATTTCAAGAAAAATTATAGATTTTCATAATTCACCGACGGAAGCCAAATATATTAATTCCAACTTTTTTATTTGCTAGAAATACGAACTAATTTTCAGTTATACCAAAATTATTCCTTAGGAATTTTTAGAACATCATAAAATACCTATTTTCCCGTAGGTGCATTCATCAATCTCATTCATTTTAATTGTTTTAAATTGATCTTAATGTCACTTAAATTTACTTTAACACTTTCGACAGCAGACCTCTTCGAGTACCCGTGTAGATAAAACGCTTGCCGGTGAAGCCTTACAATAGAATCCCCTGGCATTTCTTCCTCAATTTGTCGAGATCAAGCTGATCTATTCCTGTAGAGTAGCTTTTTTTTCTCCTTATTTATTTAGATTTGCTTTTTTTAAGTGGGTGTTTATTTAAAAAGAGGCTTATTCTTCGACACCTTTTTTGCCGAAAGATTTATCGCCTGCATTCACGTGTAGGACGCAGCGGGACCGTTCGGGTACACGCGCATCGCCTAAATTTAAATGTGTACTCTCGTTCTTATATAACGGCATTTAGTTCGAGTCGAATCGGTGACATACATGCACAGAATCGAAGGATCTGACGCTGAGGTACTTTTTTAATTGTCTTCTTTCGTTTGTCGTTGTTGCAGTGGAAGTGTCCAAACTATCGGCGTCGTTGGGTTCGATGGGCGAAGTGGTGGACCAGGGTTCTCTGACGACGAAGTCAGCCTTTCACCCCCACGGCATAGCTATATCCTGGAGCTCGGCTCCAGACACTCGGCCTATCATACTACCTGCTCAGACGATGAGCTCGCCATCACCTCCTCTGACGACGCAATCGGTAAGTGAATCTTATTATTTGTTTATAAAATGTTTTACTTTGATTCGCTAAATATTTATTTAGCTTTCTATTCTTTAAATCTCTAATTTACTATTTATTCTCCTGGTAATACTTTGAGCAGCATCCTAAATACTGTTTTATTTTAAATTTCGACTTCTTGTTTATCCATCATCTATTTTGGCGGTTGTGATTTCTAAGAAGCGCAAATAAACCAAAACAGATCTTGTGCGTTTATTTTCATATTACCAACTTTATAAATGTTGTCTTTGCGATTCATTAATCTTAAACCTTTTTTTTTAATTGTGACGAGATCCAAGGAAGAATTTGTATGTGTCCTTCAGAGATTACGAGAAGCGCACTGTATATTTGTGAATATGGCAACACTGATAGTAATTGTCCAAAAATTTGAGGTTAGTTTAATGTAGCAAGTGTTTGCGAATAAGTCGCAGTTTATTTGAATTCGATATCTTTTTTCAAAAAGCTTACAGAATTTTTCGAAAAGTTTAACGGTCAGTGTGAAATGGAAGTGACCCGAGAACATTTTCGTGCAATGATTTTGTATGATTTTCGTTCAGGTTTAACCTTTAATGAATCATTTGCACGTTTGCAAAATGCGTTTCCTGGAGAAGCTCCAAGTCGGACGTCCGTGTTTAACTGGTTCAAAGAATTCCAACGGGGAAGAGCATCTCTTGAGGATGAAAATCGTGAAGGTCGTCCTGTTTCAGCAACAACTTCAAGTCACAGTTACAGTGAAATTCGGGCAACTCTTGGCCTTGGTATGACTGCAATTCAGACAATTCTTCACGCACATTTCAATGTGAAAAAAGTGTGTTGTCGTTTGATACCACATTGTTTAACAGCTGATCAAAAAAAAGCAAGGGTCGACTGGTGCCTAGAAAACCTGGAACGTTATCATGAAGGTGTGCCTAAGGCCGTTTATAATATCGTTACAGGTGCTGAAACATGGATCTACTGCTATGATCCATTAACAAAGCAGCAATCTACCCAATGGATGTTTCAAAATGAAATGCGACCCACAAAAATAAAACAGTCACGAAGTTGTGCTAAATAAATGGTTGCCTCTTTCTTCAGCCGTACTGGTTACATTTGCTCTGTTCTTCTAGAGAATAGGAAAACAGTTAATGCAGAATGGTATACCACCATTTACTTGCCAACATTGTTGTCAAAAGTTCAGAAAAAACAAATTGTGTCACACCATGGCAACGCTCCTGCACACTCTGCCAAGTTGACAACGGAGTTTCTTCCCTCTGCTGGGATAAAATTAATGTCACATCCACCTTATAGTCCGGATTTAGCTCCGTGTGATTTCTTCCTCTTTTCAACTATTAAGAAGAAATTACGTGGAATCCATTTAACACCACAAGAAGCTGTTAATACATTTGAAGAGCATATTAGTGCAGTGTCCAAGGAAACCTGGGCTACCTGTTTTACAGAATGAAGTGCGTTAAATGTAAAGGAGAGTACTTTGAAAAAGAATAAATATTGTTCGTTTCCCGATTAGCTATATAACTGACAGAACTGGTCTCTATTACAAAGCAGTACCGTGCAAAACTTTAACAAGTAAGGACGAAGTTTCTGTTCCTGGTTATAAAAAAAGTAAAGATCGGGTGCCTATTCTCTAGACATCATAAAATCCGCCTCATATATATAGGAAAATCAGAAAAGCCAAGGGCGTTTAAAAATCTGAGCCCTAACGTGATGCCGTTGTACTATGAAACACAAAAAAAACTCATGGATGAATTCGAAATTGTTTAGAAACTGTTTTTTGAAGAGTTTGTTACATCGGTAACAAAATTCCTTAAGAAAAGTTGACTACCTATTAAAGCTTTGTTGCTAGTGGGCGATGCACCATTTCTCATTTGTCTGAAAACGAACTTAGGTTTGAAGAAACTAAAGTTCTATTCTTACCACCAAATGTCACCTCTTTACTTTAGTCGTTGGATCAAGGCGCTTTGGAACGACTTAATCAATTGTTTGAAAAATATTAACCTAAAAATGTAATATATTAGATAGCCAATGCCTGAAACGGTATAAAACAGTCAACCACCAATTTTGTTCCGCGACTTTTGTACGTGGAACAAAATTATTGATAAAGCAAATGAACTAACAGAACCGATTCAACCTGAAAGTGAAGAAGATGAAGGTACTGCATATGATCTTGTGACTTAGATATATAGTTTTAAGGACATTACTCAAGAAGATATTGATGCATGGGTTCAGTTAGAAAAGAAAGACGGTGAAGAATTCTCAAACTTAGATCTAATTAATCTAATTAGTGAAAATGAAGATCCCCACATCGAAGAGGAAAATAGTGAGGCAGAAGGAAATGCAACGCAAAATATTTCACACCGGGAAGCAGTAGTGTTTAGACAAGGCATTGATTTATATCGAGCAACAACAGGAGCAAGCACGACTGATGTTTTTTTAAATTAAAAGATGTGGAGACATTGAGGCAAAAAATCATTACTTATGCCAATTCCCTAGCAATTAAAAATGGATTCTTTTGTATCATTAAATTTTTAATAATAAAGAACTTTTTTAATAAATAGGTACGTAAAGTTCTAAAAGAAATTCTATAAAAGGTATAAATGTAAAATTATTTTCATCTCCGTATTATCGGAAATTTCGATTATCCGAAATGAGTTCGGTCCCGTACATTTCGGATAATCGGGAGCCTACTATATATGTTGAATTTTAACAGGTAAATGGATGTAGTTTTATCGATTTTGTTTTGGAAAGCCCGTAGAATCGCAAAATATTAAATTCAAGTAACTTTGATAATTATTTTCCAAATAATCCCGAAAATAAATTCAATATTTGTATGATGGATAAATAAGCTTGATCCAGCAATCTGATTCTTTCATCTAAATGTGTACACGTAGGGATGGTCTGAACAACATTCCTCGAAAAATAGAGGAAAACATTTCACAATAGCATCATATTGTAACGTGGTAATGCTTTATGTATAGCAGATGTAAAACTGTAACTGGATGTAGAATAGAAATGCTAGAACGAGTATCTATCTGTCCCATATGTCGAACAGTTCTAATAGTGCCTTCTCTTTATGTTACATACTAATTACCAATATGTAAGATGCTTCCCAGAATAGCGGATATACCCGTCGCTTATAGGAGTTCAGCGCAGTTTTTCATTTAGCAAATTTATTTCTCGACATAATCTCCTTGTAGCTTTATACACTTAGTCCATCGATGTTTCAACTTTTTTAAGCCGTTCAAATAATAGAATTTGTCGAACTCTGCAAAATAGGTTTCTGTTTCGGCAATGGCCTCCTCATATGACGTGAACCACTTTCCGTCAAACCATTTTTTCAAGTTTGGAAAAAGAAAGAGATCGCAGAGGGCCAAATCTGGCGAGTATGATGGGCTGTCGCAATTGCCGATGAGTGGGTCGGCACATTATCATGATGGTAGAGAATTTTTTTCTTCGCTAGGTGGGGTCTTTTTCTTTTTAGTTACCGTCGAATCGGTCCAATAAATCAGCATAGCACTATTTCGTAGTTGCCCTTCTTTTTTCAAAGTAATCAATTAGGATTATGCTTTACGAATCCCAAAAAATCGTCGCCATAACTTTTCTGGCCGATGGTATTACCTCGCCTTTTTTGGTGCACATTTTTCTGACTGACCTTTGATTTCTGTCGTGTAGTGATGTATCCATATCTCATCTACAGTCACGTAATGCTGCAGAAGCTAACTCGTATTACGCTTATCACGTGATTCCGTTTTTGATCAATCATCAGCAGACGCGGCACCCATCTCGCCGATAGCTTTCTCATACTCAATTTTTCGTGAATAATGTTTTTCACACGTTCAATTTTTTTTTACACAAAGCGCGATCTATCTCCAAACACAGGTACTTCTCATACGATCCTCGTAAAATGTTTAAGGAAGGATTCCCACTTCAAGCAACTCCGTGCTCACATCCACGTGTGTTGTATATTTGTGTTTTGCCCTAATCTAGATTTTATATATTATTAAGTTTGTTGGGCAACGGATAAGTTCGCGCAATGTGTAGGTGTTCTTCAACAATTGTATCGTTGTAGACTTTCTTTTGCATTATTACATTACTCCAAAGGTAATGTGGTTCAATAGTGTCGTCAATGTGTACTTGACATTGTAATGACACATGCTAAGCTCCTAAGTGCTAATGCCGTTGGGTGTTTTCGAACCATTTGTTAACTTCCACCCAACTTCTCTTTCAACAAGTTCACCAACAGGTAAACTACTGTTGTCTAACAATATTTGTTGACTCAGTTTCCTTAGCTAAGATAATGTATGGTAGTATAACCCCGGAAAGAATGCATTCTACAAATTTTCTTCCTTTAGTAACGTATTTTTTCCTAGGTCCTAAGCCAGGAAGCCATCTTACGTGTCATCAAAACTGTTGGTTCACCAAAGAAACTTCTTATTAGTTGAATTTAGTTTAAATATGTATTATTATATCATAAATTATAACGTCGAATGTCAATGTCATTAGCGCCATGTGGTGTAACGTTCATCCAAGTGCGGTCCAAGAATATACGTCAGAGTGTTCCTGTTTCTAGTCCATTTTCAATTCTTCAGCTTCTATATAGTCTCGGATCCCTCTCTCCCTAGCGTTTTATTGGGCAAGGTTATCTCCAGCCAACGATAAACCAGAGGGCACACGTCGTAAATGTTGATTTGTAATGTAATTTGTTCCTACAAACAAGTAGAAAATATGTTCTATTGTCTTTACAAACATTTAATAAATTAAATATTATTTAGTAAGAGGTCAAGTCCAGTAGAAAATGCCCACACTGAATGGCTGCTAACGTCAAGTAGTTAAGTGTTAGATCGCAAACTCTTTGACATATTACAGGCTGTAATATGTCAACACTTTATCTGAATGCTCTCTTGTTCGTACTGTTAATTTCTGCAGAATCTTTACGGCACTGAAAAGTAGAGTCCCGTTTTAATAGACATTAAAAAATCTAACCGTAGTATTGCATATTTCTTGTTTAGCTTGTTATTAATATGTTGTATTTTTGTTAAGGCCTCTCCGGTAACATCTGCGACTACGAGTCCACAGCATATCCCGTACGAGAGCACCCGTCAATTACCACCGGTACAGTCACTGCTGCCCAGCAGTTCGCCTGTCGCCGTCCGCGCAGCAGTTCACAGGGCAGATACGGCGGTAGCAGCAACAGCAGGTATTCACACCACTCGCACTCGCACCACTGTTACCCGGATGCCCTCTAGCCACAAGTCAGAGGGCGCCCTCGATCACTCTCCGCCGTTGCCGCTTCAGTCGTCGGCGCTCGTCAATAACTTACCCCCCTCGCAGACGCAATCGCAGAACGATTTGGACAGCGCGCGCACTAGCGCTATCGTCCAGTCGCCGCCTCCGCCGGTCGATTACGCGGTCACCACTTCCTCCTCCATTGTCACGCCCCTCATCACCCATAAAAGACGGAACTGGCAGCGCAGCGCTAGCTGTCGCGATCTTTACGATTTCAGCTTCGAAGATTCCGGTCAGGCGAAGAGACGTGTCAAACAGACGAAGATCGATATCGAAGAACGCAAGCTCGAATCGCCCATTACGCGCTACGACGATCATCGCATAATCTACGAAACGGTATCCCGTAATACCAGTTTAGAGATCCACCAGGACATAATGATGCCCGATCAGAAAGTCTATTCCAGCAGTTATCCCGGGACAACGGCTTATTCGCAGGAGAGTGTCGAAGATCCGGGCAATTACGATTTGCGCGATTCCCAAGACGACCTCTCGCATGACAGCTACGAATTACTTGAACGTTCTGATGACGATTACAGTACATCTGGCGATTATAAGTATCGTAAATCTAAATCTCTTAATACTCGAAGCTGTAGTTTAGATTCGGGTAATTATCTACCGTCAGATACTGATTCCGAAACCGATAGGCGCCATAAATGTAAAAGTAGTACCGATGTTCACCACGATTTCTTTGCTAACGAGGATCCCAGAGACTTTCCGCGAGAAATAATTCCCCGGAAATCAGACGGAAGCTTTTATAAAGCGTACAAATTAGGCTCCAGAACCTCGAGTCTGGAGTCTAAAAGTGATTACTATGAATCGAAAACATCGCGATCTAGCAAGGAAAGCTTAAAGAAGCGCGATCGCAGCTTCGGTTCACGAACATCCAGCCAAGAATCCAAAAGTGACTATGAGATTAAGAAGCAAAAAGCGGCAGACACTTTCCGAAAGACCTACATCGAATCTCGCACTTCCAGTTTGGATTCTAAAAGCGAATATTTCGATGCCACTCTTAGAAGTGAAGAAATTAAACCTATTAAGTATCATCACGAATACGATAGGAAAATACAATTCCAAAGAAATTACGGTACTCATATTACTAAGCATGATAACACCGAAATTAATAGGAATTATTCGTTAGACTTCAACAACTATAACGGATTCAAAGAGACTTCACATGTCCATTCTATAAGCTTACAAAATGTCGAAACGGAACAAAGCATACGTGCAACTAGGTTTCAAAATAACGTAGATCCTAGTACTATCCCTAGAACGAAGTCCAAACCTGCCGAGACTACCCCGAAAAGTGTTACTCATATTTGGCCTGAGAGTATCGCTGGCATTCCTACAGAAATCCCAGATTGGCCAACGAAACAAAGTAGGTCAACTGAATCTGAAAGCAATATTTTTAGCTTCGACGAAGATCGAATTCAATCACTGCAAGAAAGCGACGTCGATTTTAGTACGGATCATGGATTTAGCGTCGTACCCAACATAGATAATCGCAAAAAATCAGATCCTAAACCTTTTAGAGATATTTTCGTCGAAATTGAACCTAGAAAAGGACGAGATCCTATTCAATTACATCAGCCAATAGAACGTACTAAATCTGATCCCAATTCTTTAGCAAGACAACGCTTAAATTCCAACAACCGACGAATGTTGTTGAAACATCAAAAATCGATAGATTTGACACCTGCAGAATCTAGCGATGATGATTACTTGTATAAACAAATTCCAAGCGCACCGCCCATCATGAAATATAGAGGATCGCATTTTGAAATGCCTACCGCTGAATTCGGCCACTTTGATATCTTGAAGCGGGAAATTGAAGGTCAAAAAACTAAATTTGAAGTACCCAAAAGTCAATTTGAAGTTCTAGGCGCAAAAACTCAATCAGATTTCATCAATTTACCGCCCAAAAACGATGTTGATATTCCCTACGTCCTGCATAAGAGACACATAATGAATGGTACCGCTACTAAGGAAGAAACTACTAAAATTAAGGAAGTTCCTAAACCTAGGGAGCCGATTAAATCTAAAGAACCTGCTACTTCTAAAGGTGTACAAGAAGTTCCCGATATAAGTGAGAAAAAATCAAAACCTAAAAGCCCCGTTGCTGTTGAACCAGAAAAAACCTTCTTGTTCACGCAGAACATAGATTTATCTAAAGTAGATCCGGTGACCTTAGAAGTTGATAAAAGTGTTAAGCCAATACAACATACTTCCAGTCCAAAAAGGGATATCACCAGAATTGATCCGGCAATGTTGGAAGCGCTGAATTCAAAGTTAAGTCAAATTGAAAGCGATTCTCCTACAAGCTCAAAGACGGAGAGTTTGAAACCTTCCCAAAAAATTAAAATCACACCAAAACCAGTACCAGAAATTAAAATGGAATTGCCTAAGATGGTCGATAAAATCACTCAGAAAGACGACACGAAAGTGCCAACAGATAAAATTGAAGTTAAACCGAAACCAGTGACCAAAGAAAAAGGTAAAGATGGAAAACCAAAACGGGTAATAAAGCCCAGAATGCAACCCAATAAGAAAGGCGGTAAGGCAAATAAAACCAAAGTTAGAATTACTTCTTTTAGTTCTGATGATGAATCTTTAGATTCCGATGATGTATTTGGTAGCGCTGAAGCTACACCCACTAAAATGGAATTTTCTCCCCCGCAAATGAGAAAAGAAATGGAATCCATACTAAAATTCGAATCTGAAAGGAAATATCTGCAATACACCATGTCATCAACTGAAGTGGAGGGATCACCACCTCAGACAAGAAAGTCAGATGCTTTGTACGATAGAACATTAGATCCAAATTACCAAACAGAACTTAGACGTATTTCAGAACGATCTTTGTCAATTCCAAGCTCTGAGGATGATCTCAATATTAAAACTAGCGATCTAGCACCGGTATTTGCAGAACCAGATACGGAAATTACTTTGACAAGCGTTCCTGAACACGACGATGTGGATAAATCGGTTGATGACACAGTAGAGCAAGTAACTGTCCAAGAACTACTTAAAGAGGAGGAATTGAAAGATTTAAATGAAGAGAAAGAAAAAGAAAAGAAATTACTCCAAGCTGATATAGAGAAAGACCTCAGAGATTTGAAAGTACCACCGAAAACTAAAATTACAGAAATATGTTCTCCTTCAATGAGAAAAAAGGGCCAAAGTCCTTTATTATTTGCGCATGCACGACTTAACTTATCAGAAGGATCTGCATTTTCTTTGCTACAAAAGCAACAAGCTACAGAAGCTCAGTTATTGTCTGGTCGAAGAACTAAGAGCTTGGACGCTCCAGTAATTAGTGTCAATCGTTTACCTCCTTTGAATGCATTTTCTAGCAAGGATGATACTGTCGAAGAAGAAGATCAAAGTGAACTGATTTTGAAGGAATCTGATAGGGAAACAACTGACTATGAATCTCCTACTAAAGTAAAGTCATTATTGGAAGAATCAGTTGATGAGGAACCAGAAGTTAAACCTGTTGTTAAAGAAAAAGGAAAGAACAAGGAAAAACGAGTTATTACTCCTGTTACTACTCCTATTACAACAGTAACTTCTCCCGTGCCTTCCACATCTAAAACCGTTGACACCAAACCTAGAATTGTACGAGAGAAATTGAAATCGGATAAAGAAAAGGACCAAATTGTTCCAGACGTTACATCAAAATCAAAACCTAAGTCATCTGGTTCTTCGAGAGGAACTGTACCAAAGACTCCTCCTTTTAAAGGACGACCTGTTACGTCACGGGCCACTAAAGAGCTTAAATTACCTACTAAAGAGAAGGCTAAATCTGTTGTAACACCAAAACCAGTTTTAAAACCAAAAGGCAGTCCTAAACCAATTCCGCCTGCGTTACCTGCTAAACCACCTCCGCAACAAGCACCGCCTCCTGAAAAAATCGAGAAAAAAGAAAACGGCGATAAGCCTCCGCAAAAACAATTGCCAACGCAATTATCATTGACCTTACCTGAAATAACGCACACTAAAAGTCAGGAATTGGAATCCCAAAAGAAACAACCGGTCAAGGAAAAAGCGCGCTCATTGGAAAAATTGGAATTGAAGCGATTAGGAAGTAAAGAACGGACTAGATCTCAAGAAGAAAGCGACACAGATATAGTCAAAAGGAAAGAAAAACAACAAATGCTTTATGAGATAGCTATAAAACAAACTAAAACATTAAAAAGTCCTGTTAAGGATACCCTCCCTGTGTTTCCACAAGTTGAAGAAATGGTACGTGAACGTCATGGTAAGTTGGAAATCAGCATAAATACTATTGAAAATAACGCGGTTAATCTAGAAGATGCTATCATTATAACCAAATCACCTAAGAAACTTGACAAGAAAATGGACAAGAAATTAACTAAGAGTTTAGAATTGAACTTAAATGGTGAAACAGCCGATGAAGAGTCAAAATCCGTTTCACGTCTAGGAAAAAGCTTGGATTTGGAGAATAGACCCGATAAGGAGGAATTTAACTTTGATTTTCAAGCCCCTATTGAGAGACTACAAACAACCGAAAAACAAGAACCTTCCCCAGAATCCGACCACCAAATTAAAGATGAGTCACCCGAAGCCGACAAACATGAAGATAAAGCTGAATCTGATAATGATGACACCCTAAAAGAGTCCGAAATGACCCAAGACATCATTCTGGAAGGCACTAGTCTAGACGTATGGCTTTCAGTTGATGATAAAGAAAAGGATGAGAAATTGGATAATATAACGGTCCTACAAAAATCAGGTGATTTTTTTGAAGAGAGTCCGGCATCGAAACCACCTGATCTAGCAAAAATTGAAGCTAAAAGTTCCTCAGACTCGCAAAGTTTAGAAAAAATGAGTTTGGGAAATTCTTTAGATATAAAATACATCGATGATTCAGGCGATTCTTCCCACAAATCGGAAAAGGATGCCCAATTAATAGCTGAACTACGTAGAGCTTCTCAAACTGTAGAGAAGATGATACTAAAAAAAATGGAGAAAGCTAAGAAAGAAGTGGAAAGTAGAAGCGAAAATAATACTCTAGTTCGTCTAACCAGCGAAGAATCTTTAACTGAAGTAAGCGAATTGAAACCTGAAGTTAAAGATAAAGAAAGAGCTAGTTTAGATACTCCCAGAGAAACCTTCATGAAACTTAGCGCTGAAAGAAGCCGTTCAGAAGATACAGGGTCTTGGATAACAGTGGAATGTGAAGAATACGTTGGAGAACAAGAGTCTTTCGATTACGACAACATAGTAGAAATATCGCCAGAAATAACTAAACTTATTGAAGAACCTATAGATACTAAAATAGAGATAGAAGTTGAACCCGAGGAGGAGCCTAAACAAGACGAAAATCTGTTAACAACAGAAAGCATTAAACATAGTAAAATCGACTTGCTCAAACGTAGCTCAGATCAGTCAAGATCTAGCGATACTACAGGCTCTTGGACTAGTGGTGAAAAAGATCTAAGTCCCGGTAATGTGAAGGAAACAGAAGAATCGAGCGTTAGCTGCTCAATGGGACGCGCAATTGGTATCAGTCAAACTATAGAGAAGTTCGCAACTCGTGAGCAAATAGACAAAGGATCGCCTGAAATGGAAGCTCCTAGAAGTCCAAGGAGCCCGCGAATCTGCGTTTTAGGACGAGCTTTTACTATTGACGAAACGTCAGACAAGGAACAAAATGGTTCGGACGAATCGAGCTCAGATGGTGCCAACGATATACCTAAAGACTTAACGCCAATACAAGAAACTCAGGAGGAAGGTAGCGATACTGGTGGTGTTAAATATAAAAGGAAGCCGTATCCATTTGAGGAAAAATGGTCAAGCGATTCTGAATTAGCACAGAGGTTACAACAGAAATTAAGCAAAAAACATTCTTCCAGCGATAAAACTAGTTCAGTCGACGACTCTATGTCAGAAGCTAGAAGAAATGGCATGAACAAAGTTGATAAGCATTCTTTATCAACCGAATCCAGAAATTCGGTAGATACAGAATCTAGTTCCGGTAGTTTAGGAGTTGCTGCAAGGTTACAGAAAGCTGGAGAACTCATGAAAGAACCTACTTCAACCTGGAGACCTTTTCCATTGGAGAGTTCTGGTTCCTCAAGCTTGGAAGAAGGTATTATGCCTGTGGATCAAGATCTTTACGGACAGGAGTATTTCTTAACCAGAGAAAATTCGGAAGACTTTGCCGCTTTAACCGATATAACATACCTGCAACAAAATGGCGATCGCGACGTCACACCAACAAAAGAAGATGACGACTTATCAAATTTCCCAACGTTCACTTATCCTTGTTTAGGCAATATTGGTAGTCTAGGAATAACTGATGTTTTGCATGGATACAGCACTACCTTCCTATCAAGAACTCTATCGAGAATATCAGAAAGAAGTACAAATTCTGAGAAATCCAGTGTCGATGACGATTCTACTAAAGCGAGCACCCAAAGTGATAGTTTGAATGACGAGTCTCTTCCATCTAGTGATAGACCAGCTAGTTTAAGTTCAGATCCGCCTAGTAACGCGCACGTTTCGGATACTGAAAAGAAAACTCCAACAAATGGTTCCAGAGCGAAGCGTGAAAGTAAAATAAGCGACAGAATGAATGACGAGCCTCTTCCGAATATCACTAACTTACTCCAGAGACAGATTTCTGATGATAGACGAACTTCTGCAGAGATGGCCGATATATCTATCGACGATATCGAGATTATTACTTCTGAAAGAGGGTTAAAATTAAAAAGGCAGGGATCTGACGATACGGTAATCGACGAGGAATGTTTTGAGGAAAGGAAAGAGAAGAAGAGTTCAAGTAGTCAAGAAAGTGATGAATGGCCATTACCGGAAATTCCGCAACATAAGCAACCTTTATTGGCGATGCACGAAATTCCCAGTAGCGATACCTCACAACAAACTACTCAAGTATATCAACCACCTAAGACGGTGATTCCAAAAACTTTTGGATTGCGTGGCTCTCTTAAAAGTCAAGATTCCGAACCGTGGCCTAGCCCTCCTTCTAGCGTTATAGAGCATCCCATAGTCGGGAATGTAGAGACTTATTACATGACACCACCTGAAGAAGCTACTAAGGTGGTAGTCGAATCAACAAGTACTGTTAGTACCTACGATAACGATTCAAATTCCGATGAAAATAAAACATTAGATATGGACATTGAAAAGTCGCATACTTACGAGAATGTCGCTGCAGAATTAGGAAGTGAATCTTTGTCAGAAAGCTTGAGCGCTGGTCCTAGCGGCGTTAAAATTGTATTAGAATCAAAATCTGGTAGTTCTGCTTCGAATTCAGAAGAGGACGTGAATGAATCAAACTTGAATGATGATGTTTTCACCGATACAATAGATACTACCAAAAATGAATTACGTCCTCCCACAGCCATGAGAAGAAGTACAACTTCTGATGATTCCTCGCATTCCGGACACAAAAATGAACTAAAACCACCATCAACTAAAGGTTCTCACAGTTCTTATTCTGAGGAAGAATGCACTAGTTCGATGGGTACTACTTTGGAAGATGGTACCGTGAGATATGCTTTGAAACCGACTAAATGTACCCACAGCTCCCATTCGGAAGACACGTCGATTGCATTAAGCTTATCTGAATGGTCGAATAGTACGAATACGGTGAAATTTCAAAATTTGTCCACCAGCAATAGTAATACTAAGAGTTCGGGACTGAAAAGCGATGATAATTCTTTAACTGACATCGCGCAGTCGATTTCAGAGTGGTCTAGCAGCAATAGCAATACTATGAAAGCTCAAAGTTTACAATTTCAAAAATTATCGTCTTCTACTGGAGATTCATCTACGCTAACCGATATTCTACCTACAATTTCTGATTGGTCCAGTTCTGATTCGAAGACATTGGTACCTCAACAGTTCTTTACGACACCAACCGTGCCTCAGGAAAGACAAGTTAGGTTGGGTTCGAGCGTCGATGAGGGTGATTTAGGTTTGCCCGGCGATAATATTAAGAGTCCGCAGAATATACCATCCGAAGATCTAGCGATGCAATCTCCATCGTTTATTAAAGAAAAGAGTTTTACCAAATCGACTGAACGACCAATGATGATTCCGCCTCAAATTTTGTCCGAAAGCGAGAAATCAACTGAGAGCAGTAGCATGGAACAGAAAACCGTGCACGTACAGAAGTATGATAAGGATAAACAAAAATATTCTCAAAAATATGCTAGCAAATCTTTCGATAAACCATCCGTTAAAGTACCGCTAAAATTATCGAAATGTTCGCCTTATTACTCGAGTAGTTTAAGCTCTGAATCGACACCAATGACGACCTCGACACCTGTCAATAAGACGGCTACTGTACCATTGACGCGGACACACAAGAAACCCGTTTCAAAGACGTTATTCCATGGTAAAAGTCCACCAAGTGAAAATGATTCAACTAGCTCAATGGAATCCCCTAAAAGCAAGTCTGAATCTAGACGAGGTTACAGGCGTAGAAGGCAAACACCTCAGAAACGATATAAGAATGAAAAAGACCACTCTAAAGACGAGTATTTCTACGTCGAACAGGATGACTACAACGAATTTAGACACAGTAAAGACGATATGGCTTGCGTTTTTCATTATGACGTTTCAGAAACATTATCGCCGTCAGGTTATATAGAGGAAGGTTATTTCCCGGATGGCGATTCACAATCCGGATCCGATATCTTCCGGATGGAAAAGGACGATGACGACCGCTGCGAGATAGTTGAAGGTTTCGACGTTTCGTCAATACCCCCACCTTTACTAGAAGATGATTTTGAAATCGATAAACCGAATCAGATTTGATTTTAAATGAAGTCTCCGATTACGATTAGGCGCCAATTCTACATCCCGACGATACACCGTTATTTTTAGGTTTAATTATTTTTTTTTAATAATTTACGCGGAACATTTTTGGATCAAAAAAAGGAAAAATATGAAGGAAAATACAGTATTAGTGTGTGCCAAAGAAATTTAAAAGAAGGCCGGTCGAAATATTATTTTATTATCCGTTTTACTTTTCATTAGCATTGCATTGTAGTGAAAAAGTACTAGGAGACATGAAGATGAGTGTCGCAATGCGTATAAAACTGTTGCGCGGATCTCTGAACGTAACAAGGACCCGAAGAATTGTGGCGCAGTCGAATTCATTGAATTTACATAATGCTTTAGTGTTTGTTGCACTCTGTATTGTTATTCGTTCATCGATGGAACACTTTTTTGCTATTTCTCCATTAATACATAATATCTTTATAAAGTAATACGTGCTGCTTTCGAGAAAATGGCTCCTGTCTTCAAACTTTCGGCTCTGTTAGGATTGCTCATCTACAACTTCGTGGTATTCATATATAAGTATTACACTTTGTCCAGGATGGTGCGGGTATGTTTGGAACTTGTGTTAGGTATAGATTTAATTAAATATCACTAAAATCTAGTATTCTATTTATGCAACAGATTTTTTAATCCAGGTGCTAGAGAAGTTGAACGGGGTTTGATATTATCAACAGTATTTGCATAAGCGGGCATTCGGAATCCTTGTTTATTTTAAGAACATCTTTTTGTAAATTTCATTGTTCATAATTAAGACAAACACGCTTCTTTAAGAACTTTTAGCAACCCTCATGAAACCTGTTTTACACGTCGCGACTTATTGGCTAATTAATTGAACAAGTTCTTGTCTAAGAAGTCGCTAGAAACATGCTGTTTTACATTCTACAATAATTCCCTGCTACCCTCGCAGAACGTGGGTCATTGCTCACTTCTGTAGAGGCCGATATAGCAGTTAATTTCAACATTTTCAGTGATTAGAGTATCTTTAATTAGATACTGTCATCCACACATGTAGCCACTAACTTCATATACACTACCGTTCACAAGTATTTGGGCACCTCAAATTTCAGGGTAAATCGTTAAATATTTAAGTGGAAATAAAATATGTATTTGGTATTTAAGTATACACAAATATGCAATTTTAACAATTAGAATTATTTACGTGACCTAAATTTTAGATTCGTGTATGTGACCTCCTATCCTTTTGATGATTGCGTCGCATAATCGGGGCATTCTTGCAATTAATTTTAGCAATGTTTCGGAAGTTATTCGAGCCCATGCTGCCTGTAGTTTGTTCCACGTGTTGTCTGCTGAAGTTGGAGCAGTTTTTCTTACTTCCCAATCGAGTTCTTCCCATAATAACTCGATGGGAAGCCGTGAAGGCCGGTTTTTTGCAGACGGCGTTTAACCGTGGACACACTAATCGGCTTCAAAAGTAGAGTATTGATTTCTGCGGCGATTTCTGGAGCCGTTTTTCTTCTATTTCGCTTGCTAGCCACCACGATTGCAATATCTTGAGCTGATGTAGTCGCCCTTGGTCTACCATTTCTTACATTATTTAGAAAACTGCCACCTTCACTGTATGTTGTAATTTTCTAGAAATTTGACGATTGCTTATGCCTAATTTAGAAAACTGCCCCCTTCACTGTATGTTGTAATTTTCTAGAAATTTGACGATTGCTTATGCCTAAGTTATGTTGTGCTACTATCAGAACAGGCGTTTCAACACTAATTTCTTTCGTTTTCGGCATGTTTTAAAATTTTAAACGAAATTAAGAGGCGTTGTCGCTACTAACATGGAACGATAACTGACCGTAATTTAAAAATATTACTTCAAATGGTTTTATTATAGCTTCATGATTCATAGTAAAATTACTAAATGTTACATTTTTCCTGGAATTTCAAGAAATACGCTCTTTGTTGTGGCTACTACCTGCGCTTTTATGACGGTATTACCTCTCGTACAGATAAAAGAAGTAAATAGACCGATATTATTTAATGAATTTAAGTGAATTTTACTGATTATTAGCGTACTATTCAATAATGCTGGAATGTATATCCTAAATACATTCTTTGTATACAAAAATCTAAAATCCAAGGGTGCCCAAATACTTATGAGTGGTAATTTATATGCGACGATTTCAAATATAGCTATCACCTTCTACAAAGGTACACCGATGAGCCGTAAACAGCAAAACGCACGTCTGTACATGACGAATGTTGGTGGCTTGTATCATTATTATTCTAGAATAAATTGGACAATTTTTTAACGCTCGTGAACATCGTTTAGTTTCGTTAATAGAACGGGGGAATTATAGAATAGGAAATTTTCATTTGCTTATAAAAATAGATTGGAATATCTGCTTTTGTCCAGTGTTTTGGCAGTTTTGGTATATGTACAGATATATCTTAGGTTACTTCGGTTTCGGTTAGTTCATTCAAATTGTCCATTACAGCTGTTTTCCAAATTTAATCTTTACCACTTTACTTTAAAAACACTACACAAAATTCATAGATACTTTTCTGTTAATGGGGTTGTAAAAATAGTGCACGTTAACAATAAAATCGAAGATCAACTTGTTCAATTAATAGGCCAATAAATCGCGCCGTGTAAAAACAGGCTTAATTGGACTTTGTTTCAAAAACAAATATATTTAATTACGCATTCCTTTACAATAACCTTGTTTATATAGTTTATAGTTACTCGACCAAAATTTTGGAATTCTTGTATAATATAGTGACACTTAGCGGAGAAAATGCGTTCCATACAATCATGAATCAGCACATGATTACACAGAATACCGACCTGATAATACATTAATGAATACTGAACTGTGACTGAACATTAAAACAAAAATTAAAGAAAGGAGAACGGTTTGGTTTATTGAGTAAAGAAAGAGATTGCGGTTATTTATGTATTTCTAAGAACGTGTGTACTTTAGTAAATTTAAGAGAAGTTAATACAGTAAAAGTGTATATTTTATCTCATTAGTAAGGAGCGGACCGACGGCTGTCTCGATCAACTATGAATCACACGGCATCGGCGGGCTGCAGTCATTCGGCTTTAGCATGCATATGCGTTGGTGGTTGAGATACTCGTATCGGTCAGTACTACTTGCGCGGTCGTTTGTTCAACGTTCAACGTAAATCCCACGCTAGCAAAATGCGATTTTTCAGTGCCGTAGATGCGTGTTAGATTTATCATACGTATGGAACATAAGGTTGTATTTTACTTAATAAAATGAAAGTAATACAAATGTAAGTTATGTTAGGCATGATTTATTCACATCAATTATTTGCATATATTGTAAATTCTCTTGTGCGAAATGGGTACGTATTAAAGCATGTCTATTAAACATAAAGTATTTAATTTACAAAATGGAAAATTAGAAAAAATATTAAATAAAAGTAAATCATGTTAAAAATCCACATTTGCAACTTTCTCCACATTCTCGGAGTAAAAAGAGCAGGCTTCTAACCACGTACCCCATCTAGTTATGGTAGGTGATGGGGGTAATGGAAGTAACGGATATTTTTCTTTGTAGATAGTAACTCTTGCTGGCGCTTTCAAAAAGATTTCTTCCTACTGCTAATCAATTCATTTATGTTTGGAAATTGCTCTTTGACGAACTCTGTAATTCTATGCAAAGCATAGGCACTGCATGTAATATGCAGCATATTTTCAAATTTATCTTTTAGTAATTTACCAACCTTTCTCATATAAGCGCTAACAAAAAGTAAAGCTTTTTCTCGTCTCACAGCACCTTTGAATAAATCATCAATTACTTCAACTATCGTATTTGCATTCACCCGTTCAAGAATTTTGGTCGTTATCAAGTACGGTTTAGTTGGCTGATCAGAATGCAAGACACCAATAATAACATGAACCATGTTCCTGCCTAATATATCCATGGTCTCATCTGCGCTAATCCAAAAATAGTTGCCTCCCACATGTTCTCGAATTTTATTCTTTACGCTGGCATAAATCTTTGGAAGATAATTTTTGCGTAAAGTTGATTCGTCTGGAATATGTTTGCCTGTATATTTTGCAAGAAATTGTCTGTAAATTGCATTATCTAGCTTTTTAAATGGAATGTTTGCAGCCACATGTGCTTCGCAAAGATCGCTATAAAAATTATCAGCTGATCTGCATGGATTCTGGTAAATTTCAATTTTCGTATGATCTAGCAATCTTGAATTTTTTAAGCATTTCAAGTTCACTGAACATAGATTACAGTAAATTTCCGTATCACTAACAATTGTGATGCAGTCATGATTCTAAATCAAAGAAGTCATGGTTTCTTGACAAGGACGTTTATTAGGGGCCATAATAATTACGGGAAAATGGCAATGAAGAATAATATGTATTGCTATTTTTAACAAATAAAATAAAAACAATTCTTTTAATATAAAAGGAAGGAAGGAAGAAATGTAGCGACGCCTACTCTCAAAGAAATAAAATAATTTCTACAATTAAAACTGTAATAAAAACGACAATCCTAAAAATGAACTAAAAATGAGCCAAATAAAAAAAAAAAGATAAATTGTAGCAACGCCTACTCGAAAAAAAATTAAACAATAACAGAAAAAAACTTGCTAATCCTAAACCAAATAAGTTAATTATGTCTAAAAGTTGTATTAACAAAAGATCTTGAAAATAGGATACAATCAAATGTAAAAATGATAATCCGGAAATCAAAACATAACTACTGTATCTTGCTATTAAGAGCGCACTGTTCATTGAAGGGATAATCGTGACTGCAGGTGTTCGGTACGACTCTGTTCGTGCGTCTCCGTGACGCAATAGGGACAGCCGTCGGTCCGCCCCATACTCATTAGTTTTGACGTGAATGAAAATAGTAATAAAAAAAAAATAGAACAGCTAACTTTCCGTTATCTAAACTCATAATAAGTATTTGTTTTGAAATTCTCAGAGAAAACAGATGTGTAAAATGTGAGAACAATAATTTAGTAACCTAAAAACAACTGCTTGTTTGGCCAGCATTGGTTTTCTGACAAATTTACCTAAATCCTTATAACCCTCTAAAATGTCCTTGAGTTGAATAGTCCAATGATCTTTTAAATGCCACTTAAAATTACAAGGAAATTATAATACAGTTGCAATATTCAATTTCGATAATTATCGCTCCGTGATACCAACACCAACATAGAAAATTTTCTGTTGTTTGCTACTCCTTTACTGTATTTTCAAATTTGCCGACATGTAAATCACGCGCCCTCTGGCCCTCATTTCCCAAAACTATTATTGGCTGGATAAGTGTAAATTATATGAACAAGGATAAGGAATTTATTGCATTTAAATAAAACATTACAATCCAACATTATTTGTAGGAAGAATGAAAAGAGACATCTTTTTCAATGTCCTGCAGAAATAGCCCGATGATGATATTTGTCGAAATTGATCGCTAAAAGTAAAATAAAAAATACAAAAAAAATCCACTTGGTATTGAGCTGAATCTATATTCATTTACCCTTCATACTATGGATACCAATTTGAGCGATTTCATCAATTTTTTTTTGAAGAATGAAAAATGTACTTACAACTTTGAAATCTAGGAAATTATCTTGGAATAATTTTCACAATATTCGAACAACAAAGCTGGTAAAGCGGCATACAATAGTAAAATAACAGTTATAGATAATATAAAAGAAAAATTGTGTTAAAGTTGAGACGTTTTCTGCTACAAAGAAAAACACGTTATTTGTTATTCTAAATGATTCAAAAAAAAAAAGAGAAACAACTGCAAATGTAAATGGAACGAATAAAATAAGTAAACATTAGATCATTTTATAAACACATTAAACAAATATGAATTTACTAAACTTAATATTTTGTAATAATAGTAAGTAAACGCGGATTCTTTGATTTAACAAATCTAGCAACCTTTCACAAAGTAAATTCCTATTTTCGATTAAATTGAATCTGTACCTTACAATAATCCGCATCCCCATGATACGCAAGATTTCACAAAAATATTGTAATTGAAAAACAGCTAGTTAAAAAAATATTTTATGTCTATTAAACGATACCTATATTGATTTTTATGACTAACATTTTAATAATACTAAATTAATTTAAATCACATTCCCCAATAATTCATTTGTAGGTAGTTTTACTTCTTTTAATTTCTATTTATTACAATTAAGAAAATAAGAAAGGAAAGTCGTACTGCCATTACTCTTAGTGTAAACGAAAGCGCACAATTTACCATGTCACCTCACCTTTTATTATCACTCCTACATTCTAAATTCGAAACTGATTTCAAGGCAAAACGTTATTGTAGATGGGCAATCCTCAAATACTGCAATCACTAAAGAAGGATATACCTACCATTAAAGCTAAAATGAAGACTGAATAATTCATGTACATATTTGTAATCCCGCGACGTTAAAAAAAAAATGATAAGTAAAAGTTAATGAAGCTGAATCAAATTCAAATATCGTAATACTTTGTATTTGCATACCTAGGATGATATATTTATCAGTATTCTGTTTATGTAGAGATGTAAAAGTGGAGGACGTGAGGTAATATACGGTGAATTTTCATGTTTGATAGAATTTTTGAAGTTATTTTCTGCTTGGATATCAACAAAATTGAATCTATTATACATCTTAAAAAAATATCACAAATGAAAAGATTTGTACACTTAATATTGGGGAAAAGAGGTGCACAACTCGAATGCGTAACTCGAATTAGATGTATGTGCGTATAAGGTGATAGATCTTTATTTTCGATTTCCTTGTAATCTCAATAGCTCAAAGCACAGTAAACGCCTAAGACTAATAATTAGTTAGAATATTAAGCTTTCAGGATATTTCATTGGAGACTTTTCTTTTGGCTGATACTGTTGTTCTTTTCTTGAAGTTATGCTTCACTAACTGCAAAGTTCTGCTGTCTTCTTTCTTTGGTATTTCACGATAGGTTTCTTCTTTGTGTTGCTGACATTTTATATCAGATTAGTATTTCATTTAACTTGAAAACGATCCCGAATCCAAAGTTGAAATTACTGGTCCCAGCCCATTAATTTGGAAATTTTATCTCTTAAGTTCTTCTTAAATTTATGCAGTTTCGAGCATTTTCTAACGTTATTTTGGCTTCTTAAATATAAAAATGTCCAAGACCGATAAGCTCTTGCAACCGAAATAGAAGAGAGTTAGAAAGGAATATCAAGGAAAGCTAAATTCATCTGCTCCCTTAATTTTTATACAAATTTTTATGATAAAACGCTATTTAAATATATTTATCAAAAAATTATTCCCAAATTCTTACAAATCAATTGTCATCATCAATTATAAAGTGCCTTAAGAAGGTCTGCTAGTGTATGTAGAAATCCTTATCCAAGTATTTGGAATATAATCCTTTCTTTCTTGGTTTGGGTTTACAAAATTCAACTTTAAGTCAATTTCACTACCAACGATATAAAATATACAAAAATAAATACAAAGAGATAAGATTCACCGTATATCACCTACTAAGTGCGCAATGTAGCACTATCATTAACTACCTATCTAAAAAAATCTAGTCTATCTTCGTAAACTAATATAAATACTTAGTATTAAGTAAACCTACATAATTATAATTAATTATTATATACATGGAGCTAAAAAAATGAAAATCGAAGACAAAAACAGTGCGAAGTAAAAAAAAGTACGATAATAGTAAAATTTGTTGTTATTCCTTCACCATTCAGCACGATGTTGAGACGGCGGAGCCTCATGAAGGAATATCAACAATTTATCTCGTCTCATAATCTAATGTAATCCATTTCTTAAATGTCGGCGTATTCGTACTACGAAATTTTCCGAAATTTTATGTGCCAAACATAATAATAAACGTTCTTATGTCGAGGAAGCCAAAAAGAAATCCGTTTTTATTTTTGAACGATTACCGATTATACTACGGGATTATTGATCGAAATAATCAACAATAACTCAAGTACAAGTTTTGCGTAAGTAGGTTACCGTTGAAGTGCGCATGTCGTATTCGATATAAGTGTGGAGTTTTTTGTAAAGATTGCGTTACGGATCGGTTATAAAAATACTCTCGTGTGTTAGTTCTGTTGAATTATTCGTTGTCTATTTTGTTGATCTTTTAGATACATACTTAAAGAAATATAAAATTACCAGATACGTTAAATTATAGAAAAAAATTGCGTATATTTTTTGTGGATATTAGGTATTGAAGAAAATCAAAATTGTTGGTATCTATTTATTAATTTTGAACCATTAATAGACGTGTATATTGAAAACATATGTATGTAAATATAATTTTGGGCCTAAGGTTTTTATTTTTAAAATCTGCAAAATGTTTACAATACACTAGTTTGCACTAATCATAGTTGAGATTTAGTGCATTTAGGAAGCAATTTTCTGTTATTGTTGTTGTTATAAAAGTCTCGCATAAGTGTTGAAAGTTTCCACTCAAAAAGCATAAAATTTGAAATTGTAATTTTAATGTGCAAAAAAATAAAAATTTCATTTTCTTTTAAATCTGAAGCTATCCGCGTAAATGCAACATTTATCGAAGCTTTGGTTATTACCCGTAAAGTAACATTTTTTTATTTTAACAAACATTGATAACTAACATGATTTTTAGCGGCCATTTTGTGTTACGCTTTATGTAGTTGCACTTTTTCTTAACTAAAAAATATCCAAAACAACACGGTATACTATTAAAAAATTGTAAACGTTTTGCTGTTATTGATCATTTATTTATTGTTCATGTTCAAATTTGCATTTATGTATATCTATTTTACTAAACTACAATTACTTTAAATTTTGAACATGAATCAATTTGATGTACACTTTATATTCCTGCTGTTTAAAAATATATATAAGTATTCTAATTTCATGTTGGTGTACAATATATTCATTACGATTACAACTTAGCATCGCTCGTTAGATTTTTACCTATTCACGTACAAGTTATTTGTTAAATATTGTCTCTTTTTATATGATTGCGAACTATTTACGTGTGGAAATTTCATAGTAATTATATTAAAATACATTTTTATTAACGAATCGGACAGGCCTAAGTTATTAATTGACCTGTATCATTATCTCTCACTCGAAAATTGAACCCAACCTATTATTATTAAATAGAACGGGTACGGGTGTCTGATTTCATTGTCGTATATCGATACAACACCTATTTATTACATATATCTCTATTTCGAGCAAAAAATTTCAAATTGTTATTCATGGTAATCCTGAAAGAAAAAAAATACCTATAAACTCACTCTGTAACAATCATTTTGTTGGAAATAAAATTGAAAATTTTCATGTGATGTTTTCATCTTTTAAAAGCATTCTGTTACTATTACCATTAATCTGAGACTAACGATTGGTTACTGGATGTCTTAGTAACGCTGCGTTCACATAGGGTGGCGCGAAAGTAGTGTAAGAATTTGGCAACTGTGACCAATGATTTGCTTCATCCTAACCTAACCTAAATTTATCAGTTCATATTAACAATTGCTTTTGTGATGCACGGAATTGCACAGAATGTTGAACATTATTTTCTGCATTTGTTTTTGAATTTGTCATACTATGTAACGTTTCTGTGCAATTCCATGCATTGCAAAAGCAATTATTAATATTAGCAGATAAATTTAGGTTAGTTTATGATGAAGCAAATCATTGGTCACAGTTGTCGAATTCTTACATTAATTTGGCGCTAGCCTATGTGAACGCTACCTATAGGTGTTTCGTACATTTTTCTTGCTTCTTTGTGGTTGTACTAATAATGTTTGGAATAATTCCAACAGTAGGGTGCAGGAGCAAACCTACGTGATATGGAAGACCCTTTAATGCAGTGAATAAAAATTAAGTCAAATTCTCAATTGTATATTCAAAGAAATATCAACGTTGTCATTTTTAAATGACTGCCAAAACTGCCACTACGTCATAATATTCATTTAGATGTACATTTCTGACGGGAAACATAACCTTAAAATATTTTTGTGTAAAGAAAACGTCACGCTTAGCGCATTGTAAAACATGGAAAATAGAGTTCATACAAGTTATTCTAAACATTATACTGTTTCACTATGTCAAACGACTTCAATTAAATCACTAGGAAAATATGTTGCCATTCGGAGAAGTGCATATATAAAAAACTGAAAGTTATGGTTATAGGCTATAAGGCATAATTAAAGTAATTCATCTAACAATACAAAGGGATTTGTTTGTGGAGATAATTTTAATATGAATATATTTATACGGGCTTATTACAATATGTACTTTTATTTATAATACGATGGTCCGAACATGTTTTAGATCATGGTGCATTCATTATCATTATACAGCGTAGAGCTATCACTTTTGGGGTACCGGGTTCAAACTTCGGGCCCGCAACTCTCAGAGTAAGATTTTCCGTAGTTTTCCTTACTCCAAATTTGGTGAATCTTAAGACACTCTACAGGCGCAGGCGTAATAATATCTCATGGCCGGTCAATGCCCCTTGTAATTGGCGAAAGCTGTTGGGGGATGTCAAGGCATGAACTATTATTACTATTATCACATCGTTCTAATTTCACCTATCCAATCATTTTATTAATATAGCTCTTTCTCATAAACCTAACGTGGAAAGGAGAGTTTGCTAAAAATGATTAAAAATATTGAATAGGGGGATAATCTGTGTTCCGTTTATTATAAGTTTTTCATTTACAAAGATTATTATTTTTTTTTAATTTTTAATAATAAATGGCTTAGACACCCCTCCTGGGGATCTCGCCGCTTCAGATGAAGGTTTCTAGATCCCTCATTAAGGGGAGGATCAGTCTCTGTTCCTTCCTATTCCACTCTTTCGCATATCCTTCCCCATTTTTTTTTTTAATTACTTACAGTTAATGTTGCGCGTGTATTATATGTGTGTGTGTGTTTTCCTCTTCTGATTTTCCTCTATTTTAGCAGTTATGTCCAATATCCTCTTGGGATAACCCTTCTGATCGTCTTCTAATTACATTTTCTTGGTTGTTTCTTCAAATTGTTTTTGTTCGATTAAATACTCTTCATTATTACTTGTAACTATTTCTGTTTCACTTTAACAGTTTTTTAATACTTTAGAGTTGATAATTTTGGCAACGTTTAAGTTTAAAATACAATTTCTAGATTCATCAGTCGAAAAACATGTTTGTTTACTGTCAGAATTTTCGTATCTGACTTCTTGTTTATCGGTTGTCTGGGTGCTGCCAATCTAGCTACTTGATATTTAAAATTTTGATGTACTGATAATCGATTTTGATGTTGCAGATGACGTAAAGGATTTTGTTGCTTGATTTCCAAATGCAGTGTCTTTGTGTCATTTTTTACAAATTATGTTTCAAAACGTAAAATACTTAAAATAACCTGGAACTTCGATTATCCCCTGTAACATAACATTAATGGAGTCTTTTTATTTTTCTTTAATAAAAGATTAATAATATAAATGATCGAAATGGTGAAATTCGAATACTTAATCTGAAATAATTCGAATACTTAATCTGAAATAATTCGAATACTTAATCTGAAATAATTCGAATTCCGCAAATGCTCGGTTAAATTTTAATATTTTATGAATTTTAATATAAAATTGATCGAAATGAATATAGTAACGTATAAACACTCGCTCTTCATGTGGGATGTCCCACTAAAATATATTTATAATGCTGGGGCCACACTAACGTCTAATGCCGTTGGTTATCGAATTATTTGACATTAAGCACAAGTGTAACCATGACTTAACGCGCTTCTATTAACGGCGTTAGACGTTAGACAATAGCCCAAATGGCGATCTTTTTTGACACATCAAAGCGATTTAACGCGTTATTTGACGTCATTCATTCCACTGCTTTGACTACACTAGCGTTTTGTATTGTGAACGCAACAGGTTCGAGCTTCTAGTTTATGATTTTTAAAATACTCGAATTATCGATTTTAGAAGTGTTTCAAACATACACTTACACAATAGACCATTGCAGCAGCCTCAACCTTCACTTTGAAATGATTTGATCGGAAACTTAGACATCAAATACAAGCGTAGCCATTCAATTTCGGCGTAGTTTATATTTTCTAACGCCTCAATTATTGCGATAATGGACGTTAGACATTAACGTTAGTGTGGCCCAGCATAAAGAATACTGTAATGTACTAACAGACAGTCTGGTACATATTTTTGCTTTGATCTCTAATTTCTGTAGCCATAAAACATTCGTTTTTCTTATGAGTTCCATGAAAATAAATACATCTATGTTTAATACTTGATGCATGATAGATATACACACTGAATAGAATTGATAGAATAGAAGATGCGTTTGGTAGACACAGGCTCAACACTGTTGTCAAATCTTTATTTCAATGAATTTGCTTGTATTTTATTTTTTGATATTACTATTAACTGCCGATTGGCACCAGATCTATTTTAATGAAAAATGTTCTCTTTTTTTAGTATTTATATTTTTAATCTGTTTTATATACACCTAGATTATTCCTTTTTTAAAATGTTGCCAAACTTACATCATAAATAGAGCGGGTACTTTTTAAATTTCACGGATGATTAAGTTGGTAGTTCAAGCATATACGCCAATTTCTTAACGTAATACAGATAAATATATCCTTTATATACATATAGCATTTTGGAAAATTTTAAAATGAAGTCCAGAAAATTTTAGAGCAATGTTAATGACGATAAAGACGTAATTTTCTTTTCTTGTTTGGAAAAAATATTGGAGAGTACAGGAGATGGTAAATTTAATGGAAATGTTATTTTATTTTTTACCTTTAGCATAATTTTTCCATTTGTTGCACATTTATTTGTTTTTGTAATATACTATAACGTTTTAATTTATTGAAGATTGAACAAGAAGGCCTCGCAGCTCTTTGATGACGTTATGCTGTTTAGGCGATGTATCGCCATCACGCTATTAGCCTAAGCGGTAAAGGAATCGTTTTTTTTTGTATTTCTTTTTTAAGTTTTGAACTTTCAAAGCAAAAACCAAACGCATAACCGAGCACCGTTTTCGTGAAAGATGTATTTGTGGTGGATATTTAATCGACTAATTATTATTATTTATAATTGTACATGTATTTGAACGAAACTAAGGTTGAAATGATACGGTAATTGGAATTTTATTCGAAATTTTGTTCAATTTCACGAGAACATTTACAGACATGTTATTTAACCAAGGTCTTAAATTTCCTATTATGTGGCGTTTTACCTAATCTATCATTACTTTTCCAAGAATCATTTTAAGTAGGGTATTTGCAGAACAAGCTATTATAATTGTTGCATCGCTGTGAATATGACATTTACATTTTTCATTATCCAAAATGGCTACGTTCGGTGTTATAATTTAAAATATATTGTATTAAAACAGAATGTTTATTACATACATTTAAAAACATCTCTCCCTGTTTAACAATAATTTTGTTAAATCTAACGTAAGAACAATAACATCACGTTTTTGTCAAATACAACGAACAGTTAGGGAATTGAGTTGGAATAGCCCCTTTTTTTAGCCTAAGACGTTTTAAACTTACAGTTTTAGTTTCACCGGTCCTTGAATCTGTAGCTGTTGAAGAATAAATAATATCTTCTTTTATTTATAAAGTGTAACTCACATGCAAAACAACCGATACCACCTTAGTTACCTCGTTTTCATCGCCTATACAACACTAGAAAAGTAGTGCAGGTATCACCAATAAAGTACGGAAATATCACTACACAGTATTTCTTTAAATGAAACCAATATAATTTGGATACATCAATTTAAAACGCAGAGATAGTCTCAGTGTGTAAACGCGTTTATTACCCTAAATCAAAATACGTCACAGCCTGCTGGCTTCAAAGCTGTTTAGCCTTGTATTCTCGGTAGTAACGGTATAACCTTGTAAGATGTAGGTAAATACAGATCTGACAACAATGTTGTGATTTTTTCTAGTAAACGAAGCTGACTGCTATCATATCTACTCAGCGTATGTATAATTTCATCACAAGCGACGCACGCACACTTTTCGGGTACCGATTCAGCATGTTTATTAAATTCTTTCTTGGACATCTTCCATACACATTTACCTTGTACAATTTCGTTACAAAACAACAATAGGATAATACTAAAATCGAAATAGAATTATGTTTTTAAAACGTACAAATTCGTTCGAATGGATGTAAACATGAGGTACTTCAGATGGCAATCGTATGTATTCGACTATATCCGAATGTGGTCGATAGTTTTTGATTTTTAATCTTTTCTTACATATATTTAATAAGTTGACTTGGCGTTTTTATACAAGAAATACACCTGACATTAATATCAGAAATGGATATATGTATATAGTACCTAGGTCCTTACTAGGTTTTCAATAAACAATACGGAACGTCCCAAAACTTGACATAACATTTCTATTGAACGACGCTACTCATCTCAGAAAAGCTGTTTTTACTTAGCAAGTAGTTCGTTGCAAAAATTAAAAAAAAAGTTGCGATAGCTTGTATATATATTGTATATAAAATAATGTTCAAGTTTGGAATATTTTTCTGCAGTAAGGTGAGCAAAATTACGTTTTGTATATATTCAGACCCCATTATTATTTACGCATTTCTTTCTATCCAATATTTATTTTACAATTATTGTCGTATTTTCATTTATGCACGGATTATGGAATAATTATGGACTGTTTATTGATTTTTATTTGCGGAATGTATATATGTGCCCGTTTTTTTTTCTTTTAAATGTTCTATTTCTTTGACTATTTAAACAAAATACATACTCATAGTTAGTAATGGATATATTTTATTTTTTATTGTTTATATGGAATTATCTTTTATAATTTTTCAGATACGGCTAAGGAAACCGTCAACAATGCTTACGAGAATAACAACTCGTTCTACACGAGTTCTCCTCAGAAAATCAACGGCAGCATCAGCGGTTATAGCTTAGCAACGACTGTTAATTTATACAAACAAACAAATAACGAAGATATGAGCGTGATTACGAATGCAGTGAAAGAGGAATATATGAATAGCGTGAATTCGAATATAACCCCGAATACAACAACGATAATAGCGGATATAGAAGGGGAAGTAAGGAAAAAACCGAAGAACGAAAGAACGTATTACATAGCGAAGGAACTTCTGATGACCGAAATCACCTACAAGAAGGATTTAGATGTTATTAACGTGGTATGTTTATGCATTTTTATTATGATTCACAGAATTGAATATTGCTTCATTTAACATTACACATTTATTAGTGGTTTAAAGAAGAAGTTGATAAAGATAATGTGGATGATTGTTCGATTAAAGTCCTCCTAGATCTTATCGCACCTTTGGCAGACGCCCATGGATTCCTCGTAAAGGATCTTGAACACAGATTGCAAAATTGGGATGGTAGCGGCCCTAACGCAAAAGTAGGACAAATTGTCGATGTTCTACTAACGCATCTTCCTCCTCTTATACCGGTAATATATTTCCTTTTGTATACAAAAAGAGAAGAAAGCAATACTGATAATGATATTTTATTTTTAATCTCTAGATTTACGAAGAATATTTAGATGGCCACGTATTAGTACTGGAGAAATTAGACATGGCTTTCAAGCAAAACGGCCTCTTTGAGCAAATCTACAGGGATTTCGAATCGCAAAAAGTTTGCTATTTACCTTTGACTACCTTCGTCTTGAAACCCCTTCATAGGCTGCTGCAATACCAAGCGATATTACAACGTAAGTTAGACTGATTGAAAGAAAAAAAAACAAACTTGTTTTTCTAGCATACAAGAAAATGTGTCTGATTGCAACAGACACAAAATTCCCATTAATTTTCGTATTACTTTGCGAAATTCTTTAGCATTTTACATTGCTAGGGTAAAATGTCTATACAATTCTTGTGTACGCTCGAAATTGGAATATGCAAACTTGGTATGGAATCACAAAAGCTGGCTTTTGAGAAAGTACAAAGAAAGTTTCTTAAATCTTTTTTTTCTAGAAGAAGGTGTATACCTAGAGGTTTTGATTTTGGGAGCATTGCTTCAAAGTTCAAGTACAATCTTTTCAAACAAGACGTTGGTTATCCAGTTTCACATTTCTGAATAAATTAGTTCACTGCAAAATAGATTGTCTATACCTGTTATCCTATTTAAATTTCTTGATACTGTGCTAGACATGCTAATACATCTCCTGAGAGAGATGAAGAACCAACTTTTGGCTCTTAATTCCCTCATTGTTTTTATGCGTATAGATTTTAATGCAAGCACTAACTGTAAACAACTAAGAATGATAACAATGAATTTTTAATTATGTTTAGCTACATTACCGGCCGCAATTAGAAATACTGAAAAAATATACTGAAAACGAAATTACAGTTTTGCATTTAATAAAATACTCTTAAAACAAAGAAATTGATAGTCTTTATTCAATTATAAAATTTATTTGGCATAAAAGAATTAAGTCCTCGTTTCGTCGAAATGTCCACCTCGATTATTAATAATTGCGGCACACACTTGCGGCATTCTTTCTATCAATTTCCTCAGAGTAGCGGCTTCTATTTTAAGCCAAGCTTCTTGTAGTTGTTTCCACGACGATTCCTTGGAAGTTGGAGGATTTATTTTCACCTGCCTATCGAGTTCCTCCCACAAAAGCTCTATGTGATTAGCATCTGGACTTTGAGGAGGCTATTTCATTATTTTGATATCGCTTTCGCGCTCCACCAATTCTAAATATTTGCGGCACAGTTTAGAGGTGTGTTTCGAATAATTATCACGTTAAAATATAAAATAGCCACCGATTATTCTCATTCCAGATGGTATAGCATTTGTTTCCAACATTTCCCGGTAGCGCTCTTTTTTTAAAATTCCATCTATTTTAACCAGGTCTCCTACGGATGCAGCGCCACAATAACCTCAAACCATTACCGATTCGCTCCCATGCTAGACTGTTGGTACTACACATGATTCTGCAACTCATTCTCCTTTCGACCTTCGAACGAACGTTTTTCTCTTGAAACCAGAGCTCAAATTTGGACTATAAGACATTTTTTCACTCATCAACTGTTAATCCAATGTTGATGCTCCCTAGCCCACTGCATCCGTTTTATTTTATTTTCTTGCATAAGAGTGGTATACGCAACGCTGTTCGACCAAATAAACCACCCTCTCTTAATCTCCTTTTCACGGTGGTTAAATTAACTCGTTTTTCACGGTCAATACTTATTTCAGCCGTTATTTCAGGTGCAGTTTTTCATCTACTCCGTTTACTCGTCTTAATTATTCTTAGATCTTCCGTTGGTGTTGTCACTTTCCGTGGTCCTGTTCGTTTTCTATTTAATAATGTGCCAGCCTCTTGATACTTCTTAACGTTATACTCAACAGTTCGGCGACTTAATTTCCATTTTCTTGCAATATCTCTGTTACTTCGGTCAAGATTATGTAAAGCAACAATCATTGTGCGGTTTTCTAAAGGCAACTTTCTTGTCTTCGACATTTACATAATCTTATTATAGATATTCACTGTTTAAAAAGAACAATAACCACTAAATCTAAGTTAATAATTCTAGTTTGGGTAAATAGGGAATTGTCATCTTTACCTGCACTATATTAAATATTTATTAGTGAAGGATAATTGTATTACATTTCCGGTCTTTTTGAGGCCCTACCTGCACCCCTAATTATAGAATTAAGGCGATTCAATAATGTTCTAATATCCAATTAAAAGTGTAGGTAGGCAAATAATTATGGCCGGTAGTGTATGTATGTGCTTACCCTCCTATTATACAGGCTGTCTCACAAGGAACTGCATCGATCAATATATAAAAGAGTGTATATACAACAGTACTACAAGCCCTATAGGCCCATGGCTTCAATTGTTTTTACTACTGACTTCCACTTCTTCCTATCCATCGTTTTGCCTTCCCAATCCTGTATTCCTACCTATCTAATATCATGTTTGACTGCCTCCAACCATCTTGGTCTATCTCTTCTTTTTTTCTGGCGTTCTCCTTCGAAAAGTGCTTTCCTTGTAGGACTTTGATTCGGCATTCGGTATACATGACTTAGCCATTTTGTCCTCTGAGCTTTAACTGTTTGTATGATATTTGCATGTTGGTAAACATCCACAATTTATTTATTAATTCGTTTTCTCCATTGTCCATCTGCATCTTTTATACCTCCAAATATACTTCTTAAAAACCTTCTTTCCCAAATTCCAATTTTCATTTCATTATTTTTGTTAATGATCCACGTTTTACAACCATAGATAGCTGTAGCTCGGGTTATTATTCTATATGTTCTTATTTTTGTTGTTCTACTTGTTAATTTAAATTTTATCATTTTCATCAACGCCTCCATCGTTCTATTTCCTTTAGCCAGTCTCTTATCTATTTCAACATCTTCTTTCTTGTCCGTAATTGTTACTCCTAGATTCAACCCTTTCAAATATGTATTCTTTATTTATTCCTCTCAGTGAAATAATGTTACTCTGTGTTTTCTTCACTACTTCCATTTCTAGATATTTAGTTTCTTCTTCATTAATAAGAAGTTCATATCCCTTTGCTTTTTCGTTCCAATTGTTTAAAAGCCTGCTTTAGTTCAGCCAGCGTACGCTATGACCTGGTGTCTGCTGTGGCAGATTAAGCCTGCTGTTTCTGTCGCGCTATCTCTGAATATATTGCCTAAAAGCAAGTTAAACACAACCAAATTTACTATTTTCTTGGGTATCCCTAGATTCAGCATCGCATTAACCGTTTTGTTTCTAATAATTGAATCATAAGCCTGTTGGTAGTCAATAAACAACATATGCAATCCCAAATTTTGCTTGTATATAAAAGAGTATAATTTGGACAATTCTGAAAACTTGGTAATATACCAAAGCTTGTATATACTGTTGAACTAAATTATTTTCAATTATCTAAAACTTTCGGTTATACCGGAAGCAGCTGTCAACTTTATTTTAAATAGAGCACAGGTATATATGTATCAAAAATGTAATAATTTTTGAAGTCCAAGCTCAATTTTAAGGTTTGTTGGAAGATACAATTATGTTGCTATTTCTAACCGTATTTGAAATATTTGCACTTTTTGAAAATTTTTGGCAAATGGACTACTGCATGTGAACTTTTTAATTGTGAAAATGTTTAACTTCGAAATGTTGCAGAACCGTTGACCCTAGAGGGTAGGATTAAAAACCTAATGAATTTTTCGAAAACATTATACAGCGTGTCCGATAATTACAATTAAACTTTCGAATGGAAAAAGTGGCAAAACTTAATTTTTGTCATATTCATTACGAATTCAAAATGGATCCTTTTCAAAATATTTAGGAAAACATATTGTAACACAATTTTCTTCCAAAAAAGGAGTACCCGGCAATGAGAATGTAACTTACCTAGTCTTTTAAAATGCCATCCAACTTTGAAGATATCCTTGTTAGTCATAACCATTAGGAAACAATCCAGCAATAATGAAACTTTGAATTGTCAACTCTCATGGAAGACCGTCCGCAAATATCTAAAACTTCTATAAACTTCATTAAATATAGTGAAAGCAATTACAATCAGCAATTTTTATGTTTACAGGATTACTCTTACATTACGAACCGAATCATCCAGACAGAGCGGATTGCCTGACTGCGAGCGATACATTGAAAGACCTAATGCTTCCCGTATCAGAAACGCTTGCCTGCTCCGAAAACTTGGCGACTCTGTGTGAACTGCAGAGGGACATAGTGGGTTTCGACAATCTGGTACAACCGGGGCGAACGTTCATCCGACACGGTTGTCTGCTGAAGCATTCGAGGAAAGGTTACCAGCAGCGGATGTTCTTTTTGGTACGATATACAAATCGATACGTTCGAAAATGAAGCCCGTTTTTGATTTCATTCGTTTTAGTTTTCTGACATTCTTTTGTACACATCCAGGTCACAAGCTACGTTACAATTTAAAGTGCACGGCCATATGCCTCTTAGGGGTGTTTTAATTGAGGAGCCGGAGGGCGAATTGGCCAGTATAGGACTTATTATTTATGGTTAGTTTTATTTTGACGCTTTTTTTCCCCTTCAATTTGCTGTGTTAAGGCATGTTATTGTTTGCTTTGCATACCTACGCATTAATAAAATATATAAGTATTTTTTAATTGTTTCAGGCGGAAACAGATCTTTAACTGTAGCGGCTAATTCTCCTGAAGAGAAGGAGAGATGGAAAGTCGATCTGCAAAATGCTATTCAGCACGCTAGAGATAAGACAGATACGAAGATTACCTATTTAAGTTTAAAGAGTTGTAGTAAGTACCTATGTTGGCTCAATTTATTCCCCAAGAAGGACGTAGTTTATACGATTATTTAAAGATCCTATACATATAGTGTCGTGTCAATGCGTAAGTCATATCTCACCTGCATACTCAATCTTAGGTTCTTCTGACGAAATAATGGATCAGTGTGGTACTGACGTGGCAACTCAAACCAAACCAACGACTCAAAGAAGTAATACAACCGTCCACGTGTGTTGGCATAGAAGTACTAGCATATCTATGAGGGATCAATTATTAGCTGTAGAGGTTAGTAGCTTTTCAATGGGGATGAATCATCTTTGCCGGTTCGGAAGATTGTATCTATATGAATGACGCAACCGTTCGTGGCTACCCAAAGTTTTTTTAAGTTAATATTTACAGAAGCCTCCGTTTCTCGAGAAATGTACAAACAGCGGTTATAATGTTCGGTATTTAAATTAAGCAACGCATGCGCATTTGTATGCTTCCAAACTGCTAGCGAGATGTGCATAATATTGCATTAAGTTGGTATGGCATACACGTTGGTCCAGATACGATCCCATCTAGTCGCAGTATATCAAAGCGCGCAGCGGTACGCACGCTTATTATAAACACGCATGTCCGCTCAATCACGTAATATTATAATTCAACACCTTCTGATAAAACGTGTTAATACAGAATTACTGCGTAATTTTTCTGTGTTCTTAGATTACGTTAGAAAGTACAGTTTCTTATATTCATTTTGTCGCTGCTATGCGATGTAGGAGAACGAAAACGTAATTCTAAGTAGGAAAATAAATAACGATTCTATAAATTCGATAAAACTAAACTCTTTAGTTTAGTTTTATGGAATTTATAATTATTTATTATTTATAATATGTATTTTATAATTATCATTTGGTTTGTTTGAACCCCTCACAGTAGCTGTACGCATGTCTATCAATTCCAGTTCTAACATCGGAGTAGGCTCGAACGGATTTGTAATAGAGAATTATGTAACTATGATAAAAAGCAAAATAACTAGATTCCAAGAATTATCTTTGCAACAATCGAGCTTTATTATGTATTTTTGTTGAATTTATAAATCAAATGAAGCTTACATGACGATATTTCCAATAAATACGGCACATATGATTGGTACATGACTCCTGCTTTGTAAATCTATGAATCTAAACATTCTTTAAAAGAACAACCTGAAAAGATATTGGATTACCTTAATTCGTAAATAAATTAGTTATGAAAACTAATTTGAAGGGACGGTATATTTTTCTTATGGTAATAACGACTGCGCATGCTCAAGTTCGGCGAGAATTACAAATACCTGCTCTTCTACAAGAACTATTAGAACTATTCGGAACGGAATTTGGATTACGAATAGTGTGGGGTTCGAACAGCGAATGAACAGTTCTCAGAATTTGTAATTCTAGAACTGCACGGCTCGAACACAATCTTCCGCACCCGCAAAAGTGATTCAGCCTATACAGGGTCATTCACGACAATGGCCTATTAAAAGTATCTCTGGAAATAATCAAGGTATTTTTTTTTTAATTTTGGTGTGCGTTATTATGGATAGTGATGTACTTCCTAAAAATATTTTCAACTTCATGGCGTTCTTGATTACGCCGGAAATGGATATCAATTTTCTCGTTTCAAATGGTATATCTTGTATATTATGGATCCATTGGACAATAAATACAAGTTCAACAATATACAATATCGATATACCTTTGAGATATTCATTTTTTTTCAGAAAATTTTGGCAAAGACAGAGTTTAACTTAAATATCAATATCTTCTGTTCGTTATTCGTTATTACCCATGCAACCCCACACTTTGAGAACCACTGCTTTATTCAATTTAAACTTTACTTCTTCGATACGGAACAAAAGCACGTTAAGTTAAATAAGTGCCCAATAAACTCTGACATGTTAACGTAATGCCATAGTGTTCATTTGTCATTAGCTTAAGCAAAACAAAGCCTACCACGTCAATTCTGGTTGTTCATTGGTAATAAATAATCGATTTCATGAATCTTTTAAATAACTCGGAAATGAGCGAATTTAGCTATAGAAAGTAAAATATGTTTTACTCGCATTTTTTTCGAGTAGAATACGTAAACATTCTCAAAAATAGGGGTTACCATTTACAAAAATGGAATTTTTTTAGTTGAATATGTTTGGACTAGGTTTTTGGAACATTTTGTATAATATTTTTGATATCTATTTACAGAAACAAAGAGGAATTTATGTTGCAAATAGAAATCTCAAAACAGGTTTGGCTGGGTAATACAGAACAGAAGATATTGATGTTTATCTGCGTTTGTCAAATTTATTAGAGGAAATGGAATGTCTCAAAGGTGGTCCGTCCTACATCTATGATATTGTATATCGTTGAACTTGTCTTTGAAAGGTCAATTCAAAGAATCCATAAAATACAGGGTATTCCACTGGAAATAAGAAAGTTGATATCCTTTTCCGCTTTAATCAAGGGTGCCATGAAGTTGAAAATATTTTCAGGAAATAAATCACTATCCATAATATCGTCCACAGAAATTTCAAAATGATACGTTTATTATTTCCAGAGATACTTTTAATAGGCCATCGTCGTGAAGGACCCTGTATATGTTATATTAAACCTTATCAAACATTTGCTTACAGAATCAACTGTCTGGCTATCTGCTACGCAAATTTAAGAGCAGCAATGGTTGGCAGAAATTGTGGGTGGTCTTCACTTCCTTCTGCCTCTTCTTCTACAAGAGTTGTACTGACGATTTTCCATTGGCCTCCCTTCCATTATTAGGCTACTCCATTAGCGCACCGTCTCCAGAAGATGCTATAGCGAAAGATTACGTCTTCAAGTTGCAATACAAGAATCACATATACTTCTTTAGAGCAGAATCTGAATATACGTATAGTAGGTGAGTGTTATTTCGCCGAAATCTCGATGCTTTGGAATACATTCGTTTTTCCTTTATTCCAGATGGATGGAGGTGATCGGTACGGCGACACAAGGTAGAAAGAGGAAGCACATATTCAACGAAAACGCAATTGAAAAGTCTCCAGAAAAATAAGCTTCCAAACGATTTAAATGTGAAAGTATACACAAACATACGCATACACTAAATTAGAGTGTAATTCATTATTACATCGAATGCTCAAAATTATTTTAGATGAACTACTTATCAAAAGCATATTTGATTACCAAACCGTTCTAAAGTGATACAAAGAAATCAAAATATAGTCCGATATACTCCGATAAATTACATAAATAGTATTCTTTAAATATAAAAAAAAAATGGACTGACAGTATCCATTCCTTCCGATATACATTTTTAAAAAAATATTCACCAAACAAGGAAAAACGAAAAAAAAATTAGTGCCTTATACACACAATTTTGTCCATTGTATTTAGATATATTTTTTTAGTATTTGTGTAAATAATTTTAATTATAACGAAAGCTTTTAACTATTACATAGATTTTATCATTTGTATTTTTGAATATTACTACCGATAATAGTCATTTATGGCAGCTGACGTGTTTATAAATTATTAACTCTAATACAACTGTTTCTATATTACTTATTTTTTGTTTTTGTTTTGGATATACTTAATAATTATTGTATACATAATGCGAAAAGTTGTTGGAAAATTCATTAATATACATACGTTTTGTATAATGTATAATTTATTATTCATGTATTTGTAATAACGTACTGTTAAAGTTCATACACATCACCTTTTAATAAATTGAAATTACTATATACTTGTTTTATTTCATCACCTTTCCTTAAAGAATACTACGTAAGACCGTCGCAACATCTGACTGCTTGAATAAGCAAGATACAGCTTAGGGCAGCAAAATGTCTATTAACAGGACATGGCTGTTTGAGAGGCCACTTGCATAAGATGAGGATCTACAAAGATGAACCTTTATGTAGACTTTGCAATGAGGAGGAGGAAACAGCCCCTCATTATTTTCGAATGTGCAGCGCTAGCTCAACGCAGATTCGCTATGCGAAGCACAATTGAACTACCAATGGAGAAAGATTTACTACATAGGCTCTTAAACCTGATTGCGGGAACTATCCTATTCAAGTAAAACAAAACCGAAGCAGGAATAATACATAATGCTATTAAGCTTCAGTTTTAGGGATGTAAAGACCAGCATTGCTTTGGTAGAAAAATCAATCAATCACAGAAATATTAATAAAAAAATACAATTAATTGAAAAAGAGTAAGCCATTTTAGGTAAAGATTTCGCTGTTCCCATGCTAGATGACGCTGAATATTGTCCGGCACATTTAGCACGTAGCTTATGCTTATAGAAAGATGTTCTATGGCTTAGAGTAACTGTAACTGTGTTCTTGCTAATATGTAGTCTGGGCAAACAGCGGTAACAGTCAGTGTAGTAGATATGCGGTGCGGAGTCGGCGATTATTTATTTCACGCGTTCACAGCGTCAGTACTAAATTAATTCTGTATGCGAGTAGTTCTGTGTATATGTAGGCTGTCGTAACTTATTTCGTAATTGTACGCTTATGTTTGCTTTAAAAATGTCGCAGTTAGGTACGTCGCGAAAACGACCAATGGCAGACACAGTTAATTTTTGATGGCGCTAAAATTCAATGTCTAGTTTGCAAAATCCCTTTAATGTGTTAGTCCAGAAGCCATTGTCAACGTCACATCGAAAGCAAACAGCATTCTTCTGCAAAAAGTGGCATACGAGACCAAGAAAAATTTACATTTGATTTATCTGTCGTTCCGTTTACTAGACAAAGAAGCATTTGCCTCCTCTGTAAATTACCTAGTCGGACATCGATACGAAATGTAGTGTCATTTGCTCGTGAACATATAGAAAAAAGAATGAAAACGGAATTGAAAGATAAAAAACTGTGGTTGTGTGTGGACGAAACAACAGATCGTCATAAACATTCTGTGGTTAATGTAATGGTCCGTATAATGCAACCACATCGGCCGTCATCCTCCTTCTTACTTGCTTCCAAAAGAGTTATAAATTGCACTGCCGATGAGATTTCAAAGGTGGTGTTGAACTCATTGAACAAATTTGAAGTTTCAACTAAGCAACTTTTAATGTTTTTGAGTGATGGTGCCGTAAACATGCGTTCTTTGGGCCGATTTCTTAAAAAACACAGTGGCAACTTCTTACATGTAACGTGTAAAATCCATACTCTAAAACTTGCGGCACAAACGATTCCTACATGTTTTCCACTAGTAAATGCATTGATTGCTAGTACAAAGGCAGTGTTTCTAAAGTCCCAGAAACGTACCCGACTATTTCACAAATTGTGTCCTGATTTACCTGAACCACCACAGCGGACAACAAATATTTTGATCGAGTAATGAAAGTAGTTTTAAAATTCAAATAGTTCAAGATAGGTTAAAAGAAATTTACAAACGATTCACAATTACTTCGGAGTAGCGGAGGGAATAGAAAAACTACAAAATGTTTCGATGTCGCTAGTGGATTCTGTTCGAATTGCGAATGATGTTCACGCAGTTACAGACGAAACAAATTGGTGTGTAATACGAAAATTTGGAAGTGTTTTAGAGAAAGACTCCGATTTTCTTATATTAAGACAAATTTGTGAAGGTGCATTAAGTTGTTTCAAAGACTATTTTAAATATGCAAATATAATATCGCTAGATGTTGAACGGTCGTTTTCGGCATTAAAAAACATTTATTCCGCACGTCGTATTCACTTGACTGAAACAGCTGTGGAAACATATCTAATGATTCAAATAGTTAACAGGTGTTACCCAGCTCGTGATTTCACGGAAGACTTTTAAAACGGTAAGTGTTTCAGCACGTTTTATAATTTATTTTTATCTTCTATTTTATGTGTAAACTTTCATACGCTCGCCACGCCTCTGGCTGTTACCGCATATTTGCCCAGGTTACTGTATAATACGACGCATATTAAACAATTACATGATATACTGTACTTTCTATAACTTGTAGCATTGTTAACGACGTAAACACTGCGCTTATAATAATAAATAAACCAAATTATAATAACAAAACAACGTACGTACCTATAGAGTATGAGTCCTACGATTCTACGCACCTAATCTGCGGTAAACACGAAAGAAGCAAATTTTCAATTTCTTTGCCAAGTTTTCTCGAATTGTACCGAGAATGCACGATTCGATATTATTTAGCGCCATCCCAGCTGTAAAACTTTGACTCAATACTGATACAGTTCTTGAAAAGAGGGTCAGATGGCAGCACTAATACAATTTCTGTTGGAATAAAGGGTACGGAAGGTATGTTACAAACTTTGTAACCTTAGTTTCAAACTAATTATGAAAACAATTGATATATTCAAACTGTTCAACAGGGTGTAGCGGCTCTTGGAATTCAATGGGAAAACTATTTTGGCTCCTCTCGATATACCGCAAACTAACCTATATCTATCACTTTCATAATTGGTTTGTACCTAGGATTTCAAAGTGTATAATTTTTGTAACCATAGTAACTGTGGTTGAAAATGTCATTCGCCAAGTTCATGCCGCGTTTCTAGTCTTGAATCCTGCTAATAAATGTATGTGCAAATGAAAACTTGTGTTTTGTGTTCTAATATGTGTATTAAGTACAGAATTTGACAAAAATTGAAGAAAATTTAAAATAAGTAGATCGCGTATTCTGCTGGTAGTCTCCAGTATGTCTACGAGAGGCGCCAAAATGCGGGATCACGTCCATGGTTAGAGTTGCCTTTTCATATGGGAACGATCAAAAATCGTAAATTATTGCGTCAATTACTTTGCTTAATAGTATAAATTGGAGGTTGTGAATGCAGATTAACTTAAATATAAATAGATATACAACAGAAATCTATTGAATAAGAAATAAGTACATCAGATTATTATTAAGTTGCCACTTTCAAGGCAAAGTGCATTTAAGCAGTAGCGTACCTAGAGTTTTTGCCATCTGAGATGGTCCCCAATTTGCCGTTCTTTCTAAGTCAATCAAAATCAATAGTAGTTATTAACAATTACTGAACACACAGTGATAAAACGTAAGCGTATTTATACCGGACGAGCGAGCGTACTATGATCACCCGATTTTACACGAACTCAGCGAATCTAAACGTATGCTGTGTTGAATGTCACTGTGGAATTTCATTTGCTTGACAAAATTGCGTAAACGCAAATTCATTTGTGCACCTTACTCATGTTATAAACGACATATTCGTTCACGTACACGTGTAAGATACGACTTTGCTATCGCATTTCCGAAAAATGCCGATTATGCTAGCTGATCATAGTGCGCTCGCTTTTACGGTATATTTATTCTTCTTGCTTTTTTATTAGTTATGTTGTAACAGGGGTGGCCCGGATCAGTTCAGGATTCTCGCATATGGAAGAATTCGGCAGTGCGTGATGAAAAGGACAAGAAGCACATTTATTCTGGGCGATTTAAATCATGAAATCATCCACGCTTGTCAAAATATAACTCCTGAAGTGCTACAAGCCTCTTGTACGAGAGAATTGATCAATAGGTATGAAGCCTGTATCGGCCAGAATATCTGATAAAAAATATAGCGCACCATTAAAATAAAATTCTCATTGGGCAATTGGTGAACCACCCTGTTTTAATATCATAAGATGCACTTGGCAGTACATTTCCTAACCTAAAATATCTTTCTAAAAAATAATCTATTAACCATATTAGTTGTGCAGCAAAATCTGGGACACTCGATATCTAGGTATATAGGCCTTGGAAAGTAATGTATGTATGTACCATCTTTTTCATTAAATGCAAATCGAAGCTTCACAAATCTACGATTATTAGCGATGCGCAATTCGGAATTTTTCGTAAATAATTATGAATTAATATTTGGGTGTTTACTATTAACGTATGGTCCCAAAGTTTTTGGAAAATTTTCACATGGTTTGTAGTTGTATCACACGATGTTTAATTAAGTTGTCGCTGGAAGTGAAATATCACAATCACCTTGTTTTAATTATGACAGGTTAGTTTTTGTGATCTGGTTCAGCAAAATGTCTTACAAGCTAGATATTCGTAAAGGAATTTACAAACTAGTTGGACGAATGCCTAACCGTGACATAGTGGCCATTTATCCAGAACAAAATGTTTCTGTATCAGAAATTTCGTCTAAGTCCTCGCATTTTTCGAAAAATTCAAGAAACCGACCTTGCTGTCGTCCAGACTATGACGGGATAATTCAGAAGAAAACTGAGGACTGTTGAAGATAATGACCTACTATCAATAATTTGAATAAGTATTTTTGTTATACGAGTTATTTAATTTTTCAACAAAAATTTTTCAATCCCCTTCAAAGTAGGTATTCTCCATTGGAGCTAATACGCTTGTCCAGTCTTTTATACCATCGTTCGAAACATTTTTTAAATTCGTCTTCTGTGATACCCGATAGCGCCTCCTTCGTTTTTTTCTTCACCTCAGCAACGTCGGCAAAACGCTTTCCTTTCATGTCTCTTTTCATTCGGGCAAATAAAAAAAAGTCGCAGGGGGCAAGGTCGGGTGAATAGGGGGGATGAGGCACAGGGGTCATGGCATTTTTGGTAAAAAATTGTCGCACAGAGAGGGCTGTGGGAGCAGGAGCGTTATCATGGTGGAACAACTGCCAACTGCCACAAATCAGGCCTCTTCTGCCGCAAACTGTTACGCAATCTTTTCAAAATTTCTAAGTAGAAAACCTGATTAACTGTCTGACCCTGTGGAATAAACTCTGAATGGACAACTCCTCTCACATCGAAAAAAACAAATCAGTATTGTTTTGACGTTTGATTTCACTTGACGAGCTTTTTTGGGGAGAGGCGAACTTGATGCTTCGTTTCGGGGTCGTAACCGTAGCACCATGATTCGTCAACTGTGATGACCGTGGAAGAAAAGTTTGAATCATTTCGGAACTCTTCTTTCAAAGCATAGCATGCTTCCACTCGACCTTGTTTTTGTCACTAAAAAATTCACACAAGCCGAACGGAACTTTCTTTAGCGACGACGCTTGGCTTACTGACTCGGGAATGGTAGCTCTATATGCTCCTAGCGGCAGAACGCGGTACTATAAAAACTCCGCCCACCACAACATCAGTTCGGTTTCTTTTGGGTACCCCCTCGTATTTATTGTTAATTGTTGTAAGAATTAGTTTTAAAAGTAAAACAAGTTATCAGTGTATCTACAAATTTTCCGAAAACTTTGGACCGTACGTTATTTTTCACGTTGTTATAAGAAGATTTGCAGTGCTTCGATTCTCATTTAATTTGAAGAAGATTGTACATACGTATGCCCCCGGTACCAACAACTCCATACAAACTAACATATTCAAGCTCACATTTACTGCTGGCGAATAGACCATTAAAAGTGTGCAGCCTATTTTGAAAAAAAGCCTTCACCTAGTAGGTGAATAACCCTTATAAATTAAATTTAACCGAATTTTATTACGTTGGCAAAGTAATAGATGTGACCTGACACCGTCCTAAAACAAGATAATTAAGACTTTTGATTTTTCCTTTACTTTCTTTCTTCCCAAAATAACGAACGGGCAAAATTGCGAAGGCCGACTTTTATTTAACCATTACGACGTGTACTGTACGCAATTTATTTGTACTGGCGAAATTTAATATCCCTCCCATTTCACTCTAACGAAATGGATTTGCCTAAATGCAATTCTTTTTACGGCGGTCGGTGTGTTTTATCGTTGTAGGACGCGGTTTATTGACATCTTCAACGAGTCAATCAAGAACACAGTAAGCTGTAAACCGAAACTAAAAGCTTCTTCCAACGCAGACAACAGACAATGCCAACACATGCATGTAAGTCAGCATATTGCTAGGTTGGATCGCGCTTCCGAGGAAACCACTTCACCTAATGGGAATGCAGCGGATCCAGCTCAACGTAAAAGGAAAGTTGTTTATGTGGAAAGCTTTGTCCAGAGACGGATTGAGATTTATGCGATAAAAAGTTTTTTTGTTGGAATGGCGGTAAGTACCTACTGGGAAGTAAATAAATATTTGTAATGTACCTTAGTAATCAGGTATTTAAATCCGATATGGAATTGTTTAAGCCATAATATTATAAACAACGCGCCTTTACCTCTTTTTCCTCCAAAGATCCTACGTAATAAATATTCTTCTTTCCTCTACTTCCAATTTTTCTTGTAAACTTTTGTTCAGCGTCCACATCTCGCAACCGTAAATCATCGATGGTTTTATTACAATTTTGTAAACCCTTATTTTCGTAGAGCGGGAGAGTTCCTTGCACTTGAGAATGTTATTCATTCCACCGGCACATCTGTTAAATTAACTTTAGTACACCGAAAAATACGTAAACTTCAGAATACAAGCTGTATGCTGGCTGCACTAACTAGTAAACTAGTAAGAAGTGAAATTCCCGCAAGAAAAATTGCTACGGACTAGATGCATTTTTTAGAAGCAAATCCTTCAGTTTTTAAGCAAATGTTTCTCTTCATAAATACGTAAAAAGGTTGACCTTTTTCTTTTAAGTAAACCCTATCGCCTCCAAGCAAAACCTTTTCTTTCACTGTTTTAGGCATATAACTTCAAACAATTGCTTCATTTATTGAAAGCAAAAGGTAATGCTTCTTTTTGTAAATATTGCCTAACACAATTACTACATAATATATAATATGTTGAGTTCTGTAAAAGAACAAAACAAGAAAAATAATCTGCAGTATTTTTAAAGTAATAATGTGTAATAGTCAGCTAAAATTACTATTTGGATTCACTTCAAAGTGTACTCTAATTCTAGAGAAAACAGTTGTAAAAATGTTATTATATGTGCATATAAATTCAAAATGGATATCCAATTGTTCGATAAAAATAATTACGAAACATTACGCAACCATCGATAATTCTTATTCGCAAGTGTATTCTGAGTTCTGGTTTAATATAGAAGGCAATATTCCATAATACAACGTTGACACCACCATCAACCAACGCTAATACTACATACTTATCAATACGCTTATCTCTAGCCATGTTGTTGGTACACATAATTGATGTTTTAATATACAAAGCGATAACGAGGTAGTGTTAACATTGTTTTTATCGGACAAGAAAAAAACGAGTATTATTGAGTTATATGCAAATACGCGTATGTATGTAGCTTTGCGCTTTGAAAACATTTAACAAAATGTCGTCATGGGAAATTATGCACGCTGGTGACACGATATACGAGTCAATCAGTAATTCAAACATGCACGCAGAGAAACGTTTACTTGTATCAAGACTGTCTACCTCAATTAAAGACAATTACTGTTTCAATTATCCGCAATACAATAACCGTTTTAAATCAAAAGAAATATTTTACTTAGTCTTTTTTTTCTTCGCTTAAGAGAAGTACGTATATACTTGTAACGAAATGAAATAATTGTATTTCTTTGTTTAAGACGTTTGTTAACTCGATTCAAGAAAATCTTGCAGAAAATTTGAAGAAAGCGATTCTTGGTATAAGTAAGTGGCCGTTATAACACGAAACAATATTTTCTTAAGGACAGTAAATAGTTTTCTTAATTCCAGAAAGCGTTTAGGTATTGTTCATAAATCAGTAATTTCATTTTCTTAAAATAAAGTATTTATTTACTTAGAATTGATGAAATGCATATTATTAATATTCACATTATTAATTGCACTTACTTTGTTTAAAACGGTACGACGTATCCCTACATAATGCAGTCACTTATTCTCATTGCTTGCGATTTTAAAAAGGCTAAGCTACAGATTATCTACAGAATAATGTCCAAACAAAAATGAACTTAATGTGGAAGCACACATTGAAAAAATGCCTAGAAATAATAACCAAGATAATGTTAATAAATAGCTCATGGTATTAATGGAATCACTCCCGACAAAAACAATGTGAGAAGAGAAAAGCACTAACGCTTTTTGCTCCTGCCCACATTGCTGTTCATTTCTCAGTTTATGTCACTAATCTTCAAAAACAGCACTGATATGTTTCCTGCCGTCACCTACTGCCAAGAGATATAGTCATGCTGTCCTTGATAGTAGAGATAGCAACCAGAATACAGAGGCCATACTTACCCATACAATGATATAACCTTTGTCGCACAACGTTTCATTAACATTTTCAAAACTTTACTATTTACCACGTCTACTAATTTAACTATAGTTTTTTTAATTAAGTAATTTTTAAATTACATAAAAATTATTCGTATTTAATTATATTATTAAAGAAATAACTTAGTTGTACTGTAACATATAAGAAAAAACCTTTGCATCAATTCATTCACTTGCTCTTAATTCTAATTATTAACTTTAGGTCCTTTTTCCATTATTGTAATTATTCTTTTATTGGATATCCTTGTAGGTAAACTGATGATGTGTGTTTTGAACACGAAACCGATCGCCTAATTTCTCAATAGAACTTTGTGAGATCTGGACCATATGAATATTTTCTTAACTTAGATTTACTTAATCATTTTCTCATATTATATATTTTTGTATTCTTTTAATAAAAATACTTTCTTGAGTAGAGACCGATTTGCATGAAAATCTATTTTCTTGATGCAATCATTTATCTGCGTGTGGTGTAGATATATTTTTTGCATATCTCTTGCATATACCGCTTATGAAAACCCAAGAAATAACATTTTAATCATGAAAACCCAAGAAATAACATTTTAATCTTGAATTTCTTGTCTTCAGAATATCATTGCTTTTTGTAGAGAGGGATTCATAAAATCCATGATAACTAGAAGGTATGTTATTCTAGAGTTGCTCAATTTGCGCCAACAGCCAGTGGCGGGCGCATAAAAGTTTACACAAAATAAATGGTCAGAAATAAAATATAATACGTGCTCAAACACTTACCGTCTTAAGAGTCTTCCGTGAAATCACAAAGTGAATAATGTCTGTTAAATATCTGCAAGATTAGATATGTTTCCACAGTTGCTTCGGCAAACCGAGTGCGGCGTGAGGAAAGTGTGTTTATATGCAGAAAACGAACGTTCTACATCTAGTGACGATATATTTGCGTAATTAAAATAATCTTTGGAACAACTTAACGGTTCTGTTGATGCACCTTCACAAATTTGTTTTAATGTGCCAAAATCAGAATCTTTCTCTAAAACACTTTCATATTTTTCTAGAACAGAAACATTTTTTGCGTCTTCTATCGCGCGTAGCTGTGCGTGAACATGTTGCACTATTTGCAGAGATTCCACTAACGACACTGAAGGATTTTGTAATTTTTCTATTGCCTCCACTAGTCCGAAGTAATTGTTGTGAATAATTTTTAAATCCATTTTAACCTGACTTTCTTGAAATTTCGACTGGTATTCCTGGATAGCCGCAGCTTCCTTTGGATCGAATTGTAAAACCACGTTCTTAATATTCTCAAAATATTTATGATAATAAAACGCGGCCTGTAACCATGTTCCCCAACGTGTAAGAATAGGTTCTGGTGGCTCAGGCATACGGGAAAATTTGCGAATACGTTTTGGAGATTTGACAAACACTGCTTTTGTATGCGCTATTAAAGCGTCTACCTCAGGATAACATTTTCTAATACACTCTGCCACATGACTGAAAGCATGAATTTTACACGTAATATGTAACAAGTTAGCACAATGTTTTTTAAGAGACCGGCCTACAGAAAGCATGTTTGCGGCACCATCACTCATAAACATCAACAGTTGGTTTGTTGAAAGTTCAAACATTTCCAATGTATTCAACACTAACTGAAATTATTTCAGCAGTACATTGTTGTACTCGTCTGGAAGCTAATAGAATTAAAGGTGACGATTGATGTGGTTCCATTGTACGTCCCATTACCTGAACCACAGAATGTTTTTTACGATCTGTTGTTTCGTCCACGCATAACCACAGTTATCTTTCAACTCCGATTTAATTCACTTTTCAACATGTTCACGAGCAGATGGCACAACTGGCCGACTGGTAATCTGCAGTCCGAATATTTATTCCAAAAGAAGACATATGCTTCCTTGTCTAGTAAATTAAACGGTAGATTACATGCAATAAAGGTAATACATAAATTAAATTTAAATTTGTCATAGTGTCGTGTGCAATTTTTTGTTGAAGGATGTTGTTTACTATTTACGTGACGTAGACAATCCCTTTTGGACCAACTCATTAAAAGGATATTACAAACTACACATTGAATTTTAATGCCATCATAATTTAGGTCAGGCACTTCTACTATGAATTCTGTAACTTTGTCCAACGCTGGTCGTTTTCGCGACGTAGGCAAAATTTTCAAAATAAATGTGAACTACGAAATAGTATTTACGGCAGCGTACATGTATACACAACAGATCTGGTTGAGGCTCGCAGTTATACTGAGGGTTGTATCGAACCTCCACCACTGCCCGTTGGCGCTGGTGAGCGACTCTAGATTACTAAAGTTCGACAAAAGAGTGCGTATCGCGCAAAAGTAGGTACGTGAGAAACAGTATTATCGGATTGGAAAAAAAGTTACTGACTCTCTCGAATCGCTGCAGATTCATTTGATTTAAATTTTAAAATCACATCCTTCACATTTGCGAAATATTTATGATAATAAAATACTGCCTGGAGCCATGTTCCCCATCGCGTTATTTCAAGCTGAGGTGGTAGTGGAAGTTTCGGACACAATTGTTTGAAAACGCGGATATGTTTGGGAGATTTCACAACCACTTTTTTGGTAGATGGTATTAAATTATTCACCATCGGATACTTCTTTCGAATGGTTTCTGCAACGAGATGGTACGCGTGTATGAGACACGTTATGTGAAGAAGAGCCGGAAAGCATATTTTCAACATTCTACCAACTTTCAGCATTGTTGCAGCTCCATCACTAACTAACATTGTGACTTGGGCTTCTGTGATACGAAATTCACTTAACGAATTTTTTATTATCTTCATGACGGTTTCAGCATCACTTTTTTCAATCCTTTCACTGGTTAATAACAGGTAAGCTGCTGGATCATAACGTTTTAAAGGACGCGCTACAACATGGATCACGCTGTTTGCAAATTTAGCTTAAAGCCTTGGAATTAACATTCGTTTAATTTTCGAAAGCTTTGACGGGAAACATTAGATGACGTCATCCCGCTGGATAGTGTAACAAATGGTCGGTCATTTGTGCCGGGATAAAGACGTGATTACGAAGGATAGAACTAATGATTATCGACAACTAAATGACGTACCTACTTGTTAGTTGAAACAAAAAATTTTATTCAAAATTGTTAAACTGTCAAGATTTCTTATTGCAAAATTTTCTATTTTTAAATAATCCAAGGCGACTCTGCGTGAGTGGTTCGTATTGAGGAAAAAGGGGGATAATAACGGCCTCAATCTCGTTAAGAATAATTAGCTATCGATTTCGAACAAAATTTAGTTCATGCACACACGTGCAAACTTTAGGCCCTCACTGTATATATTTTTTATATATGTATGGTAATGATGAAAGCACAAAGCAAAATAAATAATTTACAAAACACTATAATTATATAGTACTAGTGTTTATCTTCAATTGAAACCACTAATTATTCATTTTAAAAATTTCCACGAACCGCGGTTGGCTTAAATCTTATATTGATACAACTGGCAAGTTTTGGTGTTCCACAGGGAAGCATATCAGATCCCTTTTTTTTTTTAAGTTATTCGACTCATCTAAATCTATTGCCGGTGGCTTTGTTGTTTCTTGTATCAATGTGAAGATAATGTTAACGAGAAACCTCTTAGAGCCCGAAATGGATATTCCAAATGGTGGCAACAGTTGGGGCATAGAGTACCCAGATACGAATTCAATTTTTTAAGCAGCCATGTTGCTAGTGGTGTTCATAACAAAAACATAGCTGAATTGTTATCAATGGCTTTTATTTATGTGCTTGTTTCAGTTTTTCGTGAGTTTGTATTTATTACAATAGGAGCTTACTTTTTGGGAGTATCTTAGTAAATCAATTCCCTACACTAGGGGGCTAAATCAAGATTGCGTGGAAAACTTTCTTGCAAGTGTGAGGCAACAAAGTGAAAACACAAGCAGTCCAATGCCAATCCAAATACCAGACGGTGAGAAAGCGAACTGCAGATGATTTGGACGATATGCTTTAAAGAAAGTGGGCAAAACTCATTTTGGAAATTGGAAATGTATACTTACGCAAGTGAGGGTTTCGAAGGTTTTCAATTTATAAGGACTGATACCGACTATGGCAATTTGGAATTTCATAAACAAGATATTTTAGTGTTGACAAATGTTTACAAAGACATGTTGCATGCACGAGGTGGACGCCATAAATTCTCAGCGTAACAGGCTTATATAGGTTCCAACGTGTCATAGTTGCACATTTGCAAGGCCTACACTAATATATTACGACTCCGAGAGTAGTAGTTTTTATTAGTCAGCCAGACAACGTGACTAGTGCATGAAACTGTCTCAGGTAACGAAAATTGAGTACCGCGCGGTCACTAAATTTTAGCAAAAGAAGGGCATACGCCTAACAGCATTAAACAACGTTCACACGGCATTTATGGTGATTTGCCTCCTTCATTTTCCACTGTAAAAAAAGTGGACAAAATGCTTCTGTTTGGGGCAAGAATCGCTTGAAGATGATGAGCGCCCCGGTTGATCAACTGAAATGATAATGCCTCGAAACATTTCAATTATGGAAGAAGATCGTCGATTGAAAGAGAAGAAATTAGCAATGATGTTTAACATTTCTGAACATTTCGAATGTCCGCCCTTGTTTTTAAACATGTGTGGAGACGACCCGAAACCGATTTTGGAGTCCACTGTTACAGGAGATGAAGCAATGGTTTTGTATTATAATTCTCTATCCAAGGGACGTCGTTTTAAGGACGATAGTGAGTTGCAAGCAGCTGTAATACAACATTTTGAGGGAAAAACTTTAGATTGTTTTTACAAGGGTATAGAATTATTAATTGATCGTTGTAATAAATGTATTGAAGTTAGGAGCGATTGAAAAATAAAAATTGTTATATTTTACCAAGTTTATTTTTCGTATATCAGACCGAGACTTTATATAGCACCTACCTCGGACCTCCAAAATGGCGGAAAAAATTGTAATATTAATTATGTTTTTAAATACTCACAATTTTTAAGTAGTAAATGTATCCATTACAGTATGAACACTTGGTGTTTCAGTTGGTAATTTAAAATTGACAAATATTTTGTACCATTTTTATACTTCCAAAAGTGCGGACTAACAATACTATTCTTTATAGGGTATTATTATTATTATTATTTTCGTCGGGCCATGGCACACATGCCTTCAATCACTGCGACCTTAATAGATCTATTGTGCTTCTTGTACTACTGTGTCTTAGAATAGTTGGAGGCTTTTAATAAGCTTTAGTACTATTCTAGCATCTGCTTCCTTCAGTTCAGTAAGTGCAAGAAATGGCCTACTGAAGTGTTGGTGTCGTGTGCGACTGATGGTAACACATTTACACAGGATGTGTTCTGCCGTCTCCAGATCTTCTTGGCATAGACGGCAGATTTGATCTTCAGCTTTTCCTAGTTTAAATAGGTGATATTTTAGGGCTACATGGCCTGTCAGAAATCCTGCCAGTAATCTGAGATCCCCTTTGCTGAACGATAACACTATTTTTGCTGTTTTGGCGAGCCTGATATGAGTGCTTTCGCCTGTTTTTGTCCTCTAACATTATCCTAGTACGAGGCCTTTCGATTGTCCTCCCATCACTCCTACGATGTTGAGACATGCAAGTCTCTGAATATGTTGAAGCTGCTGTTGCACAGTTTTCTAAGTTGTTTTTGGCCACCAAACTAGAGAGGCGTAGGTGATCATGGGTTTGATTATTGCTGTATAAGATCAGAAGGTCATATGAAGCTTAAGACCCCTGTTCTTACCAAGCATCCTTCGGCATACTAGTGATACCGTAATGGCTTTTATTTGGAGATGTGGGAGTTTCATGTTAGTTTTTTGTCAAACGTGGGTATTGCTTACTATCGAAGAATCTTGCGCTATTGCTTCGCCTCGTATAATTCGAAAATAACTTTATTTTACTGAAACCCTGTGTAATTGAAAAAAACGTGGCAAAGAAAAATTCGGTGTTACTTCTCAAACGCCAAAAATAGTAACTTTTCTTAATATTACCGCACTCAATGTCTTAATTGGGTGTTAATCGTTAACTTAACCATTGTTTTTTCCAAGAATAAATGTATCTACAATGAGGTGCTTTGTACAACACCAAATTCCGGAGTTCGTGCGTTAAAATGAGTCACATCCAATTTATGCCAAATCCCCATTTTAATCGCTTTGTTTTATTTTTCACGACCTGTTTTTCTCCTTCGGATTTACCTTCCTTCGAACAATGTTCCACTGTCAAAGTTCGACGTTTCGCACGCGCGGTTTCTGCAAAGCGGCGCGAATCTTTCGCACGGCTGATGGTGTTTTAGTGTTTGCTGGTGTATTAGGCGGCGCGCACGCAACAATACGGGCCGCGAACGGACGACAGACGCGAAATTCGCGAGTTTTCAGAGTTCCGAAAAAAGAGCCCGTAAAAGTCCCGAAAGTAAGGAAATTAAAAAGGAATGAACTTCACCTAAAAGCATCTAGAAAGATGACTATTAAAACATAAAAAAGTTAAAGTGTGTTTTCTTTTTCTGAAGATGAACGAGTAAATGTCATCGGAGAATTCATTCTAATTAAACTTATAACAGCATTATCGTAATACACGGCAATTTCGAAAGTTATCGCTCTCGTATGTAATTCTATTTGCACGCCATGAGATTAACTCTAACATAAGTAAGTTTCCGTATTATTATTGTGTTATTATTTATGTAACTATGTTTGTGTAAGAGTTTTGAGATTGTTTAAACCCGTAAATTGCTTTATGTGGTATATTCTCTAGATACTCACGTTAATTATTGGAAAAGTTACCTATTTTCCAATTGACGAATTTCATATACTTATAACGTCTACAGATTATAATCTCGCATTGGTTTTAGTAGTTGTAAAAGGATGTACTGATTAGTTTGTATTAGTCGATTGTTTATACAGATTTAGTGAAGAGTAACGCGTTTATAAGGTCATTATCATTATTAATAACATTGACAAAACATTTAGTTTGGAGACTATAAAATACTCATAAATAAGTTTTTATTACGACGATGCCAAATATTTAAAATTTATCGATTTAATTGCTGTTTATTCATTCAAGTTGCAGTAGTAGAATGTGAATTTGAATTATGAAAGTTTATATTGATTAATTAGTAATAAACTATTCTTTATTAAGGAAACATTTATATATAAACAACATTTAAAATATCCATACATGCATATTTGAGCATTTTGTACTTTGACATTTTCAATTATATCGAATAAATACCTGAAATATTTATAACTTTATTGTATTTGCTGAATATTCTCTCCTTTTATCCTGCTAGAAATAACAATTAGGTTTGGGCAAATCTGTTGAGAAAATATTTAAAATCCTCCTAACGTTATAAACAAACAAAGTCCATTGTACTGGTGTCGGCATTTCTAACTGGAATGTTATTTATAATGGTAGACATACGTAGTTTGCTCTAAACTCTGATAGTATCTTTTTTATGTTAGAATTCGAAGATAATGATTTATACATGATCCAAAGCGGTTTTCTGCACTGCGATCAAAACGATCTATTGTGCCCTCTGAATAATTCTTTAATCCAGTAGGACTTCTGCGGCCTTTAAGAAATCCAGAATTTTCTTTTGCTCCATAGTCTTCCAGGGTCTACCTTTCGTGTCCTTAAGCTGCTGTGTCTTAGGCTGTTGTATGCTTCACAGTTACTTATAACTAACCTGGGCAAATATGCGGTAACAGCCAGAGGCGTGGCGAGCGCATAAAAGTTTACACATAAAATAGAAGGTAAGAAATAAATTATAAAACGTGCTGAAACACTTCCCGTTTTAAAAATCTTAGGTGAAATCACAAACTGGGTAACATATGTTAAATATTTGAATCATTAGATATGTTTCCACAGCTGTTTCAGTCAAGCGAGTACGACGTGCGGAATAAATGTTTTTTAATGCCGAAAACGACCGTTCGACATCTAGCGACGTTATATTTGCATATTTAAAATAATCTTTGAAACAACTTAAATGCATCTTCACACGCACCTTCACAAATTTGTCTTAAAAAATCGAAGTCTTTCTCTAAAACACTTTCAAATTTTCGTATTACACACCAATTTGTTTCGCCTTCTACAGCGCATAACTGTGCGCGAACATCATTCACAATTTGAACGGAATCCACTAGCGACATCGAAACATTTTGTAATTTTTCTGTTCCCTCCGCTAGTCCGAAGTAATTGTTGTGAATAGTTTGTAAATCTCTTTTAACCTGACTATCTTGAAATATTTCCTGGCTTTTGGCTTTTCTTGATTGCTGCTGCTTCTGTCGGATTCTTTACTCGATCAAAATATTTGTTGTAGTAAAACGCAGCCTGCAACCATGTTCCCCAACATGTAACAATCGGCTGTGGTGGTTCAGGTAAATCAGGACACAGTTTGTGAAATAGTCGGGTACGTTTCGGGGACTTTAGACACTGCCTTTGTACTAGCAATCAATGCATTTACTAGTGGAAAACATGTAGGAATCGTTTGTGCCGCAAGATTTAGAGTATGAATTTTACACGTTACATGTAAGAAGTTACCACTGTGTCCTTTAAGAGATCGGCCCAAAGAACGCATGTTTGCGGCACCATCACTCATAAACATTAAGAGTTGCTTAGTTGAAACTTCAAATTTGTTCAATGAGTTCAACACCACCTTTAAAATCTCATCGGCAGTACAATTTATAACTTTTTTGGAAGCAAGTAAGCAAGAGGATGGCGGTCGATGTGGTTCCATTGTACGTACCATTACATTAACCACAGAATGTTTTTGACGATCTGTTGTTTCGTCCACACACAACCACAGTTTTTTATATTTCAATTCCGTTTTCATTCATTTTTCTATATGTTCACGAGCAAATGGCACTACATTTCGTATCGATGTCCGACTAGGTAATTTGCAATCCGCATATTTATTCCAGAAGGAGACGAATGCTTCTTTGTCTAGTAAACGAAACGATAGATTACATCAAATAAGAGTAACACATAAATCAAATGTAAATTTTTCTTGGTCTCGTATGCCACTTTTTGCAGAAAAGTGCTGTTTGCTTTCGATGTGACGTTGACAATAGCTTCTGGACCAACACATTAAAGGGATTTTACAAACTAGACATTGAATTTTAGCGCCATCAAAAATTAAGTCAGGCATGTCCACTATAAAGTTTTTAACTGTGTCTGCCATTGGTCGTTTTCGCGACGACAGCCTACATATCCACAGAACTACTCGCATACAACATCGATTTAGTACTGACGCTGTGAACGCGTGAAATAAATAATCTCCGACTCCGCACCACATATCTACTACACTGACTGTTACGGCTGTTTGCCCAGACTACTTATGACATTAACATTAGTCTCAATTTGTGCCCGTCCACATTCTAACATGGATTTGCTCATGGCCAGCAATTTCTCCGACGTTTCTTTTGAGGAAAGCATGCTGTGGGACAGGTACGCATCACTCCTGGTTAGTTTTTTGTCAAACATGACCCCCAAATATTTAACTTCGTTGCTGAAGCTAATGGTTTTTCCTTCGATGGAGGGTGATTTAAGACAGACTTTTCTTCTCTTTCTAAAAGGAACGATTGTAATCTTTTGCGGGTTTATGCGCAGGCTATTATTTTGGCACCACTCATAGGTGTCTTTGCATAACTTGCGATAATATTCTCATATTTTCCACGAATCATGATTACCAGGTCGTAAGCGTACCCTTGCACCCCATATCCGTTAGAAGTTAACTTCTGTAGGAGATCATCTACAAGACACCAGAGCAGAGGTAACAGGACACCTCCTTGGGGCAGCCTCTATCAGCTCTAGTTGTTGTCGTTTCGGATCCCAACGTGGCGCTCATTCGTCGACTTTGGAGCATGGATAGGAGGGTAAAATGTCATAACAATTTATGAACCTACGGATTTGACCTTCTAGTAGCCTCTCACAGATTTTCGACATTGCACACAAAATACTTTGGTCGCAAGTCACCAAATAATGCTGGTTATTGCTCCTTTGGAAGTGGCAAAACACGTGATTTTCTCCATATGCTGGGAAACACACTGGAAGAAATACAACAATTATAAATAAAAAATGTTCCAAACCAATTCCATCTACATCAAGTAAATTAGAAGACATCCCACGGATATGTTACAAACTTATTTTTCATGTATTGAATATTTTTTGTTATTCGGGTCAATATGACGCGAGGTGACTACTTAACTATCCCTTGACAGTATGAATCAAGAGTTAAGTAGCCGTATTTAATGTGAAAAGTATTATTTTGTATAGAACATAATAATTTTATACACGTTTTGTCGATGAAGCTACTTTAAATTTGAAAATTAAAGACGACGATAAACCATATTCTTGTTTCCTCGCACAAAAGCCCGGGATAAAGAAAGGAAACCAAAAAGAAGAGATTCAGCCACATAAGCCGATGCAACATCAGACTAGGCGTTGGCAGAGCGTTGCTGTTATTTGAACGTCCCCCAAGGCATGTGACTGAACAACGCTAACCGCGTCCTGATCATACCGGTTATAGAAGCTTATTTTTAATAACTCTAATAACTAAGACTCTTGTTGTTAGTGTATGGTCTGAATTAGTAGAACAAGTAACCTGTCTGTACGCGTTTAACAGAAGAATATATATTTGTTTGTATATGCCTTTGGAGCGTTATCTTCCTTTTCTAATAATGTTACTTCTAGATAGCTTATTGGATTTGAATTAATAATAAATTTTCTAAAACGCAAAAAGTATTCAATAAGTTATTTTTGAATTATACCACCACATTTCTTGCACATGAACAATATGTTAGCTATAAAATAATGTGGCTGCAGACATCAAAATTAATGTTTTCAACTGAGCCAACCTTTAGATACACGCACAAAATAAATAACTTTAATGTTAAATTATTCAGCATGATATTCCCGCCTTCGCAATTAAATTGACAAATATTTTACGTTGCCTCGTTACTTTAATACACATAATTATTAACTTATAAATAACTTTACGATCGCTGTTAGACACATGTTTCGAATCCATAAATTTACTATTTCATAAGTTTATTTATATGTATGTATTTGTTGAGTTGAAATCCGTGGAGATATTGATTATAGACATTTCCAGCAATTCTTTTAAATGTAAACCACTTATTTTTTTGTGAATTTAATCAAATTCTTAATTAAATTTGCGTGTTGTTAAAAACCACAGATACATCCTCTATACATCTCAACTAAATTCTTCTAAAATAATCGGCATGCTCTTTATTCCAATTTTACTTACAAGCAAACTGACAGAACTATGACTCTCCGATTTCAATGAAACTTGGTATATTGGTAGACCATCAAAATGTAAAGGACACGTATTTTTTTTTGCGTCCCATATCCATCTTAAGGGGGTCATCTTTGGTCCGTTTGAAAGCCCCTTTGAAGTAGAACATTTTGGTTTTTAATTAATCCCGATAGCTTGCGCGGCTCCGAAGTTATGATGAAAAATGCGTTTAACAAACAGTAAGCTCTGGTTAGAATTTGTAAAGCGGGTTTGGGGATACCTTACATAAATTTTACTTGATACATTGTTATTTTACTCAAGATTACTAGATCACTTAAGTCGCAAATTAAGCGTTACCTACAAGTAGAGCAACGCAAACTGCGCTGAAAGCCAGTGGCTGACGCATAAAAGGTTACACAAAATAAATACGGCCGGGACAATTCGGTATAAGCGTCAGTATAACTGCGACTCGAAAGCCGATCTGTTGTGCATGCATCTACGCTGTCGTATACTATATCGTAGTTCTACGTTTGTTTTGAAAATGTTTCCTACGTCGCGAAAACGGCCAAAGTTGGACACAATAAGAGAATTTATTGCAGAAATGCCTGATTTAAAGTGTGATGGCGCTAAAATTCAATGTGTAGTGTGTAAAATAGATTTAATGTGTTGGTCGAAAAGTGATTGCCTACAACACGTAAATAGTGAAGGGCATGTTTCAAAAAAAATTTCCACACGGGATTATGACAAATTTAAATTTAATTTATGTGTTTATTGCATGTAATTTACCATTTCGTTTACTAAGGAAGAAAGCATACGTCTCGTTTTGGAATGAATATTCGGACATTAAGTTACCAAGTGAGAACATTACAGAGAGTTGTGCCGTCTGCTCGTGAGCATGTCGAGAAAAGAATTAAATCGGTGTTGTAAGTTAAAAAACTGTGGTTATGTGTGGACGAAACAACAGATCGTAAAAAACATTCTGTGGTTAATGTAATGGTACGCACAATGGAACCACATCGACCGTCACCCTCAATTTTACTAGCTTCCAGACGAATACAACAATGCACTGCCGAAGTAATTTCAATGTTGGTGTTAAATACATTGGAAAAGTTTGAACTTTCAACAAATCAACTGTTGATGTTTATGAGTGATGGTGCCGCAAACATGCTTGTCGTAGGTCGATCTCTTAAAAAACATTGTGCTAACTTGTTGCATATTACACGTAAAATTCATACTCTCAGTCTCGTAGCAGTTAGTATCAGAAAATGTTATCTCGAAGTAGACGCTCTAATAGCACATACAAAAGCTGTGTTTGTAAAATCCCCAAAACGTATTCGGGAATTTCATAGACTATGCCCCGGTATTCCTGAACCACCACAACCTATTCTTACTCGTTGGGGAACATGGTTAGAGGCTGCATTTTATTATCTTGAATATTTTGAGAATATAAAGAACGTGATTTTAGAATTCGACTCAAAGGAAGCTGCGGCTGTCAAGGTAAGCCGCTTGAAATTTCAGGATAGTCAAGTTAAAACAGATTTGGAAATTATTCAGAACAATTACGTGGGACTAGCGCATGCGATAGAAAAACTACAAAATTCTTCGGTGTCGTTAGTGGAATCTTTGCAAATAGTGCAACATGTTCACGCACAGCTATGCGCGATAGAAGACGCAAGAAATGTTTGTGTTTTAGAAAGGTTTGAAAGTGTTTTAGATCAAGACTCTGATTTTGGTACATTAAGACAAATTTGTGAAGGTGCGTCAACAGAACCGTTAAGTTATTTGAAAGATTATTTTACTTACGCAAATATAACGTCACTAGATGTAGAACGTTCGTTTTCGGCATACAAAAACTGTTTTACTTCACGCCGCACTCACTTTACCGAAACAACTTTGGAAACATATCTAATGTTACAAATATTAAATAGACATTATCCACTTTGTGATTTCACGGAGGACTCTAAAAACGGTAAGTGTTTGAGCACGTATCACATTTAATTTATTTTGTGTAAACTTTTATGCGTCCGCCACTGGCTTTCAGCGCAGTTGCGTTGCTCTACCTACAAGTCACGAAATATTTGTATTTTTTTTTAAATTTGCATTACAATAAAAAAGCTTAAGAAAAGTACTTACAATTTTGCAACACACTGCACAAAACACTTTTTCGTTATACAAATGAAATTCAGGTTGAGATTTGATCCAAGCCAATGTACCACTACTAACTTTCGGCATGATTGAACGAACGTTTTCACTGTACACTCGTATTTACGATTGTTTGGGTGACTCCTCTGCACTGACTTACTTTTTCAAACGAAACCACAACCTTACACTTAAACTGCATATATTTTCACTATATAACCTGGTACAATCTTCTTAACCGTTTATGATATGTCTTTGCTGAACGAAGCAAAACTGCAGCTTTTGAGATGAAAGTTTCTTGATAATACATCGGTAGGCAATAGCAAATAAACTTTAATGGCCGTGGATTGGATGCAAATCGGAAATTTTAAATTAAACAGAGTGACGCACAATTTACTAAAATTTCATACAATGACTGCACTTGAATAATATCTTAAATAAACAGTTTTAACGCGTACATTGCCTCACTATCGCTTTGAACGGGCGGGGTAAACACAATTCATGAGGCTTACGCGTGCACTTGACTACTATTAAATAATAAAACCGGGAATTCCTACTATTCACAATCTATACGAACTGGGAATTCGTACATTATTTAGACAAAGGGTTGTAAATTAGAAAGTTGCTGTTTACTGCCCACTCTCCAAATTTTTCTGCCCGGGTGTCGCACAACCGAAAAGAAAAAGCCGGCGCTGTTGGTGAAATAATAAATTATGCAAATTTTAAGCAGCATTGTCGTCTCCCGTAACAGGAAGGGAAAACCCAGAGAATTTTGTTTACATTTGATTATGTATTTACTAACGTAATTTGTATTTTACAATTTACGTATAACGCTTTCTTTATTATTTAAATATGTGAACCAAAAAAACAGAAATTATGCATTCATATACAAAATTCTTTCAGATATGCTTTAAAAGGGATAAATGCATATTATATGCAAAATATGCACATTTGCATATAATCCGGTCTTTACATAATGTTAAATTGATTTTATTGTGTTTTTTTTTGTTTCTTATAAATTGACACCACGATTAATTAACATTATATGTTAATACATATGTAAATAAACAATGTAAAACGCATATCAGTTGCTTTAATTTTCCTATTTTCTCTTTTAAACGACCACTCCTCAATAGCGACCAGCTTTTGATTCTCGGAGGGTGGTCGCTATTGGAAGGTTTTACTGTAAGTGTTCAATTAAACATGAGGAACATATAGTATCCGTTTCGAATAGATGTTGAAATTGCATGCATAAACTAAATTTTACAGTTTATTTTTAATGAATGTCTTTAGAAAAACAAAAGCTTACAGTATTTCGTCGCAGCACTCTATGTATTTTAGCAAAACAATTATCTGCATAGTTTCCATTTAAAAAAATTGAAATAGCATGAATCAGACATGGCAACGACTTCGATGACCATCTTGTAGACGGCGAGATATAAAAAACTTTTCGATATACTGCCTGCTTCTCCAAATATAATCAATCCAATAACATTTGAATCACCACCCTAGCGTGTAGGGCGTTTAAGATGTCAGCCGTAAAAGAAACAGCAGCATTTCGCAAAAATCTCAAATTATGTCAATTATCTCAAATAACTATTGGCGAAAGTTGATATGATTTAAAGAGAGGCATTTAAAAACGCAATAATATACAGAATGTTCCATTTAAACTTGTATCGTGCGCTGCAGAAACTGAATACCTTGTATGATTAGGTAAAATTTTATGTCATGCAACATTTGTCTCCGAATATTTTTTACTTTAAAACTTTTTCTCTAACTTACTTAGGAAGGAAATTATCTTCCGTCCACGCACTAGGTGGACACGCTGTAAATAATTTAAATGCAAAAAAATCCTGAGTCAATATATTGCAATAAAATAAAATAAATGTCCTTTTGACGGCGAGCTCACATAAAAAATGGAAAATCAACTTTAAATTACTTCTTCCGGTCAAAAGACTTTGTTATTAATAGTACATCTCGAATCATCGATAAATTTATGTTAATATATTCATTTCATGATCCTTCAAGATATTTTTAGCTCTTTTTTTTTTGAAGATCTGCACGGCCGTGATTTATAATACATAAATCACATATTCGAACTGTTATAGAGTAATCTAAATACTATACGGTAGCCAACAGTAAATCTAAAAGTGTTTTATTTTTAAATTGACCTAAAGAAATTTGTCAATTATTTCTAGTTATTTCAATTACTTAAATAGTGATGGAATGGATCAAAGCAGCTGCTGATAAGGTTTGCAATAATAAAATATTTTCCATCAAATGCATCAATAGAATTGTTTGTGTAAGTATCTTGGTATTCCATTTTAATAAAGCAATGATCATAACAAATTGACTCTTTATATTCGTCATATTTGATTATTAATCAACGGTGTTTTATTGAATTAGCATTGCTTTAGAAACGAGAATAAAAAATATTTATTTCAACTTGGTTATATGGACATATGTACATAATTGCGTATATTCTAATTTCTAATCAGTATCACATTTTACAATCTTACGCAATATTATATATACAATTATACAAATACAATGGATCGAAATTAATAAATGTAAGTTTTTTCTGTTGCATTACGAAATTCATTCATAACCAATTTAACATATAAATTGGCAATTTATTCTGTTTTTCTTCCAAAAGGAACGCTAAATTTAGAAACGAATTTGTTAATGTTAATCATAAATATGCAAATATATAATTGATATTGCTTTCGCCTTTGTAATTTCCTCTTTAATTTCGCGTCAATATTACCTTCCTGTTATGGTGTGGTAATATCTTTTTAACTGATTTAATTAAACAACTAAATAAAGTTATGTAAAGTTCATTATGTATTCTTTTTTGTGAATTAACACTAGTTACGTGCGAAATTATGTACACTACCGGCCATCACAATTTTAAAAGATGGATTTTTTTCAATGTTCAATACCCTTAGTATTTCTGTAAAAACTTCTACAATAAAGTTGAGATAACAATAAAGTATTTAAGACGAAAATCCTCATTAGAATAAATGTTATAGAAAGAAATTTCAATTTATCCTAATAGCCGGTAAAATTGCATGTTACAAAATTAACTGTGCATTATACTAGTCGCCGATACCGAATCTCTAGGACGTCAGAAGACCGTAATCGCCCAGATTGGTAAAGAATGACAACGCGTGCGGAAGATCGACACCTTACAGTGCTAAGCAAACGAAACCGACGATTGACGGCGCCCGAAATGGCAGCAGAAATCAACAGGGGACACGAACGATCGATTTATGAAACCACCAAAAATGACTACAGTGGGTCGAAAATTATAGGAATTAGACAGAAGAAAATTGGAGAAGTATTCTTTGGACTGACGAATCCAAGTTGGAAGAGGTTGGTTAGAAGCTCAGAGTCTTCGTGAGACGAACGGAAGACGCGTAATTGCGTCGTTTCCATAGTAAAGCATGGTGGTGGTTCACTGATGGTTTGGGGTTGCTGTGGGATGAGCTCGACAGATGAATATGAAAAGTCTGTCCAACTTCGAAAGAGCACCTGTGGCGACTTCTCTAGAGGAACTTCAAAATATACAGATTTTGAAGTTCCTCTATTGAATTTTCCTTGCACCAATTGGCACGAGCCTTTTTTTGTCCTTGGATCAAATTATGCGGAATCAATCGGGAACAGATCTTATGCAAACCTAAATGTTCGTACATAATCGAATGTAGTTTTTGATATGTCTAAGGTTGCCTTTATTTCGGGATAAGTCACTTGTCGATCCTTTCGTGTTGTACACAGCATCTAAATTTTTTGGAACAACCGATTTTGATCAACCTTCACGTAGGTAAGTCATCACTGATGGAAGCACGACCACGACGAAATTCTGCAAACCGGTTATAAACAATCTTTTCTGATGGTACCAAAAGTTGAAGGAAGCGATGCGGGGCATTTTTGTCGTGTTGATTAATTTTCATGCAAAATCATAGTTTTTTTAATATAACACCTCATATATTTTCTATTTTTCGATCTTCCACCAACAGACAAAGACATTATTATTGAAGGCAATAACGAAACGGTAGAATATCCAGTGAATGTCTTTAATTGCAGTTTCCAAGTAATACCGACAAATATAACAGCTCATTTATCACATATCTCCTTAGAAAATAAAATTCCGGTGAATATACACTCCATGTCTGCTTTTCTTGTTTCTACAGAGGAAGTCTAGAGCAATAAAGAAGTTGTGTTTCTGGGGCAGTCTTGCCAAATTTGGAACAGAGCTTGACACAAATATGCTGCTCCCTCAAATTGGCCACTGAAAAATCGCAAACACAAGAAGGCGCAATAATGAAAAATTGTTCATCAATAAAGAACGTTCGTATTTTTAGAACTTCCAAAATATTACTTTTATAATCTGCGATTACATTAACTACAATGAAATTTGTAGCCGGTAGAATAACACAACATAACAAAACATCAATTCTGTGAAAGTAATAAAGGTCATACGTAATAAAATATGTTTGTTTTTCTTTCATTGGTTTAAAATTATTGTAAAATTCGATTTAAATAATCTAAACATACGATAATGATATCAAGGACTGTGGGGTAGTATGGCAAACAACACAAAGTATAGGCATATTACGTACTACAATGACAAAGGACTATATTGTCGCGCCCTGTACATTTTGCATGGTTAGAATTAAAATGCATAAACAGAAAAACACATTTGACGAGAGGGTACGTATCGGTGTCATACGATTTTGCTGGAGCAACAATAAAAATGTACCTCATAGTTGGGACATAAACTGTCAAGCTGGTATTGATCGGTTCCGTGGGTTCATGCAGAGAACCATAACCAACGAGCTTGTCAAGAGGAACAAGTTTCAATCGTGCCAATGTGAATGCATTTTTCACAAACTTAAAGCTGGTGCTTGAAAAGCATAATTTTGGTCCCGAATTTATTTGGAACATAGATGAGACAGGGGTTACGACAGTACAAAAGCCTGGGAAGATTGTGGCAAAGAAGAGAGAAAAACAAGTCAGTCAAACAAGTCAGCCAAACAACCTCAGCTGAACGAGGTGTTTTAGTTACTTTATGTTGTACAATAAATGCAATAGGCAGTTCCATCCATCCCTTTTTTCTTTTCCCCCTTGGGAAATTTACCCTTGTAAACATGAAAGATTGTTTTTTAAAAGGTGGTCCGCCGGGTTCCGCAGGATCTGCACATCCATCTGGCTGGATGACAGCGGCAAACTTTGAACTATTTTTAAATCACTTCATAAAATATGTCATGTGCTCCAAGGAAAATATGGTGCTGATAATTCTAGATAATCATGAGAGCCATATTTCAATTGCTTCGCTCAATTTGGCTAAAGATAATGGTATTGTACTTCTCACTTTTCCCCCACATATCAGCCACAAATTACAGCCGCTGGATAGGACGGTATACGGGCCATTGAAAAGATACTATAACACTGCTGCTGATGAGTGGTTGTTGACACATCCAGACCGACCTATATCTGTTTATGATATAGCAGAAATAGTAGGTAAGGCCTATCCATTAATTTCCACCAGTGTAAACATTTGCAAAGGATTTCAAATGAGTGGTATTGTTTCTCTGAACGAAAATATTTTCACCGACGATGAATTTTTGAGTTCCTATGTGACAGACAAGGCACTGACAGAATCACATATTTCTGTGGAAGATTCTGAAGCTTCTACAAATAGCCCCCAAATTTCTAACCAACTTGTAACTATTCCTACAGATGAACTTGGGTCTACTATCTCCTCAAGTCCCGTACTGATAGAATCTCCAGGGCCCTCAACAAGTGACACCGTTGTTTCTCCGGAAGTTGTGAGACCTTACCCAAAGACCTTGCCTCGTCTGATGAAAGGTACTAGAAAAAGAGCTAAATCCACAATTCTAACTTTTACACCAGAAAAACTAGAAATTGAAAAAAAAAACTGTTGAAAAGAGCAGGAAAAAAGAAAATAAAAGAGGAAAGATCAATTAAAAAAGTCACACTAAAACGTAAGATAGTAGAGACACAGGTTTTCCCGGAGAAATCAAAAAAGAAGACTTGACACAGACTCTGACAATTATTCTACAAAAAGCATGAGCATGGCATTGAGTGATCAGAGTGATAGTGAAGATGACGGCATGAACAGAAAGCCAAACATTAATGATTGGTTGTTAGTGAAATTCGAAGGAAAAAAAATGTAAAACGATTTGTTGGAAAAATTACTAACAGACAAGAAGAAGGACTGAAAGTTAAGTTTGCAAGGAGAATTGCAGATTCTAAGTTTAAATGGCCTGAAATTGAAGACATCTCTGTTGTTGACGAGGACCAAATTGAGATGATTCTTCGTCCTCCAATCATGAATACCAAAAACGATCGTGTAACGAGTTTCATTTTCAGGACTAATTTTGAAGGACTTTCTGTTTTTTAGATAGTAAGTTTTAAACACTAATGTATTAAACATAAAATTTCATGTCCTAATTTAAACTATTAAAAAAATAAATAATTGTTTAAGTTTCTCTAACCAGATCAAGTATCCCCGGGGTACCGGGTTCGAACGCCGGGCCCGTCACTTTCAGAGTAAGGTTTTCCGTAGTTTTCCTTACTTCAAATTTGGCGAATGCTGAGGGTGAACATCTTAAGACGCTCTACGGGCGCAGGCGTAATAATATCTCATGGCTGGCCGATGCCCCCTGTAATTGGCGAAAGTTGTTGGAGGATGTGAAGGCATGAATTATTATTGTTATTATCCCCACTATGGGGATTGTTGAGCCATGTTGTAAACGTTTTTGTAAACATTTTTTTCAATGTTAAAAATGTTTTGATTCACATTTTTAAATACATGATTTGATAGCAAAAAAAACACAGTTTACAATACTTTATTGATTAAAAGTATCCGAAAGGATAATAAACAAAATAAACAACGACATTTTAAGCTATGTTTAACTACGTCACAAAAAAATTAAAAATGAGAAAGTGGTTCAACTATTCCCACTCTCCCCTATACATGTATGTAAATATCTTCACCAAGACAAATGGGGAAACAAACCTGACTGTGTAAATTTTTCATCAATCTTATCGCTGTTCAGAAGTTACGTACATTTATTATTTTGTTTATTGAAGTCAATCTTTTTAGGTGCCATATTAAAATTAACATAACCTTAATTTTAAAAAGGAATCAATATAAATACACACATTCGTTATTTCTGAAAAACATAGGTGCTTTTTCCTACATACCTATTATTATTCATACATTTACGGTACTAAGTACAACAGATTTTTTATGAAACTAGTTTGTTACTTAATATATTTTGTCTTTCATCAGTGAATTATGAAAATTTGTAATTTTCCTTGGAATTTCCCACGTAACTAAATATTTGAAAAAATTTCATCCCAGTAAGGAATCGAGCCTGACAACTCCTGCTTGCCGGACGAGCGTGTTAACCACTACACCACTACGACCTTGATGCTAGGAACGTTCACTTTTTAATACCTGGTTATTATTTTTATCTGCAAATATATCATAATATTTTGACAGACAATTTTTAATTCTTACATGCCAAGTGCACTAATTAATTAATATATTTTTTCTGCGACTATTAAATAATAGGTTCATTTTCGACGCTCTTTCCTCCAAGTAATAATATTGATTATTCACACAATGTCTTTTTATTCATTATTCAACAGCTTGCAACCAATCACAACAGTGTATTTTCATTATTCAACAGGAATCCGGCCGATAGTATGAGAGCATTTTCATTATTCCACAGATTATTTACAAGCCTTTCTCATTTAAATCGTAGTACCATCTCAAACGACATGACATAAACAAAGCACAAATTGTTTATGTAAAATCGAATTGTGTTGTGATCATTTCGAAAAAATTTTGATTTAATTTATCAACAAATGGATAGCACGATGGAAGTTTTGACACCGCCAGAGGTGCTGGAAGTGGCGGAAGCCTCCACAAAGAATTTATTTCCACAGAAGTCTAAATGAAAATACGAATTAGTGTACAAGGAACAGCGAAAAGTTCGTAATGTCAAGTCTTTTTCGGAAAATGTTTTACTGGCATATTTTGGCCAGTAAATACAAGTCGTCCTCCTTGTGGTCACGGTATTCAATGTTGAGAAGCACATTAAGCGTTAATCACAGTCTCAACATAGAAACCTATTCGAAGCTTCGAGCCCTTCTTAAGCGAAAAAGTGATGGCTACCATGCAAAGAAGGCTAAAACCTTTTCTGCGGATGAAATAAATCAATTTATTACTAAGGCCCCCGATGAAATTTACCTTTCAACTAAGGTAAACAATTCACAATTTCAAAAATTATTCGTATAATAAATTCATAATTATTTTTTAAAGGTTGCTTTAATTATGAGCATAATGGCTGTGGGGAATTGCATGCAATGAATATAGAAGATGTTCAAGATGACTGTATTTGTTACTATCCCCAACACAGAAACCAAAGTCATCAGAAAATTTACGATTACCCGACATTTTTATCAAATAATAAAAAAATATGTCCTTCGTCCATCTGGTAATCCTAAGTGTGGCAGTTCTTTTTTTCTCAATTATTAAAATGGAAAGTGTACAGTTCAGAAGATCGGTATTAATAAATTGAGCAACATGGGAAAACAAATAGCTATATTTCTCAAGTTACCAAATCCAGAGTTGTACTCAGGACACAGTTTTCGTAGATCGTCAGCTACCCTGCTTATTGATGCCGGAGGTGACATAACTGCACTAAAACGACATGGCGGGTGGAAATCAACCACTACAGCTGAATGATATATAGATGATTCAATGAACAACAAAGTAGAATAAAATTCTTCAATCGGTTCATCACAATACCGATTTCCACATAAAAAGTGGAATCTCGTCTTTAGCAACTTATAATAGCGAAAATAGTAATATTTCTTTAAATGCTACACCAGGATTGACTTTCCATAATTGTTCTAATTTTACAATTCATGTTACACATAATAAATAAATGATTAATTTAACGGTTTATACTTTTTTATAAAACATGTCAAAAGTGATAGTCCTAGAAAAAGTATAGTATTCTACTCGTGGGAAATGGCCGTTATTCACTCGAATGATTTACATACACTCGCCTTCGGCTCGTGTTGTAAATTTCATTCTCGTGAATAATGGCCATCATTACCCGCTCATTGAATAATATACTATTGATTGATCTAATGCGGCTCTGTGTGAGGAATACATAATGGAGTTGGAAGAAAAGAAAAGCCCACTTTCTCACAACAACTCAATTTAATAGGAAAGAGCTACCGGTTTCGGGACTAATGTCCCATCTTTTTGTAAATCGGGACGTACACAACATATTGAAAAAGTCAATGTGGCAATTCTTTTATCACTTTATTATCACATTGACTTTTTTAATGTGTTGTGTAGGTACGTTCCGATTTACAAAATATATATTTTGGCTTCTGTCGGTGCATTATGAAAATTTGTATCTGTGGGTAAATTATGCAAATCTGTAATTTCCTTGGAATTTAACAAGAAGAGATTTTTTTTAAGTATTTAATTACGTGGAAAATTCCGAGGAAATTACAGATTACAGTAATTTTGTTTTGCTATCGAAATATCCTTATTGACCTATTGACACGCTTCATACTATTAATAAAGTTACTAAATTCGTTCCGAAAAATAGGTAAATACGTCACTTTGTTATGCTTCGTCGCTATTATAAAATTACATTTTTATATAGCATGGATATTGACATGTAATTTTGCGACCAAATTATTCCTGTATTAATTTCAGTCGTTTCCAAATAAAATTGCTTTATCTTTCGATTCCTTGATCCCTTTTGCTTAAAAAATAAACGTTATAGTAATCTTGTTGTTGAAATTACAATAAAATTCCTACATAAAAAAATTTCCAGGAATCCATGAATAATTCTTTTGCCTTCATGGAAATTTCAATATATGTTTGGCACCAGTTTCATTCGTATATAGAAAAGCCGAGGATCAAACAAATAACAAACGTTAAAAAAGGAACAACAATATCTGTTTTCATTTCACTAACGTACAATAGGCTTCCCTCGATGTAAGCATTGTACTCAGGTGTAGGGTGTGTGCTTTTTTTACTCGCATCCAATTTATTTAAACGGAACGTATTCACAAGACCAGATGCGACATTAGACTTGCAAACTGTACTGATTGGTAATTACCTAGCCCGTAGAATGCTTGAATATTTCTAATTTTACTCATTTTGAATCTTTAAGCACCTATCTGCATCGGCGGAAACTTAGGAACGTTATTTATGTAACACCCTTTTCGTCACATTATTTCTCATTATATCACCTTTATTATTTGTCAAGTGGATTGAGTATAGTCGCTATAGTCGGAATTTATTAGCCACTAACAATATACATAAAAAGTACAGCTATAAAGGTGTACTTTATGGATAAATAAAACTACCATGAGCTATATTAGCATTAATTTTTGGTTATTGTTACTAGGCATTCTTTCCACGTATATTTTTATACATCATGGTAAGACTGAGGGATCATTTGCACGTTTAGATGTCGCTGTGCCTAGGCACAACGCCCCCTTGCGTTTGGCAGCCCAGGAGTTGCCCGATAGGTGGTGGACATCTACACTCCGGTTTGTCTTGCTACCCTCTGGGACAGCGTGACTGTGTCTCTTAGCGATAGGTGCCGCCGAAAGACATATTCAGTGCTATTTTGGAGATTAGCAGCATAAGCCGAGAGGCAAACGCAATTGTAACAGCAGAAAGTTGTGCTCGGAACCACGCTGATGACGCCGGGTAGGCAGAAACATGTTTGTGCGTTAGCACTATTTTCTATGCTACATTGTTTTTGCCGAGAATGATTCCACCAATACCATGAGCTATATTAGCATTAATTTTTGGTTATTGTTACTAGGTATTCTTTCCACGTGTATTCTTAAATATCATCTGCAAACTTTTTCCGATTGCAATACGTAACTATTACTATTATTATTGAGACGGGGCATGGCATTGATGTCTTTAGCCATTACGACCTAAGTTGGAAGCTTTTGGTAAACCTTAATACTACTTTACAATCTTCTTCCTTCAATTCAGTAAGTGTTTGGAATAGCCTCCTTAAATGCTGATGCCGTTTGTGACTAATGGCAACACATTTACACAGAATGCATTCTCCCGTCTTAGATCTTCTTGACAATAGAATTGATCTTCAGCTTTGCATTACCTGTCAATAAGCTTACTAAAGTCATCTTTGTTAAAAAAATAGCATTATCTTTGTTGTCTTTGACGAACCTTATACGAATGCCTCAGCCTGATGTTGTCCTGGTATGCTTTCCCAGTATAAGGTCTTTTGATTTTCCTTCCATTTTCTGATTTCTTGTTTTAAGTGGCTCCTTTGTGGACCATAGTAGGGGTTTGGACAAATGAAAGGCATATTTGCGCTGCTTCTTTGGGCAGCTTGTCGGACTTTTCACATCCCCCGATCCCTGATGGCGTAGGATCCAACGTAGTTTTTGCGTCTCACTTGCCTTAGATTGTGCGTATTAGGTCAGGTTCATTTGCCTAGGCTTTGAGAGCTTTCAGTGCTGCCTCACTATCTGTAAATACATTTATGTTTGCGCCCAAATTTAAAGCAAAAATCTCTCTATCAAATACATTAGTTTGGAGCCTTATAGGCATATGTTTTGAATCTTTCTATTCTTGAGCCGTCTGTATACCATGCCAAAGTTCCCCTTTTAAGTTGAGGTTCATCGGTTGTCAAGGTCAATGGCCACCTTATACGGCTGATCAAAAAGGCATAAACATCGAGGGACACTGTCGCTTTTATAATCCAAGTAAAATTTAAATCTGATGGATTTTAGATTCTCCAGGACATAGGAATGGGGAATATCTAAACTACATGTATAATATTTGCTTCTCTGTAGTTGAGTTGTCATATTCTTCAATATATAATACACACAAATTTAACATAACAAAACAAAGATAATCTAAAAAAAGTTTTTATTTAAGAAACCCTCAAATAAAATTAGAAATTTAAAATATACATATTATTTATGTTTCTGTTATACAGCTTATCTGCTGTACAATAGGTACATAATAAATTTTTAAAAATTTAATCAAGTACTAGAACTCTGTGGCACTGGAACACTGAAACACTTCACGAAAGTATTAAAGTAATATGGTAAGGGTTTTAGTGAAGTGTTTAAAAATTCTATTTTTTGTATCCAAGCGCAATCTGTTTAACATGTTGGTATCTCGATATAATTTGTTCACCTTTAATTTCTTTATTGTTAACAAGTCGAGAAAATTGTGAACTACGCAGTGTGATATATGTTTCTGTTCTAAATGTTGATAATATGTTGTATTAAAATAAATTATTATTATTAATATTCGAACACAAAATAAATACAGTTTATAATAAATAATAGACGTAATTTCCGAATATTCAAGTGTTAATACTTTTGTAAATGCGGCCTCCGAAATTCGAACTAAAATCATGCGACCCCGGATACCCATTGTCCATGTGGCGAAGCTTTTGACCGTGGCTCCAAAGTTATATACTCGATCAAAATTGTACTGTGTAGGATTGTCCTTTGCTATATATGTATATCAAGCAGTTTATGTTGGGATTTTCAAGGGTCTTAAGATTGCCTCTAAGATGTCCCAGCCTTAGTCCCTTCATTCTATTAAGAGCAATGGCGCTTGATGTAACCTGTTTTTGAATGAAGTAGGTACCTATAATGGATATTATTTCTTCGCTAGGTGGAGTCTTCTTCTCTTTTCAGTTCAGCGCCGAATCAGTTCAATAAATCAGCATAGTACTGTCCCGTGATTTTCCTTCCCTTCTCCAAATAATTAATTAAGATTATGCCTTACGAATCCAAAAAAAATCGTCGCCATAACTTTTCCGGCTGATGGAATTCTCTTTACCATCTCTGGTACACGTTCGCTGGGAAAAACCCATTTTGCCGACTGACCTTTGGTTTCTGGTGTATACTAATGTATTCATGTTTCCTGTACAGTCACATAATGCCGCAGAAACTCACTCGTATTACGCTTAAACGCGATTCCGTCTTTGATTAATCGTCAGCAGACCCGGCACCCATCTCGCCGCTAGTTTTCTCATACTCAATTTTTCGTGAAAGATGTTTTGCACACGTTAATTTGAGATGTTTACCATGTTAGAAATCTCTCTTATCTCCACTAGGCTGTCTGCTAGCACGATATCATGAACTTTATTGCTCATATCGTCCGTAGTCACCTCAATGAGATGACTCCTCATCAAAGACGGATGTTCGGTCACGCTTAAATTCACTAAACCAGTATCTGATGGTAGCCATCGAAGGTGCATAGTTTTCCCATCAAAAAAAGAAATCGAATCACTGACCGGTATTGTTCTTTTCGCATGATTCCACAAATACATAAACTTGTTCACTTTCAACAGCTTTCAAAATAACGACGAATCTTTCCGAAATTTTGATAGACGTCGACTAAAGAATTGTATGCACAGTCGGTAATGCAGAATTTGTCACAAAGCGCGATCCGTCTCCAAATGCGGATATTTCTCATACCATCCTCGTAATCTATCGTTTAAGTTTCCATGTCATTAATACAATTTCATTTTGATGATACTGCAGATACAATAATCAGTAGATATTGTATTAGGTCTGTTAACTGTTAACTGTTCCTTTTAATTTTTTTCATGTTCGAAATGGCATCAACTTCGTCTCAATTAACACGGTTTCTTGTAAGCATTTGTCTTCTTGGCAAATGTTCAGATTATTTCGGTGTAATAATGGATGCTCTATATTACTAATGTGTAGATTATTTATCATTTTTAGTAAATAATTGTTTCAACTAGTATTGGTCTGGGTAAATTCGATATTGGAAAATAAAATTCAACTTAACAGCTGGGTCAACTCTTTTAACCCTCCAGTACCCGTTGTCGGTCTCTCAGACCGAAGCGACTATTTTTAATAAATGAACGAGTTATTTTTTGAACGATTATTATGTGCCGCCTTGTATCTTCCTAATTTGTCCATTGGCAGCTCAGTGCATTAAATCACGTCGAAGTGAACAGTTGTTACTTTTCCAGTTACCATTTTGGTCTCCCAGACCGAAGCGGTCAAATCTGTTTTCATAAGTCTCAAAAAGTGTTTGTGTATAAATTTGTTTATAAGGTATTTTTGTTTTTTTTTGCTACTGTAAGTTATTTGTAGTCATCATGGGTGATTATGAAATAGAACAAGCTCGGTTGACCCGATTGATGGAGGAATGTTTGGCTGAAGACCAACAGGAAACTCTGTTTGATGAAGAAGCTAATGACAGTTCAAACAGCGATGAAGAATATATCCTCGAACAATGTAATCAAGATAGTGAATCTGAGCAAGAAACCTCTGATTCTGAAAACTTGGACGATAATGATGTAAACGCAGATGAGCCATGTTTTTTAGGTAAAGATAAAATTACCAAATGGCTAAAACACGTGCCATCTCAGATAGTCAAAGCCAGACCAGAAAATAAAATTGTGCGTCTTCCAATGTCAAGATTACCGACCAGAAATATGAAAAACCCTCTTGAAATTTGGAACTATTATTTCTCAGACGAATTGTGGAACATTATTGTTGTCAACACAAACAATTTCATAAATTCTGTAGTCCCTAGGGAATTGAGATTTGACAGTTTAGCAACTGTTATGATTACTTTGCTTAGCAACGAGCTATTTAGATTAGTCTGGTGTCACAAGAAACAATTTCGCGCTTTTTCCTAGCCAACTTTACGTAACAACAAAAACAGATTACTAAAACCTATATTGCTGCTTATCATTATATTTCTTAAGTTAAAGTATAACATATGTATATCGTTGGATTCATCTTTCGATTACCTTTCCAAAAATGTAAAAATATACAGGGTGTTCTATTTATAAAAAGAAAGTGACATCACTTCCGGTGAAACCGGAAATACAATTGAAATGCTGATAGCGGCAAAAGTTACTTCACGAAAAATAAAAATCGACCTATTTTAATTAAAAACAATAGCTTCTGTCATTAACTTCCCGTGTCGTTAACTTCCCTTGCTTCGAGAATAACGAAGATATGATATATACAATTATGAAATGAAAAAGTTTCGTTTCCAACTAACTACCACAGTAAAGTTCCTTACATTCTTCAAGCAGTTATTCGTTCGTATTATTATTATACTATACTTCTCGAACAAGAGGAAAGTCAATGTTATCTCGTCGTCATCCAGCCTTGCCATTCTTTTGTATCGCCCCTATAATAACGAAACAGGTTATTTTGGAAAGAAAGAACGAATATCTCGAAGGGAGATGGACCAAGAACAAGATCTTTACTTCCTCGACGTACATATAAGATTCTCGTGGATGTAGCTTTTTGACATTTTGCTCACGTAAGCAATAACTTCAAAGAGGACAACATCGCCACTCCTTAACATCGAATACAATTGCTACTATATCTTCGCCAAGTACTCTCTTTCCCGCGAGGTTTCTACACGTTTCCCTTTCTACAGGGGTATACGTTAATGTCCGAGACTAAAGGGTGGGGGCGAATTCAATAAAGAAAATGTAAGGTTGCAGTGGGTGGTGGTGTACGGTACAATGGAAAAGTGTTGAAATGGATTCTTCAAAATGGTAGCTGATACAAAAGAAATAAAAGCTATATAATTGCATTTTTATTGAGTGGCCGGTGAGCGAAAAAAGCTTTCCATTGTAAAATACGAATAGAGACTTTTTCATAAATACCTTCTACCTGCTTGCAATCAAATGAAAAAGCTGTACGTGTTGCAATTATGTAAAATTTATTTAGCCGGTTTTTTAAAAGAGTCTATTTTTTTAATTGATATTTTTGCTGGTATTAGATAAGAAGAAATAAAGTTCAAAATAAGATTTATCTCACCTGGAATTTGATATTCTCCTCATAAGAACGTTTGGTTTGCATTAAATAAAACCACTTTTCATCAATATGAACACAACCGTAACAGTTTTCAATATATTCATTCGGTCTCACTTTGGATAAGCAAAATTTCAAGTTATCCCAATAATGTTTGTATTTCCTAGTGTTTCCTACTACATTAATTTTTATCGGCACATCTTTTACCTTCGTTGTACTGTTTCTTTGTCGCGTGTCAAATTTTAGACACAGTTAGGCGGCGTTAATTAATCTAAAATCAATAGCAACAATATTAATAGCACCATGCTTCAGATTCTGACATTGCTTGTGTTCCAATAAGCTTTGCAATATACCATTGCGTTCATTATTTGCGAACTGCTGAGTTATCTTTTGTAATACACGACCAAAATTCGCTATTTCTAGGAAACAGCGGGTGTCACTTTATTTTTTGTACAAGTCGCTATTTTTATTGTCAATCTTTTGGCACACGTTTATTTTTTTCGCGTGCTATCTATTCAGGTCAGGCATTTAATTATCATTATGATCAAAATAACATTATTTCTTTGTAATTTTGTGCTTTTTTTTCTTAATCATGAATATTTTTAAAAATGCATTCTATATTTTCGGACAGAGGCAATAATAGCTTAAAATAGCAATAGGTGCCAATGTGAAATTGATATTTTTGGTAATTATGGAAGCATATAAGCAATTATCAAATATTTTCGTGAAATGCTGGATTTTCGACATTTTGGGCCGGTACCGGGAAAAATATTGTTTGCCTCTCGGGCCCTAAGAGCTTTTGTACTTACGTCACTTGCGACAAAAAACTATTGAAAACTGTTGACTATTGAAATTGTCAATTTGATTTTAAATATAGATCACTAGTACGTAGTCTGGAAGTCACTGTGGGCTATAGAAGGTTAGTAGTTTTTAAACTTGCAATTTTCTGGACTTAAAAAGAAAATAAATTGTTTTAGATGTTCAAATACAGCAACAAAACAAAATGTAAATGCTTCAGTACACTTTCAGAAGTTCGAATGTTCGTCGTACTGCATAGTCACTTGCTACTGCAGATTATGTATATCAGAGAAAAGAAAATAGGCACTAGCACTGACTAGATCATTTATTTTTGTATATTTATCCTACAGCAGACACAAAAGTCATGTCAACTGCGCTTTAGCGTCTTCCAACTTCTTTTTAGCCTCATCGAATTGAGCTTTGGCATTATTCCTTTCCTTTATCAACTCGTTCAAGCGATGCTTTAATTCTACAACGTGATTCGTCAATCTTTCGTGTTCCAATCTTATTTCCGAAGCGGTGGCGCTGCCATCCACTTGATTCTGCAAATCCTCTAGCTGTTCTTGAAGCGTCACGTTTTCGCTGTGCAGAGCTTTCATGTCCTCGAGTTGCTTTTGCAATTTAGCGCTAATTTCTGTCAATTCTCGTACTTCCGAGGAAGCCTCCGCTACTTCTTGGGCTAACGTTTGGTTATTATTGCGCAATGCAGCTATCTCTTTGTCTACATCCTGTTTGTTTCGCAAATCATCCAATTGTGTTTGCAAATTTGATTTTTCTTTGTCGTATAGGTACTTTTTGTTGTCTAAAACTGCTCTGAGGTATTCATTTTCTGCTTTTAGTTCTCTTATTTCTTTTTCTACTTCGGAAGCGTTTAAGGCGTTGCGGTTGGTTTTACGTTGTAGATTGCTTGCCATAGTGGATGACAAACCTGAAATTAAAATTGGTTCTTATGAATTTTTTATCAGAAAAAAATGGATTGCTATTATCGTCGAAATAACCAGGTTATAGCTTAAAGAGTACAATTGGTACAATGTGGTTTTTATTGGAACAATTATTTTCAATCGCCAATGCTTTATTTTGTAAAGATCTATTAAATAAATAGGACACAAACTTATTTAAAATGCCTTCCTTTTCGATTTATTAATTAATTCTAATGACTTGCTTGATTTATGATTAATCTGCCGCCTATGATTTGATATGGCAACAATATGGCTTACATACGCATACAATTGACTATGGACATTGGCAATAAGCTAGTGAGCTAATCACTATACCACTGTAAAGTTGCATCACCTGGATGGTCAAATGATCCAGAAAATGTGAATCAAATTCCTAACAAGTGGGTGTATACCATCTTTTTGGAGGAAGTTATAAACTCAATTTCAGCGTTATACTTGGCATAGAGAGCATTTATTAAATATCAAGATCCATCTAACCACAAAAATTAAAATCACAAGTAATTCATGTTGAAATTCTGATTAATTTTCAGGTGACACTTCAAAGATACTTAAAACCATCCTGGAACGTAACCTAATTAACAAAATTAATTCCCTATAGAAATTATAGAATGTGTTTCCAAATACTACACTATAAATTAAATAAAAACCTTGGCAATATTTCTATTTTCCCTGTATTTGTGAACGACTGTGGGTACACTCCAGTCGTCACAACTTACTCCATATGTTTAATAACCATATTTTTCAATGTGTTTTCTCCTAAACATCAACAAACACCATTTACAGTTATAAATTTCGCCCAAATTGTGTATTGTAGCCGATTGTAACTTTGACGCTACCAACGTGCTGCAGCAAAACAACCAACCAATCACAGTATCAGATTATCAATTTGGTGTCAGTAACTAGGTGTAATTTCGATAGATCTATTAAACTTAGGTTACGAGGCGTCCCTCTTTTATCCTACTAACCGAATATTAATTAATTCAAGATCACCATATAATCACTTTGCGCTATCATGAGCTAAATAGTGTTCCATTTATATATAAAAATTCAGTTTCGGTGCAATTGCTAAGATACAGAACAAGTTCAAATCGTAATCATTTATTTGGTTGGTTAGTTACATTGCGGTTACGTAGAATAAAATATGTTCCTTATAAATCATTTCGGTTTGTAATCACTGTAGAGCCCGGTAACAAGGAGCCGTGCCATAGCCGTACCGGCCTAGTATACAAAAACAATAGTAAGAAAATAGAAAAAAAATAACAGAACTAATACATAATTATAATATGTGAAAAGTAGTGAAACACTCACCCTTTTAAGCAGCCTTGGCTATGGAACAGTAAAACTAGAAGCACCATTGTCAGTATTAACATCATATGGATAAGAGTGGAAAAAAGTTGACACCATTAGATGTGTTTCCACAGTTGCCTCGGTGAGCGATGTTCGCCATGGTGAGAAAATGAGTTTATATTTTGAAAAAGAGCGTTCAACATCCACCGATGTTATACATGCATGATTAAAATACTCTTTGTACTTAATCAGTGGATTATTCGATACACCACCACAAATTTGTTTTAGTGTGCTAAAATCGGTATCCTTCTGTAGCACACTCTCGAATTTTTCTAAAACGCGATTATATTTTGCGTCATGTATAGTCAGTAGCTGTGTATGCACTCCGTCCATAATTTGCAGAGACTCCAATAATGATAACGATCTATTTTGTAATTGGTCTGTTGCGTTAGCTAATCCTTTATAGTAGCTACGAATATTTTTTAAATCTGTTTCAACGGAAATATCTTGAAATTTCGACTGGCTCTCCTTAATTACTGCAGCTTCGGCAGGATTGAATTGTGCAACAACAGCTTTTACTATTTTGAAATGTTCGGCATAATAAAAAGCTGCCTGCAACCATGTTCCCCAACGTGTAAGAATTGGCTCCGGTGGTTGACGAATACCAGGACAATACTTTTTTTGTGCTTGCTATTAATGCATTTACCTCGGGAGAGCATTGTCGAATGGTTTTTGCCACAAGATGTAAAGCATGCACTTTACACGTAACAGGTAAACACTTGCTCAAGAAGAGAACGGCCTACCGAACGCATTATCGCTGTGCCATCGCTCATAAACATCAACATTTTATCTTTTGAAATTTGAAATTTCTCCAACGTACTAAATACAACCTTCGTAATTGCTGCAGCAGTACACTCTTATAGTCTTCGGCTAGCTAGTAACAGTGGTAATGTAGGTTTACTAGGGTCTAGTATGCGTACCATAATATTTACAATTGAATTTTTTTTACAGTCTGTTGTCTCGTCAACACATAACCAAAAAAACTGTTTTTTCAATATGCGTTTCATTTTCTTTTCCACGTCATCGCGTACAAATGCAACATGCTTACGTGCCGTTTTCTCCCTTGGCAACCGCAACTCGGGATTGTATTTGTACCAGAAGTCCTTAAATGGTTGTTTATCGAGTAAGCCTAGTGGCAAATTACAGTTTATCAACATAAGAATTACATAAAAAAATGCACTTCTCGGTGGCATGCCCAATTTTCGTTTTCTATGCTGTGCGGAATTTACGTGTCTTGTACAGTTCCACTTCTTATTTGACATCAAATGTATTTTGCACACTTTACAAACTATCTTACTCCCGTTGTAAAACAAATCGGGAAAGCGTTTGTGAAGCTTCGACAAGCGCGTCACTTTGATAGTTGTCAAAGTGTCAACAATAAAAATATTGTAGTCTTTCTTTTTTAATTTTGGTTTTTGGTCCTATAAACTTTACATAACAAGCTTGTTAAATAAATATTAAAACAAAAAAATGACTGATTCTGATAAAGAAATGTTTTTAAGTTCGAATGCCGTAAAATATTATATTAGTAAAGACATTCGGCAACGGAGATTGGAGAATTCCATCACCTATATTTGAAATTAAGAGAGTATCCAGAAAAGTTTCGCGCATATATGCGAATGAACATAGAAACGTTCGATTACATTCTATCAAGTATTGGTAACGAATGCGATATAAAATGGTGTAATTACCATCATAGCCTAATTATGTCTGAGGAGCGGTTGATGATCACAATTAGATAAATAACAACAAAGAGGATTATAGGCCTTTTATTAAATCAATATAAATAATTGAAATAGCACTGGCTGTCAAGAAATCGAATCAATGAATATGAAAATAATGAAATGAACATGAAAATATCTTAAACATACCTGTAGTAATTAATTTTATTACTACTTCATCCCATAGCTTGTCTAAAACATAGCGATTATGGTAATTTTGATTTTTTTTGGTCCCATATTGGGAACCTAAGATAAATTTCGGTGATTAAATTTTCGATATCCATTACTAGAGTTGAGTAAAGTGGATTGAAGCAAAATTTGACAGTTCGATTAATTTACCTTTGTTCATTATCGTTGTTCACAGATAGCGCGTAACTCCAACCTAAACACCCGCATGTATCTCATCGCTTCGCTATTATCGCTGTTCTTATCGAGTATCACAGCTCGCTTCTGTAACCATGGTTACGGAAAGATACAGCGTTCATTGATTGGCTCGTTTCGCTACCGCACTGCTCTCATCACTATAAACACACCCTAAGTGACACACAGGAGTGCTTCTATCCGAGCAACTCCGGATCTACGCAATCTTCGATTTAACATTTTAGTTTTTAAGCCTATTTGACTTATCCCAAGCTAACACGGTTGTTCGCAGAGTAATCAAATTAGTCAAACGTAATTTGATTGGTAGAAAGAAATCCGCAACTAAAATGCTAATGATATCGCACTGTTTGATTGGCTCCGGCCGCTCTGAATAGTTTGGGATTTGATTGATTGATTGATTGATTTTCCTACCAAAGGAGGGCTGGTCTTTACATCCCAAACACTGAAGCTTAGTAGCTTATTGTATTATTCCTGCGTCGGTTTTGTTTTACTTGAACAGGTTAGTTCCCGCAAGAACCTATGTAGTAAATCTTTCTCCATTGGCAGTTCAATTGTGCATCGCATAGCGAATCTGCGTTGAGCTAACGCTGCACATTCGAAAATAATATGAGGGGCTGTTTCCTCCTCCTCATTGCAAAGTCTACATAAGGGCTCAACTTTGTAGATCTCCATCTTATGCAAGTGGCCTCTCAAACAGCCATGTCCTGTTAATAGACATGCTGCTGCCCTAAGCTGTATCTTGGTTAATTCAAGCAGGTCAGCAGTCAGATGTTGCGACGGTCTTCCCATCATTCGTTTGCTGTGCTTTTGTCCAGCTGCATGTTTCCAATTTAATTGGTGTTGTGTTATGATCCACTCATTAATTAATGAGTGGATCATAACACCACGCACTGCACTCTTGGTAATACCTAGACCCGGTTCAGGGCCTATATAGTTTGGGATTTACTCTGCGAACAATCCCAATGTAAAATGTCGCGGTGCAAACTTAAAACTAACCTCAAAAGTGTTGTCTACTCGAAAGGAAGAATCTAAGAAAATATGTCGACTTCCGGTTTTGTTGTATCATAGTACCTGAATAACTCGGAACTGCTCGGAACTATTCCAGTTGTTGAATGGAAAACGCTAAACGAGTGTGTTTTTGAATTGCTCAAATCTCTGATCGTATAACTAAGCAACACAACATGGTTTTTTAATTACGTCTGTCATACGTGTTGTTCCCACTGGTCTTGTCGATGAATAGTTGTAAATTAAACACTGTACCCGTGAACAATATAACTTTATTTGTGTAATCACTATAACTAAAACATTAGGTTTCCTATTGCGTACACATGCGTACATTCAACAACTTCAACTGATTCAAGAGGATGTATGTGTATTGAACTTACTGTGTGAATTATAATACATACAACTCAGATAGCATAATTATCAAGTTACATACATAACAACGTCGAGTAAAGTAGAGGGGCGTTTTAAATTGTTCGAGTCGATTTACCAAGTTGGAGCATGTTTTTCTGACTCAACGCGGCTGCATTTGAATATGACTTTGAAGAATTCAAGTTTGACAGTGCGGCAAAAGGCATACGCGTTAGGCTCGATTTGAATCTTTTCCCATGTTCTTTTCTTATTACTTTCAATAATCTCTATCAATATTAATTTCAGTCAAAAATTTGTATGAAATGTCGTGAGATGCATCCATATAACTTCTTAACCTACAATTGATATGTAGGTGGATTCGGTGGTTCGAACGTCGTGAATCGTACATTACATCAATCACTCTAACAGCAGTCATAAATCGAACACACAAATTGCACTCAATAATGGTTTTCCATTTAACTTTTGGAGTCGATTAGAATAGTTCCGAGTTCCGAGATCCCCAAGTACTTAGTTCTGTGTTCCTGTCTTTATGATGATAGAAAACCGGAAGAGCATAAGTCTTTTTTCGTCCTCCTCGAGTACATAACCTATGTGCTACATTTTTAAACGCTGAAATAATAAAATGTCAAAATTGCATAGATTAGGTTAAGTAACATTAAGTGGCGTTTGACATATGTATTACTTTTCCAACGTGTTCCTTTCACAGCAAACTTGTGTAACTCTGTGGTTCTCTGGACGGAGGAAAATGCTTGAAAGCGCCATTATAGTTTTCAGTGCACAATTTATCCAGTAAATTGAATTTGTTATTAAGAGACACGAGCCCTGTTCGTTTGCGTTGCTGAATTTGATCAATTTTGTCAAAAATAGCATATGTAGCACGTTTACAAATAGCGGATATATCAGTTTGAGCAAATAAATCTGCTATTATTGCTCAACGCTTTAGGCTTGAGCAGATATAGCATGCTACTTTGGATATATAAGCAATTTGCCGAATGCAAACGAACGCGTCTTTAAAATACCCGTGAGCAGCTAAATTTCTAACGAACACAACAAAATTGATGAAGCTGATATTGAGCACTTTCAGCAACGCAAACGAAGAGGGCTACGGTAATATGCACCAGTGCTCCAATCTGAGCAACTCTGGAACGCTTCACACGCATGTGATTGACACATCAAATTTTTACGTCCACAAAGTGGTAAGGAGGGTATACATTTTAATGCCACATGCATTGCTAAAATTTTTCTAAATCAAACACGAGCGATATGTAATCGTTACCATCTGTAACCATCTATGTCAGTAGTGTTTTTGTAATTTGGTAATTTTATTAACGTCAAATTGACAGCTATTTATTTTCTTTTTCTTATTTAGTACCTGTAGTTCATAGGGGTCTTCATGTATATAGTCGTGGTAATTGAAAAGTCGTACGTCATATTGACTTAAAATTTTAAAAAATTGTATATGTAATTTTTTCTTTAATTAAAGTTCTTAATGTTATTGCCATTGGACACGTTATTTTTGACAAATCTAAGACGGGTGCCGATTGTAAAATTCAAAAATGCCAAATTCTTTATTTGTCAAAAGGTACGACCTTTCATTGATCACAACTGTACATAGAAAGTTCATGCGAGGTTAAAATGCTTACAGATCGGAGAAAATAGTTCGGGTTGAATGAATCTGTGAAATTTATCTGTAGTTAAAAGTTTATTCCCACAATTATTAAACACCAAAAACAGTAATTTTGTAGAGGACGCGGCGGGTGAGACATTTGATTGTCAGTTTAGTGTCATGAACGAATCAAAATGACAAGTTTTAGAGAGATTTGCGAGATATTCTGTTGTCCGCCATTTCCTAGCAGGATAGCGTCAAAATTAGCATTCGTCCCGCCTGACCCGAGTTATTCGTTGGCTAAGGAAGCCGAAGATAAGTACAATATATGTTTTCTACACAGCGCAGAATGGCAATACAGCGACGACGCCAAGTTTAGCGTCGAAGGACTTTACACACGAACGAAACGCGGTCATAAAATCGCCTGTTTCTATATGCTATGTAGCGATTCCGCCAAGTACACCATACTGTTTTCACATGGCAACGCCGTCGATATGGGACACATGAGTAGCTTTTATTACGGCCTGGGAAAATGGTTGAATTGCAACGTGTTCAGTTACGATTATTCGGGATACGGAGAAAGCGAAGGAACGCCAAGCGAAAAAAACCTGTACGCCGATATAGACGCAGCTTTCACGATCTTAACCACAAAGTACAAAGTGAAACCCGAACACGTTATTCTATACGGACAAAGCATAGGAACGGTACCGACCGTGGATTTAGCGACGAGGCAACAGGTTGGCGCCGTTATCTTGCATTCGGCTTTTATGTCCGGATTAAGAGTGCTCTGCCCTAAGACGTCTAGAACATGGTTCTTTGACGCCTTTCCTAACATCGATAAGATCGAGAAAGTAATGGCGCCGACGCTCGTTATCCACGGAAAGGACGATAATGTCATCGATGTTTCGCACGGTCTAAGGATCTACGAGAAATGTCCGAAAGCCGTCGAACCGTTATGGGTAGACGGATACGGACATGATGATGTGGATTGCAGGTGCGGTGCTTACCTGGAACGATTACGAGTCTTTGTAAATGTAGAATTGGGTGAACAATAAATTATGATTAAAAATAGAAGCGAGGCGTTTAAATAGATTTGAAGATTTAGGAGAGACATTTTATAACGTGATGAGAACATAATTTAAGGTTATGGTACTTTAAGTACATATACTTTCTCTAATTAATCGTTGACTTCGTTTTGAAGTTGAAATATGTAGGAAATTACTTGCGTAATCTTCAATTTTCAAACTGCACGTAAACGTAGTAAATCTTCCATAGTTTCTGCAGCACTTCGCCAGCAATAAACATTTATGTTAAATTTTCAAATCATGAGGATTTATCGTCATAATTACAGTTACTATAATGGAAAGACGAATGCGTTCAGCTTCATTATCTTATAAAACAAATTCCGTTAGAAAATTTGATAATTCTGCAGGCGCTTTGCTAATATTATAGGATTTTAATACAGTAAAGTTTGAATAGTTCCAGTTTCGATATTTCGTGGTTTCGTATACACTACAAAAAGTTATATGTAAATTTATGACACTCGATGGGTGTTTGTTGCCATCTACAAAGGTTGTAATTTTAAACACATTTTTCTTACAAAATGTTGAGAATTTCCAAAATTCCAATTCTACTGTAAATATTCACATGCAGATTGTAATTATTTGCAAATGGTGTTGTACACTGTTGTCTGTTACGCAGCTTTGGTAATTTCACAAAACATGAACAAATTAAAAATTATGTAACCACATTTTTTTCGAAATGTTATTACTAGGGATAGGACATCAAATTCTAGAATCCCTCAAATCTTGAATAAGATTCGAGATTCGAAAGCTGTGGAGAAAAATTACCTCGTGATGTAGCACAACCTCAAATATAGCAAAAAAACCGTGTTTTTTTGCACTTTTAAGTTAGGATATCTCGAAAACCTGCTGTGATAAAGCAATTCTGAAGCCGGATTCGGATTCAGCGCGTCAAAGGTCTTCGGAAACATATAGTCTGGTTTCTGGTTTAAAATGTTGTCGGTCTATGTTATTTTTATTGTTTATTTTTTTATTAATAAAAAAGTAACTAGCAGTTACAGTAAAAGTAAAATGTATTTTGGGAGTTTCATTAAGTATAATTTTTTTTTGAGAAATCAAAAATAAAAAGCTTTTCCCTCTTTATAACTCAATCCGGGGACATACGATATATGAAGGATCTGAGAGATTCGAGAGCCTTTTAGGATTTGGATTCGAGAAAATTTAGGATTCGTCCCACCTCTAGTTATTACATTATGAATATAAAAATAATTAAATAACATTAATCTTAAATCGGAGCAGATACTTATTGTTTGACTTAAACACTGAGCGACGTTTCGATGAAGCCTCTCACTTTTTTAAATTTAGATTTCTTATACAAACAATATTGTCGTAACATTCATGTAGTTATTGGATGTTTGCATTTTATAAAATGAGGAGTATTATCACAATGTTGTTTATATACAGCGTGTCCCAGGATTGATGTTGCAAGAGGTGTGCGGAACTAAAAATCTTTGAATCCTAATTTGACCTTTTGGAGCTAAGCCCTGCTTGGTTTGAATTTTATCTTTAGTTTATTTTCGACTTTATAAAATCAAGTAGACCTTGACAGTTGAGCAAAATCTATTTTTGCTTCAGGTAAAGTACCTGTTTCGTTCGCAATATGTTAAAATGTTACTAAAAAAAGTTGTTCAGAATGAAAAGTTATAGCGTTATACTAATTTTCTGAATGATCGGCCTACTTTAATAAAATAAATTATTTGTCAATTTTGTAAAGTGGCTTTTCCGTTCACAATACGCCAAAGTTTTGCTAAGAAAAGTTGTTCAGAATTAAAAAATAATCAAATCATTGCGCTATACAACATTTCAAGCAAATTAAAAAAAAAACAAATACATACTTTGATTAAACCGTCATTTTTTACATTAAACAAAATAATGCACATTCGACAGCACGCGTAACTGATTGGATAAATTTGGTGTTTCTTGAAAAGTGGATAGCTAAAAATGGTCCGATTACGTGGCCTCCAAGGTCGTCCGATCTCACTATATTAAATTTTTTTATGGGGTCACCTCAAAGACCTAGTTTACTTTAAACCAATGCCATAGCATCGAAGAAATTCAGAACAGTTTCAACGCATAGAACAATGTGCAGAAAATGGTGGCAGCTACGTTGAATAAATAATTGATTGTAGAACAATCTAAAAAATGCCGGTTAAATCAAAATAGGTTGATCTTTCTTCAATTTTTATATGCTCATAACTTGTCATTCTGAACAATTTTTCTTAGTAAAACTTTGGCGTATTGTAAACGAAAAAGGCATTTTACCTGAAAGGAACTTGACAAATAATGGATTTTATAAAAGTAGGCCTATCATTCAGAAAATTTGCATAAAGCCATAGATTTTGATTCTGAACAACTTTTCTTATCAACATTTTAGCACACTGTGAACAAAAAAGCTACTTTACCTGAAATGAAAATTACCCTACTTTTCGAACTCGGGTAGATGCTCCACTGTTACCCAAATGTTACCGACCTCCGGACGTCGGGAAAAATTACTTTTGAAGGATATATGTGGAAGGGAATTTTTTTATAATATACATGTTTATGTAAGAATATAAGTAGTTAATATGCAACGCATTACCGTATATTTAAACAAAAAATGAAAAAAGAGGTATACAAGAAAACAACGTTTAATAAAAACCAAAAAAAAAACATGCAACCGATCTGCCAATGATTACAACCTGTTTTTTTTTGCAAATCCATATTATATCAAACTATAGAGGGCATACAATTAACAAATTTCAAAATATTGAAATCTAACCTATCTAACAATATTTCAAACTTCACCCCACTCCAGCACCCGTTTGCGTTCGAATAGTCAGGGTAATAGAAGTCACGTGACCATTGCGTCTATTACCAGTACCCTTTACCCAGCTTTTTCGAACGGACCCCAGGCGAACTAGAATGACGTTTTGGCAACATTTGGTGGAAATTGGTTCCTGTGAGGCACTATAAATACATATACACAAGTAATGAAGCTAATACCCAACTTTACATTTAACTTACTAGAAACTAGGGGAATTACCAAGGATAGAATATTAAGAAATCTCTTACCTTTTTCGAAATTTTACAATTTTTATTATTTTCACCACCTCGGTTGAAACATGTAATATCCGTATCTTTCCTACTATACAGCTAATTTATCAATGTCTTCCTTAAAGGCAACACAAGATGAGATGCGGACTAGGTGATCAGTAACCTGCACACCCGCTGTTTCCTTGCGAGGTTATCCTTCTGAGACGGACGGACGGAATCGTCACGAGATGACCGAGGTGATCAATAGTGAGACGAAGCCGGTATAGGGAAAAAATAAAGGGACACATAAAATCTCAGGTGACAGATACTATGTGCGAAGGTTCCATGGATACGAACAACAAAATTGCGGCCGACGATAAAAACGCTGGCGTCGAGGTCAACCGTCACGAGCAAGCGTTCGCGAATCAGCAACGCAACGGGGACAGTTCTTCCTTGAGAAGGTAAGTGAATCCCATTGATGTTACACATACTTTATGCCAAGCGTCAAGCGAAAAGATCGAGGCTTTAAAAGGTCTTGCGCTGTATTGACGACAATAAATCACGATTAAAGTCTAGGAGCTTTTTTAGGAAGAGCAATATAGTATATATAAGATAAGACTAGAAGACATATATAAATAGAAGGAAAATAGAGGAAAGCGTGTGTATAGCATTTCAAGTACAATAAAATTTTGTTGCAGAATTTTTATGCTGCTTGCACACATTTTAGTATTACCACGAATATGCCTTTGCGCATATCTGAAGTAAAATATGATCAAATATAAGAACGTAATCGAGAGAGCCATGTTTTTTTATGAATTATTTTTTATAATAATAATAATAATAATAATAATAATAATAATAATAATAATAATAATAATAATAATAATAATAATAATAATAATAATAATATTAATAATAATAATAATATTAATAATAATAATAATAATGATATGGTAATCCTGGATTATAAGGAGAAGGATATATACCTATTATTATCGGCTCCTTGGGCGGAATCCATACCACGATATTGGAACACCTAAAAAAAATTAAAATACTTAAGAAAACAAACCTGCACATACTTACCTGTCAACTCCAGAAGCAGGTCATACTTGGGTCTCTCCGGGTCCTGCGGGCCCATGAAGCTAGCCATACACCATCCAGGGCTAGTCTAACCACTCGCTGATCGTCTACTGACGAAGCAGGTGGAGAACCTTCGGTGATGAGACGTACTCGCGAGCTGCACCGAGTTACCACAGACACCGGCACCGGTTCGGCGAAACTTCACGAGGATACGTTAGACAATTAAGAGTCAATTAACAGCAGTGAGTGGGGGGCTGGCGGGCGGCGTTCCTGCGGTTTTCCGCATGGGCGCCGTTTGCTCGCCTTCCGCGTGAGGACCCCGGGGAGCGGGTGCAGACCCTGTGTTTGTAGTCGTTTGCTGGGCCAGGTGTTGGGGTGGAGGCAAAAAAAATAATTTTATGTATTATGTTAAATACTTAATAAATAATAATAATAGTAGTAATAATAATAATAATATGTTTTATTGAGCAGAAAATAAAAAAATATCATATAGGAGTATACATAAAATGCTAAATATTACTACATTAACTCTGCTTAAAGGGATCAGAATCATCTTATCGATGCTCTTCCTTCTGATCCGTCAACTGTAGAAAAATATCGACATAAGTGCAGAACATACATCATTATATTACATAAGTTCATCAGTATAAATAGACAGTAATACGAAATCATAACATGTCTGCAACAGCGCAATTTGATAAAGTATAACCTCAGTCAATATAGAGACCTCAAAACATACAATAGTCCTACACTACAAAAAAGCAGATGCCGAGTCTGAACAACACCGAGAGATCACGCACCCCCGGGAAAGAAAAAAGCAAAATAACGCACGTCTAGTGAGAATAAAATCATTGCTGACCAAGAAGTAAATATTCCTTGTACTGCAAATCCTGCAATGGACAAGGATTTGAAGTTCGGAGGGATAGAATTGTAAAGAATAGCAATGTTATAGGAAAAAGACCGCGTGTAAAGAGCAGTATTATATAAAGGAGGAGTAAGCGTACCCTTGTATCTAACGTTAATATTATGAACGTCAGTTCTAAAGGTCAGCCTTTGATGCAAATAGGAGGGTATCTTATATCTTATTAAATTGTAACAAAAACAAGGAAGGTGCAGTTTTCTTCGCATCCCTACATTAAACCAACCCGCCCAGGCTAATGTATGGGAGATATGCTGCCTTCCTCTGATGCCGTAAATAAACCTTAAACAAGCATTTTGAACTTTTTATATTCTTCGAATATCCTCCGAGTCTAAACATGGACCATAAATAACATCGCAATAATTAAGTCTAGATAAAATAAGAGACCCACAAAGAGCTTTACGCAGTTCTACAGCCAGAGAATCCTTACTACCACAAAGCACTTTAAATTTTCTGAAGGAGGCCCCAACAACCCCCGCCACATGCTGTCTAAATCTTAAATCACAATCACTTGTGAGGCCCAAGTTCTTGATAACTTTAACAACATCCAGATTTTTTCCATAGATTGAAACTTCAAATTACGTTTGACATTTAATGACAAGTTTGACAATTCAATTTACATTAATTTGATGATTATTGACGTACCATTACTGTCGTAAAAATCTGCAATATTCGATACAATTATAACATTATCCATTTTACATGTCTTTTATAAATATGACAATTAAATAATTTAATTTCAATTTGTCTGTCAGTGTCAATCGTAAATCGACAAGTGTTGTCAAAAATTTCTTACACTTTTAGTTCTACAACTGTATTAAACAAAGATAGGTATACAACAGATATATTATTTTTCGATATAGTCTCCATCTTTAGCAATGCACTTGGTCCAGCGAGCCGCAAGCTTCCGTATGCCTTCCTGGTAGAAGGTTTTCGGTTGGTCGTGAAGCCACTTTTGTACCGCATCCCGAGTTCATCGTGGATAATTTGATAGGCAGAACCGTGACTGATGTTTAAAGGAGATGCATCCTCACCTATGGTAACTCGCCTATTTGCTGTAACCATCTCTCGAGCTTGCTGAATGTTGTTGTCGGTGGTCGAGGTTGACGGCTGTCCAGCTCCCTCTTTTTGTGTTACGTGCGGACACTTTGAAACATTTCAATCCACAAAAAACGCTTCTACGAGATAAAGCACTGTCCCCGTATTGTTACAAAAGTGTCCAATGAATTTCAGCACCTTTCACACCCTCTTACCACAAAAATCGGATCACTGCTCGTTGTTCCTCTTTGGTGCAAACTAATAGCGGAGCTGACATGCTTATGCTGTTTAGCTAGTAGAAAAATGACGCGATCGTGATTAAATTCCGCACAAATGACCACAGAGGCGCCAACTCAACGCATGCGCAAGCGGCCGCCACTACGATAACCTTCAAAGCTTGTTATGGCGAAAGTGTAGATAATATTTGACTTACCCTCGTATATTAATCATAAAATCAATTATGTACAATAAAACATTAAATGTCAAAATACACAACCATACAACAAGTTGTTGTCTACCCAGCCTCCGCTTCCATGCCTCTCTATCTTGTGCTGACTCTTCCTCTAGGTTCCTTTCTGCCATACTTTTTCGTATTCCATACAAACAGCTGCTTCGGCCATCTCAATTCTGGCATTCTCAGTAAGTGGCCAAACCATTTTAACCCCTTAACTTCGATCTTATCTACAACTGTTTCCGTCGCATGCATTCTGATTCTGATTTCTTCGTTAGTAATTCTTTCCCTTCTTGGCACTCTGGGACTCCTTCTGAGGTAATCCATCTCAACGGTCAATAACCTTCCTTTGTCATCCTCTCTCATTGCCCACACTTCACTTCCGTACGTTAGTATTGTTTCATCCATAGCTCTCCCTATATTTTTCTTGCTTCGGGACGAGATGTTTTTGTCTCACCAAATGGAGTTTAGCGCAGCCACTACCTTTTTTGCTTTTTGGATCCTTTGTCGTATTTCTAATCTTCCTATCCCATCCTTATCGAGAAAATAACCCAGGTACTTGAATTTGTCTATCTGCTTTATATGTCTATCTCTATCTATGAGTATTTCGAGTTGATAACAAGATATTCCGTCTTTTCAGTATTAACCTGCAAGCCCCACTTCTCATATTCTTTATATAATCTTGTTGCCATAAATTCCAGGTCATATGCCTCCCGAGCGATGATTGCAATGGTACCTATCTTATAAATTAAGCATGATCACTAAGCATTTATCATTATTTTCGTAATGAACGAAAGAAACAGAATACGAAATGGTCTTATTCTACGACACTATGTATGGATGAATTTCATGTTCAGTTTTCACATTTTGCAGTATCATATGATTTATATGCAACGCTGCGTTGCTAAATTTCGTGAAACTGGTGCAGTAAATCGCAAACGCGGTGGTGATAGAAAAGAACTGCTGAAACTATTGCGGATGTGACGAGGCATACAGATCATTTATCTAAAAAGTCAATTAGAAAGCTTTCACAGGAAGCTAATTTGTCATAATATCCATGTAAAATTCGTGTTGTGCAAGAACTTAAGCCCATTCATTACGTAGTGAGAGTGCAATACTGCAGTTGATTTGAAAATCACATGAATGATGATAATATCCCTGACAAATTCTTCTCTTGGAACCAAGCTTCGTCTGGTTCCACCTTAATGGCGCTATTAACAAACAAACCATGGGCATATGGTCTCGTGAAAACTCTTATGTAATGACAACACAGCAGCAATTGAAAAACAGATGCTTGGAAGGACTTTTAGTGATACATACGAAGCCGCGCAAGAATTGTCTCACTAATTTAAACGTCACTAAAAGGAATCCTTTTTCAGTGTGTTCATATTTGCTTTCAAAAGCGGTAAAAATGTGATTTTTCAGAACATTTTGTAGTTTTCGTACGGCTAAAATTATCGCCCTAACTATCGCTGTTTGATTTTCTTTACAATATATTCCATTCCTTCTATTAAAACGTTCGTTGTTGGACATTTCGAATACAAATGTGTCAAAATAACAAGAAAAATAGACAGGTTGTCTAGACCTTTCAAAACGTGTATCATTTGCCCCATTAACCTATTTGATGTTTTTAAAAGGGAGGTTACAGAAGAGAGGGAGATGGAATATTTAGTGATAATTTTGTATTAAAAAATATCTCACTGACTCAGGACCTTTTCATGAAATCATTATTTCAAGAATTATTGTAGATGTTACTTTTTAAATGAGATACAGTGTATAGATACGTAAGCATAGAATTAGGAGTTAAAAAAATTATAATAATCAAATGACAAAAAGTAGCGATTTAATTTGATAAATAACTAATAGAATAGAAATAAAAATTTTCAGGTTTATTTTTTTTTATTTTATTTTTATTTTTTTTTTTATTTTATTTTTATTTTTTTATTATTTTTGTTTACTCCCTATAAACGCGTTATCGAAACATTTGCAGTGCAGAAAATATTACATCCAGAGCAAAATTCTATGCTCCTAGTGGGTGATGCAACCACTTCAGGACTCGCATTTATTGTTGAATATAGGACAATATCATGTATCTACCCACGAAAGCTTTATTTAAATACCGGAACTTGTTCAAAGAGAGAAAATATCATCTTCTACGCAATCTAGTTACACTCTCAAGAATGCTCATCCAACTGATTTGTTAGTGTCTATTTACACATTTATCACTGTTGCCATTTATCTGGCAATTTCCCATTTAAAAAAGAAAACAGTACTTTAAAATAAAATTTTAAACATACATATAACTGGATTTTATGAGGTAATAGCAATTTTATTTCTAGACGTTGGCAGTATGTAATACGCGCAATTTAAACGTTTTAACAGACAAGTAAATGAATACTTTAATAACTTACGTAGGTTTACGTTGAGTGTTTATGAAGTAATTATTGGTCGAACTTCAAGGAAAGCTGCAGATACTTCCTCTATATATGTAATATGTACAGGGCGTCCCAACCTTGAAACGAAATTGTAAAATTGTGCCTATTGTATGAATAGTGGGAAGCTAAAATTTTCTGTAGACGTAATAGACCTCACAGAGTATCCTCCAAAAATATTTTCATATATACCAGGTGAACACTAAGTAGAGAACCGGGCACGTACTTTGTTATTTTAACTAGAACAGCCTGTATATTATTACGTTTTCGGGTTCTTTATTTAGAAATAATAATAATAATAATAATAATAATAAATGCATGGCTTATACTTCAAACATCTAAAAGACCATCAGTTATCAGAAGCCCTAACATTCTCTTTCCTCCATCGCTATACTCGGAGACTGAGGGTTACATAGTGGCGGTCCAGGACGGCGTATTCCACACGCTAGCTTATCAACGCAACGTTCTCGGTTTACATCTGGATGACATCCGCTGTAGAGCATGTAAAACAACAGAGGAAACCATAATGCATTTACTATCAGCATGCCCAAAATATGCTCCAAACTTATATATATCTCGCCATGACATGGCCCTAAAAGTTCTACACTTTCGATTACGTCATCTCTATGGCATTGACCAGCAGTTATTGCCGCCGTTTCAAAAGTTAGACCTGTCTGCAACGGTTTCCAACGAGAGCTGCAAGATATTTTGGAATTTTCCGTTTCACACTACAGCGAGAGTGTCCGCCAATAAGCCAGATATGGTAATCCTGGATTATAAGGAGAAGGATATGTACGTTGTCGAGATGTCCTGCCCCACCAGAGTAACTGGAAAGGAGACGGAAAAGAGAGAGAAGTATTTGGATCTGTTATACCAACTGCGACTTACTTACGAGGGCTTCCAAATCCATTTCATACCTATTATTATCGGCTCCTTGGGCGGAATCCAAACCACGATATTGGAACACCTGAAAAAAATTAAAATACTCAAGAAAACAAACGTGCACATACTTACCTGTCAGCTCCAGAAGCAGGTCATACTTGGGTCTCTCCGGGTCCTGCGGCCCCATGAAGCTAGCCTTACACCATCCAGGGCTAGTCTAACCACTCGCTGATCGTCTACTGGCGAAGCAGGTGGAGAACCTTCGGTGATGAGGCGTATTCGCGAGCTGCGCCGAGTTACCACAGACACCGGCACCGGTTCGGCGAAACTTCACGAGGATACGTTAGACAATTAAGAGTCAATTAACAGCAGTGAGTGGGGGGCTGGCGGGCGGCGTTCCTGCGGTTTTCCGCATGGGCGCCGTTTGCTCGCCTTCCGCGTGGGGACCACGGGGAGCGGGTGCAGACCCTGTGTCTGTAGTCGTTTGCTGGGCCAGGTGTTGGGGTGGAGGTAAAAAAAAAAAGACACAGACACATACATATATACAGTATGTCCACGGTTAGAGTGAATAAGAGGAAAAACTTTTTTATTTTACATTTTAGGGAAAAGGAGCATACTTGATAAAAACTTTTTCTTTTATTGAAAATGAGATTGCCGTGGAGAACGTTAACGTTCCACATACTGGGTGTCCGGAAATTAAAAAAATACGAAAATGTCATAAGAGTAAACTAAGGGTGATAACAGTTATCGCCAAGTAATTCAAGAATTTAATGAAAAATAAAATAGTTCATAAATTTTTGGGGACAGGGTCGCTATTGAAAACACCGAGGCAAAAGAAAAACTATAACGATGAAGATGCCGCTATTGTACTAGTCTTACAGTCAGTGAATGAATATCCAAGGATATCACTAAGGAGACGCTCGGAATACTTAGGAGTGGTGAAAAAGTCACAGATCCAAAAAATTTTAAAACAAAATAAAATTGTGCCATACAAACCAGTATTTAATCATAGTTTAGAGACAGGCGACGAAGTGAAACGTCTCGATTTTTGTCTGTGGATCGGAGGTATGGAAAGAAATTTTCACCAACAAATTATATTTTCGGATGAACCCACTTTTTCGACAAATGGCATTATTGTATCGCAACATTCACGATATTGGGCAGACGAGAATCCTCATTTTAGAATACCGTCGAGGCGACAATATTTCAAAAAAGTAAATGTTTGGTGTACCGTCTCCTTTTACGGAATAATAGGACCATACTTTTTTCCAGATACGTGCAACGGAAATATCTACTTGAATATGCTCCAAACGTTTTTCACCGACGAATTGGAAAATTTACCATTGGCCTACCGAAATTCTTTGTATTTCCAACAAGACGGTTGTCCGGCGCATACTGCTGTAAATGTTAGGACTTGGTTACAGGATACATTTCCTAATAGCTGGATTGGCCTACATGGTCCACATCCATGGCCTCCGCGGAGTCCAGATTTAACGATCATGGACTTTTACTTGTGGGGTCGACTCAAGCAGATTCTCTGCAGCAGACCTTTGGACAATGACATGAGCCACCTAAAGCAACGAATTAGGGAAGCTGTACAGTCCATATCCTTAGAAGAGGTTTGAAGAAGTTACAAAGAGTTTCTTGCTCGCCTTCAAATTTGTGTGGACGTTGGTGGAGGACTATTCGAATAATGTTTCATTATTTTAAATTTTTTTACGTTAAAAAATCTAACCAGTTTTGTGTACGAATTATTTAATTAAAGTAGGCCAATTTTCCTATAAATTGGAAATCTATCGTAACTTTTAATTCCAAAAAATGTTTCCTAGTGCCACTTTTTCGAAATAGTAAAAATAATGGTAGTTTACTCTTATGGCATTTTCGTATTTTTTTAGTTTCCGGACACCCAGTATGTGGAACGTTAACGTTCTCCACGGCAATCTCATTTTGAATACAAGCAACACTTCTTAACAAGTATCTAACTCTTCTCTACTTAAGCTTGAAATTTTGAATGAACAGTCTAACATCCTTAATATCAGTGTGTTTTGTTTGATGTTGTCATGGTAACCAAACTGTGTTAACACCAAAAAGCATTTGAAGGTAATTTCCAAAAACAAGGTTCGCCTTTGATTGTAGAAAGCAATGTCAATATGTTTTGTTTACTGCTGCCATGGTAACCAAGCAATACTCATGCCAGAAACTGTTTAAATGCAATATCCAAATGTAGGATTCGCACCTAACTGTAACTATCTCTTTTACTTTCAATGTTATAGAGGTTGCTAAGCAAAGTAATCTAACAATTGCCAACAAGAATAATTTACGCTTTTGAAATTGAGATTTGGCAGTTTACAATTGTTATGATTACTTTGCTTAGCAACGAGCTCTTTAGATCAGTCTGGTGTCACAAGAAACAATTTGGCGCCCTTTTCTAGCCAACTTTGCGTAACAACAAAAACATATTACCAAAACCTATATTGCTGTATATTGTCATATTTCTTCTTCGTCTTTCGATTATCTTTCCAAAAACGTAAAAATATATAGGGTATTTTATTTAAAAAAAGAGAAAGTTGACGTCACTTCCGGTGAAACCAGAAATACAATTGAAATGCTGATAACGGCAAAAGTTGGTTTACAAAAAACAGAAATCGACCTATTTTTTTCTAAAACTGCTAGCTTCTGTCGTTTAAAAGTTAGCATGTGGGGGACACTTTAGGCCCGCACTGTATACAGGGTGTTAACTAATTGGCGGAAAATGGACTCGTAGCGACATTGTTCGCATAATTGTGAGTTGAAAATCTTAATATGAAATTTTCGTAAATGTCTTTATTTGGCCACAGGAGAAATTTTTGTAATTCAGAATTTTGGCAACGTTACATGACGTTTAATTAAATAAGTCTATTTATTGATTCAACAAAGTAAATTAAAACAAAGATAGTAAATAGTAACCATGATAACGAACATTTTAAAGAATTATTATGACATATTTTTAAAATGAAAACCATTAATTTCGATACAGCGTTGAAGTCTCCGAGGAATAGCATCTTTGACTGATTGTAACATTTCAGGAGTAATTAGCTGGACGGCTGCGTTAATTTTGTTCCTCACGTCTTATTAATTTATTGCCGGTGTCGCATAAACTTCATCCTTTAGAAATCCCCAAACAAAGAAATCGAGGAGATTAAGATCTGGAAATCTCGCAGGCTATGCAATTGGGCCATTACTGGCAATAATTCTGTCCCAAAAATGTTCCTGCAGCCAGATGCGTACGGCACATGCATTATGAGCAGGAGCTCCGTCATGCATGTAATGTATGTTTGGTCTTAGCACTAAAGGTAAATTGTCTAACATTTCTTCTAAGACATTTATGTAGCTTTCAGCATTTAATCTGTTTTGAATAAATATTGGACCAATAACCTGCAAATTTATAATTCCGAGCCGAACATTAACAGAGAATTTACGTTGATGTCCAAATTCATGAATTGCATGAGGATTTTCGTCTGCCCAAAAATGCGTATTGTGAATGTTAAAACAACCATCTCTTGTAAATGTGCATTCATCTGTCCATAATATTTTTTGTAAAAAATCTGGTTGTCTATTTATTAATGCCATCATTCTATTGCAGTAATTTACTCTAGCAACGTTATCTTCGAGATATAACGGTTGCACTTTTGTTGAATTGTATGGTCGCAGAAGATTCTCTACAGAATGTACTTGGACATATTAAAAGTTCTACCAATTTCTCTCATGCTAAGTTGAGGGTCTTCGTACACAGCTTCCAAAATACGTTCTTCAACATCCACTGTGCGTCGAATCCTTGGTGCTCCTGCATTATTACGCATAGGTACAAATGTACCTATTTCCCTTAACCGAGTATCCAGTCTTCTAATTGTATTGTAAGAAGGCACACGACGATTTGGATATCTCACTCGATATCTCTCTGCGGCTGCATAAGCGTTTCCATTACAGAAACCAAATACCATGTACATGTCGGCATATTCATTAAAAGTAAAATCCATTGTAATAGCAACACAAAACCAATAACCTAATTATAGCAAAAATGAAGTACAATGGATGTAATGTTCTACTTTGACACTTACAAAAATGACAACTAACAATCAAAAATAATTATGTCAATTTTCATAAATACATATTACATTGTTGTCAGATCTATTTTTTTATAATTTTCCCTAAAAAAAAAATCTAAGTTCTTAATTAAGTAATAAAACGGTAACGAAGTTCTAGCATTCTTTACCAATGGCTTCCTCAATGTCAATAATTGACATAAAATCCCAATCATTGAAAGATTTATCTACTTCTAATATTCGAAATTCTTAACTTTGATGGGCCGGTGTAACCAAACGAGGATTTTTATAAGATTTTTATATTAGGATTTTCAACTCAAAATGAAGCGGACAATATCGCTACCAGTTCATTTTCCGCCAATATACTGACATGTGGATGTAGATGTTTATTGGTTTGATAAGATATTCTTTCTGAAAGCAGAATACTTGAAACTTCGATACTGTATTTTAGTTGTACTCATAGTGAAAAGTAGTGCTCAAAAACAATCGAAAGATCGTGAAGCTTTGCTACCTACAATAGAGTCCTGTTCAACGATTTCGCCTCAATTTACATACAAGCTACATTATATAAAACGAGTATCATTATTTTTATTCATGACATAAACAATGTATTGACATATGAATAAGTACACAGGAGATAAAGCTTATCAGTTGATAGCTGCAAAACCAATCGATAACATACGGGCTTTTTGGTAATTACCATTCACTAAAATAGTCGATTAAATTGTCATAAAATACGTGCAGATGTCCCGATATTTTATTCGATTTACCAACTCAAGCGTTTACGTTCGACACATCGCGCACAATCCGTTCTCGAAATCACTTATCAAATAAGGAACAAAGTATAAACAAGGTGAAGGTTTTTGATTAATAATAAAGTTGTTTATGCTTACATCAACATCAATCAATACTTAGATTAATTATCAGAAACAAAAACATTTCTTCTCTCTTAGTACGGTTACAAGATAAACCAATTACATTTCTTTCTAATTGTGTTCCTTAATGGTGGGGATACGTTGAAATTTAGGTCACAAAGAATAAATTGCGAAGCTTTCAGGAGCGAAATTATGTCAGCCGTGGCGCTGATTGTAATTGAAATAAACGACATGTATGGCGATCAACATAAAAAGTACTCATGGAATTGCTGGCAATTTTTTGCAATTATTCTTGATTCAGTAATATTAATTATCCAAGTGCTGTTTGTTTTGGCTGCTTTGTAGTGTACACGTTTAACAATAAATATTACAAATTTCATAAATTTGAAGCCTTGCACCTCTTAAATTGTTAAAGGTAAATGAACGTGATATGCATTGTCCATCTTTCTTTATTTATTCGCTTGGAGAATTACACATACATGTTTAAACATTTAAAGTTATAGAAATCAACATTCTTTAACATTAAATCAATAAAAACATTACCAGAATACATGATTTAGTTTAAAATACATTGTGTTGAGCTGTTACAAGACCTACATTCACTTCGGAAAAGAAAGCGATTCATTATAAAAGATTTTCAAAAGTAACCACTTTCTAGGTTTTGTTTTAATTTTACAGCCGGTGACATTACCTTTATATATGCCAGAAATACGTTGAAAATAAAATTATTTACATAAACTGGGAATTTTTGAGAAGCCCCAAATTACGTTTTACCAAAAAAGGTTTTTATTTTGTCTGAGCAAAATTTTTTATTTTTTTTAACGTTTCTCGATTGGAAGTACTACCAGGTAAACAAAATATTATCCCCTGTATATGCTTTTGAATAATAAAAATCCTTTGAGCGTGTGACACTTGAACTCACACAGTAATATTATAGATAAAAATAGGATCAACTACGGTATAATACTACCTCGGGCGCCGAGTACATAGGTGTATTGGGGCACTAAAACGTTTTGAACCTTAACTGGTGTGGTGGTTTGTAATAAGGTTTAAAGTACGGAAGGGTGAAATTCGATCCTGTGCCAATTTATATACAAAAAATATATAACAAAACTAAAAGTAAATAAACAAAAATTCTGATATTATGACAGGGACAAGTAAGCGCTGCACAAATTTTGGTGATTTACAGTGATTCTAGTTAGATTATACAGGCCTGCGAAATTCGAGGTCTTGTCAATTACAGAAATGACAGAGGGTGTATCTTGTAGATTGTTTGATACTGAAAACGAATCCGGTCGTAGAAATTGTCTAGCACGTGAAGTTTTGGAGTAATTTTAGATTAAATGGTCAAAACTAATGACCTTTATGGCCAAATTTATGAATATATTGTGGGGGAACGGAAGTTTTTTTTTATTTCCGAAAACGACATCGCTTTAAAATCCATTTTCGATAAATATTATGATTTTGAAGAAAAATAAAAAAAAAACAGTTGGTAATGTTTGCAATATTATGATTTAATTGCAAGTAAGTATAATTTGGACATATATTTACTAATAGTTGCTTGTTCCTCTTCTATGTTTCATTATTTCCTCAATACTTTTTGGCATACTGCCAATGCAGCTTTTTATTATTATTTTTTCAATTTCGTCGATATTAAGCCATACATCCTCAATATGTTGTTGTAATTCTTCCTTTGTAGTTGAGTTTCGTGCACTCACAAATGAAGCTTACCCTTCCCCAATCTTCAACTGTATATCTTTTATATTCTTTAGCCCACTGAAATCGTGTCACTTTCATTTTAAATGTTAGTCTTGGCTTCTTTTCCGGAAGTCTGCATTTCAAGCCTGCTTCATGGGGAGATCTACGTACTGTTCCGGCTGATATTTGTATACCTTCTCCACTAAGAATTTTATGGACACCTCTTTAGTGAATAAAAAACGGTGTTCTGTAGCCACTTTTATTATACGACGATCATCTCTTACAGTTGTTTTGCGTTTGCCGGCACAGTATGTTCTGTCACTACTTGTACTAGGAATATTACATATATATATATATATATATATATATATATATATATATATATATATACATTTGCAAGGTATAGTAAAAAACTGTATAGTAGACGAGATGAAAAATAAGAAAATTTGCGTAATGGTGGATGAAACAACTGATGCACAGAAACACAGCGTGACTCATGTTGTAGCGCGTCCTTTAAAATGTAATGATCCAGCAGCTTCCTTGTTATTAACCAGTAAAAGGATTCAGAAAACTAATGCAGAAACCGTTGTGAAGATAATAAAAGATTCGTTAAGAGAATTTTGTATCACAGGAGCCCAAGTCACAATGTTAGTTAGTGATGGAGCTGCAACAATGCTGAAAGTTGGTAGGATGTTGAAAATATGCTTTCCGATTCTTCTTCACATAACATGTGTCACACAAGTATATCATCTCGTTGCAGACACCATTCGAAAGAAGTATGGTGAATAATTTAATAGCATCTACCAAAAACGTGTTTGTGAAATCTCTCAAACACATCCGCGTTTTCAAACAATTGTGTCCGAAACATTCACTACCACCTCAGCCTGTAACAACAAGATGAGGAACATGGCTCCATGCAGTATTTTATTATCATAAATATTTCGCAAATGTGAAGGATGTGATTTTAAAATTTAAATCAAATGAATCTGCAGGGATTCGAGAGAGTTTGCAACTTTTTTCCAATTCGGACGTTCAATTACAAATAGATGAAATGTCCATATAGGACTAGATGCCGCTCAAAAATTTCGTGTAGTTTTAAATAAAAATCCCCTAATCATTAGTTGTATCCTTCGTAATCACGTCTTTATCTCGGCACAAATGACCGAACATTTGTTATACTATCCAACCGGATGGCGTCATCCAGCGTTTCCCGTCAAAGCTTTCGAAAATTAAACGAATGTTAATTCCAAGACTTTAAGTTAAATTTAATCAACGCTAACAATGCTTAATGAACTGTCAGCGACTGTATACATCACAATTAGTGCTTCATTAGGAACAAAAGTTAGAATTACATTTGGGAAAAGTATCTAACTAACTTTATGTATTACAAGCTGTAAGTGAAAGCGCTGGTATAAAACATGTGTCCTTTAGTTTTGAGGTTGTTTCGCCATTATTGATTTGGTGCTGTTTGAATGTTAAATGTAAGTCAAACGCGAGAAAAGGAAATTTAAGCAAATTATGGTTACTTATTACTTTATGAATGTGTTTAAAAATAACATAGACCACTCTATTTTCGGAGGTGTACGAAAATATAGAAAACCGAAAAGCGTAAAATATTACTTAGTTCAATCAAACCTCTCTACAATTCTAACAATTAATTCCGATAGAAACTCGCGATAAGAAATTTGTTACACTTCCCTTTCACAGGATACCGAAATGTCTTAGTAAAGTTTTTAGGAGACAAGATATAAACTTGTGTTTCAGTTCGTCGCTAAACACTGCTTTTTCCTGCTTTCTGTCGCAGTGGTACAGCTGTCTCCTAATTTATCTAGAAAGCTTAGGGGCACCTTACAGAAGGTGTGCATTTACCCCGGATGATTTAAATAATCATATTTTCTACTTTTTCAATTTTTTTTAGATCCTAATAACAGATCATGCCTATTTGATTCAAGTTTTTTGTTTAATAAATTACCTACGATTCAATTTGTTGCTTTTGTTCGATTTTAAATACTATTATCTATCTTCATCTATTTATAAGACTATAATTCATTCACGTTAAGAGTGCAGTAGATAGCGCTACGATCGGCGTCCATATTACACCGAGGAAATATACCGGATAGGAAAACAACGGTGAATTCGAATTATTAATTGACAGCGTCGTAAGCGTTAAAAGTTTGGTTATCAACATTTTGTACTAAATAGCAAAGTGTAATATCGCATGAAATTATAGTTTTTCGTATTTTATGCGGTGTGTTATGGTTATATTATGTGATAAAATAAAAAAGTGAACACATCTCTGAAATCAATTTAAATATAAATACATCTTTCGGTTGTTTGATTTGTTGGAATAGTTGGAGCTTGTTTAATTGTATTAGTAAATAAATGGGATTACATTTGGCGTTAATTGAATAAACTTTTACACGTATTACAAATTTATACAGTTTTCTCCCCTTAATATTTGAATTAACATTAATAAAAAAAGATTTGTTTAGTTTCAGCATTTTATTTATAAAATAACTAATATATACATAAAATAAATATATAAATGTGATAGTATGAACAAGATGAACAGATAATTTCAATTTATTACGCAAATGTGATTAACTTAATACACATGCGAATGATTATTCAGATTCTGATTACAGGTCTGACGATGATGATGATGATGTATTTGCTGTAATGATAAATTCTTCAATCATATCTTCAATGATATTATCCAGTTGATACATCTTATTCTCTTCTTCGATAAGATGTTTGATACAATTTCTCCATGCATCACTACCCACAATGTTTAGCCCCTCAATTAGCAACGTTTTGATCTCGGATAATTTAAAAGATTTGTTATTGGCAGCGACATGATGTTTCACTTGTGCCCATAAAAGTTCAATGGGGTTTAAGTTGCAGTGATATGGAGGCAATCTTAAAATTGTACGACCACTGTCTAATACCATTTGATCGATAATATATGTAATAGGATTATCAACAATATATTTTTTTGCAAGTTCAAGTAACTCAACCTTTAATAAAGTATTGTCAGCACCGATTTCTTTCGCAAGAAGCTTTTCAATCAATTCTTGCTTCTTCCGGGGAATTTTTAGGTTCTGACTGGGTAGTAAGGACCATTGTCCATGACAATAATAGAGTTTGGTTCAAGAAAAGGTAATACATTTCTCATCCACTCATCAACCAAACCATTATCGCTACCAATATGCAATATAATTAAACTTTTCCTTTTCCTGCAGGATTCCTCAGTCCCGTGGTAACCCCTTCCACAAATGCTTATTTTGCCGTAAGTACTGAGGTGTCTTGCCATATTTTTGGTTTTGTATGACCTGCGTTGACCCAAGTTTCGTCTAAGTAATATATCTTTCTACCGTCTGCACGAAATTTCCTGATGTTGGTTAAATATCAACGTCACCATAATACAATATCTTGCCGTTCCATTAAAACACTGTTTCGACTTCGCTTCATCCACTTAAACCTTAACTTCTTCAAGATCTTCCATAATGTTGTTCTTTTCAATGTGGGCAAAGTATCGTCTGCATTAACAACCTATAAGATTTAGTAAGGTGATATAAGTGTCAGATAAACGTATATGTTATATTTACACTCAATATTTTTTGTGCATGTTGGTAATTCGTTCTTCAAAAAGAAGGAATGCACGTGTCTTCTAATTATTGACTTTTGCGTTTTCCAAAGAATCATATATTGTATGCCGAAATCGTTTTTTAGGGGGTGAACTAACAAGTCTCGTGATGTCCATTTCTTTTACAATATCCCACATTGTTCTTTCACCTAGCCCAAGCTGCTTTGCAGCCAGTTTAACAGCTGCCGACTTAGAATTGTCTTGCTTAAAGTCCAGATACAGATTATAAGCCATAAACCTTTACTTACTGCTAACATGCTTTCCCGGAGGATTTTTTGATGGCCCTGCCGGTGGGTTAAATACCTCTTTACCAGCCATATCAAAACTGTTGTAACAAATACGATGTTATCAGTATCATTTTATATAATTATTTCAAGAATACCTTCAAATGTTTAACAGTAGCAAGTAGAGCCTTAAAAAGAACTATTTTGCAACAATTTGCTTATAAAAACACACCGAACGACAATAAAAAGCAATAAATACAAAACCAAAGCCAACAAAGATGTTTGACAAATGACATTAGATATCGGTGATATTTCGTTTTATCCAACTTAATTTCATTTACTGAATACCACTGAATAAAATGTTTTTTGTGTATGTGAATTTGCCTCGTCCATTAGCCAATCACAAGCCAGGAATTTTTCGCCTATCTACTTTATCGCTGCAGTCTTACAATGAATGAAGTATAATAACAGCAAGGACTGTGGGATAGTATGGCGAATAACATAAAATATCGGCAACTTCATTATCAACTGAATGATCGAATAAATAAATAAAAGATTTATTCGGTCATTAGGTTGATAATGGGCCCAGAAGCCCTCGCAACCGGCTGTTTCGAATAAATTAATTAATATTTATTAATATTTAATTAGAAGCTAAGTTTTTTGGTATCGGTTTTTTGGTCGTTCTTATTTACTTAATACAGTGAACTACGTTTATTTTAACGGATACAGGTCTCGTCCTTTTCTTTCTACATCTGATGTACCCAAACTTAGGTCCTTATTAAATCTATTACTTGTCCCGTATTATCCTACGTAGATGATATCAAAATATACAGTACCATACACTCCTCATCTGATATTAAATTTCTGCAAGACAATCTTAATAAAATACATTGATGGTGTTTGCGCAATAATTTACTTTTGAATATAAACAAGTGTTTTGTTTTGTCATATTCTAAAAAGGTTTGTAAGTAGAATCTCAATACACAATTAACTACATCAGTATCTTCAGTTATCAATTAAGGATTTGGGCGTAATATTTAATAGATCTGTAGAGATTTTCGTAATATTGATACTAAATAAGACTCTATGCTTTGCCTATGATGTTTCTAAGCTTGAATACGCTGTTAGAGCTTGGTATCCCCTCTATGGCATACAAATCGATCTTGTAGAACGAGTCCAGCGAAAATTTTTAAAATACCTCTCACAAGAGTGGCGGTCGCTATCCTGTGCGTGGAATAGACTATGGTGAATTGTTGGAAAGACACGACTTCATTTCGCTTGGTGATAGAAGGAAGAACATTAGTATGGCATTTGTGTTGAACATCCTCACGAACAGAATCAACTCGCTCGACCTTCTCTTTGGTCTAGATGTTCACGTGCCGCGTCTCCAAATTAGATCTAATCAACTCCTCTGTGTTCCAACGGCTCGAACAAATACTTTACGGAAAGCGCCTCTGGTACACGTAGCATGGAATTTTAACCTTTTGAACGTGGATTTGCCTTAATAACACTGTATTTATTTATGTACTTACAGTTACTACCTTTGTACCCTTTTTTGGATTGGAATCTGTTGGGCATATAATAAATATTGTTATTATTATTATTATTATTATTATATATCCAAAATGGATATATTCAGTGATATAATTTAAAATTCACGTTTTTTGTCAAATACAACAGAGAGTTAGGGAATTGAGTTGGAATAGCATCTTTTTTAAGCCCAGGATGTTTTAAACTTACAGCTATAGTTTCACCGGTCCTTGAATCTGTAGCTATTGAAAAATAAATAATATATTCTTTTATTTACAAAGTGTAACTCACAAACAAAACATACAAAACAGCCGACGCCATGTTAGGTTAGGTTAACTCGCTTTTATCGTTTCAGGAAAGGTTTTATCGCTTATACAACACTAGAAAAACATTACAGGTATCATCAACAAAGAACGAAAATATCACTACAACTACTATACTATATCACTACTACTTTTTAAATAAAACCAGTATAATTTAGATAAACCAATTCAAAACGCAGAGACGGTCTGAATGTGTAAACATCCTGCTGCCGTCCAAGTTGTTTAGCCTTGTATTCGCGGTAGTAACGAGTAGGCGCCATAAATTCTCGGCCTGATATAGAAAAAATAAACTTGGTACAATATAACAATTTTTATTTTTGAATATTATCTGCCTTAACTTCAATACATTTATTACAACGATCAATTAATAATTCTATACCCTCGTTAAAATAATCTAAAGTTTTTCCTTCAAAATGTTATATTACAGCTGCTTGCAACAAACTGTCGTCCTTAAAACGACGTCCCCTAAGGTTTTTCTTTAAATGAGAAGATAAATAATAACCACTGTTTCATCTCCTGTGGCAATGGACATGGAAACATTTTTCCCACTTCTTTACAGTGGAATATGATGGAGATAAATCACCATAAACGCAGTCTAAACGTTGTTGTGATTAGGCGTTTCTTCTGTTCAAAATTTAATGACCGCGTGGTATCCAATTTTCGTTACCTGAGACATTTTCATGCACTAGTCACGTTGTCTGGCTGGCTACTAAAAACTACTATTCTTGGAACCGTAATATACCGATTGAGAAAATGTGAAATTAGCTATATCGCTATATCAGCGTATCACGGCGACAGAGCGAGGAGGGGATTCTCTCCTCGCTCTCTCGCCGTGATACGCTGATATAGCGATATAGCTAATTTCACATTTTCCCAATCGATACATATATGTAGTGTAGGCCTCGCACATGTGCAACTATGACGTAACGGAGTTTGAACATGCTAGAACCTGTATAAGCCTGTCAGGCGAGAATTTATGGCGCCTACCTCGTACTTTTCAGAATGGTTAGGGGCTTAATTCAAATAAAACATTCATATTCCAACTCCATTTCCTTTATTCCTTTTAACTGCACGTAATTAGATCTCCAAAAATACGTCGACCACAGAATTTGAATGCGATTCAATTAATCATCTAGATTAATTAATCTTCCTTTCTGGATCAGATTATGATGCGGATATGCTAATGCAGATCTCCGGGGAATAACATTTTATCGAATGACGCATTTCTCCTTTTAAATCGCGAATTACCTACTATACAGGGCTGTTCGGTAATTGGCGGAAAATGGATTCGTAGCGATATTGTCCGTATAATTTTGAGTTGAAAATCCTAATATAAAAATCTTATAAAAATCCTTGTTTGGTTACACCGGCTCATCAAAGTTCAGAATTTCAAATATTAGAAGTAGATAAATCTTTCAATGTTTGGGATTTTATGTCAATTATTGATATTCAGGAAGCCATTGGTAAAGAATACTAGAACTTCGTTACCGTTTCATTACTTAATTAAGAATTTAGAATTTTTTTTAGGGAAAATTATAAAAAAATAGATCTGACAACAATGTAATATGTATTTATAAAAATTGGCATAGCTATTTTTGATTGTTGGTTGTCATTTTTGTAAGTGTCAAAGTAGAACGTTACATCCATTGTACTTCACTGTTGCTATAATTAGGTTATTGGTTTTGTGTTGCTATTACAATGGATTTTACTTTTAATGAATATGCCGACATGTACATGGTATTTGGCTTCTGTAATGCAAACGCTAATGCAGCCGTAGAGGAATATCGAGTAAGATATCCAAATCGCGGTGTGCCTTCTTACAATACAATTAGAAGACTGGATACTCGGTTAAGAGAAACAGGTACATTTGTACCTATGCGTAATAATGCAGAAGCACCAAGGATTCGACGCACAGTGGATGTTGAAGAACGTATTTTGGAAGCTGTGTACGAAGACCCTCAACTTAGCATGAGAGAAATTGGTAGAACTTTTAATATATCCAAGTACATTCTGTAGAGAATCTTCTGCGGCCATACCATTCAACAAAAGTGCAACCGTTATATCTCGAAGATAACGTTGCTAGAGTAAATTACTGCAATAGAATGATGGCATTAATAAATAGACAACCAGATTTTTTACAAAAAATATTCTGGACAGATGAATGCACATTTACAAGAGATGGTTGTTTTAACATTCACAATACGCATTTTTGGGCAGACGAAAATCCTCATGCAATTCATGAATTTGGACATTAACGTAAATTCTCTGTTAATGTTTGGCTCGGAATTATAAGTTTGCAGGTTATTGGTCCAATATTTATTCAAAATAGATTAAATGCTGAAAGCTACATAAATGTCATAGAAGAAATGTTAGACAATTTACCTTTAGTTCTAAGACCAAACATATATTACATGCATGACAGAACTCCTGCTCATAATGCACGTGCCGTACGCATCTGGCTGCAGGAACATTTTTGGCACAGAATTATTGCCAGTAATGGCCCAATTGCATGGCCTGCGAGATTTCCAGATCTTAATCTCCTCGATTTCTTTGTTTGGGGATTTCTAAAGGATGAAGTTTATGCGACACCGGCAATAAATTAATAAGACGTGAGGAACAAAATTAACGGAGCCGTCCAGCTATATCGAAGTTAATGGTTTTCATTTTGAAAATTCGTCATAATAATTCTTTAAAATATTCATTATCATGGTTACTATTTACTATCTTTGTTTTAATTTCATCACCTGTAATGATATTATGAACGGCCTTATACACACCTTCATGATAACGTTCAAGGTTTTCTAGGCACCAGTGGACCCTTGCTTTTTTTTGATCAGCGGTTAAACAATGTGGTATCCAACGACAACACACTTTTTTCACATTTAAATGTGTGTGAAGAATTGTCTGAATTGCAGTCATTCCAATGCCAAGAGTTGCCCGAATTTCACTGTAGGTCACCCGACGATCTTCTTCAATCATGCGACAAACGGCATCAATGTGACCTGAAGTTGTTGCTGAAATAGGACGAGCTTCACGATTTTCATCCTCAAGAGATGATCTTCCCCGTTGGAATTCTTTGAACCAGTTAAACACGGACGTCCGACTTGGAGCTTCTCCAGGAAACGCATTTTGCAAACGAGTAAATGATTCATTAAAGGTTAAACCTGAACGAAAATCATACAAAATCATTGCACGAAAATGTTCTCGGGTCAATTCCATTTCACACTGACCGTTTAACTTTTCAAAACTACATTAAACTAACCTAAAATTTTTTGACAATTACTGTCAGTGTTGCCATATTCACAAATATACAGTGCGCTCCTCGTATGCTATCAAGGTTGTCCTGTGACCCTTCGAACCGTTTATCGCTGAATTAGGGCTTTCGGCTTTCAGTCCGATAGACCACATCTTATGTCACCACTTTACAGCTCAACTCCGACATCAACGTTTGGAGTGGTGTAGGTTGCGAATGCACCGGAACGTGGAGTGGCATAGGGTGGTCTTCAGTGATGAATCTCGAAAGGCGTGTGCACCGAGCCGTGGGGGTTATGGTATGGGGTGCTATAGCATATAGGAGTAGATTTCAGTTGGTGTCCGTGTGAGCCACCATGAACGCTTAGTGTTAGGTTAATGAGGTGGTGGAACCCTATATTCTTCCATATCTTCAGCAGCTCGAAGACCCACCTTTCCAGCAGGATAATACCCGTCCCCACGTAGCAAGAACTCCTCCAAACCGGCTCAAAGAGGCCCAGGTCAATATCTTGCCATTGCCACCCAGATCGGAAGAAAACTGAGGAACACTGAAACAGTTCACTAAAACTCTTACTGCAATACTTAACTCGTACTGGTCGCACGTTTCGATAAACAAGCTACCATCATCAGCAGTAAAATTGAATTAAGAAACTAAGTGAAAAGCTAATCTTATTACTTAACTTTAGATTTGCATTTTAAGCATTATTTTCATGTCATGTGCAATGCGGCTCATCAAGAAACACTTAAAGTAGCAGGGTATATAATATAATTAAGATGTGATTAGGGATTAATATGTTTATTTTAGATTTACATATTGCGTAATTTATTTGCCATATATGGTTAGTTTTTCATTTAGTTTCATAATCAGTTTTATTCCTGATGATGGTAGCTTGACTATCGAAATGTGCGTCCAGTATGAGTTAAGTATTGTGATAACGGTTTTAGTGAACTGTTTCAGTGTTCCAGTGCCACAGATTTAGAGTACCCGATTAAACGGAGGAACTTAGCGAATCCTCCGTAAACACAGGAAGCGCTCCGGGGCGAATTACCTGGGACACCATACCCCAAGAGGACATCGACCACCTACTGGAATCAATGCCACGAATAGTGAGGGAATGTGAAACTAATAGGGGGGGCCCAACACATTATTATTAAAAAGTAAATTAAATTGTGTTAATTTTTTGTTCTTTTTTTTGAAATATAATTAATTATTACATTTGAATAGTTATACATTTCTGTTAAGTTTGGTTAAAAAATTCGCACCCCTTCTTAGTGTTGCAATTTCCATATCATGTAGTGTATTTATAAACTTAATTAACGGATGTTTTATCACTGATAATTCCATGTAATCTTTCCTTATCACTTATCACTCGATCGCTGTATATACAGGTTCTGGGCGAGGTAAATTCATTTAATAATCTCGTTTTTCCTTAAGCCGAAACCTGATCGAAATTTAGGCTGCGCATGAAGCGATCGCGTTAGACGAATGCGTGGAAGTGCGAGATATTTCACGGAAGACTTAGCCCCAAAACAATTTCGAACAGTCCTTCCGTTAGGTGTATACCTCCGGTATGATCTCAATATATCGGATTACTTAAGATCTAACGTATCCTGAACTTATTACAGCGGCCGCTCTAAAAAGTAAGTAATATAGCGAGCACGAATTGGGAATACGAGACGCGGAGATGAATACTAAAACGTCCTGGCGATTGGGGAATTACGCGGCCCGGTAAAGAATTTGGACGATCCCGTGCAAGTGGTGAAGGTAAAAGTAAGGAGAGGAAAACGGAAAAGATATGTATGTTGTTCTAGGGTAAAAAGCACTTTAGGCGAAGAAATCGAATTCTTTTGGGGGATTCACTTTACGTCAGCGTAAAAGTTAGGTTTTATTCGTACGTCGTGAATTGAATTTATGTTTTTTTGTTGTTTGCGAACAGAAAAATATAATAATCTCGTTGAAGCGAAAGCTTAGATGATGGAAAAGGTTCTTAAATCTTAGCGCCAAGTTGGAATGTTAGAGGAATTTTGACATATTGGAAAAACTTCGTGTTCTTACGCCTTTATACCATAAAAGACTTTGATTGATACATTATACACATCACAAACTAAAAAGTCTAGGGGAGCTTGTGTTATTATTAGCCTGGGCAAATATGCGGTAACAGCCAGAGGCGTGACGAGCGCATAAAAGTTTACACATAAAATAGAAGGTAATAAATAAATTATAAAACGTGCTGAAACACTTACCGTTTTAAAAGTCTTCTGTGAAATCACAAACTGGGTAACATCTGTTAAATATTTGAATCATTAGATATGTTTCCACAGCTGTTTCAGTCAAGCGAGTACGACGTGCGGAATAAATGTTTTTTAATGCCGAAAACGACCGCTCAACATCTAGCGATGTTATATTTGCATATCTAAAATAATCTTTGAAACAACTTAATGCATCTTCACTCGCATCTTCACAAATTTGTCTTAATATAAGAAAATCGGAGTCTTTCTCTAAAATACTTTCAAATTTTCGTATTACACACCAATTTGTTTCGCTTTCTACAGCGCATAACTGTGTGTGAGCATCATTCACAATTTGAACAGAATCCACTAGCGACATCGAAACATTTTGTCATTTTTCTATTCCCTCCGCTAGTCCGAAGTAATTGTTGTGAATAGTTTGTAAATCTCTTTTAACCTGACTATCTTGAAATATTTTCTGGCTTTTCTTGATTGCTGCAGCTTCTGTCGGATTGAATTTTAAAACTACCTTCTTTACTTGATCAAAATATTTGTTGTAGTAAAACGTAGCCTGCAACCATGTTCCCCAACGTGTAACAATCGGCTGTGGTGGTGGATATCGGCCCAAAGAACGCATGTTTGCAGTACCATCACTCATAAACATTAAAAGTTGCTTAGTTGAAACTTCAAATTTGTTCAATGAATTCAACACCACCTTTAAAATCTCATCGGCAGTACAATTTATAACTCTTTTGGAAGCAAGTAAGAAGGAGGATGACGGTCGATGTGGTTTCATTGTACGTATCATTACATTAACCAGAGAATGTTTTGACGATCTGTTGTTTCGTCCACACACAACCACAGTTTTTATCTTTCAATTGCGTTTTCATTCTTTTTTCTATATGTTCACGAGCAAATCGCATGTCCGACTAGGTAATTTACAGTCCGCATATTTATTCCAGAAGGAGACAAATGCTTCTTTGTCTAGTAAACGAAACTATAGATTACATAAAATAAGAGTAACACATAAATCAAATGTAAATTTTTCTTGGTCTCATATGCCACTTTTTGCAGAAGAATGCTGTTTGCTTTCGATGTGACTTTGACAATGGCTTCTGGACCAACACATTAAAATGTCCACCATAAAGTTTTTAGCTACGTCTGCCATTGGTCGTTTTCGTGACATACCTAACTGCGACATTTTTAAAGTAAACAAGCGTACAATTACGAAATAAGTTACGACAGCCTACATATATACAGAACTACTCGCATACAGCATCGATTTAGTACTAACACTCTGAACGCGTGAAATAAATAATCGCCGACACCGCACCACATATCTACTACACTGACTGTTACCGGTGTTTGCCCAGACTAGTTATTATAGCGACGTATGCAGTCGCTGATTTATAAGATGTCTGGCGCGAACGTTTTTATACAGTAGCTTAAAAATAAAGTTAGTACAAAACAGCGAATTTGAATTTTCATAATGAAAACAAAACAAAATCTTAGTGAAACAATACATATTACACATCCATGATCTTTCAGAAGGGAAATGAAGTATTTCAGGTAGCCAAAATAAGAAAAACAAACCAAAACATACGCCCAGTTTGTTTCTCAACCATTACAGAAATAAATAATAGTTAATAAAACACAACACAAAGGAGTATGTATCAAACAGAAAACCACACATTACATGTATAGAAAAGAATCTCGAAGGTAGAGGTCGCATCAAAATTGATTTGAGCATTAATTAGCACAAAGATATTGTATAAAAATTTGTTACAACCTTATTTTTCTGTTTCGTTTAGAACAATACGTCCACTTAGCCCTTAACTACCGACCCTCGGTAAGAATACAAGTACATAGCGGTCTGTGAGATTGACGGTCGGTAGTTAAGGGTTAGAAATATGTTGCTGAACAATAGGGATGTTGCAGACGATCTGAAGAAGAGAGGATTTTACAAGCTCACATGTGATACGTGCCAATGCAATTACATTGGTAGAACTTATCGTAATTTTAAAACACGTATCAAAGAACACCTAAGATGCGTACAGCCAAATGCATCTGGTTTCTCTCACTTTGCTAATCATATTAAAGAAACGAATCATCTCTTCAATGTCAAAAATAATTTCACTATTTTACACACAGCTAATAAGGCTATTTTTTGTTCTTTGGATGTGCGATCCTTACACGCCCATGTAACCACCTATTTCAAACATTATTTCTATTTGTTTTTGTCTTTTGTATCTAAAGAAACGAATTCTCCAAATTAATTTCAACCCAATGTATTGAATGATGCTCCATAACGTTAGTTAAACGACAACGAATGAAGAATAATCGGACAGAAAATTCGTATTTGTAGTCTGATTCTAAAATACTTCCATTTTGCAGCTTCAACTACTTCCAAAAGACTTTTTCAGACAGTAACATAAATCTAATCGTACATACATTTCGCACGTCTTTAGATATAATTAAACCGCTGCATTTAGGTTATGAAATTCGCCTATCAAGCTTTGTATTATAATTGTGCACTCAAGTTTAGCGTTCTGTAGAATCTATGTATGTAAATCCAGGCAAATACAATTCCTCTTGTGTGAATTAATATCTCATAATAAATTCCTGTTCTCCATGGAGATTAATTGAAAACTATGTGGCAGAAACCCCACGAAAATTCCAATGTAGGTATTTTCCGCTTTGATGCAAATCAGCTATGATTACGTTTACGTGAATCCCGTAGAGCTTTCGTAGTAGTAGTAGCATTTCAGAATGAAACTAAAATAAAGGAAAGCATTACGCTTAATACATTCATATGAGAAAAGATGTAATATTTGCCAGGAATCTAGATTCATGGAAGATGAAGAATTTCTTGAAAATGCTTTTAATTTCAATGTTATTTGTAACAAACTTAGGGAAGAATGTTGAGTTCCAAGAAAAAAAGAATAAGCTTACAACAAGGTTAGAACTTGCATAATATCGTAGATTAACAGAAATTATAATTTTTAGCATGAAGTATAAACAAATTCGATAAATTCGAAAATTTTAATTTTTGCCTTCCATTTTGGAATCCATTTAACTTCAAAATGTTCTTACACGGGCATTGATGTAGATTGTATTTACTGGGCGAGTGAAAAGTATTGCACCAAGTGAAATTACATGCTAATCCTTTATTATTCAGACTTGACATTTGGTGGATTTAAACTTTTTATTAAAGCTTTTGACTCCACTTTAGGATTTTTTTAAATGGAAAGAACAGTTTCATTTTTCCGTAATTCGTAAGGTATCTAGTCCACAAATACGTAAATGTACAAGGTAAATGGACAAGGTATAAAGTAAGGGATATACTTTAACTTATTATACAGGACCCGGCAAAAAAAATTCCCGTATTTGAAGAAGTCGCTGTATGAGTTATAGTGGGGGTATTTATGTGGAGGGGGTATTGTTTGAAAGTGGTGTACGTGCCATTTTCAGTGTGCGCAATGGCTTGGTTCGGTGAGCATCGTGTGTTTGTTGTGGAGGAATTTATTCGTAACGATGGTTCTGTGATTACTACGCAGCGAGCGTTTCGGATTCGATTCCAACTTGACCGACATGATCGTGTTCCTGATAGGAAAACTATCAAAGTTTGGGTGTCAAACTTTAGACAATCAGGTTCAGCACTGAAAAGAAAAGCTACTGGCCGACTTCGGACTGCAACAACGCCGGAAAATGTGGCGCGTGTGAAAGCGTCCGTCCAACAATCCCCAAAGCGTTCAGCACTTAAACATTCAGCTGCCCTGGGATTGTCTGATAGGAGTGTAAGAAGAATTCTGCATAGAGAACTTCATATGCACCCCTACAAAATGATGGTTACCCAGGAATTAAGTAATAGAGATTTTCAAACTCGCAGAGCTGTGTGTGAGGAAATTCTTCAGAACATTCCCCCTGGCGCTTTGTTTATTTCTTCTTATGAGACCCACTTCCACTTGTCAGGTACTGTAAACAAACAGAATTTTCGCTACTGGGCTGCAGAGAACCCTCGGTAACTTCATCAACGACCACTACACAGCTCCCATGTGACAGTTTGGTGCGCCGTTGCCGAATTTGGTGTGTGGGGATCGTTTTTTTTTCGAAGAAGATGGCGTAACGGTAACGGTTAATTCAAATCGTTACTGTCACATGATAGAGACCTTCCTCCGACCTAGGTTAAACCAGTTTGTTGCAGACCATGAAGAGCAAGAAGTCTGGTTCCAGCAAGACGGAGCCACAGCTCACACGTCTCGGTGTTCTCTGGAAATGTTGAGCGAGTTGTTTCCTGGACGTCTTGTCTCTTTGCGAGGAGACATCGCCTGGCCACCTGATTTATCACCTTGTGATTTTTTTCTTTGGGGACACTTAAAGGCTCAAGTGTACAAATATCGTCCCACAACTCTGCAAGCACTTAAGGAGGCAATCACCCAGGAAGTGACAGTCATTCCAAGAAAAATGGCACGAAGAACTATGGACAACTTCCGGGAAAGACTTCGTCAATGTGTCAACAATGGAGGACGTCATTTACCGGATATAATTTTTAAAACCAAGTAATGTAAAATGGCATAGTATTCATTATTCATAAATAAAAGTATTTTTCCTGTATCTTTCTTAGTTTCTTTGTAACTACCTTTTAAAATTAGGGAGTTTTTTTTTTGCCGGACCCTGCACAACCTTACAAGAAATTAAGCCAACACCAAAACTCAACAGAAACTGAGTTTCTTGAATGGATTTCTTGCATCCAGTACTGTTTACCACAATTGTTCAATATGCCCTCCATTTTGATGGTATAAAAGCACCAATCTTTTCTCCAAGTTATACACCGCTTTATACATTTCAGGTTGAATTGCAAAGTCGCGAAGCCCGAAAACCAAAATTCCGCTGGGTTCAGATCTTGGTGGCTATGAATTTTTAAAATATCTGCATATAACGTGATCTCGAAAAACAGCACTTAACAAGTCTTTAACTGGTCGATAGGTAAATGTGCGGGGGTGCTCCATTCTGCATAAAATGTTATGTTTTCAATTGCGTTCTCGTTTTGCAACTGTGGAATTGCATAATCTCTTAACATTTGCAGGTATCGTTTACCAGTAACAGTTACAATTATGACCTCGTCATTCTGTATTCCCTCGAAAAAATACGGACCAATGTCACCAAACAGTGACTTTCTTAAAGACGTACCTGAATGATTGCCTGTGCATTTTCTGTTGACTATATTCGACAGTTTTGAGTATCGACTCCGCAATTAAGAGAAAAATTGGCCTCATCCATGCATAAAATACGGGATCATCTTCATGGTAGATATCTATTAACCAATTATAATTATTAAGTCTATAATCAAAATCTGTATTGGAGAGGAATTTGATGTAACACCATAATGTATGGATGTGACGTATTGTCTATTAGGATGCGATGAATTGATGACTTACTTATACCTACAACGGAACACATTTCTCTAGTGCTTGTATGAGAATGAGCTTCAACATGTTCAAGGTCATTTATCACATTAGCTTCAGTTCTAGCTACACGTGCTCTGGTAGGATTTTTACAAGGTTGAACATACCCTGTTTCACGTAATCGTGTTGCCAAATGTTAGAATGCTTGGCTGGCGACATATTTTGTCATTCAACGGCTAAGCAGCAATCTTTAAAGGCCAGTGCGCACTGTCAAATAAATAATTGTTTCTATAGCATGCTAAATTCTGTTGTTGTATCCAAATCATACTATATAGGTTTTGTTAACTTTATTGGAAAAGTGATCAAAAACAAATACTTATATAAAACTAGTACCGATACAATTTTGTACGTAAAAGAGTAAATTTTATCATTCCTTTGTTTCATGGTCAACTAAGATAGGCTTCGATATTATTAAGTAGGTATTTGTAACTGATCGGGAAATTATTACTGATAACAATGGGTTGTTTTCGTTATTATCTGGAAGAAGGAAAAAGATATTACTACGCGGTTTTCTCCACTACTTTAGTCTGTCAAAACTCTTTAAACACAACATAAGAAAAACATATTGTTGCATTTGAATTTTTAGAGATAATTGAGAAAAACTCGTACAGTTGGCAATAACGCCATCTGGTACATTTCTTGAACACTAACGGGTGGCACAAATTACGACGTCTAAAACAACGTTAAATACCCTTTCAAACAAGTCCACATTTCTTCAGTTCGGGTAAAAACTGCAGAAGTTATAGCAGGTTTAGTTTTACATGATTCGGCAACGCCTACTACACTTATTTTTCACAATATGACAAAACGTCTTTAACAAAAGTGGTGCGCAATTAATTAAGCTTTCTAATAAAGCATCTAAAATCATAGTTAATCCTGGAACTTTTACTGACTAATTTAAAATTTATTGTTGACCCTAGCAACTGCGCCCACGAGCACTCATATTTGGAATTTAAAAATATTTGCATTAAGTTTCCTTTTGCCACTTTAGTTATGAACATTTTTTTCCCATCACTATAGCTATTGTAGGTTCCATGATATCGCCGGTCTCTGCTTTTAGTGGGACACCCGTATAGGTGTTACATTAAAAAAAAGCAAACTTGTATCGAGCGCAACGGAACTAAGCGCCCTGTATACTTAAATATAATATTATGCTATGCAGTATTTATCTCCGAATATATTTTATTTGAAAACATTTTCTTTAAATTGCCCAGAAAAGGAATTATCTTCCGTCCACGCTCTAGGTGGACATACTGTATAATGTGGTACTACAACTAGGTTTCTTGAATTTTATGTATTGTACTCTTTCAATTTTTTAGGATCTGTTTAATGCAGTTACTATAGGTAAGCTCCACGGTAATTCTAAAGCAGAAAATGTTGAAGATTTAAAAAAGCCACCGTTGAAAACTTAAAAAAATATTTTCCACATATCATCAATTTTAAATTATCTAATTGTAGTACTAAGGGAACGATATTTTATATTAACAAGAAAGTGGAAAACAAGGAAATTAGTCAGAAACGGCATTTTGTAGTATACACCTTACTGTCGACAAGATTGATTAATTTTCTGATGCAATTATCGATTTCCGATGCATGATTCACCTCCATCGTGACATATACGTTTTTCAATAAACCCCAATTACAAGCATATACGACTCCCCTTCGAACCCATCCTTAAGCTTATCATAAAACTCTAACGGGCCGGCAGTATGTAATAAAGTTACCCAGGTAGGTACGAGATAGGATGAGAACAAAAACGAGGGCTAGTAGGTCTGAAGAAAAGCTCGACTCGTCTAATAAAATTATCGAAGGTGGAAAGGCAAGGACTACAGCAACTCCCCGAAGACTATCTAGTCGCCGTACACAGCGCGTCGGTGCAACCAACCGAGAAATTGCATCCACTTATAAAATCGAAACATTTATTAGTCGCGGTTTCTTTTCGAACGAATCGAGTTGTATGCATGTATGTACCCATGTGCTGGAAACATATCGAGTCGCTAGAGGGAGTATTTGCTTAAGCTAATTACGGAGCAATCTAATAAGAATTGAAAAATTACAGTTTTTCGGATTACCGCAGCGAAACGCAATCTGTGTAATTTGATTTCGTGTTGGACGGACGCAACCGTAGCGGATGTTTTTAATTGATTGCTCGTATTTAAAAAGGCATCCTCGTGGCTTCAGTGTCGTAGTTATGAAAAGGTTGAAAAAGAATTTGATTTAGTTAAATCTAAAAAGGTGGAACTTTTTGTATTGAGAAACACCCTAAATACCATTTTAGCCTTTTTTGTAAGATACATTGAAGATTTACGCCGTAAGATAGGAGTAGTTGATTAAAATTGTAATAAAAGTAAAGTGAAATCCTGGAAAAGCATACAACTCAGAACATTTTGGAAATGATTTTACACATATTGCAAATTTCAATATAAGAATATAATAATAATAAAATATTTGCAATAAATAATAATTACAACATTGCACAACTTAAGCAAATATACATACAATGTCCACTTAAGCCTATTGCTTGTGTGTGGAGAGGCACATATTTTACACAAACTATGATAACAAAAATATATATAAATACTAAAGGTAGTTAATGTGCGGTATAGTTCAGTTCCGGTTAACATTGTCGGTTTCTGTCCAACTCACAGAAACCTAGTATCTATTCTTTAAATCAATCTCATCATGTACACTACTGTTCATGGAAGTTCGGTCAAGCAAAAAAATGTACGGAAGTCTAAGAAAATAGGAGAAATATTTAATGTCCATGTATTTAATACTTACTTGCATGATTTTACATATTTTCAAACACAAATTTATTAAAAAGAAAAAGTTAATGTAATACAAATAATTTAAATCCGATTTTCATCGAAAAATCCACCTTTTGCCTTTAGGACTGCTGCCACTATTCTCAGCATCCGATTCACTAATTTTGCTAATGTTTCATTGGGCAAGCTTGTCCATACCTCCTGGAGAATGGTCCACAAATGTTCCTTCGATTTTGGACACTTTTTCCTAACACATCGGTCTAATTCTTCCCATAACAACTCTATCGGGTTCAGATCGGGGGACTGTGTTGGCCATTCCATAGTTTTTAGGGTTCTTTCATTTTTTTATTGCTGCAGGTAATCTGTGCACAATTTAGATTTATGTTTGGGGTCATTGTCCTACATAAATTCAAATCCACGACCAATTAATCGGACTCCTGACGGTATGGCATTTTCCCCCAGTATTTTCCGATAATCTTCTTTTTTCATTATGCCCTCAATTTTGAGCAAGTCCCCTGTTCCGATTAAGGAAAAACAACCCCAAACCATTACAGATCCGCCTCCATGCTTCACCGTAGGAACTATACACTCCCGTAACATTCTTTCCCCTCTTGATCTGCGTACGAAAAGTCTCCGTCTATTTCCAAAAACCTCAAACTCGGATTCGTCAGTCCACAAAACGTTTTTAAAATCGTCCACTGTCCAATCTCTATAAGCTTGTGCCCATTTCAGTCGTTTCAGCCTATTTCCTCTTCGGAGTAACGGTTTTCGACAAGCCACTCGCCCATGCAACCCAGCCAAAGGTTAATGCAGATTGGTATATAACCATTTGTTTACTAGCAGTAATTGCCGTGCTCCGAAAAACCAACCCACAACGACGAATCGTCCTCAACCACGGTAGCATCGAGTTATTAGATCATTCTCTGTACAATCCTGTCTAAGTCTCAACGAATTTTTACGTTTCCTAGAATCAGGAATAGGTTGTGTGGTCAACGCATCCAGTCACTGCTAGAAGCGGTCGATGCCTTTAAAATGGCAATTTTAAATGTTCCAACTGATGACTGGCATAACTACTTTGATAGTCAGCGATATAGCTTGTACAACTGCAGAATAGTTTATGGAAATTTCATCTATTTATAATTGAACGTCCCAATTGAAAAAAAGTTGCTGACTCTCAAATCGCCGCAGATTCATTTGATTTAAATTTTAAAATCACATCCTTCACATTTGCGAAATATTTATGATAATAAAATACTGCCTGGAGCCATGTTCCCCATCTTGTTATTACAGGCTGAGGTGGTAGTGGAAGTTTCGGACACAACTGTTTGAAAACGCGGATGTGTTTGAGAGATTTCACAAACACTTTTTTGGTAGATGCTATTAAATTATTCACCATTGGATACTTCTTTCGAATGGTGTCTGCAACGAGATGCTACGCGTGTGTGACACATGTTATGTGAAGAAGAGTCGGAAAACATATTTTCAATATCCTACCCACTTTCATCATTGTTGCAGCTCCATCAGTAACTAACATTGTGACGGGCTCCTGTGATATAAAATTCCCTTAACGAATCTTTTATTATCTTCACAATGGTTTCAGCATCACTTTTTTTGAATCCTTTTATTGGTAAATAACAAGGAAGCTGCTGGACCATTACGTTTTAATGGGCGCGCTACAACATGAATCACGCTGTGTTTCTATGCATCAGTTGTTTCATCCACACTTACGCAAATTTTCTTATTTTCCAATTCGTCTAATATATAGTTTTTTACTGTACCCTGCAAATGTGGTAAATTGTATCGCAATTGTCTATTGGTTGGTAGTTTCCACGAGGGGGCATATTTATTCCAAAAAAGGACGAAAGTGTTCATTGTCTACTAGATGTTGCACACACTTAGCATAAAAATAAAATCATACAGAAATTCCTAGTACCGAATATTGTTGCTTAAATTCAGTACATGGCGTTTACTTTTAATATGTCTTCTACAGTGAAATGTATCGTGACCTATCAACCGTATATTGCAAATTTTGCACTGAATGATAGTACCTGTATATTCCAACCCAGGGAAACAGCTAATATATTTATTCACATGCGATGCTAAAGGTAAACCTCGCTTACGACGATCCATGTTTTCAAAGACGCACATCGATAATTATCGAATGATCGTTCACTTCCACGCCTATCGAATAACTAAACTCTCCGCTGGCTTCGCATCGACCTAAATCCCCTCTCGGCGCCTTTGCCGTAGCACGCGTTTGTCGAACTTTAATAATAACTTGGATCACAATTAATGAAAATATGGAACAACAAACTCAATGAAGATGAATCATTTTACTGACTGTTAAGGTATACCTATTATTTAGAAGATGTTTACTGATATATTCTTCTCATAGCAAACGCTTTGGATATATCGATTAATAAACAAACAGACCTCCCACATTTACGCATCCTATAGCATTTACAGAAGTTCATTAATCTCCTTTCTATCCACAAGTTACTTAGGCAACGTATTTATATTTACGATAGAATAAGACACCTCAACCTATATGTATGACGAGCAAGTAGTGTTTACGTGCTTAATGTAAGACAGTGATTTCGAAATACATACTGGTGGAAAGGGAAATTCTCCTACACTCCATAACCGAGATGTTTGTTTATAACAAGGCTCGATTTGCTCACTCTGCTAATCTTAAATCATCAAAGTGAGCGCCAGGTTATTGTTTCACGACTTATTGTAAAATTAAGGGTTATTCGTGTATTAATTCAATTCTGTAACGCAACTGGTAAACGAGATGCCTATAGCAGTTCGAAAATAAATCTCCACATACTATTAATAATTTGTGACGTGTATAGGATAACAATCGATATTAGCGCTGAGGATTTAAGAGACGAAGACCTGTTTCTCGTGGAAAAATACGCGGAAAAGTATTTTGTTGATATTGAATTGGGTCGCGTTTGATTCATATTTTGAACATACAACTTTCCCGTTTTAGAAAATTATGAAAACTGATATTAATCTACATATTTACACTATCAGTATCGCTATCAGGTGCTTGCTGCTATCAAGCAGTAAATTGATCAAAGTTCACTTGTGAGTGGAATTTAACATCTTGTAAATGAAAGTACCACTGAACATGAATAATGAATCTCATTATTGCCTGCACTAATCAACATGTTTTGTAAAGTATAGGAAAGATTATGGTTTATTGGAATGAAGTCAAATAAGTAATTAGGGGCCGGTCTGTTCAACCTCAATTATGGAGCCGGTTAGCATAAACGTTGATTAAAATACCAGTTAACGGATAGTGTCGCTTTTCCAATGTCGATTAAGATAAATGGCAAATTTCAATCGATTTGTTGTAATGGAGTTTCTGCAATATTCCGTACTTGGTACCAATTTTGTATAGGCCATCGTCATTTATTTAAGAACAACGCCAATAACGTTTTTTAGGTCTCCTCTGCCCCGGTCTACATCAGGAATTGATACATTGTCTCCAACCTTGGCTGGCGGATGCGATTTATCAGAGGTAGCTTTAATTTTTTTAGCTTGCTTCCCAGGATTTTCAGCAGCCGCTTGTGTAGCCTTTTGGGAGCCATTACCGAACGTAAAACTTTCATCCTCATTGTCAATATTATTTCCTGAGTTGTTATCATCGTTTGTATCATTGTTGGTTAAATCATTTTCTATAAGTTTTCGAAGGTTATCCTCATTTCTTAGTTCTGGTAGTAATGATGTAGTTAGGTTCAATCCCAAACATAGCTTTGTAAGGTGATTGTTTTATGCCCGAATGATACACTCTGTTTTCCATAAATTGTACATACCTCAAGCCTCCTGACCACTTACTCGATTTGTTGTCTTTTAACCAGCAAGCAATCATATTTTCGATGTCTCGATCGACACCTTCTACGGAGCCCTGACTTTGGCTATGCCTTGGTTTTCCATGCACTAGCTTAAATTCTGGGTAAAGACTTGCGATCCCACATATAATACGGTTAATAAATTCTCTTCCATTGTCCGATTGCAGAATACAAGGTGCCCCATGGTTAAAAATATGTCATGTAAGTGGTAGGCTGCTCTTTTAGATTCCAAAGCACAGAGCAAAACAAATTTACAATTAGTCAGATGGGTTGGTAAACCATAATGAATTTGGACTTTCCGTCAGGTTGCGGCTGAAAATCGACGTCGAAGTCCATTTGGCACCTACTGTTCATTTCAGAATGTAAAATCGGCTTTAAAACTAGACCTCCCTTGTTCTCGTTCTCTTTTGTTGACACGTTCCGCACATGGACAAATACAGATTTAAATGTGAAGATTTTTCATTTTCACTTTGCAAGATTTCACTTAGAAACCGCTCTCTCCATTCCAACTGATCAGTTTGACGACGGCTCATCCATAATAATACAAAACTTTTAAATTAAGTAAAAATGCTATTCCTTGTTTCTAAAATAGAGAGACGAATTTCTGAACACACCACTTTTATAGTAAATTCTGATTGGTCGAAAGCAGCACCAAATGACACTGTACCAATCCTGCTATAATCGTGTCAAGTACGTAATTCTGTCAAATGTATTGACATTTGTTTATTACCGCTACTTATTGCAGTATTTATTATATTTTCCTCTGTTTTCTCTGCCTCTTTCGAAGTATAAACATATACTAGTTCTTTTTAGAACTCTACAGTTATCATAGTTAATAGTAACTTGTAAGTAATTTGCAGACAATACGTAGATATAAATATAATTAAAATACTTTTATAGTTGGTTTCTGTTGTGGATATAGAACCAAGAAGTCGTGCTGGGTGTGTTTCTCCTCCGAAGAAGCGTGAAAAGCCGTGTTATTTACGCAGTGATGAAAAGCAAACCATAGTGAACGCTTACAAAAACATTTTGGCCGATACACCTGATATCAAGAAACTTGACATGATAAAACAGATTTGTAAAGTAGTAGGTTAGTGATCTCACATTCTTGAATATTTATGTTTTACAACATATTTATGTTTGAATGAATTTCAAGAGCAACAGTGTATCGGGTAGTTAAGGAATACACGACTACAGGAAAAACTACAGATCCAAAAAAAAATAACCGGCCAGCCTTCTTTATTGCAGTCCTTTGACGAATCTGTGAAAACTGCTGTTCTTCAAATTATTCACAATATGTTCGGAGAAAATGAACCACTGACATTGCATAAAGTTTTGGTGCAAGTTAGAAATAATAGCAATTTGCCAATCATGAGTCGAATAACTTTGTACCGTCAATGAAAGAATTTCAAGTAAGAAAGTATTTTTTATAAAATATACATACATATGTATGTAATGTTGCTGTATCTTGTAGATACATAACAAGGAGTAGAAATAGCATTTTGACTGAGAAGGATGATATTGTAAAATGGAGGCGGTAGTATCTCAGAGGTATTTCACAATTTAGATCTCAGAACAGGCCAATTTTTTATTTAGACGAAACTTGGGTGAATGAGGGTTATACGGTGCAAAAAGTATGGACAGATTCAAATATTCATAGCTGTAGACAAGCTTTTGTAGAAGGGCTTACAACAGGACTCAAGAATCCCTCTGGAAAAGGGCGTCGTCTTATATTGTTACATATTGGAATTTCTGATGGTTTCATGGATCATGGTTTATTATTGTTTGAAGGCAAAAAAAGATCATTACCATGATGAAATGAATGCTTCAATTTTCGGGGATTGGTTCTCCCAAATATTAAAATATTTACCAGAAGGTGCTGTTATTGTCATGGATAATGCATCTTATCATAGTAGAAAAATTGAAAACCCACCATCTTCATCATGGAAGAAGGCAGATATTCAAAACTGGCTAACAAGCAAAGCAATACACTATGATGAGGATATGGTCAGAGTTGAACTACTAAGCCTAGTTAAAATTCATAAAGATAAATACAATTCATATGTCATTGATGAATTGGCGAAATCGCAAAATCAAACTGTCTTACGATTACCTCCTTACCAATGCGAGCTTAACCCTATTGAGCTACTGTGGGCGCAGATAAAAAATGAAGTAGCTGGAATAAATCTTTTAAATTGGTAGAAGTTAGGCAACTTTTGCTTGATGCCTTAAAAAATGTAACTGCTACTACCTGCCAAAACTGCATAAACCATGTCATTAAAGAAGAAGCCCGCATGAAAAATCTGGATATAATCATTGACGATGTCTTGGAACCATTTATCGTAGCGATTAGGGAGGATGGTGACAGTGAAGGTTCTGAATGTTCGAAATCATCAGGATAATTTAGAACATGCCTCAAGTTAATCTGATTGGTCAGCATCATCTTATAAGATTATAACAAACCTTTTATATATAAATAGATGCACATAATCTTTGAACAGCTTGCCAATTTATAATAAATGTATTACAGTTGTACACTTTATAATAAATAAATATGTTAATGTCTATTATTTTTTTATATCGTGATACAGTGTCATTATTTATTATTATTTTGTACGATCCAGAATACTAATTCCAACACATATTTGCAATTCTGACAATTGGACTTATTGCCAAAGAATTAAAACTTAAAGTTAATCCTCGGCCTCATAAATTTTGCTGATCTGAATATCGCTTTAATTTGCCGCGTAAATTTTATTCAAGATTTTATAGTGTGTAATTTGTGGTTCGTTCAGAAATTTTAGAAACAAGGTATAATATTATATTAGACTTTACAACTGTACATGCACAAGTCACAACACGATGACACGTAATGAATAGAAAACGTAAAGCGGGATAGAAAAAAGGGGAATCTCAGCATTAACAGGATCCAATGTGTTTATTTTGTCACTTACCACTTAATCAGTTTAGCCTGAAATATGAATGTTATTATTAGGACAAACTGATATTACCTAGGCTAAACTAGTTGATCCTAATACGCGTTAAGTAAACTAGTTTGGCCTAGGCAAAACTATTCTAAAACTAAATTTTTGTAGTATATAAACATTCTGAAATTTGAAAAAAAATAAGGGGGTGGGGGAGTTGTTTTCCTAAATAAATATTCGTTGTAGAGAAAATATTTACATCGTTAAGAGAATGTAAAACAGTTTAAATCTTGTCTTAACTTTTTTTTGATATCTGTTCAGTCAAATTTAAACTTCCCGCTAGAAAATACCGACAGACAACGAAACGGTTTCTGCCGAGAGAGTGTAGAAAAATGGCGGCAGCATACCCAGGCTAGTTTAGTACATTTTATAACATGTAACGTACAATAACAATATTTTAAGTGTAAACACACAAACATATTGTAATCAAAGTTAAATAAAACAAATAAAAGCATTATCATTATTAGTTTGTAAGAAACTGCAGTTCCACATAGCAACAGCATACAACAAGCAAGAAAACTTCGCGCAGACGAAGAGCACGGCAAACCTACCAGCCTTAACAGCATCGAAACGCATATTCACATCAGACATCGCATCGATGTTGTTATCGGAATCGTCCGAACTGTAAGTCTGTTCCATTTTATATCGTATCATATAACCTAACCTCTCGTATAACCACGTGGTAGTGGTATCGTCTCAATTTTATTATTTGTTCGTTACATTATCGTATTTATTTCTAGTCAAAATGCCGCTAGAATCAGACGACAAAGCACAAAAGCAGCAGTTTATCATAAAACGTGGCAAAGTAAAGACATCGTTAATACGATTTTCAAATTTCGTGCATAAGTTTACCAAAGATCAGCTTTTGTAGTTAGAAACACGATTAGAACATGCTTTAGAGCTTTTAAATGAATTCAACAAGTGTCAAAACGAAATTGAATTACTGGATGACACAGAATTCAATTCAAATGAACGTGATACATTCGAAGATCAGAGACAAATATCTCTCATAGTTTCTGAGCTATTGAGTCAAACAGCGAAGGGTAGCGTTGAGCTTGTGTTTCACATCCCGTCAGTAGGCGATTGGGCAGCTAAGATAGTTACACTAGTTACACAGTTCTTACACTAGATCAGTCTATAAACCTACAAAGTTTCATAGCTAGCGGGCATTTAGCAGGAGAACCACGAACTCAAGTTGGTTTGTAATTTTTTTTGATGTTGTGTTTTTCTTTCTTTTCTTTTTCCTCTATTTCTATTGCGCTACATATATTTCAAAAAATATTTCATATAGATGGCCGGCAACCTTTTTTACATTGCGATCCATAGTATACGGCTGAAAAATCACGCGACCGATGGCTACTATTCTTGCTAATCCTCCCAATTTAAACGGATATGTAATAAAGGAATGATCCGTTTTTCAAAATTCGCGACCCAGAATTGGGTCGGGACCCAATGGTTGCCATCCTTTAATATACAGCATATTACATATTTGCTTTTATAATAGACTTAATGTTTGTCATTGGTATTCAATTTGTTAAAGTTTGTAGGTAATAAAGTTCTTCTTAGTTTTTCATATTTTTCTTATTGCAGTATTATATATTTACCCTCTTCCTTTCATTTTATAATTGTGAAAATGTAAACAAATACGTGTAGTAAGTGAGACCTATATTTGGGAATCTGATATTGACAACCAATTTTTGAAGTAGGTGGCCTTATTTTGCACCCGATATCCTTTGCTTTGAAAACGATCAAATCGCAGCGACCTCACATACATCTACATATAGGTGCCATAGTCATACGATACGCTTTACGACTGTTTTCGCCGAAATGTCGGAAAACCCTTACCCGATCGCTGCGAACAAAAGATATCGTTTTGTTTTTCGCTGTTTCGGGTACGTTCACCCGGCGACATGTTCTCGGGTCGACGGTCCCCCTATTAATGGAAAAGGACCCCCGTAGTCCCGTACTCGCGCGATTGGATTTCGCAGCACGGGATTTTCAAATAACGGGCGAATATTTTCCCGCTTCGAGTAGGTACTTTCGTTAAGATTTTCACGCATTTATCGAAGATAAGAATGTGTTTAATTTGTACCCGTTTTTGTGTATTTTTTTTCCTGTCGAATCGGGCGTTACATGGATGGGATGTAGGTATTACGAAATCAAATCTTCGAATGGAAAGGAGTATGGGGAAAGAGAGGGTGAAGATTTTGTGCGAGATGATAGGATTCCGACGGCTGGGTAGACAAATTTTGGATTAGATTAGTCCCGTACTTGTGAATTCGCCGATAAATGAGATAAGTAAATGCGTTTATGGTTTGGTTTGTACAGCTTTTACGGAACACTCTGTGTAATAAAAGTAATTCAAAAACATGTACGCTTTCAATTGATCAAACTTTTATTTAAAACATTTTATTCTACACGCAGAGAAACCTTTACTTGTATCAAAGCTGTCCGTCTCAATTGAAGACAATTACTGTTTCAATTATCCGGAATACAATAACTGTTTTAAATCGAAAGAAATATTTTCTTAGCGTTTCTTTCTCCGCTTAAGAGAAGTATATACTTGTAATGAAATAATTGTATTTCCTTGATTAAGACATTTGTTAACTTGATTCAAGAAAATCTTGCAGAAAATTTGAGGAAAACGATTTTTAGTATAAGTAAATGGCCATTATAACATAAACCTAAACACAAAAATATTTTCTTAAGGATAGTAAATAGTTTTCTTAATTCCAGAAAGCGTTTAGGTATTGTTCATAAATCAATAGCTTCATTTTCTTAAAATAAAGCATTTTTTACTTAGAATTCTTGAAATGCATGCACATTATTAATTGCGCTTACCTTGTTTAAAACAGTACGACATACCCGTACATAATGCAGGATATTATTCACATTGCTTGTGATTTTAAAAAGGTTAAAGTAGAGGTTATCTACAGAATGATGTTCAAATAAAAGTAAACTTAATGTAGAAGTATACATGAAAAAAGTGCCTAGTAACAATAACCAAGATAACGCTAATAAATAGCTTCTGGTATTGATGGAATCACTACCGGCAAAAACAATACGTGAAGGAAAACACATTAAAGCATCTTGCTCCTCGCCACATTACCCTTACATCTAGTTATAGTCATGTCGTCCTAGATAGTAGCCACGGAACCAGAATACAGATACCATACTTACCCATACAATGATATAACTTTTAAGGTACAACGTTTCATAAACATTTTCAAAAGATACCGGTTAATGTAATGTATTTTTTCTTTTTACTACTATTTACCACGTGTACTAGTTTAACTATAGTTTCTTTAAATGTAAAATAAATAATAATAAAAAAGGGATAAATAAACTTAAATATTAACTCATTAATTATTAAACTGCATAAAAATAATCAATATTTAATTACATTATTGAAGAAATAATTTAATTATACTGTAACCTATAAAAAAACTTTTTCATTAGCTCCTTCACTATGCTCCTAATTTTAATTATTAACTTTAGGTTTTTTTTTCGATTATTGTAATTTTTCTTTTATTGGATATCCTAGCTGGATATCTAGCTGGCTCGATGATGTGTTTTTTGAAAACGAAACCGGCCGCCTAATTTCTCAATAAAACTTTGTAAAATCTGGACGATTTTTTCATTCCTGCCTTTAATATGAATATTTTCTTACTCAAAACTGAATGACTTGATTGATTGATTGATTGATTTTCCTACCAAAGGAGGGCTGGTCTTTACATCCCTAACACTAAAGCTTAATAGCCTATTGTATTATTCCTGCTTCGGTTTCATTTAACTTGTACAGGTTAGTTCCTTCGATCAGGTTTAAGAGCCTATGTAGTAAATTTGTCTCCATTGGTAGTTCAATTGCGCTTTGCATAGCGAATTTGCGTTGAGCAAGCGCTGCACATTCGAAAATAATATGAGGGGCTGTTTCCTGCTCCTCATAATTGCAAAGTCTACGTAAAGGTTCATCTTTGTAGATCCCCATCTTATGCAAGTGGCCTCTCAAACAGCCATGTCCTGTCAGTAGACATGTTGCTGCCCTGTATCTTGCTTAATTCAAGCAGGTCAGCAGTCAGATGTTGCGATGGTGTTCCCATCATCCGTTTGCTATGCTTTTGTCCAGCTGCATGTTTCCAATTTTATTGGTGTTGTGTTATGAGTCACTCATTAATTGCACCACGCACTGCACTCTTGGTAATACCTAAACCCGGTTCAGGGTCTATATAATTAATTTTTGAGCCTTCCCTCGCTAGCTGGTCTGCAATTTCATTGTCCGCTATACCCCTGTGCCCTGGCACCCACACTAGTGTGACCTTGTTGTGTCTATATGACAAGATGCTACCCTGCGGTCGCCGACGCAGACTCTCCCACGCTTAGGTTTGTATAGCATATATTTCTGTTTGAAATAGTCGATAAGATCAATCTCACAGAAAACCTTTCGAATCAAACCAAAGCATAAAGCTAATCTATAAGAAATACCTATCTTTTCGTACAAACAAAGCACCATCTGTTTCCTTAATTAATCTCTAACCAAACTCCAAACAATAATCAAACATCTGGAAACGCCTTTTATCTTAACGTGTAACAGACTTTGAAAAGAAAACTCAACTAGGATACAAATATAGGATTATTCTATTCTTTCCTTCTTCTATCTCGCAAACTCGATCTAACTTTATAAGTAATTTCTCGGAGAACCGCTTTTACGTTGGCATTTTAAACATCCCCTCCATTATAATCTAGTTCATGTTACAAACGTCTTACCGCACAGCATGAACGATTTAACCGCTTAATGGTAGAAAATTTCCTTTAAAACGCGAGTGCACAACGCGAGCAGTAGAGGGCGTTGTTCGGATAATTGCAGCCGCTTTTGCAACGATCGCCGTTTCCTAGCTATTCTGGCATTTCCAGCATCTAATCATCTTTGTCGCGGCAGCAGTATTGCAACTACGACAAAGTTTGTGCCAGCAAAAGTGCATGCATTTATAATCTGCATGCATATACACAAGGTAACATTGTTTCTTGTTATATATCTTAAATAGAGTAAATTTTACAATTCGTGTTAATTGTTAAAAGTAAGAAAAGAGAAGTGAAATAATTGATTGTTTGTAAATGAGGTAATGCCAGAGGATTAATTGGAGTTACATTACATCCATCTGCAGGTTTTAGTAGAGCTACGATAAATAGCTGACTGAAATAGAACACCTATATTGTATGTAATTTTTTCTTACATAAATCTGTTTATTATCACAGTCTACAGTTCATATAAAATCCGAACTACAGAAAACCTACAAAGCTATAAAGAAAAAAGAAAAGAAGCTCTATAAGGGGATAAAAGAGGAGTGGATCAAATAGTACATGAACGAAATAGAAGTAAGTAGAACGGATAACAGAAAGCTGTTATCTTTATCTTCTTTTTCATATCATACTAATAAAATCACATAATAAGCAAAACGGCCAATACGAACCCAGATATGCAAAAAAGAATTGGAATAAATACTTCAAAAAACACTACCAGGAAAATGAAACAATGCAGGAAGAAGTATAACTGACAGCAGAGACGAAGAAGAAGAACCTAGTCATGAAAAATATTGAGAATACATCAAACTATTTAAGAGTAATAAGACACCTGGCCCTGACAAAATAAGCAACAAACTCGTTCAAAATGGAAGTAATGGTAATGGAGGTAGAAAATGAACAAAATGAAAATTTTTGAAAGAAGAGGCTATGCCAAGGGAATGGAGAACTGAATTTATAGCGTTTTGTGAATTTTTAAAAGAAGGGACTATAAAGAATTATGCTGCTGAATGTAACCTATAAAGCAGTAACGACAATCATTAAACAGAAGTTAATAAAACACATGGAGCAGAGCTTGGAAGAACACTAATACGGATTTAGAAAAGGTTTAGAAAAAAGTAACGAACTCAACATGGAGCTCCATATGCTCTTTATAGACTTCAAACATGCATTTGACAAAATAAAGACACCAGTGGATAAATGAATCGAGAAAAGTAAAAATACCTGCCAAACTTATACTCCTAACAAAAATGACAATGATGGGACCACTGGCTAAAACAATTACGGAAAATGGAATGACGGAAGATATTGCAATGGAAATAGTAGCAAGGCAGGGAGACGCACTATCAACAGTACTTTTTAACATTGTACTGGAAGGAGCTATCAATGCCTCAGGTCTAACTAAAATCATAACATGCAGCAGTATCCAGCTGATAACGTACGCAGACGATATAGCTCTAGTCACAAGAAACCGAAACAGTTTAGAAGAAGCGCTCATACGACTATTAGAGAAAATAAGAAGCAAATAACTAGAAGCAAACTAAAATAAAACAAAATACATGAAAATAGCAAGAGAATAAATAACAGAAAGCGAAATACGACTAGGGAGATATACCTTTGGAAAAGTGGAAAGCTTCCGAGTACTTGAGAGTACTAATAAATTGGAAAAATGACCGAAGTGCTGAAATAAAAGAACGAATCCAAGCTAGAAATCGAGCATACTGAAGCTATCACACACTACTTAGGAGCAAAAGGATTAGCAGAACTACTAAATTACGAATATACAAAACAACAATTAGACCGATCGTAACGTACGCCGCTGAAACCATGTATCTCACTTTAAAAGTGGAAGAAGATCTCAGAATCATCCAAAGGAACCTTCTAAGAAGAATTTTGAGCCGAAAAAACGTTGAGGACAAGGAATATCGTATGGAACTAGAAATTAGAAGACCTCATAGAAGATATAGTGCAGAACATTAAAGCACAAAGACTTAAGTGGTTAGGGCATATCGCAAGGAAGGGAGAAGAATCGGTAATCAAAAGAATAAAGGACTGGAAAAACCAACTGAGGATAGACCAAGAGGTAGACCGAAAGCGAGATGGGAAGACCAAGTAACAAATGATATAAAGAGATTAGGAATAGGAAATATGGATACAGCAATCAAGAAGAAAGAATTGAGAAAAAGGGTTGTCGACAAATTAAAGAACATCGATTTATAAGGAGAAAACGAAGATAAAACGGAGTAATTTACCTTATTAAAATGAAAATGAAGAACTCCCTTAGGAGTGGCTTTATTCCACAGGAAATGTAACAGATGTTACATACATACAGTCCACTTGAAGTTATAAGTAAGATAAAACTTAATTTAAAAAATACTTGCTTGATTCCAGCTCTTAAAATGATGGTGACAATAATGCTAATAATAACAATAATAACAAAGAAATGATTATATCGTTAAATAATATAAAGGAATACACAGCGTAACTCAATAATAAACTACATAATATTAGCTAATTTCATTCCTTTAAAGCGTTCCAAAAATTGTATAATGGAGTTACCTACTCTAGAAATCGCTTGTGGCACTCAATAACACATTTTAACAAATGTTTTTCCAAATTTGGAGAATTTTCAATTTCTAAATTTCAAATCTTGTAGTTTAAAGACAGAAGTTGAACTACCAGAAGGATGTAATGCAAAAGTCCATCAACTGGCAACATTGTTTACATTGTTCTCTGTTGACAATGGAGCAGTAACAGTCATTCTGGCTCTAGTTCAAACTTCCCTTAATCTATGCTTAACCGAATTGACACATATTCAGACATTACGAACTCTGTAAAGAACATTTTTAGGTTTCCGGGCTGTAACAGAAGGTTCACGCAAAGTCTGCAGACGCAAATAACGGTCATCTGCAAGTATACACCTTGAACGTCCTTGAACTGGCCTATTGTAATTTCCAGTTTTTCTAAACTTCCTTAAAATTGTAGAAATGCTGTACAATCAAAGCCAGGATTTGGGTTGCTTGTTCTGATGTTAAATTACAAATTTACTTCACAGAACCACTTTCAAAACGCAAATGATAAAAATATAAAAAAAATAAATAAAGTTTATCACGTTATTCTCTTTTTGTGCATTTTTTTTTCTTTCAACAAAAAAAAAAGTATGGAATTAGGGGATTTACAAACCTAAAGAAGACCATCCACGTATATAAAAATGTTCCGCTGTATTTAATTTTAATCTTTTTTCCTATTTTTAAAAATTGTTCGACACTTTTTGTGACGAGCCTATTTTCTATTTGAAAACTTTCTGTAAATCACTCAAGGAAGAAATTATCTTTCACACACGCACTAGGCGGGGACGCTGTATTTTCAAGAAAATTGTGTGACGTAATTGATTTAATGAAGGAAAATTTCAAAATCGTTATTGATTCCTGAAGTACTGATGTAATTTTGCTCATCGATAATTGGATAATTTAGGTGATCAGGGCCATTTTTCTTTACTTTATGGAACCATATACTTTTTACAGTAACGAGCTGTTCTTTTTCTTAAAAGTAACTCAAACATCTAACGCCCGATGTAATTCCTGGCAACGCCGAAAAGGCAGGTACTTTTACTCAAAAACACCTTTGATTAAAGTGTCCGGATGACAGTTTAAGAGGCAATTTCATTTTCTTTACGATACGGTGCTTTTAACGGGAAGTTGTAAAATTAATATCACGCGCTAATTCTCGCATTAAGAAAGGGAAAACGAGGGACCGTGAAATAAGAAAAAGACGATTCCATCCGTTAACGAGGTAGTTTTATTGAAGCAATGGGTTTTTTTTTCATTTGCAATCGCTAACTATGATGTGGAGAAATATGGCGTAATATTAATTTGTAGTAAAATGTTTTTGTTCTTATAATGGCAGCAATTTATTCCTTACAATTGTATGTATGACATCTTAATTTAATACATTTTACATACCTTTTAGGAATGGTGATATTTTTATTAGTAAACAAGTTTCAATTAACTGTAAAAAATTTAACTTACATTTTCCAATACACTTTTAAAAAAGCTTTAGAAATAAGCGTGTTTTAATGGGTTTAAAAGAGAAATTGCTATTTGAACGCTGCTACCTTACTTTTAATGCAAATTGGGCATCCATCAACTCTATCTTCTGCGAGAGCAAAACATAATTTGTGATAATTATTGTTGCTAATTTAATAAAGAACATAAATTAATTTTTGATTTTAACTTAAAGACATACCGGGTGCCCAGGATAACAGGAAGTGCATGGGTATATTGGAAATGGTTAGAGATACAAGGTCGGTTAAATGGGGAAAAAGTTGCGCACTTATACGGCTAAGTACAATCTGGGATTACATTTTTTAAAATCCATTCCGTTACTGAGATACAGGGTGAAAACCAAAAGTGTGCGTTTTTTACAATCATCAAATTTTCAGCATAAGGGTAGTTAGTAATGAAGTCTTAGAAAAGGCTCACTGGGTTCTTTGCGCTTGTACCAAACTTGCAGGACCATATTTTCTTTATTTTCGTCTGTCTGCTTATTCCTTTTCGACTTAATGAAACTTTCGTGATTTATTGAATGTTCACGTAATCGCCGAAATATGCTTGTACCTGGCTGAAGTTTTTCTGGGTATTTATACATTTCTGCTGCCATTTCATCATTTCTCCGACAGGGAATAAAACCCTCCAGTATATCATATTTATCTCTGTTCGAAGAACGATCCATTTTAAAGTCACAAATCACTCTTTACACCACAAAGACTTTGACAGCTAGAAAATTCAGGGCCGTTGCGATTGTTTAATAAATGTATGGATTGGTTCCAGCCTACTACGGTCAAATCGTAATTTTACTATTTTTCATAGTTCTTCATTGAGCATAAAGATGTTATGCATTGTTGAAAAGCATTTTTATTACCATTTCATATATGTAAAAATCCAATATAGCGCCCATTTTTAAAGTCCTCATTACTAACTACCCCTATGCTGAAAATTTGATGGCTGTATTTTTTATAATAAAGAAAATATTAAGGTTATCTATATCTATTCTATATCTCAGTAACGGGATGGATTTTTAGAAATGTAATCCCGGATTGTACTTAGCCGTAGAAATGCCCAACTTTTTCCCCATTTAACCGACCTTGTATCTATAAAGGGTTGCAATATATATATTATATATCTTCTCTATACTGTAGAGCCCTTTAGGCCGTCAATTAATCCAATAACTTGGTATAGATTAGGACGTAGCCCAGAGGAATTGCCCTTATGGCAACAAGGCGTAGCTACTCTTCACCCAGCATGGTCCTTTTAATTGACGTCAACGCAGAACACTTGCAGAATAAGTGCTCTATCGTCTCGTCCTCGGCTTGGGAGTCCATGCATGATAGGTGTTCGCTCAACGCCATACCAAAGAGATGCTTCCTTAGCCGGTAATATCCACTCAGAATCCTGACAATCTGGTTTCTTCTGGATAATTCATCTTGATGCTTGAATAAGTCAATGTAACTTTAGCGCTGTGGCAAGAATTAGTTTCATCCCATCTCGTCAAGAAGTTGTCAAGGATAATAGTTTTGATCCTTTTATAAAGCGTGGACACAATCGTTTCATCCCATATTTCCAAATTGCACAATTTCTTGTTTGAATTTTGGGCTGGTTAATTTTATGTCTCTGTTAACTAAAACCGAAATGACATTCTTTTGCAAAGTGAAAATTTAGATAGCTACCAGAAGATATGGGTTTATAATATAGTTTTGTTAATATTTTGGTTTCTTGGCGAATGAGGGCGTCTGGGGTAGATGCCAAACAGTCGTCTACGTATGTTTTGAAGAAAGTAGGTTTGAGATTTAAATCACCCATAATTTGCTTTTCCAAATCTTCAAGAACCAATTGAGCAATTGTGCTAGATATTGGGGAAACCATTGCACATCCAAAAATTTGTTTATAAAATTTATTTTGAAATTGAAAATAACTTGTTGATGGGGTAACTTTGAATTCATCTCAAAATTCATTTAAAGTTAGTGTGGTATTGTAATTGTCCCAATTTTCTTCTATAATCTAAAGCAGTGGCCGCCAACCCGTCGATCGCGAGCTACCGGTAGCTCGCGAAGGCAATTCTGGTAGCTCACAATATATTTTAAAAATACAAAGGTGTAAAAGTCATAGAAGCTAGAAGCATAGAAACTCTGTTGAAAACTTTTTAGATGTCCATAAAAACAAAGTATATATTTTTCCTTTTGTTTATTGTCTTACTAATAATTCCTTTTAATGTAAATATGTGATCCTGTGTACTCCTACCTCTTCTAAAGCCGCCCTGTTTGTCTGTTAAGGTTAGTTCTACCCTCTCAATTTTCTCTTTAATACTTGTTCGTATATGTTGGCCACTGTACTTATTAATGTAATCCCTCTATAATTATTGCACACATTATTATCTTTATGAAAAAGACTAATTATCATCTCTCATATTATGAGAGCTTAAACAACGTCCATTGTAGCTCTAATGATTTCGTTCATTATAAATAATGAGTACACCAATTTTGTTTCATAGTATTAAATTTTCTCACATGAATTAACTTTTCTTTGTTTTCCATTGAAAGTAAGGTTTATATTTCCTTGAGGCACACATATACGATACAATAACCTACAAAGGTATCTTATAAATTAAATCTACCTTTTAGGGTTGTATAAAACTTAAATTAACGGTATCTGCGATGCCGCTGAAAAAGCAAGAGAGTGCAAGAATTGTTCGTAAGAGTAAAAGTACGATTATCTGTAAAAATATTGGGTTTGCAAGGAAGTAATTTCCGTTTTGTAGTGTGAAGTGAAATTCATTTTTTTATACGAAGAATAAACTTTTTTCCATGTTGTTCAATAACAATTTTGCAATATTATTCCGCGCTTATAGACATTTTGGGCCCTTATTAGAAAAAAACTGAACCAAGTGGGATTTAAGGTTATCATCATTTGTGAAAGTTTTACCATTTTGGAAACTTCAAAATAAATGGTAATCAGATGGTGCCAGGTCAGGGCTGTGCGGGGGATGCGGTATCACTTCCTAACCAAACTCCGGTAATTTCCCACGAGTTACTAAAGATGTGTGAGGCTTTGCATTATCATGATCCTTTGCAATTTACCAATTCTGGCCGTTTTTCTTTGATTCTGCGATACATTTAAACTCTCTGCAATCTGTCGAACAGTTATATGACGATTCTATTCAATTATGGTTTTGACTTGGTCATCATCGAAAATTACTGGAGAAGAATGGGGAAGATGTATTCAGCACGTTATTAAAGAGGAAGATGACATGTATCGCTTGGATAATATCATTGAAGATATGCAGTTAACATTTGCTGTGAATACAGGTTCATTGTTTTATTATTATTTATTATGTTATTTAATAAAATTAGTTAGATTAATGAAGTAAAATTGAACATTGTATTATTTAGTCAGATTGAATTATTATTCCTTCATGCTTATCGGAAGTGATTGTGGTAATGTAATATTACCAACAAATTTAAATATAAAAGTGAAGCCATTAACTATAACGAGAATAGATGCCATACTTGTAATATTTCTTGCAATTTTGTTAATTTGATTCCTAGATTATTTAAGAATTTAAAGTAATATATATGTATATCGAACATATCATGTTTATTTGTACTGAATTCTAAATTTACATAATTTCGTGTCATCAAATTTTTGTATACATATGCGACAGCATCATAAGATAACCTCGCTCAATATAATATCGAACATCTGATCGATCATAAATTGTCATCATTGTCGTAACAAACATTCAAAATCTTGTTTGTGTAAATTGCTCTGCGCCTACAACGCCACCTACTGCATTCTTAAAAGAAATGAAGTATAGCTAGAATTTACTTTCCAAGAACATAAAAACAATTTTATGAAATATTATCAATAAAAAGTTTTCTATTTAGTGTTCAATTTTTGCTCCACACGGTAGATGTCGCTCTTGTCCTTGTGTCAAAATCTATTGTAGGTAATTGTGTCCTTTTGCTTCTAATACACTTTAAGGTTCAATAAAATTTATATTGCATGAAAAATATCTAATTCGGAGGAAGTTTACATTCAGACCAGTAAACAGTATTCACAAAGAATAATAATAGTAAGACATTGTATAAATTGTATTTAACGACGAGCGGCTATAAATCTTGATTAAATAGAAGCATCTCACTACCGTCGCTAACCACATTGCACCGATAAAAATTCCCTAGATTATTTTTGTAAGTTCAAATTAGATGGACTGTGAATACGATACATTAGGTAACAAAGTTATATTTCTTACAACGTATTTCAGTTTTACTTTAATGGAAGTGATGAAATTGAAATCGATGGTTTTCCGTTTTCCCTATTTATTTCAGAGGTGCAATTTTGATATTATTCTATTATATCGATAGATCGAATCCGGTGAAATGTTTTACATTTATGTCATGTTTTATGTTGAAATGAATTAAGGAAGTCAAATAATAGTTTAGATGAATTGGAGTTTAGTTTACATCTTAGCACAGGAAAACTGCTTTTTATCAAGAGTTTATTTTTGTCCCTTAAAATGTATAACAGATAATTATTAGAATTCCTTAATATATTTTTGGAATAAACTAATGAAAAAAATACTTTGTTTCCTGTTAAGTGACTTTTTACTTTTGCGCATAGATACGTAAAAGTATCTGCGTTTTCTGGATTTGTAGCAAGAAATCATTTTAGATAGTACGAAAATACTGAAAAAAGGATTGTTTCTTATGGGAACCGATTATAATATTGATTAAGAGAGATAATTTCTACTGGTGATGGCAGATATTACAAATTACAAAATTAACACACCACTTTATTAAATTTAAATAATTACATTAATGTAAATAAAATTAAACTAAATTACAATTAAAATTTACAAATTGGATTTATACAATCATTTGAGAAAGAAATCTGCGAAACATGATCTTATTTTAAATCATTAAACACTTCTTTTGTTGAAAATGAGTGAGAAATGAAAACGAAAATCAAAATGAAAAACATTTAAAAAATTGAAAGCAATGGAATTAATGAATCCAATGTGACGTTAGTACCTTCTAGGTCCTTCTCAACATCTATTTACCGCATTCGTACGCCTTGGCATGCTGGCGATTAAATTTTCAAGTTATCCTGGGGAATATTCTCCAATTCTTCAATTCTTGCATCCACCAGTTGATTGTGGTTGGCACGTGGGAGTCTACGATCTCGGACCTTTTCTTTAAGATGGTCCCATAAATGCCCCCTGGGGCATAGGTCGGAACTTTTAGGTGGCCATTCCACGAATGGAATATCAACAGCATACAGATAGTCAATAAGTTGTCCAGCCACGTGGGGACGCGCAGTGTCTTGTATGAATACAAAACTAGGACCCACAAAAGAAGCAAATGGCATTATATGTTCAAGTACGTTTTTCAGGTAATAATCCGCACTAATAGACCTCACATCTATACGGACCAACTTCATATGAGCGGCGAAGCAGATGTGCCGCCCCAAAACACTACAGAGGCGCCACCAAACGGAACCCTTGGAAAAATGTTGTAACATGCAAATCTCTTTCCTTCCCTACGCCAAACACGCTCGCGTCCATCAGGAGATTTTAACCTAACCCTCATTTCATCAGAGAATAAAACCTTTTTCCAGTCATTAACTGACCAATCTTGATGATTTCTGGCAAAACGCAATTTTTGAGTTTTGTCCTCGCTGGTAAGTAATGGTTTTTTTTGCCGGTCTCCCGCTCCTTAATTCGGCTTCATTTAAACGTCTTCTGATTGTTCGAGACGATATTATAACATTACGAACTGCTAACTCATTTTTAAATACATTATTAGTGATTCTCCGATTTCTGCCATCTCTTCGAATATGAGATTCTGTTTCGGCAAATCGTCTAGCCATGCTAGAATGATTTCTTTCTAATACACTAGCAACATAACGCATCGAGTATCCCTCATCCAACAGAGTTGATGCCCGTATTGCCCACTCCACCGATAAATTTCTTTGGTGATTCCATTTTTCCACTTTGACAAGAATTAGCTGCATAACTTGGCATTATCAGCAGTTTCTGAACGGATTTTAAATCAATTGTGGTCAAACGTGACTAATTGACATTTGCAATTATAAAACCAAATAGTGTGTGTTTGAAATGTCAGAGGAGGTTCAAAGCCGAAAATGTTAGTGGTGCGTTAATGTTATTCAGGTACTTATAAGTTTAAGGTTTTATTCTAATTAGGAATTGGACAAAATCAGAAGAATTTTGCAAAATCACGTACATTTAGACCACGCGTTATATAAAAATACACACTTGAATTATGCATATGAACACATCCTATATATCTAACAAAAGTTTATTTTTTGAGTTATTTGAAATACAACTACTAATGTATAAGGTTTAACAGCGTTTACATATAAATTAGAAATAGCTACTGCAGTTTTCGTTCCACTATTCTGCATGTCAAACGGTCTGTGTCCAGACTTGCGTTGGAGGTATTTTTTATTTTACCAACAATTTCATTTCATCCCTATAAAATTTTCTTGATTTTGATAATAAATAAATGAAGAAATAAAATAAATTGGTCTTTATTCCCTTTCAGAAAAATAAGTTAACAGAAAATGATAAAGCAAAATACAAGTTTTGCCAATTATGGGAAATCTCAAGGGGCAGTTCAGATGAACAGTATACATATATATATGTATTGCTGTTTTCTGCTCCAGTACTGAACCCTTGAACTTATAAAAATAAATAAGGAAAGCCTGCAGAAGAATATGGACGATGTGGTAAAACTTCCCAGCCAAGATCTGCCAATTTTCTTTGAGACATCAAAAAAGCATGGGGTCGAGCATTTTCATGCTGAAACACAATGCGACCTCATGCTTCTTTGATGTCTCAAAGAAAATTGCCAGATCTTGGCTGGGAAGTTTTGCCACAACCTCCATATTCTCCTGACGTGGCACCTTCAAATTTTTATCTTTTTCGATCTCTACAAAATTTTTTGAATGGAAAAACTTTTCATACAGAAGATGACGTTGGAACGGCCTTAACCGAGTACTTCGATTCCAAACCTGGGAATTTTGTTGCTGACGGTATTAATCGACTACCTGAAAGATGGAGAACAGTTGTAGAAAATAATGGTCAGTACATTGTAGATTAACTATTTAATAAATATGTTCTAAATTTCACATTTGTTTTATTTAAAAAATACGACAGAACTTTCCGACATACCCGATAGGTACAGAACGTGAAACATCGTTCAAAAAGTGAAGTCCTATGCACCGGAAGAACTATCAAGTGCTTATTTCGAATGTTACATAATACTATGTATGTCTGAACGAAACGTCACTTTCTTTAAAAGATCAGGAGGACTCTTCTCGACTAGTGTTCAGAGTGCGCAGAAGATAGCGATCATGCATATTCAGCCATTTTAGCTCACGCAATTTGTGCGAAACATGGTCATACGAATCTTGTAGACATATCTAGGAATTCTGCACTCTCTGAACCCTGGCCAAGTCTATCACATCCAAGCAGGGGCCGTAAACCTCCACGCAGTAGTTAAACAGAGATAGTACCATAGTCTCACACAGCATTGTCTTTAATTTTATGCTAAAAATATTTCTATAAGGGTACAATATCTTTAAATTGTTGTAGGCTGTGCCAATTGTCCTCGTTATATATTCCCGTTATCGAAATGTATTATCGAGAATAAGCCTCAAATTCTTTACAGAAAAGGAGAATGAAATTCGCGTATTCTGCAAACTAATACTAAGAACACCCCTGTACACATCAACCTCCCTTTCCTTGCCGAACAGAATAGCTTGAGTTTTTTGAGGGCTAATAGACAGGGAATGGTTTCTTGAAAGTATACTAATCTGTTCAAGATCATATTCAATTGCTGCCCTTCCAACATCAATATCATCAGAAGAAAATGATAAATGAATCCGGGTGCCATCAGCGTACATCTGAAGCTGGCAATATTTTACTACAGAAGGCAACTAACTAACATGAACGGAGAACAAAAAGGGAGCCAATATAGAGCCCCGAGCGGCACTCTGACTAAGGGATAAGAGCAAAGAACGCGCACCAGCCAGACGCACATTTTGACAACGACCGGACAAACATGAATCAAGCATACTCACAGCAGACTGCGCACAACTGACAAATCTTGAAACGGACAAGATTCGATGATCGACAGTGTCAAATGCTTTGCTGTAGTCCAGCAGCACGGCGGCAATATGCTTATTGTGTTCTCTAGCTTGAATAATGTCATCCGTTATCTTTAATAGCGCCGAGCCGCAGCTATGCTCCCTCCTAAAGCCCGATTGAAAATAATAATTTTAGGGATTCTATTTTATGCAAACATATACGAGTGGCGGTCCAAAACATCATAGAATAAGAGGGAAGAGAGAGAAGTTACTGTGATGTTAATTCGCAACTCAATACGGATATTTATGTCAAATATGAACTTGATTACAAATAAATTGACGACTACACCCTTTTGGAATTCCGAAGAAATTTCGTTGGTCACTCAATTAAAAGAAGTCATCACAGAAGAACGATTTTAAGAAAATTCACCTAAAACAGTTCACCTAAGGACAGTTCACCTACGTAACAATTCACTGCAGATGTAATTCACCGAAAATTTATTAATTACACAATAAAGCTTGTTAGCGTTACCCAGAAGACACCACGAGGAGGTCGGCCTTGTAGTCTTCCATAGGCGTACTTCTTTTTGAAGTAGTTGTCTTTTTTCTTTAATCTTTCTTTAATTACCGGCTTTGCATAATGACCAAGAAAAACTTACAACTTGTTTGAACATCTGAATTGTTACGTAGGTGAGTTGTAGCTCTTAATTGATTTTTCTCTTATCGGCTTTCTATTTCTTTAATCTTTCTTTAATTACCGGCTTTGCATAATGACAAAGAGAAGTTTGCAACTTGTTTGAACAACTGAATTGTTACGTAGGTGAATTGTTTTTAGGTGAACTGTTCTAGATGATTTGTTTTTAGTGAATTTACCGGATACGCAGAAGAAAGGCGAAGAAAACAAAAGGTGTGTTGCTTTTGCAAGACAGTGCACTGATTCAGAAAAGCAAAGTTGCGATGACTGCTCTGCACAAAGGTGGCTTTGAATCGCTGGTTCATCCACCTTACACCTCAGACCTGGCCTCCTTTGGTTATTATTTATTTCCAAATTTTAAAAAAAAGGACTAAGAGAAAAAAAATTAAAAACGATGAAGTGAGGGAGGCAATTCCGAGTAATTTTTAAAGCAAAGACAAAACGTGTTATTTAATAGTATACAGAAGCTAATTTCAAGATCCAGAGAGTGGATTGAGCTTAAAAGAGAGTATATCGATAAGAAAAATAGTTTTATTGTTTTACAACCCCTCCGCGTAATTTTTAACCTCCCCTCGTATATACTTGAGCAAAGATATGTATGTTGGATACAATATCAAATTTTCGGTCATCGCACCCTTTTAACCTTACCATTAGAGGTGTACTAACCTTGTAAACCATGCCGTCACTTCTTGTTCACAAGTTCCGCATTAACGCTATCTGTAATTAACGTTAGAGGGAGGAGTTACGTAAACAATGTCGGCAACCCCAAACTTAATTTCATTAGTAACTTCGTAGTTACCATTGTACCGAATGTAGCATCTCGTATTACGTATGACGTGAGGGTGTAAGCAGTTGAACCACATTCATGAAGAGAATATTCCTATCTTCTATGAACATATTTTCTAGTTTTGAGATTCATTTGAAGCTGTAGTATTTTAAGCAAATGTTTTACTGTAGTTCTTCTAATTAAAATAAATAAAATCATTTAGGTTGTAGTGTTAAATAATGTATTTAATGTTTATTTATTTTATTGATTATTTTTAATTTGTCCGTTTAATATGTAGTATTGCATGTTTCATATGATCTTGATTAGGCTGGGCAAACAGCGGTAACAGTCAGTGTAGTAGATATGTGGTGCGGAGTCGGCGATTATTTATTTCACGCGTTCACAGCGTCAGTACTAAATCGATGTTGTATGCGAGTAGTTCTGTGTATATGTAGGCTGTCGTAACTTATTTCGTAATTGTACGCTTATGTTTGCTTTTAAAATGTCGCAGTTAGGTACGTTGCGAAAACGACCAATGGCAGACACAGTTAAAAACTTTATAGTGGACATGCCGGACTTAATTTTTGATGGCGCTAAAATTCAATGTCTAGTTTGTAATATCCCTTTAATGTGTTGGTCCAGAAGCCATTGTCAACGTCATATCGAAAGCAAACAGCATTCTTCTGCAAAAAGTGGCATACGAGACCAAGAAAAATTTACCTTTGATTTACGTGTTACTCTTATTTTATGTAATCTATCGTTTCGTTTACTAGGCAAAGAAGCATTTGTCTCCTTCTGGAATAAATATGCGGACTGTAAATTACCTAGTCGGACATCGATACGAAATGTAGTGCCATTTGTTCGTGAACATATAGAAAAAAGAATGAAAACGGAATTGAAAGATAAAAACTGTGGTTGTGTGTGGATGAAACAACAGATCGTCAAAAACATTCTGTGGTTAATGTAATGGTAGATACGTACAATGGAACCACATCGACCGTCATCCTCCTTCTTACTTGCTTCCAAAAGAGTTATAAATTGTACTGCCGATGAGATTTTAAAGGTGGTGTTGAACTCATTGAACAAATTTGAAGTTTCAACTAAACAACTTTTAATGTTTATGAGTGATGGTGCCGTAAACATGCGTTCTTTGGGCCGATCTCTTAAAGAACACCGTGGTAACTTCGTACATGTAACGTGTAAAATCCATACTCTAAATCTTGCGGCACAAACGATTCCTACACTAGAAAATGCATTGATTTCTAGTACAAAGGCAGTGTTTCTAAAGTCCCCGAAACGTACCCGACTATCTCAGCGAAGCAATAAAGTTGTTATTGAGGTTTTTACCTCTCTCTCAGCGCTGATATCGAATGTTTTTTTTGCGGTGTTTTTTATAACTTTCTCGATTTGTGTTGTCGTTCTCATTGAACTGCGGTTCAGTTAAGTGTTAGCTATGCCTAGGGTAAGAAGACGAGCAGTTTATCGACAATTAAGCGAATTCGACAGAAGTCGAATTATTGGATTGCGCGAAGCTGGTTTTTCATTTGGAGAAATTGTTAACCGTGTAAATCGAAATCGGGGTCTACTGTAATGCGAATGTGTCGTGTATGGTTTGAAGATGGCCAGGAACGTTGTAGAAGAGGAACCGGGGCTTCAAGAAGAACGAATGAGCATCAAGATCGTCGCTTAAGGCAACTGGCATTTAGAGACCGATTTTCCTCTGCTCGAGCAATTGGTGACCAATGGTTTGGTGAAGAAGGTCGCCATGTAACCCTTAGAACGGTTTATCGCCGAATCCGAAGTTTTGGGTTAACATCATATCGTCCGCAACTTGTGCTTCCTTTGACTGCGGAACATTATCAGCAACGTTTATAATGGTGCAATGAAAAATCTCATTGGAATCTTGAATGGCGTCGTGTTGTGTTTAGTGACGAATCAAGATTTTGTTGAGAGGCACGTACACCGCACTGTGGGCCTTCTGGTTTGGAGTGTGATTACTTATGGCAGCAGGTCTCCCTTGGTGTTCATTCGAGGCAATATGACAGCACAACGGTACATTGCGGAGGTGGTTGGAACACATCTTCTGCCATACTTACAAGGGCTCGAAGATCCATTATTCCAGCAAGATAATGCACGTCCTCATGTAGTAAGGTTTTCCTTGAACTTTTTTTAATAGGCCCAGATTAATCTTTTGACCTGGCCTCAAAGATCTCCAGATCTTTCTCCCGTCGAACATGTATGGGACATAATGGGTAGAAGGTTGCGAAACTTGTAGCGTCCTCCTTTGGCTTTGGAGGTTTTGAGACGTGAGGTGCATCTTGCATGGGAGGCAATACCCCGAGACGAGATAAACCACCTTATTCAATCAATGCCACGGCGTGTAAATGAATGTGTAAATCAGAGAAGCGGCCCACACATTATTAACAATTATTATAAAATTTTGTTTAACTAATAAAGATTTTCCTCCCAAATTTTGATCATTTATAACATTTACATAGGTGAATATTCCTACCAAATTTCATCTGGAAATTCTAACGCCTTCTAACTGTTGCAATTTCTATGTCACTGAGTATATATGTAGAATACATAATTTGAGGAGAGAGCTCGATGCGAATACTACGACTACATACTATTTCACTGATTCCTCGATCTTGAATTAATCACCGCGTACATCACATGCTCTGCATACGGCTCTGCTGCGACTGACGTCATCCTATATAATTTTGCCGTTCTCTGCTTATGATACTATTAAGGAAAGAACTCTGAATCGCTTCAATATTTCATCACGCAGAATAAAATTCTACAAATCATATTGCTAATGGTAAATGCAGTAATGCATAAAGCTAAGCGATCATTTTCAAGATGACATTGGGGTAATTGTCGATCTTTTATAGCGTGATGACGATTGAATGAATTCGTGCAAATTTAGTGACAACACAAGCGCTACAGTTTCGTGAATTTACAAATTTGCTCCTATTAAGTAAGGCGTTGTTTTTAATTAACGCGAAACAATAAGCGGGTGTTTAATTAAGGCTACTCAACTGATGCTAATGAACGCCAAATGATAATCGGCCACTCCTTAGCTTATAACATGTCCTCGTATTAAGGCATTAAAAGATTATTCAGACGTTAATTTACACAAAGGAATTGCGCGTTCATTACGTAATTCGCATGACATCTTCAACAAATTGATTTAGATTATTAAAGGTTATGTTGTTATAGATAACATACATACATAGATATGATAGACTTTGATATGACATATAGAATAATAATTCACTTTGAATCAAACGTGATATTAAAGTATATATCATTTCGTTGTAGCAGAAATGAGAATTTTATTACGTCCAAGTGATAATCTCTCTTCACTGCTATTAACAATTTCTAAGTACCAAGTTCAAGTAAATACACCTTTTTCTAATGGTTTTTGAGGTATCAAACTGTTCTGGATATAGTCATGTGTCTCCATTTCAAAGGAGCTCTAGCAATATTTTTGTATATAATAATAATAATAATATTAATAATAATAATAATAATGGCTTTATTGAAACCCAATACCCAGCTGTAACAATGAAATAAAGCTACGCTGAGTAATTTTACAAAGAAAATGAAGCTGGATTACAATCGCGTGGCGAGGCCCAGTCGGAACAAAATTTGTTCACTACTGCTCAAGCCTAACCACGTTATATATTAAACATAAGAATAAGTACAGATGCCAAGTTTTAACAACGAAAATGTTAACAATAAAAAAAAAGAATGTATGCTACTTAATGCCTACACCTAAGAATACTATACTAACTTAACCTAATACCGACAGCCTATACTTGAAAACAGTTTCAATCGAATGAAAAAATAAAAAAAGGAGATTACACAACTTGGATCAATCTGAGTATACGCACACATGCACGACTATTGCTAGAAAAAGAAGGTGCTTAGTTTATTTCTAAAATTCAAAATACTAATTTTCTTTACATTTTATATATCGAAAAAGTGAAACTCCTTTCATAACGTGCGGTATTGTGGCGTGGTGGGGAAATCAATCCGCGAAAGAGGGTGGTCAGGTTGTGAACGTCGGTTCGAAACATTATTTTATTATATAAATATGGTGGGGATCTGGATAGCAGAATTTTGTGGTAAAAACGTACGGTAAGCAAGTCTCTCCTTCATTGAAAGCCAGCCAGTATCCTTTATTTTATGGGAAATATGTTGGAATTTTTGAATACCGTGAATAAGCCGAAGACAGGCATTTTGAATCTTTTGAATGCGGCAAGCAGTAGCTTTATCAATAGCAGGATGGTACAACGGCGTGCAAAAGTTAAACTGAGAAAGAACGAACGACTCACACAGTAGTTTTTTAATATTCTTGTTCTCCGCCATGCGTTAACCTGTCCACCCTACAGAAAGAAAATTCATCAACCCCGATACTAGCGTTTGGAATATTAGGCTGTAACCAAGTTTCTGATACCGCTAAAATGTCAATGCCGTTATTGTGAATATATTGTTTGATAATGTCTATCTATATAACACCAGAAATTTCCGAAAATGCATCGAGAGATATTCCATCTTCTTAATTTTTTGAACTGTTGAATGCATGTAAACACTTAGAATTAGTAGATGTGGTATCCTTTCAATAATTAATTTAATTATTCAACCTTTTCCTTTTTACTAAAAGATCGCAGGGTTGCAATCTTTTAAACATACGAGGCGTGTCCGGGAACAATGCTACACTCTTGCGCATGTGCATGATATTGCGTGATTTCAACCCTGGAATCAAGTCGTGCTATTGTGTCATCTTTTCACTCGATGTTAGTACGTCGTTTATTTTGTTCCGGTCAGTACTTTGGAAATTATTGCGATAATAATGGAGCCTCCTCTGTCAAAATGCGTCTCGTGCAATCATTCGCTACTTTTGTGTGGCAATGAAGGAATCGTCGACCGCAATTCACCGAAGAATTTCCAAAGCTTATGCGAGGTTATGTCACGCAAGCAAGTGTCGGTTTGGTGTTCAGAGTTTCGAAACGGTCGGACAAACTTAAATGATCTTCCAAGATCTGGAAGACCGAGGACGTCTCTGACGGACCGAAACATCCAGCAGGTTCAAGAACTCATCATCAGCGACAGACGCTTGACAATTCGAGAAATGGCATCCGAACTGTACATTCCGAAGACGGTAATCCACGACATTGTCCACAACAAGCTTGACTACCGAAAAGTCTCTGCACGGTGGGTGCCTAAGCAACAAGGATGCGCATAAGGAAGAGAGACTTGCATACTCTTTGGAAAACCTGCAAGGTTACCATAACGACCCCTTGTTTCTTAAAGGTATTGTAACCGGAGGTGAGACGTGGGTTCATCGACATGGCATGGAAGCATCCCAACAGTACACCTCCCAAAAAACTTCGCGTTATTCCATTGGCTAAAAAAGTCCTTGCTACAGTTTTTTGGAATTGTAAAGGCGTCCTGCTGCTTCAGTTTAAGCGTTATGGCGTTAAATGCAGCAGCATACTGCGAAACCCTCGATAAATTACGGGAAGCGATTCGACGAAAGAGGCCTGGTCTACTTAGTCACAGAGTCAAGTTTCTTCATGACAACGCAACGCCTCACACCGCCAGAATCACCACGGATAAGCTTTGTCATTTCGGATGGGAAGTCATCACTCACTCAGCTCACAGCCCGGACTTGGCTCCTTCGTATTTTCAACTTTTCCGAGACATGAAAGGTTTTTTGGGAGGACAACGGCTTCGGCCAGATGAGGACGTCATCAAAACCACAACACAGTGGCTGCGTCGACAGGGACCTGATTTCTATACCAAGGGTATGTTAGACCTCGTCCGCAGATGGGGCAAGTGCCTCAATCGGCTTGGTGACTACGTTGAAAAATAGTTTAAGGACCGCACTTTTATCCTGTAATACGCTTATAATTTTTTAATAAATTTATTTGTATCTTCTAAGCGAGTGTACCTTTGTTCCCAGACGCCTCGTATTTCCGATAACTCTTAAATGACCCACAGGCGATACAACTTGTAATACAAGTTGTACAATCTTGGTTGATGCAACCGTTGGAACAATAACTGCAACGTGTGTGGGGTTGTTGTTCAATTGATCGTTCGAAGTGGTTGGATCGTACGGAAGTATAGTACGCTTAAAAATCTGTAGCACAACTCGGTTGGATATACAAGTTTAAACGTGTGTATCTGCTTTTAGACTTGTTGATACCATTTCTGAACTTACTCAAAACAAGATTTCATTAGTGGTGGTGAGTTTTCCTGTCTTCTATTAAATAACGGAAGGCAGTAGAACATTGTTGTTTACGGGATTTGAAAAGTAATGAGTATTCCAACAAACACAAACGTAACGCAAGCTACGAAATTCTTTTAGAAAAAGTAAAAGAAATTAACCCTGAAGCAAAATTGGAGCTTTTGAAAGAGAAAATCAATAATATGAAAACGGCATTCAGAAAAGAATTGAAAACAGAGTTGTTACACTTAAAATAAGAGAAAACTTTAAGTGGATTTTAGAAAATATTTTTATGATTTTTTTCAAGGTCCAAGATTCCAGAATTACAGGCAAAGAAACTGATGATTTATATGAACCGATGCTTTGGTTCTACGAAGTGAGCCACTTTTCGGCGTTTTTTTTTTTTTATAAGAATAGGTTTCCCGACCATTGCTTCCAAACAGTTGTCGAATTGCCATATCAACAGAAGCTTGTTGACCCTCTTGTCACTTGATAGTACATAAAATATATACATTACTGTTTTTTTTTCTTCTTTTTCACATTGTTGTTACTATTATCTACTGGATACAAAACGATTGCTAGAGCAGATATTTTCTTCCTTGAAATGGATGGTGCCATCGTGAGCAGTATAGTAAACTACTAAACTGATCGCTTGGGAATGTTTACACGTCTATGGGCAAACGTCTTTTGTAGATTGGTCTCTTCGGTTTACAGTGCAACTAATTGTACAATTTATTGTACTACAAATTGTAGCGGCCTATAGACGATACAAATATAGCCTTTAGTATGGCCAAAAACCCCACTCTTAATGCAGTATTTTAACTTTTCAAATATGCTTGGCCCGTTGCAATTACTTCATGTTTCAAAGACCTCAAAAAATTGCAAACCAACAAATCCAGAGTTGAAAACGTGTAGTAAATGGCTCAAAAATAACAAACTATATTCCAATACCATTTTCAACGATTTATTGCTTTTGATTATCTTGGTCCTGAAATAGAAGACATTTTAATCAAGTTATATTCAAAAATAGATTGCTTTACATTTATTTAATTTGCGTAGTATTCAAAACATATTTACAGGTGGATGTTCCTTGACGTGAAAGTTGGAAACGTATTGCTTTAACTTCGAATACTATAATATTTATAACACAGCTTAGGTATACATAGGTTATTTTCTATTATAAACATAAATTGCAAATTATTTATCAATGCGGGAATTCTTTAGAGCACTTATTGTTAGTCAGAACAAAAATATCGTTCGCTATAAAAACAAATTCTCAGAATACAAACAACGATCTACATACAGTGAATCAATAAAGTTAAACGATTTCGTTCAGAATGAAATGTTGAGGATGCTTAGTGTAAACTTATAAAAAATACCTATCATTCTACTAAAGCAGTAACAAGATAAATATAGGCATTTTTGTGAACAGATATATGTATACTGCATACGATACTCTGTAGATACGTACAGTAACGTACGTCCACCTCAAATGTTAGGACTCTCGTACGCCTCTTACTCGCACCAAACATCCAAAAAGCATGTCGACATTGTCTTCAATCTTGCACTTGAACACATACTCGAGCTCAAATCATAATTGTATATATTATTGACAGTTAAATAATGATAGCAAGGACTGTGGGGTAGTCCGCACCACACAAATTATTAGTTAACTCGGAAATGCCGTTTCGAGGACACCTGGGTCATTATCCTCAGTCGCGTACCGATTGATGATCAATTGGTAAGCCGTACATCCGATTTAATTAATAATTTGTTCGGTGCGAAGTGTGTCGAGAGTATTGTTATTGTTGATTGTTGTTAAAGGGTTTTAAATAGATAAATGTGATATTAAAAAACCGTAATCGAGGGAACTATGTTTTTTTTTCAATTATTAATATTGGTTACAACTACATCTGACAGTTAAATCTTGCTTAAATTATAATCAAAATTGAAATTTGAAATTACGTTTGAGATATTTGATACAAATATGATGATGCAAATAAGTTTCTGTTGAAAAAAATAGTTAGATCAGGAGAACGTAAGGAAAATTTACTACGCGATTATTAAAATTTTCACTTAACAGGTTCTTTGTTTGTAGTGTTTTATGGGTTGTGGCATTGTCTTGTTGGAAGTATCCATCGCTTAGTTCGTCAACATGCAACTGGTTAGGAAAGGTTCCATTAAGTTATTGCTAGGGTTGCTCAATTTGCTCCAACAGCCAGTGGGGGGCGCATAAAAGTTTACACAAAATAAATGGTGAGAAATAAAATATAATACGTGCTCAAACACTTACCGTCTTAAGAGTCTTCCGTGAAATCACAAAGTGAATAATGTCTGTTAATTATCTGCAACATTAGATATGTTTCCACAGTTGTTTCGGTAAACCGAGTGCAGCGTGAGGAAAAAGTGTATTTATATGCAAAAAACGAACGTTCTACATCTAGTGACGTTATATTTGCGTAATTAAAATAATCTTTAGAACAACTTGACGGTTCTGTTGACGCACCTTCACAAATTTGTCTTAATGTGCCAAAATCAGAATCTTTCTCTAAAACACTTTCACACCTTTCTAGAACACACGCATTTTTTGCGTTTTCTGCCGCGCATAGCTGTGCGTGAACATGTTGCACTATTTGCAGAGATTTCACTAAGAACACCGAAAGATTTTGTAATTGTTCTGAATAGTTTTTAATTCCGTTTTAACCTGACTATCTTGAAATTTCGACTGGCATTCCTTGATAGCCGCAGCTTCCTTTGGATCGAATTGTAAAACCACGTTCTTAATATTCTCAAAATATTTATGATAATAAAACGCGGCCTGTAACCATGTTCCCCAATGTGTAAGAATAGGTTCTGGTGGCTCAGGCATACGGGGGCACAGTCTATGAAATTTGCGAATACGTTTTGAGGATTTGACAAACACTGCTTTTGTATGTGCTATTAAAGCGTCTACCTCAGGATAACATTTTCTAATACTATCTGCCACATGACTGAAAGCATGAATTTTACACGTAATATGTAACAAGTTAGCACAATGTTTTTTAAGAGACCGACCTACGGAAACCATGTCTGCGGCACTATCACGCATAAACATCAACAGTTGGTTTGTTGAAAGTTCAAACTTTTCCAATGTATTCAACACTAACTTTGAAATCCATGTGATTTTCAAATCAATTGCAATATTGTGCTCTCCTGAGCTGTTGCCCATTTTATATGGATGTTTTTCGAGATATTTGCTAAGAAGATCTTTTCTGTTTGGTGATCTGTAGTAAACATGTTTTAAAATTTATAAGATTCGTCAGTAAACATCAAAGTAATTTGAATTGTCAAACTTGTCAATGGATGTCAAACGTAATTTGAAGTTACAATCTAAGATTTAACTGTCAGATGCATTTGTAACTAACATAAAAAGTAATTCAAAAAAGAACATCGCTCTCTCGATTAAGATTTTTTCATGGTCATTATTGCATAAGTTTTTAACTTTAACATTTATTTGGCGTTTTTACATAAGAAACTGTTGCATGAATACTGAACTATATTACAGAACACTACTTTATCGAGTATATATAAAATAGGTACTACATATGGAAGGATATTCAACAATGTGTAAGGATGATACAGGATGATACATAACACAGATACAGTGAAAAGTTCAAACAAAATTGTCTTTCAAACTTTTAACGATATATATGCACATACATACATATGCAAGACAAAATTTCGTCTGTAAAGATCAGTTTTAAATTGAATTTTTCGCGATGCAAATATCAAATCTATTTCAGCATTCTGGAATTTCGTACATTACATTACGTATCACGGCAGCTTGCATAACTTACAACTGAAATGCGACACTAAAATAAGCAAGCATAATTTAGTGTCGTACATCGTATATTAGTTTCGGAAGCTTTCTCAGCGTTGATAAATTGATTTCGCAAAGCGTTGAGTTCTTTCATCTTTTAGCTTGTATATAGGTTAGTGGTAACGTAGAGGTGAGATTGCTACTTCTTTGCGTTATAATGGTTTCAGGACTAAGAAGAGTAGTATTAGCGGTACGTAATATGATAATATGATGGTTATAAAGGCATATTCTGAAAAATATTTAAAATGATATTATAATTTAATATATAATGTGTGCATGTACAGTGTGATCAAAAGGTATTGATTATGTTGGCATACCTGAAAAATTGGCGTTTGATGTTGAGAAAGTTCATAGCTATCTATTTTGATTCTTTCAGTGGAGTATTTACGTAACGGAAAATTATTTAAGTTATTTAATTTGTTGAATATATTTATTGAAATATAAGCTCCTGGACAAAATTAACGCACCACTTTTAAGCTTAAATAATTACATTAATGACAATAAAATTGAACTAAATTATAATGAAAACTTACAGATTGCGTTTATACAATCGTTTTGAGGAAGAAATCAGTGCAACATGACCTTATTGTAACTCATTAAACACTTCTTTTGTTGAAAATGAGTGAGATATGAAAACGAAAATTAAAATCAAAAACCTTGTGTATTAAAAAAAGACTAACAACTTTGTAATTCGAATCTGAATTGCAAATTTAGTTTTTGGTTCATAGCAAAAGTTATTTTCGAATATGAGAGTCATAAATAACCCCAGAGAGTAAGTTATATCGAACCTTTGATTAAGAAGATGTAAAACAGCAACATCTATGAGCTAATAGGATTTAAAAACAAAATAATTATTTGTAGATCGCACTATCATTTACTTTATTTAGTTTCAATTTGAAATGAATAAATATAAATAAATCACATTTACTTTTTATATCTTCACATATAAAAAATGTTAAATAATTAGAGCCCGGCAACAGGGAGCCGTACCATAGCCGTACCTGCCTAGTATACAAAAACAATAGTAAGAAAATAGAAAAAAAAAATAACAGAACTAATACATAATTATAATATGTGAAAAGTAGTGAAACACTCACTCTTTTAAGCAACCTTGGCTACGGAACAGTAAAACTAGAAGCACCATTATCAGTATTAACATCATATGGATAAGAGTGGCAAAAAGTTGACACCATTAGATGTGTTTCCACAGTTGTTTCGGTGAGCGTTGTTCGCCGTGATGAGAAAATGAGTTTATATTTTGAAAAAGAGCGTTCAACATCTACCCATGTTATACATGCATGATTAAAATACTCTTTGTACTTAATCAGTAGATTATTCGATACACCATCACAAATTTGTCTTAGTATGCTAAAATCGGGATCTTTTTGTAGCACACTCTCGAGCTTTTCTAAAACGCGAACATATTTTGCGTCATGTATAATCAGTAGCTGTGTATGCACTCCGTCCATAATTTGCAAAGACTCCAATAATGATAACGATCTATTTTATAATTGGTCTATTGCGTCAGCTAACCCTTTATAGTAGCTACGAATATTTTTTAAATCTGTTTCAACGGAAATATCTCGAAATTTTGACTGGCTCTCCTTAATGGCTGCAGCTTCGGCAGGATTGAATTGCGCAACAGCAGCTTTTACTATTTTGAAATGTTCAGCGTAATAAAAAGTTGCCTGCAACCATGTTCCCCAACGTGTAGGAATTGGCTCCAGTGGCTGACGAATACCAGTACACTCTGTGCGAAATGATCATAGGCGTTTGGGAGATTTCAAAAATACTTTTTTTGTGCTTGCTATTAATGCGTCTACCTCGGGAAAGCATTGTCGAATGGTTTCTGCCACAAGATGTGAAGCATTCACTTTACACGTAACATGTAAACACTTGCAACCATGTTCAAGAAGAGAACGGCCTACCGAACACATTATCGCTGCGCCATTGCTTATAAACATCAACACTTTATCTTTTGAAATTTGAAATTTTTCCAACGTACTATGTACAACCTTCGTAATTGCTGCAGCAGCACACTCTTGTAGTCTTCGGCTAGCTAGTAACAGTGGTAATGTAGGTTTACTAGGGTCTGGTATGCGTACCATAATATTTACAATTGAATTTTTTTTTTACACTTTGTTGTCTCGCCAACACATAACCAAAGAAACAGTTTTTTCAATATGCATTTCATTTTCTTTTCCACGTCATCGCGTACAAATGCAACATGCTTACGTGCCGTTTTCTCCGTTGGCAACCGCAACTCGAGATTGTATTTGTCCCAAAAGTCCTTAAGCGGTTGTTTATCGAGTAAGCCTAGTGGCAAATTACAGTTTATCAACATAAGAATTACATAAAAGAAAAATGCACTTTTTGGTGGCATACCCAATTTTCGTTTTCTATGCTGCGCGGAATTTACGTGTCTTATACAGTACCACTTCTTATTTAACATCAAATGTATTTTGCACACTTTACCAACTATCTTACCCCCGCTGTAAAACAAATCGGGAAAGCCAGAAATAAACTTATTTACTATGTCATGAAAGCGTCGTTTTTTAGCCTTCGACATGTTCGATAAAAATTACAATTAATAACTACGTCTGTATCAATAAAATCAGAACGCACTACACTAAATAATAACTACAATTAATAACTACGTTTATATCAATAAAATCAACACGCCCTATTCGCTACTCAATGCTAAACTGAACTGAGTGGTGATGATTTGTCGTGTCGTATCATAATCGACCAGCCCTCCCCGCCCACATGAACACAGTCACACCGCCGCTGCGATTGCTCTCCAGTTACCGGGTTCTATCAGTAAGCAAGATGAAGTTGATATATACGATGACCAAAAATGTTTGAATTGGAATTTAATATTTGGGGAATGTCTTGGTCTGAAACTTATTTTTTGTTTGCTTTCGATTTTTTAAGGTCAGGTAGACCTTTACAGTTGTGTGAAATTGATTGGAAAACAGTTCTTGTTTCTTTTACACAATCGAATCGCGGCTAGCCAGCATGTAATTTCTGCTGAAATAATTCGTTTCTTACAAAAATGTCTTCAGTATCTTTCAATATACCTCACTTTCCACCATTGCAGATCTCGTTGCATTCTTAGTATGCATTGACAAAATTCTATCATCATATTTTTTGATTTTTCTTCATCCTTGTCCTTACTAAGTGTCCAAAATAGTCCTATTTTCGGCAGTTCACCCAGCATTTCGTCACATAATTTCATCCTTTGATCAACAAATACCCGGCTCGTTTCTAATAGTTGATGCAATAAGCTGAAAATTTTTCATATTTCTGTTTGTTCATATCTCTGTAAAGAAATTATATCATCCCGCTTCTTTTATCATCCTATCTTATAATAAAACCAAAATATCTCTTCGAAAGAGTGCTCCCAAATGTTTTTTTTTTACAAAGTAGATGTTAAACGCAATTTTAAAACAAAAAACAAATCGTTTTACTAACATTTTTGTGATAACAGTGAACACATTAAAGAACAACAAAAAGTAAGCAGATTTAATGTTTTTCAACTTGCCCCTTATACAAAGAAAATACTTAAGCAAACAGAAATAAAACCCGAATAATGAAAATGCTTTAAGATTTTATGAAGCACTTATTACTGTAGCTTTTAAAATTTTACTCGCAAAAGCAGACTTTGAAAATGTCAAGTTTACCAACACACAGTGAATGTACTTCTACGTATACAATCTCCTATCTAAAATCTACATAACTTTTACTTAACCTTCTGTTCTAAAAGTGTGAATCGTTATATTTGTTGGTACTAAACTCGCAATTAAAAACAAAGGTAACGACAATTTATGTGATTAAATCTACATTAGAAAACAAACACGGAAAACATTTTTAACGAAGATGAAATAGTAACAGTAATAGATTCAGTTATTAAATTCCTTTCATCTTCGAACTTCTAGAAATTAAAAAAATCATCATAAACTTTAGTTATGCTTCCTCAAAATTACAAAGATTACATAAAATAAGAGTAACACATAAATCAAATGTAAATTTTTCTTGGTCTCGTATGCCACTTTTTGCAGAAGAATGCTGTTTGCTTTCGATGTGACGTTGACAATGGCTTCTGGACCAACACATTAAAGGGATTTTACAAACTAGACATTAAATTTTAGCGCCATCAAAAATTATGTCCGGCGTGTCCACTATAAAGTTTTTAACTGTGTCTGCCATTGGTCGTTTTCGCGACGTGCCTAACTGTGATATTTTTAAAGCATACAATTACGAAATAAATTACGACAGCCTACACATACACAGAACTACTCGCATACAACATCGATTCAGTACTGACGCTGTGAACGCGTGAAATAAATAATCGCCGACTCCGCACCACATATCCACTACACTGACTGTTACCGCTGTTTGCCCAGACTAATTATTAGTGATTCTCCGGTTTCTAAGAGCGATTGTCTCAGAAAACATCCCTTTGATTGATACATTGTTTTCTAACCGTGCGACTTATGCTGGAATTGACTAGAATGATTTCTTCCTAACACACTAGTATCATAACATCGTGTTCCCTTCATCCAGCAGAATTGATGCCCGTACTGTCTCTTCCACTGATGAATTTCTTTAGTGATTCATTTTTCTTCTTTGAAATGCTCGTAGATTAACTTCAAAACACAGTGATACAATCGATAACAAAAATTAGTTTAATAGCTTGTCTTTATCAGCGTCTGCAGAACGTTAGTAGGTTGAAGTTATTATCTCTTAATGTTTTTAAAAAAATGTTAGTGGTGTCCAAGAGTTTATATACCTTCTCCTAATTGTTACCAAATTAGCACTCAGTTATTGTTACTTTTCATTATCTAGAGGATGTAATTCTAATAGATGCGACAGAGTAATATCCACTCTCAGCATATTTAAAGCCACCCATCATCATATCTAATGCAACCTTACTTATGCAGCTCTGTCCAAAACCGCACAATCAATAACTACATTACACTGATATAGAAGACAAATGTTCCATGCTAATCGATATCTATTCGCCTGATTTGATATATAGGTTAGGTGAACGCAAAATTTGCCGCGCAAAGTGCGTGGATAAGCAAAATACTGCGTATCACAATTATAAAAATTAATTTTGGAATTAGGTCAAAACATGTTTACTTCGCCCCAAAATACCATCGAGATATCTCGTATAATCTTTCGAACAAACGATGTCGTAATTTGCTAAGCTCTATAACCTTTCCCAAGGTACTTCATTCTGTTTTGATTTACTGCGAGCGTAATGATCAATGGAAGCATACAACCAACTTTAAAAGAAACATTCCCACAGCGGTATCTTTGAGATCAAAAAAGTGTTGATAATAAAAAAAAAGTTTCTGCTTGCTTGTGGATGGAAACGGGAAATTCTCATGAGTACGTCGTGGAGGGCCGACGATATAAACACGTTAATTTTATTTATCGCTTCAGTATGGAATAGCACACCAACATTGCGTCTAGATATTTTCGAAGTTACGGAGAATCATAAACTATAAGGACTGGGATGATAAAAGTTACGATAAACATTTTCTCGCTACTTTAAATACTTTATTAATGATACAGACTAGAAAATTTTTTTGATCGTAAAGTGTTTCAGACCACATTTTTCACCTGTTGTTATTTTGCCGAAACAAAGAATAGATATGATAGATCGATGTAGTTGTTTTTTTTTAAAGAAGTAAATGTGCTAATAATAATATGCGTAGTTTTATGTCGAGGTGACGACCAGAATTTTAAAAATAAGTAACTCTTTTCAATTCCAACTAATATTTCGCTTTATTTCAAAGTATCAGGGTCATACTAAAACACAAAATAACAAGATGTTGGGTTAAACTTTATTCGCCCAACAGGAGGAAAAATAAAATATAATTTATTTATTTATTTTATTTATATTAGGGAAGCAAACAGGCGAACCCAAAAGAGCTTCCACGACATATATATCGTGGAAGCTCTATATATATTGAAATATTTTTGTCAGGGGATTTTCGGAATACTGTTAAATTTTCTAACTTAAACTAAATTTTTCAAATCTTAGTGGGAATATCCCTGGATACCCTTTTGGCAATTTTATAACGAATTCCCAAATTAATAAAACGAAATTAACGAATTTTAAAATTATATGTTTATATATAACCTCTACAGGAAACTGCCTGTTCTGGATATTTAACCCTTTTTCTCTTCGAATAAATACTTTGATTTCATAATCGAATACTTTGAATTGGGATGGGAGTTAAGAAACACTTTAATTCAACAAAGGCTGAATAAAGATTGATAAAAATTTAATGGCGTCCGCTCATCTTTCTTTTATTTTAAATCGCGAAAGACCGGTGATTGTTTTATTCCACATCAAATTTTGATCATTTAACCCAAATAGAAACTTTTACGATGAATTTCGATGAAATGAAATTATTTCTGCAAATAGCATACAAGAATGAATGCAGTGACGCAAGGAGGAGATTGTATTTCGAGGATTCTATGATAAAAAATTTTGCTGACAAGCTTTAAACGTGAAAATTCTCGAAAAATTTACGTAAACCTTTCAGATAAAGATTTAATTGATGAAATATTGTTTAAAATATCTTTCAATTTACGCTTATTTTAGATTAATATTCCATTAATTTTGACGAATTACGTGAATAGGAAAATTAACTGAAGAGTAGATTTGTCCATGTTACCCTACGATCGTCGTTATCTGGACTTATATTTTTAACATAATGTCCTCGCTCCACAGCCACTTTGCTGGAGGAGAGATGGTGGCTGGGAAATCTCCATTTTTCCCCGCAAGAAGGATATTTCATTACCAACGAGTGGCTAACTTGACATTTCTCGTTTAGAGAGAGAACCTACTCGTTCAGAGGTTGACAGCGGAGGCTGTAGTTGTCGGAAATATTGAACATTACAATATATATATATATATATATTTCGTCCAAACAGTCCTTCACAGGACTCAACAATCGACACACGGCCGGAAACCCGCAAACCGCCGGCTACACATTTTCCAAAGCCAGAGAAAATTACAAAGTTACAAAGTAATGATTAATGATGTAGTACAAAACAAAAGGAAAAAAATCTAATTAACTTTATACTGGAAGGTTAATTACCCCATAACATCTTGAACACACATTTTACTCGCATAAGATCCACATACACCAAAGAAATATAATTTGAATCTTACCTCTGGCAAAAATAAAAAAGGGCAATTTCAATTTAAATTTACCGACATTTACAAAGCGATAGGAAATTATTCTAAGGCAATCCAATTACATCCACGACTTTTGAAAGCTCTTCCGTTGTAATGCAAACCATTTAATTCCTTAATTAAATCGCGTATACCCTTGAGAGCTTCACACACCTTGTGTAATCGTCCTAATTTATTTCGCACACGTTTCCTGTGAGAATATATTTATAAATTCCTATGTCTGTACATAGATGTATCGCCAGACTTTCAAACATGTTACTATTACAGTTATATGCAAATATTTTAGTAAACTGTACCACTTTGATATCATACACATAAACAGCATGTTGACCGTTTTCTCAATGTGTACGAATGTGCGTAAGATGCTAGTTGATGAGATTAAATTGCCATTTTGTTAGTATATGAAATTCTCCTTGAAGATCAAAGTAAATTTGGAGTATTTACATAACTAGGAGATCGATCGACTAGATGGTAACGAGAATACATCTAGTTCAAAAATGGATCTTGTCGTTACCTCCGAGACAAGAAGGCCTAACAGCTCTGACGTCAGCAGGCTGTGACGTACATTGGTTTAGGTAAATGATCAGCCATATTTATAGTTTTGACATTTATACGTTCAGACCGTTTCTCGCGTTTTGAATCGGTTTATCCACATTATATTGATTTTATTCAAAAAAATACTGTGTAGTGATATTTCCGTACTTTGTTGGTGATACCTGTAATGTTTTTCTAATGTTGTATAAGCGATAAAACCTTTTCTGAAACGATAAAAGCGTGACTCGGGTGGTCTATTTATAGTACTGTGGCTTTCCAACAATGTATGCTATATGTATAGCAGCGTTTGTAGGTTACACTTTGTAAAGGAAGATGTTATTTATTTTTTAACAGCTACAGATTCAAGGGCCGGTGAAACTACAACTGTAAGTTTAAAAAATCTTAGGCTTAAAAAAAATGCTATTCCAACTCAATTCCCTAACTGTCCGTTGCATTTGACAAAAAAAGTGAGGATTTTGTTTAAATAGTTTTATATTCTTACGTTAGATTTAACAAAATTATTTTTGAACACGAAGAGATGTTTCTAAATGTGTATAATAAACGTTCTGTTTTAATACATTATATTTTAAATTACACCACTGAACGTAGCCATTTGGATACTACTATGTAAATGTCATATTCAGTAGTGAACGTATTACAACAATTATAATAACTTGTTCTACAAATACCCTACTTAAAAATTATGTATGAAGCGTAATGATGAATTAGGTAAAACACCACATAAAAGGAAATTAAAGACCTTGGTTAAATAGCGTGTCTATAAATTTTCTCGTGAAATTGAACAAAATTTCGAATAAAATTGCAATTACTGCATCATTTCAACCTAAATTTCGTTCAAATACGTGTACAATTACAAATAATAATAATTAGTCGATTAAATATCCAGCCACAAACACATCTTTCATGAAAACGGTGCTAGGTTATGTGTTTGGTTTTTGCTTTGAAACTTCGTTTTTCCAAAATTAAATCGAATGGAATGCGAAAAAGGGCTCAGTTGACGACTGACATCCTCTTTAAACCGGAAGCCCTTCAAAACTTAAAAAAGGAATGCAAAAAAACGATTCCTTTACTGCTTAGGCTAATATCGTGCATGGTGGTACATCATCTAAACAGCGTGACGTTGTCGAAGAGCGCTAAGCCCTTGTTGTCTCGGTGGTAACGGTCTTATGTATATAAGGATATATTGTATAGAGTAAAACAATCTTTGGCTAGTTATGTGAACCAAGATTTCAGGTAGTAAAAATGATGGAATGGCCCTGTACCAATCCACATTCACCGCGTACCTTTTGCAAAATTACGAGGGTAACGCCTTAAGTTTTTGCAAACAACCATTACATGGCGCTATTGAGAAAATTCAGTTTTTACTATTGAGCATAATATTAATCTGTCAATTATATGTTGGTATTTTTTCACTTTTGAGTAAGATAAAGAGATGGATACAAAAGAAAGGATGCGGATTTTAGAAAAATTGATTTTTCTATTCTTTTAATTACTATAGATTAGCCAAAAAGATGCAACTGATTATTTGCAAATTTTGCATATATCTAGTTGCTTTTTTTTGACATTGTGTAACAAAGACTACCAACCAAAATGATTATATTACAAATAGAGTTTTCATTTCTTACAATTAGTTAAATTTTGAAAAACATCGTTTAGTTTTACTTGCATTATTGTATGCTGGTATATTTAGCTTCAGCAATGAAGCTAAACATTCAGTCACAAGTCACATTCGACAAAATATTAACATCGAACTCTCCTACATCCAACTTACGGAAAAGGCTATCACGACATCATTTGTTTGCCGATGCCTACTCGGTAAGAACTGGGATCTCACGTCTCAAAATGACTTTTTAGTGAAACACAGCGTTAATCAGATCATCTATGCCTTATTGGTAACCTGGGCAAATATGCGGTAACCACCAGAGGCGTGGCGAGCGCATAGAAGTTTACACATAAAATAGAAGGTAAGAAATAAATTATAAAACGTGCTGAAACACTTACCGTTTTAAAAGTCTTCCGTGAAATCACAAACTGGGCAACATCTGTTAAATATTTGAATCATTAGATATGTCTGCACAGCTGTTTCAGTCAAGTGAGTACGACGTGCGGCATAAATGTTTTTTAATGCCGAAAACGACCATTCGACATCTAGCGATGTTATATTTGCCTATTTAAAATAATCTTTGAAACAACTTAATGCATCTTCACACGCACCTTCACAAATTTGTCTCAATATAATAAAATCGGAGTCTTTCTCTAAAACACTTTCAAATTTTCGTATTACATACCAATTTGTTTCGCCTTCTACAGCGCATAACTGTGCGTGAACATCATTCACAATTTGAACAGAATCCACTAGCGACATCGAAACATTTTGTAATTTTTCTATTACCTCCGCTAGTCCGAAGTAATTGTTGTGAATAGTTTGTAAATCTCTTTTAACCTGACTATCTTGAAATATTTCCTAGATTTTCTTGATTGCTGCAGCTTCTGTCGGATTGGATTTTAAAACTACCTTCTTTACTTGATCAAAATATTTGTTGTAGGAAAACGCAGCCTGCAACCATGTTCCCCAACGTGTAACAATCGGCTGTGGTGGTTCAGGTAAATCATGGCACAGTTTGTGAAATAGTCGGGTACGTTTTGGGGACTTTAGAAACACTGCCTTTGTACTAGCAATCAATGCATTTACTAGTGGAAAACATGTAGGAATCGTTTGTGCAGCAAGATTTAGAGTTTGGATTTTACCCGTTACATGTACTGTGACTGTGTTCTTTAAGAGATCGGCCCAAAGAACGTATGTTTGCGGCACCATCACTCATAAACATTAAAAGTTGCTTAGTTGAAACTTCAAATTTGTTCAATGAGTTCAACACCACCTTTAAAATCTCATCGGCAGTACAATTTATAACTCTTTTGGAAGCAAGTAAGAAGGAGGATCACGGTCGATGTGGTTCCATTGTACGTACGTATGTTTTTGACGATCTGTTGTTCCGTCCACACATAACTACAGCTTTTTATCTTTCAATTCCGTTTTCATTCTTTTTTCTATATGTTCACGAGCAAATGGCACTACATTTCGTATCGATGTCCGACTAGGTAATTTACAGTCCGAATATTTATTCCAGAAGGAGACAAATGCTTCTTTGTCTAGTAAACGAAACAATAGATTACATAAAATAAGAGTAACACATAAATCAAATGTAAATTTTTCTTAGTCTCGTATGCCACTTTTTCAAAGAATGCTGTTTGCTTTCAATGCGATGTTGACAATGGCTTCTGGACCAACACGTTAAAGGGATGTTACAAACTAGACATTGAATTTTAGCGCCATCAAAAATTAAGTCCGGCATGTCCACTATAAAATTTGGTCGTTTCCGCGACGTACCTAACTGCGACATTTTAAAGCAAACATAAGCGTACAATTACGAAATAAGTTACGACAGCCTACATATACACAGAACTACTCGCATACAGCATCGATTTAGTACTGACGCTGTGAACGCGTGAAATAAATAATCGCCGACTCCGCACCACATTCTACTATACTGACCGTTACCGCTGTTTGCCCAGACTACTTATTGGTTTGGCGACTAATAACAACACAGAAGACTGTGCAGCAGCAGCTTCAACAAATCTAGAGATTGTTGTTATCACTTGACTATTATTGGGATCGAAACCTCTAAATTCCAAAGTGATTAGTTGTAATTTCGCCTGATGCAAAGGAACTTTTTTCTGCTTTAAAAAGAATATTTCTTTTTACAAAATAGGTACCCTGCTATTAAAAAAAAATAAATGTCAATTATAGACTTGTTACTATTTTTATCCAGAAAGAAATCCTTTATTTTCTAATTAATAAAGCTGCTTAATTTCCTTATCCTGTTAATAATTGAGACGATTTACTACCTGAAGTAGATATGCTTCATTGTAAACGTACACCGAAGTGGGATATTTACTTACTTTAGCTGGAGTAACTATATGATCTAATTAAATACTTAGCAGAGTAACCTATATATGTATGTATGGTTCAATAAGAAAAGTCAACAACACCTTAATAGATCTTGTGGTGTCATCATATCGGATAAAAGCTTTAAGGCTGGAGCTACAAATATTGCGAAGCAGTTCACACGTGTACGATAAATTGACCGTTTTATTTGTTTAATAGGGCGTGATGAACTCCAATTTGATGCCCATTCAGCACGACATGGATATTTGCTAAACATATAAGTATACACGTATTCTACTTAGATATGGAAATACATATCTATATACTGGGATGGAAAGTTATTTCATTACGTATTTAGCGAAGTAAACAAGTGGTAAATTTAGAATCACGTATCCATACTCTGTTTTCTGATTAGTCTCCTAAAAGGAGCTCTAGCGCATGAATTTGTCAAAAATGAATTATGTGTGTTGCACAAACCGTCTGTGCTACTACCATTAGTAAAATTAGTTTATCCGAGCTGTTCTTTTAATTTAGGGAAAATATGATAGTTACCTGAAATCAAGGTACCTATAGAAATATAACTTTTCACAGACTATTTATACTAGCAAAGTGGTAAAAGCAGAGAAGCTTATCCAAACAAAATCTAACAAATTTAAGCAGTCACCTTGCGCTAATAGATTGGTCTCCTGTTACTAACGAACTAAACGCAAATGTTAGCTACGAGAAGAAACAATGTACGAATTTTGCCCAAGAAAACTTGTTAAGATCAAATTCCAATGAAGTACCCTACAATGGATTAATGAGGATATAAAACAAAGGTCTAGACAAAAAAGAATTTTATATGAAGAAATGTTGCAGGGATTAATTACGCTACAAGAATATAAAACATTCTGTAAAAGTTTGCAAAAAGAAATAAGGAGGATTTCCCACAATATAACCAAGGCTACATGGGAGCTTGTCAAACAAATTACTGGCCGTAACACAAGCAAAGGTACTAATACGTTGGAGGAAATTAATATTGAGGGAGTGTGCGTAAGAGACAAGCTGTTATATATAAGTATCTCATACATCATTGCAAAGAACTCGAAAATATCTTACCGCTTGAGCTAAATTTTAAAGCAAACCCATCAACACTGCTTTTTAAGACCGACCACACCTCAAGAAATACTGAAATTGTACAAAATCTAAAAGACACGAACTCAGTGGATCACGATGACATCTCAATCAAATTATTGATAAACGCATGCTCAAGATATTTAATGCACCCATTGACGTACTTAGTTAATATTTCCGGGCGACCTTAAAAAATCTATGGTTAAGTTGATATACAAGAAAGGAGATAAATAGGACCTAGATAATTATCGACCAACTTCGATATTATCGAACATATCCAAAATTTTTGAAAAGGTTATGCGCGACGGAATGTACTCCTTTATTGAAAAGTATGAAGTGATATCCTCAAGGCAAAATGGTTTTATTAAAGGAAGGGACACAAATAGAGCAATATATCAAACAATATATGAAATAATCAATGAGGGAGAAAATACCCTGACCATATTTATGGACCTGTCTAAAGCATTTGACAGTATCTGCAGACACAAGCTTTTAGAAAAAATGGAAACGCTTGGAGTACGGGGAAATAGCTTGCTTCTTATAAAATCATATTGTGACGAACCATCCCGTTTCGTCAAATTTAAAGACTTTAATTCTGGAAAGAACAAAGAAAAATTATTATTTCAATTTTTACCTGTCTTGTTTAGTCTTTAAATCTTTGTTGTAAATCGTAAAATCCACTTCTTTTAATTGTTATTTCAAATTCCAGAACCATTTATGTTGTACTCCAGTGTACTCTATGAATGTGGTCATTTATGATGTACGTTAGTACATATTGCATAAGAACAAATTACGAGTTTTGTGAGAAGCGCGCGCCGTTTACACGCGAGGCCACATGACGTAGATAAGCAAAAAAGGGTAAATTTTGATATAAAAAGCGAACAGACTCGCATACATTAGTCTTTTCTCTGGGCCTCGACCTGCGAAAAGAACAACCCTTCTGTGACGTAAGCTTTGGGGGAACATCTCTAAGTGGATTTGATCTGCGAGAGATCCTGGCTAAATTTCATCCTTTTGCGATTGTTAGCAGTGTCCGATGAAGTTTGGACAAGGTAATGATCTGTATATACATATGTGTATATGAATTTGGTTTTAGTTTGCTACACACTTTTATTTTATTTGATGAAGTTATGTGTAAATAAAGTATTGTCGTTATACTTACATCTTTTCCTGTTAAATCGGACCCTTTGGCATTTTCAACGCTACACCGTGGTTAAGACTGCCCACACACGCCGAATCAATCAATCTGATATTCACTTAACTTCTCTTAATCACTAAAAGCCGTAAACATATAATAGTTTTATTTTAAAAAGTAAATAAACATTAAGCCACTTAAAATACATAAATCTGATATATGACAGTTAATAATCCCGTGACAGCCAACCACATCCCAGCAACGGCAAATCAAACTGTACTACGAAGTCGATAATATAGATCCCCTGTACACAGTATGAGATCTTAATGTTTAAAATAAGAAAAGTTAATGTTGTATACTTTATTCCCGTCTAAATCGCTCAGTAACATCAAATCGATTAAAAAGATTATCTGAATCGTAAAACCGTTATATATTTTCTTTATACGATAATTTCCCGTATATCAGCCGAAGATGTCACTAGTGAGCAGAGTCCATCGTATCTAGCTTGGCAGGTGTGAAAAGGCAGTCGCCCAATGTAATTTTGCGTTTAAGAATAAGAAAGTTATTACAATTTTCCCTCCGCGAACAGGAACGTTGCATTTTGGCGTCCGGAGCAGAGACGTACGTTACAATATTTAGAAAATCGACTGCAAAGAATTGAGAACCATAATTTTGAAACCGGGCAGAGGATGTATTCAGGCTGGGCCGCAACACAGCGTGAAATAACCCAAGGATCTATCATGAGTGCTCTCTTATATTTGATATATGCAAATGATCTTCCTGAAACGTCACCGTATCAAACATCTCAGTATGCAGATGACACTTCTTTAATAATAAGAACAAAAAATGATCCTGAAAGCGAGGTAGTAACAACATTAGATAAACTGAACAATTGGTTTACGAAACATGATATGGCTTTGAATATAAACAAAACAAAGCTCATACATTTTAGTTATTTCAAAAAGGAGGTATGCACATTTATGTATTACGACCAAATACTTATCATATGCGACAGTACAAAGTTCCTTGGAGTTACTGTTCGTGGACAACTAAACTGAAAACACCATATCGAGTCTGTGGCATTAAAGTTGGCTCGCTTTGGATACGCTCTCAGGTTGTTATCACGTTCCACGAACATCGACGCCGGTCTTAGTGCTTATTACGCTTATGTCTATAGTAGACGTAAGTATGATATTACGTTTTGGGGTGTTTGAGTTGATTCTGAACGAATATTTAAATTACAAAAGATGTGCGTGCGTGGTATGTTTGAGCTACAGTTCAGTGTATTCTGTAAGGAAGTTTCAAACAGTACCGTGCCCGCTATTTATACTGTTTTTAAGCATTGAAAACGAAGGAGCGGATTCCAATAGTGTTGAATCCAGCTCTGCTTTAATTTCGGTTGGTGTTAAGCCTTTGAAATGAAAGTACTTTATCACTGCTTTCAACTCAGTTTTTTCCATTGTTTACAAAATCACACGAGACGTTCACTTTGGCGTACTGTCAAAATCATACTAATTGACAGATCGCTCTGTGCTGTCATATTTAACCTATTAAAAGATGATTCTACAGAATGGTAATGAAAATTCCTCCAAATTCGCGCCATCTCTGTGTTAGGCCACGTAGTTTCCGAACAATCCTCGTATATTTTAAATTAATATTCATTCATTTAATATTTTATAATTAATTTTTTGATTAGTTAGTAATTTTCTCAATTTTTAGTGTATTAGTAAATTCAATTTATGAATAATGTATACAAACAATTACGAAATAAATGATGTATAAACGTGATATTTTTATTTCATATTCAGGTATACAGTAATCTGCACTTAAGTTCTTTTATTACGCTTCATAGAAGTATGGACGCCCTAACGGCCTAATTTTAATATCATGCTGCAGTTTACTAAAATTGTGTGATGGAAATTGTCGTAAAATTATATAAGATTTATAAAACGTGATATAATTTTCTACATATTTACAAATTTTTACAGAATAAATGTTTTTTTGTTGTTTCTAACTATGAAAAGTAAAAACGTAGGCTATACACTGTAAGAGATCTTGTTATGTTTTTTCAATAAAATTTTAATACTTTTGCTACAGTTTGCAACTGAATAATTTATACATGCAGGTATTTTCGTCTGAAAGCATTTGCTTTCAAAATTTGTGCATAAAAAAATTCCAATGATTATTTGCCTAATAGACTTATTAACTGTAAAAATATATTGCAGCATGTAATTGTAGCGCCATCTACCATAAATATTTCTATGTATTATATTATACTTACTAGATAATTTTATTGGTAAGGATGGAACCTGAATTATATCTAATATATTGCAGTGATGTTTCCCTTATAAATATTATTTCTAATAATTTATATATTTTTTTTATATGCTGTTGTATGTTTACAAAATTAACAGTGTAAATTCCAATTTACAATGCTACGAAATGAGATGAAATGAAAGTTTGTATGACGAACAAGTTATTACATCTACTAGATTGACAAAATTTAAGAAAGGTGCTCCTGATTTATTGTCAATATCGACAGAATAGTGTTACTACTTCAACTACTACAACTCAGCATCATATGTATACACATCGCAAATTACGATGGACGTTTTACAATAGCGAAATTCTTTCTTCCATTAAAAACACACAGCAGGGCTTGCACACGCGATCTTTCATGTCGTAAATTTTGCTACACATTAAGTAATATGGGATAGCCGCATGCAACAGGCTCATTACCCAGAGAGCTTCTAAATTCGTTCATTTTGTAAATGGAGTTTTTACTCGTTTTAGTTCTTTGCGCTTAATTTTTTAATTGTGCTTATCGAAGAAAGCTTTCTAATATTCCCATTACCATAGTCATAATTTTTATATAGGAAACTAGGAACTGTAACCACCATAAACAATTTTTTCATTTTATTATATTTTACTTGGTAAAACCGTTGGGAACATTGGAATTTAAATCAATAAAAAAGGCAGTTATAAGGAAAAATAGGAAAAGTAGTATTATGTTTTAATTTTCATATTGGCCCAGTATAAAAATACTAGGCACAACAAAAATTAATAAAAGACTTTTCATCTACATTATTCCTCTCCTCGGAAATCTTTAGTAAAACGCGAAAGATTTATTTACAGAGAGGGAAAACTTGAGTACCGATCGTAATTCCTAACAGAAGTATACGAAGGTATCAACGCGATGTGCACTTAGCTTACTTCGAAGCGATGTCTGTAGTTAGGAGGACGATTTAAGAAAGGGAACAATGAAACCACGCATCTAGTTAGAAACAGGAAACTGTAAATAAGCAATACTGCATGATGAAAATGTAAAATTAATTTTATTACATTTATATACCTTACGTTAGTAAAACAATTTATTAAAATTACTTTCATATACTCTCTTTATTCTGTATTATGGAAATTTACTTGTAAACGAATCCAGTCGTAATCTTAAAGGATAAAAAAATGCCACGAAAATACCGGTTTCATTTGAAATATGTAAATAAAGTTATAGACAGACATCAGGGTAACACATTGTAATGCTAAAAGTGGTTCATGTAAATTCGGCGAAGGCGTCCTTCATTGTGAAACGGATTTACCCTTTTTCAATGAAAATAGGCTACAAACGGGTTGTTTACTAAATAAAAGGAAATATTTCCATCACAAAATCATTGATTTGAATAATTCTTGGGTAGATATTTAAATTTTGTCGAACTAACAAGGGAACACCGGCAACCCGCACTTCTCGATTTCGATGAAACTGCACAGACTGAAAGAGTACCTTAGTATAAGAACACCATTTTTTTCTTACCTAGCGTATCTCGCCGATTTGCGGGTACAGCCCCCTCCAAAGTTTTTTATGTTCTTTTTATTTGTGTAAATATCTCGGGAATTATAACAGATATCTTTTTCTTTTTAGAATATAATTTGAAGTAAATTACATTGTTCCAAGGATAACGCGAATTATTTTCGGAAAAAATTTATAACGCGGGGCCGGGGCTAACAGATGTTTTCTTACCAAATATCGGACCAAAAGGTGTTCTCTTGATTGATTCTTGGAGTGGATATTGTGTTGCCGAACTTCAGAAATTGGTGCCAGAAGATAAAACTGTTAACATTTTAAATATCCCTAAGAAAACAACAGCAATGGTACAACCTCTAGATGTGTTTGGTTTTAGACTATGGAAAAATTTTATTAGAATTTTTTCTGATACATCAGAGAAATAGTATTAAGCTGCAATCGTTGACCCACAGTCAGTTTTCTTCACCGAGATTTTTCGATGTCTTCAAATACTCGTAGTATAAGAGTGGATACATGGATGAAAGACCGGGATCCTTTAAAAATCCAGTACAGTTTTGTTTTGCTAAAGACGCGGAGTCTACGCCCTTGTGTAGTGTTTGTGAAAAACCTGCTGTTGTGCGTTGTTGGTGGTGCAAGCAATACCTGTGTTTTGAACACTTTTATACTGACTACCATTACTATAATCATTACATGGCATAATTACTATATGTACAATACGACCAGTCACAATTATAATTTCAATAATCACATTACAGTGTGTAGTGTATTGAATGCTTCATATGCATTACACTTTCTTTTTTATTCTGCTCCACTGTTTTCCGAAAATGTGTTAGTTGCAAACAAGTTAGTTATATGTATATTGCTCTATAGAATATGCCGAGCTGTAAATTTACACTGCACGAAAGAACGCTTCTCATACATTATTTTAAACGGCCACCTGTGGTCATTTCAATCACATTATATTATAGTATTTCTTAAAGCATGTATCGAAATAATAAATAATTTCTAAAAAAATATATATTTATAACGACAATCAGTGACAAGTAAAGTTTTATTATCGTCTTTCAATATCTTTATTATTAACTGTCTCAATTTGACCACATACATATTCTACATAAAATCGACTCTATTTGTGAAAAAATAAAATATAAGAATGTAAAAAAAATGGGGGTATGGGGTACCCGGTCCCCCGTTATTAATTTTTCCCGAAAATAATTCACGCCACCCTTTAGATTATGTAATATACTTTATTTGTGAAAAATAAAGAAAAAAAAAAATTTAAAAATGGGGAGGGCGTTATAAATTTTTTCCGAAAATAATTTGCGTCATCCTTTAGACTATGTAATATACTTTATTTATAAAAAATAAAGAAAAAAAAATAAAAACAAAGGGGGGTACGGGGTACCTGGTTCCTCGTTATTAATTTTTCCCGAAAATAATTCGCGCCGTCCTTTAGACTATGTAATACTTTACTTGCAAAAATAAAGACAAAAAAAAGAAGGGGGGGGGGGGTCCCGGACCCGCATTATAAATATTTTTTCCGAAAATAATTCTCGTCATCCTTGGGACTATGTCATTTACTTTAAATTATATTCTAAAAAGAAAAAGATATCTGTTATAATTTCCGAGATATTTACACAAATAAAAAGAACATAAAAATCTTTGGAGGGGGCTGTACCCCCAAATCGGCGAGATACGCTAGGTAAGAAAAAAATGGTGTTCTTATACCAAGGTACTCTTTCAGTCTGTGCAGTTTCATCGAAATCGAGAAGTGCGGGTTGGCGGTGTTCCCTTGTAAGTAAAAAGTCGTTTCGATTCAAAATTTTATCATTACAGAAAATATTACACAAAATAATTTATGATTAAATATAATGTTTAATTTAGGATTACTCATTTTCTTTTGCAATGATGTACAAATATAATTAATTACTAGTTCGACAATAATTCAATCTTTGTAATACACTGTAATGAGTGTCTAAATTAAAAAAAAAATAATAACTCAGGGTTAACGTTTTTATAAATTACTTGATGTGTGGGATCTACTTATTTTCGTTTGCTAATCGAAACGAATTAAACAATTTTTAGTGCACAAAAGATACAGTATTTTATTTTGACTTAAAAAAAAATATATTCCTTTTCTCAGTTTTGAATTTTTAGACAAAAACCTCTAGTCCAACCGAAAGTTGTATTAAAGTTTTAATGTATTTATTTGAGTTTTTGAATTAAAAGAATTAATTAAATTGAAAATCTTGTTTATTTGGCCAAATAGTAAATTTTGGTACCTGCTCACTGACGTTCTTCAGAGAACTGAAGTACTTCGGTGTCCGTTCTTGATATTTTAGGTTCGTAGCTGTACCCGATTCAAAACCAAATATTTCTTTCTTCAAATCTTATTTCATGGATAATAATGTTGGTGTTAGAAGGCCAAAATAGATTTACTCAGTGGTTTTTGAGTTTTTTCCATAATTTGAATTTGAAACTTTATTTTATTGAGGAATTTTGAAAATAAGTCTTATTGTCGAAACTTGTTTATATCATCCAATACTTTTGATGTTATTGGGGAGCCTATTGTAAAGGTTTATGCAGTTTTATAGTGGAGATTTTTTAAACAAGTAATGGATACAAATTGAGTAGCTTTGCTTTTTTAAATGGAAACCCCTATTATGTACATATTGCGATTATACACTAAAAGTCAAGTAACTTTTGTCTCAAACAGCGCCATCTACAAAATTAACAAAATAATGTTTCAGACAAAAGTTCCTTTTAGCGCAGAATCGCAATATGTAATAAAAAATAGGATTTTTCATTAAAAAATATATATAGCTACCATATTTTCACCTCGATGAGACGAATAAACAATGGTATGATGAACTTTTTCATAGGATTCATATTTCTTGAGATATTCCTCGGTTAAGTTTAAAATGGGACACCCGGTATGCAAGGAACCATTAGAATGTAAAAGTTTTTGAAAATGCTTTTGCAAGTGTCATTGCACTTCAAATTAAAAATTTGATTAATGAAAACATTTTTGATTAATGAAAACTCTGCTCAGATTAGCTTTCGATGTGCCACCCCAACATATTATGTTATATGATATGTAACTATAACTAGAGAGTAAGCATTCAGTAAGCTTTTCCCTTTAGCTGGTAAATAGCAAAATAGGTCTTATTAATTGAGGAGCACACTTGATCAACATGTGCACTCCAAGACAAATTTGCGTCGAAATGAGTTCCCAAAGACCTAGCTAACTCACTCACCGTAAGTACAGGATTCGGGTAGATTTTCCTTTTCTTTATTTCCAAATAGTTTTTAGTTATTTTAATGTTGTTTAACCTTTAATATTTATTTTTAAATTAATTTCTAAGTACTTAAAAAAACTGTCTTCTGTCAAAAATACTTACTATTAACCTGGGCAAATATGCAGTAACAGCCAGAGGCGTGGCGAGCGCATAAATGTTTACACATAGAATAGAAGGTAAGAAATAAATTATAAAACGTGCTGAAACACTTAGTCTTCCGTGAAATCACAAACTGGGTAACATCTGTTAAATATTTGAATCATTAGATATGTTTCCACAGCTGTTTCAGTCAAGTGAGTACGACGTGCGGAATAAATGTTTTTTAATGCCGAAAACGACCGTTCGACATCTAGCGATATTATATTTGCATATTTAAAATAATCTTTGAAACAACTTAATGCATCTTCACACGCACCTTCACAAATTTGTCTGAATATAAGAAAATTGGAGTCTTTCTCTAAAACACTTTCAAATTTTCGTATTACACACCAATTTGTTTCGCTTTCTACAGCGCATAACTGTGCGTGAACATCATTCACAATTTGAACAGAATCCACTAGCGACATTGAAACATTTTGTAATTTGTCTATTCCCTCCGCTAGTCCGAAGTAATTGTTATGAATAGTTTGTAAATCTCTTTTAACCTGACTATCTTGAAATATTTCCTGGCTTTTCTTGATTGCTGCAGCTTCTGTCGGATTGAATTTTAAAACTACCTTCTTTACTTGATCAAAATATTTGTTGTAGTAAAACGCAGCCTGCAACCATGTTCGCCAACGTGTAACAATCGGCTGTGGCAGTACAGGTAAATCAGGACACAGTTTGTGAATTAGTCGGGTACGTTTCGGGGACTTTAGAAATACTGCCTTTGGGAATCGTTTGTGCCGCAAGATTTAGAGTATGGATTTTACACGTTACATGTAAGAAGTTACCACTGTGTTCTTTAAGAGATCGGCCCAAAGAACGCATATTTGCGGCACCGTCACTCATAAACATTAAAAGTTGCTTAGTTGAAACTTCAAATTTGTTCAATGAGTTCAACACCACCTTTAAAATCTCATCGGCAGTACAATTTATAACTCTTTTGGAAGCAAGTAAGAAGGAGGATGACGGTCGATGTGGTTCTATTGTACGTACCATTACATTAACCTCAGAATATTTTTGACGATCTGTTGTTTCGTCCACACACAACCATAGTTTTTTATCTTTCAAATCCGTTTTCATTCTTTTTTCTATATGTTCACGAGCGAATGGCACTACATTTCGTATCGATGTCCGACTAGGTAATTTATAGTCCGCATATTTATTCCAGGACGAGACAAATGCTTCTTTGTCTAGTAAACGAAACGATAGTTTACATAAAATAGGAGTAACACATAAATCAAATGTAAATTTTTCTTGGTCTCGTATGCCACTTTTTGCAGAAGAATGCTGTTTGCTTTCGATGTGACGTTGACAATCGCTTCTGGACCAGCACATTAAAGGGATTTTACAAACTAGACATTGAATTTTAGCCCCATCAAAAATTAAGTCCGGCATGTCCACTATAAAGTTTTTAACTGTGTCTGCCATTGGTCGTTTTCGCGACGTACCTAACTGCGACATTTTTAAAGCAAACATAAGCGTACAATTGCGAAATAAGTTACGACAGCCTACATATACACAGAACTACTCGCATACAGCATCGATTTAGTGCTGACGTTGTGAACGCGTGAAATAAATAATCGCCGACTCCGCATCACATATCTACTACACTGACTGTTACCGCTGGTTGCCCAGACTAGTCATTACCACGGTTTACTGAGGTTTTACTTCACATCTATTAATGTTTGCTTGTCATTACCTTCCATTGGGAATAGTTTTGTAGTAATTGACACTTTCGTTTTGGCGGATCTTTAAAATAATATATCAGTACTGGATACCCAGCACTTTATGTTTCTTTTAGTCTTTGTAATGTATACAGCTTGAGTTACGTACCCCTCAAGTATCCAGCAGCAGTCAGTCACCATATTTGAGTTCCATCTTCTTATCTACTTTTCATACGAACTCCATGCAGCAGCTTCAGGTTCAATGAAACCAGAAAGACATTTTCAAATGTGGTGTCATTAATTAACGGAAGATGCAAAAGTAATGTCATGCATGTAATGTTATGTCGCCATTGGTATCGCCCTGAGATTGATCTGTTACAAATCGTGCATTTAACAAATTCATCGTTTTGATAATTATAAACAATCAATCTCAAATAAGAACGCGAAAGGTCAATACAAATTTACTAATACTAAGACGAGAAGCATTTTAGTTATCTGTTAAGTCTACAGCACATTAAAAATTAATGTGTGGAACGTCTGCTAAATTCAATACGTATCTTAAAGTTTCTTCCAGTAGCTAAATTTAGAGGTAAAACTCGGCGGTCGACGCTCGAAGACTTATCCATGGTGTTTGGATGTTCAATTGAATCCCATTACTGACGCACGTTTGTCTATAGCCTACAACAGAGCCATCTCTCGTTTATGGAACCCCGCCGCGTACATCCTACTTTCCGCGCCGTACATTCAAACCGTTGAATTGCAACGAAACTATCAAAAGTCTATTAAATTTACCCGATTCCCGTAGGATCCTCAACGCGTGACGAAACGTAATGAACTTTACGTAGGTACGAACGCCGCGGGTTTTAAAATCTTAAGCCGCGCGATGTTGGTTTAGTTGGTTTAGTGGTTAACTAGATCCTTCAATTTAAAGAGAGCGCTTTAAGTTATCTTAACATTTTTTTCTTGCTTTAGTTTTAATGAAGCAAGTGCTACCGCTGAAAGTCTATCAAAGATTGTATGGATGATAAAGAATAAATGAACAGAAAATTTAAATAAGTTAAATAATCTGAATAAGAAGTTCTAGTAAAAAAGTCGAAAAGCCTAACTTGATCTTACTTAACGATTGTTTATCCATAATTACTGTATCTACTGGGGATGTAATATAATGTTAAAATGTGTGATCATTCGAGGTGACCCATTTAACAAAATCGAAAAAAAAATCATTTTGAAATTGGTAAAGTAAATACTTTCCTAAGGACCACCCTATACATCCGGTGATAGAAACAATTTACTGACATCGTCACCCAATCTCAACCAATCCACGCAACAAATTTTATTGCTAAATTTGAAAGCGTTTGGGATATGTGATTTTTTAATTTTTTTACAGAAACAGTTGTAACTTGAAAATCACAAAACAGGTTGCTTTCATAATCCAGGGGTGAATGGACTGTAGTTAGGGATCTTTAATAACGCAAAAATATACAGAATGTTCCATTTAAAAAAGTGAATTTTACTGTACCACCTTTTTTGTAAAATACCCAGAATATAGTAATATAATGCTTTATTTCCCCTTTGTAATAACAATATGCAGTGCATTTCAGATAACACTTGCCATATGTACTTGCATAGTAAAACCTTTATATGATGTTAATGGTTTTCCTATGAGGAATGTTTAATTCTTTGTCTATACGAAATTGCAACGATTTTCATGACGTTTTGACACAATTTTTGCCTTGGAACAAAAGAGTAAAGTCAAAACTAAAGAAAAATAGTAGCAGCTTTAGTGGCAATTTTAGGAATTTTTAGTAAAGATAATGAGACACAATTTTACAGCTGAAAATCTCAGCCCGTGTTGTATCAATCAAAGCTACAGCTAATGTTTTTCAAGCAATTCACTACAAGCAATTAATTCGTTGATGTTAGAGGGTCTATGTCGAATATTGTCAAATACCTTCGTTGCAATGTATACTCAAACAAAAAATTCCAACGGGCTTAAATCAGGGCTTCTTGCCGGCCACTTCAGCGACCAATAACGACCTATCCATCCATCTGGAAATGCATTATTCAAAAATTCTGGTACTGTGTGATGGTGCCCCATCGTGCTGGTAAATGCTCCTTCCGTTTACGGGAATATTGCCAATAGCTGGAATAATTGTGTCTCTCAGCAATTCCAAATACTTTTGGGCATCCAGTAAACCGTCGATGAAAAACGGACCAACAATGTGATTACCTAGAATGCCGGCTCACACGTTGACTTTTTGAGGAGTTTCGGTATGGATTTCTAGAGAAAAATATGAGCTTTCTCGTTTTTTTTTTTAGCCTCAACGTTTTGTTTCTTTGCTCCAAGGCATCAAATGTCTCAAAACCTCATAAAAATCGTTCCAACTAGGTATGGACAAAAAGAAATTAAAAAAAAAACAAGATATCTCAAGGCACCGTTTGGATCAAACTAAGCTTCCACTGAAACCTTGAATACAAAAATTTAATAAACAATGCAATTGCGAGGGATTGCTGAAAAGATTGCCTAAAAACTAGCTAAATCTAATTCGGTGACATAAATTCTAGCTAAATAGAAGCAAACATATACAATCATGCACGTACAAACTTAATGAAGTTACTTAGATAGAAGACGGCGCCATTCGGTTTTAAAACGAATTAAAAGTAATCATTTCAGATGTTCAGAAATTTCATTATACCCCTTTGCAACTAAAAACGCGAAAGAGCTTTCAAACTGGGCGAAGGAATATATTTTCTAAAGATACACAATTAACATTATATTACAACCCCAAAATGTCTAATTATTATCTAGTATGCATACAGCCCGAGTAATAAAAGAGCGACGTGCTATTGCTGCACACTGTAGATCAATGACATTTAGCTTTGCTTACAATTTCATACCTCATAACGTTCTAACTTAACCTGAACAGCCTATACAAATTAATAACACTATATAGGGTAGAGACCGTCATATTGACGACGATGAGAAAATAATAAGAGTGGCAAAAAGTTGACACCATTAGATGTGTTTCCACAGTTGTCTCGGTGAGCGGTGTTCGCCGTGGTGAGAAAATGAGTTTATATTTTAAAAAGAGCGTTCAACATCTACCGATGTTATACATGCATGATTAAAATACTCTTAGTACTTAGTCAGTGGATTATTCGATACACCATCACAAATTTGTTTTAGTGTGCTAAAATCGGGATCTTTCTGTAGCACATTCTCGAACTTTTCTAAAACGCGATTATATTTTGCGTCATATATAATCAGTAGTTGTGTATGCCATAATTTGCAGAGACTCCAATAATGATAACGATCTATTTTGTAAATGTTCAGCATAATAAAAAGCTGCCTGCAACCATGTTCCCCAACGTGTAAGAATTGGCTCCGGTGGTTGACGAATACCAGAACACTGTGTGAAATGATCATAGGCGTTTTGGGAGATTTCAAAAATACTTTTTTTGTGCTTGCTATTAATGCATCTACCTCGGGATAGCATTGCCACAAGATGTAAAGCATGCACTTTACACGTAACATGTAAACACTTGCAACCATTTTCAAGAAGAGAACGGCCTACCGAACGCATTATCGCTGCGCCATCGCTCATAAACATCAACACTTTATCTTTTGAAATTTGAAATTTTTCCAACGTACTAAGTACAACCTTCGTAATTGATGCAGCAGTACACTCTTGTAGTCTTCGACTAGCTAGTAACAGTGGTAATGTAGGTTTACTAGACTACTACAGTCTGTTGTCTCGTCAACACATAACTAAAGAAACTGGTTTTTCAATATGCGTTTCATTTTCTTTTCCACGTCATCACGTACAAATGCAACATGCTTACATGTCGTTTTCTCCGTTGGCAACCGCAACTCGGGATTGTATTTGTCCCAAAAGTCCTTAAACGGTTGTTTATCGAGTAAGCCTAGTGGCAAATTACAGTTTATCAACATAAGAATTACATTAAAAAAATGCACTTCTCGGTGGCATGCCGAATTTTCGTTTTCTATGCTGTGCTGAATTTACGTGTCTTGTACAGTTCCACTTCTTATTCGACATCAAATGTATTTTGCACACTTTACAAACTATCTTACTCCCGTTGTAAAACAAATCGGGAAAGTCAGAAATAAACTTATTTATTATGTCTTGAAAGGGTCGTTTTTTAGCCTTCGACATGTTCACTAAAAATTACAATTAATAACTACGTCTGTATCAATAAAATCAAAACGCACTATACTAAATAATAACTACAATTAATAACTACGTCTATATCAATAAAATCAACACGCCCTGATGATGATTTGTCGTGTCGTATCATGATCGACCAGCCCTCCCTGCCACCTAAACACTAATCATCACTTCTAATCATCAATTAAAAAATTTATATAAATATTATTTTCTCTTATCAAAGGGTGTTGTATACTGGTAAACATCAGAACTACCACACATTTGTCAAAACCTTACTGCGAAATGTTAAACGCAATTCCATTCGTTAATATAAACTTTTTTCCAAAATGAAAACGTCAATGTTACATCCCTTACTAAATTTAGTATAGAACAGTGCCCTACACAACCAAGCTATTTCCATTTTTACGAATATAAATGCTGCATTCACGCTGAATATGTTTTTTTTACGCACGATTTGGTACTCGAAATGAACATCCAGCCTCAGGTCTAAATCTCCATTTTAAAATTCATGTTCCATTGTTCTCTTTTTCGTCCGATTGTTTCACCAATTTCCGTCGTACAACTGTTTGAATTTTAACGTTCGTCACTGTTTTGACTGAAATGAATTTACTCCGGTTTTATTAGCACGCGTAATTGTAACTTTGAGAAGCAATCATAATAATTGATGTGTAACAGCGTGCAGATTGTAGTAAATTAGTGGTGGTTATTACTCTTTCCAGACATTTTGGCAAACAACTTAAATAAAAGATCGCTGAAATAGAATTTTAGTCGAAATACAGAACAATTTACATTAATTTGTTTGTTTGTTGTAACTCAGTTGGTCAAGTACGCCTACCGTTTCTAAATTTGTAATAGAGGAAAATTATTGTTATGTATTTAATAGACAGAAATACAATAGTGGAGAATAAAGGCTCTGCGGTAATTGCGACCGCAGAGTTTAGCATTTCAGATTACCAATTAGTAGGAAAGACGAAATTGTTGGCTGTCACTCAAATAAATGATAGCTAACTAGAGAACATGAACTCAGTGTCTTGAGGACATTGTTTGCGTCATAAAATTCTTAAGGTCATCCAAAATTAATTTTCACGTGCAAGCATGGTGGTATACATCAGCTATTCTCAAAAAAACCTAATATAGTGTAATATTCTAAATGTCAGAGAAATTGTTTTCTAAGTGAAAGCTTCTTGTTATCAACACAATATCATCGGCGAAAGCAAATTGATAGACCAGGCCCGACCTGTTAGTCATTGCTTCACGCATTACTCTCTCCAGGACACAATTAAACAGGATTGGTGCTAATGGATTACCTTGCCGTAATCCTTCTTTCATTTTAAATTGCTCCCTTACTTTTCTTTTTATTCTTACTCTAATTACTGTTTCATTTAATGTTAGCTTTATCATACTCAAGTTTCTTGCTTGCTCCTAACTCCTTTAGTGCTTTGTATAATTGTCATTTTTTCATGTTAACATCTGAAATCGACAAAGATTACAAATGTATCTTTTAGATCAAAGGTATCTTTATTGTGTTGGTAACTTTCCGCTTGCATCTCCTTTAAAGTGAATATCTGGTCCCCTGATAATCTTCTAGTTTCTTTTCTGTTTCTAATATTAACTTATTCTTTATATGTATTGCAACTATCTTGTAAGCAATGTTAAGCAGAGTTATTCCTTTGTAATTTGTTAATTCCATTTTGTCGCCTTTCTTGTGTAATGGATGTAATATTGTTTCCTTCCAAGCTTTCGGCATTTTTTCTTGAACCCATATTTCCTGTATGAGATTCTGTAGACATCGAGCTAATTCCTCTTCAACATATTTGAATATTTCCGCATTTATTTCGTCACTTCCGGGACTTCTATTGTTTTTAAGGTTCTTAATTATATCTTCCACTTCTTTTAAGGTAGGTGCTTCTTCACCATCTTCTTCTTCTCCTCCTTCTATTTAATTCTGCGTATTAATTCCTTTTCCTTCGTCAATGATTCCTCCAGTCTTTCCTTCTTCTACATTTAATAACTCTTCAACATATTTTTTTCATAGGTCCAAAATGTTGTCTATGATTCTATGATTTCTAATGTAATATTAACTGCCAACAAGATATCGAGAGTCTTCAGACGAGCATTAGTATACTGTCCGAGTGGTCAAAATCCAATACACTGGCATTAAATTCTAGTAAATGTAATTTTATGTGCTTCACGAGAAAAACAAATCCATATATCTCCACTTATCAAATCAACGATATTTCCATCCACAAGATTACCAATCTTAAAGATCTAGGTGTCACTTTTGATCCAACTTTATCGTTTAACATACGTATTGAACAAATTTGTTCATCTGCCTCTAAAATGTTGGGTTTTCTTATGAGAACGTCCAAATACTTCAATGACGCACTAGTGCTAAAATCCCTTTATTTTGCGTTTGTACTCGACTACGAAATTGGAGTATGCCTCTATTGTTTGGTATCCTTTCTATATGTCCCATCAAGCTTCAATTGAACGTGTTCAGTGTCGATTCCTGAAATTCTTGTCGTTCAAAGTTAATGGCGAATATCCGCCTTGGCATACTTCTTACAGCACCCTTCTCGAATCGCATCAATTTCGTTCATTGTCATCCCGGCGTGATTACCATAGCGCTCGATTTTTACACAAATTACTAAATGATAGGATCGACTGTATGCAGCTGGTCTCCCACATAGGATTCAACGTACCTCGAATAGCATCCCGTTATGCCCCAACCTTTACTATGGCGACACCGAGGACCAATCTTCGTTTGCGGTCGCCAATCTATCACATGATCAGGAACGCTGAGAAGATATTTAGTGATATTTTCACCGGAGAGTTGGCGCCATGATATACGAAACATAATAGTTTTTTGTATAGTTATGTCATGTTTTTAAATCAATATGTATTGTGTTCACAATGTGTATATTTGTCCTGTAATTGGATTTACCTGTTGGACAATAAACACTATTATTATTATTATTATTATTATTATTATTATTTCTCCATTTTTGTTTTTATAGAAAACTACTTCGGGTTGAAACCTCACTATTTCCCTTCTCACTGCTCTATAGAACTTCCTTACTTCATTCTTTTAATAATTCTTCTCTATTTATTTAATTTTGCTTTCACTATATTTTCTTTTCTTTTTCCTCGGCGTTTCTTACATGTTCTCCTTTGATTCTCATTTTCCTTCCTTGCACCTCCGGTTTCTTTCTTAATCATATATATTCTTAGTTTTCCTCTTCTATTAACCTCCATCACGCATTCTTCATCGAATCATTTTTCCTTGTTTTTTGTGTTCCTATCCTCTGCTGTAACATGAAAATCTCATTAAAATAGCAAAATTTATATTGTATATACCACACATACTTCGTTGGACATGATTATAATGTAAATATTGTATTTACCTGGAATGCTATGTGAAAGGCCACTTCTCATCCAAATATACCGCCCAGGAATCTCATTTTTTTCGGTGCCTAACGCAATGTATTAAACATACTCAGTTATCGGATAGTAACCGCGATGTTGTGCCCCTTCCGTCTCTATATTCACCAGTTCGTAAGTTCAGTAGTTGGTGGTACCAAGTGTATTGCTATGTTTTATTCGTGATCCAAGAAAATATTATTACTGTCAACAACCAATAAATAAAGAAAAAATTGCTTCGTACACAAAACTAGGAATCTCTAAGAAATGATTTATATCATCACAAATTGAATCAAATGCTCAAAAATTGCCCCGTTTTTTGTTGACATTCGGTGTCTAACACACACCGAAAAAATTTGGTTTCCTATACTGAGAGAAATGTAGTAATAAGGCATACAATGTATTTGTAGTTAAGTATTTGCTAGAATATTGTGGTAATGAGTATCTTTTGTAGTACTACTTGAACAATATTTTTTTTTTACTACAAGTGTATGGCAATTTAGCTACAATTTTGTAGTACTTTTTTACTATAGTTTTATAGAGCTGTTTACTATAATGTGGAATACAGGCAGCCACTTCAAAAAACTACAATAATAGGGTATTTTCTAGTTACTTCGATAGTTGTTACTACAGTAACCGTTAATTCTGGTAGAATACACTACAATTGTAGTATAATTTGCTATACATTTCTCTCGGTGTAGGAGGTATGACACTGTGCAGCTTTGGCGTTGTAATTGCATTATCTTCACTGAATGTAAAGTTACTTAGAAAGGTACTGTGAGAGAATCGGATCAAAACAATATTAAGAAAAAGGAAAATGCTACAGTTCAAGCGGATTTATTGGTATTTTACCTATTCACAAATATTGCACCGTTTCGGTGCTCTTAACATGTACCTTTCTCAAGCTAAAAATTTTTAACTTTTGTTGAAACAATTGGGATATATCTAAAAAACATACCTCTATTGTGTTTTCGGTAACTATAGTCAAGTGTATAATAAAAAGTAACATGATACAGTTGTAATTGTCAATTGCAGTATGAAATAGATAACTGATGATTGAAGTTTTAGAACTGAAATTTGTTAAAATACGAACTTTAAACTGCTGTTCTTGCTGCAATGCTGGTGGACGGCCAACAAGGTGGATCTTAACATATATAGGTATTTTTATAGTGTTTCAGTTCCGCTTTTTTTTTGTACAAGCAGTTACAGGGGTATTTCAAAATTCTTTTTAAACCTGTCAAATAACTACAGAAATAAAATTAACATTGAAAACATTGATGTAATAAAAAGAATCTCATTATTTTGGAGTGTAGATAAAATTAGGTACAAATAACAATTTCCTAAATAATTAAAAATAATTAAAACTCTAGGTGCAAGAACAAGTGAACGTATAATTATCTATTAAAAAGGACACTGTTATAGTTGATCGAATCGTCTATATCAGATTAAAAATTGCAGGTTTTGTTGAAACATTTCAGAAAGTAATCTTTTTTTGTAGTTTGGTTCTATGTCTAAAATTATTGGGTTTGTAAAATCGAAACCGTGCTTCAAATCAATAAAGTGTGTTGCCAATTCTGTAGATCATTTTTTGACATACACATCGTATATGTGCTGTCGAATACGTTTCCCCAAATTTTGGCCACTTTGGCCAACATAGCAAACGTCGCAATTTTGACAGTTAATCTTATACATTTTAATTGTCTGCGATGTTCGTTTTATCTTTCAAAATATAGAAAACATTCATTTTGATTAAAGTATTTATGTTGTACAATATAAGCTTAGTATTATCATCCGAAAGGATTCTACTTACTTGTTGCGACAATCTTGGTATGTTAACCAAGCCACATAAAATCGTAATGGGGGTTATTTTTGGGTTACTGTGAATTGTAGATGTACCCGGGCAACGCTATAGTAACCTATTGACCAGATTAACTGGATAGTTATTGTTCATTAAATCTTTTTGAAGTTTTTTTGTTGAAATTCAAGGCCTGATAATGTTAAAATTTTTTGTTTCAAATTGTTAACGATATTTATTTTTTGAAACAACGGGTGATATGAATTATAATTTAAAATTATGTTTGAACTAGACGGTTTTGTATATAAATCATCTTTCCTAACAATTAAAACATCCAGAAAAGGTAGTGTATTGTTATATTCATTTTCAGTAGTAAACTTCAAACGGTTATGAACAGCATTAAAGTGATTTAATGAAATACTTTCTTTGTCGTGTGGTATAATCAAAAACGAATCATCTACGTATGTGGCGGTAAAAACGGGTTGAATTATAACTACTATTGCTTTAAATTACAAATTTGACTCCACTATAAAAAAACCAATAAAATAATTAGTATAGTAAGTTCGCTAGATTTTTGTTCCTTTGAAGTTTGCATAAATTAAAATCAAACGACGTTCTCATCATCATTTCTGAAGTCTAAAAGAATTGCTGGCCATGACTCTGTACCGAGTTTTCTAATACGTAAATGTGCTAATTGTTTCACTGTAACACTCACTCGAATTTTTAACTTATCTGTTAAACCAGGAGCATTTCCAAAGTTATGGAAAATTGCCAGAATAACACCAGTCTTTAAAAATGGCGACCTAACTCAGGTGGAAAATTACCGACCGATTGGTATTTTATCGAACTTTGCAAAGATTTTTGAGCACTTGATATATACTGAAGTCTCCAGATACGTCAAGCCCATTTTATCAGCATTTCAACATGGATTTCTTTCGGGTAGGTCCACTATTACTAACTTATTGTTAGTGACGATTACGCAATTTTTAAGTGAAGCATTGGATAAGAGACAGCAAGTCGACGTAATATATACAGACTTCTCCAAAGCTTGATATTATAGATCATACATTGCTAATTAAAAAACTTGGATGCTTTGGATTTTCAAATGACTTGATTCAGCTTCTGTCTTCGTACCTCAACGATAGATCTAGCTATATCTACTTCAACGGATTCTCGTCCAAATTATTTAAAATTCACACCGGTGTCCCTCAAGGTTCAAACTTGGAACCACTCTTATTTAACATCTTCGTCAACGATCTATTATCCTCATTAGACTGTAATGTGTTGGCGTATGCGGATGACTTGAAAATCTATAGACAAATAACGAATATCTGATGCAGATAGTTTACAAGATAGTCTGGAAAGCATACATAAGTGGTGTATGAACAATGGTCTATTACTAAACGTAAACAAATGTGCTGTTGTATCATACTCTAAGGTACGGAATCCTATACACAAAAATTACTACATAGGCAACAATCTGGTTTCACGCAAATTAACAATGAAGGACCTAGGAGTAATATTTGATGATCAATTTCTCTTTTCGGAACACATTTTCGCAGCATGCAGCGCAGCGTCTAAAACCCTAGGGTTTTTCTTCAGATCTTGCCGTTCGTTTACTACCACAGCTCCGCTAAAAACATTGTTCAATGCATTAATAAGAAGTAAACTGGAATATGCATCGGTTGTGTGGTATCCGATTTTCACGTACTTAAACCTAACATTAGAAAAGATACAGAAACGTTTTTTGAAATATCTGTCGTATAAATTAGATGGCACTTACCCTGCACAAAACTCAGATTACAACCAGCTATTACAAAGGCATCACTTCACATCGCTTTCTAGTCGTAGAGAACGTTATAGTGCACGATTTCTGTATAATCTATTAAATAATCAAAAAGGATTCATCGCATCTATTGGCGCTTATAGCAATAACAGTACCTGAACATAACACCCGCTTAACTGATCTTCTACGTATTCCTAGTTATAGAACGAACGCACTACTTAAGGCTCCTCTAACGCACATGACACGTAACCTTCATAAATACTATCCTGATCCTTTCCACTAATACTTTCATCCAGTTTTTCCTTCACTCACTTTTTCCTTTTACCTATTCACACTTTCTTGTTACTCATGTATATATATATTCAAATAGTAGCTCTGTACTTTTGAAAATTCAATGTATCTATTATATTTGCCCTGTAATTGGTTTTTGACTGTTGGACAATAAAGATGTATTATTATTATTATTATTATTATTATTATTATTATTATTATTATTATTATTATTATTATTATTATTATTATTATTATTATTATTATTATTATTATTATCATTATTTTGGCGTTGCAATTTATTCAAAATAATTAGTGTTTGCAGATGAAAGATTTTTAGACATTTTCAAACAGAGATGTAGCAATAATTAACCACAAAGATCCAACCGATTAATATCTACACAGTAGTTAAACTTTCTATTATTAAGTAGCTAAATTAATTTTTCGTGCAGCAGTGAAAGGACAGGCAAATTCGAAGATTGAGTAAGATGTTAATTTAATCCTCCCACCACCGCTAGTTCTTCATTACATTGTCTTTTGTCACTTCAGTAGACTGTTCTATTTCCTTCGGGCGCATCTACTACAGTGAATAATTTATTTCAGAACTTACTCTCGACTATCCTTCTCCTTGCGTTAGTAGTATGCGTAACCAACTTTTGGAATAATAAGGTACTTCTCTTATACATTTTTGTCATTTTCTTTGTATAATAATCTGTTTTATCGCCAATTTTTTCCCTACTATTTCGTGGTAGAATAAAGACAAGAAGATAATGAGATTTCAACAAATTAGAAAAAGCGTATTTATGTTATAGCCACTTGCAATTTTTTTTTTATTAGCACTTTGTAACAACACTACAAATTAATTGTTATTTTTTACGAGAGAAGACGCTTCTTAATCGAAGCTGTCACTCTTACAGACATTATTATATTTAGCAATTTTTTGATACGTCAGTGTATATACTTTGCTAATATTGTTAGTCTTCTTGCGTAAATCCTATCTCACCGGCACGTCATTTATCCTCTTATCTGCCCGAGTTTTATTGACAAGGTGGAGCGTTTGCACATACCGATCTGCTATGCTGGTTGAACAAGATTCGATCGATGTTTTTCTTGTATTACATACGTAACATCGCATAAATGTAGCTAAGTATTTTAAGCTTCTCTTGTCGTGCAATTAAACGTAATAGCAGCTCGCAAGTGTTTTTGAGAACCCATATAACTCTTTTTTTGTGTTATAAATAGATTATCACGCAAATAACTTATTTGTAAGACAAGCAATATGTTGGGTAACTAATTTTTATATCAATCAATAAATCAATTGGGTATTTTAGGAACATTTGGGATTTTTCTTTATTAGAAATGAGGCATATTTGTGCGTCCATTGAATTGTTCTATTCCAGTCCAGCATTAGCAAATATCTTTAGCATTGAAATCTATAATTTTCATTGGAATTTTCGGCGTATGATTAAAATTATGCCCACGGCAAGGAATCGAACCTCGCATCTTCTGCTTGCCGAGTAGGCGTGTTAACCACTACACCACGAGGACTATGTAAGGATCGTTCACTCTTCAATACCTAGTTGCTATTATTTTATCTGTTAATACATCGTAATATTTCGACAGACAATTTTTTATTTTACATGCCAAGTACACTAATTCAATTAATATATGTACACCTCTGTTCAATGAAAAAGCGTACAGCTACATTTTAGCTGTGTAATTTAATCTTTAATTGTTGATTTCACAAAATATTCGTCGCTGTCAGTATTGTCACTGTCACAAAATATATTTTGAATTTGAATAACATTAATTAATTATATCATTTTTGAAGTTCGGAATGCCACCTCAATTAAGTAATATTCAAAAAGCACAAATTGTGGCCAAACTTGAATATGGATGGTCAATCCGCATGTTGGCGGCAGATTTAGGTGTGAATAAGAGTACTATACTGGAAATTAAAAAAAGGTTTGATCTGGAACAAACATTTAGTCGGAAAGTCGGTTCTGGTGCAAAACGAATTTCAAACGACGTCCGGCTCTTGTTAACTTCATTCTGACTGCAGAAGCAAAACAGGGTAGAATTTTATTTGCCTTAAATCATCTAAACCGGGATGCCGAGTTTTGGAACAGAGTTGTGTTTACTGATGAAAAGGTCTTCAAATAATCGATTGCCTTTACATATGGTTGATAACAAACCATGGTATTGTCTGTCCAACTTTAGTCTGCCTCCGCTCCTATAATATTTTATTTTGTCCAAATAATTCAACCTCAAAGCGTGAATATCAGTATTCTCTATTAGCAACCCCCGATTGTTCTTAGTTTTTCTTCACTTGAAGCCAAGTTTTTTAATAATTGTATGCAGGGAGGTACGTTTTCCCGAAAAACCGTATTCCGCACTTAATTTTTCTTGTAAGTGAGACAGAGTAACTCGACAATGTTCGGTTTTGTGGAAATTATAAATCATGTTTCTAATGTCCATTTGTTCCCATAGCGGTATGTTGGTTTTTGTGCATGTTCTTTTGCGTTTTTTAGGAGAAGTGAATTTTACTTCACCATCACTATTCTTTTTAGCTTGCGAATCGACACCTTCGCTTAAGATTTTCTTTATAGTAGCTAGAGAGGGTTTTTTAGTTCTGTTTTATTTTCATTTGGAAATATGGTCTTATGACGTTATACGTTAAACACAATACCCTTCGACTGGGAATTCCTTTCTTTTATTTTTCGCTTCCATTTATTTCTTTTAATACGATATTGCACTTTAAATGCACATACATTCACAAAGATACACGCTACGTAAATCGACTGCAAACCACGATATGTATTTAAAGACTAACCGCACCCTGTTACAGTGAACGCCGTGCCGTCTATGTGTATCCTACTCAGATGTCGAGTGCGGTTTGTTCCAAGAGACGACGTAGCGGCCTTCTAGGAATTCTGGCTCAACAAATTTCGTTCCGATATAAATCTAGCATTCGTACCTCGAATGTAGACCGTCACTACCGATACTAGAAGGCCTTACAGCTCTTCGATGATGTCACGCTGTTTAGGGGATGCATCGCCATGCACGATATTAGCCTAAGCGGTAAAGGAATGGTTTTTTTTTGCATTCCTTTTTTAAGTTTTGAAGGGCCTTCGGGTTAAAGAGGATGCCAGTCCTCAGCTGAGCTCTTCTTCGCAGCCCATTCGATTTTATTTTGGAAAAACCGTAATCGAGCACCATTTTGGTGAAAGATGTACCTATTTGTGGTGGATACTTCGACTAATTATTATTATTTGTAATTGTACATGTATTTGGATGAAACTAAGATTGAATTGATACATTAATTGTAATTTTATTCCAAACACTTACAGATATGCTATTTAACCAAGGTCTTTAATTTCCTATTATGTGGTGTTTTACCTAATCTATCCTTCCTATTACGTCGTGTTTTACCTAATCTATCATTACTTTTCCCACAATCATTTTAAGTAGGGTATTTGTAGAACAAGTTATTATAATTGTTGCAATACGTTCATTGCTGTGAATATAACATTTACATATATCAGTATCCAAAAAGACTACGTTCGGTGATATAATTTAAAATATATTGTATTAAAATACTATAGAACGTTTATTACACACATTTAAAAGCATCTTTTCGTGTTCAAAAATAATTTTGTTAAATATAACGTAAGAATATAAAACTATTTGAACAGTAACATCTTCACGTTTTTTGTCAAATACAACGGACAGTTAGGGAATTGAGTTGAAATTCAATAAATCGCGGCGTGTAAAGCGGAGAACACATATACGCGATCAGATGCACAGATCGCGTGAAGAACATCATACAGCAAATGGCATATCGGGACCTCTGCTTCTTACAATTGCAATCGCCAACGCTATCGCTGTCGCGGTCGTGGTCGTGATCGCGTATATGTGTTCCTCGCTTAAAACAGGCTTTAGAGTAAGGCACTATATGTTGGGGATTATTGAGCATTACGTACACTTCAAGCGTCCGCAGCAAACTAAATACTTACTTTGTTTAGGATAGAATGCCGTTACATAATAATATACGAAAAAAAATGTACAAATGAGGATAGATTAGACTTCCTTATGTGTATATATACAATTTAAAATATTGAAATGCCATTACCTTCCACAGAGACACACTGAAGAGCTGTAAACAGAGAAACGCGTCTGTGTATGGTGGATGGGTGACGGCTTTTATGATTCAATATACGAAATAGTTGGTTAAAGTCAACAGAAGTTACATTTCCAAGAATTGAAGGGGGGTGGCAGATACTTTTGGCCAGGACTGTAAAAATGGAATAGTAAATGTAAAAAAATCGCACTCTAATGTAAAAAGCTTTGAATATTTTATGCATTTTTAAACATTTTGTTAAATACGACATTCTGATTTGATTAATAGATATTAAAGAAAGTGTTTCATTTCTTCTGTTGTAAAGACTTTACTAACCCTTTTGATAAGAAATTGCCTGACAGTCAAATACTTTACTTACTATAATATTTCTTAAAATTTAACTTGCATACTTCCCTACTATTATCCCTACACATAGATGAAAATTATTGTAAATAATTTGTCGATAAGTTATATACATCTATTAATTACATACGATTACCATCAGATAAGATTACTAACGCTATATCCCGTTGTTACTATTTATTGTTTCAGTTTATCAAGCATATGTAACTCCTAGTTATACGTAACAGTTGCTGTTATTTGGACTTTTTCCTGGAAATATCTGGATGGTAGTAATATAATGCGTAAATATGCGTAGAATTAAAAAGATAGCTGCACAATTATAAGTGTGCAAATATGGTGTAAATCGAAAATGTTTTGGTGTTTGGTGCTTTTTGGTGTTTATTCAAATGGTTGTGTGTGTAATTTATATACGCAGAGAAACGTATATAAACGATTTTTTAAACTTATAGTTATAGTTTCACCGATCCTTGAATATGTAGCTGTTGAAAAATAAATAATATCTTCTTTTAAAAAGTGTACAGAGTACTCACAAACAAAACATACAAAACAGCTGATGCCACAGTTTTTAGGTTATCTCGTTTTATTCGTTTCAGAAAAGGTTTTATCTACACAGTATTTTTTAAAATAAAACCAATATAATTTGGATAAACCAATTCAAAACGTAAGAAAGGATCTGAACGTGTGAATGATCGACGACCTACTTCAAAATACGTCACAGCCTGCTGACGTCAAAGCGCTCAGGCCTTATGTATCGGAAGTAACGATCTAGTCCGTGGGAAAAATAATGTTCTAGTTTACCTGTTGATCATTTCTTTGTGACAGACTGTGTAACCTTCCGTAACCTGTAACAAATTATCTCGTGTTTAGAACATGTGTTCTGTTTCATCGTCAAATCGAAATCGTTGTTGGGTATCGTCTATTATGTGTATGTACATATCGTTTTTATGATATAGTATTAGGATCCTTTCTTTTTTATTTTTTGGAATTCATTTTGTTTTAGGTGTAATCTTTTGGTGTGTAGTATTACAATGCATATACATACATAGGTGTAAAATTACTTTGTTTATGGTCACGTTGATATTTTTCTTTTAAGCCTGTATGTTACGGTCTACAATTCGATATATAATTAAATGTAAGCTTTTTTATAGGAATATTATACATCGTTACAAACATACCTTTTAGCAAATTATGTATATAATTTGGTATATATCTTTCCGTTGCTTTAATAAATGTGTTAGTATGCATAATAACCGGGTATTATACACAATAACCAATAATAATAATAGTGTAATAATATCTATGAAATTTATTATTTTAACTGGTTATTTTACATACAACCCAAACCCTCTTGGCTAAGGTGATAAATTACAATATTTGGGAAGTACGGAATTTTCATCAGTGCTTGTGAAATAATAAGACAATGTTTTATTCGATGAAAAAATGTTTTATTCTTACCATTTGTAAACAAACAACCTTCTACTTGTTAGAACTGTCATGGTATTTCGAATTACAGAGTAACTGCTTCTTGCAGCTACATCTTCCTGAAAGACATTTTCTCTTGCAGTTACATCTCTTGAAACCTTGACCACCTGTGATTGAAGATTTCCTGGCACACCCACGAAGAGTCACAATTACATCTGGAACTTCTTGTGAAGTGAAATTCTCCTTACAAATGACAAACTGGTTCCTAGTATACTTTTGAGCCAATCGTCATTCCTTAGTGCCAATCTCATACATCGTGCCATCAGCATCCATCTGCAGAATGACCACAAAAATGTTCCTGGAGTCACTTCTTCCCTGTAAACATCAGGAACCCGTATTTTTACAGTATCTCCAATCTTGCGTCTTGGAAACTTCGATTCAGACATTAGCCTCAAATTTTTTGCCTAGCACTGCAATGCACTTATGGCATTTTTCCTCTTCTTTTTAATAATGTTGATTTTGTCTGAAATCAATTCTCCCCTGACTATCTCCGTCCTCTGTTTGTCCATCTTCCTTTTCACCATTCTCTATTATTTCCCCATCTTCTTCGCCACCATTCTCTGTTACTTCCCTATCTTCTTCGCCACCATTCTTTGTTTGACCATCTTCATCTCGTACTAAAGCACCTGAAGAAAAGTCGATTAAGATTTCCAGATCTTCTTCAGATTCCAGGTTTCTGATGACATCAGTAGAAAGTGATGATGTTGTAAGACCGACTTTTGCTGGAACCCCAAACATGGCCTCATATGGGTTGCAATTTATGCCTTCATGATGAGCTCTATTCTTCATGAATTGAACAAATCTCAGACCCTCAGACCAGTGTGGAGTTTGGTTTATTTCCGTCCAAGTCGTCAGCATGTCTCGGCTTTCTATGAACTATCTTCAATTCACTCCACATTTCGCATTCTTCTTGAATAATGTGATTGCAGAATTCACGGCCATTATCACTTTGCAGTATGCTAGGAGCGCCTAAAATTGTGAAAATATCAAGCAGGTTATGTGCAACTTCCTCTACTCTTTTGCTTTTCAAACGCCGCAACTGTACAAATTTCGTAACGTAATCCTGATAAACGAGGGTGAATTTGTAGTCATAGTCAGGCTGACTCTGCATGTCAATTAAATCAACCTGACATCTTGAGTTCAACAATCATTTAATAAACCACATTTTAAGAATGAAACTGAGGACAGGGAGGAAGACACTGTATTAGAGAAAGACATGAGAAATAATGAAAGTGATGTTGTGAATAAAGAAAGGAGAGGCAGACAGAAAGGAGTATGATCAAATTAGCAAGTAAATATGAAGATTTTGAAATGTATTGAATTTGTTAATTTAATATTGTTAAGCAACAAGAAATGTGTTTGCATGTGTAAAGTGTAAGAATAAAGTTATAAATAAAATAAGTTCAAACGCACAGTGACTCTAAATTATCACCACAATATAAATATATAAAAACACTATGTATATTCAGATCTTTAAAAGGTTTAAATTACACTAATAGCTTTGTGTTAGTCCCATTAATGTAATTAATAACAGACAAGATGGATTGGTACGCTGAAAGTGATGAAATTATAACATACAAAGGGATCAATTAATAAATTAGCTACCATTTATAATTTTGCTCAGATATTAGACGTTCATACTGCAATATTTAGCTAGCAGATATACACAGTTATATTGATTGTTAATCTATCAAAGTCTAAGTTAGCACTAGATTATTTACAGATTAGTCATACACACAAAATCTATGATAATTTTGCGGATTTATTTGGTCGTCGACATCCACACCAACACGTTATTCTCCTCTAATTACGTGCATATGTATCAATCCTGTAATGAATTGAATTATCTGAGTATACCCTGAGATATATGGAAACCATATGGACGTGATCGTAATCTACCACTGAGTTAATCTCCGATAACGAACGTATTGCAGGCTCGTCCCATAGAATGGAAGATAGACGTGAAATCTGTAGCTTGCTGATATAATCTACCAACACACGCACATAAATCCCGAGCATTGCATGTATGTTATACGACCACATTGGACGTATTTTTAGATCGAAAAAAGCTATAATTACACACCTTTGATGGGAAAGATAGAGACGCACACTTCAATAAGCACGTCCTTCATCCTACCTAAATATTTCAATCGGCGACGGACGAACGCCCCGATATAATGGAAAAAATGCCGTACAGAATGGCTAGACCTAAATGTATTTCACGTGAACGTCTCTTAAGTTAAAGGTAACGTGACACCGTATCAACATAATATAGCTTTTGACGCGTAAATAGGCTATTTTAGATTAGATACATCTGCGAAAAGTAAAAGGAGAATATAAAAAATAGGTTATATAACGTTTCCTTTTATCGATTTGTTTAAAAAAATTGTGTCACAAAACTATTTTTATCTCATGTAGTATAATAATTTAGTATTACAGTGTAACCTCCTTTAACGGACACCTTTGTTTAACGGACATTTAGTAATCCCCGAATGTGCTACATTAAGCTTATGTTAACGTGTATCTCTGTGCCGGGTGTCCCATGAGATTGCCACAGCTATGTTGCTCAAGTAATTTCAATTCAGAAATGTTTAATTAGGAGATGCCTGGAGCTCTAACGTAACTCAGCTACGTACAAGCATTTGAAGTTTTTTTTTTATTCAGAAAATCCCGAAAACAACTTGTTGCTGGGATTCTGGATGCCGCAGAAAATATTCATGCTTGAGACTGTTAGCAAAGCCACCTGTTCAGTTCTGAGAAGAGCTCGAATGTGTATACAGCAATTGAGTGACGTTTTTGCCTCTTTCTGCGAAAGATACATAAATAATCCACAGTTATGTTTAATTTTTCAAAGGCTTCTTTTTGTTGCGGTCATTTACGTATGTACAAACTTTATAAATGAGTTTAATGCAAATAAATTTACCTTTATGATGCATTTTTATATACAGATGTCTCGATCTTCTTGAATCGTAGAATTGTGCTTACTGTATAAATGGTAGAAGGCCAAAATTTTCAGTTACTGTAATAGACACAATATACTATCTTTTAAAAATATTTCTGGACATACAATGTGGTCAATAAGCAGCGAACCCAGGCCCTACCTTGTTATTTTAAAAAGAACACCTATATTTTATTTCATTTTAGTTTCATCTAGCAATAAACAAACGTGGTATGGTTTTCACATGTCTATTTCTAGCAGATTTTGATATACTTATAATTTTATTTTCAATCTCCTAAATGAAGACATATCTATTTCCTTAAAAAATTCGGTGTGCAAATACAATTTAGCGTAAGGTTTTATGAGATTAAATTAGCCACTTGGCACTAGCTAGACATGACTGTTCAGGATTGAACACCAAATTTTGCCGAATTCAAGCACCAGAAATGTAATTTTTTGAAATAGCGCCATATATTTTTTCTGTATCCACCGGATAGGAAACTTATCTCTAATATTTTTGTGTAACGATGTATATCTCTAATATTGAAAGTAAAAGAGATATTTTTACAGTTGAATGCGAGTCCTATGTTTGGAGATTGCATTCAAATGATTTCTGGTGTTAGTATGACAACAGTAAACAAGACATACTGACACTGCCGCTGTTAACTGTTGATTCGAAATTTTATGCCTAAGTAGCTATTAGTGTAGACGAAAGACATTTTTTGGCCAGCGAAGCATTTTCTATATTTTAATAGATTTCTTTTTAAAAAGGGAGATCAGAATGATATGAGCAATTATCGTCCTATTTGCATTTTATCAGTCTTTTCTAAGCTGTATGAAACTATAGTTAATATCAGAATAATAAACTATTTCCATCGTTTTCGATTGCTAAATGAGAATCAACACGGTTTTACTCCAGGTAAATCTACTGACACTGCTCTTTTTAGTTTCATAACTCGTCTATATCATAACTCTGATAATGGAGTGCCTTGCTTGAGTATGCTGATAGATCTTTCTAAAGCATTCGATTGTGTGGATCACTCTCTTCTGCTCTACAAACTTGAGAAGTATGGGTCAATGGTGTTTGTTTAAAGTGGTTCCAATCTTACCTTTCAATGAGAACACAATATGTTAGCGGTAGCAATTGCGTCTCGGGTGGTAGGATTGTGGAGAGAGGCGTCCCACAGGGATCGGTACTGGGACCAACCTTGTTCCTACTTTTCGTCAACGATCTTCTTAATTGCCTGAGTAATGCGGCTGCTGTGACATTATATGCCGACGACATCAATATAATTGTCTCCATGCCAAACACCAGCGATCTCTTCATAGCAGCTAGTTCGATTTTTGATGACATCAGTAACTGGATGAATGCAAATAAATTGGTTTTAAATGCCAACAAATCCAGCTGTATGCTCTTCTTTAATAAGAGGAAATACGGAATCGACCAACTCAACTTGGCCAGCTCTGATTTTGAATTGGTTAGTACATCTAGGTTGCTTGGCCTCGTTATAGATGAGAATTTAAAATGGTCTAATCATGTAGAGCAGCTATGTCCTAAGCTAGCGAGGTCATGTTATGCGCTTTACCAATCGAAAAGATCATGTAGTGACTTCACCGTTAAATCTTTTTACTATTCGGAATTTTATTCAAGGATGCGCTACGGAATTATACATTGGGGCTCTTGCGTTGACGCAGATCGTATTTTTATTTTACAAAAAAGAGCGATTAGAACACTATTTGGTTTGAGACAGAGGGATTCTTGTAAAGAGGTTTTTAGATGTGTACGTCTTGGAAGTACTGTGTTTTGTTTTTAAATTTCGTGACTTTTAATGTGAGTTTGCCACACCCTTATGGTACTAGAAACAGGAAAAACTATCTGTTGCCACCTTCACACAAAACATCAACCTTTCAAAGAAGTCTTATGTTCATGGGAACGAAATTGTTCAATGTTTTGCCTAACGAAATGAAAGACTATCCTATTGTGTACATTTTTAAGCGAAAACTAAAGTTATGTCTCCTCCAAGTTGATGCTTACTCAATTCAAGACTTTATCGATTTCCTTGATTAGGTGGTAACTATATATTATATTTTTTTTTCTTGTACATCTGTTACCAGTTTGTACTAAGGAATAAAGAGTACTATTACTACTACTACTATGTAGGGTGTTTGGATGTGTTATCCACCATAGTTGTCACTAAGATAAGAAAAAAGACACTAAATACAGGTTTGACAATGGATTGTTTGAGAAATAGAATTGATTTAGAGAGGGCATAATTTGTGCGTTTATCTGGTTTAGACCATGTTGTTTCTTGCTTTTTATTTCTCATTTACGAAGGTTGACTGAAAAAATTTGAAGCCTCAACAACATGAACATAGCGTTAACCGTCAAAATTACTCTGCGCATGAGTTGAAAAAAAAAGTTGGACGCTCAATTGTCTAACAGTCGTTATAAGCATCACGAAAGTCATATATTGACTAAAGATTTTAGCATGAAAAAGCTAACAGCGCACTCAGGATTAAAAACGCTTTGAAATGAACCCTTCCAAAGCCCTGTTGAATCAGTTCAAGCAAAATAAGTCCCAACTTTGGCATCGAATAATAACTGTAAATGATGCTTGAATACACCAGTACACTCCTGAAGCCAAGGCACAGTAGAAACAGTGAACTGCGAAAGGTGAATCGGCTTTGAAGAAGGCGCCATGGAATTGTGTTAATCGTATATTTTGTAAAAGGAAAAATAATAACGGAGGCATACTATGCATCATTACTTGACAAATTGAAGACAGAAATTGCGGAAAAACGGCTGCATTTGAAGGAAAATAAAGTTTTGTTTTCCCAAGACAACGACAAGTCTCACACTTCACTGGTCGCTATGGCAAAAATTCACGAATTGATTGACCACCCACCTTATTCACCAGATTTGGTCCCTAGCAACTTTTTCCCGTTTCCTTGGCCCAAAGTTACGCTTGGAGGACAAAGATTCTCGTCGAATTAAGAGGTCCTCATTTTGCAGAACAAGATCCCAACTAGTACTTGGACGGTCAAAATTTAGGTTAAAGAGATGGGAGCATCGCTAGGAAAAGTGTATAGATTTAAAAAAAAGACTACGTTGTGATATACTGACTTTAACAAAAAATACTCTTAATTTGGAGGATTTGACTTAAGAAACAACTGTATTCTTATCATATTCAAAGTGTGAAAGTACCTACTGCTTTCGATTCAATTTTGCGAACTGTGTTGGGACTCGGCGAAAATCCATCCTTCCTATTCGTATTTTACTTGCTGACTAAGCTGTTTTCACTAAATACAGCATTATCAAAGGGAAGGGATAATGTCCAGTTCTAGTGGTGTGAATGGTAGATGGATAAACCTGATAGAAGTCCATTTGCTTGACCATCGACATCGTCTGACTTGAATCACCGGCACCTTTTATTTGGATTTGCTTAAAATAAATATCAGACCTTTTGCGTGTTAATTTGTTATACTGTTAATTATTACGTTCCGTTTTCCAGTACAGACAAACATTTACCTCCTCTCCTGAATCTATTGAGACAAGTACGGCATGCTGGCCATGCATAAGCGACGGCAACTTATAGAACTTAAAATGAGATTCAGAAAGTAAAATTTTTCCAAATGCATTATTCAGATTCATATTTTGAATCGTAAATTTTACGTTTTATCTTTAAAATGCGTATTTTAAGTTTAACTAAAGATGTACGTATAATTACTTCGACATAAAACGTCTTTTACAAGCCCAAATGAAGAATATTTTCCCATAATAACCGAGTTGAAAGCCTCGTGTCCCGAACGACAAAGTTTCCCCCAAGAAAAACTCCCGCGACAATAACAATGAGTGACGTAAATGTTAGCCGAAAGCAGCTCACCTCATGTCGGAAAAGTTTCTTTCATTATTGTCGAAATTCGTCACCAAGTTGTTCCAAGGAATCTTCCTTCTTTAAGGAACATCGCTGCCGATAGCTGGTTCAAATTTAATTTTGGAATTCTTTTTCGCGAAAGCTTACGATCGTAAGCCCCGTTCTGTCGGGTATTTTTAAATGAATATGCAATAAAAATTTATAAGGATGATGAGTATATGCAAGTTTACGGAGGAAATATTATTTTTACGGGTTTTCCTTTAATCGTTCTCTGAAAAATTATAGCGAACGAAAAATTTTATTCATGCAAAATAGATTTTGTTCTTTAGGGTGACGTACAAGTACGGTTGTAAACCAGAATAAACGTTCTATTTATTCAGGGAACTTAAAAAAAGATTATACAGAGCAAGCAAAAAACAAATATCCTTAAACCTTTTATTATGGTACAATTTGATTTCGATTTCTTTTAGCGATATCATGGTTCAAGTCTTGAAATTTTCCTGAGAAACGCCGGACTTCTAAGGAAAATACGAGGGATGATTGTAAAATAAGGTTCCCATATTTTTTAAAAATAAACAGCATTCTTTATTTCCTTAACATTACACATCGTTTTAAAGGTAAAAACTTAAGCTATTTTTCGATATAATCGCCATTTCTATCCAAACATTTTTGCAGACGGTGCTCCAACTTCTGTATCCCCATGTCGTAAAATTCTGCCGCCAGTCAAAATCTTTTCAATTGTGGTGTTGGAAATCTTAGGAATCCGAAGAGCGAGTTGACGAATGGTGACCCTCCGATCTTCAAGCAGTATGCTCTTGACCTTTTCAACGATTTCCTCTGAAACTGATGGTCTTCCGCTCCGCTCTTCATCGTGAATTTCCGTCCGACCTCCAGTGAATTCCCTACACCATTTGCGGACGTGTTAAACAGCTATACACTTTTCTCCATAAACTTCGGTTAATTGACGATGAATGTCTATAGGTGAAACCCCTTTCACGTTTAAAAAATGTATCACAGCGCGAATTTCGAGCGGCGATCGGGAGTTCCATTTGGGACGGCTGCTTAGCCAACACTGAGCGGCGTAGCGAGACGGGAGTGGTACGTATATAGAGTTGGAGAGCTGCTGCACACGCCAATGTTGTCGGATTTCGCCTAACACGTCTTATTGCTGCTGTAGGGCTTTGGGAACCTTATTTTACGATCATCCCTGATGTATTATACATTAAACAAAATAGTTAATAAATTACAGAAAAAAAGTCAAATCAAGAGTACCTATAAAACCCAATAATACTGTTCCAATACTGTTATATCCAGCGATATTTGGCTTACAAATAGAAAAACAGAAAGTATTGTAAATGCCGTAGAAATGAAATACTTAACGGGTAGAGGGGAACGCGAGGGCGGTGGGACACAAGAATTGACGGAATAAAAAATGACATTATAAGGGAAAACCTCACACAAAGACCCATAACATATTGAAAACTGACAGAGGAAAACATGAGGATAATGAGTAAGTGGAGGAAATAGAGTAGAGGACTGGGACAGAGGAAAAAACTAACAGGGAACCAGAAGAAGAGCATTCCAACGCTCCATTTAGACATAAAGAGATCAGTGAAAAAGTAGAAGAAGGAGAAGGGACTGAAGAAGAAAGAGAAGAAAAAGAAGAAGGAAAAGGAAAAGATGAAGAAGAAGAGACAGAAGGAGAAGAAGAAGGGAAAGAAGAGGAAGAAGAGGAAGAAAGTGGAAGAAAGGGAATAATAGGAAGAAGAGGAGGAAGAGGAAGAAAAACGAATCATATGAATACCTCATTTATTAAATAGAGATACAATAAGAAAGATGCGAACGTGTTCATGAACAAATCGTGTAGTTATACAAGGACGGAATGGTAAATACCTGTGGCAAGGAAGACAGCGCAATTATTTTGCTTTCAATAAATTTATTTCTCGTCATAATCTCCTTGTAGCTCTATACACTTAGTCCAGCGATGTTCCAACATTTTTAAGCCTTCCAAACTCAGCAAAAGAGGCCTCTGTTTCGGCAATGACCTCTTCATTAGACGTGAACCGCTTTCCGCCAAACCATTTTTTCAAGTTTGGAACAAGAAAGAAGTTCCAAGGGGCCAAATACGGCGAATGTGGTAGATTTCTGATATTATCAACGGGGTATCATCTCCGGTTTAATTGGAAGTCGCATCAACTTTCGTATTTTAAATCGAATGCCATATTTTTTGATTGCTTATCTGATAGAAATTTTTTTTCTCTTTTCAATTATATCATACGTGTACACATTCCCTTCGATAGTATTCTCAAAATTAATTCAAATGTTTAAGAGGTTTAAAAAATTTGTAATCTTAGTAGTAGTAGTGGTTTTCATGTAGCAACCGCTGGCGCTGTGTGTGCCTATTGTATAAGAAATTGGTTATCTTCGATGCATACAGCGATTGCTACATAAAAACCAAAGTCTACTAAGATGCAGATTTTTTAAAACCTTTTAAACTTTTGAATTGCTGGTATGATTGTGAGTACATGCCTAGGAAATTTACTGGGGTGGGTAAACTGCAGCTGGTATTCCTATGAGCATTGATCTAGAAGATTTGCTGGGGTGAATAAACTGCAGCTGGTATGCCTGTGAGTATAAACCTAGAAAATTTGCTGGAGTGGGTAAACTACAACTGGTATGCCCGTGAGTATAGACCTAGAAAATTTGCTGGAGTGGGTAAACTGCAGCTGGTATCCCTATGAGCATTGATCTAGAAAATATGCCTGGATGGATAAACTATAGCTGGTATCCCTATGTGCGTACTTGAAAATTGTCTCTTACCCAAACCCTTGAGGTTTGGGCTTTTTAGCTAGTTGAAAGGAATATGCACAGAAATATTTTTCTCAGGAAGAAATTGTTAAATTTTTGTATTTTCTTTAAATTTGTTAAATTTCTACACTTTTGCGGATTCGGGAGTATTCCTTGGTACTCTTGCAGCAATTCTTTTATGAATTTTGAAGTAAATTGATCGAAATTAACGAATTTTTAGAATTAAAAACACTAACTAACATTGAATTCCAATTATGCTGTCATACAAACAGTCTGTTTATTATGATATTTACAGGAATCTGCCTGCTTTAACCTAGAACTTCTTTTTCTTTGAAATTATACTATAATTTCACTATCGAACACTTTAAATTGAAACCGTAGTCAAAACACTAGTTAACTTAACGAAAGTCTAACCAGAATTAATGAATTTTTGGCGTCCCTGTATTCCGTTATTTAATCGCGATAGCGATTGTTTCATTCCGCAGCAAATTTTAATGATTTTTGTCCAAATATAAATTTTATGATGCATTTCGATGAATGGAAGTTATTTACAGAAATAGCATAAGAGAATGAATGTGGTAACGCTACCAGATGACTGAAATTAGACGACTCTATTATCGAAAGAACCACTGACAACGTAAATATGACGAATTTTATTGACGATTTACTTAATAACATAACATTAGGACAGAGATTTAATTTACGGAATGATGTTTGAAATACCTTTGAATATACCCTGTTGTTTGTTTTAGAAGAATTTTACATTAATTTTGACGACTTGCAAATGAAAAAAATGCCCAGAAAATGGAGTTTTATCTACGTTACCCTAAGATCGTCGTTATCTGGACTTACATAACATTTGTAGTAGCCCCGCTAAAAATTACCTTTTTACCCGCTAGAGGGACTTCTCATTACTGTTGGGTGGCTATCCTGAATACCCTATATGTCTGAAATTGACAGCTGATATTCCCATTGTAGATATTGAACATTTCAGTACATGTATGATATCATTAAAAAGAGAAAAGAAATTTCCATCGGATAGGAAATAAAAAAGTATGGCGTTCTATTTAAAATACGAAAGTTCATGCGACTTCCCGTTAAACCGGAAATGATAACTCGTTGGTAATATCAGAACAATTTTAATTTCTAACTTCGTAATATGCGAAAAAGAATTAAATCAATACCTTTTTTAACAACAAAGACATTTTACTAGAACAGGTACGCCGAATCACCCAGCATGTTATTAAAAGTGTTATACTAGGAGAAGTAATAATTTTGCGAATATGAGAAGAATATAAGGGAGAAATAATAGAAATCTCACAGAACACGTTTTCTTTTCCCTATTTTCATTTGTACTAAATTTTAAATATCCAGATACTTCTTATTTATGTTTCATTTTCCCTGAAGTTATACAAATGCAAACAAACCCGTTTCAGAAGATACACAACGGAAAAGAAGATCTTCCGTTTTCGTTTTAAAAATCCATGAAGGGTATTACACAATATCTTCCGAGAAATATATTCATACCACGAATTTATTTTAGAATTCCCGAAATCATTTAAATACTATTCTTTTGTGTTATACCTTGTTCTGAATGTCATATCTCACGCACCCCAAATCATATAGATAACTGTATCTTGTGCATAATTTTAATATAAATTACGTTTGTTAGATAAAAATGCTAACCTCTGCCGTTGGAACACTCAATTGATATAAATGTCTGCTTCGGGAATGTATCAAAAAGTATCTTTTCTTAAGTAATGGAATACGGTAGTTGCCATGAACTCCAGAGAAATTATAATCTGTAAAAGTTAGCGGCGGTCCGTGACATTTTGATAAGGGGGGCGCGATTGTAAAAAAAATATGAAAAAGTGTAACCTTTACCTTGCAATGATTGTTGAAAAAAAGAAGGAATTGCTGACAGATTATTAAAAAGTACTTGCACTTGCAATGGTGGGTATAATAATTAATAACCTGGACAAATATGCGGTAACAGGCGTGGCGAGCGCAAGAAAGTTAGGTAAGAAGGTAAGAAATAAATTATAAAACGTGCCGAAACACTTACCGTTTTAAAAGTCTTCCGTGAAATCACAAACTGGGTAACATCTGTTAAATATTTGAATCATTAGATATATTTCAACAGCTGTTTCGGTCAAGTGAGTACGACGTGCGGAATAAATGTTTTTTAATGACGAAAACGACCGTTCGACATCTAGCGATGTTATATTTGCATATTTAAAATAATCTTTGAAACAACTTAATGCATCTTCACATGCACCTTCGCAAATTTGTCTTAATATAAGAAAATCGGAGTGTTTCTCTAAAACACTTTCAAATTTTCGTATTACACACCAATTTGTTTCGCCTTCTACAGCGCATAACTGTGCCTGAACATCATTTACAATTTGAACAGCATCCACTCGCGACATCGAAACATTTTGTAATTTTTCTCTTTTAACCTGACTATCTTGAAATATTTCCTGACTTTTCTTGATTACTGTAGTTTCTGTCGGATTGAATTTTAAAATTACCTTCTTTACTTGATCAAAATATTTGTTATAGTAAAACGCAGCCTGCAACCAACGTGTAACTATCGGCTATGGTGGTTCGGGTAAATCAGGACACAGTTTGTGAAATAGGCGGGTACGTTTCGGGGACTTTAGAAACACTACCTTTGTACTAGCAATCAATGCATTTACTAGTGGAAAACATGTAGGAATCGTTTGTGCCGCAAGATTTAGAGTATGGATTTTACATGTTACATGTAAAAAGTTAACACTGTGTTCTTTAAGAGATAGGTCTAAAGAACGCATGTTTGCGGCACCATCACTCGTAAACTTTAAAAGTTGCTTAGTTGAAACTTCAAATTTGTTCAATGAGTTCAACACCACCTTTAAAACCTCATCGGCAGTACAATTTACTACATATACTAAACGACAACACTCTTTCTCGTGGCAAGAATTCGACTAGGCGCGGAAATTCTGCGTCCCAAATGCATATATACAGGCGTGCCATAGCAACCAGGGCCGTGATTTCTTCACGACCCGAATATTTCATTGTGCGTTGTAACTATGATATAAGGTACAATTCATTTCACAATATTGATCACGGAATAAATAAGCCACGGAAGCCGTAGGATATTCAAACTGTATTTTCGCAATAATTACCTAATATAAATTTGAATAATTTTGTTTACTAGGGCGCGCGACCTTATGGACACGCCGCCTCCGGTGAAGGTAATTTTTTGGTAATTAAAGAGTGAATCTAATTATATTGAAAAAATAAGCGAAATTAGTTATACATACATAATTAATATTAAGCATTTCAATTTTTATTATTTATTTTTACATTTAATATTCAAAAAAAAAGTACTAATTTTATTTGTGATGAGGATACTCTGATTAGAAGATATTCAACTAAAACAAAAATGTCATTACACTCGATGTCAGGGAATTTAAACCGGCATCGGCATCCGAATTAAAAGCCAAATATTCATTAGCCTACGCAGATATTTGACGCATTATCGAAATTTCTTCAAATTTAATTAAAGCTACGCGTAACAAAATACGTCGACAACCGATATTTTTAATGAAATGCCAGTTGTATGGAAACAGGTGTGTTTGAAGGTATCTGAAGAGATAAAATTTCTTAAATATTGCTTAACATAACATAAAATAAATTTTCTGTTAAGTTAATTTTAGCTGCGTTCTTTAAATTTTCGAAGGGGAGGAATTTAATAACGACATGGTAGTGATAATTCATGGAAAGACTTGCAGTTTACTAGAGGAGACATTGTATGGCTTCAGGCAAATTAATTTATTTTTTATGTAGTATATTTAGGACGAACCTGAATTGCGCTTCATTCAATGACAGTCCCAGAAGTCCAAAATTAAATAATAAATCCTATATTTGAATTGGGCCAAAATCAATTCTGACTGCCACGGAAATTTCGCCCCAAATAAATTACAGATTCGGAAGGAAATAATTTTTTTTATTGAAACATATGTATATGCATACAAATATGTAGATCTATTATCGATTTGCAAATATGTACGAAAAAATATTTGTAAAGACAAATATTAAATACACACCTTACTAGAGCAACGCAACTGCGTTGAAAGCCAGTGGCGGACGCATAAAAGTTTACACAAAATAAATTAAATGTGATACGTGCTCAAACACTTACCGTTTTAAGAATCCTCCGTGAAATCACAAAGTGGATAATGTCTATTTAATATTTGTAACATTAGATATGATTCCAAAGTTGTTTCGGCAATGTGAGTGCGGCGTGAAGAAAAAGTGTTTTTGTATGCCGAAAACGAACGTTCCACATCTAGTGACGTTATATTTGCGTAAGTAAAATAATCTTTCAAATAACTTAACGGTTCTGTTGACGCACCTTCACAAATTTGTCTTAATGTGCCAAAATCAGAGCCTTTATCTAAAACACTTTCAAACCTTTCTAAAACACAAACATTTCTTGCGTCTTCTATCGCGCATAGCTATGCGTGAACATGTTGCACTATTTGCAAAGATTCCACTAACGACACCGAAGAATTTTGTGGTTTTTCTATCGCATCCGCTAGTCCCGCGTAATTGTTCTGAATAATTTCCAAATCTGTTTTAACTTGACTATCCTGAAATTTCAAGCGGCTTATCTTGACAGCCGCAGCTTCCTTTGGGTCGAATTCTAAAATCACGTTCTTTATATTCTCAAACTATTCAAGATAATAAAATGCAGCCTCTAACCATGTTCCCCAACGAGTAAGAATAGGTTGTGGTGGTTCAGGAATACCGGGGCATAGTCTATGAAATTCCCGAATACGTTTTGGGGATTTTACAAACACAGCATTTGCTATGTGCATGTGCTATTAGAGCGTCTACCTTGGGATAATATTTTCTGATACTATCTGCTACGAGACTGAAAGTATGAATTTTACATGTAATATGTAACAAGTTAGCACAATGTTTTTTAAGAGATCGACCTACAGCAAGCATGTTTGCGGCACCATCACTCATAAACATCAACAGTTGATTTGTTCAAAGTTCAAACTTTTCCAATGTATTTAACACCAACATTGAAATTACTTCGGCAGTGCATTGTTGTATTCGTCTGGAAGCTAGTAAAATTGAGGGTGACGGTCGATGTGGTTCCATTGGAACCACAGAATGTTTTTTACGATATGTTGTTTCGTCCACACATAACCACAGTTTTTTATCTTGCAACTCCGATTTAATTCTTTCCTCGACATGCTCACGAGCAGACGGCACAACTCTCTGTAATGTTCTCTCACTTGGTAACTTAAAGTCCGAATATTCATTCCAAAACGAGACGTATGCTTTCTTCCTTAGTAAATGAAGTGGTAAATTACATGCAATAAAGGTAACACATGAATTAAATTTAAATTTGTCATAATCTCATGTGGAATTTGTTTTGAAACAGGCCCTGCACTATTTACGTGCCGTAGACAATCACTTTTCGACCAACACATTAAATCTATTTTACACACTACACATTGAATTTTAGCGCCATCACACTTTAAATCAGGCATTTCTGCAATAAATTCTCTTATTGTGTCCAACTTTGGTCGTTTTCGCGACGTAGGAAACATTTTCAAAACAAACGTGGAACTACGATATAGTATACGACAGCGTAGATGCATATACAACAGATCAGCTTTCGAGTCGCAGTTATACTGACGCTTATACCGAATTGTCCTGGCCGTGTTTATTTTGTGTAAACTTTTATGCGTCAGCCACTGGCTTTCAGCGCAGTTTGCGTTGCTCTACGTTACTACAGGATAGTTATAAAGAAACACAATTCGTAAATAATTTTCCCCATACATAATCATTAATTTTGCTTTGAATGAAATTTTGCCTTTGCAGTACTTGCTTATTTGTTTTCTTTTTTTTTTCATTCTGCACATTCCGATCAATGAAATTGTGGATGTTGGGGTGCGGTGAACTATAATAACTTTTCAACTTGCCATGGAATGATTCACAACAATTGGTCGTTCTCCACAGACATAGATACTGAAGTTTCTGTTCAAATCTCTAGAGGAAAATTTCACTGTATCGATCCAATAGTCCGAATATTTCCCAATGGGTTCCAATACAGTTCCCTGTTGGGGAAGTGTATTGCCACAACTTTAGTTTAAAATGGTCGTAGCCAATATTACACTGCTCAGGTACTAGGCGTTACTCGTTCGGCAGTCCAAAGAGACGTTCTGCGTTTTAATGAAACCGACAGCTATACTAAGAAACCAGGATAAGGTCATAGAGAGCAACATCCGAACGAGATGATCGATTTGGGATTTCTTCAGTTGTGAAGGATAAGCATCTGACTTCGGTTGAGGTGGCAAATTGACTGAGCGAAGTAAGAAACGTGCATGTAAACAGATGGGCAGTTCGTCCGTGACTAGCCGAAGCTAATTTAATATCTAAAAGACCAGCCCAATGTCCACGGCTATGTGTAGAGCTTAACTAGCTTTTGCATCACGAAAACTGGAATCACGCCGATTGGACCCGGATGAATCTAGATTTTGCCTAAGATCACCAGATGGCCAGGAAGGAGTTTGGAGAAGCCAGGGAGAGCGATTTGCTCAATGCAATATTGTGGAAAGAATTAGCTATTGGGGAGGTTCCGTTTGGGCTGACATAACTAGCGAAGCCCGTATTGATTGGTGGTGGTTGATTCCAGAAAAGCACGTGACTCCTTTTGCTTCATTTATAGGACCTAATTTCATTTTTATGGACGGCAACGCGCGTCCGCACCGTGCTCGGATCGTCAACGAATATTTAGGTGAGGTCAGGATTATGCGTATGAATTGGTCGGCTTACAGTCCCAACTTCAATCCAATAGAACATCTCTGGGACAGACTAGGGAGGCAGATTCGAGCACGTGTACCCCGCCTAAACAACTTGGCTGAACTTGCTGTGGCGCTTCAGGCAATTGGACCAAAATTTAATGAACACCATGCTGAGATGTATGCAAGCTGTCAGAAGGGCCCGAGGTGGAAATGCTCGGTATTAGTTGCAATAAGTACTCTAAAATTTTGTTACTATTGTTTTTTTTTATTAATGAAACACTTATTTTCTAAACTCCCAAGTAAACTAATATAATTCAAGAAATGAATTTGTTTTTTCTTGGAAATGTGTTTCTTATTGAATTTTATCTATTCCTCTTTATCACCAACCTTAAGATTATATCTCAAAACATTTTTTTACGAAGAAAAATTCTAATGGACCGAATTTTTTTGCACCTGAAATAGATTATAGTGTAAAAATTGATTTAAAATTTGCTAAAGCCTGGCATCATTCGTGCAGATACGAGTTGCAACCGACTGTTTTTATAATAGCCGTAGTTGAAGTCTATTTATCCCTATAATTCGTTCTGCTTAATCGCTCACATAAACAATGCAACGCCGTATACTTATTGTTAGTGCATATCGCGTAAAGTTCATAAATTCCTAAGGCTGCAACCATGCACGAAGGCCAATTCGCGAATATTACGTATCCCGACTACTAAATCTTACCACCTTATCTTTAATAATTAATACTACATGCATTTAAATGACAAGAGGCTAATGAGAATAGTGCGAAAGGGCTTCCCTCGCTGTAAACAACGGAATTCCTTACCTTCGAAGAAATAGAAAGACAATCAACTGCAAATCATACCGTTTCCGGGGCCCTATTGAAAGGCCGGAATCGTTTCCGTTTCATTTAGAACTGTTCCGACCTCGTAGATTAGAATTCCCAGATGATTCGCGCTCATTTCTCCTTTAGTGTTAGTGTAAATATAGAAGTATGAGGTAAAATAGTATATTAGAAAAGTTTCATAAGATGGCATTTTGTCGCACACATCTGACATATTTTTCAAACGGACACGTTAGGAATTTTGAATGTCGACTTACTTCCGGTTTAACCGAAAGTGTCCCTAGCTTTTAATTTGTAAATGAAACACCCTATATTTTTTCATTAAAAATCAATCCGAAGCCAACTAAATATTTTATTGTGTGTTCGGTACTAGTTACTTTAAAAATTATGCGAATTTAAGGTAAAGTTTTAACAGATTTAAATGATGTTGGTACCAACAATTTAAGAAAAGAATTCCTTTGAAAGAAGTCAATAAGACCCACCCTGGTTACATTTGAAAAAAGTGAATCTTTAAGAAAAAACGATGTTTTGAAATAACTACTGATAGACTGTTTTTAAAATTTACATGAAAAATACTTACTTCCAACAAAATTCTAGATCATAATCATGCCCAAACTAATCCGATGATTCGAGAAATGTAAAAAAAAGGTGTTCCATTTAAAAGTCAAAAATTAGGATCGCTTAATAATAATAATAATATCTCTTTATTACCATTTATATATGAATAGAGCAACGCAAACTGTGCTGAAAGCCAGTGGCTGACGCATAAAAGTTTACACAAAATAAACACGGCCGGGACAATTCGGTATAAGCGTCAGTATAACTGCGACTCGAAAGCCGATCTGTTGTGTATGCATCTACGCTGTCGTATACTATATCGTAGTTCTACGTTTGTTTTGAAAATGTTTCCTACGTCGCGAAAACGACCAAAGTTGGACACAATAAGAGAATTTATTGCAGAAATGCCTGATTTAAAGTGTGATGGCGCTAAAATTCAATGTGTAGTGTGTAAAATAGATTTAATGCGTTGGTCGAAAAGTGATTGTCTACGGCACGTAAATAGTGCAGGGCATGTTTCAAAAAAAAATTCCACACGAGATTATGGCAAATTTAAATTTAATTTATGTGTTACCTTTATTGCATGTAATTTACCATTTCATTTACTAAGGAAGAAAGCATACGTCTCGTTCTGGAATGAATATTCGGACTTTAAGTTACCAAGTGAGAGAACATTACAGAGAATTGTGCCGTCTGCTCGTGAGCATGTCGAGAAAATAATTAAATCGGAGTTGCAAGATAAAAAACTGTGGTTATATGTGGACGAAACAACAAATCGTAAAAACATTCTGTGGTTAATGTAATGGTACGCACAATGGAACCACATCGACCGTCACCCTCAATTTTACTAGCTTCCAGACGAATACAACAATGCACTGCCGAAGTAATTTCAATGTTGGTGTTAAATACATTGGAAAAGTTTGAACAAATCAACTGTTGATGTTTATGAGTGATGGTGCCGCAAACATGCTTGCTGTAGGTCGATCCCTTAAAAAACATTGTGCTAACTTGTTGCATATTACATGTAAAATTCATACTCTCAGTCTCGTAGCAGATAGTATCAGAAAATGTTATCCCGAGGTAGACGCTCTAAGAGCACATACAAAGGCTGTGTTTGTAAAATCCCCAAAACGTATTCGGGAATTTCATAGACTATGCCCCGGTATTCCTGAACCACCACAACCTATTCTTACTCGTTGGGGAACATGGTTAGAGGCTGCATTTTATTATCTTAAATATTTTGAGAATATAAAGAACGTGATTTTAGAATTCGACCCAAAGGAAGCTGCGGCTGTCAAGGTAAGCCGCTTGAAATTTCAGGTTAGTCAAGTTAAAACAGATTTGGAAATTATTCAGAACAATTACGTGGGACTAGCGGATGCGATAGAAAAACTACAAAATTCTTCGGTGTCGTTAGTGGAATCTTTGCAAATAGTGCAACATGTTCACGCACAGCTATGCGCGTTAGAAGACACAAGAAATGTTTGTGTTTTAGAAAGGTTTGAAAGTGTTTTAGATAAAGACTCTGATTTTGGCACATTAAGACATATTTGTGAAGGTGCGTCAACAGAACCGTTAAGTTATTTGAAAGATTATTTTACTTACGCAAATATAACGTCACTAGATGTAGAACGTTCGTTTTCGGCATACAAAAACACTTTTTCTTCACGCCGCACTCACTTTGCCGAAACAACTTTGGAAACATACCTAATGTTACAAATATTAAATAGACATTATCCACTTTGTGATTTCACGGAGGACTCTTAAAACGGTAAGTGTTTGAGCACGTATCACATTTAATTTATTTTGTGTAAACTTTTATGCGTCCGCCACTGGCTTTCAGCGCAGTTGCGTTGCTCTAGTAAGAAATGAATGAACACAATATTGTATTAATTCTATACTACTTTAAAAAGTAAGAAAAAAAAACACAATGGTAACCCCAAGGCGAGATTCAGTTTCACCAGGGCGAAGTCCTGGCACTCTGCTCTACCATTTAACCTTGAAAGCTTCTAGACAAACCGGAAGTAAGTCGACTTTCGAAATCATCCCAAAAAAATCGTAATGTGGTCCAATACACGCTCTCCAAAATTCAATTTTTTTATCTGAAGTAATAAAAAAAAGTGAATACAAGCTTCTCGATGTAACATTTAATGGGTTTGCCATTAGAAACAACCCATTTGTAAATTGTAATTTCTTTCATGTGACAGGCATGTTGCGTTTGTTGGTTGGACGTTTGTGTTTGTCAGTGCCTACCATTTCGTGTCCACAACATTTACAAATTACTCAGACTTTTTACCAACATTCAGGTTCCCAGATCCTTTATGTGTATTAACTTCAATATTCACTCGTTATAATCGTCCAAGTCGAAGAGCAATTGAACGCCTCGTGGAAAATTTCGAATCAACGTATCTACTTCATAATGCTTCCCTGCCAGTGAGACAAAATTTTATGGCAAATTTTGCGAAAAGATCTTGGCCTACGTGCTTACAAGATTGCTTTTCAAGAACTTAAACCAGACAATCATTTTTTGTGTCGCAGGTTCAGTAATTGGACTTAAGAGAAATTTAAAAATGATCCCGAATTTCATAAGAAAATCATCTTTAGTGATAAAACTCACTTCTGGCTTAGCGGTTTTGTGAATAAGCAAAACTGCCGCATTTGGTCCGAAAACCAGCCAGCAGCATTACATTCTCTTAAATTGATTATCTGCTGGAGGAGTTATTGGTCCTTACTTTTTTGTTGATGATGCGGGTAACTCCGTTACTGTGAATGGAAATCGTTATCTATCGCTTAATGTTGATTCAAACTTTTTTATCCAAATTAGATGCTTTGGACTTGGATGACATGTGGTTTCAGAAGACGATGCCACTTGTCACACCACCAATGAAACAATGCACTTATTGCAATACCTTCTTTCTTTCTCCCCTTCTATTTGTCCTTTCAAGGACCGGATTTGGGTTAGTTTTATTGGTTTTTGTTCATCAATTCCTTCCATTCCTTTCTATTTTCTTGCATTATCTTCATTTCCTCCAGTGCCTTCTCTCTGCTGTACCCATCTTTTCCTTCACTTGCCCGTTTTTCTTTTTCCGTTATTCTTTGTTTCATGTACTTCTTGTAGTTCTGTCTGGTTGCTTCCTCATCAGGTATCCGTGCTAGTTCATTTGTCTCTTTGTTATTTGGTTCATTATCGATTCCTGATCAATTCCTCCCCTAATTGACTTGTTACTTATTATTATCCCATTTTGTCTTTCCTGCTCTTCGCCTTAAGTGCCTCATCTCCATTGCCTTTATTCTACTGTTAGATTTTTTCTGTATTGTCCAATTCTCACTTGCGTATAGTAACGTCGGCACCACTACTGTGTTATACGAGGGATGATCGTAAAATAAGGTTCCCATATTTTTTAAAAATAGACAGCATTCTTAATTTCCTTAACATTATACATCGTTTTAAATATAAAAACTTAAGCTATTTTTCGACATAATCGCCATTTTTATCCAAGCATTTTGCAGACGGTGCTCCAACTTCTATATCCCCGTATCGTAAAATTCTGCCGCCAGTCCTTTCAAGAATCGAACAACCTCTTCTTTGACTTCATCGTCGGTCCCGAATCCGAAGAGCAAGTTGACGAATGGTGACCCTCCGATCTTCAAGCAATGTGCCCTCGACCTTTTCAACGATTTCCTCTGAAACTGATGGTCTTCCGCTCCGCTCTTCATCGTAAATTCCCTACACCATTTGCGGACATGTTGAACAGCTGTACTCTTTTCTCCATAAACTTCGGTTAATTGACGATGAATGTCTATAGATGAAACCCCTTTCACGTTTAAAAAACGTATCACAGCACGAATTTCGCACCTGGCGGTAGCGGCGATCGCGAGTTCCACCTCGGACGGCTGCTTAGCCAACACCGAGCGGCGTAGCGAGACGGGAGTGGTACGTATATAGAGCGGGAGAGCTGCTACACACGCCAATGTTGTCGGATTTCGCCTAACACGTCTTATTGCTGCTGTAGGGCTTTGTGAACCTTATTTTAGGATCATCCCTCGTATACTCTTAACTTTGTTTCTTTTGCGGTTCTCTTTTTCCTAGAATTGCGGTTAACGAGTAGTATAGTTTGTTTGATTTCTTCGCTCTATTTGTTAATTCTAAGTCTATTTTTCCGTCGTCGTGTAATTATACTTTCCAAGTATTCATATGTTGTAACTGTTTCCAACAGCATTGCAACGTAGGTTCGGCGAATCGACAATCTCCAAAAATGAACCATTCAATTCTCTCTCGTGTGATTTAATACTCCTAGACTTCTTCTTCTGAGGTTACGTTAAGTCGTGAGTTTTCAACATTGAACGTGTCATTTCTAACATTCGGCTCAACTGATGTGAAAAAGTCGTGGAAAATTGAAATCAATTGATTCACTCCTGCCAGCGCAGCGCTTCCGAGGAAAACATTTGAATGATGTTATATTCTTATACTCACGTTAAATTCAAAATAATCTTATATTTCTCAGGAAACCTTTTATTTTACAAACCAAGTGCGTCACTTTTAATGAAAAATCCTTTTTATTTGGCTCTGGAATAACTTTTAAATTATTGTAACGGGCAGAATTGATTTTTCTGTTGCCTAATGAATTGATATTATACTCTTTTCGATATATATATTATATTATATATCAGTTGGAGTACGTAGTTTTTTTTTCTGTAGGTACTTACGTATAGAAATGATAATCTTCCTACATTCTATCATGCATTAAAATATTGAATAGTCGTTGAAATGAGCTTCGTGACCTTAAAAAGCGAACTTTTATAGTGTTTTAACTCGGGTTATAAAAATCTGGTCTTCAAGACGAGTAATTAGAAAAATGGAAAAATGTACATAGCCGTCTGCTCCTCATAAATTATCTTACTTTTTATAAGACACAGTTCGTGTTTCTATTGATTACATTGCACGCTGATGGAAGTACATACACCGAAGATATCAAATATAACAATAACGCGTCGCGAACTGCGATGGGTGTGTTTTATTTTTGTTGTTAGAGCAAGAAGCTTTAGCGCACGATATTTACGATCAGCGCACGAAAGGACGTGCGGTAAATAAAAAGCACAACGCTTTCCTTCATATTCCACATCGCGCTTTCACTAGAAATGACTTTGTTTCGAGCAATTAACTACGTATCGAGTTACCCAGTTTGTATTGAGCCGAATAATCTACTCTATTAAATGAATATGGTCCTAAGAATAATACTGACGTAAACCTATAACTTATTTTTTGTTTGTTCTTAATTAAAATAGGTAATTAATTAATATTTACCTTAAAATATTCAATTAATTGCTAGAAAGCAAGACATTCTTGATTAATTTTCAATAATTGGAATCAACCTCTATGAATGTCTGGGCATCCTTCATCAAAATTAATGATTGTATAAAATAAAACAATTATGTCATGCTTACTTTTCTTTTCAGCAATGAAAGGTCTCCTAAGAATAAGGAATTATGGTCAAATGCAGTTCGGAGGGTATCGTCTGAACGAGTGAAGAGACCACATTTTGCAAACGTTGCTCTGTGTGCGATGGACACCAATAACCTGAAGCCACATCCGGTCCTAAGAACATACAGTGATCCTGATGGACAAAGGGTAAATATCAGTTATTACTTACTATTTTTAAAATTTTATTTTATGACGAGTCATAATTTCAATAAGCTTAAAAAATTCGAATTATCATTAAGAACTAGTCAAAAATATTGTAAATTATCACAAAATTGAATTTAAACGAGTGACGTGGAAGATAGATCTCATGCTAATACCAAGAATGTGGAAGGAAGTAGTACAGGACGTACGAACATATAGAGGAGCCAATGTTGTTTCAGATCTTTTTTTAATAATGGCAAAACTGAAAATGAAGATAATTGGAAACATAAGAACCCTGAGAAGTAAAGGATGGAAGGCAGAGAAATTAAATAATTCAGAAATAAGGCAAAAATACGTGCGGGAAATGAATGATGAATTAAAACACACGACAAATGATATAATAATAATAATAATATATGTTTTATGACGCACAAAAAAAAAAGTATTAGAAACATTGAAAAAAGAAAAAAAAGGACTGTATATAAATACATTTCCAATAAATATTCCAGTAACCCTTTGCGGTAAACGGCAGAAAGTCAGACGATCTGCACGCGAATGCAACGTCTATTTTTCATTCCTGCGGCGATGATTACATCTACAAGAAAAAAAAAGCTATGCAGCTATTATGTACCAACAAGCAAAGCTGATATTTCCATGTCAACATACAGCAGTAAAGAGATAAAAAAAATTAAATGCAATTGTAAATTCAAGTAATTGAATTATGAATCATACGTCTTACATGACATTTGAAAGAAGGAACTGATAATTTTTTTACGTAATCCGGCAGACGATTGTATAGTTGTATATAGAAACGGATTCTAATAATATTAAAGAAACAAAAAGGTACACAGCAAACAAGGTATTAGATCAAAGGGAAGCAAGAAGGCACAAAAAATGATTTGACAAGAAATGCGAGCGCAAGATCGATGGAAAGAACAAAACTAGAAATACTAATATTAGTAGAATATAGACAGAGAAGGAAAGAGGCGACGAAGAGTTGCAAGAAGAAAAAAATAAATTGAAAGAAATAGGAAAACTTTTTGAGCTTGTTAAATCTCAGAATAGACAAAAGAGATCAGTAGTCAACGTAGGGAAAGAAAATGAGAAAAATACTTCATAGAGCCAACGTTTGGAAATGGGCGTATGGAACGTATGGAAATTGTAAAATCACTTAAAAATAACAAAGCACCTGGCCCAGACGAAATAAATAATGAAATTATTATTACACAGTGTTTTTTTACTTATACTCGACCTCTTCTACTATAGGTGTAGAGGAGTGTTTTTTTTTTAATGAAACCAATATAATTTGGATAAACCAATTTAAAACGCAAAGATGGTTTCAGTGTGTAAACGCGTTTATATGGCCTAAATCAAAATACGTCACAGCGTGCTGACGTCAAAGCGTGTAGTCCTTCTTTATATCGAAGGTAACGGTGTGGTTGGGTTGTTTGGTTTGATTTCGATTGCCGGTGTTTCGTTGTGTCCGCGTTGCAAGTAATGGACGCTAGGGGCTTGGGAGTCATGTAGCGTCGTCCCGTTTGTTCATACTATACGGTCTTTTTTCTATTTCTATGGCGTCCCTTATGACTCTTTGGTGGTGTGAGCTTTCGTTTGCGATGGTTCTTGTGCCGTCAAAGTCCATCTTATGTCCTGTGTCTAGAAAATGTTGCGCTAGTGACGAACTCTTTTCGTGTTTCTTGACTGCATTTCTGTGCTTTTCCTTCCGGACACTAATTCGGCGGTTGGTCTGCTCGATGTATGTATGTTTATGAGCATTGGCCACATGGTATTTCATATATGTATCCCTTAGTTTTCCAAATTGATTTTGTCTTTGGGACCTTGAAGGGCATTCCGTATTTTTCGGCTCGTTGTGAATATGGTTTTGATGTTGTGTTTCTTCACCGCTTTGCTGATCTTGTCTGTGATTCCTTTGACATAGGGTAACACTATTTGTCTGCTGGTCTCCTTCTCTTCCTTTTCTGTTTTTTGTTTTTGTATTTTTGTTGTATGTTGGTGTTTAATAATAATTACTCTGTCTATGGCCGCAGGGGGTAGTGGTTCTGTACTAACACGTTCCGAAGTGTGTCAATCTCTGTTTTCTTATGGCTGTTATCTGCTAATAACGCAGATCTTGATGTTAGGATTTTCATAACTGACTGTAGCTGTGCGGGGTGATGGTGAAATTTTCTGTTTAGATATCGGCTGGTGTGGGTCTTCTTGAGGTAAACGGTGTGCCCCAAGAAATGGTTTGGTTTCTTGACTAGCACGTCTAGAAAAGGCAACTGATTGTTCTCTTCTATTTCCATTGTGAATTTGATCCGATTGTAGATGTTATTCAGGTGTTGTAAAAATCTGTCCAGCCATATTTTTGGTTTGTCTTTTGCTGTATTAAGGGCCGTTGTTTCAAATTCTTCGATTAACAAATTGGCTACAACTGGTGAGCCCATTTGCTCCTTCCATTTGCCGGTATTTCCGCTCATTGTATGAGCAGTAAGTGTTTTGTAAGCAGTGATCTGTGAGTTACATTATGTTTGCACAACCTGGGGAACTTTTTCCGATATTAAGTTATCGGTAATGATTGCAATTTTTGGCCGTCCCGAACATTCATCATCAACCAAGCTGGTATGACCATGTTTAAATGCAGCTATCCAAAATGTCACTGCGGCAAATGATGGTGCAGAGTCCCCGTAAACAGCGTCCACTTCTGCTTTCATTTGCGTAGCTATATTGCCTTTCGAGTGCAAGATGACGGCTCGGTACTCGGTTTTTTCCATGTCTACTGAAACACTAACATCGACCGACACAAACGACTGTTAAACAGCTGAGCGTCCAACGTTGCTGAAATTTTCGAATGCATCTTACAACGCACGCGCAATTATATCATCAGAATACTTTTGACAAGTAATTCATCTTCATGTTGAGGCTTGAAATTTTTCAGACTACCCTCGTATACTCCGTATCCTTTTGATGTTTTAAGGGTATATTTTCGTATAGAGTTACAACAGCCTACTGTAAACATTAAACTACAAGCGTGTACCTTTAATAGAAATCAAAAACTGCTCTAACTTTCTTATTACTCGTTTCAGAACAATAGTCTAGAAAGCTTTTGTTAGAAAATAATAAGTGCATATAATCAGCAGCAACAACACTTAGTTTGTCAGTTTAACCGATTTCGTAGAACCTATAATAATCTATAATAATAATAAAGATAGCAATAATGACCCCGTTAATTATAATCATTGTGTGTAATACATTCAACGTCTGTATTTTCCCTTAAATTTGTGTCGTGATCCTCATTGTCGTCAGCGTCCGAATTTCATATACTTTGTCGTGGCAGTCCACAACATAGTTTCGTAGCAAATGTGCATAACTATGGTATTTAATTTTGGTTTGTGTCCGACGTGTTAGCATAGGAGGACTTGCGGTTTAATTAACTGCATTTGACCCTTGTACGTATTAATACCTCATAAGGGTCAGTAAGACAAGTAATATAGATCGTTCGAATATCTGAAATACCTTTAGTTGAAAATGTTTCATACTTTGAAAATAGCGTAGTCACATATGGAAAAAATTGTCACTTTTCATGCAGGTACCTTAAAATATTGCTAATCTATGCTTCTATTTACAGATACCTGTTGAAAATTGTAATCATTTACATCCACCTCTGGTAGACGATTTACTTCCGCAAATAAACAATGAAATAAACGAAAAGAAAAAAGAAGAAATGGAAGACTACTGTACGAATTCTACCTTTTGTTACAAGCATCGGCCTTCCGTTTACCCCGATGAGGATGATATGTATTCACAAGAACTCCAAGGTAAGTTTTTCAAAGATACTATTTTTAACCCAAATAATGAATATAATGTTTTTAGCTGATATGGCAACAGTTTTTAAAAGAGGTCTTATGTATAAGGGTATCTATTGGCCTAGTCTGACAAATAGCTTCCACAATAAACACCTTGAAATGGCTTATCTTCGATATTCACACAGGCAACGTCAAAAATCCTTAATCATAGTGAATATAGCTGATCTCGTTTTAAAGGTAAATACCTTCTCTAAGATACTCTTTAAGCTACAAATATGATTTATGCTCGATTATAGATATCCCTTATGGCAGTTTGGGCTAGTCAGAGGTCAATTTCTTCCAGTGAAAGTCTAGAATATGCAGATTCTATCATCTGGTCTGTTTGTTCGATGGCCGCTAACGGTGCGATTTGCGTCTTGGGTTGGTGGAGGTGTTTCGCCAATAATTACTTGCACTGGGCTTCCATCTGCACGTGGGTACTATTAAATGTGCAAGGTAAGTAGCGAGCATTTGTTTAACTCAGTGCTTGCTGAACGATAGCGCTATTTTGCTGTTTTTGGCGAGCCTGATATCAGTACTTTCGCCTGTTTTTGTCCTGGAATATTATCCCAGTACGAGGCCTTTTGATTGTCCTCTCATATTTTAATTACTTGTTCTATGTGGCTCTTTTGGAGACCAATTAGGACCAATGAAAGGCACGTTCGCTGCTTATTTGGCCAGCTTATCTGCCTTTTCATTTCCTTCGATCCTTTAGTGGCTTGGGACCCATCGCAGAGTAACGTGGTTATTGCCTCCCAATTGTCGTATATTATGAACACATTCGTGTATCAGAGCAGATTCGTATGTGTAGGCCTTGAAGGCTATTAAGCACTGCCTGACTGTCGCTGAATGTAGTAATAGTTGCGCCTCGTATCCCTTTCACGAGGTTCTTTATGGCGCACAGGTTTAAAGCAGAAATATCTGCTTGAAATGTGTTGGTGTAGGGTCCTGTAGGCATTTTCAAAGTGGAAGTTAGGACCACTAATCCCTATACCTGTTCCGACACATTCTACTGTCGAGCCGTCCGTGTACCATTCCAGGGTAACCTCTTTTGCATTGAGGCACACCGGATGCCCGCTTTCAATGATCACCTTATCATATCTACTTATTATTATTTATTTTTTTATTATTATTTATGCACTTGTGCTACACAAATTTCAGAATTTTGTTGTATACGTTATATATAAACAAGAGGTTGTATTTGGAATTTTCTGTTAACTTCCTGAGCAGTTGTCAAATAAAAAATAAATACATAGAATTTTTTATGCTATTTCGATATTACATTCACAGAATATAAATAACCTGGTATTGTTATTCTAGCATTTTAGTGATTTATATTATAAATTGTTAATTCTTAAAAATTTATTTTGAAGAATTTACTTTGTAATAACCGTTTTTGTCAAATACACAAAAACATTTAACACATCGTCTACATTTGAATCAAGTCATCGACATTCATAATGTCATCTGAATCAATACATACAATCATCAATAGGCCAAACATTCAAATATGGAAATCCTCGGATTAGTATCTCTATGGAGATGGATAAACAAACAGACAGAAATAGCATTTTATGTAGAAAAGGACAAGATTCGCCACAGCTAAGAATGCGCTTCTGCTGTTAATATGTAGAAGAAGCCCGTTGGATGTTAGGACCAAACTATTGCTTTATTTCATGTCTCTGCGCCCGAATAATTCATATGGCGCATTCGCCTGGTCCACGGTGGCTTCCAGTCATCTGAAGAAGTTGACACTTCTACTGATTGTGAGTCATGTCATGGATGATAGTCGGGCCTCAATGGTTTGTCCGAAATGAACAGTTAAGAGCAGATTTGAGGATCCCTACTTTGACTGAATGTCTACGAGAGGCGGCTGTACGAACGTGGAGACTAGTAAGCATTTCAGATGATCCTCTGCTTGCGAGGATTGTAACGAAATTGCAGGATTGTCCGCCGTCTCATCGCCATGTGGTACACATTTCGGACAGGATTTCTATTGTTGATCCAGATTAGATGACGACACGTGGAGATTGAAATCACTATTTCTATTCATAGAGTTCTATAGAATTGAACAGATATGATTAATATGAGCAGTTACAACAGAAGTAAGCTAAAGTGGACGAAACTGCAACCTACTTCTCAAAAAGGCACTGCTAAATAAGAAAGAGGTCGACCCAATGAAAAACCTTATTTCAAAACGCAGTTTTTAGCATCAAGATTTGGATAGTAGCCATACTTTCATGCAAATAATCCAATTGAACAAGTCCTGCAAGTCTGCAAGTCACAATATGACTTGCAGGATTTTGTATCAGTTCTAGTACGAATTTTTAACGTCTAGGGTGCATCGCCCAAGCTTCTTTTGAAAGAAAACGCTCTTTATATCTAACTACTTCATTCAGCTGATCAACGATGCATTACTTATTTTCTCCTTCAATTTATAAATTTTCAACAAAAAAATGAAGCATCCTTTCATGGACAACGTATTCTGTTCTGTAACTCTTCTAAAGTATGAATATTTGATCTCAAAAATTCGAATCCTAACGTTGCAACTATTCTATTTACCTTTTATAAACGCCCGCAGTCAAGCGCAAATCGCAAACACGCTCTCGGCATGTTTCCCTTCGATATTTACCAATATACAAGATTTCAATTGGTCGCCGATGTCAAAGAACTCTTCGACTTATGCAAGATACGAATGCCGACATCAAAGCGCTCCGTCGCGACCTAGTCATTCGTGTGCTAGTGGTAATAAGGTTAGCGAGTTGTTTGCCTCCCGATCTACATAAGTTGGTAACTGGGAAGTTATTGCCGGAATCAGAAGCGAAAAGTTTAAATCGCGCTTGCCCTCAATCTCTGCGGTCAACGGCGAGATGTATGTTTATTGTGTGCTCTCTATTGTAAATGTTACATTCCCATTGCAAACGGAAAACTTCGCATATTTTTAAAAATCCTTATTCGTCTAACATATATGTATTTATTCAGAAATGTATATACGAAGGGGTATTAATAAGTTCTTAACGTCAGAAGACCATCACCATATTTAACAATATTTATTTTATTATGGCTTTTTAAGAGGCACGTTGATTGAATCTGATTTATTGATTTTTTGTCAATGATCCATCTAAGCCATTTAGTAACAAATTACAAGTAAATGTTATCTATACTGATTTTGTGAAGGCCTTCTATACACGCAAAAAATGGGGCAAAAATCCCTTGAACTCGTGGAATTGATGTGTAATTTTTTTTTTTTTCGCCAACACCAAACTCGAATTCGGGCGGTATTGCGAAGGTTTGAAAGCAGCAAAGTATCTAAACAGGAAATTAACGTGGAAATCTTGGTCTAGAGTAAATAATTATAAACGAAAGGACCACTTTAAGTGTGAATTTAACGGAAACAATAGGACGTGTGAAAAGTGAGGTTAACAGCAGAGGGTGGATAGTGGAGGAGGTAAACAGGTGAAGGTGAGCCGGGTAGGTAAGCAACCAGTTCTACACATAAGTGTATAGTGGATAGTGTGCAATAAGGGGCGGAGATGAAGAGAATCGAAAAAATGTTTAAAAATATAAAGGAGAGCCAGGATGAAACAAATAGAAAATCAGGTCGGCTATTCCAGGAGATGGTAAAAACAAAAACAGAAAATAGAGAACTGAAAAACCAAGTGTGGGAGCAGGAGAAGAGAATAGATCTCTTGGAGAGAGAGATATAAAGGAAGAACATCGTGATAAAAGGTATGACCGAGGAAAAAGACGAGAAAGAAGATTAGACAATGGGAATTGAATGAATTTTACAGATGGGTTGGAGGTAATTAAAAGAATTGAAAAACCTAGGGAAGGAAGAGCGAGGCCAATTCTGGTTAAGGGAATAACGGAGAGGAATAGAGCGATGATCTTTAGAAATGCGAAATATTTAAAGGGCTCAGACATATGGATTCAAGAAGCCGTACCCAAAAATGTTCAAAATAAGCGAAAAGTATTGGTGGAACAAATGAAAGAGGCTAGGCAAAAAGGTTTTAAAGCGACTATAAGGTACGATAACCTAATAATTGATGAAAACGCCATCAGAAGTAAAGCCGGCAGCAGCTAGAAGCGAACAATTTGCAAGAGATCACCGGAAAGGGATTCTCTGAACAAACAACTACGGAAAATAACAAGAACAAGAACACAGCAGCCAAAAAAACTAGTAAACGAAATTAAAACAGGAAGTAAAGAGGACGACAACGGCAACGAATATGATAAAGATTTAACGCTACGAAAGGACAAATTAAAGGGCGGAGTATGGAATGTGCAAAGCATGAGTGGAAAAGAGGACGAGCTTATTGATGAATTTGAAAAAGCAAATATGGTAATTTTAGGTATAACAGAAACAAAGAAGAAAGGAAATGGCTATGATATTTTGAAAAATGGGCATTATTTGATTTTTGCAGGAGTAGAAGAAACAGAACGGGCTGCAGCGGAGGTTGCTGTAATGATACATAAAGAATAGTTCCAGTATGTTAAAAACTGGCAAACTTGTTCCGAGAGATTGCTTAGAATCGACGTAAGGACAGAACAAAACGAACAAATGACTATTTTAGTGGACCCTCCGAAAATGAGATTAATGAAGTAAAAGATCTGTTTTGAGACCAGCTACAGGACGGAATGGATACAATAAATCATAAAAGTATAATAGTTGGAGATCTTAATGGACGAGTTGGAACGAGTAAAGAAAGTGACTACCCAATAGGACCGTGTGGAGAAATTACAAAGAACGCGAATGGACAAAGAATAATTGACTTTTGCATACTGAATTTGGTACTGGTCCAAAACAGGTATAAAGACGAAGTTAGGGATGTACGTGTTAAAAGAGGATACGAGATAGGCTCCGACCATTATCTTGTAGAAATCAAACTGAAGAATTGGAAAACACAAGGGAAATATAAGAGGGTGGAAGAAAGCAACAGGTATACACAAGCGAGTATTAAAGTATATAAACTTCAAAATGAGAACGTTAGGCGGACATATTGTGAGAAATTAAACGATGCGGTGGCAAATACAAAATGGAAGGAGGAGGAAGATCTGGAAGATTGACATTTATAGAACTGGTGTGTGAAGCGGGAAAATCTGTGTGCAGAGCAACAACAGGAAAAAAATTGAAATGTACATCATGGTGGAATGAAAACATAAAAATAGAAGTAGCAAAAAAGAAGAAATTATGGAAGACATACCTAGAGACTACCCTCGAATAGTGTACATATTCCTCTTCCCAACAGAAACTAAGTGATTTTTACATACGCAGTTCTTTTGATACGAGAACCCATGTTCATTCCATTTATTTCGTAGTTTCTTTTTTCTGGATCGTAATAATTCAGTTTCATCTTTCAAACGTAGTTGTAACAAGATTTTGATACAGAATTTGAGAATTTCAGTTGCATGTGTGAGTTTAATTTTTTCGAGTTACCCTAGAAAGGCATCCGCATAAATTTGCTTGCCGTGATGTTTAATTTTGAGAAAAAACATGCGTTTTCTGAAGAGTTGATTAAAAAAAACTCGCAATATTAAATTAGCGAAACCATTTTTACATGAAATTCATTAGGATTCGGCAAAATTCTAGCAGGATCGGCAAAGATTCATGTAATCGATGTCTAGAAGTACGAGGTGTAATCCATAATCTGATGCTTTACCCAATAATACAACAACAACAACCTAATATCACTTCGCATGTCTTGCATGCTGAATTAAACTTTCAGCAAACTGTTCCGCGTTTAGATTCCTATTTTGCTAGAAAAGATTTTAATATTTTTACTAAGTTTCGTAATACGCAGGGGAAAACTGGTACCTTTACAGAAGTTTGCAAGAATAGTTTACAAAGTAAAAAGAACAACAATTTCTAAAGTCATTACATGCACTGCGTTTGAAACTACTTTTCCAGTAAAGTGTTTCAAATTACTTTCACCTCAATATTCTATTCTGTATTGAGTTTTTCATTGGAGGACTAGTTTTCATAAAATTCGAATATTTGAAAAGTAGTAAATGAGGAGCGTTCATGCAAAACCACACATGTCCACTTTTGGTCAACATTTAGTTTTATAGGGTTTCGTAATGTTCTTGATCGTTTCTATCGCATACAGTACTCAGAATTGTTCAAAGTCAGTTCTATCGCATAGTAATCTGAGCCTGAATGTCGACAGTACAGTCAAAATCAGACATGTCCACCGTTGAAAATTACATTTAAAGTTTCTTAATCTACAGGAACTGTTGAAAATGACCTCCAGCTAGGATACAAGAATCCAATCTTCTCCTCATTGACTGTCGAACTCTTTCAAAAACACCAGGGTCGTTTCTTATTGAGTTACACCCAGCAATTATCCGATTTCTTAAATCTTCCACATTTTCCACTTGAGTAGAATAAACTAGTGACTTTAGATGGCCCCATATGAAATAATCCAGGGGGTTTAAGTCCGGGGATCGAACAGGCCATAAGTGAGGTCCACCTCAACCAATCCAACGATCTCCGAGTAACCACACTAAAATGCGCTGATGCACCATCGTGCATAAACCACATTGCATTTCTTGTTGCCAATGGTACATCCTCCAGAAACAAAGGTAGCGTTTGTTCCAAAAAGTTTCGATACACCTCGCGGGTAAGTCTTCCTGGTAGAAATACCGGTCCAATTAGCCAGTCGCCCACAATTCCTAACCAAACATTCAACGAGAACTGATGTTGAAAACGATCTTCAAGTGCCTCATCTGGATTTTCTTCAGCCCACACATGGTCATTGTGAAAATTCCTTGCTGCATTTCTTGAGAAATTCGCTTCATCGGTAAAAAGAATCAGTGTCAGTAGTTGAGGAATTTGAACCAATGTGTGCAAAAGCCACTGACAGAATGCAATCCGTGGAGGAAAATCAGCAGGAAGAAGTGCCTGAAAGCGTTGTATGTGGTACAGGTATAACAAATACTCCCTACAAATTTTACAAACAGAATGTAAGTAAGTTCCATTACTTACATTCAAAGTATTTGCAATTTTTCGAGTAGAAGTACCTGGATCTTCCTCTATCATGTCCAGCACATTCTCTTCTAATTCTACCGTTCTTACTGTCATTAGCCTTCCTGGTCCTCCACTTCGTTTCAATGTACCTGTTTCATGAAGACGTTGATGAATACTTTGGAAAGTTTTTCTATCAGGAACATTACGGTCAGGAAATCGTTCAATGTACAACCGTCTAGCTTCTAATGAATTGTCATCAGCGAGTCCATAAATAAAATGCATGTCAGTCATCTCAGCGTTCGTATAGCGATTCATGATAGAGGACTTCACTAACAAAAGTTTAAGTATTAAAAGACAGAAAATACACCAATCAGTCTCAACAAATTTGACACATACAAAATAATCAATCACGAAACGTATTCAAATGAAATCCACGTTTTAACTGATTTACTTTTCTATGTCTGCACTTGCCTATTGTTATTGGGTAAAACAGCCGTTCTTTGTAATCGGAATGTTGTTAAAAGATAACAACGCCTTTTTACAATTTTTTTTTATACTCGGTAAGTCCAGTGTTGTACACCATATTTCTATTTCGGCTACATTAATAATTTCAAAAATATCAAAATTGGTTTTGTCGAAAATTTTTCTCGTCCTGTATCTTCGAAACAAAGGGGCTTTTCAAAAATCATAAAAGTACAAAATATTCTTAGAATAGTACATGGAATAACCCCTTGAATTTTTTCCCTATGTTTAATAAACAGCCTGTATATACGAATGCATGTTTTTCGTGAACAACAAAGATGCTTTTCAGTTAAAGGAGGAAAGAAAGTACACTGTAAGAACTTTAAACTATAGCTATCCTGTACATAGACTAACATTAAGTGAGAAACACCCAGCTTACACCGATATTAAATTTTTGAACAATCTACCGAGATCTCTTAAGCGCAATTCAAAAACATTTAAAACGGAACTGAAAACGTTGCTTTTGCAATTAGAGCCGTATAATTTGAGTGAATACCTAAATAGACAATAAAGTTATTTTGTTGTATTTTGACCCTACTTCATTTAGAGTTCATATCATTTGTATATTGTATCTCTTTATGAAATTTATTATTATTATTACTCAATGATTTATTCCTCCATCTCTGGCTTCTCTTACTGGCGCTTTTCTTCTTAACATTGTGCCAAAATATAATGGGGTGATGTCATGTGAGACTGCAATTCATGCATTATTGACATATGCCGATAATTAGTTTAAATTCTGAAAACGGAATTAATTGTTATTGAAACATCCCCAAGAAAGCAAATGGCCTTCTTATGTTTCAGCATTCATTGGTTCGGGACTTGGATTTACTGTGAAGGAGAACTTAGTCTGGTACGTCCTATTTGCAGTCTTCGTTCCTTACGCTATGCTTCCATTACCACTGCGATGGTGCATGATCGCTGGTTCACTTTCAGCATTGTTCCACATCACAATGATCATAGTCATATTTATTGGAACTGAACAGACTGTAAGGAATTTCGCTCAAAAATGCTCGTTGCATCTTATATTTAAATACAACAAATATTTTAGGGTGAATATGCAAGGGAATGTTTTATACGAAGGATAATCGGAAACACGATTCTGTACATAGCAGCTAACTTCGCAGGGATGTACACGAAGTATCTGGCCGACCGAAGTCAGAGGAAAGCATTTCTGGAGACGCACAGATCGACAGAAACAAGATACCGTACTCAGATTGAGAATTCCAAGCAGGAGAAACTATTTTTATCAGGTAGTTTAGAATCAGATAATAGGTACCGAAACCAGATTTTCAAGTTATCTGTTTTTATCTGTGGCTTGCGCGAATAGTCCTACCAGATTTCGTCGCCAATGAGATGCTGAGGGATATTTCCGAGGAAGAGAAGAAAGGATCATTCCAGGTGCACCAGTTCCATAAAATCTACATTCAAGTGCACGAGAATGTCAGCATTTTATTCGCTGACATAAAAGGATTTACTGGTAATGTTCACTTCATTTTACTATTGTACTTTTATCGTTGACTATTGAGATCGTTTTATTTACAGCTTTGGCTAGCAAATGCACGGCACCAGAATTGGTAAAAATCCTCAATGAATTATTCGCGAGATTCGATAAGTTAGCTGCGGTAAGTATTCTCTGTAAAAATATTATGCAGAGTTCACCGTTTTGCTTAAAACAAATGGACATTTCTTTTATTCTATGCTTCGTGGTTAGTTCCTATATCTCCCATTAACTTCTTGCTACTAGCAATAATTGGCAAATTATATACCGTGCACTTTTTTTATCACTGAACATATACCTTCCATGCATTGATGCGTTTTTTTTTTAAATTGAACATAGGGGCGTTTAGTACGGCAAGTAGCTAGTGGGATTATTACAGAAAATAAAACACCAATACGTCAAATTTGACCTTTCAATATTAATTAAGTCACTATTAATTTATTACATTCCTTGCAACTACAACTTTCGATAATCAATAAGTGTAAATATTGGAATCAATCGAAAAATGTATATGTTACAGTTACTTTAATAAATGTGTTAGCATGCATAATAACCGGATATTATACATAATAACCAATAAAGATGGTTAATGTAATAATATGTATGCAATTAATAAATTGCATACATATTATTACAAAATAACCGGTTAAAGTAATAATTTTAACCGGTTATTTTACATACAACCCAAACCCTCTTGGCTGAAGTGATAAATTACAATATTTAGGAAGTACGGAATTTTCATCAGTGCTTGTGAAATAAAAAGACGATGTTTTATTCAATGAAAAAATGTTTTATGCTTACCATTTGTAAACAAAAAACCTTCTACTTGTTAGAACATGGCAAACTGTCATGGTATTTCGAATTACAGAGTAACCCATGCTTCTTGCAGCTATATTTTCCTGAAAGACATTTTCTCTTGCAGTTACATCTCTTGAAACCTTGATCACCTGTGATTGAAGATTTCCTGGCACACTAACGAAGAGTCACAATTACATCTGGAACTTCCTCTTGTGAAATGAAAATCTCCTTACAAATGGCACACTGGTTTCTAGAATACTTTTGAGCCAATCGTCGTTCCTTAGTGCCAATCTCATACATCTTTTGCCATCAGCATCCATCTGCAGAATGACCCCAAAAATGTTTCTGGAGTCACTTCTACCCCTGTCGACATCAGGAACACGTATTTTTACAGTATCTTCAATCGTGCCTCTTGGAAACTTCGATTCAGACATTAGCCTCATCTTTTTTGCCTGGCACTGCAATGCACTTATGGCATTTTCCGTCTTCTTTTTAATAATGTTGATTTTGTCTAGAATCATATCTCCGTCCCCTATTTGTCCATTTTCCTTTCCTTACATCCCCATCTTCTTCGCCACCATTCTCTGTTACTTCTCATCTTCTTCACCACCATTCTCTGTTTATTCATCTTCATCTCGTACTAAAGCACCTGAAGAAGAGTCGATTAAGGTTTCCAGATCTTCTTCAAGTTCCAGGTTTCTGATGACATCAGTAGTAGGTGGCGATGGACTTTTGCTGTAATCCCAAACATGGCCTCATATGAGCTGCAATTTATGCCTTCATAATGGGTTCCATTCTTCATGAATTGAACAAATCTCAGACCCTCAGAGCAGTGTGGAGTTTGGTTTGCTCCGTCCAAGTCGTCAGCATGTTTTCAATGTCCTGATTTGCGCGCTCCACAGAACCTTGCGACTGGCTATGTCTCGGCTTTCCATGAACTATCTTCAATTCGCTTCACATTTCGCATACTTCATGAATGATGTGATTGCAGAATTCACGGCCATTATCACTTTGCAGTATGCTAGGAGTGTCCAAAATTGTTAAAATATCAAGCAGGTTATGTGCAACTTCCTCTGCTCTTTTCCTTTTCAAAGGCCGCAACTGTACAAATTTCGTAAAGTGATCCTGGTAAACGAGGATGAATTTCTCAGGCTGACTCTGCATGTCAATTAAATCAACCTGACATCTTGAGTTCATCTCCTTAAAAATCATAGGACGTACTACAAGTCCCCTTTTGCCACTTTTGATTTCTTCATGAATTGAACAAATCTCAGACCCTCAGAGCCGTGTGGAGTTTGGTTTGCTCCGCAATAAAAAATGTTTTTTTAATTGGGCAATATTATGATTACAGTCTAGGTTAGGTAAGAAATTCACAAAAAGCGTTTTAACGCTTCCACTGTTGAAACAAAACTAAACACAATGTAGCGTCAGAAAATGGTTGATTACTTACGGATATCCCTGATATTTCCGACGGTACTGAAATTATTTCGAAGTTTCTAGACACAATAATGAAGATTTTCTACTTGCATAACCTCCTAGACAATGAGATTTATGCAAGAATCCGACGTCATTAATATATTTAATTCAAATAGATGTTTTTATCAATGTTTGTACTAGTCGGAACAATTCATTAAAACTTTAATAGACATCTTAATCCGCGTATTTTAGAAATTTTATTGGTAATTATTTGCACTTAGTTTTAAACAATAACATTAAATACAAAAATATAGTTATAGTGCCCTCGTTTTCTAAACAACAGCTGTTGGTATATCTATAAAGAAGTTTTTGTGTAAATATATTTTGTTAGCTAGACGTATAATGTTAAAAAATTGGTGGTATGTTCTTACGTCTAAGATAATCAAAATCTTTAATATAGTCTTAAATTTCCTGTAAGTAAACAAACAAAATTTTATATTGGCAGTGCTGTAAAACCTAATAACTATTTTCTGACGACAATAACAGATGGGCAAGTAAACTTGTTCAAATGATTTTGAAAATAGTTGTAGCTTATAATCAGACGCTGTAATAATGCAATATCAGAGTTTGCCAATGAAAATTATGTTTGGTTTCTCAATCTAGCAATTGTCCAGTATAATTCCTGCAATGATGGTGTTCTTAATACGTACGAAAGATCCACCCATTTAAAAATTTTATTCATTTTATCTTATATACCATAACCAGTGAACGGCAAAATCGTAAGGGGTATGACTCAGAGCCCCGAATCGTAAACATGATACAGAGACGCATTAAGTGTATCTATGTTGCATATTTCAGACGCTAAGTTTTTGTGGGTGTCAGGATTACATTTTCATTGAATATTATTATAAACAAACTTAGACCATTTCTTCTTATCTTGAGCTAGCCGTTTTGCTTCTATCCATGTTCTTCCCTTTTTCTGAATAATCTTTCCTACAACATTATCCCACGTTTCCTTCAGCCTTCCTCTGCTTCTCTTCCCTTGAGTTCTTGCTTCCCATATTTTCCTTACTGGAATATCATTGCTCATTCTTTGCAGATGACCCCACCAACTCAATTGTCGTTGCTCAATGAAATCTTGCAGTGATTGCGTTTGTAGATTTTCTCTGATTATGTCATTTCTTAGTCTATCTCTTCTTGTCACTCCTCTCACTCTTCTTAGGTACCTCATTTCAATCGCCTGTAGTTTGTTCTTTTGACGTTGACTGAGTACCCAGGATTCGCAGCCATATGTTAGTATCGGTCTATAAATTGTCTTAAATACTGTCATTTTGGTTTTTTTTACACTTCCTTTTTATTTATAAGCCCTTTACTCATCGCATAGTATACATTATTTGCTTTTTGTATTCTGTTATTTATTTCCGCATCATTATTACCATTTTCCTCAATCATAATACCCAGATACTGAAATGTGTCTACTTGTTCAAGTTCTATTCCTTCTATATGTATGTGTATTTCCTCTTTTTCTTTTGCTACCATCATTACTTTTGTTTTAGATTTATTTAGTTTCATGCCTTTCTCTTCTATTACATTATTCCATATTATAAGGTCCTGTAAGTTCTTCTCAGTATTTGCAGTAATCACCATATCCTCTGCAAAGGCACAATCTGAAAATTCGACTGGTTGCAGATTTCTGTATCCTTTGTATATTGATTTGGTGCTTTTATTACTTTCTTTAATAATCTCATCCATGTATATAATGAATAACAGTGGGCTAGGGCCTCCTCCTTGTCGTACGCCTTCATTGGTCCTAAATATTTCTGATTTCATGTTGTCCTTTATTATGTAGTTGTTGGTTTCTTCGTACATGCATTTAATTACATTGATCATCTTGTTACTAACATTTTTTTTCTTTAAGGTGTTTCAGATTTCTTTTCTTGGTACTCTATCAAAAGCCTTTTCCATATCCATAAACGCAAAGTATGCCTTATTATTATATGTCAGAGTTTTGTTTATAATTTCCTTAATTGTGAAGACGTGATCCTGAGTGCTTCTTCCTTTTCTAAATCCACTTTGTGAATTTGACAATGTTGCTTTTGTTGTTATTCTTTCTATTATTTGTTCCAAGACTTTAACCACCATACTAAGTGTAGTTATTCCTCTGTAGTTACTACAATCTTTCCGATCACCTTTTTTATAAATAGGCAGTATAACTCCTATCTTCCAGTCTGCTGGTATCTTCTCTTCATTCCATACTTTATTAAATATTTGTTTAAGTACCTCTTTTCCTGTTAGTTCCATCTTTTTGAACATCTCTCCAGTTATTTTGTCATGCCCGGGTGATTTACCATTTTTTAGTTTTTTTATTGCTTCATCGACCTCTTCTTTTGTAATAGTTTCCAATTCAATTTCCTCTATGTTACTCATTATTTCAGTTTCTGTCTGTTGAACTAAATTATTTGTATTTAGTAGTTGTTCAAAATATTCTTTCCATCTTTGCATAATCTGTTTTTCCTCTGTCAGTAATACACCTTCTGCACTTTTAACCGATATTGTGTCATATTCTTTTTTACTTCTCATATTTTATCATCAATCAAAGAAACATACGTTACTATTATTACTTAATGTTGATCTTACGTAAATATAATTCTATTTTCTAAATTCTTTATAAGGAAACTTCTGCACGTTACTGCTAAATTGAGTTTTATAGACGCATTCACCGTGTGGAGTAGAACAAGTTGATATTGTTAGCGCTGCCGCCTGATTCATTTGTGCGCTATGAATGGGTTACTGTTTCGACGCGCACCGATGTACGTACTACCGCATGGATATGGAATCTGGTTGACACCAGGGGCTTCCAGCAATTATCTGGAAGCCCTTGGTGTCTACCAGATTCCATGTTCATGCGGCAGTGTGTACACTGGTGAAACAAAGCGATCGGTCAGGCACACGTGTTACTGAGCACGAGCGTTGTACGCGGCTGTTGCGTGTAGCCGGGTCCGCATTGGCTGAGCATAGACTTGAAACTGGCCACCAAATCCAATTTAGCTCTATTCGCATCTTATCATATAGGATGGTTATCCTTTACATCACACGTGGAAATCCCAGCCGAATAAACCTCCTAGCAACCACCACGCTTCATCGACGCATAACATTTCCGGCTCATCGACGCACATTATCTCTTCATCGACGCGTAACATTTCCGCTTTATCGACGCATAACATTTCCGCTGCAGCAACGCCAAACCCCTCCGGAACGCATTAATCCCCAGTCAGTGTGCAGTAATCAGCCCTGAAGATGTCCCATATGAGTGTGGACGAAACGGCCAAAGCTACGACAACGACGCGGTTCCAACTATGATCTGAACGAAATGATATAGTACAACTTTTACCAATAAACCTCACAGACGTGTGAGAATCCTAAGCAACACATGCTAATACACCTATTCTGTTGGCTTCATTTGTTGCTGTTCTTCTTCGAGTTTCACATTTTCCTTCAGGGAGATGACCAGTATTTCTTAACGTATTAGCCGCATGAATAAATGCTTTTTCCTGGATGGCGTCGATGAGGTAATGCTCTTCATTTAAAAACGTAAACTTGATGTTATTAGTTAGCACGAAAACATCAACAATTTTCAAACTTAAACACAAATTGATGTGTTTGTTAAGTTTTGATAAAATTTTTGATAAATTCATCTTTGCAACTGTGAATGATTAACAACATTTCAATTTATTGGAGGACATTGTCGTATTATTTAGATGTTATCTATATTATATCTACAGAATCTTGTATCATTGATTTCATTCAAAATTTACCAATTTATCTTCATTGATTCGAATTTTATAAGCATCTATGTAGATACCTAGATAGATCAATAATAATAATTAATAATTCATGCCTTCACATCCCCCAACAGCTTTGGCCAATTAGGGGGCATTGGCCAGCCACGAGATATTATTGCGCCTATGCCCGTAGAGCGTCTTAAGATGTTCACCCTCAGCATTCGCTAGAGTAAGGAAAACTACGGAAAACCTTACTCTGAGAGTGACGACGCCGGGGTTCGAACCCGGTTCCCCGAGACTTGTAGCCCGGCGCGCTAGACATCGCGCTACCAGTCCCTAAATTTATAAAATGTATTTATAAAATTTATTTTCCCGAAAAGTACAATGGATAGGTTAGTAGCAATTATAAGGAAAGTTACCACGAATGTGTTGCAGATTCCAAAAATTGAATGAAAGGTTCTATTTAATAAAATTAAGTTACTCTACATTTATCAGTTTTCAGAATTTTAAAATCTGCATTCGTTCCCGAGATATCGCGCTATTCTATCCCTGCTGTATACACGCTACACATCGAATTCAGATTAAAAAGAAATACCTCTCAAACAACAAAGTTATTCGACCACTGTATAACATTTTGATTAGAAAAAAAAGTATAACAGAGAATCGGCTGTACAAATAACTTGCGAAACGTAAAACAGCAAAGTTTCGTATAATTAAATACAAAAAATTATATTACAAGTTTCCTTTTTTAGTGTTCATTTCATTTCTTTGTTTTTTGCTAGGCATGTGTATTATACAAAAGTTATTAGCAGATCAACTAAAGTAAAAATATTCAACCGGCTTTGTTCTTAATAGACCGTATTAAAGAAAAAATATTTATTTGAAGTTTTTTTTTTACATTTTTTCATTTAAATCTAGAAAATAAAAGTAAATTACTAGTTTAATTGAAATTTATTGAAAGCAAATTCAATGAATAACCGCCGTTATTTAGACACTTCTACAAAATTAAATTCAAAATTGTTGATTGAAATAAATCCGTATTTTTATATATTTTTTTTTATTCCGTTCAAATAAAATTCTAAATCTTGCCGAATAAATAAAAGTAGGTACGTGTTCGTGTTGAATACAAAATAATCCTAGCGGATTTTTTTATTTCAGGAAAACCATTGCTTGAGAATAAAGCTCCTCGGGGATTGCTACTACTGCGTATCGGGATTACCGAAACCGAGATCGGATCACGCTCATTGCTGCGTCGAAATGGGCTTGCATATGATCAAAGCTATTAGGGATACGAGACACAAAACAAAGGTAAGGTTTCATCCTATAGCGTGGTTTATTGTGAAACACTGAAAGTATTGAAAGGGTTGATAGAATGAGTTGAAGCGGATTGATCGTAACCACTGCTTGGCGTAAGTTGATTAATGGATTAATCACGATTGATTTGTTAGTCGTTAATTTGATCAAAGGAAGTTAGTTGTTAATTTTCGAATCGTTAATTCATTCGCTATAAGTCAAACAATTTTCTTTTCCCTGATTTCCGTTTGGGGAAAAACGAAGAAATACAAATGGCGTCGAATCTGACAGATATGTCAATTCACAATAAATGCAGATATATGTAATTGTATGCAGACCAGCTTAAATACGACCTTTGTTAGTTTGCGATGCACGAGAGTTGAGAAGTTTGCGACAATTGCATTAGATACACTACAAAAATTTGTTGAGGAATTTTTTGTTACCTCCCATACACGTCGGCGAATTTTATGTATGTTAAACAGGCATAGCAAAAACTCCTAAAATCGTGCACTAACCATTGAATAACAACTACAAACTTTATGTTTAACGGATTCTATGTCAACTATGACAAGAAAATGCAAGTTTTGCAAACGAAACAAGAATTAACAAAATTTAATGTTGTTTTGTTGCGTTGAACATTTTTTCTTGAACTTGTACTGATCTAGGGGAGAGAGGGGCATAGAGGACCAGCGAGGCACAGAGGTCCGGCAATGTCAGTTATAGAAAAAGTACTAAAATATGCCTGCACCCTAAGTTATATGTCGAACAGCTGTGCGGTCGAGTCACTTTGATGCTTTGTTTTACGGGATCGTTTCTTTCTTAAGGTGTAAGAAAATTGTTTAAATTTGTTGGTAATACGTAGTGCAGTTGCATCAATATTCCGAATTTGAAATCAGTATTCAATCGTTTACTTAATAGAGAAGTATTTTGTGTCTTTATATTATTGTAAAGTTATCGTTAAGAAATTCAGAGTTTTAGGTCCGAGTGGCCTTTCGTGCCCCTGTTTGCTTGAAACGCTTTTCCTATTGCAGTTACTTATATTTTCTGATTTAGGTATACTTATTTGTTTTTTTTTCTATATGGTATGTAATTATCAAAAGAAAAAGCCAGAACCTAGTTGGGACGAAGTGGCCATGGGAAGAGCAATTATGGCAATAAAAAATAAAGAGATGTCGATCAGAAAGGTTTCGGTAAAATTTAAAATTCCTAAAACATGTTTATTACGGCGGATTAATAAGAACACAGTGAGTGCCCTAGAAATGATAATTTTAATCCAGTTTTCTCTAAAGAACAACAACTATGCAACCGCTTATTGGACTTGGAAACAAAATGTTATGGATTGACGCCACGTGACGTACAAAAGCTAGCTTTCGGTCTTGCCCAAAAATTGGAGATTCGTCATCATTTTAACAAAAGTAAAGGTATTGCCGGAAAGGACTGGTTAGAAGGTTTCCGCAAGAGGAATCCTCAAAGAACTATAAGAGAACCTGAACCTACTAGTGTGGCTAGAACTGCTGCATTTAACAAAGTTAAAAAATTTTGTATCATACTTAAATCGATATTAGACAAATATTCTATACAACCAAACCAAATATTCAATGCCGACGAAACTGGAGTCAATACTGTTCCTAAACCTAGAAAGATTATTGCTTACTAAAGGTTGCAAACAAGTTAGCCGCATTGTTCATGCAGATCGAGGATTTAATATAACAGTTACTTGAGCCATGTCAGCAACTGGTCAATCAATATATTCCCCCGTTTTTTTTAATTTCCACGTCAGCGTAAACCACCAGGCGTTATGAAAGAATGCCCTCCAGGATTAGTCGGCTATGCGAAGTGGATGGATGGATTCGGAGCATTTTATCAAATATTTGGAGCGCTTCATAGAGTTAGTCAAGCCCTTCGAAGATAAGAAGGTTTCACTAATATTGGACAACCATGCGAGTCATAGAACCCTAGAGGCAATAACTTTTGCTCATGAAAATAATTTGATTTTGATTTCCTTGCTTCCTCACACAAGCCACCGTTTACAACCTTTGGATTGCTGTTTTTACAGTTCATTATAGAACCAGCACGCCCGGGAATGTGATATTTGGATGTCAAACTGTCCATCACAAAGAATTACATTGTATGATATAGTAGAAATATTCGGTAAAGCCTTTATAAGAAGCGCTACATTAGAAAAAGCGATTAAAGGATTTCAAGTGACAGGAATTCTCCTATTTGATCCTGACATTTTTTTTGAAGATGACTATTTACCATCTCAAGCTACTGAGAGACAAGAATCTAACTTCACTGATATTCCTGCTGTAGAAATTGATTTCCCAGTAAATCAACCCGATGTATTTCAAGCTGCCAAAGTTTTGGAGCTTTTAATGAATCCCCTAATAGCTGAAACTTCGCTTCCATCACCAGATATCAATATCGCGTGATATTTACAACAACTCACAGCCATCCTCAAGCTACCAAAATATCATAAGATGCAGTTCAAATAAAAACGTTGCAAAATATCCTGGCACAGATTTCACTAAAGCCTATTTCACAATGATCTCAAAAGACGATCAAACGCAAATCTAAGATCCTGCATGCGGAAGAATTGACTAGTTCGCCATTTAAAAATCTAAAACAAGCGGAAAAAGCAGAAAAACCAAGAAAATCATCACATTCTCTAGAAACAAATTCAAAAATCTTTCTTTAATTAAAAATAAAGATAAAGGAACCAAACAAATCAATGACCAGAACAAAAAGAAAACAAAAAATAAGAGTTATTGAGTCGCTAATTGAAGACACCGGTTTCGATTCTGATCAAAACACTGATTCAAATTCTGAATGTATTTATTGTACTGAACGTTTTTCTCAATCAAAATCGAACGAAGGATGGATTCAGTGTGGCGTATGTAAGAATTGGGCACACGATGCCTGCGCTGCAGCAGAAGATATTGATAATAGTATAATTTGCATTTTTTGCGAATAATTAAGCATAAATAACTCCTTTTGTAAACTGTTTTTTAATAAATACTTTAAACACATTTTTTTTTTTATTTTCAATTTGAAATCTCATTGAGGAACTCAGAACCTCGCACGGTCCTTTGTGCCCCAAACACGGGGCACAGAAGACCATTTGTATACAGATTGATTTTAATTTACAAAAAGGAAACATATAAAGACACGTAACCAAACTCTTAAATATATTCAGCTAACCCTTTGAGCTATATGGTCAGCTAATTTGATCCACTTTCTTCTACTGGTTATTGTTTTATTAATTTGAGAACTTTAACCGGTCCTCTGTGCCCATCTCTCCCCTATTTTACAAAATGGTGACAAGTAGGAGTCAGGTGCTAAAAAAAAAATGTGGTATTATCGTCCCGAATTTAACATGACAACATTTTTCTGTAGTCCTACTCAAAACCAATACTTCTAATAAGACTTATAAGGTATAAGGCTAATAAGTTTTTTAGTTACTGAAACGGCATAAACATTTCTCTACCCTATTTAAAACATTCCTGTATGAAGACCTAAAATCGGAATCATTACTTAAAATGCTTGCACTTTAAATCACAGTCTGCTATTACCTACAACTTCACTAGCTAAAAGTTTCTAGAAGTATTATTTATTTCAAATTAAGGCAAGTATTATTTGCAGGTACGTACATCTCCGCATTATCTAACACAAGTGCATTTAAAAACTTTTATTGGCAGAAGTGTATATCTTAGGTGTTAAGTTTTAAGTAAACCAACAATTCAGAAATAATAATAGCTTATACGTTTCCTTTCACTTAGTAAATACTAACAATAGCAATAATAATACTAATAATAATGTTTTAATACACCTTGCAACGTATACATAAGAATTGATATACCATTTCTCTCAAACAATGTTTAAATTCAGCCAAGATATCAGCAAAATTCCAAATGGAACATGCATAATGTAAAACGTGGAACACCAAAAAATAAATCTGAATTATTCAATCAGCAATATAACAAAGAACGCGAATAACAAACGATAAGCCGGACAAAGTCCGAATACATGGACCATTATAGTTGCATTATATAGGCAACAATAACTAGCATTTGTTACGTTTACCAATCGCATTCCTTACAGCATGAAATGAGCCTTTTATAAGGGGGAAATAATACGAATCTCTCTCCTAACATGTTTTCATTTATGTACAGCTTTTAACGAGAGTTACAGACTGCCAGTCGTTGTAACAAGATGAACTCGTTCCTGGAAAGCTTTTCGTTAAGCGATTGTTACGAAATCTTAAGGAAGCAATTCACTTGTTTAAAGTGCAGTGCGGAGTCTTTCGAATTTTGCGCGTTTAATGAAAAAGTAGGTTTCTTGGGCGAACATTATTTTTTGAAAATTACTTATAAAGAAGCAGATCAATCAAAAGTTGCGATTTTTTTCTGCAAAACGATGTGCATAACGGAATCTCAAAAAAATTTTGCCACGCAGACAGGTGCTTTCTACAAAGAATGCGAATTATACAAAAAATTTATACCAACACTTCTCAATAACGATATTCACGTCATCAAAGGATGTATTCCAGATTGTTACTTGATATCTGACATGAACTATCTAATTTTTGAAGATTTAAAGTCGAAAGGATACAGGACAGTTACACAAAGAGAAAGTATGTCTCTGAATTGTGTTAAAGTATTCCTTAAATCTCTAGCCAAGCTCCATTGCAGTGGAATAATTTTTGAAGAGAAGATGAAGCGGAAAACTGGAAAATACTTTGTCCTTTCTGAAAAATATCCAAAGCTATTCAAAGAAGCTTTCTACTCAACCGTAAGAATATCTTTAGATTTAATTGAAGCGACCAAGAAAGGTGTCAAGGCGCAAATTGATTTATTCGAAAATGCTTGGCAAGTAGATCTTGATTTATTTAAAGAATTTGCTTGCAGGACGATAAATCAGCTCCGAGAAGCTGTCAAACCGTCAACCATGTATCGTAACACTATATGCCACGGTGACTTGTGGAGCTCAAACATCATGTTTAAGTTTGAAGATGATCAACCAATCCATTGTTGTATTGTGGATTTTCAATCTTACCGTTATAGTCCAACTGGACAAGATTTTATGGCTTTCATGTACTTATCGACCGATCGCAAGTTCAGAGAGCAGCATATGGAAGATATGAAAAACTTCTTTTATCGGGAAATGAAAGAAGTACTAACCAAGGAAAACTTGATCATCAAAAAACTATTACCATACGCTAAGTTTCTTGAAAGCTGTGATTACTACAAACTATTCGCAATTGCTCAAAGCATAAATCACTTTCAGCTTATCATGGCTTCATCTGAAATCACTAGTAGCCTATTTCAAGAAGCTAATACATTAAACAGAGTTTTATTTGAGGACAAAAGCTTACTCGTAATTCCAATATGCGAAAAAGACGAAGTGTACAGGAAAAGAATAATGGAAACTACGACTGATTTAAAAGAAGTTTTTATGAAAGATGGTTTGTTTGAATATTACTAGGGTGCAATGCATAAAATGTTTGTGTTTGTTATACATAGTTGCTATAGTTGATCTTAAAGTTAATTATTAAAAATACTATTTTTATTTCGTTATGACCTCCATTTCCTGTTAACAGTTCTTCATATGTAGTGGTAAAATCGTATAGTTTAACGAAACTTATTGAGATTAAAAAGTGGTAACATGTCGTTGTTTTATTCATGGTAATTACTGGATTTTATTAACTATTGCATACCCAAGTCCATAAAATCATAAGTACAAAATAGAATCCTTGGATGAAAAAGTTCTAAATTCCATGCCCATACTTCATGAAAACAACAGCCAACATGCAGAATTTCTACTTCGGATTTGATAATTCTGTTCTGAAACCGTCATCCAGCTGGAATTAAGTAAATTCTAGTATAAAATCAATAAAAATATTTTATATCACCAACCCTATTTAGAAATATACTCAGTGACATAGAAATTGCAACAGCTAGAAGGGGTTGAAATTTCCGGATAAAATTTGGTAGGAATATTCACCTATGTAAAAGTAATAAATGATCAAAATTTGGGAGGAAAATCTTTATTAGTTACAATTTTATAATAATTGTTAATAATGTGTGGGGCCGCCTTTCTGATTTACACATTCATTTACACGCCGTGGCATTGATTGAATAAGGCGGTTTATCTCGTCTTTGGGTATTGCCTCTCATGCAAATTGCACCTCATGTCTCAAAGCCTACAAAGTCAAAGGAGGACGCTGCAAGTTTCGCAACTTTCTACCCATTATGTCCCATACATGTTCGATAGAAGAAAGTTCTGGAGATCTTGGAGGCCAGGGCAAAAGATTAAACTGGGCCTGTTCAAAGAAGTTCAAGGAAAACCTTGCTACATGAGGACGTGCATTATCTTGCTGGAATAATGGATCTTCGAGCGCTTGTAAGTATGGCAGAAGATGTGTTCCAACCGCCTCCGCAATGTACCGTTGTGGTGTATTGCCTCGAATGAACACCAAGGGAGACCTGCTGCCATAAGTAATCGCACCCCAAACCAGAACACCCACAGTGCGGTATACGTGCCTCTCAACGGTAAATCGAAGATTTCGTCGTTCACCCCGTCTTCTTCTGACTCTCTGACGACCGTCGTGCATGCCTAAACAAAATCTTGATTCGTCACTAAACACAACACGATGCCATTCAAGATTCCAATGAGATCTTTCATTGTACCATTGTAACCGTTGCTGATAATGTTCCGCAGTCAAAGGAAGCACAAGTTGCGGACGATACGTTAACCCAAAACTTCGGATTCGGCGATAAACTGTTCTAAGGGTTACATGGCGACCTTCTACACCAAACCAGTGGTCACCAATTGCCCGAGCAGAGGGAAATCCATCTCTAAATGCCAGTTGTCCTAAGCGACGATCTTAACGCTCATTCGTTCTTCTTGAAGCCCCGGTTCCTCTTCTACGACGTTCTTGGCCATCTTCAAACCATGCACGACACACTCGCATTACAGTAGACCCAGATTTCGATTCACACAGTTAGCAATTTCTCCAAATGAAAAACCAGCTTCGCGCAAACCAATAATTCGACCTCTGCCGAATTCGCTTAATTGTCGATACACTGCTCGTCTTCTTACTCTAGGCATAGCTAACATTTAACTGAACCGCAATTCAATGAGAACAACAACACAAATCGAGAAAGTTATAAAAAACACCGCAAAAAAACTTTCAATATCAGTGCTGAGGGAGAGGTAAAAATTTCAATAACAACTTTATTGTTTCACCGGCAGGATTCAAATTTTGATCATTTATTACTATTACACAGGTGAATATTCCTACCAAATTTCATCCGGAAATTCCAACCTCTTCTAGCTGTTGCAATTTCTATGTCACTGAGTATAACTTGAAATAATGCTCAACTAACTTACATACTTATTTACTTAGTTGACTAAGGATACTGTTGAAATCTTCATATAGCATACTTAATTTGGGTTTTATTTAAAACAATAATAAAATATTTGCCTGTTCTATATTGCCGTTTAAAAACATATACCTCATTTTTGAAGGTTTAAAGTTTAAAGGATGCAGAAGAGAAGATATGCCTTTGGAATGTGTTAAGGTGCTCTTAAGAAGTCTAGCCAAACTGCGTTGCAGAGGTTTAATTCTAGAAAATTAATGATAAATAAGTTTTATCATAGGTAGTTTCTGTTTGCCGAACCTGTACATACTGTGGTAAAATGGGCAATGTGCTCCAATACTTAATTAAACAGGAAAAAGATCGCCCCATCCAACAGTAATATGATATTTTATTTGGTTTCCCAAAAGCCTTAATAGTTGCGGACCTGGATTTAGTTAAACAAATTGATAAAGCTTGATTATTTCTAACATTATCGAGATAGGATATTGTTCAAACCAAAAGCAGAAAGCCACATACACATTTTTTCAATTAATTTTTATTTGTTTTCAAATACAATGTTGGTGCCACTGATTGAAGTCAAGGTGAACTGCTCTGTTTTCCAATTTAGTCTGTATATACTCTGAATTTCAAGCAATTTCTCTTCACTGTACTTTGTATACCTCTTTATATATTAATAAAAGTTAATTTTTTGATATAATAATGAATTTGTTTCAATAATAATAATTTTATCGACTCAACTTCGAGTTACATATTAATTGTTCTCCAAATCTAACAAAGGCCGTTTGAGTTGAAAAACAATTACTACTTATAATCCCATATATAATTATTGATCTTTAACGTCTTATGCATGACCATGAAGCAATTGATTAAACGAGAGAGTTCTGAATGTGCCAAATCATTCATATCCTGCAGTTATGCAAACGTACATATATACTACCACTTATGACCGATTTGCTGTCGAGATCTATTTTTAAGCTTTTTATCTTCCTCAAATAACATTTAGATAAGCTCAGCAAATTATACTCTTAATTTTCCCATCTTATTATAAATTACACTGGCGCCATGCTTTGTTATTTTGTTTTAACATATTGGCGATACTTACGAGATTTTCTATTTAATTCTATTCCATTTATGTAAACATTTTAAAACTAAATGATGAAAAAACATTTATAGCGAAACTGTAGAATTGAAATTGGCCCAGGCAATTAATAATGATTTACTATTACCGAAAAAGATTTATTTTAACATGAATTTGAGTTCTGTTAATTAAGCTGACGTCAATGTCCAATGGGAGTCGTAAATAAACCTAACATTCCCCTAATATGAATTGGATAGTTTATGGGAAACTTGCAGGATGTAAAACGAATGCTTTGGAAAGAATAATATTGATGCGTGCGAAATTGGCAAGTAACACTTACAAGGGAACATTCCGAACCCGTAAATCCCAAAAAAATTGAAACTTTGTGGACAAGTAGTCCTCACCCCAAGATGTTCGAAGCCATTTTCCTTATCGGCCCAATTTCGTTTTAAGAGGGTGAAACCACCCCTGAAATTTTACTTGATTTTCGGTTTTTTGAAAATAATTCGATAACGGTTGGACCAAATACATCAAAGTTATATATCAAAATAATCGTCTCTTTGAGCCCTATTACATATGTGAAAATAGCATAGTATTTCTATTTAAAAATTTGGTGGTGCCTTCCCCCACCCTTTCACGAATGAACCTATTCAAATGCCATATTGTGGATGTTATATAGCCCTTCAAGCAGTTTCCAAAACGTACTTCGCTTTTTGTAAAATAATTATTAGAAAAGGATAAAACTTGCCTCACGATACGTCTCTTGTGTAATTATCAATGCCTGTGCAAAACAAAAATATGTTAAAGGTAATCCGCAGATATTGTTTGAATAATTTATTATCTTCGATGTGTACACGTATTTCGGATATCTCTATTACAGACTCACAATCAATGTGATAGAATAATTTATGCAATGAGTTTATTAATTCTTTAAAATTCGATATATGAATTTGTAAATTGGTAATGATACTTATGAAGGCAGATATAGTGCGACGGCAGCTGTACATATATATATGATAACAACGATAAAGTATGACTTATACTTATAATAAGTACAATAATCTTTAATGTGAGTAATAGTTAATATGTAATAGTTTAAAATTGTTGATTTGTTTGGATAAAAATAAGTATATAAGAAAAAGTCAGTTTTGTAACTTTTTAATGCTGCATCTGACTGTGAGATTTAGAGTACTGGTTCAACAATGGTAGTAAATTCAGTAAATGTAGTTCGATTATTAATACTGACATTTAATGTCGTAAATGATAATCGTCCAATAGTTTTCAACAATGAAGAAAGTGAAATGCACGACATATTGAAGAATATATTAATTAGATCTCGGGACGATACAACCTTTGAAGTAGATAACGACGTAACGGTAGAATTCTTGCAAGAATTTAGGCCACACACACATCCTCACAATACCAAAGAAAACCACTGGTATGATACAACCCCTAGACGTCTATGGATTTCGTGTTTGGAAAAATGCTACGATATTAATTTGCATACGCGTAACAACATTATTAAATTACAGTCTTTAGTGCACAACCAATTATCTTCTTCAAAATATCATCATTTATTTGCATGGTACAAACGTGGTTATATTGCGGACCGACCAAATCGTTTCGATAATCCTGTCACTTTTGCCTTCACAGAAGATTTTTAAATTCCATCGCGATGTTCCATATGTGGAGCGCGTGCTATAATACGGTGTTACTGGTGCAACAGTTTTTTGTGCTTTAAGCATTTTTATGAAGAAATGCATTATCATACAAATTAACTAATTACTCGCGTATATATTATATATACACATGTATACATAAGCCGTATATTATAAAATATGTCATAATATGTATTTTATATGTTAGTTTGAATAAATTTTTCTAGCACTATGAATTGTAATATCGACATGCGAAAGGTATGCAATATTATTATATTAATTCATTTTTGTCTATATTTCTGTTTTCTAAAACATATCTATCTAAAAACATCAAAATTTATATTACATTCCTTCACAGTTCTAAAGACAACATTTTCCTCGTTTTTTAATAACTGTTTTACAAAAAGTGAAGTATGTTTTTGAAACTGCTTGAAGAGCTGTATAACATCCACAATATGGCATTTGAAAGGGGTGGGGGAAGGCACCACCAAATTTTTAAATAGAAATACTATGCTATTTTCCCATATGTAATAGAGCTCAAAGAGACGATTATTTTGATATATAACTGTGATGTATTTGGTCCAACCGTTATCCAATTATTTTCAAAAAACCGAAAATCAAGTAAAATTTCAGGGGTGGTTTCACCCTCTTAAAACGAAATTGGGCCGATAAGGAAAATGGCTTCAAACATCTTGGGGTGAGGACTACTTGTCCACAAAGTTTGGAATTTACAGGTTCGGGATGTTCCCTTGTTAGTAGAATTTCAAAGATTAGGTACAGGTCACTGAGGAGACGGTACAAAATATTAGTTTCTTTGAACATATAATACACCTTTTTATTGTCTTTATTACATATAAATAATACTAATATAGAACATATCAGATTTTCATTTTAGAGCTTCACAAATGATTGCAGAATTCGTACAGATCCAACATTGATTCTCTAAGTCTTTCTTGATATTTTGCATTTCCCTCCATGTTATTTAAAATTAAAGCTGTTCTATCTTCGAACACCGTCCTCTCGTTATCCTCCATATTGCCAAATAGCTTTTCCAGTTTTTCATCATCAATTAAGATCAATTGAAAGTAGGTGGCAGTCTGGAAGATTGCAAACAGTTTCTGTTCCTCGCAACTAGCTAGGAAATCTTGAATTGTTAATATGTTGCTGATATTTATATTTGAAAGCTTCAAATACTTTTCCAAATTGGTGTAATAAAGGCCTATCACTTCGTACAGATGTTTTTGTCGAAACTCCCTGCTGGTTGTTAAATATAATAAAGCCATGACGTCATGAGATGGTGGTAGATATCTTCCGCATTGAAAATCTATTAATTTACAGTCGGTGGGTTCGTTATCTCTGTTTAATTTTATCAAGAAGTTCGTTGACCAGAGATCACCATGACATATAACGTTTCTAAATTTATTGCTACGTTTTACCAAGTCATAAACACGGTTGCATTGCTTTATGAGGATTTCTTTAAAACTCTTTCCAGATTCTAACGTTTCAGGAATTTTAAAGATATCTACTTCTGAGCAAAGAGCGTTAATAGAAGCTTCTACGCCTTTAATATTGATAAAACCTTCTCTGTCATTATAGAACGTATCCTCAAAGTTACTTTCGCGATCCTCCGATAATCGATACATCTTACCTAATTTCCTTGATATCGTTTCTTCATAGACAATACTGCTGGCGTGTAATTTAGCTAAGCACCTTAAAACTACTAAAACAGTGTTATAATCTAAGGTATTCATTTTATCCAATGATTGGTATCCTTTCTCTACTAGATTTTCTGTAACTAATACGTAATTCTCCTTTGAAAAATAACATTTCGGCACGCAGTCGATGTATTTGATATCCGCAGCTCTAATGGTCTCGAAAAGATCATACATGAACACTTCTTTCTTGAATGCTCCAGTTTCTTTGCAGAAAATTGCTTGCATTTCATTTGTTGGGAAGAATTTTACGAAGAACGTGAAACTCTTGGGATCTTTCTGCTGTGCTTCTTTATCAACGAAGATATTAACGGTGGTGGATAGTATAGCGTGGTCACCGAGAAGTCCGGTTGACCCATCTGGCTTGATTAGGTTGTGATTTATTAACTCAAAATTCGAGCTTCCGATTCTTGCAACCAGAACTGAGAAGATTTCTTCTGTTGATAACTTCGTGAGATCCTTAGTCATGTCGTTCACCTGAGAAAAATACTTAATAATAATGACTTTATTATAGCATCCCAGTTAACAATATGTATAAACAGGGGAAGATAAATAAAACTGAGGTACTACAAACACAAGGCATAGTATAGAAGAGAATGTAATGAGGGACAGTAAAATGCAAAAATTAGTGACATTGTTCAATAAATGTCTGGACAACATCCATGATGAATTGCGTTCTGGCCGGCCATTTGTAGTCAACGTCGATCTGGTGTAGGCGGCTCACACCAAAATTTACGAAAGTAGGACATTTTCAAGTTGTCTTAAAAATTCCCACGCATTTTAAGGTTAATTTTGTGTATGATGTCTGAGAACTTATGGTACAAGAAATTGTGTTCTCCATGGACTCCTAAAGAACCGATTAAGGAGCTCAAACCGAGTTTGGCAAATGCTACTACAACGAAGTTATTGGGCTATATCGTCCCAGGAGATGAAATATGAGTGTCCCACGTAACTCCTGAGTCAAAATAACATAGCCAGTCAGAGTGGAAGCAAGACAAACACTTTCAAAGCCATTAAGATCCTGGCCACCTGTGTTCTGGAACACCCACAGCCTATTGTTAGTGGACTGTATGCCTTAAGGAAGAATTAACTCAGCTTCATACTGTGAGACTCCAAGAAAATTTCATCAAGTCATTAAGAATAAACTGCATGGAATGCTGTCAGCCGATGTTGTGTTGCTTCATGGCAATACAAGACCATATACTATAGCTCAAATTCGAGATCTGGTCACCTCTGTTGGCTAGGAGGAATTCGATCATCTGCCATACAGACCAGATCTTACGCCTAGCGACTACCACCTCTTCCGACATCTGAAGACCTTCCTGGGCGGCAAGGATTTTACCACAGACGATGAAGTGAAAACGGCCCTGACCAACTGGCTATCATCACAGGAGGTACAGGAATTCTGTGAGGAGGGTATCAAAAACCTTTCTGTTTGTTAGATAAATGTTTAAATTGCCAAGGGAGTTATATGGAAAAGTAAATAATTGGATGTACATTCAAAAAATAAACGTGTTCTTGGAACATTTTTACTAGTTTCATTTTTATTGCAAAACGGACCCTACTTAAAAAACAATCCTCGTACATTGTGGAATGCTATGCAGGACACAATGCATCAAGAAACTTGGTGCTCCAATAGGAAGTTTTTCAGTAACTTTATATAGAATCTGAGAGGAAGCGGAGGAAGCGATAAAAAGTTAGGTGGTAAATTATTAGTTACCAAATATAACTGAACAGAGAAGGACCTTTCGTACAGCGTTTTAAGTTTTATGTAGATTGATGATATAAAGTTAAGCAACGTAAATGTTTCCTACTTTCCATGTTAAGGAGTTTCCAATTTATGGGATACACATGTTCAAATTTCTTAAACCATATACACTACCGGCCATTGAAATTAGGACAACTATTAGCATTTTAAAGGATTGAACTTTTTCAGTATTCAATACCCTTAATGTTACTGTAAAAACTTCTACAACCAAATTGGGAAAACAATAAAGTATTGAAGACGGAAATCCTCATTAGAATAAATATAGAGAGAAATTTCAATAATAATAATAATAATAATAATAAACTTTATTTCAAGGACCGGAACAGTTTGAAATAAGTCAGAGAAAAGCGACAAAAACAAAAAATTAAAACAATACAATATGTAAACAGAAAAAGACAAAATTATTAAATAATGAGTCGAAGTGACTGTACATATATTAAACAAAACTATTGAAAAATTCATTAAATGAATAAAATCATTTGGATAGTAACTAAGATGTTATTGTTTTTTTAAATTTATTTAAGTCGTATTCTTTCCAATTATCCGGAAGACTGTTATGTCAACACAATCGGATGTCTGTTTTAAACTATACTTCATAAGATGTATCTTAGGATCTTTTATGCCATAACTATGCTGCGCATTGTTAGTCTCCAGTATTTTATTCTTATGTTTATGAATATAGCAAGCAGCTTCTAGAATATATAATTCAAATATCGTTAGAATTTTTAGAGATATGAAATAGTTTCTACAAGATGTTAGTTGACTGATACCAGCAATACATCTCATTGCAGCTTTCTGCTTGAGGAAAACTTCGTTTGTAAAGGAGCTAGGTCCCCAAAGAAGAATTCCATGTAGCAGTCGAGATTGAAATCCCGAGAAATAGACAATTCTTAAAGAGTCAATGCTCAAAGATTGTTTAAATGCCCTAATTTTAATACTATTATGTTTAGTTTTGAAGTTAATTCAACCTAATAGCTGGTAATAAAATCATACGAAACGATATGTAATGAATGGCTTATAAGCGTGTTTACAAAAGAGGGGGTCGTAAAATTTTGCCTGCGTGTCTCCGATTCTAATACGGAGTAATTCTTATCATACTGGCTGTGAATCAGTCTGTTAGTAAACCAACTTCGATACGGATGTTCGGTGGCGGTGTTTGTTGGAGTAATATTTAAAATATGCTAAAAGGAAAGCCTATAACTGCAGAAAAGCGATCGACAATTCTCACATTACACGAGGAAGGATATTCCGTGCGTGTAATTACGGAAAAATTGCAAGTTACAAAATCAACTGTGCATTATACTATTCGCTGATACCGAACCACCGGGACATTTGAAGACCGTAATCGCCCAGGGCCGTCAAGAATGACAAAGGCGTGCGGAAGATCGACGCCTTACAGTGCCAAGCAAACGAAACAGGCGATTGATGGCACTCGAAATCGTAGCAGAAGTCAACAGAGGAAACAAATGACCCGATTTCTAAATGCCGCTTAAGAGAAGCGAATCTCTACGGTCGCATTGCGGCAAGAAAATCGTTGCTGTGTCGTGGAAACCGCCAAAAACGGCTACAGTTGGCCGAACGCTGGACTGACGAATCCAAGTTCGAAATGTTCGGTGAGAAGCACAGTTTTCGTGAGACGAACGAAAGACGGAAGGATGTTGCGCGATTGCGTCGTTCACACAGTAAAATACGGTGGTGGTTCAGTGATGGTTTGGGGTTGTTTTGGCAACGCGGAGACTGGGGATCTAGTAAAAATCGACATTATTGTGGGGAAAGAAAATTATATGCCAATACCACAAGAGAATGCCGTGACATCGGAACTTCGTGTTTGCGCCTGGTAATGACTCCAAACATACAATCTGTAAAGATTATCTAACGTCTCAAGCAGAAGAGAACGTTTTGCAAATCATGTCCTGGCCCCCCAGAATGCGGATTTGAACCCCATCGAATTACTGTGCGATGAGCTCGGCAGAGAATATGAAAAGTCTGTTCAATTTCGAAAGAGCACCTGAGGCGACTTCTCCAAACCGAGTGGAACAACATTTCCGAGAAAACTAACCAAACTATCAGAACGAGTGGTCTGGGGAGTATTACATGCCAAAGGAAGTTATTTCGATGAGCAAAAGATATAGCCTAATTTGGTCCGTAGGCGTCCGCGATCGTTAATAATAATATACTGGTTTCCGGGTTGGAACCGCGTCGTTCTTGTAGCTTTGGCCTACATTTCGTCGACACTCTTATGGGACATCTTCAGGGCTGTTGCTGCACACTGACTGTTAGTGTGCCGTTACAGCCCTGAAAATGTCCCATAAGAGTGTGGACGAAACGTCGGCAGAAGCTACGACAACGACGCGGTTCCAACCCGGAAACCAAGAATATTGGATATAGCCTAATATTTTAATGAGAATGTTTTGTTTTATTTTTTTACGTTATTTCCTTTTCATATTTGTTTGTTTTTATTTCTAGCAATAAGTTTTCATTTTCTTTTGCATTATTACCGTTTCTATTCAAGTTTGCAATAATTCACCAATTGTCCTAACTTCAATGGACGGTAGTATATGTGTATTATCATCGCGTAACTTTTTAGATTGATACAAATTTTTGAAAGAACATTTGTTGCCTGGTAGATAATATTTCAATGTTATAAACATAGATATTACAAATATGCGATTACGGCTTGTTAACAGTGTCTGTGATAACTTGATACATATATTCAAAATCTATGTACTCGTATAGATTGCTAATGACTAGACAGTAATATAAATATTGTTTTAAGTTGTGAATATTATGAATACAAATAATTTTTTTATGAAATAAAAAATTAAATGAATTAACCATAGCTGTTTAAGCCAGTAGTCGGGGCTACTGTCGCATCGGAATTTGTAACAATACGATTTGTTCAGTTCTGTGAGGATATCTAATTAGACTTCCTCATGCGTACATGTAAACATCTACTTCGTATATATACGATTTAAAGAGTGCAAGCCACACAGAGGAATGCACATTTTTGGGGCATGAAAGTGTATAATAAATTTTCCGAAAGTATCAAATGTTTATCAAATAAGAAATTTGCAAGGACATTAAAAGGATACTTATTAAATAACGCCTTTTATTCTGTTGATGAATTTCTTAGCCATCCTAATTAATAGAGCGGGCTAAATTGCGTCATCCAACAGAATCGGAATCAGGCGCAACGGCCGCTTATTGTAAATAGCGTATGTGAGTCACAGCAGATATGTGATATTTCGAAATTAATACACAAGAGTAAAAAATAAAAGCTGACGCAATAATAATGTTTAGTAATTAGAGCGGATATATATGTACACGCTGAGGTGTTTTTATTTTCATTATGATTTTTTATTTGATTGAAAACGGTATGCGTTGTAAATGGGATGTAATAAGGAAATAACTGAACGGTTTTTTTATTCTGTTGTACTTAATAATGTAACTGTAAATAAAGATATAATAAATAAATTCTATCCTTCTTAATAATGCGGATAGGCTTGTTTAAAAAGTTGCACCATCAGATAAGTTTCCACATTTGCCTCGGTGAAGGATGTTCGCCGAGACGAAAAAATGTTCTTATATTTCGAAAACGACCGTTCCACGTCTACCGAAGTAAGACAGGCGTAATTAAAATAATCTTTAGACTTAGTCAAGGAATCTGCAGATGCCCCATCGCACATTTGTCTTAATCTCGTGTAGTCCGGATTCTTTTTTAAAACACTATCGAACTTAGCTAAAACTCGTCCACTTGTTGCATCGTTTATACTGTGTAACAATGTACTAACTTCGTCCACGACTTGCACTGATTCTACCAACGACAATCCAGAACTTTGCAAATTTTCTATCGCGTCTACTAACTCTTTGTAATTGTTGCTAATATTCTTTAGATGTGTTTCAACAGAAATATCGAGAAATCCCTTCTGGCTCATCCTAATAGCTCTAGCTTCGGCAGCGAATTGCAAAATAACGGATTTGACTTCTTGAAAATGTTCATTATAATAAAAAGCGGCTTTTAACCACGTTCCCCAACGCGTAAGAATGGGCTGTGGTGGTTCTCGAATACCAGGGCATAACCTGTGGAATGCCCTAGTCCTCTTAGGACTTTTGAGAAACACTTTTTTTGTGTTTGCTATTAATGCATCCACCTCCGGGTAACACTCTCGAATAGTTTGTGCCACAAGATGTAAAGCATGGACTTTACACATAACATGTAAAAGTCCTTCACACTTTTCTTTAAGGGAACGGCCTACACTACACATTGTTGCTGCACCATCGCTCATGAACAACAACAGTTGACTGGTTGACACTTGAAATTTTTGTAACGTTTTGAGAACTACGGCCGTAATTGCTTTACTAGTACACTGTTTTAATCTTCTGCTGGCTAATAGAATTGCAAAATTTGGTTTAATAGGATCTAATACGCGCACTATTATATTCAAAATAGAATTTTTTTTGCAATCTGTCGTCTCATCAAGACGTAGCCACAGCTGTTTATCTTTTAATTCGGCTTTAATTCGATTTTCAATGTCCTCACGTATTCGTGGAATATCTCTCCGTAACGCTGTCCGAGATGGTAGTATCCACTCGGTATTGTATGTACCCCAGAATTTTCGAAATGCTTTTTTATCAAGTATACGAAGTGGTAGACCACATACCATAAACGTTAAAAGCAATTCTAATTGAAATTGACGTTGTCGTGACACACCATTTCTTTTATTTCTGTGGTGTGCGCTATTTATATGTCTTTCACAATCACGTTTGCTCCAGCACAGTAGTTTCTTTTTACAAACTTTACAGAAAATTGTACTCCCATTGTAGTGTAAATCCACAAATTCACTAAGAAATTTATTAACTTTCGTAGGTAATGGCCGTTTATTTTTTATAGTTACGTTAGACATAATCACTAAAGCGAGCACACCGACGCTTGTTTCTAGTATGCCACGAAGTGGTGCAAACGTAACATCTGCAGACTCGTCATTTGTTGATGAATAGAGCGCGCCATCCGTAAATGAATAAGCGCGCTGTTAGTTCGTAGCCGGCGATGAATGAACTTTTTCTTTGTAGTGGCCCACTGTGAACAACGCCCTATTTATCGACGAACACCCAAACTGCAGGTGTATATTTGCGCGTCTTCACGACGTAATAGACAGTGGTTTTGGTCCTCGTCCTAATAATTACATATTTAAATTACCTATGTTTACATACATATATGCACCCGGCAGCCTGATTGCGAACCTGGCGCGTGGCGCTCTTGGCCCGCTCTACTAATTAATTCGTTTCTCAATGTTTGTTTGTTCTTCATGTATTTATACAATGTCTTTGTTCTGTACTTTATCCTTACAACTTTGATTTTATTTATACACTGTTTTACTTTGACGATTTTTGTAATTGTTATTACAATAAAAATCAGGTTTATTATTATTATTATTATTATTATTATTATTATTAAAATATTGAAATGCCATTACCTTCCACAAAGCCATGCTGACGAGATGTATAACATCGAAACGCGCGCCCATGGATGGTGGATAGGTGATGGCTTTACGTTTCGACTTGCCCAATAATTTATCAAAAGTAGAAAATAATACTTACTATTCGTAGTATGGTTAGAAACATGAATTCACTCAATAGATTTTCATAAATTCCGAATTAGATCTTGAATTGTCCTTAGTCTCTCTCGTATACATATAACTGCTATGTCCTAAAAGTAAATAAACAATGCTAATTAAAGATGTTGATAATAAAGGGTTGGTAAAGGCATTGTTAATGACAGTAGCGTACATTTTTGTAAACAAAATTGAATTTTTGATAACATAAAATGGCTAATAAGTGGTAAAGACTAAAACGAGAATGATCATAAGTAAAGCTGGCCACGAGCGGTACCGCGCAGTAGCGTAGAGTCGACCAGGCCTCGCGTTCCACTAGAGTTATTCTGCTGATAAAGATGTTTGCTGCCGCAAATAATTTCGCTCATCTTTTAAATAAAAATTAAATAACACGTGCTCAAACACTTACCATTTTAAGAGTCCTCCGTGAAATCACAAAGTGAATAATGTCTGTTAAATATCTGCAACATTAGATATGTTTCAACTGTTGTTTCGGCAAAACTAATACGGCATGAGGAAAAAATGCGTTTATATGCAGAGAACGAACGTTCTACATCTAGTGACGTAATATTTGCGTAAGTAAAATAATCTTTCAAATAACTTAACGATTCTGTTGACGCACCTTCACAAATGTGTCTTAATGTGCCAAAATCAGAATTTTTCTCAAAAACACTTTCAAATTTTTCTAGAACAGAAACATTTTTTGCGTCTTCAATCGCGCATAGCTGTGCGTGAACATGTTGCACTATTTGTAGAGATTCTTCTAACGGCACCGCAGGATTTTGTAATTTTTCTATTGCATCTGCTAGCCCGAAGTAATTGTCGTGAATGATTTTTAAATCCATTTTAACCTGACTATCTTGAAATCTCGACTGGCTTTTCTGGATAGCGGCAGCTTCCTTTGTATCGAATTGTAAAACCACGTTCTTAATATTGTCAAAATATTTATGATAATAAAACGCGGCCTGCAACCATGTTCCCCAACGAGTTAGAATAAGTTCTGGTAGCTCTGGTATACGGGGGCACAGTTTGTGAAATTCGCGAATACGTTTCGGTGATTCGACAAATACTGCTTTGGTATGCGCTATTAAAGCGTCTACCTCAGGATAACATTTTCTGATACTATCCGCCACAAGATTGAGAGCATGAATTTTACACGTAATGTGTAACAAATTAGCAGAATGCTTTTTAAGAGACCGGCCTACAGAAAGCATGTTTGCAGCACCATCACTCACTAACATCAAGAGTTGGTTTGTTGAAAGTTCAAACTTGTCCAATGTATTTAACACTAACTTTGAAATTACTTCCGCAGTACACTGTTGTATTCGTTTGGAGGCTAATAGAATTGAAGGTGCCGATTGATGAGGTTCCAATTTGCGTGCCATTACATTAAGAACAGAATGTTTCTTCCGATCTGTTGTTTCGTCGACACATAACCACAATTTTTGATCTTTCAACTCCGATTTTATTTTTTGTTCAATATGTTCGCGCGCAGATGGCACAATTCTTCGTAACGATGTTCGACTGGGTAATTTGCACTCCGAATAGTTATTCCAAAAGCAGATAAATGGTTCCTTGTCTAGTAAATTAAACGGTATATTACATGCGATAAACGTAACGCATAAATTAAATTTTTCATTGTCACGTGCGCAATTTCTTTTTGAGACATGCTTTTCACTATTTACGTGTCGTAGACAATGTTGTCTGGACCAACACATTAACGGGATTTTACAGATTACACATTTAATTTTAGCACCTTCATATATTACGTCTGGAATTTCTGCAATAAATTTTCGAAGTTTGTCCGACCGCGGTCGTTTTGCTGACGAAATCATGATTTTTCTAGGACAGATAAACAATTGCGCAAATGACCGGCAACGAAAATGTCCGTGCTGCTCCGCAGACGAAGTAATACTACCGTTCCTCTCGGTCCGAACTGATTCTACGCCGATGCGCGGTACCGCTCGTGGCCAGCGTTAATCATAAGAGCTATATGCCCATTCCTGAAAAAGAAAAAAAACATGCATAATAGAAATAACCCTTGTTTAACGCAGTTTGTACGAAATAATCAGTTATGTTGCGATTATTTTTTGTAAATAATAGCCTAGTCTCAACGGAAATCACAAACTAGTCAGAGCCAATCATATACTGTGAAATCAGTCAGAAAACAGGTTCGGATTTTTTTTAGCTAATTAAATCGCGTCTGACTAGTTTGTGATTTCTGTTGGAACAAGTCTAATTTAAACAGCAATAACATTAAAAATCGCATATTATTCGTGCACAAGTGATGCGTGCGACACAGATATGGTGCATCACAAGTTTTAAAATAACTTACAAATTGTAATACGCCAAAAAAATTATTCTACTTTCTGATCATGTTCATAAAACGATGTTTAGTAACAGATAAATTTGCTAAATTATACAGGATGTGCTAGTAGGGAAGGGGCAATATCAGAGATATTTAAACCGAGAAATCTCGGTTTTTTTAAATAGTAACTGCTAATTTTCTATGTGGTATTAGATTGTGTCAAAAAATAAAGCAAAAATGTACAGCAAGTGCTATTGCTAAAGTGAAAAGTTTAGATTATATTATTATATATAAGATATTTTGCAAAAACCTCCTTAATAATAATAATAATAATAATAGTTTATTGATCTAGTGGACCATACGGCATAAGATAAGTCAACAAACAAATATACAAAAAAAATAGATTTACAATATCAATGAAAAAAGAAAACGACATGTGTGCAAGTAACATGCAGCCCATAGAAAATAACATATGCAATTTACCTAAATACATATTATTTAGCAATACTAAGCAACTAATCGTAAGTAGAAACGTAATTAAAAAATTCATTTAACGAATAGAAAACATTATTATAAAGAAATGTCTTAAGTTCTTTTTAAAAAGTTTTATATTTTCTAAATCTTTAATAGAAACAGGCAGTGAATTAAATATTTTGATCCCCATATACACTGGAGATCTCTCATACGTCACCAATTCATGTTTTGGTACGGATAAACTATCTTTATTCCTAGTATCGTACATATGAAAATTAGCATTCCTAGTAAATAAACTTAAGTTAGTTTTAACATACACCGCAATCTCTAGTATATAAAGAGCAGTCACGGTAAGAAGGTGCATAGAAGAGAAGTAGGATAATCTTAAATATCGCACTGTTTGATATCAGTTTCAGTTTGCCATGGCTAAATAATTGAAGGTTGCTGTCAAATATACTGCCAACAATGACATTATCGATAGAACGTGTCGAATTTTCAAGGAGAGATATGCTGATATACCAAGACCTACTTGAAGCATTAAGAAACTGTAAAGATATTGGTTCGAAAACACCAATAACAACCAAACCTCTAGTAGATGAGGGGCATTCGGAAACTACGGTATTGAGTTGTTTTACTGCGTACCCGACTAATTCGATCCATGATGCAGAACAACCGCTTATAACATCGTCCAAAACAATTCACAGAATTTTAGTAAAACAAAAATATAAGATTTACGGACACTAAACGTCGAAGAGAATTCTGTGAATGGTTTTAGGTTCGAACACAAGAAGATGATGCATCTTTGGATAATATTATTTGTAACGATGAAGCGAAATTTTGCAGAAATGGAACGCATAACTGTAAAAATGTTCATTTTTGGGCTTCGGAAAACGAAATTTTCAAGATTCTTGGGGTTATAACGTATATTTTGCGCTTTGAAGAACAATAGAATTCTGTCTGCTTACTTTTATGAATACAATTTAAATGGATTACGTTATGAGGAAATTTTACATAAGAGTATCCGCGAATCATTACGTCTTCGACCGGAAAAAGAAGCGCAGAGTACGTGGTATCAAATGGACAAGGCTTCCTCACATAACACACATGGCAAATCGACTATTTTTACTGAAATGTTTTACGATCGATGGATCGCTAAAAACGGTCCTTTAAATATCCACCATGATCTCCAGAATTAACCCCACTAGATTCTTTTTTGTGAGGTTATATTAAAAACGTTGTATACAGAGATTCAATTGGTACAAAAGATAACATGATTGATAGGATAAGAGGAACCTTGAATGAACTGGCTGTAAGATCTATTCAACGTGATACTCATCAAGAAATAATGAAGAATAACAGCATTCATGGAACAAAATGGTGGTGTTTTCGAGCATTTATTATAATAATAAAAATCGTATTCAACTTTATTTTGTCATTTGTACATTTTGGGCTTTTTTCTTTTTTCTGTTTATTAATAAAAAAAATCGATTTTTGAAAGTTCTATTTTTAGAATAATTGTACTGTCGTATGAATAATTGTGTGAGTAAATCATGTTGATTAATTAGTACTGAAAACCGCTACTGCGTTTACTACTGTTGATAGTACATTTGACAGCTGCCTTCAACTATTTAACCATGGCAAACTGAAATTAACATTAAACAATGCGAAATTTAAGATTAACGAAGTTTTTACAAAATATCTCCTAAACTATTAACTTTTTTGCTACACATTTTCGCTTTACCTTTTGACGGAGAATCTAATACCGCTTAGAAAGTTAGGAGTTGCTATTTAAAAAAGCCGAGATTTCTCAGTTTAAATATCTCTAATATTGTCCTCTCCCTACTGGCATGCCCTGTATAATTTAGCAAATTTATGTTACTATGGATTTACTTTAAAATTTGTGATGCACCATATCTGTCAAACTTTTTCAAAAAGTTGCGATATCTCTTAAAGAATGAATTCTAGGAATAGGGTACGTTGCATAAAATAGTGTTAAAATTTAACACAGAATTCAAATTTGACTTAAAAATGGTAGTGTTCCCTTTAAAATAGGGAAGTTAGTGATTACTTCCGGTATAAAAGAGAGATACCAGCAGTTGAAAATATTTTGGCTGAGCTAGTTTTAAAGGATAAATTCTGTATGTAAATTTTCAAATTTCTATTTTACTCTCTTCCCCATATTCTTTTAACCGACGTTCATCGTGACATACCCTGTATAGGCATTCGCAACCTAACAGAGGTTCATAGCTTAATAACTAGAGTTGCTCAATTTGCGCCAACAGCCAGTGGCGGGCGCATAAAAGTTTACACAAAATAAATGGTTAGAAATAAAATACGTGCTCAAACACTTAGCTTCTTAAGAGTCTCCCGTGAAATCACAAAGTGAATAATGTCTGTTAAATATCTGCAACATTAGATATGTTTCCACAGTTGTTTCAGCAAACCAATTGCGGCGTGAGGAAAAAGTGTGTTTATATGCAGAAAACGAACGTTCTACATCTAGTGACGTTATATTTGCGTAATTAAAATAATCTTTGGAACAACTTAACGGTTCTGTTGACGCACCTTCACAAATTTGTCTTAATGTGCCAAAATCAGAATTTTTCTCTAAAACACTTTCAAACCATTCTAGAACACACACATTGTTTGCGTCCTCTGCCGCGCATAGCTGTGCGTGAACATGTTGCACTATTTGCAGAGATTTCGCTAACGACACCGAAGGATTTTGTGATTTTTCTATTGCCTCCACTAGTCCGAAGTAATTATTCTGAATAGTTTTTAAATCCGTTTTAACCTGACTGTCTTGAAATTTCGACTGGCTTTCCTTGATAGCCGCAGCTTCCTTTGGATCGAACTGTAAAACCACGTTCTTAATATTCCCAAAATATTTATGATAATAAAACGCGGCCTGTAACCATGTTCCCCAACGTATAAGAATAGGTTCTGGTGGCTCAGGCATACAGGGGCACAGTCTGTGAAATTTGCAAATACGTTTTGGGGATTTGACAAACACTGCTTTTGTATGCGCTATTAAAGCGTCTACCTCAGGATAACATTTTCTAATACTATCTGCCACATGACTGAAAGCATGAATTTTACACGTAATATGTAACAAGTTAGCACAATGTTTTTTAAGAGACCGGCCTACAGAAAGCATGTTTGCCGCACCATCACTCATAAACATCAACAGTTGGTTTGTTGAAAGTTCAAACATTTCCAATTTATTTAACACTAACTTTGAAAGTACTTCGGCAATATATTGTTGTACTCGTGTGGAAGCTAATAGAATTGAAGGTGACGATTGATGTGGTTCCATTGTACGTACCATTACATTAACCACAGAATGTTTTTTACCATCTGTTGTTTCGTTCACACATAACCACAGTTTTTTATTTTTCAACTTCGATTTAATTCTTTTTTCAACATGTTCACGAGCAGATGGCACAGTTCTTTGTAACGATGCCCGACTTGGTAATTTGCAGTCCGAATATTTCTTCCAAAAGAAGACATATGCTTCCTTGTCTAGTAAATTAAACGGTAGATTACATGCAATAAAGGTAACACATAAATTAAATTTAAATTTGTCATAATGTCTTGTGCAATTTTTTTTAAGAATGCTGTTTACTATTTACATGACGTAGACAATCCCTTTTAAACCAACACATTAAAGGGATATTACAAACTACACATTGAATTTTAACGCCATCATAATTTAGGTCAAGCATTTCTGCTATAAATTCTGTAACTTTGTCCAACATTGGTCGTTTTCGCAATGTAGGCAACATTTTTAAAACAAACGTAGAACTACGAAATAGTATTTACGGCAGCGTACATGTATACACAACAGATCTAGTTATACTGAGGGTTGTATCGAACCTCCGCCACTGCCCGTTGGCGCCAGTGAGCAACTCTATTAATAACACTTGGCCTGTTCTTTCTATCCTTCGCTGTATGACTCCAATTCTTGAGTCGCTTTTCATTCAGATCTTCTATTACTAATTCAGTCAATTTTTTCCTCGGTCTAATAAAAAATCAAGCGAACACGTAGACGATACGAACGTTATATCAAATAAATGTAAATAATGTCATATAGCTTAGAAATTTTTAAGCTTTAAATACGTCGATTGATTTCGTACGTGCCATAGAAAATATGATAAGCCGTGTTTTACCACTTTATTGATATCGAGTAATTTTTAATCAAAAAGTAAAACGTTTTTTTTTAATATTTGAAATTATTACGTATGCTTGTGTTTGTAACATTTCTAGTTATCGAAAAATAACGGATACAACTTGAGAAAATAAAGTGATGGGGAAGGAGGGAGGTAGCTGTTCATACGGGGGTTGTTATAACAGTAGAATCTTATGCACAACCTAGTTCAATTTTACAGGGTTGTACTGCAAATTTTTACCTTTTTATTAAAAGAAATATAACCTTCTTAAGTACGTAATGTTATTAGCATAATCAAAAGTAGCACTACTATCTTATAAGAACATACAAAATAATCTTATTGTTTGACTTCGAATGAGAGAATAATAGCACAATTTCAGTTATTACAATTTTTTTTTAATTCGGTATAAAACTTAGCTTCGTCACTTTTCAAAAAAAAAAAAACATAAGAGCAACAATTTTTTAATTGAAGGAACTTTATCGAAACAAAAATGGACTTACCTTCTTACTTATCAGAGAACGTAGCGATACACCTTACGCACCTTAATTATTCCTACCTCATGATGATAACTGCCTTCTCAACGCTGAAACACTGTATGTAGATGAGGGACCACTGTAATAATGCGGGGGCCCAACATCAACAAACAGTAAGCAGATAATTGTATTTAAAATATACACATCGTTATCTCTCGACTTCTGTGCGTAAATTAATTGCTGTTTATTTATAAATTTAATGCTGTTCCATTACGTAAGCAGATAATGTGTAATCAATGTATGGAATACACTGATTTAAAAAAGTTTTTATATAAGCACTCGCTAAAACTTTAATGCAAATATTTTCCGTGCAAATGCTGTTTTTTTTTTGAGACATTTTGAAAAACCATGCAATGCATTTTTTAAAACCTACAATGAATTGCTATTAAAAAACTACGTGCTAAAATTTAAATTTGTACCTTGAAAGTGTTGAGGATTGTGAATTGTTGCAAAGCGACTTAAGGGGCGAAACCACATTAGAAGCCGTTTTTTATGCTTTCTTTGTAAATTTTTTTGAAAGGGAAAAAATGATTAGAATTAATTTAAACTTTGAGATCATTTTATCTATGTTTTGAACTACATAATCGAATTTTTATGAGCATTTATCTTCGAAAATGCACAAGTTGTATGCTACTGTTTGTAAAGGTTCGTCGGCAGAGTTTATTTTTGGCGTGCAGTCTGGAGGTCGCAAAATTCACCTGAAAGCAATGCAGAAAAATTATTTACAGTATTTGCATGTTTTGTTATTAATTGAACCTATTTTCAAATGAAAATATTGGAAATTGAAAAATTTAGAGGCATTTGAAAAAAAAATCGTATTTTCACCATTTTTTTGCTTTGTTTTTTCCAAAAAAAAACCAAGTCAAAATGTTTTTTTTTTCCAAATTTAGGTTTAACTAATAGAAAATTTAATAACAAATAATTGAAACTTTCATTTGTGAAAATCATAAAACAATTCTTTGAGTTACACTGCACGCCAGTTGAGAAAAAGACATCTCGAGAAATACGCATTTGAAAAAAATAATACCGAAAAATGAAAATTTAAGTGAGTAATAAGTTATATAACGTGCGATTCCAGCTCCATAAAGTAGACCTTCCTCTTCCTCATAAGCCTGATTTAGCTGCAACATCTCCTCTTTTCTGACTTTTCTCGCTTCCTTCGTCTCCAGAGCGCTCCGTCTGTTTTGACGTTTAACGCGTTGTTCGTCCATTTGCTGTCCATAATTGAAGCTCCGCGACCCAACTTCAATCTCCAGTTCATTCGTAATCATTAGTAGGGCTGGATTTGCCTCGTTAAATAGAGCAGCAGCTAAAAATGATGCCACTTCTATAACTTTCAGACCACAACGCAAATGTTTCGGAGCCAAGCGCCAAATTGTAGAATTGAAACTCTCGTTTGCATTCTGCCTGTGACCACCTAAACATCTTGTCAGTCAATCTTCTCTCGATAAATCCTCGAATATAGGAAAAATTTCCTTCTGCACGTCAGGGTGTAATGGATTAGGGTGATCTTCAGGCTCGGCTCCAAGAGCCTTAGCCTGCTGCCACTTGCACCAGCTGTCAGTGACTGATGGACAGTTCTCGTGTCGAGGATTTTCGTCGGTGGATATCATATGATAGAAAGTGGCCATAATAGCTTTCTTCATATCTTCAACGCCGTTGATGTTTCTTCGAATTGCTAAGCCATAATATGCGCTTAGCTTTTTTATTAAAGCGTCGGTCAATTTACCTTTTCCGCCCAATTTTTTAGCTTTTTTCAAACTTCGCAGTTCCCATCCTTTTTTGAACATGACCTACACACTCGCTTTTAATAACTACTTGTTCGTCGCCATATGGATTGATATTGAGAAGAGTCGTAAATGTTTTTGAATCTCCGTCACCGATGTAATTGATGTATTTCACATTGTGAAGTTTTGCTGACCTCAAAAACATCATTTTCCTTTCTTCTACCTTCTCTCCACTCAAGCGGTAAACTAGAGCGCGCTCCGTTTCACATCCGTAGTATATGAAAAACTTCAAATTTTGTTTTAAAATTTTTGGAGCATATTTTTGAATATCTATACTAACGATTTATGCACTGAAAAAAAAATTCGATTTTTTGAACCGTGTAATGTAGTTTCCCCCCCTAAATGCTCTCGAGAAATAGAGTTCAGATAATACATATCCTATTCTTCAATACGAACAAATGTAAATGCCATGACATTTAGTCGCACATAGCAGCGAATAACATTTCCATATAGAACATATAATTCTTATCTTGAAAGGTGTGACTTCTTCAAAGATCTTGGAGTAAGTTTTGACGAAAAATTAAATTTCAATTTACAAATGTACTTACTCTCTAAAAATGCTTGGATTTCTTACTAGAAACGTGTAAAAATGCGCTTATAAGTGTTTTAATGTATTTATTCGATCTAAGCTTGAATATTGCTCTATAGTATAGAAGCCGGGTTATGCTAAATATAACGAAATGACAGGAAAAGTTCAAAGAAAGTTTCCAAAAACTGTACTATCATTCCGTTTTTTTTTTGCCTCATAATTACTCGTACAACCTATTAATAACAGAATTCGATTAGAATGAATTGACCAATTGCAGAGTTGTTTCACAAATTTCTTTTATTTACAAATTGATCTGCAACATGCTCCTTGCTCCGGAATTATTGAAGCTTTTGGAATTTTACGTTCCTCGTTTGAGTATTCGGCATCAGAAACTTTTTTATCTTCCCTCATTTGCTACTAGACGTCACTCTTTCTCATTTATCCTTTTTATGTGTAAAACTGTAAATAGATATGTGCTGATAATTAGAGTTACTCAATTTACGCCAACAGCCAGTGGCGGGCGTATTAAAGTTTACACAAAATAAATGGTCAGAAATAAAATATAATACGTGCTCAAACACTTACCGTCTTAAGAGTCTTCCGTGAAATCACAAAGTGAATAATGTCTGTTAAATATCTGCAACATTAGATATGTTTCCACAGTTGTTTCGGCAAACCGAGTGCGGCGTGAGGAAAAAGTGTGTTTATATGCAGAAAACGAACGTTCTACATCTAGTGACGTTATATTTGCGTAATTAAAATAATCTTTGGAACAACTTAACGGTTCTGTTGACGCACCTTTACAAATTTGTCTTAATGTGCCAAAATCAGAATCTTTCTCTAAAACACTTTCAAACCTTTCTAGAACACAAACATTTTTTGCGTCTTCTACCGCACATAGCTGTACGTGAACATGTTGCACTATTTGCAGAGATTCCACTAACAACACCAAAGGATTTTGTAATTTTTCTATTGCCTCCACTAGTCCGAAGTAATTGTTCTGAATAGTTTTTAAATCCATTTTAACCTGACTATCTTGAAATTTCGACTGGCTTTCCTTGATAGCCGTAGCTTCCTTTGCATCGAATTGTAAAACCACCTTCTTAATATTCTCAAAATATTTATGATAATAAAGTGCGGCCTGTAACCATGTTCCCCAACGTGTAAGAATAGGTTCTGGTGGCTCAGGCATACGGGGGCACAGTCTGTGAAATTTTCAAATACGTTTTGAGGATTTGACAAACAATGCTTTTGTATGCGCTATTAAAGCGTCTACCCCAGGATAACATTTTCTAATACTATCTGCCACTTGACTGAAAGCATGAATTTTGCACGTAATATGTAACAAGTTATTCCAAAAAACGGTAGATTACATGCAATAAAGGTAACACATAAATTAAATTTAAATTTGTCATAGTGTCGTGTGCAATTTTTTTTGAAGAATGCTGTTTACTATTTACGTGACGTAGACAATCCCTTTTGCACCAACACATTAAAGGGATATTACAAACTACACATTGAATTTTAACGCCATCATAATTTAGGTCAGGCATTTCTGCTATAAATTCTGTAACTTTGTCGAACATTGGTCGTTTTCGCAACATTTTTAAAACAAACGTAGAACTACGAAATAGTATTTACGGCAGCGTACATGTATACACAATAGATCTGGTTGAGACTCGCAGTTATACTGAGGGTTGTATCGAACTTCCGTCACTGCTCGTTGGCGCTAGTGGGCAACTCTACTGATAATGATATGTTTAATATTTCGTTGAATTCTTTAAAGACACTCTTGTACAACAGGTTTGGACAGAATCCTTAGTTAATTTATTTTTTGTGTTATTGTTTGATTGAATAGACTTTTTTTCTTTTGCAATGTAATTTATATGTTTTCATTTTTTTGTGTACATTTGTATGTTATCCTGTAATTAGCAGTTTGGCGGCTGTTGGATAATAAATATATTATTATTATCCTCACATTACTGATGATGAAGTTTTTTTTTGTATTTGGGAGCAATCCGATGAGGAAAATTTCAAACTATTACCAAAAATATTGTTAATAATACTTATCTTGTTTCAGGTTGATTTAAATATGCGTATTGGAATACATTCAGGGTCTGTCCTTTGTGGAGTTCTCGGTTTGAGGAAATGGCAATTCGATATATGGTCATACGACGTCATATTGGCAAATCGTATGGAATCTGGAGGAATACCAGGGTAATCTATTTAACAATTCAAAATCTTCAAAAGTTCAAATAATAAATTTATAATTATTTATAGACGTGTTCATATATCTGAGGCAACGTATCAGTGTCTAAATGGTGCATACGAAGTAGAAATCGGAAATGGTGACGAGAGAGATCCATATCTGAAGGATCACGGTATTAGGACGTACTTAATAAAACAAGTGGAGCCTATAAGGACTAGGAAAAGGATCACATCTAGACCTAGGTATGAATGCACAGAGACTTTCTAATATCTTTTCTCAAAAATGTCCTACTTTGTGGTTAGATGGTGTTCAAATTTCGAATTTCTTCTCTTTAAACGGTGATAAAATCTTGCCCGTTCGAATTTGAACATCTGAAAGTTAACAAATACGATTACTGAATAATAAATTCTGAGTTAATATAAATTTTTGAAGATAATGTATATTTTATTTCTATTTTGTTACTTACGTTGAATTTTAGTATATTCTCGAATAAATTATGGCCGGAAGAGGAGTCGCCCAGCGCGGTTAGCTCCCCTAGAAGTCCCATGACGCCGGTAATGCCACCTCCGTCACGCGAACGAAGTGACAGCGGCATACAGCACAGCACGGTCGAAGAGGAAAATACAACTGATTGGACGCCGGAGATACCTTTCGAAAACGTAAGTCTACGTGGCTGTCATTCCTTTTCCGAGCTAATAACTACCATCCGTACAACTAAATTACGAAGGAAGTCGGCGCCATAGATGGTATCACGAAAAGCTCTCACAAAAATAATATAGATTGCATTATTTTTTCACAACTAGAAAAAAATAAGATCTATAGAGAAGTTCTGTTACATTTCTAGACAGGCTATCACGATTTTTTTGTCGCAAACTACATAAATCACAAATAGAATTGACGTTTTATTAAAAAGAAAGAAGAAAACTGAGTATGTGAGGTTTCGAAATTGTTTATGGCCATAGTTTTATATATTTAGGCGAAAAAGTCACTACCAAATACCACGTACGTTTTGAATAATAATATAATTTTAAATTACCCTAAGAAAAATAAAACCCAGTATGGACAAAACAAAGAAACGTTCATAGAAGTAAATAGACTTACAATGCTTCATATACATTGAATTCATCCTACTTCATTTCTCAATTTTTTTAAAGTATTTGCCTATGTTCATTTGTTTTTGTTTTGTTTCTATTTCACATTTTGTTGATACATACTTTAATAAAACTGCATGAAATACAATATTTATCTTTTGATTGATTTAATTTAAAACAAGTCTACATTTCAACAAGAAACCTGTTCCATTTTGGTTTTCATCTCAATTTTGTAGCTACACCGTCTGCAAATTGCACCATCAACTCCTAGATGGCACAATTTCATTTGTATATTTATTGAAACTGGTTAAAATTGTACAGAAAGTGAAATAAAACTAAATTTACGAAAAAAGTAATTTATTGAGCATTAATCATCCTCCAATTATACTCCAAAATGTTCAATTGATGAAAGATAATTATCAGATCTTTCGGTCTTTTCGGTCAGAAAACGCAAACTGTGCCATGACCAGTAGCGATGAGTGATGACTAGAGTAACCTTAACTTGCGGACTCGCATAGGCGTCGGTATTACGGGTTAATATAAGAATACGAAAAATTCATAAATAAACTAAACCGGTAGAGAAGCAGGCATGTAGTGTCGACCTTGAATATAAATCATGTTAAACCGCGCTGAGAGAGATTTCGTTTTAGTACCGGTTGAGCTGTTGCAGAGATTAGTCGAACGGTCAAGGTTATGTACTTACGTGTCGCTTTTGAAAATATAGCTGGTGTTTTTTGTGTGTTGTAGTATTATACCAAGTACATAATTAGTGTATCGTTTCATATAGAACTAATATTTACATACCTAAGAAAACAATGCCTCGTAATAGATTTGCTAATAATGTATATAAGTATGTGTCACTTTTTCCCCATTTAAAATATGACGGTAGCGCAGTTTTTTGCTTGATATGCAATGTTCGTTTGGCTACATTGGACAGAACTGATTGCCAGAGGCATGTCAATGGTATTAAGCATATGAGAAATGCAAGAACTGAAATACCTTATACACTATTCCTCATACATTTATTAATTATGTTTACCTCTTGTAATCTTCCGTTGTCGTTGGTGAGAAAAGCAGCTTTTAAAACGTTTTGGCGACAATACGTTCCAAAGTACCCATTACCCTCACAAACACAATTACAGAATCATTTGCCGCGAATGAAAGAGATGCTAGAAAATGTGTGTAAACGTGATTTGTGTTCCAAAAAATATGGATTACCGTGGATGAGACGACCGATATAAAGAAAAACAGTATTGTGAATGTAATAGCTCGCGTTTTATCTAGCGAGAACACAGCATCTCGATATTTGTTAGCTTGCAAACGTGTTCAACAATGTACCGCGGAAAATATTCAAAAAGTGATAATGAACGCTTTGAAAAAATTTAAAATTGCCCAAGATCAAGTTGTGATGATTGTGACAGATAGTGCAGCAACGATGTTAAGTGTTGGGCGATCCTTAAAACATATATTTCCTGACTTAATACATATAACCTGCGTGCTGCATGCTTTGCATTTAGTTGATGAAGTTGTTCGACAACATTACGGAAACGTTGATCGGATGATTGGAAGTACTAAAGCAGTGTTTCGTAAATCTCCTGAACCAATTTTAACGCGATGGGGTACTTGACTAACAGCAGCTTCTTACTATTTGATCTATTTTCAACAAATTCAATCAGTTATAATGCGATTTAATCGGAATGAATCCAAAGCAATTAGAGAAAGTCAAAGAGAATTTCAAATTCCTCAACTTTTAGAAGGTTTAACAACAATATGTATCAATTATACAGTATTACTAGATGCCATCAGAAAACTACAATGTACTGAATTGTCATTGCAGGAATCATTAGACATAGTGGAGAGTGTAAAAAATAAATTACACACATTAAATGATACGCCAGGATTATGCGCTAGTCAAAAGTTGGCAGATGTTTTAAGGAAAAATCTCGATTTTAATACTTTAGAGGCCGTTTATAATAAGTGTAAGAATAGTGAACTTTTAAGTGATTTTGAAACACAGTTTCTACATGCAAATGTAACTTCCTTAGATGTGGAGAGATCGTTTTCTATGTATAAGAATATTTTTTCTTGTCGACGCACAAGGTTTAAAGAAGTAACTGTGGGAACATATGCAATGATGCAAGTTTACAGTAGTTCACATCCTGATGCCTCTAATTTGTTGAATAATTAGCAAGTAAGTTTATTTATGAATTTTTCGTATTCTTATATTAACCCGTAATACCGACGCCTATGCGAGTCCGCAAGTTTTGGTTACTCTAGTGATAACATAAATGGGAGGGCGCGGGCATCGATTCGATTTCCTCGTGTATTTCTGTTGCATAGTTCAATGTTCAATATGCAAGGAAAATACACGAAGGAATCGAATCGCTGTCCACGGCCTCTCGTTTACGTCATCACCCACCGAAACTGGCCATGACGTCTGAAATCTTGCATTATCTTGTTTGAGTACACCACTCTCAACCGTCTGTAAGAAAAGTTTTGCTACGTGTTGGAGGTTCATAACTTCCAGCAGGGGATGGCTTGGAATCAAAGTGAATAATAAACCCCATAATGCCCTAGGTTGGTGTAGAACACCACTCTGCAAACTCATTACAGCATACTATGCATTTCTATTCCTCTTGCAATAATTGTTGTTTTGTGTAAGCTGTTGGTAGTCAATCAAATTTTGAATTTAGCGCTCTTTATGCCAATTGTCGTAGCCAATAATATACTCGAAATAATAAGTGTACGTTGAAATGTAATGGCGAAAAGTCGTTTTGGTCACGTTTTAGTTATCGTTTATGTAAGGGCTAGAATAAACAGTTTACGTTCTTCTCGATTGTTTTATTACGTCAATCATTTAAACATAAGCTTGCACATCTGAGTAATGCAATCAGCCGTTTTAAGGAAAAGTCATCTCGAGGAACTATTTTTGTGCTTCTTTATTAATACACTACGAGAGTACTGATTATCACTTTAACCATACTAGTTTTTATATTATTATTCTTTATGTTTAGACAAGATAGCGACTGACTGTGCTTGGCATATCTTGCGTGTCTTTTGTGTGTATATGACATTAAATTATTAATAAACATAGTATAAAACAATTTTCAGAATCAACAAAACCTTTAAATATATTGAGAATTCTAATTTCTCTTCTGGAATGTACAGGAACAATTAAGGTGGAATTAGTAGAAGCGGATAAATTTATTTATGAATGTAGCCACCTTTAAAATATTATACATCTGAACGTTATTGAATCAAAACATTACCAGAATATGCTCGCCGCATCAAAAAAAATGTTCTTACAAGCATATAACTAAAAAATAAAAAAATATGCGATACCTTTCAAAAATTAGCGAACCTAATAGAAGCTGCACCAAACTAATATATCCTCGTATTTCTCATACGATTTCGTTATTAGACATACGATTTCAATCAGCTATTCCTTTACAGCTACACCATTCTGATCTCGACGACGACGCAGATTCGTTAAATTTTCCCTTGAACAAGAATGACACCTATCGGGAGAACAAGAAAGGTTCCACGATGGAGGAGGTCGACGAAATCATCGACCATAACATCGAAATTGAAAGCAATAAAAGAATGAGAAATGCGAATGTAAATTCATGGAGCTTGCGATTTATAGATGCGGATGCCGAGCATCAGGTATGTAAAGTGAATTTTGTCAAAGAAAATTACATTACGTCCATTGAAACGTTACTATTCAAAGGCGAGTTACACCAAGAAACACTGGCACTAACCCCAATAGCGAATACAATTGCAATGGTGGGAAACAACACGCCCCCCTATGATGTTAGCGTATCTGCTGCTTAGCTATAGAAGCTCTAAAACTCAAATTTGATCTCAGCGCATATGGTGCAAATGAATTTCCATGTTGATGTATATGTCTTTTTGCATATGTTACGCCGAATAAGCGAAATTGTCTATTACGTGAAATACGCAAAATTTTGCCTATTTCCCGACATCGGTAGCGGCTCTGCCTAATACATGTAATCGGCAATAAATTGAGCTTTAATTGCCTGCTTCCTGAAATCGGCAAAGCTATTATTATTATATATTCGGGCCATGGCACTTATGTCTATAATCACTGCGACCTTAATAGAGCTATTGTAACAAAATGCTCTTATGTATGTTAGAATAGTTGGAGGCTTTTAATAAACCTTAGTACTAGTTCAGTAGGTGCAAGAAATGGTCTACTGAAATGTTGGTGCCTTGTGCGACTAATGGCAACACATTTGCATAGAATGTGTTCTGTCGTCTCCAGATCTTGTTGGCATAGACGACAACTTTTCCTAGTTTAAATAAGTGATATTTTAGGGCTACATGGCCTGTCAGAAATCCTGCCAGTAATCTAAGGTCCCCTTTGCTGAACGATAGCGCTATTTTGCTGTGTTTGGCAAGCCTGAAATGAGTACTTTCGTCTGTCTTTGCCCTGGAACACTTTCCCAGTACGTGGCCTTTTGATTGTCTTCCCATGTCTTAAAAGCTTGTTTTATGTGGCTCTTTTGGAGAGCACAGAAGAGGTTAGAGATTTCTACTTCCAACCTGTGCGCCATGAAGAACCTCGAGAAAGGGACACGAGGCATAACTATTAATATATTCAGCAACAGTCAGGCAGTTCTAAAGGTTATTAAGACCTACACATACGAATCTGCTCTGATACATGAATGTGTACACAATCTACAGCAATTGGGCCGCAATAACCACGTTACTTTGCGGTGGGTCCCAAGCCACCAAGGGATCGAAGAAAATGAAAAGGCTGATAAGCTGGCCAAAGAAGCAGCGAACATGCCTTTCATGGGTCCTAATCCCTTCTCTGGTTCCCAAAAGAACCACATAAAATAAGCAATTAAGATATGGGAGGACAACCAAAAGGCCTCGTACTGGAAAACCGTTCCAGGACAAAAACAGGCGACAGCACTCATATCAGGCTTGCTAAAGACAGCAAAAATAGCGCTATCGTTCAACAAGAGGGATCTTAGATTACTGGCAGGATTTCTGACAGACCATGTAGCCCTAAAATGTCACTTATTTAAACTAGGAAAAGCTGAAGATCAAATATGGCGTCTATGCCAAGAAGATCTGGAGACGGCAGAACACATCCTATGTGAATGTGTTGCCATTAGTCTGCCATTAGCCATTAGTTGGTGTCACACGACACCAACATTTCAGTAGGCCATTTCTTGCGCCTACTGAACTGAGGAGACAGATCCTAGAGTAGTACTAAGGTTTATTGAAAGCCTCCAACTATTCTAATACACATAAAGGCATTATGTTACAATAGATCCACTAAGGCTGCAGTGATTAAAGGTATTTGTGCCATGGCCCGACTAAATAATAATAATACACATACATCTTTTATAACCCTGGCCACTACCAATAGAAGCTAACCTAACTACCGTTCTTATTGTCGCCGCATTATCTGGAATATCTTCGATCGCAACTTGCTCGAATTTCGGTAACTGTACGCTACTTCTTTCAAATCAAGTATTTACAATCGCTTTTCTAGTACCAACTCTAAATTTATCGTCATCTTCTTCCACAATAACACCAATTAAATGTGCAAGATCACCTCTGACTCTATCGAATTCACTAATCCCTACCAATACGTTGTCTCTAACTTTCAACTTACACAATCTTTTATTAATCCTGTGCTTGAGTTAGCATGTTTTTAGATGCTATATTTCTACATAAAACAGCTGGATGAATTTCTTCAGTTGCAGAGACGCTAAGAGGCTCCTCAGAAGTAGCTGTTTCTGGCAAGGGATCATTTTCAATAGCTGGATGAACTTTTTCAGTTATGGAGATGCCAGGTTGCGCTTCCAAAGTAGCTGTTTCTGGCATAGGTTCGTTTTCATGAAATTCTATGTCTTCCGATATTGTACCAGTACCATTATCTTGCAAACTGAGAGCTATTTCTTTTTCAATATTAGGATCACGAGAAGGTATCCCCTTATTCTCATTCGGTTCAGCAATATCGTCACTGGCTGTGTTCCCAACGTTATTAGAATTCTGCATAAAATGTGTTCTAAAAATTCTCGTGGAACCTTGGAGCTTAATCCAGTTTTTGGCATTTGGCCAAACAAAACCTTATACGGTCCATTTTAATAGCTTCATGGTAAGTTGTATTAATTCCCCACTGTACAAACCCCAGTCCTGTAGTCCAAGATGATATATTATTACCGCGTAACCAAGCGATTAAGGAATCTTTTAATGTTTGATTGCTTCGTTTTATGAGCTTTGACTCTGCGGATGTCTAAGTCTACCTTTGACTAGCACTAATTCTGACCACAGTGGAACACCGAAGTTCAAAAAAAGTTTAAACAATTCCTTGGCAACTTCTACAGCTTTCTTACAAGTAAACGGTCTTATGTTAGAAAATCAAATTGTTCGGAAGTATAATTTAAGAAATAAAACTCAAAATCTCAAAACAATGGTTTAAGAATATATTTCTATATGATAAGTGTAACGTGAGAACTTCTATAGTAGTAAACTGGCGTTGCTGGACTGCCTCCCGTCCGCGATAGCACAAACCGACCGCGTCTCTCTCCGTCGCCGAAGAACATCAGCGTCAGCATTTTCTTTCAGTCGGCCATGCTACATGCCCCAGCGTCCTCGCAGGGCTTGATCTCTGTACCTAAGCATTAAACAAAGAGAATTAGAAATAATATATTCCTACATGTACGTTGACAGAAACACATTCCATAGACTCAATTCTCACAAGAAGAAGAATCACTGGAAGTGCTTTCTGTGGCTGAAAATAATTTTAATTTATCCACAGCGTACACGCCTTTGTACGGTTTTTGAGAACGTTTCCCACCTGGTATATCTTCTATGACATACCTATCATTCTGTAAAATTTTGGTCACCACGTAGGGACCAGCATACTTAGGCAGCAACTTTTTGCTTTTGCCATCATTCGTATTTGCTACTCGTCGTACAAGTACTTGCTGACCTACGTCGAACGCAGGTGGCTTGGAACGTTTCTTATCATATCTTTCCTTCATCTCCTTTTGCTTCTTCCGTATTTGAGTAACGGCCTCTTCGCGCATTTCCTGAAATTGCTCATTTCGGTCAGCTTTCGAGATCTCGTTGCTCAAATATGCATCAGCCACACCTCGTGGTCTATATCCAAGAAGCAGTTCGTAAGGAGTCTTTCCCGTGGCTGAATTTACCGTTGAATTCAGACCAAATCTTACTTTACTTACACACTCGTCCCATCGTTCTTCGTCTGTTATAGTTGCAGACAAGGACGACAAAATCGTTCTATTGTAACGTTCCACTTGCCCGTTGGCTCGTGGTGTGGCAGTTGCGACAAGAACCACTTTGATTCCCAACGCTTTGCAATAATCACCAAACGCTTTGCTCGTGAAAGCCGTGCCTCTATCGGTTATGATTCTCCTTGGTACGCCGAAAGTGTCAATAATACTTTCTAGAAAATTTAGAACAGGACTTACCTTAGTACTCGATACGGCTTTCATGAAACAAAACTTGGTAAACCCGTCTATCGCCACTACCAAATAACAATTCTTCCTCTTGCTCTTCACAAAAGGACCTAAATGATCTACGTGTAATGTATCCATCGGCATAGAAACTTTTTCTATGGGATTCAAAAGCCCAGGACGTTTCCCAGTGGGTTCCTTATTATACAAACAACTCAAACATCTCGTTATATACTTTTGGACATACCTTCGCATGCCAGAGAACCAGTAGTTCTCAGAGATAGAGTTGAGTGTTTTCTCTAACCCAAGATGACCTTTGCCATCATGATGATACATTACAATTTGCTTCCTTGCACTTCGTGGTACTACCCATTTTAAACCACCTTTGGTTTTTCTAAACAATCGACCATCGGAAATTTCGTATTCCTCGTGAATACATTTTTCCTCTCGATCTACAGGCTTCCTTTCCGACACTTCCAGTATGTATTTCAGTCTATCATCAGAACGCTGAGCTGCCAATATCCAGTTATCCTCGTTTATATTTACGTGTAGACTTTCTACACTTTCCTGGCGTTCAACAACTTCCGGATTTCGACTCAAAGCGTCAACATGTGACATCTTTGTACCTGGTCTATATTCTATAGAATAGTCGAATTCAAGAGTTGCTAACCACCAGCGTGCAATACGAGGAACAAGATCTCTCTTTGACAGTGTTGTACGCAGTGCATTACAGTCTGTTACTACTTTAAATTTCGTTCCTAAAAGATATACGCGAAACTGTTTTATACTGCATACAACCGCCAACGTTTCCAACTCGTAAGAGTGGTAACGTTGTTCTTCCTTCGTTGTCTGACGACTATAATACATTACTGGCCTTAGCGTCGCATCTTGTTGCATTTGCATCAAGATACTACCGATGCCCCACTTTGACGCATCAGTATGCAATTCTGTTTCGGCCTGAGCATCATATATTGCTAAAACGGGCTTTTCAGCTAAACACCCTTTTAGTGTCTCAAAAGCCTTTTGTTGTGACTCTGTCCATACAAAAGTCACATCTTTCTTAGTAAGCATCGTCAATGGCTTCGCCAACGTTGCGAAGTGCTTTATGAACTTTCTAAAATAGCTAGTTAAGCCAATGAACTGCCGCACTTCATGGACGTTCCTGGGTACGGGAAAGTTCATTACTGCTGCAGTTTTCCTCTCTCCAGGTCGTATACCTGCTGCACTTATCTCGTGCCCTAAATACTCTATTGCAGTACGAAAGAAATAGCATTTTGTCAATTTTAATGTCATGTTATACTCTCTGAACTTTCTGAGAACTTTTCTCAGAGTTTCTAAACCTGCTGAAATTGATTTAGAAGGAATAAGAACATCGTCCATATAGGCCATAGCTTCTGTGTATCTCAGGGAACCTAATACTTTATTAATAGTTCTTTGAAAAGTTGCCGGTGCACACACCAGACCAAATGGCATCCTTAGATATTCGTAGTGACCATCAGGGGTCACAAATGCAGTTTTTGCAATTGAATCTTCCGCCATTGGTATCTGATGATACCCAGAAGCTAAGTCCAAACCTGTATAATAGCAAGAATTCTTTAATCGGTCTAAATGATCATCAGCTCTTGGTAACGGATATTTGTCTTTCATAGTTTTGACATTTAATGCTCTATAATCTACACACATTCGCATTTCTCCGGTTTTCTTTTTCACTAATATTATAGGACTTGAATAAGGAGACTCTGAATCACGAACTATGTTATTATCTAAAAGATCTTGAACAATATCACGTACAACTTCGCGCTCAGAAAATGATAATCTATACGGTTTATAAGTTACTGGCTTTTCATCCAAAAGCTTAATGGTCATTTCTGTATCTTTGGTCTTACCTAGTTCTTTAGTATTTGCCGCGAAACATTCTCTGAATTCATTTAAAAGAGCTAGAAGGTTTTTCCTGTCTTTCAAGCTGAATTCTGAATCTACTTGAGGATTGATATCCTCCAAAGTAAAATCATTACTTTGTACAGTAATACTTAAGGCACTTACCTGTGGTTCGGTACCTACTGTTTCTAAATAGCATGGTTCTGCTCTGGCCATCAGTTGGTTCGGCTTTATAACCAGCGGGTTGCTTAATAGATTGGCTACAGCTACTACTCCTTCGGATGACGTCACCATCTCTTCCAAGTAGTGTTCTAGCCCTGGTCTTGTTCGATACTGCCCTTTGATGAACACTTCGCCCTTATAGTCAGATGTCACCTCGATGTGGCCCACGTAGCTTGGAGGAATTACCGTTTCCTTAACGGCCCTTAAAGGAATCTTCTTTGGAGGTAGTTGTTCCATTTCGGGAAGCTCCGCCAAGTCTTTATTGAAAATCCTAATCTTTCCCTGCCTTATTACCATAGTCACATCGGGATGATTTATTACTGGTTGGCCTATGATTACTGGTACGCCCTGTATTTCATCACCAACAACGATGATGTTTGTCTCTATCTTAACTAAGTCGACTTCCACAAACGCCTTACATTGTCCAACGGCCCTAGTTTTACCTCCACTATATCCCGAGATAACTGTATTACAAGGTTCTAGTTCTAGATCGAGATTAGTCGCCTCATTATTTCTAATAATGACACCTGTGGCACCTGTATCTAGATATCCGCGTAATTGGTTACCGTTTACTTTGCAATCTACAAAATATTCTTTATTCAAATCTTCATTGTAGGCAATTGTTGATACTACAGCGAATGTACGTGTACATTCCGAAGCATTATGTCCTAGTCTTTTACATTTAGTACATTCTTTTCTAGGCTTTTTGCATTTAGTAGCTACATGTCCGGTTTCATGACAATTAAAACACTTAATCTTGTCATACGACTTTTCATGAGATTGATTTCGCACGTTACTTGGTCTGATACGCGTCGGAACAAATCGCCTACTAGTGTCTTCTTTGAATTGCAAATTGTCATTAGTATTTGGCAATGTTGATAAATATTCGGTGTATAGATCTTCTGGTAGACTGTATCTGCCAGCTTTTGCGCCTGTTTGAGCCGTTACGTTTCCCATACCATCGATAACGCATGAAACCGCATCTTTTCCTTCAATTTTGCAAGCGCGTATTAATTCCATTTTTGCGAAAAAAATATTCGTCCCACGATTCTTTTGGTTGTTTTGTTCTAGCAATTAATTTTTTTAATGATTGTGCAAAGTCATAATTTTCTGGAAAAGTTGATATTAGAAGATGTTTCCACTCATCCCACGTATCATCATACGACGTTAGACCGTTATACCATGTTCGTGCTAAACCTTTAAGTCGATTTTGCATATTATAGATTTTAGCGCGATCATCCCAATTATTTATTTCAGCCAATTGCTCTACTTTCTCAACCCAACGTCGAGAAGTCATGCCTGTATTTCCCGGTTCAAATTCAGGTATACAATCTGATCGTAAAGTATATCGAGTAGAATCCCGCATATTTATACTAGTTGAATTATGATCTTTAGTCAATTGCTCGATTAGACGTTCTAATCGCTCTATGCGAGATTCTGCCGACGTTGACGGCATCGACGGAGTCGATGACGGTATATTTGAAATGCTACGTACGCATATTCCTTGTGACTGATTAGAAGTATGATGTTTTGCGCCAAAATCTCGTTCAACTTGCGGCCGCTCCTTTCTTCGTTTCGGATTTCGATCTTCTTCCGAAGACGTCGACGATGTTGACGGACGTCGATTATGCCGACCCATTTGTACAGCAAATTAATGCTTCTAACACAATTCAAAAGAAACACAAAACAACTTCACTTATCGTCAATCTACTATTTCGGGAAAACGTGTGTGTATCCCGCCGCTGCACTGTTAGAAACTCAAATTGTTCGGAAGTATAATTTAAGAAATAAAACTCAAAATCTCAAAACAATGGTTTAAGAATATATTTCTATATGATAAGTGTAACGTGAGAACTTCTATAGTAGTAAGCTGGCGTTGCTGGACTGCCTCCCGTCCGCGATAGCACAAACCGACCGCGTCTCTCTCCGTCGCCGAAGAACATCAGCGTCAGCATTTTCTTTCACTTAAAAGATTGTATTTGGTTAAATGTCCTTTATAATGCAAAATTAATTTATATGGCACATCAGGCAAACTTTGGAAATCAATCAAGTCAACTTGCCCCCTTTGATTTAGGTCGTTAACTGTTATAGGACGTACAACTAGACCTGCAGTCGACATTTTCTTTGTTTTTTCCGTGCATCTTTCACATGGTTCTATAAATTGTGTTATAAAGCTCACTGGTATTTAAACGCCATTGAAATTTCTAGCGCGTTAAGAAACTGAGCAGTAATAATAATAATCTTTTGAAGCATAGCAACATATCTATAAAAGTTGTATTTTTTAGTGCTGCTGTGACTTATTTAAGGTCACTATTATCACTAACTTAGTATTTTGAAGGCTGACTTTTACACTGTACTAATGTTAACAAGATCAATATAACCTCAATTGCTTGCATGTTTGTTTTTGCCAATTTCGCGAACTCGACAGGTTTGTTATTGCCTACTACACGACGGCGGCAATAATATTGCCGATTACGTGCAAAGCTGTCACAAAATAGGCAAAATTTTGCGTATTTCACGTAATAGGCAATTTCGCTTATTCCACGTAACACATACAAATAAATTTGAAAAATCACCAATTCTAAGTAATCCTGCTTTACAAAAACTAATAATATTTGCATTTGTTTTTCAGTTTAGCCAAATCAGAGAGGATATGTTCAAGTCCAATATGCTGTGCTGTTTCGTCATATGGATATTTATTGTCTTAACACACATTGCTATCATACCATTGTAAGTCCATTAAATAATAATATAGTTAAATGTTGGTCTTTATTTTGAGTGGCTGTCTGTGGATAATGGTACTGGTATTATCTTTTGTGTCTTTAACGTTTGTCTTTATTTTATCATTACGTCTTCTACTTCATAGAGATTACAATGATCAACAAACTATTACCACAGTATTGGTGTCACTTCTATTTGGAGTACAGTGAAGTTCGGCTATAAGGAGGGAACAAGGGACCATAAAAATTGCTCGTTATATACGACCGCTCGCTACAAAAGATTTTTTCATTTTCGTGTACATATTATACGTTAAATTGCGCGCTTTTAAGAATATATAATTAAAAACTAAGTACACATGCCAACTGAAAAGTTTATTCTGTAAAAACAAAAAGATACTAATACATATGTACATGAAAACTAAACTTTGGATCTTACGCAAGATGATCAGTTATTTTTTTCTGTGTGCTTCCGGCACTTAGAATTTTTTTAGTTAAAACTCCTTCCAATTTATCTGCGGCATTCAAAAACTGTTCTTCTTCAGGGAGAACAAACTGCACATACGACATTATGGCCTTCAAAGCATCCATAGCTTCTTGTGTCGTAGGGATTTCTGTTTCCTCATCCCCGTCATCTGCAGTTGCGATATCTGCTTCGTCAATGTCTTCATCTGGTTGACTAATGATGGATTGGATAATTTGAATATCGTCAAGAATTTCGAATACTTCAAGGTTTTCATCTATCCTGTTGTATTCTCGTAGATCAATATGATCGGATTCCGAAATGTTGTTGCTTTGTGCCCATTTGAACAGATCATCGACGTCCCATTCTTCATCCTTATGTATCAAGAGCCATTGGGCGACAGGAATTATGTCGTCTTACGTGAAATCAGCATCTACATTAAGGCCAGCATGTCGAAAACAGTTGGAAATAGTTTTTGAGGAAACATTTCTCCAAGCTGTATTTAACATTGCAATCACATTCAACAACGAAACTTTAAATTCAGTGTTGTTGTCGTGTGCGTTGACCAATTTAATAAGAGCTGCCTTCGATAATGTGTTTTTAAACACTTAATCACCCCTAAAATTACGTTGAATACAATCAAAATGCTGCTTAAAATTATTATTTCATACCTTGATCTCTTGGTTGCAACGTTGCCGTCGTATTGGGAGGAAGAAAAACCTCCTCAATCCACTGCAAATTCATGATCGTGGGATGTGCTGGACGATTATGAATCAACAACAGTCCTCTATATAGTCCAAATTAACTTCTGCGGACTCATCACAAATTGATTTAAAAGTTATACTGTGTCGCCGGCAGAAACTTTCCAACCATCCATTGGATGCTGCGAAATTTTCCATCTTTAAACTGCTTGCTGTCTCCAGTGCTTTTGCGGCCCAAATATTGAAATTGCTTTATTTCTGGCTTTGCAAAACCAATTGTAGACGACTTGACCCACTGCCAATCCTTCCGACTGCGGAAATTTTCGTTTTTGCTCCGAGTTAACACCTTCCTCAACCATCTTTTTTAATTCACCTTTATTTTTCATAATATCGTTAATTTGTGGTTTTCCAACACCATATTTTTCGGCCAACTTTCGCGAACTTAAGGCATACTTTTCACTTTCCGCGATTATATTTATTTTGTCTTTTAGCGACAAACGTTTTCTTTTTAGCAACATACTTAATTAAGAACCTTTCGAATACGGAAACAACTTTAAACTAATCAAGTAACCGAAAGAACCTTTCGAATACGGAGAGAATTTTAAACTAACCGCAAGTAACTGAAAGACCGCATTATGTATAAACTTGTAGAAATGAAGGCGATCTCTGTTTGATCAAACATAAACGTGCACGTATTGCGCCGGCAATTTGCTGTCAAGGCGTGTTTAGAACTGAGATCGCTGTCATCGCACAAATACGAAATAATATTAGGTATATATTTCCATCAATAAAGATACATCATAAATAGTCCGGCCGATATCGGCAGGTAAATTTCTATGAAGATAGGCCGTAAAAATTTAGGTTTATTTCGCCGAGGTCGTTTTATAAGGGTGGCCGTAAATAACGGGTTTTCGTATATGGGAATTCCCTTATAGTCGATTCGGGGAACTTTGCAACTCTCCGTTACCTCGGGTGGCCGCTTTAGACAGGTGGCCGTTAACACAGGTTTTACTGTGCTTGAAAAAATCTCGTCCCGGTAAGGAATCGAACCTGACACCTCCCACTTGCCGGACGGGAACGTTAACCACTACACTATGGGAACATTGATGCCAGGAACGTTTTAATACCTAATCGTTACTTTATCTGCAAATATGTCGTGATACTTCGACAGATAATTTTTAATTCTTAAATGCCAAGTACACAAATTAATTAATATATTATCGCTTCCGTCGCTGAATTACGAAGTAAGCGTTCCTGGCATCAAGGTCCTCGTGGTGTAGTGGTTAGCACGCTCGTCCGGCAAGCGGGAGGCGTCAGGTTCGATTCCTTACCGGGACGAGATTTTTCAAATATTTAATTACGTCGGAAATTCCAAAGAAATTGCAGGTTTTTTAAAATTTAACCTTCTTCAAAAGCAATTCTATTACGGTAGTAAAACCTAGCAAAACAGCTATCTGCTTATTAGTAACTCATTTTACTACAGCACTGAACTTTCTTTCTTATTTTGCCATAGATCTACTGTCATTATTATCTGCCTCGCAACAGTAACTATCCTATTATCAGCTACTTCCGTCCTAGTCATGGCAGAAGAATTCCAACAACTACCAATAACTTTGCAAAACATTTCCAAGACGTTAGTGCACCACAGAACAAGTCGTACGGCTTTCATATGCGGAGTAATTGTATTGATGTCCCTTGGCAGTTTAATGGGCCTAATTTTAACACCTCCGGAATTATACGAGAATAATCAAATAGATCCAAGTTCCGATGACTTGAACACTAGCAAATCATATTCTTCGTATATACAATCTGACGCCCCTATTACTGCCAACGATTCGACTGGAACTAATTTGGAGTCCAGTTCGCAGGAGATTATTTTAAATCTAATATTGACTGCTAATATCCACCACAACGTCACCATCAATAGGGAGAGATTGGACGAGGAAAAGTGTTTGGAGACTTGTATCAGGAGTAACTGTTCCGAAAGTTGTATTAGGTATTTTATAGACGTGATTGGCTGGGAGAATATCTTAAGATACGCTAATCAAACTGAAAATGTACCTAGCCGAGAAGGAGGCGTATCTAAGACGATTAATAACTTCAACATAAATAATTTTATTGAAAATTTAAATGGATCTGATGCTAATTTAGTGATAAACAATATATTCGTTAATGGCTTACCGGAAAATAAGAATCAATCTGTAAATATCTCAGATAACATTCCATTAAATAATATGAGAAGGAAACGTGATGTCTCTTCTGGGAATTTTAGTAATCTTGCTCTTTTTAAAACGGTCCTCAGTAATAGTCAAGTTAGTAAAATTATTAGCGAAGTAGGGGATACCGTGTCAGACGACGTAAACCTCAAATCTACTGATTACTATGATTCTAAATCTGTTTTGAATGTAAAAGGTGCTGTGGATCCATTTTACTACTACTGTATACATCCAGAATACTTTGTGTTCTCCTGGGTCTTATGCCTGATAGCTTTAGCTACTGCACTTAAGTTATATTACATGATAAAGACCTTCTTGGCACTATTGATGGTTGGAATCTATGCAATTCTTATAATGGTGCCCTACAATCAAGTTTTTAGCTACAATGTTGATGCTGAAGATAAAGCTAAGTAAGTATAATGTTTATGAAGTTGATTTACTAATCAAATGTCTCTACTTTACAGCGACCCCATTCCTTTGCCAGCGCAAATGTTAATTTTACTGGTCATCTTACTTCTAATGGTTGGATACCATGCAAGACTGGTAGAGGTCACATCAAGGTTGGACTTTCTATGGAAACAGCAAGCACAAAAGGAACTCCAGGAAATGCAAGAAATTCGCCATTTCAATGCACAGCTTTTAAAGAATATCCTCCCAGATCACGTGGCTAGACATTTCTTAAGTAGAGACAGAAATAGTGATGTAAGGCACAAACAAAGATGAAACGCTTTTTTTTAATTGTATACCTCGTTCTAATTATTTCAGGAATTGTATTCCCAGTATCGAGACGAGGTTGGGGTGTTGTTTGCAAGCATTCCAAACTTTAGTGACTTTTATTCAGAGGTTGTTAATAAAGGAATGGAATGTATTAGGGTACTAAATGAAATCATAGGTAGATTCGACACTATCGCGTTAATAGTAGAAATCTTAAGATATTCGTATTTTTCAGCCGATTTTGATCAATTGCTAGATGAAGAAAGGTTCAGCAATATCGAAAAGATAAAAACTGTAAGTGCAACTGCTACCTACATGGCTGCATCTGGTCTGAATCCCTCACATGAGGTAATACATCTATATTCTTAATTTGAGGTAAACTTTACATGTAAAATTTGTAGGATTTCAGTAAAACTGAAAGTCCAGAGCACTTATGTGCCTTGATAGACTTTGCCATAGCTATGAAACAAAGACTTGACGATATAAACACCCATTCCTTCAATAGTTTCGGGCTTAGGGTTGGAGTATCATGTGGTCCATTGGTGTGTGGTGTTATTGGTGCTAGGAAGCCTGTATTTGATATATGGGGCAATACTGTTAACGAAGCTTCAAGAATGGATTCTACTGGACTTATTGGGCAGATACAAGTACCAAAATATACAGCGCAGGTAAGTTCATTTATATTAGTATTACATTATTATTATTATTATTAAAAATCTTGTAAAAAAATAACATCGTTTAACTTTTTTAGGTATTGGGTGTTCGAGGTTACGAAGTAAAATATAGAGGTCTAATAGAAGTCAAGGGCAAGGGTCAAATGGAAACTTATTTTGTAATAGGCAGGCGAGTTGGAAGACCACCAACATTCCAGAGACAACCTAGTCAATGCAATAGCTTAGCGGCTGTGGTTTACGCTGTAGCACAAACTAGAAAGAAGCAATCAACTACACGTAAGTAAATTTCGCACTACGTCTATTATCATCAATTATTATCCAATTCGTTTACAACAGCCGGCAGTGCAGTATTGGGTAGAGCTAAAAGTCAACAGAAAAATGAATCCTCGAGACGGATATTCCGATCGATGAGATTAACGCAAAGACCTCAATCTAATCCGGTAAGAAGAAATACCACGAGAGCTCATCAAAGGAACATGCATGCTAGGTAAGGAAAAAAAACTGGAATGCTTTTCTTCATACCATATTTAAGCCAAATTCATCATTTAAATCACTTTAGGAAACACTGTTGGATTTAAGGTATATTTTACATTTTTATGGCTATAACAAATTTACAACAAGATCAAGAAAATTGAAATAGTTTCAAAAAGTTGTCTTATAAATTACTTAGGATTTTATATAGGCTCCATTTCATAATACTTCCTGTAGAAAGTATTCAATCTTAAAATATTTTGAAAGCAGGTTATTTAGTAAGTATATTTATATTTATGTACTCTCCATCAAATCATAAAAGTTACTTAATAAATTTTGGTGATCTCGAGCCAGAAATATTGATACATCATAACATCAATCTATGTGCATTATCGTATACATAGTGGAAATAAAAATTGGAAAGACCTCTTTTCTCTGAAGTTATTGAGATATAAAAAAATTGTTCAGATAAAGTTTTTAGTGCCTCTAAATCTGCACAAATCTGGTAAAAAAATAACTAAATTTTCGTAGATATTACTAATTTTATGCTTTTTTTGAGTGGTACATCCTGAATATTTTTACACCGGTTAATAGAAAATAATTCTTGCATTAACGAAGCATAAGGGTTTTTCCTCCTAATCTTGATCATTTTTGACATATTAAAGACAAAAAATGTTTCTTCTCAAATTAGAAAATAAATTGCGTCCACGTAGAGAAATGGTTTCTTGCACCAAGAAAATAGATTTTCTTGCAAAAATCAGTCACTATTCAAGAAAATATGTTTACTTCAAGACTATAAAAATGTTTAATAGAAGAAAATAATTTTCTTAAAATTTTATTTGGATTAAATAGAATTTTCTCAGGGTTAGAAAATCAAGAAAATGCAAGACAGAAAAATGTTTCTTCCAAGTTAATCATTTAGTTTTAAGTTAAGAAAATATTCATATTAAGGGTAGGAATGGAAAAATAGTCCAGAGTTCAGAAAGTTGAGAAATTGGATGACCGGTTTCATGTTCAAACACATCAGGCCAGATACAAGGATATCCAATAAAAGAAGAATTACAATAATAGGAAAAAAAACCTAAAGTTAATAATTAATTATATGTTACAGTATAATTAAATTATTTCTTTAATAATGTAATTAAATAGGGATTATTTGTATGTAGTTTAATAATTAATGAGTTAATATTTAAGTTTATTTGCCCCTTTCATTATTATTGGTCCGTAGGTTTTCGCGGTCGTCAATAATACTATTCTATTGGTTTCCGGGTGGGAACCGCGTCGTTGTCGTAGCTTTAGCCACACACTCATATGTGGCATCTTCAAGGCTACAACTGCACACTGACTGGAGACTTATTCATTCCGGAGGGGTTTATATGGATTGTTTTGGGTCAATGAAGCGGAAATGTTATGCGTCGATGAAGAGGGAAAGTTATGCGTTAATGAAGCGGAACTGTTATGCGTCGATGAAGTGGAAATGTTATGTATCCATTATTAGAGCGCTCTTCATCTCCAATGACCAACCGGATGATCTGGCTGACTTGATTGAAGCCTGTCTTTCTTCTACCTATTTCCAGTTTCATGGTAAATACTTCGAGCAAGTCTCAGGCGCAGCTATGGGATCTCCTCTGCCTATAGTCATCACCAACATCTTTATGGAAGCGTTCGAACAACAAGCCTTATTAGCTTGCAACCTTAAGCCAAGGTGTTGGTACAGGTACGTTGATGACACCTTTGTCATCTGGCCCCATGGACGCGAATCTTTAAACAATTTCCTATCGTTTTTGAATTCTCAACATGATTCCATACGTTTCACCATGGAGATCGAATGGGACGGTTGCCTTCCTTTCCTAGATGTTCTCGTACACCGACGTCCTGACGGTGCACTGGGATATTCCGTTTACCGAAAACCCACGCACACGGATAGATATCTCAATGGCCTCTCACACCATCATCCGACCCAAAAACGCTGTGTTATCAGTTCTCTTATCCAAAGGGTCATTTCCATATCTGAACCGAATTCGCTCCCCCAAGAACTGAACCACATCACCGAAACTTTGATCCGCAATAACTATTCCAGGAAAGATATTCAAACTACCATTAACCGCTACACCAACCCTCCTCCACAGCAACTCCCCTCATCTAACCTTAATTTCCGCAAGAAAGCATATCTACTTTACATTCATGGTGTCACCGATCGCACCAGTAAGATTTTCTCCGGGAACGACATAAAAACCATCTTCAAGCTCAACTTCAAACTCTCAGACTACTTTCCCATCAAAGACCGCAATCATCTGGAAGCCCCTGGTGTCTACCAGATGTTCGTGCGGTAGTGTGTACATCGGTGAAACAAAGCGATCAGTTAGCACTCGTGTTACTGAGCACGAGCGTTGTACGCGATTGTTGCGCGGAGCCGAGTCCGCACTGGCTGAGCATAGACTGGAAACTGGCCACCAAATCCAATTTAACTCTACCCGCATTTTATCTCGCAATCCTCACTATTATAATAGAAAAATCCGTGAATCAATAGAGATTTTCAAACATCCAAACAATTTAAATCGCGAAGATGGCTTATACCCCTCATATCATACGTGGAAATCCCAACTGGTTAAACCTCCTAGCAACCGCCAGGCTTGATCGATGCATAACATTTCCGTTTCTTTGTTGCATAAAATTCCGCTTCATCGACGCATAACATTTCCACTTCATCGACGCATAACAGTTCCGCTTCATTAACCCATTGACCCAAAACATGCCGTATATAAACCCCTCCGGAATTAATAAGTCTCCAGTCAGTGTGCAGTTACAGCTAAAGCTACGACAACGACGCGGTTCCAACCCGGAAACCAAGAGAAATAGTAGTATTATTATTATTTATTATATATTAAAAACAACTATAATTAAATTAGTACACGTGGTAAATAGTAAAAAAGAAAAAAAATATTACATTAACTGGTATCTTTTGAAAATGTTTATGAAACGTATTACGTTATATCATTGTATGGGTGGGTATCGTTTCTGTATTCTGGTTCCGTCACTATTATCTAGGACGGCATGACTATAACTACTGGAACTAGGTGGCGCCAGGAAATATTTCAGTTGCTGTTTTTGAAGATTAGTGGCGTAAACTGAGAGATGTAAGAACAATGCGGCCAGGAGCAAGAAGCTTTAATGCTTATCTCTTCTAATATTGTTTTTACCTGTAATGATTCCATCAATACTAGGATCTATTTATATTAGCATTATCTTGATTATTGTTTCTAACCACTTTTTTAATGTGTACTCCTACATTAAGTTCACTTTTGTTTGAACATTATTCTGTAGATAAAAACTTATGTTTTAGCTTTTTTATAATCACAAGCAATGTGAATAATTTACTGCATTACGTACGGATATGTCGTACTGTTTTAAACAAGGTAAGCACAATTAATAATATGCATATAAATAATATGCATTTGAAGAATTCTAAGTAACAAATGCTTTATTTTAAGAAAATTAAACTATTGATTTATGAACAATACTTAAACGTTTTCTAGTATTAAGAAAGCTATTTATTTTTCCTTAAGAAAATATTGTTTTGGGTTATAATGGCCATCTACTTATACTAATAATTTTATACATTTTTCTTTTTTCTTTAATATCTCAAAAACTATCGAGTTTAGAAGGAGAAACCCTGATACTCTTTTAAAGCAAAATTTTTTTTTAACTGGTGTAAAAATATACCGACTGTACCATTAAAGAAAAGTATACAATCGGTAATATCTACGAAAATTAATTTTTTTACAAGATTTGTACAGATTTAGATAGCTTATTAGAAGTTCTAAAACTTTATCTGAACAGTTTTCTTGTATCTTCAATAACTCCGGAAAAAAACGGTGCTTGCAATTTTTATTTCCACCCTGTAGAATTGTAATCGAATATCAATTGAAGAAAACTACCATGCAGGTGTAGATGTTGTGGCGAATAAGATCATTACATGCAATAAGCTTCAAAGTACTTTAAAAAAGCTTCACAATTCTTAATTCAATTTATTTGCAATAAATAAAAATCCGATTACTAAACGCATATTCTTATATACCTTTAAAGCTAATATACACGTAATATCCCAATCATTTTCTTTTTCCTTTCTAGCGAATATTTCACAGGAGACGAGATCAACTTCATGTAAGGTTAGAAATGTTAAGAAAAACGAAAGGCTTAAATCACCTTACTCCAATATCTAATCGCTTCTCTAATCATGCACACTTATAAATTTAACCATGAATAACAGTGTCCATAAAGCACACAATTTTGTATTCATATGTAATTATATCGCCGAGTTCTCTAGAACGGGGAAAACGATCACAATATAGGGTTAAAACAAAAACCAACAACGTAAAATTATAATAGGATTATCAAATAAACTTTCAATAAAAGTTTCGTAGTAACTGTGAAAGCTTGTTAGATAGTATTAAAGCCAGTTCAATCATGTCGGCATGTGACTTGTTCACAAAAGTTACCTTGTGAAGTTGCACCTTGTGAATAACAACGTTACAGGATGCAAATACACATTGGGAATTGTATTTAGTTGTTGTATAGTAAATATTTGGGAAGTTTATAGCAAGCACACGTGTTTGTCAGTGTAAATATCATAAAACTAAATTTCTATAAACTTTTTATTGTACTTTGGCAAATAGCTTTTCGTAAATGTATTGAAATTTAATATTAGCAAACGACACGTTTACCTAGACATTTCACATTTATAACTGATTCTGAAAACTATAGAAGTATGTTATATCTAACAAATGCACAGAATATTTATATTTATTTACTTATTTAACCCTCAACCAATCTATCCTTTCAAGTGTAAGGTTTTAGTGGAGTTGCATCAGCCGTGTTGGAAATCTGCATAGTTCTTTCCGCCTTTTCCTATCCTGGGTAGATTAGATTAGTGTTCGAAGTAGTACTTCACCTATCCCACTGCGACCTTTTAGATCTATCGTGGTTCCTTTATCATGCAGCATATGGACGGCAGTCTCTTCTTCCGGCAGAATCTACATGCAGCTTCCTCAGTCAGGCCTAGGTTGTTTATGTGTTTCTTGACCATACAATGTTCTGTTAGCAGGCCCACAATTGTTCTTTCTGCCCCTGCTTAGTAGCTCTACTGTGAATTTAAGCCTATGTCTAATCAGAAATTGCTTGACTTGTCTCTGACCTGGAATGCTTTTCCACCAGTCTTGAGATTTCTTATCATTCCATTGTTTAGTAGTTGCTTTAATTACCATATAAGCTACGCCTACAGAGTGTTTTGGGTTTTTGTCAGCAGTTGACGAGACTATTCGGGCCAATTCGTCTGCCTTGACGTTCCCTCGATAACCTTTGTGTCCTGGTACCCAGACCAAGGTCACCTTAGTTCGGCTACCCAGCCTATTGATCGCATTCAGTGAGTCCCACACCAGCTTCGACTTCGTCTGGGTAGTCTAGCTGACTCCCTCTTAATCTATTAGATTTGCATTATTTTCTGGCATTCTTTTTACATGGCCATACCATCTCAGTTGATTTTCCTCAATGTTAACTTCGATAAAGTTCACTTCTAAGTTCTGTCTGAGTGCAGCGTTTCTGATTTTATCAATTTTTGTTTTTGTTTCTATTTTGCTTAAAAATCTTATTTCAGCTGCTGTCTTTTTTCTTCTTTGTTTTTCTTATTTCAATGGACTAAAGAATATAAATATAGGCTAGAAATGTTAACGGAGAGAAGCCAATTTGTTCGTCGACGTCCTTCAGAACGTTATAAAGAAGCATGTACGATCAAATCTATTAAACACTCCCCGTCTCTAATGCTTTGGTTGTGTATTACAACAGAAGGGCCGGGACGTTATCGGAACAGCGGAACAAAAATAATATAAAAAGATTTTAGAAAATTATTTAATACCTTATATTGATTCATTAGATCCGACTCAAGGACCATATACTTTCATGCAAGACAATGCACCGTGTCATAAGGCAAAAAGTGTAATGCGGTACCTTAAATATAAAAATTTGCATGTACTACCTTGGCCAGGACTAGACATAAATGTCATTGAAAATGTGCGAAATGTCTTGAAAAACATCGTAAGTACACGAAACTCAACTACAAAGGAAGAATTGCAACAACATATTGAAGATGTATGGCATAATAGCGACGAAATTTAAAAAAAACAATAAAAAGTTGCATTGCCAGTATGCCAAAAAGGATGAAGAAAATAGTAAATACAGAGGAAGAACAAGCAAATATTAGTAAATGTAGAGTATATGCAAATTATACTTACTTGCATGTTATATGTAATTAAATAGTAATATTGCTAACATTACAAACTGTTTTTTTTTTAATTTTAACCCAAAATCCTAATATTTTTAACTAGTCCTAATTTAATGGCCAGGGACTGTAGGTACCAACAAGGTAGTAAATGCACATAGTAATTTAATTATTGTTATTGGCAGCAGATCTCTCACTCTCATCCTATAAACATTTCATTTTAAAATGTTAATGAAATCTAATTTATTGACATTTCCAATATCAATTAACCCAATATTGTAATCGTCGCATGTATTAGTACTTACAAGTACTATGTATATATATGCATAACCGATTTAACTTTTTCTAATCATCATAACCATTTCCGCTTACTATTCAATACATAATTATTAATTCCAGATCTCAACCGAATATGAGGCAATTAGGATCCGTAAATCATATGGACAATTACAAGTCGAACAGATCCTCCGAAAAGGATACACCATCCAGTCATCTACCTCGCTCGACGGTTTCCCAATCTGCACCTCATACACCAGTGTCTGCGCCAGGTCACGCTGATTGCATGCCCTTCAAATCCGTTCCGAGATTATTGTCGGAGCCCGCTGTTAATTCGAAGAGTAGAAGCCTATCACCGAGCATGAAAATGATAGATTTGCAAAATAGGAAGTCGGAAAGGAATTCGCCCTACATGAACGATAAGAAATCTGAAAATATCGATGTAAATTGTGATGGCGTTAAGATTTTGCGCAATTCTTTATTTGTTCCGGTACATTCGCCTAAAGATTTCAGCAAAAGAGAAGCGAAGTTCTTCCTTAAATCGCCATTGGTTAAAAGAGACGCGACAAAGATACAGGTGGAATCGCCAAAAGCTGAAAAGTTGGCGCGTTTTGATGGTACCAATGTTTAAGAAGTTATCTCATGAAGACAAACCAGTCCAAAATAGAAGAAGGCCAGTAGAATTGTACCCGAAAGATTTTGATATTAATAGATCACTACCATTTCAATAGAAGTCAAACACTTGGAAGAAATCTATTGATATGAACTAATCACTAATTACTGTCTGTTAAATAAGTGTTGCACTTATGTTTTATGTTTAGAAAGGGCAGATGTTTTTATTCTCGTCAGAGAATACTAATAGGAAAAGAAAACTTCACTTCATACGTTTTTGTCGCTTGACTTCGACTAACAAGGGAACGCCGATAACCCGAAAATTTAGATTTCGATGAAATTCTAGAGACTGGAAGTACTTTGCTAAAAGAACAATATCATTTTCTTTAGCGGCTGAATCGCCTGATTTCGGGGATTTCGGGATTTTGTAAATATCTCGGAAAGTACAACAGATATATTTTTTTAGAACATTTTCTGAAAAAATATATACAGGGAGGGTTGTGTTGTTCTTATACCAAGGTACCATTGCTGACAATTAATGATTTAATGTTGAACTGTCTGTCAGTGTCTTCATAATTTTTTTGCTAAAAGCAAACAGTTTTTAAAATAAACGAATATGACGTATAACTTTTCGGGTAAATACAAAATATTGTCATATTTTAAAGTAATTGCCACAACGCTCAAAAAACGTCAAAATGTGCTCTAAGAGTTCTCAGATTTTTATGAAAATTGTACTCTTTCAGTCTCTAGTGTTTCATCGAAATCCGAAGTTTCGGGTTCCTGGTGTTTCCTTGTAAGATCCACTCCCATAATTCCTTTAATTAAATAAAAGCTAATTCAATTAGAAACACGTCCTGGTTTGTTTTTGAACTTCAACTTAACAACTGTCTTCATAATCATAAAAATAATTTTAGACACTTTTATACTAACTACCACTCTAGTCAAATATAAATAATCGAAACAACATTTACGATGGTAATCTCCTAATTTTCCCTTAATATCGTAAAAGTTTATTTTTATATGGATTTTTATCATTTAGAATTCAAAGAACTAAAAAGTTGTAGGGTCTACTTGATGTGTTACCAAATACAATTTATATGCATATGTACGTATATGAATTTAAAACTATGAACATCTCAAGGTAATGTAATATATTAATGAATTTCTTCTGTGTATTTTATTTAAAGTAGAATTATAAAAATATATTGTCTAGACCAAAAAGAGTATGTATGTGTAACGCTGATCTCAGTATTAAAATATGTATGTAGGGTAATTCCCAAGAATAAACAATGACAAGTTTAACTGATACATGTAAAACAACACAGAATTATGTTCCTTTGTATTTTATGTGATTTAGTTAAATATAATAAGGAAAACAAAATAAATATATCATAAATTTAATTTCCTATGATTTTTATTTATAATCAAGCTAATCATTTAAGATGTAATAATTTAAAAAAAGAGACTTGCGCCATCTATTTATAAAAATTACTAAATTGAATCCTAATATAACAATTTCTAGTAATTCAGTAGCTGACTATAGACGTCTATGCACGATAAAACTTTACACCAGATACAGCTGAAGGAGCTTTATAGATAGCCAATCCCTTGCTATTACTTAGCAAACATTTTTGGAAACGAAAACACCAGTTTGGAGATAAGGCACTTGCAAAAAGAGCTCTAGCGTTGTATTTCTGGATTTCTGCGATATAGATATCTGCATTATCATATGTGAACTAAACAGTAAGGACGGAGGGCGCGTTTTGGCCAACATGAAAATATATAAAACGCGGGTTTCTTATTTATGTTTCCTGGACTTTGTACACAAATTGTAACTACAGAGCTTATGCTACATGATTGTCCCATTTGGACAGTAGTCTTACTATAATTGTGTGTTGAAATGTGTGTAGGAAAAGACGAAATCATCACAAAAATATTGAGGGAAATATCTAAATAGAGATAGAGCTGCCCTGGAATATTCAAAAAATTAAGGATTGCTCTTTTAAAATCACTTAGAAGAACAGGAAACATTAAAAATATTATGGTATAACGACGCTATAGAATTACAGACTTCTATATATTTGTAAAACATAATTAATTGATAATAGTTCTGAGATTTTTAAATAGATGATACTGTAGATAATTTAAGTTTAAAATGTGTTAGCGGAAGGGAGCAGAAAAATATAATTATGACATTTATAAACTTTAAAGAAAGAAGTACATATATGATACACTTAAGATAAAAATGGAACAACTAATTCATCCAGAAAATATATTTTAAAGTAGAACGTGAGTCATCTATATTACAAAGGAATAACTAATTTACATGTTTAGTTCATATTACAGCCATGGCGCCTTTAAATCTTCGCGTAAAATCATCCACTCTGTGAATGCGTAGTGAAATCACAGTTGTTGTCGGAAGAAATTGAAAAAAATATTATGCATTATTGCGGCATCTTTTAAACTATAAATGAGTTATTAAAATGTGTGTCCAATTGCCCTATATTTATTATACAGACTATCTTTCTGTAAAGCTCTTTTATTAGTGATTTCAGTAGCTGATTACAGAAACCTGGGTACGATAAACTTCACCTCAAATTTATAGTTACTTTATTTGTGACTTTATCGCATAGTTACCTAACAATTTAGTTAGTATTACAGAGTTAAAACATAGATGGCAGCAGAATTTTATAATAAATTCATATTTCAGAAATTTATTGCCCAAATTTTTAATAATAATAGGTCTTTATGATTGATAAATTATTCACTGAATGTATAGTTCTTTAGTATGTCTTAATTAATATTAATTGCAAAATTATTACATAACAACTGAGATGTACAACATTGCAATTACTGACTAGCTTCTGGTTAGTACTTCGTCTGATATGGTGCTATGTTCATGGTTGTAAACGTGATTGACATCTGTTTGTGACAGTAGTTGTAAAAATGGCTAGTGTCGGTTTCCGTTGGCTTGACATTTTAGAGAAAGAATTTGACAAAGCCTTTGTGGATTTGGACTTGACAATAGGTAAGTAACAATAATTTGCTGGAATATCATAACCCTTAATTCAGCTTACTACCGAACAAATAATATCTGCACGTTATTTTGATTGATACAAACATTGTATCTTATTGGATACTGACTAATATGTTTAAGGCATTATTTTTTTTAATACCAAATAAAAGTATTGAGTTTACTTATAAATACATAAGATAAAGCAATACAGATTATTTAAATGTTGATGTCTTCTTACAGGAGAACTAGATTCTGAGGAACCAGACATAGTTTACAATGTTCGACAGAGATTGTGTAGTCTCAGCTCATGTTTTGCTCAGCTTACTCACAAGGCACAGACGATATTTCAGAATAGTGCAAAAATAGAGGTATTTACTGTTTTTATTTTTTAAAGTAGCGTAGATATTTGAGGCTTTTAAGAGAATATTACAGTCACTAATATTATTATTCCTTATACTTAGGATAAGGAGTTAATACTAGCTGTAGCTCATGTTATTCAAAATATTGCCATAAACAGCTTTAATTATTGTAAGTAACGTATCTGTTAAAAATAATTAACAGAAATGTTATGTCGAAAAATATTTGTGAAGTGCAAAAAACACATACGTTGCTTGTCCTTCAATTCCAAACATACCAAATATGGAAATGATGTTGACATTGCAATTATATTATCAAGATTTTTATATACATATTTTTGTATGGAGGTATGAATACAAGAATTTGAAAACCGGAAGTAAATGTATGTAAGAGATAAAATTATTTATTTTAAATGGGTATTACATGTTGTTTTATCTATTTGATAATTATCTATTAAAAAAAGTATATTACATGATGATCAATAAAAATAAAGTAAACAAAACAGTTTAATTTCTAATCAGATAGAGAATTTTTTTTTTCTGTTGTAGGCAATAGGATTATCTTATAGGCTTTGATAGATTTAGGAAATCTCTAATGTATTTATTCAGTATTAGGAATTATGTGTGTTCTATGTCATGCGGGAATTCTTAGAAAAATGAAATTTTTATTAGTACAAAAATATTTGTAATCAGTAGAAACTGTAGAGGTTGAAAGAGTACGTTGTAATTGTGTAAGAACAACACAATGTTTTTAACGGCAGAATTGCCCGATTTCGAAATATAGCCCCCCGCCTTCCCTCCAAATTGCATGATTATTCTAATTTTATATCTCGAAAACTATAACAAATACAATTTCCTCTTTAGAACATAATTTGAAGTAGTTAGGTTGAAACGTGCTTTTAATAGAGCTTTGCCCTATAGACAGTCCACAGTTGTGCAATGAAAATATAGGTAGTTTAGTTTAGATATTATCTTATAAGAAAACACCGGCAACACGAAAATTTAAATTTCCATGAAACTCTAAAGACGGAAGGTGTATGAGACCAACATAATTTTTTTTAGCGGCTGAATCGCTCGATTTCGGGATACAGCCCCCTCCAAAAATTTGCACAATTCTTAATTTTTTGTAAATATCTCGAAAACTGTAACAGATCTAAATTTTTTACAACATAATTTGAAGTGTACTACATAATCGCACGGATGATGTAAATTGTCATCGGAAAAAATATATAATAAAAAAAATATGAAGCCATTTCTGCAGATGGACGGTTCCCTTCACCATTATTTTCGGAAAAAATATATATTGCCGTTCTAGAAGAATAACGACGAATGTGCAAAATGTGGTTATTTTCAGTTAAATTTACCATTAAAAAACAAATTATAACAAAAAATAAACATTTTAATCTTAACAACAACACATCACGGAAATTTGATAAAGTAATAGTAAAATAGCATCCATTAAAATAAATAAAGCTATTTTTTTTCAATAATTACAGCACCATCTACGAAATCAACAAAAGAATGTTTCAGACAAAAGTTACTTACTTTTTAGCGTAGAATTGCAAAATGTAATGAAAAATAGGGGTTTCTATTTGAAAAAATAAAGCTACCTTATTTTCACCGACTGCAACGCCATCTACGTTAAAACTAACATCGTAATTTTGTGGCTCCCTATGAGACGAGCAAATAATGGTATAACGACCTTTTTCGTAGGATTCATATTTCTCGGGATATTCCTCTGTTAAGATTAAAATGGGATATATTGGGTATATACACTACCGTTCATGGAAGTTCGGGCAAGCAAAAAAAAGTACGGAAGTCAAAGAAAATAAGAGAAATATTAAATGGCCATGTATTTAATACTTACTTACATGATTTTACATATTTTCAAACACAAATTTATTAAAAAGAAAAAGTTAATGTAATACAAATAATTTAAATCCGATTTTCATCGAAAAATCCACCTTTTGCCTTTAGGACTGCTGCCGCTATTCTCGGCATCCGATTCACTAATTTTGCTAATGTTTCATTGGGCAAGCTTGTCCATACCTCCTGGAGAATGGTTCACAAATGTTCCTTCGATTTTGGACACTTTTTCCTAACACATCGGTCTAATTCTTCCCATAACAACTCTATCGGGTTCAGATCGGGGGACTGTGGCGGCCATTCCATAATTTTTAGGGTTCTTTCATTTTCTTCTTGCTGCAGGTAATCTGTGCACATTTTGAGATTTATGTTTGGGGTCATTGTCCTGCATAAATTCAAATCCACGACCAATTAATCGGACTCCTGACGGTATGGCATTTTCCTCCAGGATTTTCCGATATTCTTCTTTTTTCATTATGCCCTCAATTTTGAGCAAGTCCCTGTTCCGATTAAGGAAAAACAACCCCAAACCATTACAGATCCGCCTCCATGCTTCACCGTAGGAACTATACACTCCCGTAACATTCTTTCCCCTCTTGATCTGCGTACGAAAACTCCCCGTCTATTTCCAAAAACTTCAAACTTGGATTCGTCAGTCCACAAAACGTTTTTAAAATCGTCCACTGTCCAATCTCTATGAGCTTGTGCCCATTTCAGTCGTTTCAGCCTATTTCCTCTTCGGAGTAACGGTTTTCGACAAGCCACTCGCCCACGCAACCCAGCCTCTTTCAGCCGACGTTTCACAGTACTCACAGAAACTTTGGAATCTCGCTCATTATTGAATTCTGCAGCAATTTCTGATGCTGTTAGTCTTCTATTGCGCTTACTAATTATTTTTATTCGTAAATCTTCCGTAGGAGTCGTTTTTCTTGACGGTCCTGGCCGATTACGATCTTGCACGTCACCGGTTGTCTTAAATCGAACTATAGTATCATGTACTGTAGATTTTTTTATTTTTAATTTATCCGCAATCCGTCTTTCTGCGTACCCTTCCTGATGCAAGGTAATAATAGCAGATCGTTTTGAAACAGCTAGAGGCTTTCCACGGGGCATTTTAAGCAGTCAAACCGAAATTATTTTATTTTTCACTTGCACAACCACAGATACTTTCACAATAACAATCTCTTCAGAACTACTGCGTTTACAAATGTTATAATACTTTATAAAGGGTATACGAATATTTCCAGGTAACACGAGTGAATCAGCTAACCCTCCTAGGGATTATTATAAAGCTTTATTGTCACTGTAATTATTGAGGATTTCCAACATAATTATATATTTTATGATAACGGTCTTATAATAGACAAATACTACCTGGAAATTGGTAAAAGGCTTCCAGAACAGGTTAGTTTTAATAATTCCTCACAGAAATGTATATTATATAATTTTAATTTTTTTTCCTAAACAGTTAATATAACTTGTCAGCTTGCCCGAACTTCCATGAACGGTACTGTATATATATATATATATACATATGGGGTATATTTTTTCCGAAAATAATTCACATCATCCTTGAGACTATATAATACGCTTCATATTATGTTCTAAAAAAATGTAGATCTGTTACAGTTTCCGAGATATTTACAAAATCTTTTACCAAGATACTCTTTCTGTCTCTAGAATTTTATCGAAACTGAATTTTCTTGTTGCCAGTGTTTATCTACATTTTCATTGCACAACTATGGACAGTCTTCGTATAGGGAGAAACTAAATTAAAGCTCTGCTATAAAAGCACGTTTTAACCTAACCGTGCCAGCTACTATCACAGTTCTGCAGACATTTGCTCTCATATTTAAATAAACTCGTTTTCACAAAAATGAGAACGCTTAAACTTAATGGGTTATTATGCTTGCAAATTAAACTAGATATTCGGACCATTTCAACTATCGTAACTTGATTGCTCTTTCTTGTAATTAAAGCGGGAATGAAACCCACTTTTAACACGTTTTTTTGTACAAATGCAGTTATGTGTAGGTGAAGGTATGAATCGAATATTTCTTTGTTTTCTTTTCTCTTTAGTAATAAATTGCAGTCTGCTATATAATTTTACTAAAAATCGCAGAGTGCTGTGAATCTATAGTTGCTATTTTACCAACTTCAGCTTTGACAAATTTAAACTTATGTTCGGTGCGGAGTGTACCGATATCTTGTTATCAGAGTGGAATTTGGTCATAATCAATCTCCTTCGAACCCACGCACTATATTCATATGGCAACTATTTTTACTATGTATTACCTTCTTGCCAATGGAACATTTGCCACTTTTTGATTAGAGGAAAAAAATAACATATGTATGAGGCGATATATGTACTTATCTCATGCTTCTAACGTTTTATACAGTTGATAATTTTCAACTTAAATAAGATAGATCTTCAACTTCCTAATAGTATGCTAGTATACTTATTAATGGAACAGTTAAAAAAAATTATAAAAAATCATTGGTGGCATATGATATAAAGAGTTGAAAAGGGGTAGAAAAATATGCAAATATCGCCACTAAACCTTGAAATCTCTCTCTTTATAACAGCGGAAAAGTATAATATAGATGTATGTCTAAGAGGGCATCAAGGGAATATAAAATATCCCATATGAAGTATGTGAACATCTAAGTAGCTGACGTCGGTAAATGACAAGATAATACCAAAAAGGTATATAAAGCACTTTAATGTAAAACGATCGAACCTAAATGTGATTAATTTATATAAAAAAACTCCATCATTCTAAAGCGTTTACGATCGAAGAACAGGATTTTCCAGTAATTTCGGCTTAAATTAGACCGGCTCAAGGGCCGAACGATAATTATTAACCAATTTTCTAAAGTGCTCCGGGCAGAATCTAGCGGCTACCGCTTCTTTACGACGATAATAAAATGATTACCAAACAAAACCGTGGCTAATATAAATAATCTTTCTAAATTCAGCGCTTTATTTCAGGCAAGCACCATGAATATGAACAATAAAAGTAACAACCTGCACTTACTGTAAAGTTTTATAGCATTATTTTTCTTTAGATCTACTAAAATTTAATTTAGAATAACTATAGCTAATTGATTCTGATTTGTCAATGATTTGTTTATATCTGTATTCAATGCCATGCTTACTTGCTGAAAACTAAAATTAAAAGACTGTTTGAGTTATTATAAAAACTATCATAGTATTTAGTAGTGTCACTACTTACATTCCATCACTTCGTTGATTATATACCTCGTGTTTTTAAGTGGAAACTGGAATCTATTTTTGATTACATTTTCGAGTTCCAAAAAATGTGCATACTGCTTTCCTTTTCTCTTTATATACAGGAATTCCTCAAAAATTCTCAATAGGAATAAGATCAAATGAGCGCATCACCCATTGAAGCAGCTAAATGTTGTTTTGTTCTAATCACTCTTTCATCAACTTACAATTAGCTGCAGAACTTCATCTAACAGCTGAAACTATGCTTGGAACGTGTCTATTGTATATTCTCATATTAAGGTTTCTCCATGATAACTAAAACAAATTCAGGGCACCACAGCTCCGTCGCCAAAATTATGGTTGGTGGCAATTTAATTTTTGCTAATCCAATTAAATTTAAATCGAACTAAACAACCGTCTAAATCTATTCTCTCTTCATATGGGAAAAACATTTTTCTTTGGCAACCGAAATCCTGTGAATTTTAGTAAAATTTAGTCTAGTAAGATTACTCTTTCATTTAACACTAGTTTTTTTATTATAGATGTAAGGCATTGTGGAATCGGTTCAGCAAATCTTAAATCATGATTCTGATTCCTATCTCTTATATGCAGGAATGAATGTTGATTTATTTGAAAATTTATTGAAAATGGTAGAAACAAATTAAAGTAGCAATCTTCGCATCCTCCGTTTTTGAAATGTTAATTCTATTAGTCAATTTTAATGGATAGGGAATTCTAAATCATATGACGAATTTTAATAAATATTCGACTGGCAAGTTATACGTGGTGGATTACAAAGTAACCAAAGCTTTGACGTATAGTGTCATATAATGCATTAATTGTGTTGTATAACACTTCTTAATCTTTTTCCAGGACAAGCGTTATGTTTCGAAAACATATCCCATTCAGATTGTTTCCAATTTATACGGATGCTTTTACAAAAAGCATCACAGCAAATTTTTAAGGTTAATTTCGTATACTTCTATCTTATGAAACACTACGATTCCATTTTTACTAATGCAAAACAAATTAGCCACACTTCAACTACACACAATATACATGCCCGAGCTTCCTCTTTCATGTAGATCAGGGGTCTCCAAACTTTCCAGCCTTAGGACCATACTGATTACTCCAGTAAGTTCGAAGGGCCAAAACCGTTTTAATTTTCCTGCCATTATCTATAATTTCTAGAGTAGTCGCCGAGTACGCGCCCTGAGCGAGCATACGCTTGCTAAATTTGCTAGTTCAGTTGCTATTGTGTATTGTTGCGACCGTGACACTTGACGACATCTGGTGGTCAAAAGTGGAAATAGGTAGTGGTAGAACCCTCTATCGCTAACAGATGGCGCTAATAGTACTTTCGATAGCGCAGTTGGTTCGAGAAAGTTCTGGTGTGTCAGATACTGCTCAGGTGTTGATTTTTATTCGAGGAGTAGATAAAGGCTATGAAGTGTATGAAGAACTTCCTGATATTGATAGTATTCACGGTACGACTACTGGGGAAGATATTTTTAAGAGAGTTGAAAATGCCATTAATAAAAAGAACCTTCGATGGAAAAACTTGAAATCTATTACAACTGATGGAGGCAAAAACATGTGTGGTAAAAATAAAGGAATGGTTGCACTTGTGTCAAAGGCTGTAGAAAATGATGGTGGTTCAAAACCATTAGTCTTACATTGTATCATTCATCAACAGTCCTTGTGCGGAAAATGTTTGGATATGTCTGAAGTTGTAAAACCAGTCATATCAGTTGTTAATTTCATCAGATCTACTGGGCTGAATCACCGACAATTCCGCGAGTTTATTGAAGAGATTGGACAAAATGACTTACCATACCATACTGCCGTACGCTGGCTTAGTTGCGGAAAAGTCCTTCGGCGCTTTTTTGAACTTCGAGCAGAGATCGACATTTTTTTGAATGAAAAGCATCGCCCTCTTACCGAATTACAAAATAGCGAATGGCTGTGGAAGTTGGCATTCTATGTCGATTTGACAAAACATATGAACGAACTGAATTTGAGTGAAATATTCAGCCACACTACTGAGTCTGAGTTTCCCGTCGATTTTGCAATCGAAGCTTTGAGTGCTTTGAAGATAAATTTTGATACTCGTTTCTCAGACTTTGATGTCATTGCGAATGAAATTAAGATTTTTCAAAATCCTTTTGATACTGACATTGAAACCCTAACCCCGGAACTTCAAATAGAAATTATTGATTTACAGTGCAGTGATATAATTAAGAACAAATATCAAAACTCATCTTTGTTGGAATTTTATAAGAGTCTTCCACTGCAACAATTTGCTAATTTGCATAAATTTGCTCGTGGGCTGTTTTCTGTTTTTGGTACTACTTACTTGTGCGAGAAAACATACTCCAAGGTGAAGTACACAAAGAATGTTTACAGATCTCAGTTAACCAATGAGCACCTTAAATCGCTTTTAATAATTGATACAAGTAAAATTGGTCCACAACTACAAACTATTGTCAGTGGAAAATCACAATTACATAAATCTCTTTAGTATTTTTTACAAGTGGACATTATAAACTGTGGTGGGATTCATTCAAATTAAAAATTCAAATTAATCCAGAGAATATCATAGCCTCAAAAGTATGCATACAAATTGACACGAACCGCCACCTGCACTGCGATTGGTCGGTTGTATTTATTCAACGCCGTGGTAGCGCCATAATTTAACGTGTATATAGTTTCGCCGTACACCAATTAATAATTCTGCCTTACACCGCTGTGTGAACGGTCGTATTTAATTGCATTGTGCGAACTTTCTTAATTCCTACCTTACCTCCGCGATGCCCTATGTGAACGCTACTTTAGTCGAATTAACGTTTAAATCTTGCACAATTAAAATTTCAAACAAAAAATTAATTCAAGTTTTGATAAAGGTTATGATGAAGTTAAACTATTCCTCTTCCAAGAAAATTATTACACAACAACTGGTATACATAAAAAATCTTTATTCAATCAAAATGTTTATATTTCTCCGAATTCAACAAATTATAATCGTAGCTAAAATTCAAATAACAAAACAAAGTTTGCAAATACAATAAAGATGAGACGTACTACATTAGTTACATTTACATTCAAATAAGTACTTTAAACGCTATGTAACACAGTTAGTGAAATCATGTTGCCAGATTCCTGGTACAGAAAACTTATAATAATAGTTAATTATTGTCTTGCCGTACTCGTCCAAATACAGGTACCTAACACTTTATACACGTTCCACGTCAAAGTTAATTAAAACCTGAATTCAGTTAATTAGGGTGTGCTATATTATGGATTGTAAAAGCCTCTCTTTATCTTTCGTGAACGTGTCGGAGCTATATAAATGTCCACCAGGAAACATGTTACTTTGAGTCCTTGGCACGGTCGTAAGCAGGACAAATTTTATTTTGGTTAAATTATTCGGCTTATCGATCTCTTAACGGTATGAAGTGATTTATTTCTAATCGCTTTTATTAACATTAATACAGTTTCTGGCTCGTATTACTTAGAACACCTGGACATTCTAGTTAGATTAGAATTCATCAATTTGAAAAGATTGAAAATGTATGGTTCAGACATTGATTTCATGTCTAGTGACTATGAAAACATTTCATAGCTTTTTTTTCAAAATTGTCTGCAGAATTAAATGATGTTAACAACTAAAATTCTACTACTAAGAATCCATATATGTTATTGAGGTTGCATAGATACCACTAAGCTGGTTATAAGAACTACTAATAATCTATAAAAGTCCGGTTATGCGATTCTGTAATAGAGATTAAATGACTTTAAAAGACTTTAATAATTGTAATAAAAATATATAAAAAACTCTTCTTTACCTCTTATCAATTTATTTAAATAAACTGTTTTTTTATATCTTTAATATTCCAAATCTTACAACATGGACAAGAAAAGTCTTTAAGAAAGTTTAACTTTGAAGTGAAGAGATTTTCGTAAAAAACTATTGAAAAAAGAACTTTATTTGATGGTTATCTATCATGCTGAAAAGACTTCCGGTGATTACATTGTGCTAGTTGCAAAATGCAACAAGCTGGGCACCCGGGGGGTAAACCTAATTCGAGTACGCTGAATCCAATGGGACCAACAGTTTTTAAAAGTTAGCTTGCGAGCAATTTCAATTAAAAAATTTTAGACTCAAAGAACCTTCTGGAACATTCTGGAATTTTCTGGAAAATCTTATCAATGGTCAAAGAGCTTTCTGGAACCTTCCATGGACCATATGTGAACCTTCTTGAAACTTCCATCTCCGCTACTACCACTTGGTCAAATGAATATACAGGGTGACCACGAGGAGCATTTACATTTTTGAGGGGGCGGTTACCCAGCCTGTGTTGCCGTGTCACGGTAGGGGAGAGAGCATTGAACTCCCGAGAGGTGGCCATTTAGGTATCTCAGTCACAATGGAACAGTGGTCGGTCGAGGATATCGATGAACCTGCTGCGGAACTTGTTTCCAGGTTTGGAGATGTGCCCTGGCCTTCTGGATCTCCCGACCTTAACATGTGTGATTTTTTTTTTGTGGGGATATTTGAAGGAAAAAATTTATCAACATAAACTCCGTAATTTGATTGACTTGAAGGCGGCAGCTCGTAGAGAGGTGGAATTGATCACAGAGGTGATACTTGAGCGAGTGTGGAGGAGCTTCAAGGACAGATTTGAAAATTGCATCAGGGAAGCCGGACGTCACCTACCTAACCTCATTTTCGCTACATAAGGTAAATGGCGTATCCCAACAAACATGTTAGATAAATTGAATAATTTTTTTTTTTGTTAAATTGATAGTGTTTTGATTTTTTTTTTTTATGTAAATGTTCCTCGTGGTCATCTGGTATAAACGGCGCTGTTAACATCTAAATATTAAAGCAAATAACCCAAACCGAAGTGAATCGTGAAAAGTTCGAGATTGTTCATTGTATTGGCTCGTAAAATCAATCAATTTGGATAATCAAAAATAGATAAATGTTCTAAATTGAATACCTTTTCTTACGTGTGTGGAAAATTTGTAATTAAGACTACTCGGCGTAAAATAAGTGCTGAAACCGCTAATTTGTATCAACAATATTTCTCACAAAATGTTTTTACTGATGTGTATTGGACGCCGTCTATTGTTTGTCAACATGCGTTTTGAATTTGAATAAATAGACAAAAACCGGAGTCGCTATGCCATTTGGTGTTCCGATGATTTGGATAGATCCAGTGAACATGATCCAGCTGAATGCTATGCGTGCGTGAATTATACTGACATTTCAACAACATATACTCAATTGCCGCTGTCGCATTTAAATACAACTCCTGTTCCAACAAGACCAATTTCAGCAGAACAATCTGAGCCATCAGCATTAGAAACCATGAAAACCGAATTAGAAGCAGCTGTATAAACCATCATAGGCAATCAGAGAATGAAAAATTAAAAAAAAACAGGAAACATGTTTTTTTTTCAAAAAAAATAATGAAAAATCGACTGAATCGATCCATTTTTTTTTCAAATAGTTTCTTTTCGAGGTGTATTCGTCGATACGATGGCTCTTCAATCAATTTCCATCGATTTAAATTCAATAAATGGTCAAAAATGATAAAAATTACGTTTTTTTGGGCCTACAATATTCAAATTCAAATTTCTCGAAAATGCGAACCAACTTTTAAAAACGGTTAGCACCAATGGATTCGACATATTGGAATTAGGTTCACTCCCCGGGTGCCCAGCTTGTTGCAAAAGAAAGTCTCCAATTCGAGCGCAGTGTTATTAGACGGACACTGTATATCTTCCTTTTTCTTTAGGGATTTAAAACAAGTACATGTTTTTCAAAGAATGAAGTGAATATGAATCAACGTGTGTTAAAAAAGTATTTTCTGACGATAACTCTTTCTGCAGATGTTTTAAAGACCGCCAACTTAGCCTCAAGAATTAAAGAATGCCTACATTCTACATATCCTAGTGATATCTTAACCAATCTGAAATTTGCATTAATTTAATTTTGATGTGTGACTTCTTTTTCAATTTTAATTTGGACTCCCAAAGTAAACAATTATAAGGGATAATGAGAAACGGAGAACACGTTTCAATAAGTACAAATCCAATTTTATGGAGACATCTAGAGGGCCGCCATTTTGAAGGTTATACTATCAGATCATCTACACGTGACTTTAATGTTTTTGTATTAATACATTAATAGTTTAAAACGGGTACTCTAAAACTGTGGCACTGAAACAGTTCACTAAAACCCTTACCACAACACTTAATTCGTACTGGACGCACGTTTCGATAGCCAAGCTATCATCATCAGCAACAAGACTGAACAGTTCAGTCTTGCTGCTGATGATGATAGCTTGGCTATCGAAACGTGTGTCCAGTACGAATTAAGTGTTGTGGTAAAGGTTTTAGTGAACTGTTTCAGTGTTACATTAATAGTTTAGTTGAACAACCGTTTTATCGAAAATCTTTTTCCGAGTTTAGATGTACACTTTATGAAAACAATCTGTGAAAGGAATCATCGTTTTTCACCCGAATTTTAGAGAAAAATTAAGGAAAAATAGAAGGAAAACTAGGGGAAGAGCAAGCTGCATTTAGTACAAACAAACAAATGACTACCTGGCTTTCATTGACCTAAAGGCACCTTTGTTACGGTAGAGAGAAAATCAGTTTGGAGATGCTTACGTGAGTTGCAAGTAAATAAGAAATTAATAAATGTAATAAGAAGCATCTACCAGAAAGTGAATGGACAAGTGCTAAGATCGGAAACTTTCCAAATGGACAGAGGAGTGAAGCAACGAAATAATATGAGCCCACTATTATTTATCATATTGATGGATAGAATAATGAAAAACACTTGAAGAAAAACTGAAAAAACCCACAATTGGATACAGAAACCTTACTCCCATAAATCTGGATGGTCTGATGTACGCTGATGACATAATACTGATTGCTAGTAAAAGAAAAATACAGTCAATAGTAGACATATGGACAAATGAATTAGAACAACTGAATATGGAAATAAATATAGATAAAAGTAAAATAATGATAGTAAATGACGCAACATTAACAGAAGAAGAAAGAACAATAACATGCAATCAACAAAAACCAGAGGTAGTACGAATACTTAGGCAGCATTATCTCAAATGATGAAAAACTTGATCTGGAAATAGCAAAAAGAAAACAGAAGACTACAAATATATACCATGCATTGAATAAAAGAATACTCATTAAAAAGGAAATAGACATAAGTATAAAATCTAAGATATACAATACCATCGCTCTACAATCAATCTTATATGCAAGTGAGACTTGGATACCTCCGGAAAAACACCATCAACAAATAAATACTATGGAAATGAAATACCTCAGAAGGATAGCCGGGAAAACAAAATACGACGGAATAGGGAACATACAAATAAAACAGATGACAAAGCAAGAACCAATTAGAATCAAACTAAAAAATGGACATGTTGGTTTGGTCACATAAAAAGAATGGATGAAGATAGACTAGTGCGAAGAGTGATAGGGACAGGAAGGATGGGGAGGAGAAAACGGGGCAGGCCAACACGGCGACACTGCTTTGTATTCCGCTTCGAGGTATGAGGTGATCTTGACTACTCGTCTACAGAATGCCCTGGACACTACCCTCGCTTGGTTGGCGAGGTGGAGGATGCGCGTCAACAACAATAAATGCGTAGCGATAAACATGATAGAAAACACCTCATATGTTTTTTCTTCTTAGTTTGACGTGTTATAGTGCGATAACCGTTCCCTACTAAACCCCCTTTTTTTTTTGGCCGGTGTGCTTATAATACAGAGTGTCTCATTATATTTCATTTATTTTATTATCCAAGTTTTTTTATGGCTTTTATGAATATATCATTCTTTTGGAAAGAATGCCTGGTAGCAATAACCAAAATTATTTGCAGCCCAGGAGCTGCCCGATAGGTGGTGGACATCTACACTCCTGTTTGCCTTGCTACCCTCTGGGACGGCGTGACTGTGTCTCTTAGCGATAGGTGTCGCCGAAAGACATATTCAGTGCTGTTTTGGAGATTAGCAGCATAAACTGAGAGGCAAACGCAATTGTAACAGCAGAAAATTGTGCTCAGAACCATGCTGATGACGCCGGGTAGGCAGAAACGTGTTCATGTGTTAGCGCTATTTTCTCTGCTACATTGTTTTTGCCGGGAATGATTCCACCAATACCATGAGCTATATTAGCATTAATTTTTGGTTAAACCTACCATAATTAATTAATTGCAATAAAGTTCGATAAAGTAAGGGGGAAACAACAATGAACAAAACTAGTTAAAATTACATAAAATAATAACGAGCACAAAGAACGAAAGTATGACAAATGGTTATACCAACAATAAATAACCAGAATAATTTACGCTTTCGGGATTAAGATTTGACAGTTTGGCAATTGTTGTGATTACTTTGTTTAGCAACGAGCTCCTAATTAAAGTATAACATATGCGGTACCGTTGGATTCGCCTTTCGATTATCTTTCCAAAACGTAAAAATATACAGGGTGTTCTATTTCAAATAGGAAAGTTGATGTCACTTCGGGTGACACCAGAAATACAATTGATAACGGCAACAATTAGTTCACAAAATAGAAATCGACCCATTTTATCTAAAGCTAGCTTCTGCCGTTCAAAAATTGGCATGGAGGAGAGGGGATTCTTTAGGACCTCGCAAACGGCTGAAATGAATCATCTCAGATCACTTAAAGGAATCGCAGGGCGACACATGAAAAATGAAAACGTACGAAAAGAATTGGCTTACAGAGTCAGTACTAGATGGTATCGAAGAAAAGCAACTTAATGATGATGCCATTTTTATAGAATAGATAATAGCGGACCAGTGAAGAAAGTATAGCTAGGATAGCAACCAGATGATGTAGAGGAAAGCCGAAAGAGATATGCAATAAGTTAATAGCAAAAAATACCTAGAAGATGGGACAGGAAATACGTGTCGCCAAAAGAACAGTGCAAGACATAGAACAGTGAAAACAGATGATAACAAATATTCATAACTGAAATATGCACGCTAACATTTCCAGTTATTTTTATATTCAATTAATAAAATGGTAGAATTAAGGTGTTCTACACATTTGCTTGGATATTTTCGAAGTTTTATATCTGGTTTCTATTTTTACGTTTTTTAATCTATCTTTTCAACAAAACCCTGGATTAAAGTGATTTAAAGGCTTATAAAACAATTTATTTTCATTTTATTTAAATTATTCAGTCTGCATCTCTTTTTGATTTTAACAGTATCTTCCTAAACAATTTTCTTTAGAAATAACCAGTGTACCTCGTCAACCTTTAATAGATCATAAAATTACAAAATATCTCTTTAAGCTGGGTTCGAAATAATACGGGCAGGTTTATAATCTAACACACTTTACAAACAATAGGCAATTGGCGACAAATATATCACATAAAAAAGGCAATCTAGTAAATACCCAAACTGTAATCTTCGTATTCGTTATGCTCTATAATTTCCGTTGTTTGATAGTCGGTTTCCCTTGTGGTTTCAGGTGTAATTGCAGCAGTTGCATTAACGAAATTTGTTCGCGTCTCCAGACGTAGTAAATTTTCGTTGGAATTCGCCTTAATGTTATCGCTTCCATTACTGCTACCCTCGTTTCTTTTGGTAATATTAGCTTTTGAATTCTCTACATTAATTATCTTGTTTAAACATGTATCCGCTGGCAATGTGTTTGAGGAGCAATAAGCTTTGATAGACCGAACATCATCCTCGCTTAGAATTCCATTCAAGCACTCGAAAGTTGAGGCGTTGTCGGCAGCTCTTAGATCGATCTCGGGAAAACAGTTTGTTCTGATAGTTTGCCTAACTTCCTCGGTAATTTTAGCTAAAACATTTTCAGAATTAACTCGCTCCAAATCAATCAATTGTCTTAAGCAATCTTCTTCGTTCATTGCCTTCGAAGAACAGTAATTTCTTATCTTCGAGATTGTAGTTTCATTTAGCAGTGCTCTGATACAGTCAGAAATTGAAAAATTGCCAGAATTTCTAACATCAATTTCCGGTGAACAATTATCGTTAATTGCTCGTATCGTGCCTTCGTCAATATCGTCTAAACCAGTTGTTATATTTCGTAAACAATCTTCTTCGGACCTAATTTCCTTTAATAAGCAATAATTTTTAATTTCTTGAATAATACTTTCATTAAAAATTGAATTAACGCATTCAAACGTTAGTGAATTGGCAGAATTTCTCAAGTCTATTGCAGGAAAACAATTAGTTCTTATTATTTGAATTATATTGGAATCAAGTTCTACGAAATTTGTGTGGTCTGTCATCTTCGTTATATTCCGCAAACATGCTTCCTCAGATTGCAGGTCATTGTTAACGCAATAATTTTTAATATTTTGTATATCATCTTTATTCAAAATTCCTTGTAAACAATCAAAACCACTACCATTTTCGAAAATAAGTGAGGGAAAGCATTTAGTTTTTATCCTTTCAATTGTATTTTGATCGAGTTTATCAACTATTTCGTCTTTGTTGTCCAAACCAGTTATATTCCTTAAGCATGCTTCTTCAGAGGAAGCACCATGGAAGGTGCAATATACTCTAATCTTTTGAATTTCTTCTTTGTTCAACTGGCCTTGTAGGCACTCAAAATTAGAAAATGTTGCAGAACTTCTGATGTCAACTTCAGGAAAACAGTTAGTTTTGATTATTTCCAGCATTGTTCCAGCTTGTTCAGGCATTGTTGTTGTAGTTCCAGTAAATTGTATGTTAGTTAAACTTCTTACACATTCTTCTTCTGTTAGCGTCGTGTTAAATAAACAATAAATTTTAATTGCTCTTCTTTCATCTTCGCTTAATATTCCTTGAAGGCAATCAAATATTGAATCTTGAATACCCTCTGGAGTGTTTTCTGAAAAACATTTACTTTTAATTGCTGCAATCGTGTCGCTTTCCAAAGAAAACATATTTCTGCTAGCTTCTGTTGTATTAATTTGATTTATTTTATTTGAATATTTTTTGCCGTATTCATCTAAAAACATTTGCCAGTGATTTTTGTACTGTTCAGTAAAAATGAACCCGATTACGTTGGTCTTATTTTCGATGTCCTCAATAATTTTGCCCACCTTTTCCATGTAATCTTTTATAAAATTTAATGTTGTCTCTTGACTATTGATTTTAGTTAGATTTTCCAACTTATCTACAACATGTTGTAGTTTATTGGTGTCAACCAAATTCGTGATGTCATTCTCCACTGCTGGTTTGATTTTATCTATACCTTTTTGAAGAGTCTACAAACATTTTAGAAATGTTTTTTTTTTGTATCTTACTAAGTAATGTAGTTACACTTACCTTCAGAAATTGGACCACTTCTTCGATTTTCTGATAAAGTCTATTTGCTTCATCATGATTATACTTGGAGGAATGTAAGTTGGTCAAATTGATCTTTATTGTATTCAAAGAATTCAAACCGTCTTCAATTTTTAGATCTGTTAAGTGGGACTTGTGTAGAATGGTACTTAAACCCTTTAAGGCATTTTTCATTCCGGAATCGTGGTTTTTAATGGCTTGTTCTAATTTCTTAATATCCTTAGGTACCACTGAAGTCCTGTTAAAGAATCTATTTAGCTACTTGAACATTAGAACTTTGCTTTCACTTACTTAGCGTTAAAAGTATCAATCATTTCATCTAAAACTTCGCTGATCTTCGTTTCTAATTGGGGTTCATCTTTTTGAAGCCTGTAGCAATTCTCCATGAACAAATTTTGCGCTAGCATTAAACTTTCGAAATTGCTATCGATCTTTTTGTCGATTTCATGAAGCTTTGACTTTTCTTTTGAAGCTGTAATAAATAAAACGGATCTATGAATTTTGTAAAGCGTTGAAAGTTTTAGATATTTCAAATTTATTGTGGAATTTGAAATTTCTCCCATCTATAAAATTCTTGGGTACGTACAGAGCGCTTGAGTACTATTACACTCAAACTTACAATCACTTAACAAGCCCTGACCTCCGCTAAGCCTTCCGACTTCAACGGTTAAACTCCTAAGCCCGTTTTGAATTTCATATCTGGTCAAGTTGGATACCAGCGACATGCTTCTCAGCGTTCTCTCCAGGCGATCGTAAGTTTGCCAGGACGTTTCATGGAAGTCGACCATCTGAAATTAAAATTTCATCGTTAGTTATTGCTGTTTTGGGAGGGAAGTGCGACTGATATTCCCTGGAAAGGAACGGCCGAAGAGATATACTGTTTTAATTAAAGAAAATGAATATAGAACGAAAGGGGGGAATCTTTTTATTGCAGTTTATTCGTTTTTGGATGTTAAATTCTTCTCATTCTGTGTTATAAATATTCTAGGAAGTTTTTCGAAAGACTCAAACGTTAAACACTTGAAGATTAATTAATTAAGAATAAAGCAAAACAGTAACTCATGGATCTTCAACAAAATAAACTGTACAATTTTATTATTGTTTGTTTTTTTAACAAATGTTTTAAATCTGGTATGTACGTAGGCTTCCGCGGTCGTCAATAACACTATAGTCTTGGTTTCCGGGTTGCAACCGCGTCGTTGTCGTAGCTTTTGTCGTCGTTCAATCCACACTCTTATGGGACATCCTCAGGGCTGTTACTGCACACTGACTAGGGACTATTCACTGCGGAGAGGTTTATATAGAGCTTCAATTAAAAGAGACGATTGCTAGGAGGTTTAATCAGTTGGGATTTCCACGTATGATATGAGGGGTATAAGCCATCTTCACGATTTAAATTGTTTGGATGTTTGAAAATCTCTATTGATTCACGGATTTTTCTTCTATAATAGTGAGGGTTGCGAGATAAGGTGCGGGTAGAGTTAAATTAGATTTGGTGGCCAGTTTCCGGTACGCTCAATAACAGCATACAACACGAGTGACCGATCGTTTTGTTTCACCGGTGTACACAGTATCGCATGAACATGGAATCTGGTAGACACCAGGGGCTTCCAGATGATTGCGGTGTTTGATGAGAAAGTAGTCTAAAAGCTTGAAGATCTGTGAACATAGTTTTTTTGTTGCCCCTGAAGAGAATCTTGCTGATGCGATCAGTGACACCATGAATATAGGGTAGATACGCTTGCTTACGGAAATTAGGATTAGATGAGGGAAATTGCTGTGGAGATGGGTTGGTGTAGCGGTTAATGGTAGTTTGAATATCTTTCCTAGAATAATGATTGCGTATGAGAATATCAGTGATGTGGTTCAGTTCTTGAGGAAGCGAATTTGGTTCCGATATGGAAAATGCCCTTTGGATAAGAGAATTGATAACATCGCGTTATCTGTGTGCATAGGTTTTTGGCAAACGAAATGACCCGGCGCATCGTCAGGACGCCGGTGTACGAGAACATCTAGGAAACGAAGGCAATCGTCCGATTTGATTTTCGAATCATGTTGGGATTTCAAAAACGATAGGAAATTGTTTAAAGATTCGTGTCTATGAGGCAAGATGACAAAGATGTTATTAATCTACCTGTACCAACACTTTGACTTAAGGTTGTAAGATAATAGGGCTTGTTGTTCGAATGCTTCTATAAAGATGTGGGCGACGATAAGAGACAAAGGAGATCCCATAGCTGCGCCTGAGACTTGCTCGTGGTATTTACCATGAAACTGGAAATAGATAGAAGAAAGACAAGCTTCAACCAAGTCAGACAAATCATCCGGTTGGTCATTGGAGATGAGGGGCTCTCTAATAATGGATACTGTGTCCGGTATGGAAACTTTGATGAATAAGGATTCGACATTAAAGCTGCCAAGTAAATCACCAGGATCTACCGTCAACTCTTTCAGTCGTTGGACGAAATGTTAGGAATTTTGAATGAACGAGTCGGTGTGTCCAGCGTAAAGTTTTAGAAGGTTAGAAAAGACCTTTGATAATTTGTAGGTATAGTCCCCAATCGGTGTGCAGTAACAGCCTTGAAGATGTCCCATAAGAGTGTTGACAAAACGTCGGCACAAGCTACGGCATCGATGCGGTTCCAACCCGGAAACCAAGAGTATAAAATGTTTTAAATTTGAAAAACTAAATTGTTATACTGAATAGGAAATGAATAGGGCTGCCTGTCTTACAATTTGTTTGCATTATCCCTTTGCAATATTCAGATATTCAGTGTCTAAATTAACGACACACTATTACTATTTATTAGTCCCACGAAATTAGTAAAATTAGCAAGCTAGTAGTGTTTTTTATGCTGATTATCAAAATCAAATTTTAATATTTTTACGGAACACCCTATATATTTTTTAAATTTGGAAAGTGGTTTAATTTCTGATATAAAAACTTTATAAACTATCGTTCTAAAATGATTAATAAGAAAATTAAAGGAACTTCTATTAAAGGTATTAAAGGTACACTTTAATTGGTTGGTTGTATGTATTGTTCTATATCCTTAACTAAGCTCGTTTAAGGTGTCATGTTAGAAAAAGTTACCGAATCCCTCTTCAAAAGAAAAAGAAATGTAATCAAAATTAAACTCCATTCCGTAAATTATATTTTTTTATAAAGAGCCGCTTAATGAACTTTGTATAACATTTCTTTCAAAGCAAGCAGGTACAATTCACGATTACCCTAACTTGCAAAATTTAATTACGTCTGGGTGTTTTCGTTTCTTCTCTTTCGTTAGCATAGCCCCGAATTAAAGTTCTCGATATTATTGGCACGTGTTTCGGTAATTTCCAGCGATTAATTAAAAATTTACCTTGTTAGAGAGCACCTCGAAGTTTTCTTTCATGTCCCTCCTTACAGAGGCTGTGATGTTTTCGCTCGTAAGCGACAAAGTTGTTTCATCCGATTGAATCGGTCTTGGGTTGAGCTGGAAGAAAGATAAAGGAAGAAATAAACTTGCGGCGCATCAGATTATGTGAAGGGAACGAGATGAATTGAAAGGTTTCACATCTCACGTATAAACATGATTCTTTGAGTTTTTATATACAGTGTGGTATTAAAGTATGAAATATTATAAAAAAAACTGAAACACGTCGATTGTAGTTTTTAAAAATACACATTAATATGTATTATTCACCTTCCGACTTTCATTTGTTTTTGTTGTGAATTATTGCAAACGTGAATAAAAACGGTAACAATGCAAAAGAAAATAATTTATTGCTAGAAATAAAAACATAACATAAAAAAATAAAACAAAACATTCTCATTAAAATATTAAGCTACATCTTTTCCTTATCGAAATTGCTTCCTTAGGCTTGTAATACTCCCCGGACCACTCCTGACATGCGTTGTGTTGGTTCGGTTAGAGTTTCACCGGAAATGGTGTTCCACTCAGTTTGAAGAAGTCGCCACAGGTGTTCTTTCGAAGTTGGATAGACTTTTCTTATTCGTCTGTAAAGCTCATCTCACAGTAATTCGATGGGGTTCAAATCCGGACTTTGCGGAGCCCAGGGCATGATTTTCAAAACGTCCTCTTCTGCCTGGGACGTTAGATAATCTTTGCAGATTCGTGCTGTATGTTTAGGGTCGTTTTTAAGTGCAAACACGAAGTTCTCCCCAATTAACCGTCACAGCATTCTCTTCTAGTATTCGTCTATAATTTTCTTTGCGCATAATACCGTCGATTTTTACTAGATCTCCCCGCACTGCTAAAACAACCCCAAACCATCACTGAACCACCACTATGTTTTATTGTGGGAACTACGCAATCGCGCAACATACTTTCGTCTTTCGTTTGTCTCATGAAAACACCAAACTCTTCGAACTTAGATTCGCCAGTCCAAAAAACATTTCTCCAATTTTCTTCTGTCCAATTCCTATAATTTTCGGCCCAGTATAGTCGTTTTTTGGCGGCTTGGCTACAGGCTGTTCGATTTAAAAAAAAGAAAGTTGGCGTCACTTCCGGTGAAACTGAAAATACAATTGAAGTGCTGATAACGGCAAAAGTTAATTCATAAACACTATCCTCTTAAGCGGAGAAAAAAGTGCTAAGAAAATATTTCTTTCGATTTAAAACAGCAATTGTATCGTGGATAATTGCAGCGGCAATTGTCTTGAATTGGTCAATCGAAGCGGTTAGTCTTGATACAAGTAAACGTTTCTCTGCGTGTAATTAGTAATCGACGCCAAAAGTCCGACTTATTGCCCTTAAACTGCTTCAACAGCACTTTGGAAATGTTTATTCGATTGCATTTCTGGTCTTGAGTGAGCAAACGTGGCACCCAACGCGTGGTTAGCTTTTTCATGCCCAAATCTTCGGACAAATACATTCTGTCGAGATGCCCACAGCCTCTACTATCTCCTAAATCTTAATTCGACGGTCGCCCATAACCATTTGGCGAACTTTTCGAATGTTTTCGGTAGTGGTTGCAGTTTTTGCCGTTTTTCATGTTGAATGCTTGAAACTTTTCTGACTACCCTTGTAGTGTGCGATGCTGCTTCTAATATTACGAGGGTAAGTCAAATATTATCTACACTTTCGCCATAACAAGCTTTGAAGATTATCGTAGTGGCGGCCGCTTGCGCATGCGTTGAGTTGGCGCCTCTGTGGTCATGTGTGCGGAATTTAATCACGATAGCGTCATTTGTCTGCTAGCTACAACAGCATAAGCATGTCAGCTTCGCTATTAGTTTGCACTAAAGAGGAACAACGAGCAGTGATCCGATTTCTGTGGTCAGAGCGTGTGAAAGGTTCTGAATGACTACTTGGACAGGGGGACTACCATAAATAGTGCGAGGTACAGTGATTTGTTGGCGAATAACCTGAAACCAGCAATTCGAAACAAACGCCGTGGTTTACTCTCAAAGAAAGTGTTGCTGTTGCAAGACAACGCCCGTCCGCACACGGCCCGTAACACCATAGAAACTTTCAACAGGTTGGGCTTTGAGACCCTGGAACACCCTCCCTACAGCCCTGATCTCGCTCCCTCAGGCCTTTCATCTCTTTGGACCGCTCAAAGAAGCTTTGAGAGGTCGTCGATTAGTCTCAGGCACAGATGTTCGGGATGCAGTGCAAAAGTGGCTTCACGACCAACCGAAAACCTTCTACCAGGAGGGCATACGGAAACTTGTGACTCGCTGGACCAAGTGCATTGTTAAAGGTGGAAAGTATATCGAAAAATAATGTATCTATTGTACGCCTATCTTTGTTTAATACAGTTGTAGAACTAAAAGTGTAAGTAATTTTTGATTTACCCTCGTATAAAAGCTTTGGTTGAATATAAAATATAAAGAACTTCCTTTAAATCAATTGACATCGCTAATCTTTAATTGCTTAAATTGTGGAGTAGTATGCATTTAGTTATATTTTCTACATTATAAAAGAAAACGAAATTGCTTCCTCTAGTCTTCCAGGAAAATTCTTTCATCTACGCCAGGTGAAATTTTCTCTAGTGATGCTGAGAGTCGTGGAAATGTGTTTTCCGTAGGATTTTCTTGTTATAACCGTATACGCCGCAGGCTATAAATTCTCGTGATGTAGATCTTTACGACGTGCAAACATACATAGGTATACAGCGTTTATATGCACATATTTTGTTATAGTATAGAACGTTAGTTCGCTGTCCGCTCTTTCACGAACACGTAAACATGTAAACAGTACATCAATCGTGTACGAACGATGCACAGTCCGGACGACGCGCGACGTTTATTTTTGTAATGGATATGGTCGTGGCATAGCCATCAATCAGTCATACGCTCAACGGATTGTTCCAGCTCTCCGCATAATATCCACCGGAAATATATTCCGTTATACGGCGTTGATTAAAAAAGCGTATTGCAGCTTTCGCTCTCTACTTTTGCGGCCTACATTTGCATTCATGCATGTAGATAATAGATCTTAGTTTGCCAGCAATTAATTGTAGTGCATAATATCCTTTTGAGTTTAAATCTGGTTTAACTCCATCTTGTATAAAAATGGTTGCAATCCAGGACACTACATTGGAAATTCAATCGAGATCCAATTCAGTTGACCGTTTTGTTATTCTGTACACTGGAAATTAAAATTAAACAGTACTTTGTATTCACGTAAACTGTTATTAAGTTTACAATTACGAAATACGATCTACTGTTTCGAACGGAAAGTTTTTGATATTGATGTCCATTGGTCTCTTAAATGTATTAGATTTAGTTAAATAAATCGGCTTGCTTTGAAAACGTTGGCATACTGAAAGCAACGTAAAGCAATTTCTTTTTTTTTTCATTTTTTATTTAAGCAACAACTCATTGCAGTATTCCTTAACAGTAACAAATGTTTTTTTTCTTTTTACGATATTCCAGCAATCAAACTGTCATAAGTAGAGTTGCTCAATTTGCGCCAACAGCCAGTGGCGGGCATGTAAAGTTTACACAAAATAAGTGGTCAGAAATAAAATATAATACGTGCTCAAACACTTACCGTCTTAAAAGTCTTCCGTGAAATCACAAAGTGAATAATGTCTGTTAAATATCTGCAACATTAGATATGTTTCCACAGTTGTTTCAGCAAACCGAGTGCGGCGTGAGCAAAAAGTGTGTTTATATGCCGAAAACGAACGTTCTACATCTAGTGACGTTATATTTGCGTAATTAAAATAATCTTTGGAACAACTTAATGGTTCTGTTGATGCACCTTCACAAATTTGTCTTAATGTGCCGAAATCAGAATCTTTCTCTAAAACACTTTTAAACCTTTCTAGAACACAAACATTTTTTGCGTCTTCTACCGCGCATAGCTGTGCGTGAACATGTTGCACTATTTGCAGAGATTCCACTAAGGACACCGAAGGATTTTGTAAAATAGTTTTTAAATCCGTTTTAAGCTGACTATCTCGAAATTTCGACTGGCTTTCCTTGATAGCCGCAGTTTGCTTTGGATCGAATTGTTAAACCACGTTCTTAATATTCTCAAAATATTTATGATAATAAAACGCGGCCTGTAACCATGTTCCCCAACGTGTAAGAATAGGTTCTGGTGGCTCAGGCATACGGTGGCACAGTCTGTGAAATTTGCGAATACGTTTTGGAGATTTGACAAACAGTGCTTTTGTATGCGCTATTAAAACGTCTACTTCAGGATAACATTTTCTAATACTATCTGCCACATGATTGAAAGCATGAATTTTATACATAATATGTAACAAGTTACCATAATGTTTTTTAAGAGACCGGCCTACAGAAAGCACGTTTGCGGCACTATCACTCATAAGCATCAACAGTTGGTTTGTTGAAAGTTCAAACTTTTCCAATGTATTTAACACTAACTTTGAAATTACTTCGGCAGTACATTGTTGTACTCGTCTGAAAGCTAATAGAATTGAAGATGACGATTGATGTGGTTCCATTGTACGTACCATTACATTAACCACAGAATGTTTTTTACGATCTGTTGTTTCGTCCACACATAACCACAGTTTTTTATCTTTCAACTCCGATTTAATTCTTTTTTCAACATGTTCAGGAGCAGACGGCACAATTCTTTGTAACGATGCCCGACTTGGTAATTCGCAGTCCGAATATTTATTCCAAAGAAGACAAATCCTTCCTTGTCTAGCAAATTAAACGGTAGATTACGTGCAATAAAGGTAACACATAAATTAAGTTTAAATTTGTCGACTTTTACCTTGTAAACATCATTATTGAAATGATTTTGAGCCTGGAAGAGATTGATTCAGATAGCCGGCACGTCGTATGTGATAAGATAAAAAGCGTTGTTCTACATGCACGCAGAGAAATGGTTTCTTGCATCAAGAAAATAGATTTTCTTGCAAAAATCAGTTTCTATTCAAGAAAATATTTTTATTTCAAGACTATAAAAATGTGTAATATAAGAAAGTAATTTTCTTGAAATTTCATTTGGATTAAATAAATATTTTCTTAGGGTTAGAAAATCAAGAAAATCCAAGACAGAAAAATTTATTTATTGATACAATAATCTAGTCCCCCTATAAACGATCGGATTCAAAGCAAAAGAATATCACTATAATAGGATGGGAATTTCCAGGTAAAAGCGTTGATTTCTGAGATGTTTCAAGTAATATGGCCAGGCACTGTAATTTTTTAAATTCACAAATTCAACTGCGTTGACGTTGGTACGTCATATTCAGACTTTTTGCCAACCCGGTACATTAATTTCAATTAGCCTTTTTAAGACTAAGGTACATTTTTCACTTTAACGTTTCAATAGAATATCGTAAAGGAAATGGTAAATCTAAAAAACCCTTCCGATTCATCCTGTTTAAAGTTAAGTAACGGAAACTATCTTACCAAGTTTTTCTTTGTTCTTAAGAGAACATGGCTATTTACAGCTTAATAGAAATTCAGAAACACTGTATAAAGTTTGCAGTACAGCAACATAGTCCGCGGCGCACTTACAGGTTTAGTATTTTGCCCCGGCGCCATAACATAAATCAGGCAAAGAAGTGAAAACAACTCTTAAGATAAACCTCACAATGTGAAGCTCACTTTTATTAAAATTGATTCAGACCCATCAAACTAAAATATGAAAATACAAAATAAATGGTGAAAACCTTTAACGATAACTAAGTTAATGTGACGGGGTAAGCTTGCTGATCACTACACATTTTTTCAAAATGCGGAATTAAATTTGACACCGCCACTCTCATTTCACGCTTCACATCGATTTTTGAGCGATATTTGCTTTTTATTACAGCTATAGCTGCAAATCCGGCTTCGCATAAATAGGTTGTCGCAAAGGGAATGAGGATCCTTACAGCTTTTGAACTCAGAGTCACTAAATCGGAAGAAGCAAATTTTGTTTTGAGGCTGTTGCCGCAAGAGAGTTCAATTAGACTCTCCTCTTCCTGCGAAGTGAATTCTGGTGGAGCTTGAGCACGGAAAGGATCTTGGATCCACGCAAATTTCTCGACATTGTCTTCTTCAAAGTATTTTGCAAACCAGTTAGTGAACTTTGAGAGGTGTGCATATGCATATGCAATGTGCATATTATTGCCTTGTAGAGACAGATTGAAGGTCAAATATATCGCACAAATACGCTAGTTTCAGCCAAAAATCAGGTTCGGCAAGGTACCTGGAGTTGTTATGACTTTTCATGGTTTTCAGTGGCCTAGTTTTTTATGTATTTTACTACGTCAACGTTCTAATACGAAATTCAATTGAGAGCCCATTGACTTTTTGATGCAAGTGTTTCCCTAAGGATGATGGACCCATTGCATCATCCATAGGGAAGTACACAGAACGCGGTGCTTTACTGCGAATAAGCACCTGCAATCCTCCATAGTGACCAGACATTGATCGAACTCCATCAGTACACATACCGATGCACTTTTCCCAATCCAAATCATTTTCGGTTATAAACTTGTCAAGCATCTCAAATAAGTCTTGAGCGTTTGCGCTTCCAATAATGCTTTTGCAGAACAGGAAGGTCTTCAACGATAATATTATCATCCAGGAAGCGTACATAATAAATAAGGTGTGCGTCTCTGTTACTGTCAGTAGCCTCATCAAGTTGTAAACCAAATTCCGTGCCTTTCATTTTCTCTATTAATTAATCATTGGGATCCAGAGCTATATGATGGATTCTTCAACTAATAGTGTTGTTGGGCAAAAGTACCTTTGAAATTAATTTTCCCGACGATTCTCCCAGCATAATATTAACCATGTCAAGAGCAGCCTGTAAAATAAGCTCTTCTGCGATGGTGTGAGGTTGTTTGCATTTCGCAACTCTGTATGCGACCTTAAAAGATGCTAGCAGTGCGTTGCTTGGTACTGTGGCTTGTTTTTTTTAGTAAACAGAATTTTTTGCTTTTGTAAATTTTACAACTTGCTACTGCTGAATTTGTGAGATTTTTCAACCGTGTTAAAGCGATTGGTCTCGAGATGTTGCTTTAGCTTACTTGGGACCATACACTCGGTCGTTAGAACATTTAAACAGAGCACACTGCGGTCTCTCTTCATTATTTACTTCTACTGAAGTAAAGCCAAAATTCAAATAGTTATCATCGTATTTACGATATTTCCCTTTCTTTGCTACCCCACCACTTGTCGATGCTTGATCACTATTAGTTGAACCGTCGACTTGCTTATTAAATAAAAATCTTCCCACTTTCCTGCGACTTTACGAAAGCACAAAGCGACACACTGAAACACAGCAGTCGTTTAATTTGCCTCTGAGATGTTTACTCTTCGATGGTTATTTAGGAACTGAACTAGTTCGCCGAAGTGGTGCCGTATTTATACTAGCCACCCTACCTACTTAGAACTTTCGCGAAACTTCGACAATATCCAATAGTACGCTATATAAGTCTACGAGAAAGTTCTATAAACTTCACGAAAGTTCCGTACTTTTCTGGAATATTCTACGTGCTTCGAGAATGTTCCATATATTTCTAAGTTCTACAAGATAGGGGAACAATCTAGTCTAGATGTCCTAGAAAGTTCCATTAGCTTCGAAGCCGTTTCCAAAAGTTCATTCTAGAAAGTTCCAGACCGCTCTGTCTGCCTGCGTTCGCAAGAGTGCCTCGCGGCGCCCCTGTTTACTCTCTGCGGTGCTGCATCTGCTTTAGGTGGTTGCTTTTTTTCAATTTATTCAGTTTTAATATAAAAATCCCTTTTTTGTCAACCTCCTACAGGCACATGGCTTTTTGACATTGGGGATTTCAAGTAAATGTCGTTTGCACTCTGTTTATTTTTAGTGTTTGAATCTTCATCTACTTTCTAGTAACGTAAATAGAAACCTGTTGGTATACAATTAATGATATATGGGTCTAATAAACAATATTCAGTATCAAATTCGATTAAGTTCTCTTTGCAAACGCGTATTTGAAACAAAAAAACAAGTGGCGTCACTAATTGCGTAAGAAAATTTGCATGTCTTCATTAAAAGGCTAGAGAAGTCAAACTAGATGGTAGTTAATTCGCTTTGAAGGAAGTCTATTATTTTGTAACAAAAAATTGTTATCGTATAATATTATGTAATTGAATAATATAATTTTTCATCAGTACTTTTGTATAAAGATGTGAAAACTTACGTTTAGTGTTTTGGTTATATTGTTGAGCTTCTGCTCTACATTCTCCGATTGCGTCTTCAGCTCCTCGATGCAGGTCAGTACGTCGGCGAGCTCGGTCTGCATGTCCGCGTCCTTGATCTCGAGACTATCCTCCATTTTCTCCATCCTAGACAGGATCGTGTCCAATTTAGTCTGAAACAGCGTAGGCGCCAGCTATTAAGCGATGTAGCCGGGTTGTATCGGGCTAGTCGAAAAACTCGGCACAGCGGAAGTAAACTGGGGTCTGTAGCGTAATTTAAAAGTTTCAAGGAGCGAATAATAGACTGGTCAGAGGAAAAAAAACCGTGTTTCGTTTAATGGTTAGAATTCGACAAGGATTAGTATCGACATTGCTTTTTATTGTTCATGTAATGGACAGGTTGGTTATCGGGATGTTTTTCGTTTTATTGATCTTGATATGTTCGTAGTGTGTCGTAAAAAAAGAGTTGCTTTATTTCTTTCCAGAAGGTGGGATTTTGGAAATCTCGTAAGTTATCAAATTAAGGAATTGCACAATTGCTTTACAATTTGATAATAGGATCCAGGTGATAACAGCAACCTGTAATGAAACCAACAACTAATCTTTTGTCTTTCAAAATGCTATTATACGTTAAAATACATAACTAAGAAGTAAAATCTGTAATAGATCCAAAAATCAGTTTTGATGAGTAATTTTTGTTTCACAACACCAAGATATAACTACCATTATGTAACGGCTATGGCATTTGCAAAATAGTAATTGTATTTGTTCTCATTTTAGACTCATGTTTCGTTTAATTTCTCAAAGTTTTCTGAAATATCCACCTCATAAATGACAAAAATCTTACCTTATTTAAGGTTATATTCAATAGCTATATTATTATTAACCACTGGATAAATGAAATCTTCCTTGCATCAGTTTAACCTTAAATTGGAAACCATAAAGGCGAAGCATGATAACAGCAACCAAACCCGTGATAATAACAAGCGAAAATATTTGCATGCGTTGGTATATTATCGGCTCGAAATTTCAAAAATTTCTATATGAAATAGTTTATAATTTAAAAACATCTCAAGATCAGTCAATAACACCAATACATAAAAAGGGAGATAAAGAAAATTGCGAGTACTATAGGGCCACAACACTTCTCAACATTACATATAAAATAGTAACCAACTTAATAAACAGAATATTAAAGCCATAGGCAGAAAACACACTGGGGGATTATCCAAATGGCTTCAGACCAGGGCGATCCACAATTAATGCAATTCGCACAATAGACCAGATAACTCAAAAAACATGCGAACACAACAGAGAGATACATATACTCTTTATAGATTTCAGAATCGTATTTGATTCATTATACCAATAAAAATTGATAGACCAAAAAGTTAAGGAAATTAATAGAAACAAAACTAAAAAATACAAAAGCCAGAGTACGACTTCAAGAAACAAGAAAGTTAAACATAAATGAGGGAGTCAAACAAGGTGATTCAATCTCTCCAACTCTGTTTAATATTGTCTTAGAAAGAGTCATGAGAAAGGTAAAACTAGATAATAAGAACATAACTAATCAGATGCAGGCTATAGTATATGCAGTTGACGTGACGATAACAGCAACGATAATAGACTGGAAATCGCGGCAAGAGAATTTGGATTAAAAATTAATGAAGGCAAAACAAAATATATGAAGATAGGAAGAGAAAACGAAAGAACTATTTAAAAACAGAGATACACATTTGAAACGGTGTCCTCATTTAACTATCTGAGGGTAACAATGGGACAAACGACAAAAGGGAGAATACAAAAAGGTTATCGAACATTTGGAAGAAATAAAAGGCTGTTAACAAGCAAAAATATAAACAGAAGAAATAAAAACTAAAATGTACAAAATCCTTATAAGACCAGTCATCACTAAGGTTCGACAAACGCGTTCTACGGCAGAAGCGCTGAGAGGGAATTTAGGTCGATGCGAAGCCATTGGAGAGTTTAGTCATTCGATAGGCGTAGAAGTGAAGGGTCATTCGATAATTATCGGTTTATCGGTGTGCGTCTTTTAAAACATGGATCGTCGTAAGCGAGGTTTACCTTTAGCATCGCATGTGAATAAATATATTAGCTGTTTCCCTGGGTTGGAATATACAGGTACTATCATTCAGTGCAAAATTTGCAATATACGGTTGATAGGTCCCGATACATTTCACTGTAGAAGACATATTAAAAGTAAACATTATATACTGAGTTTAACCAACAATATTCCGTACTGGGAATTTCTGTATGATTTTATTTTTATGCTAAGTGTGTGCAACATCTCACAACACCTAGTAGACAATGAACACTTTCGTCCTTTTTTGGAATAAATATGCCCCCTCGTGGAAACTACTAACCAATAGACAATTGCGATACAATTTACCACATTTGCAGGGTACAGTAAAAAACTATATATTAGACGAGTTGGAAAATAAGAAAATTTGCGTAAGTGTGGATGAAACAACTGATGCACAGAAACACAGCGTGATTCATGTTGTAGTGCGTCCTTTAAAAGGTAAGGATCCAGCAGTTTCCTTGTTATTAACCAGTAAAAGGATTGAAAAAAGTGATGCTGAAACCGTTGTGAAGATAATAACAGATTCGTTAAGAGAATTTTGTATCGCAGGAGCCCAAGTCACAATGTTAGTTACTGATGAAGCTGCAACAATGCTGAACGTTGGTAGGATGCTGAAAATATGCTTTCCGACTTGTTCACATAACATGTCTCATACACACGTACCATCTCGTTGCAGAAACCATTCGAAAGAAGTATCCGATGGTGAATAATTTAATAGCATCTACCAAAAAAGTGTTTGTGAAATCTCCCAAACATATCCGCGATTTCAAACAATTCTGTCCGAAACTTCCACTACCACCTCAGCCTGTAATAACTCGATGGGTAACATGGCTCCAGGCAGTATTTTATCATAAATATTTCGCAAATGTGAGGGATGTGATATTAAAATTTATACCGAATGAATCTGCAGCGATTCGGAAGAGTCAGCAACTTTTTTCTAATTCGGACGTTCAATTACAAATAGATGAAATTTCCATAAACTATTCTGCAGTTGTACAAGCTATATCGCTGTTACAAAACAGTCAATTATCTTTACGAGACTCATTAAATGCCTTAGATAATTTACAAGCTTGACGGATCCTATAGGACTAGATGTCGCTCAAAAATTTCGTACAGTTTTAAATAAAAATCCCGATTTACAAAAGGTCCGGTCCATTACTGAAAATAAAGAGTGCACACAGGAGATGAATATCTGAATTACGCAAATCCTACTTCGCTAGATGTAGAATCATCATTTTCGAAATACACGAAAACGTTTTCAGACCAACGTCGAAGGTTAAGTGAATCGACGATGGAAGCGTTGCTTATGTTGCAGTTTTACGTGGCTTACTGGGGCAGTAGTATTTTGTCGCAGTGGACATCAAGACGTCAATAAAAGGTAAGAATGTATTATTTTTTAATAATACTGTATCTCACGTACCTACTTTTGCGCGATACGCCTCTGACGTTACACTCGTTTGTCGAACCTTGGTCGTCACATATGCCTTAGAGACTACAGCTGTAAGTAAAAAAGGAAGAAGATCTAAGGATAGTAGAGAGAAAAATAATTAGGACAATGCTAAGACGAAATATCACAAGGAAAAAGAAGAGCGAAAAAAATAAAGAAGTAGAGGAAGAACTAGGAGGAGAAACTATAGATAAGGTACATAAATACACAAAAAACAGGACATATAAAGAGAAGAAAATCGCCAGAAATAGTGAGAAGAATAACTCAGTGGATACCGTTATGAACAAGAGGAAGAGGCACACCGAGAAACACTTGACGAAACCAAATAAAAAATGCACGAACTTTAAGAATAATCGATTAGAAATCAAAATGCCGAAATAGAAAATAATGGAGAAAGATAACAAATACAGCCAGGACTAACAAAAAGTTACAGCGAATGAACAAGAACAAGCGATATAATCTACCCCAATATGCATATTTTAAACACACGAGAGTTAACCGTAATATAATGGATTAAAGGGCTGAAGATAAGTCAAAGAGTTGAAATTGAAATTAAAAGTCTTCTGTTGAAGACATAGCAATCGGGCACGTGCACCGAATATGACTTCATGTTCGATGCTCGTGTCCGTGTACTCTTACTCTCCCATAATATGATAAATGATGTATTTTCTGTGAGTATGAAACGTCAGTACCAAGAAGAAATAACAACGCAGGTTACTAGCATTCAAAAAAAATGGAAAGTCCAAAAATTGGGCAAGAAATTAAGTAATTAATTTCAGGCAGGGGAAGAAATTGATAAAAATTGCTGTAACAGTAAAATAAAATTAACATTTGCTGATTAAGAAAGAAAAGTTTTTGCCATTACTGAAATTGCGCCAGTTTACCAAGTTTCACATTCCACATTTCAACTTTCAATTATTAAAATTACTATAAAAACTGTGAGTAATAAATTCTAGATAATTCGGACTGCACAAATCATTAACCTAATTTGTTTGATTAACATTTTCCATTCATAACAGTTTAATTTTAATAGCAATAATAGAACCATAATATTGAAGAACATCTAAAAAAAAATAAAATATTACGTATTTTACCTAAGTTTAAGTGATTTTTAAAATATTTCTCGAAACTAATTTTCATTATCATGCTTGTAAATGTTAATTTATCCTGTATAATAGCTCCTTTAACAAGAACAATAGAGTCATTGTTGTCTTTAAGTTCTTGTGTACATTGATTAATTAATATTTACTGGAGGCAGCAGAGTGGAAATTTTGATGTTGGGTATCATTATAGTGTCGACTAATTAGCGTTTAATTTATTTATACCTCCCACGCTTTTGTTAGCGGTTGTTTGCGATTGTGAATTGAAAAGGCTGGACGTTTTCAATTAAATATTTTTGCATATAAGATTCTTATCCAACATATTATTTTTACTTATTTTACTTGTCGGGTGATGGCAATCTGATCGACCACCGATCAAGATCAGGAGATCTTTTCTATGAAGCTCGTATCTGAAGTTAAAAGGTAAAAATAGTCGAAAACCTCATGGGAACGATTTAGGAAGTAGCGAAACTGAAGACAACAGAGGGAACAGCTTGTCTTTTGCAAATTTTGAATTATACTGGAACTAGAAGAAAAATAATTCCTTTCATTTAAGAGGTTCAAGATAATGCTAAACCATTTCAGATTATTTATAAGCAAAGAATATTGGAACGTGAAAAGGACGAAAGTTATTTGAAGGTAAATATTTTGGGAAAAGTTATTTGAAGGTGTTAAACAATTCGAGTTTAAAGATTATAAAACAAGAGAAGAGTCGACAAGAATTTTCAAATCCATAAGAACATTCATTGTGAATGGAAATTGAAGCACTTCTGTAAAATCTAAACCCTATCAATGGCTTAATCTTTCGTCAAGTTGGTAAAATTCTAGAGATTATTCCGTGGAAAACTGCTCGTAGTGGAACACAATCGAAAATTTTTCGAACCCTTTAGAAAATAAAATAAGGAGTTACAAAAGAAGCTTGATAAGACGGGTTGTCGCAGCATTTAGACTTCTTTGGAACACCATTCCAAAAAGAACGAAAATTTCAGAATATTGGTTGAAATGGGCGCTATACTAAAATGTAGTAGATATACTTCCCTGTTTAAAAAAGAATACGAACGCTTTTGATGCTATTATATCTTTGTTTTTCAAAGAATTTTTAGCAAAAGATATATTTTTGATTCCTTCAATTTGCGATTTGATTGATACTTACTTTTTTTCAATGAGAATTTTGAGAAAGAATGGAAATATAAATATTGTCTGTGATATATTGTATCTATAAGGTATTTCCCTTATATCCTAACTTTATAAACTCTATTAATGTGTTTCAATCCTACAGAAAAGTTTCGGTTATCAAATCGTTATCATTTTTGCTAAACGCTTCCAAATTTGATACCAAAACCATTGAAGGATCATTAGAGGTTTTTGTTTCTTTTTAACGAAAAGCCTGCATGTGATTTTTAGTTTAGTTGGAATCATATCTTAATTGCAAATATGCAATAGTATAATTTCAGTACTTGACATTCTGATATTCCCGGTTGTATACTAATGTGGGATATCGGGGTGAAGTGCGTGCACTTACACCTCAATTCATTAATTTTTATAATTTACATCTTGAAAATATTTTTTGTAAAAAACACAAAATTCATGCACAACACACATTATTTGGAATCCAGTTGTCAAAATTCACAAAGTCATCTACAATATCAAAAATGATCATTATTAGGCCAGCGACAAAAAGTATTAAGTCGTTAGATTGGCATTCCTGTTACAACGAGTAAACAAGAGGACAGATAGAAAATAATTTTTCTGACAACAGACATTCCTTGGCAAACTCATCTAGAAATTCAATTTAAAAGTATTGGATACTGTTAAAAGTAACTAGAAAATTCCCTGAAGAAAAAGAACCAAGAAAAATAAACTAAAGAAGCTAAGAAAAACGACTGGAGGGGATTTATTACAAAAGTATTAACTTAAAAGGAAGGAAACGGGATTTAAAAGAAGAACTTTAAACAATACACTAATAGATCACACTTTTCTGTAAGTCAAAAATATTTTGTAAGTGAAGCATTGAAAATAATAAGTAGGACTATAATTTAGGATTAGTAGGATTATAATTTAATTTGATTTTTCATTGTAGAAAGCATCTCAATACATATCTCGAAAACTATAACGGTTGTAATTCATTCATACATAAACACTTAACGGGGTCGTTAAAATTTAGAATATCGTCAACTTTAAATTGAAATAGAACACCTTCTATGAGTTTATTGTAATCTTTGGATATTTTATTATTTAGAGACCTATTTTGAATTGTCCCCCTTTTTCATACGTTTAAATTTGGAAAAATCATTTTACGAGGCACGTCCAGAAACTAAGCTCCGTTTGGTAATAAAAACAAAACGTGTGCAGATACAGAAAAACTATTTACTGCAAAAAAAAACTATAAATCTTTCTACATAGCTCCCACCATTTTATAGACACTTGTCATAGCGTGGCACAACTTTTTGTATGCCTTCCTCATAAAACGTTGCCGCCTGTGTTGTCAACCATGTGATAACATGTTCTTTGAGCTCTTCATCGCTGTTGAATTTTTGACCATTAACTAACTGCGTCGCGCAATACAGAATAAGCGCCGAGGAATGCTCACAAACGATATTGTTTTGATACATGACCAGAGATGAAAGTCAGTTAGGATCGAGGCGTGACTGAGAGCTTAAACAGGAATACGTCAGCGTTAAGGGGGCTGAGAGGCAGTATCGCGTATGCATTCTATCCTTATCTAAGATAACAATAGAATGATGTACGTGACCTAGCAATGCATGTGCGATGTCGCCTCTTTACCGCTACTAATGCTGACGTATTCTTTTTTCGCGCTCGGTTACGGCTCGAACCTAACTGGCTTTCGTCTCTGTTCATGACAATGCCCGATCTCACACTGCGAGCAAGACACAATAACTCTTACTGGACTTTGGCTGGACCCAGTTTGACCACCCTCCGTGCAGCCCTAACTTCGCCCTTAACGACTTCCATCTCTTTTTGCACCTGAAAACGGTGGTCAAAAATTCAACAACGATGAAGACCTCAAAGAACACATTACCACATGGTTGACAACACAGGCGGCAACTTTTTATGAGGAAGGCATACAAAAGCTTGCGCCACGCTATAAGCGCCTACAAAATGATGGGAGTTATGTAGAAAGATAGCTTAAGGCTTATAATTCTTTTTGCAATAAATAGTTTTTCTGTATCTATACTCCTTTTGTTTTTATTACCAAACGGAACTTAGTTTCTATACGTGCCTCGTATTTTAATTTAAAAGCTACATGCAGAATGTTTTATTGAAAGAACACTACTCTCAACATTTCAAATTTCCATTACTTCCTTTTTTCGGCTAAAATATGAAGGAAACATCCTGCGCATACAAGACATTACACTTGTTTTCGCATTATCGCATAGGTACATTAGATAAAGAAAAATCAACCTCGAGTTTCCTTTCCATCAGTTCCATCTTGCCTTCGGCGAAGATCATCCTGTGGTTCATCCGCTCGTAGACGCTATCAATTTTCCGTAGGACGTGATCTCGGGCCAGGTCGTCCTTGAAATTCCGACTGCTAATATTTTCCGATATCTTGTCCAGTTCGTTGCCCATGACCGCCTCTAATCGGGAGATTTTCGCCTCGACGCTTTCCAATTTTCTACCATACATCTCGAGCTTGCCTTCGATGCTCGGCGAGTACTGCATCGCGTAGATGTTATCCAAGTTTCGCAGTCGCTCTTCGATGGATAATAAAACGGTCTGCAGGCTCTGTAAAATTAATATAGAGTCACATCGGAACTCCAAACGTAGATGTCGTATCGGATAAAGCAGGCTAGGAATTGCGTTACGGTAACTGAATTATTTAAAGCGAAACGTTTGTGTATTGGAAAATTTATAATGTAACATTCGAGGAAAATTTTTCATCGTACTTGGAATGAGTTATGACACGGAAAAACGCTATGTGAATATCAGAGAAATGGTTTCATGCAAGAAAACAGATTTTCTCGCAGAAATCAGTCTCTATTCTTATTTGAAGAGTATAAAAATGTATAATATAAGAAAATAGTTTTCTTGTAATTTTATTTGTATTAAATAAATATATTTTTAGGGTTAGAAAATCAAGAAAATCCAAGACAGAAAAATGTCTCCTCTAAGTAAATCATATAGTTTTAAGTTAAGAAAATATTCATATTAAAGGTAGGAATGAAAAATTGCTTCAGATATCACAAAGTTCTATTGAGAAATTAGGATATTCAATAAAAGAAAAATTACAATAATGGAGAAATACCTTCAAGTTAATAATTAAAAATTTGTTCGGGGTATACAAAAAGCATTCGTTTTAAATTTTCCTACTTAGGAATGGCAATGGCTTCAGGCTACAACCTAAGTAGAATGATTAGATAGATAGATACTACTTAGGAAATTACCTTTTGTACTATATTCTATAGCTCAGATTACGATATTTCGACTCTCTCGTGTTATAAAATAAATATACTTCAAGAATATCCAGATACAAAATTTCCCTGGCTTTAAGTGTTAGACGTTACGCCTTCTATCTCAAATTCGCCCCAGGATCCCCGTCACTGAATAAACTTCACATCTCCGTTTCAAATCTTGCATATTTGTATTAAAATATGCGGCAATATATTTAGGAATACGTAACCACAGAATGCAGACTAGCGAAGCAAACGGAGAGAAAGCCCCACGTTTGTCAAAGAGGGCTAGAGAAAGATAAGCCGAGATTAGCGTGCAACTTCTGCAAACAATTGGTCGGTCGAAGAGAGAGGCTGACGTTGATATTAGGTCGTACGAAATGTAAATGAAATACGGTCATGTAACGATAAATTCAACTGTCAAAAACAGTGCCACCAGAATTACATACACAAGAATATATGATATATAGAGATTTCGTCCAGCGCTACGTGTATGTGTGCTTTTTCTAGCTATGTATATTGCTCTCCCACGGCTCGATGTGATTTACTCTTCCGAGTTTGTATTTGCACGACTAACTCTACTACCGCAAGTGTAACACCTAAGTAGCCGGCAAAACTTTCAAACTTTCAAATATGGGGAAGTGTAAAAGTTAATTACAAAATGCGAACTTTTTAAATTAATTTTAAGATATTTGCACTCGTCGTCTACATGTACAACAATTTTTAACGCAATTAAAAGTTGAACTGACGCTTTTAATCTGATGTTTTCTGAAATATTTATAATGCTATAGTTGCTGCTTTAACTTTTAACGTTAACACAGAACTCTGCACTTCCTGTAGAATTTTAGAGTAATGGAAGGGGCCAGTCCACTAAAAACTCTGCTTCTCTTTAGTGAACATAAGAAGAAAGTGTACAAAAGAAGTTTATATTAATGATTTTGATTGCAGAAGATTTTACTTCAATACATTGTGAATTGTTTAAAGTACAAGCATTCAATGTCTCATCTGTAAAGAAAAGTGTTATCCATGTGGTAAATATTTACATATCTCCCGATGTGTGGTGCGATGACTTTGAATTATTTTTTTGGTGCTCTAGGTTTTGATTTAATTAATAAACGCTTAATTGAGTGTGGTTATTATAGGTAATAATTTTGATCGCAAATTTCTTGCTTTAATATTTTTTATGGACTTGCTATATTTAGAACAATACAACAATATTATTAATCATAATGGCAGACTCTTAGATTTACTTTTAACTAGTTTAAATGGGGCTGTTGATGTAATACGCGGGTTAGATCCGCTAATTGCTGAAGATGCTCACCATCCTGGGTATTTCGGCAATATATAAATGACCGACAAGGTTTGTTAAGGGAACCTGGCTGACTTGCGTTAAACGGTTTAATTGTTAACAATCCTGCCGACATTGTTCAGACTTTTACTGACGAATTCGTGAAAGCGTTTCAGTCAGATCCACGACCCTCAGTTTATCCACCTAATAGGGACATAATTGGTAATTCTTTTTCAATTGGGCACTTTACCTCAAGCCGTACAGCCGTTAGAAAACTGAAACCTAACAACACAGCCAGTCATGATGGTTTCCCCGCATTTCTTATGCCGGATTGTTGCGTAGTTCTTTGTGAACCTCTAGCAAGATTATCTAACCTGTCAGTTACTTCATTGATGTTTCCTGATATTTGGAAAACAAGTAGGATTACGCCCGTGTTTAAAAGAGGTGATCGCTCGGATTTCCTTAACTACGGGCCAATAAATAACTTTGCTTAGATTTATGAACATCTCTTGTCTAGCAGAATCTATAGCAGTGTCAAACCTTATCTATCTTCGCTACAACATAGGTTCATCCCTGGTAGATCCATCATAACTAACCTTGCTGAGAACACAATACATTAGTGAATCTTTGGATAAGCGTCAACAAGTGGATGTATCGTATACTGACTTTAGTGAAGCATTTGATGCTATCGATCACCTATTATTGCTGTCAAAATTAACTGGCATTAACTTTTCTCCTGCCGTAACAAACTTAATCCAATCTTGTCTAACTAATCGTTCTTGCTATGTTCATTACAACGGCTACACTTCTCAATCTTTTATGGTTTTCTGGCGTATGCCAAGGATCCAATCTAGGTCCTCTTTTATGTTATATATACTTAGACGATCTTCTTCAGAAATTGGGCTGCAATGTTCTGGCATATGCTGATGATCTCAAGATAACACTATAACACCATATCTTCAAGCGATTGATTGCTTCTCCAAGGCCGTCTTGAAACGATAGCTATGTGGTGTATGCAAAATAAAATACATTTGAATTTAAGCAAATGCGCCGTTGTAAGCAATTCTAGGTCAAAAGATCCTTATGGTTACCAATACACCGTGAACCAAACACCTATTCCTTGATACTACACAATGAGAAACCTTGGGCGTGTTGTTTGATACGAGCATGTTGTTGACCATATACCGTAATTCTGCTACAAAAACCCTAGGATTTCTTATTCGATCCTGTGGGCAATTTAAAAATCCCACAGCTTTAAAATCGCGGTATTTCTCGTTTGTTCGCTCGAAACTGGAATACGCATTTATAATTTGGTACCCCCAACATACATATCTACAGTTCCTGCTTGAAAGAGTACAAAAGCGATTCTTAAAGTACCTATGTTTTAAAATCGACGGTGCCTATCCTGGACGTGATACTGATTATATATGAGTCTGCTGGTGAGACATGACTTCGCGTTTTTATCGGATCGAAGGGAGGAATTCAACACGCATTTTTTTACACAAGTTAGGCAACAATTATATTGATGCCCCTTCTCTCTATTGTCAAATTAATTTCATTGTACCGCAGTATGTTACAAGGTCTTTTGCAACTTTTAAAGTCCCGCGATGTAGAACAAACGTACTGCGCAAAGCTCCAGTCACTCGTATCACACAAATGCGAATACTTTATCTGAGAACCCATTTTGTTAATTGCAAATTATAGTTAATTTCGTTTTCGCTTTATATACACATATTTCTTTTTTACTTTAAGTTATTTGGTTGTATTTTTGCATAGCTTTAATTTGATTTGATTTCTGTATTTTACTCGCATATTTGTATATTATTATTATTACTTTTTGCCATCTTTTAAGGTTGTCAAATGTGTGCTTTTGAATATAATAATAATAGGTTTATTGTCCAACAGCATAGGCCAAATTAAGGACAAAGAAAAAACGTAACAAACAATGTATGATCATAAATGTTAAATTCTAAATTCTACACCCAACCCGATTACATCTACTTCTTTGATAAATAAGCATCACATAGCTCTCGTACACTAGAATTAAAAATATCACAATGCATACAAATATAATTGTAGCACGTACACATGTAACCATATAGAAGCGTATAAAGTTCTTGGTAAAAAGATTAATGATTACCGAGAAGAAGCCAAATTGTGTATTCAAATTCTGATACCATCGATTCCACTTCGTCAAGATTTGGTTAGATATTTCTTGTGGGAAAACTAAAGATTTTGAAACCGTATTTTGGAAAGTCGTAGCTAATACTCTTGGTTTCCGGGTCACTTCGTTGCCGTAGCTTCTACCGACGTTTCGTCCACACTCTTATGAGGCATCTTCGGGGCTGTTACTGCACACTGATTGGGGATTATTCATCCCGGAGGGGTTTATATAGCCCTTGTTTCGGGTCAACGGAGCGGAAATGTTATGCATCAATGAAGCATGGCGGTTGCTATGAGATTTAATCAATTGAGATTTCCACCTATGATGTAAGGTGTAGCCATCTTCGCGATTTAAATTGTTGGGATGTATGAAGACCTCTATTGATTCACGGAGTTTTCTGCTATAATATTGAGGGTTGCGAGACAAGATCTGGGTGGAGTTAAATTGGATTTGGTGACCAATTTTCAACCTATGCCGGGCCAGCGCGAACGTTTTGAGGTTAATGTGTATAAAATGTCTAATTAGCCCCACTAGAGAGCTAATTGCCGGAGCGAGATCAATTAAATGTGCCGACTACTCATCATCGTCGTGGAGAGAAATCAACTTCATTGGAAACATGTCTCATAAAGCTTGTATGGATCTGTATGCCGTTCAGCGGTTGCTCCATCCTGTTAAAGTAAAACACACTGCATCCATTTCGCCAAGCTTTTTTTAGCGTTGAAATGTAACGGCTCGGCCTGATGGTAACTATTGATTTGACTTTTTAAGGAAGCAAGGACCCACAATGCCTCTACAAAGGCACACAAAATTGTTATATGCTCATTTTGTAGAAGTCGTTGCTGAGCTTGCCGAGAATTCGTTTCAGTCTGCTAGCGAAAATTGTGCTTATTGTAATATCTAACTACAGATGTGCATTTGGAAAGCGTATCCAAAAGTGTATCGTTCATAATGGCCACCACCCTGAGAATATCTTTGAAAGATATGGGGAAGAAACTTACTTATATTCTCTTTCCTGTGGCATAATCTTCTATTCTTCCTATCTTTTATTATTTTTGTTTAATAAAAGTGTAGTTCGCCCCTTTCTTAGTTTTTAAAATAAGCGCTGTTAGGAAGAATTAATAAGTTGTGAATTTCGATCAATTATATACACATCCTGTTACATTGTTCTTGATCATCAAAGACAAAAATGCAATTAATAAATATTTGAAGTCTCTACAAACACATTAGCATTAAATGAATTAATTTTTTTGCATATAACACATAATCGTAGCCTATTATCCCATAATTTACCAATCAATCTTTTCCCGCACGGGTCACGAGCGACTAGAAAAAAATAACAACGCATTTAAAGAGTCCATCGTGCATCAAAATAATACCACATTAAGGCAATAATTCGCACATCAGCCATTAACCGTAACCTGCAGTAAACCGGCTGAATTGATCGTGATTAAATTAATTGATCGAATATCCTGGAATTTCGTCGTTCCTTTTATGCATCGGAAACGATGAAACTGACTGCACTTGCAGAAGTCTATAAATTTTCTTTAACTGCGTGATTTATGAATCGCGATCAAGACCGTTTAGTCCGTAATGGATTTGTTCTAATTTTCGACATTCATTAACTGCGATGTGCTGTAATTTAGTCACACTGCGATGGTATTACGGAAATAGAAAATTGCTTTATTTTGCCAAAGATAAATTGGTTTTAATTAATTTTAGTTTATTTCGCAAGTAATTTAGAGTAGCTGTAGGATTAATTGGATGAATATTTCAGCATGATTCTCTTATTAATTGCTAAATTCACAGACGTTTGCTTATAAATACCTAAATAAGCAAAAAGAAAATGTACGCTTTCTTCCTGATATTCTTCTTTATCGATTTACATTGCCAACAATGTTGGCTTTTAAACCTGTTTTAAACAACTGAGAAGTATAGCTGTAGGAACTAGGAATTTGGCAGGAATTCGATCGGTGATCTAAAACACTAACTTTTTTTTATTTAAGATCAATATTTCGCATTACTCCATCCAAATGCTTCATCGGGGTTTTCATAAATGAGTTACAAAAGAATCTTATTGTAATAGGTATGTTAGTAGAAAGCGCTGTCTTCTGCAACTCATGTATGAAGCCCCTGATGCAGCTTTTCAAGTAGAAAGATTGAAAAATTTCTGTCTGCAATAATGAAGAGATGGTTGCTGCACTTCTTTAAAGAGTCTTTAATTTTTAATTCAATAAATAAAGCCCACTAAACCAAAATAAATACTGGCAAACAACACTAATGTGTCAGCAGACTCCGCACCACACAAGTTATTACCAACAACTGAGAAGTATGGCTGTAGGAACGAAAAATTTGGCAGGAATTCGATCGGTGGTCTAAAACACTTAATTTCTTTTTATTTAAGATCAATATTTCGCATTACTCCAAAAGCTTCATCTGGGTTTTCATGAATGAGTTACAAAAGAATCTTATTGTAATAGGTATGTTAGTAGAAACCGCTATCTTCTGCAACTTATGTATGAAGCCCCTGATGCAGCTTTTCAAGTAGAAAGATTGAAAAATTTCTGTCTGCAATAATGAAGAGATGGTTGCTACACTTCTTTAAAGAGTCTTTAATTTTTAATTCAATAAATAAAGGCCACTAAACAAAAATAAATACTGGCAAACAACACTAATGTATCAGCACACTCCGCACCACACAAGTTATTAAGTTATTACCAACAACTGAGAAGTATGGCTGTAGGAACGAGAAATTTGGCAGGAATTCGATCGGTGGTCTAAAACACTTAACTTCTTTTTATTTAAGATCAATATTCCGCATTACTCCAAAAGCTTCATCTGGGTTTTCATAAATGAGTTACAAAAGAATCTTATTGTAATAGGTATGTTAGTAGAAAGCGCTATCTTCTGCAACTCATGTATGAAGCCCCTGATGCAGCTTTTCAAGTAGAAAGATTGAAAAAATTCTGTCTGCAATAATGAAGAGATGGTTGCTTCTTTAAAGAGTCTTTAATTTTTAATTCAATAAATAAAGGCCACTAAACAAAAATAAATACTGGCAAACAACACTAATGTGTCAGCACACTCCGCACTACACAAGTTATTACTTTATCCGCAACTGCCGTTTCAAGTATTCGTGGATTCCCATTTTCACCCGTATGACCGAATGAAATGAGAAAAAGCTCTAATTCTAACATGCCTGCTCTATCCCTACTCTCGAGAAAGATATTTGCAAGTACCTACTTTTGCCGCCTATACACTAAAACTAAAACATGCGAAATATACGGAAAAATAGACAAATGGGTCTCTTGTCATTGTAGTACGAAACGTAAAACATGTGTCCGGTTTATCCTAATAAATCAAAAAGACTTGAGTAAGACAACGGTCCGTTTTCTTTATTCATCAAATTTGAGTTCCTTTTTATGTAAATAATTTCATAAGCGACTAATTCCCGTGGCGAAGTTACGTTCTTAATCAATTTCAGGTTTTCTAATTTAATATTGTGTCCGGTTTCGTTTATGTGTTCTGCTACCCTTAAAGATTCAATCTTCCAGTACTCGCAGCACCTGATGTGCAAATTTAAAAGTTCCCGGCCTTTCTAAATTTATAAAATTGCATGCAGCGACTGTGATAAACGAATGATAGGTACTACATTCTAGGACCACATCAGGTGCTACAGGTACGGGAAGATAGAATCGTCAAGTACAGCACAAAGCTGAAGACTACACTGTTGCATTCCTTTTTTCCAAATTTTACGAACAAATCTGGAGATTGCCACGATCACACTATACTTTTGAGGAGTCCTTTTCTCTTCTTGAAAATTTTGCATAATACATCTGGTGTAATCTATTGGGTGAACGTGGAAAACGTCTATTTAAGTATAAAATGAATGAAAACAAGTATTATTAAATAGAAATTCAGGACAAAAATTAAAATTCATTCAGATCAGCTGCGTCTGTTTCTACCAGACTTTTGTTAAAATTTGCTTAAGTAGGTGCAATACGATGTGTCGAACGTTAACTTGAACTTTGAACCGAACGTTTGAATCAAATGAGTTTCTCAGTGGATGTGGCAAATGTTTCTGTTACGCGATGTGGGGAATATTTGATTTGATATACATGATGCAAAGGTTTGTTGATAAAATCGACACATCCGTCTTTTTTTACCGGAGGACCTCATACAGGCGGGGGCACCACATTCGCGTCGGTTTATATACGAAAAACGGCAAAATATTTTTGTTAGGTGCTATGTAGGTTCATTGGGAGCAAGTTTTAAAATTGTTTTGAAATATGCAGGGTGACTCAAAAAGCAGTTACACACCACAGTTGTGAAAATTTAAATGGAATATCCTGTATATTATTACATATTTTGATAGTGCGGGCTAAATAAAGGCAATTTACTGTTATGTTTCCTATACCTAACTCAAGCCGTTTTTGAGATATATAAGTATTCTTGAAAATGTAGACCAAAATTTAAAAGGCGTGCTTGCCTATCTTACGTATTTAAGCTAGATATTTCTAATTGTATTTATTTTTAGTCAAAGCATTAGACTTGATGATAAAATAAAAATTATCCCTAAAAATTATACAAGGTGTTAAAGTCAAATAACTTTCTTATATTAAATGGAACACCCTGTATTCATTATCGCACTTAGATTCTAACTTTAACCATTTATAAAATTGTATTAAGGTTTCCTATACTTATATCTAGTCTGGGCAAACAGCGGTAACGGTCAGTGTAGTAGATATGTGATGCGGAGTCGGCAATTATTTATTTCACGCGTTCACAGCGTCAGTACTAAATCGATGCTGTATGCTAGTAGTTCTGTGTATATGTAGGCTGTCGTAACTTATTTCGTAATTGTACGCTTATGTTTGCTTTAAAAATGTCGCAGTTAGATACGTCGCGAAAACTACCAATGGCAGACACAGTTAAAAGCTTTATAGTGGACATGCCAGAATTTTTTATGGCGCTAAAATTCAATGTCTAGTTTGTAAAATCCCTTTAATGTGTTGGTCCAGAAGCCATTGTCAACGTCACATCGAACAGCATTCTTTTGCAAAAAGTGGCATACGAGACCAAGAAAAATTTACATTTGATTTATGTGTTACTCTTATTTTATGTAATCTATCGTTTCGTTTACTAGACAAAGAAGCATTTGTCTCCTTCTGGAATAAATCTGCGGACTGTAAATTACCTAGTCGGACATCGATACGAAATGTAGTGCCATTTGCTCGTGAACATATAGAAAAACGAATGAAAACGGAATTGAAAGATAAAAAACTGTGGTTGTGTGTGGACGAAACAACAGATTGTCAAAAAGATTCTGTGGTTAATGTAATGGTACGTACAATGGAACCACATCGACCGTCATGCTCCTTCTTACTTGCTTCCAAAAGAGTTATAAATTGTACTGCCGATGAGATTTTAAAGGTGGTGTTTAACTCATTGAACAAATTTGAAGTTTCAAGTGAGCAACTTCTAATGTTTATGAGTGATGGTGCCGCAAACGTACCCGACTATTTCACAAACTGTGTTCTGATTTACCTGAACCACCACAGCCGATTGCTACACGTTGGGGAACATGGTTGCAGGCTGCGTTTTAGTACAACAAATATTTTGATCAAGTAAAGAAGGTAGTTTTAAAATTCAATCCGACAGAAGCTGCAACAATCAAGAAAAGCCAAGAAATATTTCAAGATAGTCAGGTTAAAAGAGATTTACAAACTATTCACAACAATTACTTCGGACTAGCGGAGGGAATAGAAAAATTACAAAATGTTTCGATGTCGCTAGTGGATTCTGTTCAAATTGTGAATGATGTTCACGCACAGTTATGCGCTGTTTTTGACGATCTGTTGTTTCGTCCACACACAACCATAGTTTTTTATCTTTCAATTCCGTTTTCATTCTTTTTTCTATGTTTTTTCTATGTTCACAGGCAAATAGCACTACATTTCGTATCGATGTCCGACTAGGTAATTTACAGTCCGCATATTTATTCCAAAAGGAGACAAATGCTTCTTTGTCTAGTAAACGAAGCGATAGATTACATCAAATAAGAGCAACACATAAATCAAATGTAAATTTTTCTTGGTCTCGTATGCCACTTTTTGCAGAAGAATGCTGTTTGCTTTCGATGTGACGTTGACAATGGCTTCTGAACCAACATATTAAAGAGATTTTACAAACTGGACATTGAATTTTAACGCCATCAAAAATTAAGTCCGGCATGTCCACTATAAAGTTTTTAACTGTGTCTGCCGTTGGTCGTTTTCGCGACGTACCTAACTGCGACATTTTTAAAGCAAGCATAAGCGTACAATTACGAAATAAGTTACGACAGCCGACATATACACAGAACTACTCGCATACAGCATCGATTTAGTACTGACGCTGTGAACGCGTGAAATAAATAATCGCCGACTCCGCACCGCATATCTACTACACTGACTGTTACCGCTGTTTGCCCATACTAGTCATAACTTAATCACAAAAACAAACAATGGAAATACTGCTAAAATATAACTAGCAGAATTTTATAATCGATCTGTTTTTGTTTCTTTCCTTTTTTTTTCAAAGTCAAACGTGAAAAGAAATATGAATTTCACGTGTTACTTTTGAAACACGGTATGTATTTATTTTAAACTTATATGTCTTAAAATAACTACTACTTAACTGTAAACTAAACCTGTATTTCTAATTTAATTTTCGGTTTATTCGCCGCAAGCCAAGACCTACATTTAACATTTATTTGAGTTCAAGACTGCTATGTAATCTATGTACTGTACTACCGACTAATGTTGGAGCAGACACTGCGGAGCCGATGTACAAAATTATGTTAGTGTGACAATATACTACGAGAGTTTATTGACTAATATACCATATACATACATACATGTGTATGTATTGAAGGTTTACTTGGAATTGTTGATTTTATAATAATGCCAATTGATTATTCAGTATCTATTCAAACAGTGCATTGTGTTCTGATATCATAGAACTTTGAGGAAGCAATTTAACTGCAAAGCATTCGATAAATTTAATAAGCTGAATGACTGTAATAAATTGGCAGTGCTAGATACCATTTTGCAAACTGTTTATTAATCTGATTTGTAACAAAAGCCATAATCCTGCAATAATAAATCGGTTTCTCTACGATTTATCATTATTCTTGATGCGGGAGTATTGGCTGGGTTTCGTTGGAAATGTAGGTTTGTTAAATCTCTGCGTCATCTAATTGATTTATACGATGGTATGCTATGATAAACTATCGCTTTAATATATTTCTATTGGCGAGTATTCAAAGCTTGTTGGCTTAGTCAGTTGTGAATATTTAACGAGAACAACTTAATCAGTATTCATAGAAAATAGCTTTGGACAGATAAGCATAAATTGCTGGCAATTTTAATAAACCAAAACAACAAAAAAATAGTTCCGGGTGTCTAGTTAATCAACCAAGTATGATAGGTAAAATATAAGCAATATTTTCTTTATAAAATAGACGTACCGTAAAACGGGGCTACTTGGTACACTTTTAAGATTCAACTGCATACTAACGGGTGATGCAAAAGTAGTTGGACATCTTTTAACATCTTTTATACTTTAATCAAAAACTATTAGAAAATATGCGATGGTTTAATCTTAAAACTAGAACATTTGTTTACAATTATCATTAGATTAAAATGGCAAAAGGTCCACTTTCTTCAATTTTTCTCAGTTTAGATGGAACCTTTTGAATCATGGCTTGGATGTAATCTGGACTAATTTGCTTGAGCTTATTGCTAATTCTGCGTGCTAACTGATTCTCGTTTTCTGCGGTCCAACCCTTCTCATAAACGAGTCGACTAAGTTCTGCCCAAAAATCTTCGATAGGACGTGCCTTTGGAATATTTGGAGGATTCATTTCTTTAGGGACGAAAGCGATGTTATTTTCTGTTAACCATGTGGTAACAGTTTTCGCATAATGCGAACTCGCTAGGTTTAGCCAAAAGAGAATATCATCTCCTTGGTGAAATCTTTCAATAAATCGCTTCAGTTTTGGTAGATATTTTGTCCTATACACTTCAGCATTTATTGCTGAATCACGCACACTTCTTATGAAAAGACTTGAAATTTTGTTTTACCTACGAATCTCACTTCGTCGGGAGCAGAGTTTTTTTTTTTTTGTGTAAAGTCCAGCATTTCCAGCGATGTTAGTGTTACCAATGGTAAAATATTTCTCATCATCTAAGATCTACACTTTTTGTGCAATTGTTAGATTGGTCCTCATCTTTCTACATCGAACCGGAATAATTTCCATTTGTTAATCCGAATTTTTTGGTGCTTTTTGTCTTTTATAATATTTTCAACCTTCTTTTTTCAAATTTCTTGATACACAAGACTGAGACACTTTAAACTTTGCCGCCATTTGTCATTGCGATATTCCAATCTTGTTTTCCAGCAATTCTATCATTTTTGTGCCCTGGTGTGGGTGTCAGGGCACAGGGGCATAGCGGGCAATGAAATTGCAGACCAGCTAGCGAGGGAAGGTTCAAAAATTAATTATATAGTCCCTGAACCGGGTCTAGGTATTACCAAGAGTGCAGTGCGTGGTGCAATTAGTGAGTGGATTATAACACAACACCAATTAAATTGGAAACATGCAGCTGGACAAAAGCACAGCAAACGGATGATGGGAAGACCGTCGCAACATCTGACTGTTGACCTGCTTGAATTAAACAAGATACAGCTTAGAGCAGCAACATGTCTATTAACAGGACATGGCTGTTTGAGAGGCCACTTGCATAAGATGGGGATCTACAAAGATGAGCCCTTATGTAGACTTTGCAATGAGGAGGAGGAAACAGCCTCTCATATTATTTTCGAATGTGCAGCGTTAGCTCAACGCAGATTCGCTATGCGAAGCACAATTGAACTACCAATGGAGAAAGATTTACTACATAGGCTGTTAAACCTGATTTCGGGAACTAACCTGTTTAAGTAAAACAAAACCGAAGCAGGAATAATACAATAAGCTACTAAGCTTCAGTGTTAGGGATGTAAAGACCAGCCCTGATCTGGTAGAAAATCAATCAATCAATCATTTTTGTAACTTTACCCTTACTTAGCTTTTTCGCTCTGCCTTTTTTTTTCAAGTTAGTAGTAGATTTGTCATCGTAAAAACGTTTTATGTTGCTATATATGGTGCTCCAGCTAAAATTTTCTTTTGTAAAGTGTCTCACCACTTCCGCCGGGGTCCATCTTCCAAGGGCGGAATAAATACGTTCTCGCAAATTTTCAATAGCAGCAGTTTTCATTCTTGCAACTAACAAATAAACGTTTTTCTATTAAGAGAAGCGTTCGTACAAGACATTGACATTTGACTCATTTGTTAAAAAAAATTTTACAGCCTACTACGCTAATTTTTCAAATGTCCAGCTACTTTTACATCAGGCGTTACTTATACATAAATGATGAAGGTCTGCAGTCTAATGTGAGATATATCTAATGCAGATATAAATGAAAAATCACCAAAAAATTAGTAGATAGCAATATTTATTGATAGACAAATTTATTTTTGAGAAACTAGAATGTGTTTTTAGAGCCTTGGAACCTTTTTTAGCATTTTAATTAAAAAAAAACTGTTCAGCTGCTTTTCTCACAGAAGCGCCATTTTGTACAGCCTGAAGTGTCCTTTCAAGCTGACTTGTAGAAAAATCTTTGTATTTACGTGCACCAGGCTTTCCTGCGTAAGTACGCACCATATTTAAATCTAAAACAAATAGAAAACATGAAAAATGATAGTCTTACTCTCAGAAGTTTAAAATGGGCGTGTCCGAGGTCTTTCACACTATAGGGAAATTTTATTTCCAGGTATAGTACAGTTGGCAATAAGACCTTAACAAGGTTATACATTCAAAATGGAGAATGGAGAGGATAGATTATAAATAATATTAACTGTAATTTATCCAGTCTAAATAGTATTTTGCATGGAGAGAAAGTTATTTCTTATAAATATTTTTACATTAAAATTACCTCTAATCTTCAAGACTTTGAAATATTTTAATTATAACCTCTAGTTCAATACACTGCACAGTAGCATAAGAGAAGCCATTAAACTCAAACAGGGGTGCCACACAAGAAGACTCATAACCTCAGATACAAAAATGTCCCAAGAAACCCTTTTGTCCCAAATTTTACGGTATTAAATAATCGATAATTAACGAAAAATATTCTGGTGAAAACATTCGCCTTATTTGTTACTTCTATCTCCTAATTTTTAAGGAAAGATGAAGATTATAAAATTAATTTTAGTAATATGTTTCTGTGGTGCATTCCTTGCTGTTTTCCCAGCATCTCATTTTCTCAGAGCTTTCACAAATATTTTCATCCAAACTTACTTTGATGTGTAGAAAAGGATAATAGATCTCTTGGTGATTTTTCAGTAATTTGCAGGACACGTTCATTTTTTCTGAATATACAGTTTGTACGTTATAGGATGGCGAACGCTTCAGATGCGCGGTGGAAATACAAGACTTTATTTTATAGTCGTTTTTTATTATGCTAACATGTTGCATTGAATCTTGAATTTTCCCGAACGATGTCCGACAGTCCCTTCAGACAGCGCCGGAACTCGCCATTCTACAACGCGAGACCTGTACATAAGTAATCACCTACTTACAAAGAGCGAAAATTGAAGCAAAAGTGGTCAGACCTTGTGTTATCTACAATGGATTTAGGCCAAAGAACATCTAGTGTGCCCCAAGCTTCTCTCTTGGAGCCATTACTTTTTCTTGTTCGTCGATCCACGGATAATGTAAATTCTAATGTCGTCAAGTAGTGACCCACGATAACTGCCATTAAAGAGTGCTATAACCTACAGTTAAATATTGACCTATTACTCGAGTGGTGTAAAATTAATAACTTTAACATGAATGAAACTACCTATGACTACCTCGTTGATTTCAGTATTTTGTCACGAGTTTTAGGAATTTGGGCATCTTATTTGATAGTTCCCTGACATTTAGTAGTCACATTGTTGCGATAATTACATCGGCATACAGTATGTTCGACTTTGTTTAATTATCACTTATGAAAAGATCCAGCATTTTTTTAAGACCCTCCATTAAAAATTGAACAAAAGGATATAGAAAATAAATCATCATTCAGAAAGCTATTACTAAAACAGCTATAAGTCTAATATGCTCGTTAAGATATTTTTCAATTTTTAATCCTACAATACGATAGATGACCACCCGAAGCTTTTGATTTCAACGAATATTTAATGAAACAAGTAAATCAGTCAATCGGGCTATTATTACACAACGTCCCATAACTCCCGGTGCTTTTGATAAATCCGATAACGGAAACCTTTTCAGCTTTAAACTATAAAGCGAACGCGCATGAATATTATTTATTGTACTAAACGGCAATCAATCAAAACGTATGTTAACAAATCTTATCGCCGAACACGAATAAAGGAGACAAGTATATGGATAGGGTTCTGTTATACGGAGAAATTGTAAAATTTATCCTTATCAACGTTTAAATTTTATTCGACGTTTCACATTAGGGACATCTGTAAGAGAACAGAATAGGCATAGATGCTTTAGTGCTATGCCAAGATGTAATGGATCTGCCAAAAAGAATTTGTATCAGTTTAATGAGTGCATTAACATTATCTGCTATAATTATGTATGCATATGTATTTGTGTTTTCTCATTGACAGTTGGATTTGTAGATAAATAGTACATTTTGCATTTGTATCTCTAATGAAATAATATATGTATAGGCATCATATTTAACCGTGTCAACATGGTTTTGTGCATGGAAGGTCAACGGTTAATCTTGTTGTCGATTACCTAGTTTATGTCAAGAGCTTGATGCGCACAAGTGAACGAGATGTACACTACCGTTCATGGAAGTTCGGGCAAGCAAAAAAATGTACGGAAGTCAAAGAAAATAAGATAAATATTAAATGGCCATGTATTTAATACTTACTTACATGATTCTACATATTTTCAAACACAAATTTATTAAAAAGAAAAAGTTAATGTAATACAAATAATTTAAATCCGATTTTCATCGAAAAATCCACCTTTTGCCTTTAGGACTGCTGCCACTATTCTTGGCATCCGATTCACTAATTTTGCTAATGTTTCATTGGGCAAGCTTGTCCATACCTCCTGGAGAATGGTCCACAAATGTTCCTTCGATTTTGGACACTTTTTCCTAACACATCGGTCTAATTCTTCCCATAACAACTCTATCGGGTTCAGATCGGGGGACTATGGCGGCCATTCCATAATTTTTAGGGTTCTTTCACTTTCTTCTTGCTGCAGGTAATCTGTGCACAATTTAGATTTATGTTTGGGGTCATTGTCCTGCATAAATTCAAATCCACAACCAATTAATCGGACTCCTGACGGAATGGCATTTTCCTCCAGGATTTTCCAATATTCTTCTTTTTTCATTATGCCCTCAATTTTGAGCAAGTCCCCTGTTCCGATTAAGGAAAAACAACCCCAAACCATTACAGATCCGCCTCCATGCTTCACCGTAGGAACTATACACGCCCCTAACATTCTTTCCCCTCTTGGTCTGCGTACGAGAACTCTCCGTCTATTTCCAAAAACCTCAAACTTGGATTCGTCAGTCCACAAAACGTTTTTAAAATCGTCCACTGTCCAATCTCTATGAGCTTGTGCCCATTTCAGTCGTTTCAGCCTATTTCCTCGTCGAAATAACGGTTTTCGACAAGCCATTCGCCCATGCAACCCAGCCTCTTTCAGCCGACGTTTCACAGTACTCACAGAAACTTTGGAATCTCGCTCATTATTGAATTCTGCAGCAATTTCTGATGCTGTTAGTCTTCTATTGCGCTTACTAATTATTTTTATTCGTAAATCTTCCGCAGGAGTCGTTTTTCTTGACGGTCCTGGCCGATTACGATCTTGCACGTCACCGGTTGTTTTAAATCGAACTATAGTATCATGTACTGTAGATTTTTTTTATTTTTAATTTATCCGCAATCCGTCTTTCTGCGTACCCTTCCTGATGCAAGGTAATAATAGCAGATCGTTTTGAAACAGCTAGAGGCTTTCCACGGAGCATTTTAAGCAGTCAAACCGAAATTATTTTATTTTTCACTTGCACAACCACAGATACTTTCACAATAACAATCTCTTCAGAACTACTGCGTTTACAAATGTTATAATACTTTATAAAGGGTATACGAATATTTCCAGGTAACACGAGTGAATCAGCTAACCCTCCTAGGGATTATTATAAAGCTTTATTGTCAGTGTAATTATTGGGGATTTCCAACATAATTATATATTTTATGATAACGGTCTTATAATAGGCAAATACTACTTGGAAATTGGTAAAAGGCTTCCAGAAAAGGTTAGTTTTAATAATTCCTCACAGAAATGTATATTATATAATTTTAACATTTTTTTTTGCATACAACCACAACAGCAAACAGTAGATCAACTTAAAGTGCCTTACTATTTTTCAAAGTATCCTCCAGAAAGATTGATACACTCTTTCATGTTTTCAAACCAACTGTATCAGGTGGCCAAATAAGTTCGTGCGGTTTTTGTAAACATCAGATTGCCATGAATTATAATACTTTATAATACTTTAGTATTAATCCTTCTTTCATTGGATACATAGGCTTTTGGTGACAATTGTTTAATTCATATTTTAAAATAATTTAAAATGGCAACGAATAAAACTTGAATTTGAGATTGTTTACTCCATGAGTACAAACTCGATATCATAGATGCAGCGACGGTGCGAAAAATATGTACCGCATTCGGAGATGATGCTGTAAGTGATCGAACAGCACAAAAGTGGTTCAAGAAATTTTCTTCAGGAGATTTCAGCTTGACCAATGAAGCACGTTCTGGGAAACCGAAGATCGTCAACAACGAGGATATTCAACAGGTTGTGGAGGCAAATTCCAGTATAATGTGCTTAGAGATTGCAGAAAAGTTCAATGTGAGCGATGAAGCCATTCTTTTGCACCTTCACCAGCTAGGAAAAAACGGGGAACTTAAGCAAATGGGCCCCACGTGAATTGTCAGATGACAACAAATTAAGCCGTCTTACCATTTGTTCGGCAAACATTTAACGCAACGATAATGAACTTTTGAACAACTGATCCAATGCCACGCAGTCTCAAGGTTTCGTTGCACCCAAACAAGATTTTATTGTATGTTTGGTGGATAGCAGCTGGAATTGTCCATTATTAGTTTTTGGAAACGGGTCAAACCATCACTGCGAACTTGTATTGTAAACAGCTTCAGCGAGTACAAGCAGCACTCATCCAGAAACAGCCTTCTTTGATCAATCGAAAGAAAATGCTATTCTTACTGGACAACGCCAGACTTCATACCGCAAGAGCGAATCTGAACTTGGCTAGGAAACATTACCACTCCCCCTTATTCTCCTGACATTTCGTCAAGTGACTATCACCTTTTCTTGTCTTTTGACAACTGTGTGAGGCATAAGTAGTTCCAAACTCGAGTTGATGTAATAAATGCAGTCCGTCAATTTTTTGATTCAACATCTGCAGGATCCTACAATACCGGCATACAAAAATTTGTATCACGTTGGTAAAAGATCATTGATATTATTATTTCTTAATAAATATTTATTTTACCATCAAAAATTGCACGAACTTATTTGGTTACCTGATAATTATGCCAGTCATCAATTGGAACAGTCAAAATTGCCATTTTAAAGGCATCTTCCGGCGACTGAAACCGTTGACCACGCAGTCCATTCTTGATTCTAAGGTTAGGTGAAAACTGTACGGAAAATGATCTAATAATTCGATATTTTGCTGCTCTAAAAATTTGATCGACTTTTGAGCTCTACATGAACTCGTATTATCGTGGCGGAGGATGATTCGTTGTTGTGGGTTGGTTCTTCAGAGCACAGCAATCATTTCTGGTAAACAAACAGTTGTATACCAATCTGCATTAACCGTTCTTCGATCTTCTAAAGGAATTGTAACAATATCAGCCGAAATTAAGACAAAAGCTACGACATTTTCTTCAACACACTTCGGGAACAGATAACTTTTGTTGGCTTCTCCTCTTCTTGAAACACAGCGGATTAACGTATGGTTTCGGGTTCATAGGAATAAATCCATGATTCGTCACCACTTACGATACTGCAAACATTTTTTGAGCTTCCATTGTTGAACCGGCTCAAAGATTTTCGACACCAATTAATATAAGCCGCCTTTTGTTCATCAGTCGAAAGATATGGAATCCAACAGGAAACTAACTCCCCAAAGCCAATTCATCATACAGAATTTTTGGATTGAGGTCTTTGGAATGTTTTTCCGCGACTCCTTTTGATTCTATTCGTTCTTCAGACACTTCACAAGGTTTTAATTTGGACCCATTGCTATTTAATCTTACATAAACGACTTATTTCGGCATCTTACCCTACAGTAACCTATGCAGATGATTTAAGAATGTTTGCCTATTAAGAGGCAGTATCATTTCTATAACTTAACTTAAATACGACGGTAAATCAAATATTATCTACACTTTCGCCATAACAAGCTTTGAAGGTTATCGTAGTGGCGGCCGATTGCGAATGCGTTGAGTTGGCGCCTCTGTGGTCATGTATGCGGAATTTAATCACGATTGCATCATTTGTCTGCTAGCTACAACAGCATAAGCATGTCAGCTCCGCTATTAGTTTGCACCAAAGAGGAACAACGATCAGTGATCCGATTTTTGTGGTCAGAGGGTGTGAAAGGTGCTGAAATTCACCGGAAACTTTTGGGGCACAGTGCTTTATCTCGTAAAAGCGTTTTTTTTGTCGATCGAAATGTTTCAAAGTGGCCGCACGAGCGTAACACAAAACGAGGGAACTGGACGGCCGCCAAGCTCGACCACCGACGACAACATTCAGCAAGCTCGAGAAATGGTTACAGCAAATAGGCGAGTTACCATAGCTGAGGTTGCATCTTCTTTAAATATCAGTCACTGTTCTGTCTATCCAATTATCCACGATGAACTCAAATTTCGTAAAGTGTGTGCGCGATGGGTACCACGAATGCTTACCACAGAAAACAAAACCAAACGTTTGGACATCTGCCAACGCTTACTGGATCGCTTCAACGCGGAAGGCGGCGCATTTTTAAGCAGAATATTGACCGTTGATGAAACATGGGTTCATCACTACGAGCCCGAATCGAAACGCCAGAGTATGGAATGGAAACACCCAGGATCCCCTAGCACGAAAAAATTCAAGACCTCGCCATCGGCTGGGAAGGTGATGCTAACCGTGTTTTGGGACGAAAAAACGCCCTATACTGGACGACTACTTGGACAGGGTGACTACCATAAATAGTGTGAGGTACAGTGATTTGTTGGCGAATAAGCTGAAACTAGCAATTCGAAACAAACGCCGTGCTCTACTCTCAAAGAAAGTTTTGTTATTGCAAGACAACGTCCATCCGCGCACGGCCCATAACACCATAGAAACTATCAACAGGTTGGGCTTTGAGACCCTGGAACACCCTCCCTACAGCCCTAATCTCGCTCCCTCAGACTTTCGTCTCTTTGGACCGCTCAAGGAAGCTTTGAGAGGTCGTCGATTTGCCTCAGACACAGACGTTGTGGCTTCACGACCAACCGAAAACCTTCTACCAGGAAGGCTGTGGCTCGCTGGACCAAGTGCATTGCTCAAGGTGGAGACTATATCGAAAAATAATGTATCTGTTGTACACCTATCTTTGTTTAATATAGTTGTAGAACTAAAAGTGTAAGTAATTTTTGACTTACCCTCGTACAATAAATTAAGTTTAAGTTGGCGGTAATTGTTGGCAAGTGCTGTTTCCATCTCATTTACAAGAATATTTCGCTTCATTCCTTCACATATTCCATAAGTAGTCAGAGACCTGCAAGGTTCGAGTTGTACTCGATAAATCACGTACTTGAACAATGCGGCATTGAAATATTGATTGTAAAGTGTTTTACGTATATTCGACAATTAAGATTTTTACCGTTTATTATCCGCCTGTCTGCATCGCAAATTTCAGACCATGTACCTGTATATATTTTAAAAATGTAACTTTTAAACTCTATTTTACACCTTTGTTATGAGAAAATTCGTATATGCTTCACTTCTTTGATTACCGCACTAGACACCTGACTATCAATAGCTGCAGATGGAGAAACTTCAACGAATATGACTCAAATTTCTATCTTGTAAAATTGATGGAGTTTATATCGAACGTAGGCGTGGAATATTATGCACTTTTGAGTCGTCAAGGGATTCTATAATTCCTCATTGTCAACGACAAGCTACATGCTTTATATGGAAGTTGATGTATGGTTCTGTGGATTGTCCTAATTTATCTTACTTAAATATTAAATTTTCTTGTTCCTCGCATTTCTAGAACGCTATTTTTTGCTACTTTTTTTGTCCTTGCATATGCCGTTTACTCGATAAATTTTACGTATAAATTCAGTTTTGTTTGTACATACTATCGTTGGCCTGTAATTCGGATACCGTTGAACAATAAAAACTATTATTATTATTAGAATAATTTAATAGAACGGAAATCTGAACCCACAATTTTTAATGGAAAAAAAACCAAACCCAGTAAAATACTTAAGCCTACTATCGTGAAGAAAGCATATTCTTGTGCTATGTGGGTATTGAGAAAATTATTCCTAAGGGTATGAAGACATTTGGATTGGAACAACATCAAATCTTTTAGTTTCTAAAATTTATTTTAGACAATAATCGGCATAACTGACAAAACAGAAAAAGGTTCTTTGAAATTCCTTTTGTGACACTCGATCAAAAGCCTTTTCGAGGTCCAGAAATGCTGCACATATTTCTGTATTCTTTTTTCTTGTTTTCTCTATAAGCTGTTTTATTGTAAACACATGGTCCTGGACACTTCGACCCTTTTTGAAGCCGCTTTGTGGTTCTGCCAGATTCTGTTCTACTACGGTTAGTAATTTTTTGTTTAAAACAGATTCATAAGCTTTGGAAACAATGTTTAACAGTGTGATTCCTCTATAGTTCGAACAATCTCTTTTGTCACCTTTCATAAATATTGGCAGAATGATACATATTTCTCAATCCTTTGGCACTTTTCCTTTGTTCCAGGCTCTTTTGAAAATTTCGGTCATTAATTCTAAGCCTTCTGGCCATAGGTTTTTCAGCATTTCTGATGTTATCTTGTCGTGACCTGCTGCTTTCCCAATTTTTAGGTGTTGTATAGCTTCTGCTACTTCACTTATGGTAATATCATCGTCTTCTTCTATGGTGCCGGGAACCCTTGTCTCATCGTGTATCTTTCTATTCGGTCCCTTTGTGCTTAACAATTCTTGGAAATGTTCTTGCCATCTATCCATTGTCTCTTTCTGGTTTGTTAATATTTTGTTGTCTCTAGCTTTTGTCTGACTGATGGTCGGTTGTCTTTCTTTTCGTAAGTTTTTTAGAACTCTGTAGAACAACTTCTGGTTTCCTTTACTATTTTCTTCAAGTTTTCTTCCAAATTCTTCCCATAACTTTTGTTTTGCTCGTGTTATTATATCCTTAACCTTTTTACGTTGCTCGTAGTTTTCATCTGTTTCATTTCCTAAATATTGTTCCCAAAGTGTCTTCTTTATCGTTAGCTCGTTTTTAATTTCTCGGTTCCACCAGCGTGTCTGTTTTTTATTTTTGTTTTTTGTAATAGTGCCACATGTTTGTTTTACTACGCTTAGGATATTATCTTTAAATTCGTGCCACAATTCTTCTAAAGTCATATGCACCCACTCTCCTTTCGTTTCCTGTATTTTCCTTTCTATCTTCTCTTTGAATTCTACTTAGTTAATATTATATACACTAAATCATCATTTTGTTTACTTTGTTTTCGGGATTATTAATATTTTTTGTTGACATGTCTTATTTCTTTTTGGATCCATGGTATAAGTTATTATTATTAGTAATGCACTTTACATGCATTGATATTGTTTGGCACCTTACAAAAAATAAACTGCTATCAGGAATCGTTGATTTTTTCAATGTAACATAATTTTCTAATAGGTGCATAAATAAATTGAAAACATAAGAGACCAAATTACAAAACTGCAGTGTCACAAACTCTCATTCATCATAATCAAGCGTGGAACAGCTAATTATTGTTTGTAGACAATTAAGATGGAAATATCTCAACACTTCGAAACCTATAATCTATAAATAAACGTAACGTTCCAGTTGGAGCATCAAACCAAGTCAACCAACTGTTTATGTTTCGCCTTTGAAAAATTATCTGTGAAGTTCTTCCCGATTCGGCAAACACACAAATGTAGACAAAGCGACGAGTGACGACGAATCCGAAGAATGGCTTTGTTTTGCGGTGGAGTGCAACTGTTACCGAAAATGCGCTATTCTCTCAAAACCTGCGTAAAAACGATCGCCGCATCATAGGAAACTTCTACTATATTTAGGTTTAATTGCGTTTACATAACGATAAACAAGTTCAAGTGAATATTGATACACTGACGAGGAATTTTTGAATGTCTTGATCTTGCCGGTTTTCCTAGAAGAAGAAACGATACCGCCGCTAGTAATATCATGTTTGTTCTTTTTGTTTTTTGCTTGCACTCGTGTTGAAAAAATACAATCGCAAAAATTGTTTACATTCTGACATGCTCATTAATAAAATGGATAGAAGAAGTTAATTGATATGGATGTATGAAGTTTCTCATTCATTAAATGCAGACACCGCGTCACTATCATGTATTATTATCATAAATTTTATGAAAATAGCCGGTGGTTGCCATTCAGAAGAGGATTAATTATTTTTATAATATTAACTTCACAAGATTTTTTATGGAGATAATTGCTTATATAATTCTTTCTTAATATATTTCTAATTCAGTTAATTCAATACATAATGAGCTAACTGATCGACTTGAAGCAGTTATTGAAACCATAAGAAACACCTACAGCAGTTGAAGCACCTTCATATATCCAAGATAAGCTACTAAGGGATAATGACGAGGAATTTCAACTTGATCAATATTTCAACGAGCCAGGTTTTCTGAGAATTAGGTTGTATTCCAGATTTCGTAATGCAACAAGACATTAAATCTTCATTTCATACGAGATCGATAATAGGGATGATGAGAATACTGCTAACAATCCTAATCGGCCAATTAATGGATATTATTGTACGTGTCAGTCTGGAGTTCGTACTCTAGGTACATGTGCACACGTTGCCAGCGTTTTGAGGTATAGTTTATTTCAAATTATAAGAATATAACTTTGAACGGCTTAAATGCTGTTATTGCACCACCTGCGGTAATAACTACCTGGATACGCAAACAAACTGCTGAGGACCGTAATGACAAAATTGAAGTGAATTGAATAGAAATGGAATTATGATTTGCGATATGCGTAACTACCTGTTTGTACATTTAGATCTCATTTAATATGTAAATTCTTTAATTACTTGTAACATCGAATTGCTTACTATGTAAATTTATACTGTTTGTAAAATATATATACATAAACATATAATTATCTTATAGGGCCGTAATTTATAGTCAATACGGCCCCTAGATTCAATATGCATTGCCAGGTTATTATCGTCACAGAGGGTGCAATAAAAGTATTAAAGGCCTTGTAAGTCTACAGTTATATTCTTATAATTTGAAATAAACTATACCTAGGTTTTACACGACATCAGGGAAATATCAAATACCCTGACACGTCATTGCTCAATACCACCATTGGATGCAGCAGACCGATAACTTCCAGATAATCCTCGGAATATTGAGATTATTGACATACACACACACAAACAAACAAGCAAGCATCTGTACACCCACTTTAAAAGGAAATGTAAACCTTCCGAAGCAATACGATACAACTAAATTACTTATCAATCAAGAGATTTGTTTATGGAATGCAAAAACGAGGAAGTATAATCCACCAAATATAATTGATGCCATCATGTTCTGTAGTACAACATATATAGAAAAGGTTCTGGTAAATTGTAAGAGAAAGCAGCACGTCATTATCATTAATAGTTCTTCCATTTTGGGATGCTCTCAACTTCATTTCCGGCAGCGGTTTTTTTTCAAACAAACCTGTATTTGCTCTATCATCAATCATCATATACGAGGGTCACGCTATATATTTTGAGATACAAGAAAACTACAAGTCTTTTTACGAAAATGATTTTATTTATGTTCAAAATAATCTCCTCCTGCATCAATGCACTTTTGTAACCGAAGTTTCCACAACGTCAAAGCGTGAAGCCAGTCATCTCTTGGAATGCTCTCAAAAAATAGATGAATTGCTTCATCTATCTCATCCTTTCGTGAAACGTCGACCACGTAAATGTTTCTTTAGGTTGAAGAACAACCAGAAATCACACATGGCCAAATCAGGCGAATAGGGTGGATGTTCAATGACTTTTACCTTATTTTCACGTAAAAATTCAACTGTCTACTGTGCACTGTGTGACGATGCATTGTCGTGATGCAACATTAACCCGCGAATGTTGGCTGACTCAAGAACTGCAGGTAAACATTTTGTGGTGTACCAGTTTGCTGTGGCGGTATATAAGTTGATTTTCCAGATTCGTTGCTTTTAGTAATCCGGTACTACGGAAGAAAACTGCGTACATAACTTTCTTAACAGCCCTTTGCCTTTTGGCCATTGTTGGTGTTGGGGCATCTTCGTGGATCCACACGCGGCTCTCCTGGCGGGTAGGAATATCGTAAAATGTGATGTAAGTTTCATCACCTGTTACTATTTTTGATAGAATACGATGTCCATCATTATTTAACATTTCCAATGTTTCCCGAGCGATTCCTACTCGCTCTGCTTTTTGGAAATCGGTAAGCGTATGTGGCACCCAACGAGTAACAATTTTTTTCATCCGAAGATGATCATGTAAAATTCAATTTACTGTTGCGGATCCAACACCAACAGTTGCCTCAATCACTTGATAGGTGCATCTTGGATCTTCGTCGATCATACGTCTCACACTCTCAATGTTTCCAGCGGTAACTGAAGAACAGGGCCTACCGGTACGTTCCTCATCACCAAGCGATATCCGTCCTCTTTTAAATTCGCTATACCAGCGAAACACAGTTGCACGTGAAGGACTTTCATCACCAAATGCGAGTTGCAATCGTTCAAGACTTTGTTGTTCACTCAAACCGACCTTAAAATCGTAGTAAATCATTGCTCGTACATGTTCTCTTGGCAAGTCCATGTTTCTATGACAAATCGTACCTGCCGCGTTTACTCTATGACAGCAGCGACTCTACTGACAGTCAGAGTTTACTGCTTAAGGATGGTGGTATTTAGAAATGCAGTGTTGCCAGCTCTAACTTCTCTACTTTTGTGGCATCTCAAAATATATAGCGTGTCCCTCGTACAGTGTGACCCGTTTGAAATGAATGCACCTCTGCAGAACCTATATTTTACACTAAAATGAAACCGTTTTTTTATAATACATGTGGGTCAAAAAGTCTACTTTCATATAAAATTTCAGAAGTTCAATTCAATTTTGACCTACGTTGGTCATAAGATGTAAGAAGCGGATTTATGAAATAATAATAATAATAACATGGGTCTTTATTTCATAAATCCGTTTTGAAGTTAGAAAAATGATTCTCCCAAATTTTTTTTATCAATAAATATATTTGAATGAAATTTTGGTTAACATCATTTTAGGACCTTCTGAATCAGTGGTGATCAGATTTTTAATAAAAAAATCGCTAATAAAATTTTGCTCATTTTCGAGCTCAAAATATAATCATGGTGAGCCTCGAAAATTTAGATGAACTTCTGAAATTTTGTGTGGAATAAGACATCCACTATGTATTCAAAAAATTGGTTTCACTATAATTTTACAAGGGTGCTTCCATTTCAAATGGGTCAGACTGTATATTTAAATTTTATTTTATTTATAATTTGCATCCAAAAGAATGTGTATTCATTCATGAAATGTTATTTATTAAATATACATTGTATAAATTAAGATAAGTATACTGGGATGTTATACAATTCAAACATATTCCGTAGCTATTACGAAAAAAAAAAGTAACCAATCTGTAATAGGCGAATTAAAATTCTTTCAAAATAAATATTTTGGAGATTGCACGTAAAGTACAGATTCCCCCTTTCATCGTAGTATGCCAATTACGCGAGCATTCGCTAAAAGTCGTCGCACTTTCCAGAATACCGTGTTACCGTACTCATTTGACTTGTTCGCTATTTTAAGACAGAACGCCCTACGCCATCTAGATGAAAATTTATGTGCATTTCGACAGAAGGAGGAATATTTTCGTTCAAAGTGTTTGTAGTGTCTAATGGGCTTACGGAATTGGAATCTACAACGCCTTCACCCACCTACTAGGGTATACTGCGAATACTTCTGGTCAAAATCCTTTTTAGTTTACGTCGGAATTTCTTTGATGTTCATATATTTAAGTCAACGGTTTCCAACATTTTTCATAGTTTTGAAATATCTCTATATCTAAATGCAACGCATTTTTTTTTAGCTTGATGTTTATTATTATTGTTCAGTTCTTTTATTTAGCTGATCAAGTCCTTGCATTTTTCCTTCGTTTTGTAACTGTTTAACTTAGCAAGTGAATGCAACTGGAATAAAAACATTGGCTCTCTTAATATATTTCGGCTTCCGTGGGTGAATTATGAAAATCTGTCATTTCCTTGAAATTTCCGACGTAATTAAATATTTGAAAAAATCTCGCCACGGTAAAGAATCGAACCTGACACCACGGAGACCTTGTTGCCAGGAACGTTCGCTTTTTAATACCTAGTCGTTATTTTATCTGCAAATATATCACAAAATTTCGCAGACATTTTTTTTTACCGGGACGAGTAAAAATTACCAACTATTGTAGGTTTTTTAATGGATTCCCATAGAGCATTCGAGACTCAATTTTAACATAAATTAAAAAATATGTAATGGAATATAATTGTTACAATTTTCCAAATGTGGTTTTCTGTGTTTATTTATAAAGCTAAAAAATTTGTACCCCATTTGTTTTTGAAACTGCTGAAACGTCAATAAAACTATTCTATTGTAACACGCAGACAAATTGTCTCTTGCATCAAGAAAATAGATTTTTTTGCAAAAATCAGTCTCCATTCAAGAAAATATTTTTATTTCAAGACTATAAAAATGTATAAAATAATTTTCTTGAAGTTTTATTTGCATCAATTAAATATTTTCTTAGGGTTGGAAAATCAAGAAAATCCAAGACAGAAAAATGTTGTTTCTTCCAAGTAATGTAGTTTTAACCCTAGGATGCATAACACGGGCCCTCGAAGCCCAGCGTGGTATTCTAAGCATCATAACTTCTTTATCTTTAAATTTTTTTTCTTCTGGGCCTTGTCTATGCCTCAACTGGATCTTCCTGTTGCTATTTCTAGTTGGCATTTGATCCATATAATTTATAAAAAAATCTATTTTAGATATTTGAATTCTACCGCGTATTTACATTTCTCGGGCCTCGTAGGCCCGGTTTATTTTTGATCGATTATCGTTTATATTTACATCCAAAACTGTCTTTGTTTAAATAATTTGTTGCTTCTGGCGTCAATGTACTGCATACTGCAATATTATTTGGAATACAATGTGTTAACAATCGGCTGCAACATGTTGTAACATGTAGGAACGGGCCTGCTACACGTTTATTGTATGAAAATTGTACAAAATATTTTATTCAAAGTATTGCCCATCGCTAGCTACACATTTTTCCCATCTCTCTGGCAGTTTGTGGGTGCCACGCGAAAAAAACCGTTGCTCTTTTGATGCAAACCAGTCGTCGAGCCATTTTCGTACATTTTCATAGGAAGTGAAGCGCTGCTCAGCAAGTACGTGTTCCATTGATGCAAATAAGTAGTGATCGGACGGAGCCAAGTCTGGTTAGTAAGCCACATGCGGAAGTATTTCCCAAGTAAACGCCTCAATCGTTTCCTTGACGGGTTTTGCTGTGTGTAATGGTGCGGTTATCACGAAGCAAAATCACTTTGTGTTGCCTTTGTTGATATTCTGGTCATTTTTCACGCAATGCTTTATTCAAATCGAGCATTTGTTGTCGATAGCGTTCAATATTAACGGTTTCGCCAGGTTTTAGCAGCTCATAATAGATCACACCGTTCTGACCCCACCAAACACAGCATTGTCTTCCGTCCATAGCGATTTGGCCTTGCAGTCGATGTCGCTGGTTCGCCTGGATCTTTTACGCTTAGGATTCTCAAAATATATCCACTCCTCATCGCCAATCATAATTCGATGGAGAAATAACTTTCTTTTGTACCTGGCAAGCAGGATTTCGCAAGTGTTTTTTCGGTTTTCCTGGTGTCCTTCATTCAGTTCATGTGGAACTCATTTTCCCATCTTCTGGATCTTTCCCATGGCTTTCAAACGTATGGAGATGGCTTCTCGTGTCACATTTAATTGCTCCGCGAGTTGTTTTTGCGTTTGAGCATCATCCTCATCCAACAATTCTTGCAATTCCCTGTCTTCAAATTTTTGAGGTGGTCTTCCACGTTCTTCGTTTCTTACGTCAAAATCGCCACGTCGGAATTTTTTAAACCACTCAAAGCACTGTGATTTGCCAAGTGCATGCTCACCGTACGCTTCGACAAGCATTCTATGCGATTCGAATGATAACAGAAAATCAATGCCGTCCGCAAATCGTAGTTTCCGAGCACAAAATTCGACATGTTCAACGCTATTAAAAACTATGCTGTTGTATGAAACTTGTACTGTTGTGAGTTGAAACTCGTTCGCAGATTTCAAAACAACGCCAAGGCGCTCCTGACGGGTTTAACGGGAACTACATGTGACAGCTAGGGACATCTATGCACAAATTCCGGTTTCATATTTACACACCTGGTAATGTGCACATAAATAATATGCATTTCAAGAATTCTAAGTAAAAATGCTTTATTTTATGAAACTATTGATTTATGCACAATACCTAAACGCTTTCTGTTACGTTTTGTATTATAACGGCCACATACTTGTACTAAGAATCGCTTTCTTCAAATATTCTGCATTTTTCTGCAGATTTTCTTAAATCCAGTTAAGAAATGTCTTAAATAAAGAAATACAATTATTTCATTACAAATACAAACGCTAAGAAAATATTTCTTTTGATTTAAAACAGTTATTGTATTGTGGATAATTGAAGCAGTAATTGTGTTGAATTGAAGCTGACAGCCTTGATACAAGTAAACGTTTCTCTGCGTGAATGTAATTCTTTTCTTGTAGTAAAAAAATCAAGGGTGTAGGTTTTTTTGTTGTTTGTGTAAAATTGCATTGGCTTACTTTTATACACATACTCCTCAAATCAATCACAAATGTAGAAGAATAAGAGTTAATGCATAAAAATTTTCACTGCACTCTAAAAAATTCCAGCTTTAATTTGTTCTGATAATTAGTTAATTATGTTTTAAACGGCATTTCATTGGGATAAAGCGTAATAAAACGTTGCCATGGATTCTAAAACATGGATTTACCGCCTTGCACAATATTCTAAAATCTAAATAGCATATGCATAAAAAATGTAGGAAGTGTGTAACATGCTACAATCATTGAAATTCTAAGAATTTAATTACACGTTAAGAATACAAGGTTACAGCTCAAAATTGGTGTTATTAGATCAGTGATGAAATTAATCCTTAGAAAAGATAATATTGCAATATTCCGGATTGCTGGATTGCAATATTCTGGACTGATTCATCTACATCCCTAGGAAAGTAAAAATTATTACGTTTTGTACTTGTAACATTTTAAAATTTTAAGTAAGAATATCTAGAAAGCAGGCAGAAAATTTTAGTGATTCCGAAAATATGTTTTAAATTAGAATCTGTCAAAAGGAGAAGATATTCTAGGAAATACGCCAGCTTTAACTTAAATAAATATTCACTTTTTCAATAAATGTAAGTGCTGTTAAAAGCGGTGAGAAGGAATTTCTTTCGTGTTGCAAGTTCTTTTATTAGATTTAAATCTAGTAGGTAGTTTCGCAAAAATCTGAGAAGCAAAGTAAAGGTTTCATTAAATACTTAGAATACAGAAGCTAACGTTTTAAGAAAAAATTGGTCGATTTATATTTTTTGTGAAGTAACTTTGGCCGTTATCGGCATTTCAATTGCATTTCCGGTGTCACCGGAAGTGACGTCAACTTTGTTATGTTAAATAGAACAGCCTGTATATTTTTAGTTTTGAAAAGGTTACTGAATGGCGAATCCAACGATACCTGCATATGTTATACTTTAACTTAAGAAATATGACGATATGCAGCAATAAAGGTTTTGGTAGTCTATTTTTGTTCTTACGCAAAGTTGGCTAGGAAATAGCGCCAAATTGTTTCTTGTGGTGCCAGATTGAACTAAAGAGCTCGTTGCTAAGCAAATTAATCATAACAATTGCCAAACTGTCAAATCTCAATTCCAAAAGCGTAAATTATTTTTGTTGTTTATTGTTATTACATCCTGCATTTATCATACGTTCCTTCCTTGTTCTTGTTATTATTTTCTCTGTATTTAAAGTTTAACATGTCGAAAACGTCAATTTAACTTTATCGAACTTTATTGCAATTAATTAATTATGGTAGATTTATTTAAATATGTTAGTTTTTGATATACAATGTGTCTGTTTTTTAGGCTTTTTGTGCTGCAACTTTTATAATGACTTCAGGACGAACTGTGCAAAATTGCTGGGTCAACTTTATTATTATGTAAATCTGGCTACAATTATCACCTTATTTACCATGGTTGCGCAACAAACTGTATAATAATTAAATCATATCTTCCGTTAAAACAATTCGCCCTGTAAATTTTATACCATCTATCCTTACTGAGCGCAAAATTCAAATATTTCCAGCTATACAAGGGCAGTGTTCATTATGTTCCACTTCGTAGTAATTGTTGCTAAGGCGGTCATCAATGTCATCATTTTAACATGTTGTGTTCGTCCCTTTTTACACCAAATGTGTACATATTTAGCAATAACTTTACCACAAGTGATCCTCTTATTTCATACGAAGTATATTTTACAGGTTTAAGTTATATTTTATTAAATTTGACAGAACTTTTATCTGCATTATGTTAACTTCTACCCGATGATGAGCTGATTTTGGCTCGAAACCGGTAGCATTGTGTAATAACTAGAGTAACCAAAACTTGCGGACTCGCATAGGCGTCGGTATTACGGGTTAATATAATAATACGAAAAATTCATAAATAAACTTACTTGCTAATTATTCAACAAATTAGAAGCATCAGGATGTGAACTACTGTAAACTTGCATCATTGCATATGTTTCCACAGTTATTTCTTTAAACCTTGTGCGTCGACAAGAAAAAATATTCTTATACATAGAAAACGATCTTTCCACATCTAAGGAAGTTACATTTGCATGTAGAAACTGTTTTTCAAAATCACTTAAAAGTTCACTATTCTTACACTTATTATAAACGGCCTGTAAAATATTAAAATCGGGATTTTTCTTTAAAACATCTGCCAACTTTTGACTAGCGCATAATCCTGGCGTATCATTTAATGTGTGTAATTTATTTTTTACACTCTCCACTATGTCTAATGATTCCTGCAATGACAATTCAGTACATTGTAGTTTTCTGATGGCATCTAGTAATACTGTATAATTGGTACATATTGTTGTTAAATCTTCTAAAAATTGAGGAATTTGAAATTCTCTTTGACTTTCTCTAATTGCTTTGGATTCATTCCGATTAAATCGCATTATAACTGATTGAATTTGTTGAAAATGGATCAAATAGTAAGAAGCTGCTGTTAGCCAAGTACCCCATCGCGTTAAAATTTGTTCAGGAGATTTACGAAACACTTCCAATCATCCGATCAACGTTTCCGTAATGTTGTCGAACAACTTCACCAACTAAATGCAAAGCATGCAGCACGCAGGTTATATGTATTAAGTTAGGAAATATATGTTTTAAGGATCGCCCAACACTTAACATCGTTGCTGCACTATCTGTCACAATCATCACAACTTGATCTTGGGCAATTTTAAATTTTTTCAAAGCGTTCATTATCACTTTTTGAATATTTTCCGCGGTACATTGTTGAACATGTTTCTAAGCTAAGAAATATCGAGATGCTGTGTTCTCGCTAGATAAAACGCGAGCTATTACATTCACAATACTGTTTTTCTTTATATCGGTCGTCTCATCCACGATAATCCATACTTTTTTGGAACGCAAATCACGTTTACACACATTTTCTATCATCTCTTTCATTCGCGGCAAATGATTCTGTAATTGTGTTTGTGAGGGTAATGAGTACTTTGGAACGTATTGTCACCAAAACATTTTATAAGCTGCTTTTCTCACCAACGACAACGGAAGATTACAAGAGATAAACATAATTAATAAATGTATGAGGAATAGTGTATAAGGTATTTCAGTTCTTGCATTTCTCATATGCTTAATACCATTGACATGCCTCTGGCAATCAGTTCTGTCCAATGCAGCCAAACGAACATTGCATATTAGGCAAAAAACTGCACTACCGTCATATTTTAAATGGGGAAAAAGTGGCACATACTTATGTACATTAGTAGCAAATCTATTACGAAGCATTGTTTTCTTAGGTATGTAAATATTAGTTCTATATGAAACGATACACTAATTATGTACTTGGTATAATACTACAACACACAAAAAACACCAGTTATATTTTCAAAAGCGACACGTAAGTACATAACCTTGACCGTTCGACTAATCTCTGCAACAGCTCAACCGGTACTAAAACGAAATCTCTCTCAGCGCAGTTTAACATGATTTATATTCAAGGTCGACACTACATGCCTGCTTCTCTACCGGTTTAGTTTGTTTATGAATTTTTTGAATTCTTATATTAACCCCGTAATATCGACGCCTATGCGAGTCCGCAAGTTTAGGTTACTCTAATAATACAATGCTACCGGTTTCGAGTTTGATTCTCGCAATAACTCTTTAATAAAAGAGTTATTGCGAGAATCAAACCTACCACAATTAATTAATTACCTTAAAGTTTGATAAAATAGAGGAAAAACAACAATGAACAAAACAAGTTAAAATGTCATAAAATAATAACGAGTACAAAGAGCGAAAGTATGACAAATACAGATTATAATAACAACAAATAACAAGAATAATGTACCCTTTTGGAATTGAGATTTGACAGTTTGGCAATTGTTATGACTAGTTTGCTCTTTAGATTAGTCTCGCGTAACAAGAGACAATTTGGCGCTCTTTCCTAGCCAATATTGCGTAACATCATAAACAGGTTATTACTACATATCGTCATAGACTCGCCTTTCGATTATCTTTCCAAAAATGTAAAAATATACACGGTGTTCCATTAAAAAAGAGAAAGTTGACGTCACTTCCGGTGAAACCGGGAATACTATTGCAATTCCGATATCGGCAAAAGTTAGTTTACAAAAAATTGAAATCGACCTATTCATAAATTACTATGTCCGGATTTTGTAGGGACAACATGGGTAACTTTTGTATTTGAAGAGTTAGAGAGATGGTAAAATTAGCAAAAAAGGTGATGGTACGGGAGCCCGTTAAAAATACATTTTCAAATATTACTTGTCGTGGCCAACTTGGTTAGAGTTTTCGAAAAATCAAAATCTGCTAATTTCTTTTAGTTGCTGTAACTTTTTTATTAACTAAGAGATTGAGATGCGGTTTGAACTAATTTTCGTGGTAATTTAAATACTTTTACTAGCACTTAGTCAAACCAATATAAGTTTTGCAACTTTTTATAAATCTATACTAACCCCAAATTTTAAATTGGCACCATGCAATTTTTTTGAGCCCTTTAAGAGAGGATTTTTTTCTGGATGATCATGCCTGTGTGAATAATGTGAACTATTACAATAGTATACTAAATATTTTGTATAGGGGCCTCACATAGTAATAATATAGTAGGAAATTATTAAAATATTTTTCATTAAAAAAAAATGAGTAAAAGACTAGATAAATTACATACTTGAAGGTTAAATAAATACTTATACATAACTGCATACTCATCCATGAAATGCGTAATTTGATAGCAAATATCCTTCATATTAACAAACTTAATTACAGTAAAGATTGAATTATGTATAAGTAAAATTGCACATTTTTCCAGCTACTTTGATTAGTATCTTCATAAACAGTACAAATTTAAATATCAAACAATAATAATGATTCCCTTATATTGAATTCGCTTATTTTTTTCTCATGATATCGTGTTATGAGTCCGATAAGTGTTAAGCATGAAACAATATTATTTAACCATCAATTTAGTCAATATCCCATTTTTAAAACGGACGTCACAGTTTTTGATCTATTATTAGAGGGTCAATTGCTAGATTGATTTTATCCTATTCTCTAAATTACTGTCAAGCACGATTTTTTAAACAAATCGTTAATATTTTTAAAGTAATAAATTCAAGTTCATAAATGGTACATACATTGGCACCAGTATATGGAATAAATGCAAAGTGGATGTATTTTTACCTTAAGTAGAGCGTAGTATTTTGCAATTTAAGATCTGAATTTTAAAAATAAATTTTTATTTATTTCTTTTCTCCATCGAAAACATATAATAACATTGGTTTCTCAAGAATTAGAAAGCTTTTTAAGTAGTTTTTGCAGTATTTTATCTTAAGCAATAGGTTTAGAAGTTTTTAGATTCAATATAATCCGCTAAGGCTTGCCAAATACTATACCGGGTGTCCAGGATAACATGAAGTACACGGATATATTAGAGAAATAGATGCCGGCATAATTGGACGACAGCATGCAAGATCGTATGACCATAACATTTCCACTAGTTCGTGATTGCTTTGAAAGACTCCTGCGATGAACAAAACACCGATAAAAGCTTAAAGTTCCAAGAGAGTTGTAGGAATAATTTTTTTCTGATTAGACAGGTTTTCATTATTCCAAGTATCATAAAAGCTTTCAGCTTTGCGATTGGTTTCTGTTAATATGATATCCATTATATCGTTTGATAAAAATAACTCAAACCACTCTTTTATTGTGGAAACACTTGAACTATAATTAGTTAGACCAGGACGAACCCTTATTACGTTATTAGGACGTCTTTTGAATGTACGGAAAGGCACTTTTGCTCACTTAGTACCCTCTTTACTTGTATACTGAGGTACATTATCGTCGTTATCATCCAATGAAGGAACTTCAAAGGAATCCTCATCACTAGTCTGGGCAAACAGCGGTAACAGTCAGTGTAGTAGATATATGGTGCGGAGTCGGCGATTATTTATTTCACGCGTTCACAGCGTCAGTACTAAATCGATGCTGTATGCGAGTAGTTCTGTGTATATGTAGGCTGTCGTAACTTATTTCGTAATTGTACGCTTATGTTTGCTTTAAAAATGTCGCAATTAGGTACGTCGCGAAAACGACCAATGGCAGACACAGTTAAAAACTTTATAGTGGACATGCCGGACTTAATTTTTGATGGCGCTAAAATTCAATGTCTAGTTTGTGAAATCCTTTTAATGTGTTGGTCCAGAAGCCATTGTCAACGTCACGTCGAAAGCAAACAGCATTCTTCTGCAAAAAGTGGCATACGAGACCAAGAAAAATTTACATTTGATTTATGTGTTATTCTTATTTTATGTAATCCATCGTTTCGTTTACTAGACAAAGAATAATTTGTCTCTTTTTGGAATAAATATGCGGACTGTAAATTACCTAGTCGGACATCGATACGAAATGTACTGCCATTTGCTCGTGAACATATAGAAAAAAGAATGAAAACGGAATTGAAAGATAAAAAACTGTGGTTGCGTGTGGACGAAACAACAAATCGTCAAAAACATGCTGTGGTTAATGTACATGCTAACGGTCGTTTTTGGCATTAAAAAACATTTATGCCGCACGTCGTACTCACTTGACTGAAACAACTGTGCAAACACATCTAATGATTCAAATATTTAACAGATGTTACCCAGTTTATGATTTCACGGAAGACTTTTAAAACGGTAAGTGTTTCAGCACGTTTTATAATTTATTTCTTACCTTCTATTTTATGTGTAAATTTTTATGCGCTCGCCACGCCTCTGGCTGTTACCGCATATTTGCCCAGGTTACTCATCACCTTCGAGTTCGTCAGATTCACTTTCGTGATGCGATTCTCTATCACTCTCATCGTCACTATTTTCTTTGTTTGCCACTTTTCGGTTAAATTCCGGATCATCATTGGCCTTAGAAATCTTAGTTCTTCATCGGTACAAAATCGAGAATCGTGAAATTCACGTGAACAAGCCATCTCTTATCAATAAAAAATTCCAAATACCGCTTCCACAAACAAACTACACTCAACAAGAGCTGGGAAGAAACTAAAGTGTAAACCGAATCTTCAAAACAAATAATTTTTACACGTGTTTTGCGGGATTCGATTGAGATAGTTACCGGCAAAGGCTTCCGCGTGTCATAAATTTAATTGCTCCAACAAAGGAAGCCGCACCGACGAAAGCAAAATTTGCGGAATTTATTAGAAGGCTTACACCACCATTCCAAACAAAAAAGACATAAAATTTTCACATAATTTTCCCGAAAAAGCACTTGAAAAATTATAAATTCTGAAATATTATGGCAAACGTTAACGACGGTGCGGGGTGCATTTGCACCCCATGGCCACTTTTTGAAAAAAGAGAGAAAACTCAATGAGTTTTAAATACCGTAATAGGCGGAATGCGTTTGAAATTGAATTTACTGCGACTAAAAAAATTGACAAAAATCTAAAAAAATATATTAAAAAAGAAATGTACGAAAAAGAAGGTCTGGGATGCAGCTGCACCCCGCACCGTCTTACGAGGGTTAATAAATGTATAGATTGCTGCCGGCCCACTACGGTCAAATCGTAATTTTGCTATTTTGCATAGTTTTTCATTATTGATCATAGGGATATTATACATGGTTGAAAAGCATTTTTATGACCATTTCAAAAATTTAAAAATTCGATATGACGCCCAAAAGAAAAACAAAAGTTGGGTACAAGCGCTAAGAATCCAGTGAGCCTAGAATTTTTCTAAGACAATTTTTGAATTCCTCATTACTAACTACCTCTATGCTGAAAATTTGGTGACTGTATTTTTTATAATAAAGAAAATATTAAAGTTTTTAGAAAACGCACACTTTTGATTTTCACCCTGTATCTCAGTAACAGAATGGATTTAAAAAAATGTAATCCCAGATTGTACTTAGTGTGCAGCTTTTTCTCCATTTAACCGACCTTGTATTTCTAACGGTTTCCAATGTACCCATGTACTTCATGTTATCCTGGACACCCGGTATTTTGTTAGTAAATACTTTTTACTATATTCTTTTTAGTTTATTACCAAAATAGGATTCATATTCGTCAAGCTATTTCGTTTAGAATTCCACTAGATATCTAAACAGTAAACCTGACTGACCTATTGAGACCATAGCACCCTATTCCGCGCAGAGGTCACAATTTTGTTTCCGCTCACGTATCCTAACTTGAAAAATCTAAATTCTTGGACTTCCTGCCAAAGCACGTTCGCCACTAGAACCATGCTAGACTTCTAGGTATTCAGATCTCCGGTGTTGATTTGGATTGTCGTAAGTGGAAACGTGAAATTATTAAGTAAGAGCAGACCTACATACATACATAATTCTAATACTTAGAAAATATAAATTGTCATATGTACAATTGTGTCTAGCAGTTGTAAATTGTACTGCCCATAAATGGTTGTATAGACATGGTGTGCCATGGACATATAGATATGCATATTGTATGTATGTGGTATTGTGAATTATTATAGGTAGAGCAACGCAACTGCGCTGAAAGCCAGTGGCGGACGCATAAAAGTTTACTCAAAATAAATTAAATGTGATACGTGCTCAAACACTTACCGTTTTAAGAGTCCTCCGTGAAATCACAAAGTGGATAATGTCTATTTAATATTTGTAACATTAGATATGTTTCCAAAGTTGTTTCGGCAAAGTGAGTGCGGCGTGAAGAAAAAGTGTTTTTGTATGCCGAAAACGAATGTTCTACATCTAGTGACGTTATATTTGCGTAAGTAAAATAATCTTTCAAATTACTTAACGGTTCTGTTGACGCACCTTCACAAATTTGTCTTAATGTGCCAAAATCAGAGTCTTTATCTAAAACACTTTCAAACCTTTCTAAAACACAAACATTTCTTGCGTCTTCTATCGCGCATAGCTGTGCGTGAACATGTTGCACTATTTGCAAAGATTCCACTAACGACACCGAAGAATTTTGTAGTTTTTCTATCGCATCCGCTAGTACCACGTAATTGTTCTGAATAATTTCCAAATCTGTTTTAACTTGACTATCCTGAAATTTCAAGCAGCTTACCTTGACAGCCGCAGCTTCCTTCGGGTCGAATTCTAAAATCACGTTCTTTATATTCTCAAAATATTTAAGATAATAAAATGCAGCCTCCAACCATGTTCCCCAACGAGTAAGAATAGGTTGTGGTGGTTCAGGAATACCGGGGCATAGTCTATGAAATTCCCGAATACGTTTTGGGGATTTTACAAACACAGCTTTTGTATGTGCTATTAGAGCGTCTACCTCGGGATAACATTTTCTGATACTATCTGTTACGAGATTGAGAGTATGAATTTTACATGTAATATGCAACAAGTTAGCACAATGTTTTTTAAGAGATCGACCTACAGCAAGAATGATTGCGGCACCATCACTCATAAACATCAACAGTTGATTTGTTGAAAGTTCAAACTTTCAACATTGAAATTACTTCGGCAGTGCATTGTTGTATTCGTCTGGAAGCTAGTAAAATTGAGGGTGACAGTCGATGTGGTTCCATTGTGCGTACCATTACATTAACCACAGAATGTTTTTTACGATCTGTTGTTTCGTCCACACATAACCACAGTTTTTTATCTTGCAACTCCGATTTAATTCTTTTCTCGACATGCTCACGAGCAGACGACACAATTCTCTGTAATGTTCTCTCACTTGGTAACTTAAAATCCGAATATTCATTCCAAAACGAGACGTATGCTTTCTTCCTTAGTAAATGAAATGGTAAATTACATGCAATAAACACATAAATTAAATTTAAATTTGTCATAATCTCGTGCGGAATTTTTTTTTGAAACATGCCCTGAACTATTTACGTGCCGTAGACAATCACTTTTCGATAATACGGCTTCCTATTTACACATTTAATGTTACCGCCAGGGAGTGGCGACTATTGAAATTGAAAGAAGCTTTTGGGTCCTATCCTGGACATACCGCGAACTAACCCGTACCTTCCGTAACTAAAGTTTCGCAGTTTGTACAGACTATCCCTAGACGACGCACTCTTTGCAAATTTGGATAGCAAGTCATGAAAACTTATAGCAAAAGACGCATTGTACAATTCTCGCCATATTTGAAATAATTCTATTAATAAAATTATTAAATTTCTAGTGACTTTAATTGAATAACTTATATACACGTTGGTCCACATTTCACCGGATTGCGAGAGATATTGTACGTAGCGCGACCTGGCATACTTGCATTTATCCCCGCCGGCCAGCCTCGCCGCGCGTAACTGCTGTAGCCTATCTGGCGCACTCTTTGTCTTGTGCGCTCGTAAGGTTCTAACAAGAGATCGTGGATTTTGAATACATTATGTTAGCTTATACAACCTCATTAAATGGTATTTTGCGAATTGCTGTAAATGCCAACACATAAACGAACAGCCTCAAATCCCTCTAACGCATCCCGAGCGGAAGGAGAGAGAAGTGAGGGTTTGTTCGTTAGTTGAAATGGGTGAACCATGCTTTAGCCAGCAAATTTCAGACGAAATCGGTATTAGTAGAAGTACTGTGAGACGTATTTTGAAACGCAACAAATACAAAAGTTACAAAGTTCAATATTGCCTGGAGATTTCCCCCCTTAATAAAGTAACATTGTTAGAATTTCAATTTATCTTGTATAATTATCGAATTTATTTTTCTTTAGTTTAATTTTATAAGAATCGTTGTTTATTTTCCTACTTAGAAGTACTTTTTCGTTCTCTTACATCGTATAGCAGCAACTAAATGAATATAAGAAACTGTACTTTCTAACATAATCTGAGAATAGAGAAAAATTACGCAGTAATTCTGTATTAGTACATTTTGTCAGAAGGAGTTGAATTATAATATTACGTGATTGAGCAAACAAGCCTGCGTACCGCTCCTCGCTTTATGATATTGCGATTAGATGCGATCTATCTCAGTGAGGCTCGAATGCTCTGTTGCCATTCACAAAGGCAATATCCCGTTCGTATCTGGACCAATGTGTACATATATCTTTAACAGAATATGACAACTTCACAGAATCAATATTAATGACAATAATTATCACCAGAAAGCCAATTATACACAATTCCAATTTGTAGCTTCTTAAAACGTATGCGTGTGATGAGTGATAGGATTGACGTGCTGTTTCTTCAATGCAACGTGTGGATCTCTATGGTTTTTCATTCTCCAGGAACCTCTTGTTAAGTGACTTGCGACGGCTAAAGAAAATTTTGACCTGGAACTTACACGACACGAATTGATATGCTTCTTCAAGACATCCCCCAAGATAAGATAATGTGAGCATCGCATCTTGTATTAGTCTTAAAACAGACGTGCAAGATGCCTGTGAGGCACAAAACCTTCAGAACTGTAATGTTGGCTGCAAACTCGAATATGTCCAAACAATACCACAGTATAGGGAGAACGTACTGACACTTGGCCTAATTATGGAATTTGTATTGCAATATTTTTGTTTTAAGATGGAAAATGTACTTTTTCTATCCAAAATCATTGCGTTGAAGGGGGGCCTTATTAGATAGTGTGTCATATCAGAATTTGGAAAAATTTGAAGAAATTTAGATTAAAATTCGAAATAAAATGAAATATTGGAATGCACGTCTACGCCTACGTCCATGGCCAGAGTTGCTATTCTACTAAGGTATTCTGTGATTGTACCAATTTAGATATTTACTATAAGTTATAGATCTATATATATATATATATATATATCTGTAATTTCCTTGGAATTTCCGACGCAATTAAACATTTGAAAAATTCCCATCCCGGTAAGGAATCGAACCTGAAACCTCCCGCTTGCCGGACAGGTGTGCTAACCACTACACCACGAGGACCTTATGTCAGGAACTTTAATTTTTTAATACCTAAAGATCATCTCAACCTCGGTGTGCAGTACACGTCTTATGGGAATTCGATAGACGATTGCCAAATCGCCCAATCATGTTACATTACTATTTCCGGTTCATTATTTGACATTTAACGCGATCAAAATTTAACCTATATAGGGGTCTATGATTGCTAAAGTTTATATAGAATCAATTTAAAAGTGAACACCAAAAAGATAATAGGTAAGAACTTGTGATAATTAAAACAAAAATATGTTAATATTTTGTGAATACATTACTCCATCAAAACTTGTGGAAAATATCGAAGTAAACATAGAGATACCGATTTAATATTGAGGTTATGTCAAATATTTAATAACTGATATCGCGATATCGCAACATCGCAACCGGAAATAAAGGTAGCGTTATTGAGAAACTTCTAGGGATAGAAAGAGATACACTGTTGCTATTAAATCCCATACTGCATAAGCAGGTTGAGATGCTCTATAGTTATTTTATTTGCAAATGTACCATGATACTTCGAGAGACAATTTTAATTCGTACACTAATTAATTAATATATTTTGGCTTCCGTCCCACATAAGGGTATTTGATACTAAAAGTTGGTCAAATCTCCGATTTCTTAAATACACAACCGAACGGTTTGAATGATTTTGGGGAATAATACGATTGGCGCATCAACCGGTAGTCATTTTGACACGCCATTTTACGCAGTTGATCTACAGCGTTAGTCAAAATTTAATCATTTACTTGCATGTTGCAGTTCTAGGCGCTTTGAAAAATATATAATTTCAATCAACGTTTAAGTGAGTGATGCTGTGACTTTGAAAAAAGTTTAAATATGGATCTTGATAGTAAAGGTACGTATTCTAGTATTAACTTGATGTAATAACTTTGAAGAAAATTGTAAATGTAGTCTCAATATAGCCTATCTTAAGACGTTAGATCAAAAGAAAAAAGTAGCGGAAGTTGGGCGCTTTTCAAAGATCTGGTGCTATTTGTGTGGAGCGACTTCAAAAGATTCAAAAATGTGAACCCAGGATCACTACAATTGGGAATGTCCGTTCTGCATGCAATAATACAGCTGTTTGAGTCCATCCTTCACTTATAATACAAGACTAGAATGTGGCAAATAAAGTCTGAAGAAGATAAAATTGTAGCAGAGACAAAAAAGAAAATTCAAGAAAAATTTAGAGAGGAAACGAGTCTCTTGGTAGATATCCCAAAAGCAGGATTCGGAAATATCAATGATTGTAATGCAGCTAGGCGGTTTTTTCAAAACCCCGATCGTTTATAGGGGGACTAGATTATTGTATCAATAAATAAAAATACCAGAGAAATGATATTTAGAAGAGTAAAGTACGTATATATAAATATTTCAGTTATCAACTTACATTTAGTGAGTTCACAGTTTAGAGAATGCATCGATATTTTTTAAAATATTTCGTCATAACCGTATAGAAGCTAAGTTGTGGAGTATCGTTAAGTGTTTTGTGTTGATATATCGTTATTGCAAAGGTAAAATTGTTATTCTATCTCTCTCTTAATAACTAATTATTTGGAATTTGAAAAAAATTGAAATATTTGGGGGTTTTTTGTAGAAAATGCTCGGAAAAGATTGAACAAGTGAACAAAAAGCCGCTATGCAAGCTCTGCTACAATCAAACAAACATTCACAACGAGAAATTGCAAAATTACAGAGAGTATCTCCTTCTGTATCGCGTTTACCTAGAAACTTAAACGAAGGTGCTAGCACATCGATACAAAGACGGGCAAAGTGCGATCGGAAAAGAAAAACTTCTAAGAGCTCTGACCGTGAAATTGTTCATCAGGCTTTGAGCAGTAGATTTGCTACAATTAAAATGATTCAAAAAAATTTACAAGAGAGAGGAATAGAGTTTTCGAGCAGAACTGTCAGGCGCCGATTGCGCGAAAATTGCCTAATAGGCCGGAGACCTGTAAAAAAGCCGCGTTTAACAGAAAAAATTAAATCTGCTCGTCTCAATTTTGCAAGAAAATATCGACATTTCACAGACGGGAATTGGAAGAAGGTGAATAACTTAACAACATGATTTTTACTGAATTAATGTTTGCATTATTTAATAGGTTTCCTTTAGTGACGAGTGCTTGCTCTGCGTGTTAGTGCAGCGTGCACAATTTGTTCGTAGACGACCTGGCGAACGTCTCACAGAGTCCACGGTTCTTCGAACTGTAAAACACCCTCCGCAGGTAATGATTTGGGGTGTGATTAGTGGAGTCGGACCCGGCCCTTTGTATTTTGTAGAAGGTACAATGCGTCAAGAGCAGTACATAAATGTGTTAAAAAACACGTTATTACCGTATTTTAAGCCAGGACGTCGCATACCGACAGGGCGTCTATTTATGCAAGATAATGCTCCTTGCCATGTGGCAAAAAAGGTTAAGAAATTCTTTGAAAACAATCACATACCTCTTTTACGTTGGCCCGGAAATTCACCGGACCTCAATCCCATTGAGGGCGTATGGAATCGACTAAAAAGTAAGGTATATGAAAGAGAAAACCCTACAAAGGAAATATTAATGAAGAATATAAACTAAATATTAATTACTTATTTAATATTTACATATGTTACATATTTTTACAATATATTTTATAAATAAAAAATATAATACATCTATAGTTTATATTTTATTATGAAGAAACTACAAAATATTGAGTGTTTCAAGTAATTTGGCCATGGACTGTAGTTCAAAAGTGGTTGTATTATTATTTGCAGCTTTCTGGGCTCGTAGCAAATTGAAATAATACTAGACCTGCAAACAATTCTTCTGCACAATACTAATAGTTGTTTTTACGCCTTGTAATAGCGTTTCTACAAATATGGATTTTCAATATCTCATGCACTGTAATTTTATAAATCACATGATAAAAGACAAGAATAATCTTCTACAAACAAAAAGTATAGATTCAATCTTCAGTTGTTTATTTCAAAGAAGGAATATGTACGTACATACGTAAGTGTCTCAGTCAATACATTAATTCTATTTTAAAATTCCTTCGTATTTTCCAACTTATTGTAAAATACCATATTAAGTAAATCCATGTACTTTTTCCACTAAACGACGCTGTACTTTAGAGCTTGTTTACTACGTATCAGCGTAATTACCAGAGAAAACATTAAAATTTAGATAGATATTTTCCCAGACGAGATATTGACATTTTCTCCATTAATTTTAATTCAGATAGTGGGTAGTAGTTGTTGCCGATAGTCTTGTTTGCTGACGATAAAATATCTCATGGGAATAAATCAAAACTGTTTACACATGCTACAAGATGAAGTGAAAATAATGAATTAAGAATTTACTCTCCAGATTATTCCAAGTACATACTAGAGATTTAAAATAAATATCAACAAAGGTGTGGTCCTTCTCTGGGGCATGAAGCGCTACAGTAATGTATCGATTGTGCGACTAGAGTGCATTCAAAAAAATGTAGGATCGAATTTTTTCGGGCCATAAAAACAGTGCCAAAAGAGTCCATGTTTCACAAGCGATGTTATGTAGCTTGAGACGCGGCCTAACTTCGAAAATTAATTATGTCACTGCACATATTTATCCTAAACCAAAGAGTCAAACTAAAAATTTGCTTTAAATGAGGAAGAAGTGCTTATGAAGCAGTTGCAATGATAACAAATGCTTATGAAAACGCTTGTCTAAGTCAGCATCAACATGGGAAGCATCCACGCCTTCTAAAATACCTTTTGTTGAAAAAAATAAGTCATCTTAGGTTCGTTCTATAGACATTTTATAGTTTCTCAATGTTCCGTCAAAAATCTAACCTTAATCGACTTTTATTGCTCCAAAATTTGAAAACTGCACCGAGGAGAAACCGTTTTGATGACAACAAATTCATCCAAAGGAAGGTAGCGAGGATTTTTAGGAAATACATCACAGGCGTCTTAGCAACTCTAGCAACAAGGACTATGCAGAACAAATAAACAACAATTTTAATTTGATTGGTTTATCGTGCAAGCAAAAAAAAATAATCCCAGAAAAATTTGAATGCACTGTGTATAGCTTGGATAATCCTTTAACCGTTAATATTGAAAACCATTTCCCTAATCTGCACGAGGACTTCGAGACAATTTTAGTATTATTATAAAGGGTGTTAAATTAGGAGTGACCCAATTTGAATTATTGATTACACATATGTGGAAACAATTTTAAAATTTTTATTTATGTACAATCGATGAATAAATGTTCAAATTTTATTTTCTTAATAGTAATACTTAAGTATCATATCCATCAGAAGCCCTCCGTTGCGATCAATGTATATTTGAGCAATGAGATTTCACGCCGTCACATTTCAGCTGGAATCTCTGCCGTAACTTGCCTGATGTAATATAGCCCCACAGAAAATAATCGGGAGCCGACAAATTACAAGATTGTGCCGGCCAAGATTGATCTTCACGGCGACTTCCATTGGTAAATTAGACACAAAGACCTTGCACCGTCTTAATGATACAAAATAATGTTTAATGGTAACTGAAGTTGATGCATAGCGTCCGTTAAAAATGTCTGTAACATTTCCACGTACCTTTCACTAGTAATAGAAACTGCGTTTCCTCTTTTATCTTAAAAAAAATATGGGCCCACGATTCCAGCTGAGCAAATACCGCACCAGACCTCTTGAGAATATTGTGGTTTCTCGAATATACTGCGTGGATTTTCAGCAGACCAATATCGCAAATTCTGCTGATTCCTTTCGCCATATAGTTGGAAAAGGAATTAGTCGCTCATAACCATGTTGTTAAGTCCTGGCCTCCTTCCAAAATCCAACGACAAAACTGTAAACGTGTGTTATGGTCATTTAGAAGGAGCTTTTGAGCTTTTTACCCCTTTTAAGAATGATAGTGCAAGCCTTTTTTGCTCAGACACGGACTCATGAGAAATTCCTTCCTGTTGCAATACTTGGTGTAAGAATCCACACTTCAACTCTCTTCCGTTCTTGCTCGTTTTGTCCTCTCATGTGGCTTAAAATCCCATACTGATCCCCTCTGGCAATACTTTGTGACCCAATTTTCTAAATGCTTTGCCAGCACAAAATTCATGTCGAAATCATCGTTGCGTGTTAATTACCGCAGCTCTTTTAATAGGGTGCTCTACACAAAATATTCTATGAACAACCGACCAACGCTCCATATTTATCAAAATTATGAGATATGACATAGCACTTGACAGTTAGAATCATTGTAACTTGATATTTTAGATTTTTGCAAATAAAGATTAAAACTGGGCTAGTCGTAATTTGACATCCTTTAGTTATATCTAATCTATTTAATCTATTCAATTAGCTCAATCGGTACCTAGAAATTATATGTTGCATTCTTCACTATCGAGTTTTGCTGTACCACTTAATAGCATTACAATGATGTCAAGAACGTTATGCATTGCACACCAGTACGTTATGGGACATAGGCCTATTCATCTTCATTCCCAATTGCAATTATATTTCTATTGAATTATCGTCTTACTCCAACCATAACAAATTGTAAACTGCAGCATTAGTCGCATTGGATATAGTTGGATGGAGAATCGCCACAATTTATTCATGACAAGATTTACTACAAATGCCTACGTAATATTCAAACAACAGCCTCATTATAATTGGAAATAGGTGAATGTAAAAATGAGATATCTTAATGTAATTCTGGTTGCTTTCAAATGTTTGCTGAAGCAATAGAATGCGTATTTCATATTTAGTCGCATTATGATGCAAAATTCAGAGGTATGTGTATACATAGATTGAGGCAAGCCCAAGTAATACATATGTATTGTAGTGGGATTTTCCACGTGAAGAGCGTACGTTTAAATGTTATTACATTCATTTTAATCAATTTAATATCAAAATTCGTTAAAATTAGATTTTAATAGAACACGTTGTCCTTGTCTAGTAAATTAAACGGTATATTACATGCGATAAACGTAACGCATAAATTAAATATAAATTTTTCATTGTCTCGTGCGCAATTTCTTTTTGAGACATGCTTTTCACTATTTACGTGTCGTAGACAATGTTGTCTGGACCAACACATTAACGGGATTTTACAGATTACACATTTAATTTTAGCACCTTCATATATTAAGTCTGGAATTTCTGCAATAAATTTTCGAAGTTTGTCCGACCGCGGTCGTTTTGCTGACGAAATCATAATTTTTCTAGGACAGATAAACAATTGCGCAAATGACCGGCAGCGAAAATGTCCGTACTGCTCCGCAAACGAAGTAATACTACCGTTCCTCTCGGTCCGAACTGATTTTACGCCGATGCGCGGTACCGCTCGTGGCCAGCGTTACTTATAATGAATATTCGTATATCTCATCCTATCCTAAATTATCGTTATCTCAAGAACTAGAGCCAATCCAGCAAAACTGCTGTCGTGTTCATATTTAGTAGGCTTAAAATAACCTAATTTTGTTTAAAAACGCCCGGCAACATATATTTTATTTTTTTTTTTTGTTGAGTTGTGTAATTTACCTAAAGAGGATATGTTCACCTTTCACCTTCAACCCTCTAAGGCCCATTAACTACAATTCTAAAATTTTAAATTTCAAGATACCCCTTGCGGTACCACCTTTTAAAGCATTTTTATACTGAAATTTACGTTTTTTTTTTAATTTGATAAGTAACAAAGATATCCAACAAAATGTGATTATTTCAGCATATCAGGCTAAGGTTGGCATTCCATTGCATTGAGTATTTTTCTTTTGTTTTCCAAGTTGTCATTATCGCAAAGGAGATAACTGTAATCGCATTTCCACATTTAATTTTCGTAAATCCGGGGTCAGAAACATATATTAAACTCGTTACAATATGTAGCAATTTATTGTATAAGCAATCATTATTCACAAGCTTTCAAAAGATAATACAAAAAAACAAAAAAATCTATCTTTTTAATACTAAAAATTGTATTTTTGTAGTACTATAGGAGAATAGCTCACGAGAAATTTAATAAAAAGAAATATTTTAGAGGAAATTGATGTCTGGGGTACAATTCTACCCCGCCCGAAGGTTAAATTCATCCCTGTTATCAAACAAATTCCTTTTCTTTTGTTGAATTCGACATAAGAATGCTTTAAAATCAAGTATTCGTAGAGTATCTTATAAAAGTAGATACAACAATAAATTTCAAGAAAATATATATGCACCTAACAAACAAAGTAATGCGAGGGTAGCGTCTTAAGTTTTTAGAAACGATCATTGAGTGACGCTATCGAGATTTGACATTACTATTTTCGTAAAATTTGACATTTGTTACTGTTGAAGCAGTGACAGCACATAAATTGGCGGAGTAGTTTCTTTACAGAGAGCGTTTAGAATTTTCTCAAAAGATGGAAATTTCTTGTAAAGGTTTTTGTTAGATGATGTTTTACGATTTTAGTAAACGCCTAACACAATAATAATGCCTTGAATCGCTTTGTTCAACCTTTGGTAATGAAGCACCATCAGAAGGACTGCTTACAGAATTTTGTCGTGGTCGTGCTTCTGTCAATGATGAATTTCGTGAAGGTCAACCAAAATCGGTTGTTCTAAAAGAAATCGATGCTATGCGCAACATGATTGAAACGGATCGGCGTGTGACTTACCGTGAGATAGGAGCATCCTTAGTTATACCGTTACGGAATTTGAATTATTTTGGATCAATATTCGAATTCTGATATTTTGATTATTTATATTATTAATCTTTTATTCTTAAAAAAAAAGATCCGTTAATGTTATGTTATAGGGAATAATCAAAATTCCGACTTATTTTAAGTTATTTACATTTTAAAAACATTATTTGTAAGAATGACACAAACGCATACATGAAACACACTGTATTTAGAAAACAATCATTAAAATCCCTTACGTCATGTGCAACACCGAAATCGATCATCAACACATCAACATTTAAAATATCAAGTTGTTAGATTGGCAGCGCCAGGACAACCGATAAAGAAGAAGTTAGATACGAAAAAATTCTGACAGTAAACAAACACTTTTTCGACTGATAAATCTAGAAATTGTATTTTTAAACTGAATGTTGAAATTATGGACTCTAAAATATTGAAAAACCGTTAAAGTGAAACAGAAACAATTACAAGTAATAATTAAGAGAATTTAATCAAACAAAAACAATTTGAGGAAATAATCAAGAAAACTTAATCAAGAAGAAGATCAGAAAAGTTATACAAGGGGATATTGGATATTGATACTGCTGAAAAACAGAAACTACGAACTATCAGAAAAGGAACACACACACATAATAATACACCCACATTAACTGTAAGTAATTTTAAAAAAGTTTAATCTTTGTAAGCGAAAAACTTATGATAAACAGAACACAGATTATCTCCCTATTCAATATTTTTAATCGTTATTTGAAACATCTCCATATGTATATATACCGTGTGGAAATCAACGATTCGGCATTTGCTTTGTAGTTAATCCGTCGCATTCGAAAGAACAAAAAAAAAACGTTGGCATTAATAAACCACGATTCCTAGTTTCAATGAACAAGCATTCTATTCATTCGAAATAACCAACTTTATAAACACAAAAATTAGCAATACAATTTAATAAAAACCCTAATTCAATGAATCATTAGTCTGAGTAATCCTTGTTTTTTATATTCTTTCACATTTAGATAAGAAAAGTGCTGCGTGTTACAGTCTCGCAGTGCAGCATTCAACTATAGCGTTCGGGTCGTTTCCGACCGGCCGGTATGTACAAATACGATTCCAGGCCAAAAGATGCCTAAACTGATTCATACTTACAATAAACATTTCCAGTCCAATATTGCTTATGTAAATAGACGCTGATTCTTTGAGAAAATAAATACGACAACATGCATCTGTTTTGATTTTAACCTTAAAAAAATTGGATCTAATGTGGTAATCAGTATTGTTGATTACTGGATGATCTTTATACATGTCAGTGGCTTAGCGATAATAATACGTATCATTAAACTTGGGGAAACCAGGATTTTTTGCGGATTTTTGGTGGTTATTCTGGGTGGCAATATTGTACTAGAACATGTGACGCTTGGACCAATAGTAAAAATAATATATCTTTATTTTGACCTATAGAAAATCACATCAAAAGAAAACGATGAGCTACAGTACCAAATAGTCTCCCATAGAATAATGCTGTTAAATACTGTTTTAACTGTATGTTTATATTAGTTAACGACTTGGAGTAGGAAATTTATTATATGTATAACATCCTAAAAAATAAATGCTTTTTCTGAAATAAAGCAGTTCTTTGACACACAGGTAAAAGATAATTACTGTTTCTAGTAAGATGAGTATGAGAAGTATTAGCATAAAATTCAGATATGTGTTTGAAAACGAAATATAGAATTTCTAGAATATAGGCTCCATAAAAAGTTAAAATTGCGTGTGATCTGTAAGTATCCCTACATGACTCCAATCAAGAAAGACTAAAAATAATTCTTATAAGCCGTTTCTGTAATAGAAAAATACGTCAGAGCCGGAACCTCAATAAATTATACCATAAGTCATCTTAGAGTAGAAATTAGAAAAGTAAAATGTTCTTAAAACATTCAAGATGTTTTCAAGTTGCGCAGAGCAGAACAAAGTTTAGACAATTCATTAGAGAGGCTGTTAATGTGATCAGTCCATTTTAAGTCTTCGTCAACAGAAATACCTAAAAGCTTGCATGAAGATGTAAGTTCAATAATGCTACCACTTAAAATGAAGTTACTTTTAGAATAGGATACATTTCGTCTTGCTACTGTCAATTAACAAGTTGTTAAATGGTAACCATTGATAAAGTTGGGAGTATGCTGTATTAGAAATATGAAAGAGATCCCTCAGGTTACTCGAAATCAACATAATGTCATCGGCGTAAAGAGTCAGGTTATCACGAAAATTCAAAAAACAAGGCAGATCATTAATGAAAATTGAAAACAGTGTGGGGTCCAAAACAGTTCCTTGGGGAACACCTTTGTTGATGATGCATACCGTAGAAATAAATTTTTTAAAGATTTTGTAAATAGCTTAAGTACAAAGCTGTATTGATGGAACGATTTAGGAGAAAACCATGTTGATTTCTAGAAAATAATTCAAATTTACTGAAAAGTTGTAGAAATTTACTATTCATTATGGATTCATAAATTTTAGAGTACGTAGGCAAAATACTGATAAGACGATAATAATCCAAGTTATTTTGATCACCATTTTTATGCAAACATTTAACATTAACTGGTTTTAAAGCGGTGGGAAATGTACTTTTACTAAAAGAAAAGTTAGATAGAAATGTTTTATTTTAATGTCATAGTAATACCACGTATCAATCAGCATATTCTTTTTTTGCAATACACGTATCAAATAGGAGTATAATATTAATAAAATATTTTTTTTCACAGCAACTGTCTTAATAACTTAGTATGTATGATTCTTGTTATTTCCTGAAAACCTAGAAAATTGTTAATACGTGTTATTGTCACTAAGTCATCGATGTATTTTCTGATGTCTGTTATGCACTAGTGTTCGGTTATAACGAACTTAAAAGCACCAACAAAAATGGTTCGCTAGAAGCAATGCTCATTTTCAATTCAAGACTGAATTACTAACACATTCTATTTTAACAAAAAATGTTATTTCATAATAATACTAAAATAAATATTTCGTCATATTTAATTTAATTACTTTTACGCTCGTATTCATCATTCTCACTTTAACAGTTTTTTTTTTGCTGGACGTACCTAATCTCTTTAAATTAACTGAAATTCACCAACGTACAATATAGTCAGGTTAACAAACCCACTAGTTAAATGAATTCCTTGTTTTATTGGTATCACCGACAGCAAATTTTTAAAATTTCATATAAATTATTCGCTATTACCTATCATCACTAACTTTGTATATGGCAATTGTGACAGTACCCTATATAACTTTAAAAGTTTGTCATTGATTTATGTGCTAATTTTGCTGTTTTAGTCATTATTTTTGATACGGTTTGTTGTAATATACCAAACAAGTCTCTAAGCTTCATTTGAAAAGATGCAGTAGTAAAATATCTAATGCACAGCGCCCTAAATGTCTGTTGCGATTTGTACAGACATCTTTGTGTGCGGACCAATTATTATTATTATTATCATTATTATTATTATTGAATGACACATATTTTTAAAAATAATTTAGTTCGATTGAAAAAATATCTTACAATCGTAGTAAGAATTATGTAATTTTCAAATATAAAACATGGTATCTCTTTCATTGTCTGCGTTTACGATGTTAATAGAGTAATACGCAGCCACCCTTCATTAAAAGCAAGTGAAAAGATTTTTACTTAAGATGTTTCACCGATCGCAACATTAGTCTGTCAAAACGTAATTCTCATTACCGCACAAGCTTTTACCTTACTCCGAATTGAACGCGCCCGTACCGCATATCGTAAACCTTTCGCGCTTCTTTTTCTTTTACCTGTTGAGTGAGCGCATTCTGAAATTTCTTGGCGGCAGCCCTGGCATCCGTCGCCGTGGGAATTCCTTCAGCTTTCGACGAGTTGAGCGACAGCAGTAGTACGCACAGCACCACAGCACACAACAACATCTCAACGACTTTTCCTTTCGCCTTCCGATCTTTTTAGAATCGTCCCGAACGCGGAAAGTGTAACCGGCGGACGACGGTCGGCCTTCTTGCTTCGCAACGCACTCAAACTTGAATTCGATAAAACAAAACGGCGACGATAAGAACAAGAGAGCAACGCGTCAAAGGTTGCGGTAGGATTATTTCGTACAGCACCGTTCGGTAAGGCGCGCTACTGTTCTATATTCGGCGGGAGTGTTGTACTTCTTCTTGCACCGTGTGTGTATCTTCCTCTTATTCTTATGAGATGATGACTGCTACTACACCATTGCCGCCGGCGGATTGTTCATATATTTCAAGTGAAGAGCGAAGCACACGTTGTGTGTCTGTACGCGAGCTTTCGTATAGCACATCATCATCATCATCCATCCATGATACGATACATGTGCCTGTTCGTCTGATGTGATTGCTTTACATGAGCACAGTCTACTGCTGGTTGTCCTCATGTTATGATGATCTAGCATCGAGTACATACATATATCAATACTATTGCATCGTTACATATCGACTCATGAATCGTAGAGACTCGATGTTCGATTTTGAAGATCTTTCGAGTTCATCCAAGAATAATTACTTACTTAAAATTAATCAATTTTACTATTTAAAACATCTTTTTATATTCATAAGACTCGAAATTCAGTATCGTAACTGGTTTAGAAATTAAACCATTTAATTTCTTGAGTATTTTATTTTAATTTCGATTTGAATTTTAACAATGGCAAATTATACAAAAACAATAGTATCACTGAAAAATGAGAATTCATCCTAGATGTTTTTGAGGCAGTAGTTCTGAAAATACCAATCCTTTTACGTAGTAATTATACTTTCTGAAATACACGTCATGCATGACAAGTTTTAGTATTGATATAAAGGGAACTCGATCAAATTGTGGTATCTTTAAGGACTCGAATCGTATTTTTTGCTAATTCAAACATAAATTTTAAATACTGTATGCCATCATTGATTAGGCTTTGAACTGTTTCAAAAACAAGAATCGGTCATGCTAACTAGAAAAAATGTCCTAAACCAAATTATGAAAACAAAAGGACCAATCTGTGATGTAACATCAACATCTTGGTCAAATTCAACTACCATAATTATGAGAAAACATCAAATCATACATGGAAATTGGAGATGAAAAGTGGATTATTTATCTAAATCCCGTGAAGAGATTTCTGTAAAATTCTAAAACTATATTCATATTAAAAATCAACATATCAGTTACCGAAAATCCTCACGTGACAACTCAACAGTTTTAGTAATGTTAGCCAAAGCGTTACATATATTCCGTTATTATACCTATCTGATTGGTCTTCCGTTTACTATTTATGTGCATTTTGGTATCTGCCATGAACGATCTATTAGACAGTGAAAATTTCTGCCTTTCGATTTATTTCTAGTGACTATAAATCGCAAAAAAAAATAGAGAACTTGGGATTATATAATACAGTACGAAAATATATTAAAGTGCGTCATAATGTTAGTAAGCTGCGTATATTTTGGCTTCGATTTCAGAATATTTTCAGACACACGTATTCATATCCCTAAAATAACTTTGAGATTTTTCTAGGAGGAGTTGATATTAGTGCCAAAAAACGATATTAACAACTCTAATAAATAATTATTACCCACCGCAAAGTATTCTGGCAAGTCCAGTTAATGGTGCCCAACAGTCGTTAGCAGATAAACTTTTCTATATAATTGTGAGCAGCGTTAATGATCCTGCTTTTGAAGTACAACAAGAAGTAATCTACGATTTGAGCTCAACTTCAGAGTATCCTGGAGCGCAGCTTGTGGACGTGGAAGAAGATGATAACGTAAATTATAACATCGAAGAGGAAATGGATGTTATTGACCAAGAACAAGAGCTCCCAGATGCAATAGACATAGATATCAACTATAGACGTGCTGCCGTGGAATATTGGAAAAGTGGAACAAAAGGTCCATATTCGTTAAAAACGGCAGTGCATCGCTACAACAATTACAGCGGTGGGAACAGCAAGTATCCTCCGGCGGGACGAAACGCCAAATGCTGTTTCAGCTCTCCCAATATATATTTAATCAGTTTAAAGCTGGTCTTGATCGTCAAATGATAATTCATGATTATGATTTGAGAAGATGGGCATCGGAAGCACAAAAAGAGTTGCAAATCCCTAACTTTGTTGCGTCGGAGAGGCGGATACAAAGATTTAAAATCAAACATAACATTGTGTCCCGCAAAATAACCAAATTTCGTACAAGAATGCAAGTTAGTGAAGCTGCAAATGTAGCTGCAGAAGCGGTGACCTCTATTAGGAGCACACATAACTTATTACCTGAATATGGATTAGAGAACGTTTACAATACCGACCAAAGTGGGTTTAATATTGAAATGCATATGGGTCGAATATTGACTGAACGTGGATCCACATCCGTAGAACCCGTAGTTCAGTCAATTACAGCGACCACGCATAGTTATACCATTCAACCCACTGTATCAGCAGCTGGCAAATTAATGTCTCCCCTTTTCGTCCGTTTAAAAGAGGTAACCGGCCGTCTGGAACCACTTGTGCAACAAAGAATGTTCCGTCCGCCAAATGTGTACATCGTGGCCACCAAGTCCGGAAAACTAACTAAAAAGTTGGTTACACAATGGGCTAAAGACGTTGGCAAAAAAACACTTCTGCTTATGGACTCTTGGTCAGGACAAAGCCCTAACGACATTTCTGAAGCTGTGCCTACAGACCATCAAGTTACAGTTATGACTATTCCAAAGGGTGCCACAGGTATCATTCAACCTCTTGACGTGTACTTTTTCCGTTCGTGGAAACAATTAACTCGACAGCTGTCCGATATTATCGTTCTATCTGCCTTTGCCATCCAATTATATCAAAGAGACAATTTATAATCAATAATGTAAACTAACAACCTCATTAAAAAAATGTAAGATGTTTACTATTACTGTTTTGTGTAAAAGTATGTAAGATGCAAAGTGTGTTGTTTGTTTTTTAATATTGTTAAGATGTTTAAGTGAATTTAAAGCGAAACCAGCCATAGCTGATGTATCCGGAAAGTGTTTCTTTTTCGACCATTTCCCTTTTATATACATACATACACGTAATATTTTTTGGCACTAATATCAACTCCTCCTAGAACAACCTCAAAGTTATTTTACTGACATTATGACGCACTTTAATATATTTTCGTACTGTATTCTATAATCCCAAGTTCTCTTTTTTTTCGCGATTTATAGTCACTAGAAATAAATCGAAATGCAGAATTTTTCACTGTCTAATAGATTGTTCATGGTAGATGCCAATGTGCATAAATAGTAAACGGAAGGCCAATCAGATAGGTATAATAACGGAATATATGTATGCGCGCGGTCGCGCTTTATAAAAAAATATTTTCTCTATTACATGTACCGAGGAAGAAAATCAAAAAAAAAAGTTAACTTTTAAATGTAGTTTGTGGAAAGAAATTATGACCTGTCTAGGGCGAAAATTGTAGCCAGGGTGGTGAAAAAGAGGTGAAAATTTCTCCCCCCACCCCACTGGGGGGGGGGGGGGGCATTCATCTATGGTCCGTTTGAGAGCCCCTTTGAAGTAGAACATTTTGGTATTTAATTCATGCCGATAGCTTACGCGGCTCCGTAGTTATGATGAAAATATGTTTTTGGAGGTAATTTCAAACGCACTCTACACCACCTTAAGGTGAATATGGGCCGCTAAAAAAAATACGTGTCTACCAATATACCAAGTTTCATCGAAATCGGAGAGTGACAGCTCCTTGAGATGATTGTAATAAATATAAAATATTTTTTTCTACTAATTTACTTATTCAAAAAATATAGGAAATATATGAAAAATAGATCTGATAAACAACATTTTAAGATCTTTTTAGATTCTTCGCCTCAAAATTACCCGGGAACACGTAAAAAAATACTGACAGATATTAAAATGTCGAACTTTAAAAATATGAGTGGAAAATTGATCCAAAATATCTATTTTAGTTTAATTAATTGATTTTAAAAATGGTTTCGAAATAAATTAACCCATTTACTAATTTTCATTAAAAAATAGATATCTAAATTCCTGTCCATTATTTGAGAGTTTGCTATAACTTTATTCATTTCGTTCGTGAATTGTACAAAGCTCGATGATCGTATAGTCATCGTTCCTATTCCAAGATAGCAGTGCACCTATGCGTACCCCACGTTTACTCGTTTTATCTCCGCTTCACTGTTGTATATCTCCGACAAGGCAGTTCGACAATGACGTGTTATTTACGTCTCTCCATCGATAGACATGGTGATGTTTTCCATACGCTGCTGTTGTTATTGTTATTATGCTGGTATCGACATGAGCATACTGCAATTGCTAACGGGCGAATAATCTGGCTTCGTGATTCTACGAAGAGGTAAGGCCCTAATCGCTTACCTATAGTGAGGATTGAATTGCTTTCTTGTGCCAATTTTCATAAATTTTCTCCAATTGTAATTGAGTCTTTGTACTTTTTTTGGTTTCCTAGAAACTATATAACTATATAGTTTGTAATTGCATAGTTTTTAAATATTACCATAAATTAGTTCATTGTAATAGCAACTAATTTTCGATAAAAACAAATAATTAAAAGGAAATGACCATGGAAATAGTTTTAGTAAAACTTTTGACTAAACATCAGCATCTTTATTCATATTAGTTCTTGTTGGTTTCCCGGATAACTTGTTTTAAGTTATATTTCACTTTACTTGAGCTCTAAACTTCAGCTAAGTATACTGCAACAGACAGCACTTTAGGTACTAAATTTCAAACTTCCAGTGAGCGTTCCAAGTTACATCCAACTTCAACTTTCACATACAATAACTTACCTGAAGCGTTTTTCTTCTTGGTAAAATAGATCAATTAATAATTCTATATCGTTGTAGAAATAATAAAGTTTTTCCCTCAGAACGTTGTATGCTTCCAACTCACTATCGTCCTTAAAACGACGTCCCCTAAGGTCTTTCATTAAATAAGAAAATAAATAATAATCACTTGGAGCGGATGGTAGCTTGTGAAATGGCGACAGTATGGATGGGTGTATTGTCGTGAAATAATCGAACAATCAAAATGTCAATTTTCCTCGATGTTTTGCACGAATATTGTCCCTTAATTTATGCAGCAAAGACTCATAATATGTACTGTTAACAGTTGTGTTCCGTTCTTTGAAATCGATGAGTAAAATATCCCCAGAATAGTGGCCATCGCATTTTTCGTTGATTGAACGCCTTTCACATTTCTAGGACGAGGTTCATCGGGTCGCCGCCATTCCATCTATTCTTTTTTGGATAAAGGATCATAATACAGAACCATTGTTTCATCTCCTATGACAATGGACACCAAAATCGGTTTCGGGTCGTCTCCACACATGTTTAAAAACGACTGCGCAGATTCGACCCGACGCGTCGGGTCGAATCTGTCGTCGCGACGTTCACGTTGGAGTGCAGAAAGAAGCTGCGGTACCCATCTTGTACCAGTCTTATTCATTCCGAAATGGTTATGGAGAATTCGGCGAATACTTGCGTCAGAAATGTTAGACGTCACTGCTAATTCCTTCACTTTCAAACGACGATCTGCTAATACCATTTCTTCAATAATTTAAATGTTTTAAGGCGTTATCAGTTCAATTGGCCGACTGAGCCGCCCATCATCTTCAAGGCATTCTTGCCCTAAACGGAGAAATGTCCCCCCCTTTTTTACAGTGAAATATAAAGGAGATAAATTTATGGCACCTACTTCGTATCAAATACAAATGGGATGTTTGCAATGAAAACTATGGGAGTTGAAATTTCTAAAGTGTAAATAATCACAATTATTACTTTCCTAGTAGTACATATTGTTTGACGTTATAGCTTTGTTGTATAAGGTAGCTTCTTACTGAAAATTAGAATAATATGTTAAACAGAATGCCAAAAACTAAAAAAAGACCCTTCTTGGTAGTTTGCGTTCGATTGTAAAGCTTGGTAGCCCAAGGGTTAATCAAAACCACTGCATTAAATTATGAGAGTCAATAGACTGGGTCTTTTCCTATACGCGAAACTGGGTTGGAGCTACCATATTGGCAAGCTACGCAATAAATTGAGCTCTGCAATATATACAATTAGAAGGATTAAATCAGTTTCAACGTTTAACGCAGCTAAAACAACCTATTATGCAAATTTCCATAGCATAGCTACATATGGGATCCTGGCCTGGGGCACGTCGACAGATGCTGATCATGTATTTCTCCTTCAAAAACGCGCTATTAGAGTGCAGTTTGATCTACAACAGAGAGATAGTTGTCATGATTATTTTTTACGCGGGCACATACTTACCATCGCCAATGTATACATCCTAGCATGTGTGAAGTTCACACATAAGAACTTATCAATAACCTGGGCAAATATGCGGTAACAGCCAGAGGCGTGGCGAGCGCATAAAAGTTTACACATAAAATAGAAGGTAAGAAATAAATTATAAACCGTGCTATAAACCCTTTTTAAAAGTCTGCCGTGAAATCACAAACTGGGTAACATCTGTTGAAATATTTGAATCATTAGATATATTTCCACAGCTGTTTCCGTCAAGTGAATACGACGTGCGGAATAAATGTTTTTTAATGCCGTAAACGACCGTTCGACATCTAGCGATGTTATATTTGCACATTTAAAATAGTCTTTGAAACAACTTAATGCATCTTCACACGCACCTTCACAAATTTGTCTTAATATAAGAAAATCGGAGTCTTTCTCTAAAACACTTTCAAATTTTCGTCTTACACATCAAATTGTTTCGCCTTCTACAGCGCATAACTGTGCGTGAACATCATTCACAATTTGAACAGAATCCACTAGCGACATCGAAACATTTTGTAATTTTTCTATTCCCTCCGCTAGTCCGAAGTAATTGTTGTGAATAGTTTGTAAATCTCTTTTAACCTGAGTATCTTGAAATAGTTCCTGGCTTTTCTTGATTGCTGCAGCTTCTGTCGGATTGAATTTTAAAACTACCTTCTTTACTTGATCAAAATATCTGTTGTGGTAAAACGCAGCCTGCAACCATGTTCCCCAACGTGTAACAATCAGCTATGGTGTTTGAAGGACTTTAGAAACACTGCCTTTGTACTAGCAATCAATGCATTTACTAGTGGAAAACATGTAGGAATCGTTTATGCCGCAAGATTTAGAGTGTGGATTTTACACGTTATATGTAAGAAGTTACCACTGTGTTCTTTAAGAGATCGGCCCAAAGAACGCGTGTTTGCGACACCATCACTCATAAACATTACAAGTTGCTTAGTTGAAACTTCAAATTTGTTCAATGAGTTCAACACCACCTTTAAAATCTCATCGGCGGTACAATTTATCTCTTTTGAAAGCAAGTAAGAAGGGGGATGACGGTCGATGTGGTTCCATTGTACGTACCATTACATTAACCACAGAATGTTTTTGACGGTCTGTTGTTTCGTCCACACACAACCACAGTTTTTTATCTTTCAATTCCGTTTTCATTCTTTTTTCTATATGTTCACGAGCAAATGGCACTACATTTCTAATCGATGTCCGACTAGGTAATTTACAGTCCGCATATTTATTCCAGAAGGAGGCAAATGCTTCTTTGTCTAGTAAACGAAACGATAGATTACATAAAATAAGAGTAACACATAAATCAAATGTAAATTTTTCTTGGTCTCGTATGCCACTTTTTGCAGAAGAATGCTGTTTGCTTTCGATGTGACGTTGACAATGGCTGCTGGACAAACACATTAAAGGGATTTTACAAACTAGACATTGAATTTTAGCGCCATCAAAAATGAAGTCCGGCATGTCCACTATAAAGTTTTTAACTGTGTCTGCCATTAGTCGTTTTCGCGACATACCTAACTGCGACATTTTAAAAGCAAACATAAGCGTACAATTACGAAATAAGTTACGACAGCCTACATATACACGCATACAGCATCGATTTAATACTGACGCTGTGAATGCGTGAAATAAATAATCGCCGACTCCGCACCACATATCTACTACACTGACTCTTACCGCTGTTTGCCCAGACTACTTATTAAGTTTCAGTACACACTCAAATGTCCATAACTATCAAACTAGGGGCAAGAACGCCTTAGCGATTCCACTGCACAGACTTTCCGGTACTCAACAATCGCTTGACTACTGGGGTCCAAAATTGTATAACCATCAAAGGAATGAACTTAAAGAAGTTTCCCGGCAGTCTAAAAGAACTCTCACATAAAAATGTTTTTTTACAATAGCGCTGAATTCATGTCCTTTACCTTCTAAAGAATACAGCGTTTATTTACAATTTTATTTTATCTATATTTTTTATTTATGATTTTATCTATACAACCTGAATATCTTGTTTGTCGTTAATTTTTTTTTTCTGGTGTTTATTTATCAAAACTATTTTCTTTATAAAATGTTTTAATATAGGCATACCTATTTACTATATAGATAGACACGCACATATATCTATATAATTATAATTTTTGACAGACCATGTAAAATTGATGGCGCAATGAACTACTACTACTAGAATTCAAGAATATACATAATTGAAATATAATTGATGAAAGTTTATTTTACCAAAGTCTCACAAAAATCCCCCTTTGAAGTAGAAAACGACATACATACCACCCTATGAATCCAATATCTTACTGTGTTAAATGTCCCGTGGAAGGTTTGAAACAGCAAAATTCATGTGCAGTTGGCTAATGACCCACGCTTACAAGTGCAAGGTGAATTCCGTAATCGTAAGCTCAGACCACCACAGCGTGTTTTCTACTACATTGATTTAATTAGAATAACACATACTTAGGCGGTGCTTGGCAGCACAACCAATTTAGAATTCGCGCTTTATTTAACAGAGTGCACATACTAAGAAGGTCAGGGCGCTGCATGTCCTGTCGCGCCGCGTCAGTAAAGTATGCGTCGGGCTTACCGGTTGTTGTTTACATATCCCGGGGGAACCATTAAACAACGAAAAACCTTCCAATTTCTAAATCATTAATATATCGTTTAATATTTCCAAAAATCGTAGAATAGAAAAAAAAGTAAATCATAAAAATCTGCAAGCATGTTGTATTCTGAAAAAGTACGATTACCATTATTACAATCTAAGGTTACTTTATACCATTGTAAATTGGTACAATATGAGAAAACACAAATAAATGTCAATAGAATACCTGCGTTAAGGAAGGCAAAGCAACTGTTTTGCATTTAGTAAATTTGTTTCTTGACATATTCTCCTTGTAGCTATACACGTCGGTTCAGATTCGAACGGGATATTGTCTTTGAATGGCAACAGAGCATTCGAGTCTTACTGATAGATCGCATCCAATCGCAGTATATCAGCGAGGAGCGGTACGCACGCTTGTCCGCTCAATCACGTAACATTATAATTCAACGCCTTCTGACAAAATGTGCTAATACAGAATTATTGCGTAATTTTTTTGTATTCTCAGATTATGTTAGAAAGTACAGTTTCTTATATTCATTTTGTTGCTGCTATACGATGTAGGAGAACGAAAAAGTTCTTCAGTGCCTCTATCAGGGTATACAGTGTCCATTCGGAAGGAAAGGTACTTTAGAAATCTTTTTTAAACACGCTCGATCATAAGATTTTGATATAAATAGTGAGGATACCAAATAATGGAAGTGTATTCAAACTTAGAACGAATATAACATTTAAATCTGAAAAATGCTTACAGGAGCATATCACAAAACTCTTTGGAAGTAGATAAATACATTGATGAAATATGTTCAGTAATTAATAGTCGAACAGGATTGATTGATTGATTTGATTGATTGATTTTCTGCCAGAGCAGGGCTGGTCTTTACATCCCTAACACTGAAGCTTAGTAGCTTATTGTATTATTCCTGCTTCGGTTTTGTTTTACTTAAACAGGTTAGTTCCCGCAATCAGGTTTAACAGCCTATGTAGTAAATCTTTCTCCATTGGTAGTTCAATTGTGCTTCGCATAGCGAATCTGCGTTGAGCTAACGCTACACATTCGAAAATAATATGAGAGGCTGTTTCCTCCTCCTCATTGCAAAGTCTACATAAGGGCTCATCTTTGTAGATCCCCATCTTATGCAAGTGGCCTCTCAAACAGCCATGTCCTGTTAATAGACATGTTGCTGCTCTAAGCTGTATCTTGTTTAATTCAAGCAGGTCAGCAGTCAGATGTTGCGACGGTCTTCCCATCATCCGTTTGCTGTGCTTTTGTCCAGCTGCATGTTTCCAATTTAATTGGTGTTGTGTTATAGTCGAACAGGACACCAAGATCTAAAGTTTTGATGTTGTGTGATATAGCGGTATCATTAATCTAGTAATTGTAGTATATAATAGTGTTGGTGTCATTATAGGAAACTAAAGGACATTGACTGAGGTTCAGCGAGAGGTAATTGTTTTTACTCCAAGCATTAGTTGGTAAAAGATTGTCTTGCAAGTATTTACAATCGCGAAAGCTATTAATTCCATTAAATACTTTTATGTCATCTGCGTATGCTAAAACGTGACAAGTAAACAGGGATAGCAAGGCATCTATGTACAAATTGAAAAGAAGAGGTCTGAGATTTGAACCCTGAAGGACGCCCGATGTTGGAGAAAACGGATTAGAGGAATAACCATTATAGTAAAGACAACATTCTCTTCCAATAAGATAAGACTCAATTAACGATAAGAGATTATTACCGAAACCAAATTTATTTATTTTTTATAGTAGCATGGTCTGGTCAATGCAATCAAATGCTTTAGAAAGATCTACGTAGAAGACAACCACTTTGACTTATAACAAATGGACAACAGAAAAATACCTGTAACTTTCCAGAAGGGACCTTTGTATAGTGGTTGGGATTCTGACTGGGCTCTTCAAGGTGGGACTAACGGAGGATCTATCATATAGGGTCTGCCAAGCTGAAGACGAAACAATGGGACATTTCTTCTTTCAGTGTCCTGCGCCGACGTCATTTAAAATAACAATGCTGGGTGAGGAACACCTACGTCATGCTGCCATTACAGGGATTTCTCTGAGCTACATCTTAACCAATAGCAAGGCAGAAGGTTAAATGATGGTTTAAAGGACTTTTCCGTACAGAGAAGACTTGTAAAAGACCTATTATAGCCTAAATGATGTGAGATCCATCTCATCCTCTCGTTATTCATTACCATATAAAGATTAGCTGCATGAATTTTGAATTTAATTATCACATTTAAGTTATCAAAATTTAGCTTTGATTCCTAGTTTTCCTATTTTGTTGGATTGAAAAACAACGACAATATTACTTTTATATTCAACTAAATGGTCTCAACTCTCAACTCTCAACTCAGTGGTCGCTATTTGTGTTCTTTTCCTTTTTTTTTTTCATTTTTTAAGTTGTTTTTGAGACCAAAACAGTGGTGGGCGTAGGGTGCTTTACGCTGATGTTGGTGGATTAATTAGCGTTCAAACTCGTTAATGCCTTTTTATAACGCCAGACAATATTTCTGTCGTAGTTCAGAGCGTTACTAATCAGGATGTTCCTGGGTCAGATAGCTAGAGTAACGGTCTTGCTGGCTGCCTCGAATATAGCCCATGATGTTCCCAAGTCGTTGTGGAGCGCCGCGTTCGTCACGTACCCGGTTCTGAATTACTTGAAGTTTGGCAATGCTACGTTTAGCAGAAGTTGCCTAGACTGCTGTCGCGTAAGTTAAAATGGGACGGATCACCGAAAGGTAGAGGTGGATTTTACTACTAGCGGCGAAATGGGTTTTACTACTCCGACGATCCATAATCGGATTTAAAGCCTCCATACCTTCTCGGGCTTTATTGACGACGTGATCAATACGTTTGTCCCAAATTAACTTACTATCCAGGATGACCCCGAGGTACTTCACTTGCCTGTTCCATGGTATCTCTTCGCCCAAGACGAGAAAGTCTGCCGGTTCACCATCTCTCTTGTTATGGCGGCCGGATCTGGTGAATAACACGGCCGAGCTGTTGTCTGCATTAATCGAAATCCTCCATCTGGAGTACTACTCTTCCAGGACCTACAGGAAGTCTTGCAGTCTAGCGTCCACTATACGCGCGCTCGCCGACCTCGTGAAGACGTTCAGTTCAATCAGTTCAAATCAATTCAAATTCCTAATCTTACCTAAAACTAAAGATTATTGACATTAACAAGACCAACAACTTTGGAACGAAAAGTCATTTCAGAATTGATTTTTGTTACGAATAAATATCTACCAAACAACAATATTCTCGGCACGCTCCGCACTACACAAGTTCCGGAAGAGAAGTTTCGCAAATTTCTTATCGTGGGTTACGGTTGGAATTAAAGTTGTGGAATTTCTGAGGCTTTATGTCAGAAATTCCACGACCTTAATCGCAACAGTAACCCGCGATAAGAAATTGTGAAACTGCCCTTCCATAGAATATCAAAAGGTATTAGTAAAGTTTTTAAAGGACAAGAGATGAACGTATGTTTCAGTTCGCGAAGTACACTCAAATGCTTTCTTGGCAATCCAAAAGATAAATCGAACATGAGAGAAAGGTCGGGAAATTACAAAATTACATGGGATGATTGTGATAAAACATATATTGGTCAAACTAAACGAGCGATAGGTACTAGATTCACTGAATACATCAGGTGTTGCAGGCACGCGAAGATAGAAGCGTCAAGTGTAGCACAGCACATAAACGATACCGGGCATAATATTAAATTATAAAACTTGAAAATGATTAAAAACGTGATTTTGCCACTTGAACTGGACGCATATCAGACTATTTACATAAATAAGAATGCAAACCTAATCAATAAGGAGAAGTGACCTTTACACTTTTCCTGTCTTTTCGATTTATTACGGTAAAGAGGTCATTCGATTTATGGTCGTGCTATATAACAAGAGACGTCGATCCTTGTGTATATTCCGCATGTCCAGTATTTAGTTGAGGAGTATAGGCGGAAAGAACACAAATTTGATGATTAGAAAGGACATAACCGTTGTCTCACTCGATTTTTGTTTTTATTAGGGTGGAATGGCCATATGTCTTGCGTTTCGTGGTAATAAGACCCTTTTCCGCCTTTTCTCCTTATTTTAACTTTTTAGTCTAAGGGGCAAAAATAGGCACTTGTATATATTTTTTCTTGAAGAGTAGGGATGGAACGGGTTCGTTAGATTTAATATATGTTCTCTCACATCAATCGGTGCGCGGCTGAGGATGAAGACCCACATGTCTTCGAAACGGCCTTTCCGAGTTAATTAATAATTTGTGTGGTGCGTGAATTGAGAATATTGTTTGCCATACTACCCCACATTCCTTGCTATCATTATTAAATATCTACCAATCTAAACTTTCTTTTGTTTCGTTAAAGGTAACGCTTTAGTGAAATATAAGCCACAAAGCTAAATGCTTGATAGCTATCATTTTCCATCCGCATTTAAATATTTTCGGATGGACTTGATTAGTTAAAGTGTGTAAATGAATAGTTACTTTAAAAGCTATCCACGTACCACATCGAAGATATGTAAATTGCTGCAACACCGGTTCACTCAACTGTTACGTCTTTGTACCCTAATGAAAATGTCTGCAGTTACGTCAGAAGCGTCCTATTAGCGCTAAAGAGAAGTTATTTACGCGTGCACCTTTAGCAGTTACCTAACGAATCAAATAAATTCATAAAATTATCCCGCATTTTTTCGTTGTTGCCTCCGCTATAACGATAAACGTAAACAAAACATAAATTTCAGGATACCTCTCTCATAACTTCCTACAACATCAAAGTTGTTCTTCGCAATCTTCTACGGAATGCTCGCGCCCTATGGCTCGTTCGCAAAACGAAATTGAAATATTTTAATTGCGCGACGTACGGAATCTAACACGTTCCAGAACCCGGAAGAAATTATCGTTTCACTAGTAGGATCAATCTTTGCGTACGGCGCGAGTTTAGGCAGTAATCAGCAAACGGCCGTGTCGTAAAATGATTGTTCTATTCCGAATAACCGTCGAACGTAATTCGGAATCGACATATCTAACATTCACCGACTCTTAGCGTTATATAAACAATCTTCTCTGTTCGTCCCGCTAATACCATCTAAATTGCGGCGTTTAGGAATTTCCAGCATAGCGAGCAAATATGGGCCCCGAATTGTCGGTCACATCCATCTGGAAAACCGAAGGGTATAGGCACTCCAAATATTTGCGCGAAATGTCCAATTAACTACAACAAATTACGCTTTGGTTAAATTAACCGCGTTTTGCTTCCCGTACTTGTGCGGCATTTAAACGTACACAATTACATGATACTATTATGCATTACATTACATGGCGATCCAAAATTATTGCTCTTGGGGAAGCCATGACGTTGCAATTGGATCTGGAACAAATACCTTGAAACCGTGCTGGACTTCATCGACCGTACGCTAATTTTTGAGACTATATCATAATGGCATTGCATGTAAACAAAGGCAGAATCAGAAAGAAAAGAAATGTGCAATAATAAAAGTAAATTATAACTACACAGGTAACAAATACCACAATCACACGTATTTCATATTTACATCTCGTTTTCTAATCGCAGCACATTTTGTATTGAAAATTAATACTAATTCGAAGTGAAGCAAAACCATTTAAACAAATCCTTCACGACTAAAACTGGCACAGAGCGTTTCGCGCCAATTTAGAACTAAGGTTGCCCGGCCCACCACGGGACGTATATATGTATGCAGACGAAATTAATGATTCATTGTAACAGATTCTTCTCAACCTTTCGCAGCGTTACACGTAATTGTAAAGATATATAAATTACCTACTCAAAATAATCAAGGAGTCAAAAGTAGCCGGTTTTTATTTTCTTAATACATTCCAATTACATGATATATTAACTAATGTTACTTTAGCAAGTTACCTTGTTGCAACACACATAGTAAATTTAAAATAATCGAACACAAGAATTTGACAGCTTAACCTAAAGTAACCAACATCAAGAAATTGAAACAATTTCAAGTGTCAACTAATCAACTGTTGTTTATGAGTAGTCTGGGCAAACAGCGGTAACAGTCAGTGCAGTAGATATGTGGTGCGGAGTCGGCGATTATTTATTTCACGCGTTCACAGCGTCAGTACTAAATCGATGCTGTATGCCAGTAGTTCTGTGTATATGTAGGCTGTCGTAACTTACTTTGTAATTGTACGCTTATGTTTGCTTTAAAAATGTCTCAGTTAGGTACGTCACGAAAACGACCAATGGCAAACACAGTTAAAAACTGTAGTGGACATGCCGGACATAATTTTTGATGGCGCTAAAATTCAATGCCTAGTTTGTAAAATCGCATTAATGTGTTGGTCCAGAAGCCATTGTCAACATCACATCGAAAGCAAACAGCATTTTTCTGCAAAAAGTGACATACGAGACCAAGAAAAATGTACATTTGATTTATGTGTTACTCTTATTTTATGTAATCTATCGTTTCGTTTACTAGACAAAGAAGCATTTGTCTCCTTCTGGAATAAATATGCGAACTGTGTAAATTACCTAGTCGGACATCGATACGAAATGTAGTGTCATTTGCTCGTGAACATATAGAAAAAAGGATGAAAACGGAATTGAAAAATAAAAAACTGTGGTTGTGTGTGGACGAAACAACAGATCAGTCAAAAATATTCGGTGGTTAATGTAATAGTACGCACAATGGAACCACATCGACCGTCATTCTCCTTCCTACTTGCTTCCAAAAGAGTTATAAATTGTACTGCCGATGAGATTTTAAAGGTGGTGTTGAATTCATTGAACAAATTTGAAGTTTGAATGATGGTGCCGCAAACATGCGTTCTTTGGGCCGATCTCTTAAAGAACACAGTAGTAACTTCTTACATGTAACATGTAAAATTCATACTCTAAATCTTGCGGCACAAACGATTCCTGCATGTTTTCCACTAGTAAATGCATTGATTGCTAGTACAAAGGCAGTGTTTCTCAAGTCCCCGAAACGTACCCGACTATTTCACAAACCGTGTCCTGATTTACCTGAACCACCACAGCCGATTGTTACACGTTGGAGAACATGGTTGCAGGCTGCGTTTTACTACAACAAATATTTTGATCAAGTAAAGAAGGTAGTTTTAAAATTCAATCCGACAGAAGCTGCAGCAATCAAGAAAAGCCAAAAAATATTTCAAGATAGTCAGGTTAAAAGAGATTTACAAACTATTCACAACAATTACTTCGGACTAGCAGAGGGAATAGAAAAATTACGAAATGTTTCGATGTCGCTCGTGGATCCTGTTCAAATTGTAAATGATGTTCACGCACAGTTATGCGCTGTAGAAGGCGAAACAAATTGGTGTGTAATACGAAAATTTGAAAGTGTTTTAGAGAAAGACTACGATTTTCTTATATTAAGACAAATTTGTGAAGGTGCGTGTGAAGATGCATTAAGTTGTTTCAAAGATTATTTTAAATATACAAATATAACATGGCTGGATGTCGAACGGTCGTTTTCAGCATAAAAAAGAAACATTTATTCCACACGTCGTACTCACTTGACTGAAACAGCTGTGGAAACAAATCTAATGATTCAAATATTTAACAAATGTTACCCAGTGTGTGATTTCACGTAAGACTTTTAAAACGGTAAGTGTTTCAGCACGTTTTATAAATTATTTCTTACCTTCTATTTTATGCGTAAACTTTTATGCGCTTGCCACGCCTCTCTCTGTTACCGCATATTGGCCCAGGTTATTTATGAATCATGGAGCAGCGACAATGTGTAGTGTAAGCCGTTCTCTTAAAGAAAAATTTGACTTTTACATGTTACGTGTAAAATTCATGCTTTAAATCTTGTGGCACAAACTATTTGAGAATGTTATCCGGTGGTGGACGCATTAATAGCAAATACGTCGTTCGAGAATTTCACAGGCTTTATTCCAATATTCGCGAACCACCACAGCGGATTCTTATGCATTGGGGAACATGGTTGCAAGTGCCTTTTTTATTATTCTGAATATTTCCAAGAAGTAAAATTTGTGACGGAGCAAATACATTGCTACACGGTATAAACAACCCCAAACTCCGACAGTGTTTTAAAAAAAATTACGATTACACGAGATTAAGACAAATGTGTGACGGTGCATCTGCAGATTCATTAACTCATTCCAAGGATTATTTTAGTTATGACTGTGTTACTTCCGTAAACGTTGAAGTATAAGAACATTTTTTCATCACAGCGAACAACCCACACCGAGACAAATGTGGAAACAAACCTGATGGTGCAAATTTTTCACCAACCTTATGCACGCTGTTAAGAAGTTACGTTTACTTACTATATTATATTATTTATTGAAGTGAAACTTCTTATATGATGTATTAATATTAACATAACCTTAATTTTAAAAAGCAATCAATGCAAATGAAAAACAGGAGTGTTTTTACTATATACTTATAGTTACTCATCCATTTACGGTATTAAGTACAACAGATTTTTGAAGAAACTACTTTGTTTACTTTTTACGGTTATTACATAATAAACGCCGTTTTCAAACAAAAAGAAAACATGCAATGACAATAAAAACACTTGAACGTGTGCATACATTCTCTTTATTTACCAAACATTTTTATTGCGTCCGTTTTCTTTTTTACCACAGGGCACAGGGTATTGCTTTCGAAATGTCACTTCTGTCGCGCGTGAGTCACACTCTTTATTTGTAATTCGCGGCACATGTGACTGATCCAATTCTCTCGAGAAGACCGATAGACCGATAATGCCAGGCTTATTCATGGTAACATTAGAGTTGCTCAATTTGCGCCAACAGCCAGTGGCGGGCGCATAAAAGTTTACACAAAATAAATGGTCAGAAATAAAATATAATACGTGCTCAAACACTTACCGTCTTAAGAGTCTTCCGTGAAATCACAAAGCGAATAATGTCTGTTAAATATCTGCAACATTAGATATGTTTCCACAGTTGCTTCGGCAAACCGAGTGCGGCGTGAGCAAAAAGTGTGTTTATATGCAGAAAACGAACGTTCTACATCTAGTGACCTTATATTTGCGTAATTAAAATAATCTTTGGAACAACTTAACGATTCTGTTGACGCACCTTCACAAATTTGTCTTAATGTACCAAAACACTTTCAAACCTTTCTAGAACACATTTTTTGCGTCTTCTACCGCGCATAGCTGTGTGTCAACATGTTGCACTATTTGCAGAGATTCCACTAACAACACCGAAGGATTTTGTAATTTTTCTATTGCCTCCACTAGTCCCAAGTAATTGTTGTGAATAGTTTTTAAATCCGTTTTAACCTGACTATCTTGAAAATTCGGCTGGCTTTCCTTGATAGCCGCAGCTTCTTTTGGATCGAATTGTAAAACCACGTTCTTAATATTCTCAAAATACTTATGATAACACGCGGCCTGTAACCATGTTCCACAAGGTGTAATAATAGGTTCTGGTGGCTCAGACATACGAGGGCACATCCTGTGAAATTTGCGAATACATTTTGGGGATTTGCTATTAAAGCGTCTACCACAGGATAACATTTTCTGATACTGCCACATGACTGAAAGCATGAATTTTACACGTAATATGTAACAAGTTAGCACAATGTTTTTTAAGAGACCGGCCTACAGAAAGCATGTTTTCGGCGCCATCACTCATAAACATCAACAGTTGGTTTGTTGAAAATTCAAACTTTTCCAATGTATTTAACACTAACTTTGAAATTACTTCGGCAGTACATTGTTGTACTCGTCTGGAAACTAATAGAATTGAAGGTGACGATTGTTGTGGTTCCATTGTAGGTACCATTACATTAACCACAGAATGTTTTTACGATCTGTTGTTTCGTCCACACATAACCACAATTTTTTGTCTGTCAACTCCGATTTAATTCTTTTTTCAACATGTTCACGAGCAGATGGCACAATTCTTTGTAACGATGCCCGACTTGTTCAGTCCGAATATTTATTCCAACAGGAGACATATGCTTCCTTGTCTAGTAAATTAAACGGTAGATTACGTGCAATAAAGGTAACATAAATTAGATTTGAATTTGTCATAGTGTCGTGTGCAATTTTTTTTTAAGAATGCTGTTTACTATTTACGTGACGTAGACAATCCCTTTTGAACCAACACATTGAATTTTAACGCCATCATAATTTAGGTCAGGCATTTCTGCTATAAATTCCGTAATTTTGTCCAATATTGGTCATTTTCGCGACGTAGGCAACATTTTTAAAACAAACGTAGAACTACGAAATAGTGTTTACGGCAGCGTACATATATACACAACAGATCTGGTTGAAATTCGCAGTTATACTGAGGGTTGTTTCGAACTTCCGCCACTGCTCGTTGGCGCTAGTGAGTAACTCTAGTAATATGACTTACTTGAAATTGTGCTTTTTCTTGGTGAACAATATTTCAATTGTATCTGCTTGTGTTTGCAATTTTTCAACAGCCGATTTAAGGTAACAGCTTATCTGTATGTATCAAGTTCTGCTTTAAACTCAGCAAGACTACCACAGAAACACACAAATTGTAAATTGAAGCATTTGGGGGACAACAGTGACTGGTTTAAACATTTCAAAAATGGCCCAACATCAATTGATAGAAGTGAACGTTCCGGACGACTAATCAACCGGTGTTGCAGTTGTGAATGATCGTAGGAATCTGAGTATGAGAAGGACAACAGCTTAGAACTTAGAGCTATCAGACGTCCGGGTTTCCAAAGACATATCTGGAGGCATCCGGCCAGGTATTTTACGATAATCCGAGGATCATGCGAGCATCCGTTGGCCAAACTTATTAATGAAAAGTTTGAAACACTCTTTTATTCAAATAATCAATATAAACTAGGAAAAATCAGTACCCATTGACGGTGAAGTAAAATTAAATCGAGAGAAAATTTTATTTTTCGTTGCTCACTATTTGGCGCCAATGGTGCAGTTAGCGGAGGCTGATGGTGGCCTCTCTCTTCTTGACTCAAAAAATATATGAAAAAAAAAACGTTGAGAAGGCATTTAAAAGCAGCCAGTGTGACTCTTTAAAACGATTGACTAGCTTTGTATTTCTTAAAATTTATAGTGAAATGGTTTTTTTATCCAACCCAAATCTTACGCTCGCACTAAAATTATTTATGTCAATTTGCATATCAGTAGCCCCGTGTGAGAGGAGTTTCAGCAAATTGAAATGAATTAGAATCTACTTAAGATCTATAATAAGTAGAGTAACCTAAACTTGCGGACTCGCATAGGCGTCGGTATTACGGGTTAATATAAGAATACGAAAGATTCATAAATAAACTAAACCGGTAGAGAAGCAGGCATGTAGTGTCGACCTTGAATATAAATCATGTTAAACCGCGCTGAGAGAGATTTCGTTTTAGTACCGGTTGAGCTGTTGCAGAGATTAGTCGAACGGTCAAGGTTATGTACTTACGTGTCGCTTTTGAAAATATAGCTAGTGTTTTTTGTGTGTTGTAGTATTATACCAAGTACATAATTAGTGTAGCGTTTCATATAGAACTAATATTTACATACCTAAGAAAACAATGCCTCGTAATAGATTTGCTACCAATGTACATAAGTATGTGTCACTTTTTCCCCATTTAAAATATGACGGTAGTGCAGTTTTTTGCTTAATATGCAATGTTCATTTGGCTGCATTGGACAGAACTGATTGCCAGAGGCATGTCAATGGTATTAAGCATATGAGAAATGCAAGAACTGAAATACCTTATACACTATTCCTTATACATTTATTAATTATGTTTACTTTTTGTAATCTTCCGTTGTCGTTGGTGAGAAAAGAAGCTTTTAAAACGTTTTGGCGACAATATGTTCCAAAGTACCCATTACCCTCACAAACACAATTACAGAATCATTTGCCGCGAATGAAAGAGATGCTAGAAAATGTGTGTAAACGTGATTTGTGTTCCAAAAAAATATGGATTACCGTGGATGAGATGACCGTTATAAAGAAAAACAGTATTGTGAATGTAATAGCTCGCGTTTTATCTAGCGAGAACACAGCATCTCGATATTTGTTAGCTTGCAAACGTGTTCAACAATGTGCCGCGGAAAATATTCAAAAAGTGATAATGAACGCTTTGAAAAAATTTAAAATTGCCCAAGATCAAGTTGTGATGATTGTGACAGATAGTGTAGCAACGATGTTAAGTATTGGGCGATCCTTAAAACATATATTTCCTAACTTAATACATATAACCTGCGTGCTGCATGCTTTGCATTTAGTTGGTGAAGTTGTTCGACAACATTACGGAAACGTTGATCGGATGATTGGAAGTACTAAAGCAGTGTTTCGTAAATCTCCTGAACGTTTAAAAGAATTTCGTAAATTTTGTCCAGGTATTCCAGAACCTCCTGAACCAATTTTAACGCGATGGGGTACTTGGCTAACAGCAGCTCCTTACTATTTGATCCATTTTCAACAAATTCAATCAGTTATAATGCGATTTAATCGGAATGAATCCGAAGCAATTAGAGAAAGTCAAAGAGAATTTCAAATTCCTCAACTTTTAGAAGATTTAACAACAATATGTACCAATTATACAGTATTACTAGATGCCATCAGAAAACTACAATGTACTGAATTGTCATTGCAGGAATCATTAGACATAGTGGAGAGTGTAAAAAATAAATTACACACATTAAATGATATGCTAGGATTATGCGCTAGTCAAAAGTTGGCAGATGTTTTAAGGAAAAATCCCGATTTTAATACTTTAGAGGCCGTTTATAATAAGTGTAAGAATAGCGAACTTTTAAGTGATTTTGAAAAACAGTTTCTACATGCAAATGTAACTTCCTTAGATGTGGAGAGATCGTTTTCTATGTATAAGAATATTTTTTCTTGTCGACGCACAAGGTTTAAAGAAGTAACTGTGGAAACATATGCAATGATGCAAGTTTACAGTAGTTCACATCCTGATGCCTCTAATTTGTTGAATAATTAGCAAGTAAGTTTATTTATGAATTTTTCGTATTCTTATATTAACCCGTAATACCGACGCCTATGCGAGTCCGCAAGTTTTGGTTACTCTAATAATAAGCAACACGAGACCAAACAAACTTGCCATATTAAATATCAAGCATGTAGAAACACAAAATATTAATTTTATGTTATTTAATGTTTAATTCAACAATTTTAATGGGGTGACACCACCGCATCGGGTGCCACCCATGTTTAGGGCTATAAACTTAGTTTCCTAAGATTAGTATAAAATAAACATAATAAATAATAATAATACAATAAATAAAGCCTTAATCGTTCACAATTTTAGTATTTAATTTTACGCTATCTAATAATATAAATGATTTTTTAAGAAAAAACTAAATTATGAAAATATCATAGCGTTCGGATTTGTCCGGATTTTTAAAAGAAAATATCCAGGGATAGGTTAACTTTATCTGGTAACCCTACTCGAACTGAATCTTGTTTTCTTTATAAAAGTTGAGTTTTTGAGGATGTTCCCTTGTAAATATGTACATGTTTGTAAATAATACCTAAAACAGTAATAAAAAGGAATGGTCTCCATTTAAACAAACCTTTTGCAGTTATAGTGTTTTGGAAAAACATGCTTGACATTACCTTTACTGATTATAAAAAGAATCTATGAAAAGAAATATGGAAATATTTTTGGTGGATAGATGTGATATGACACTAAGTAGAATAAGAATCGTAATTTCCTTGAAGTCGTGGTGGTCAGAACTTTTTGGCCACAATAGAATTCCAGAATAAATAGAAGATACATCTAACAATAAGATGAATCAACATTTTGCTTTAAAATCCTTTTATTAATTCAAAAGCACGAAAATACCATTTTTAATTTATGCATACATTCATAAAAAATCAAGGAACTCGATGCACTGTAAACATAATTGAAATGATTATCTAGATCTTGATTACACAAGCCAGGCTAAAAAAAAGTCAATACTATAACCTTGGCAATAATCTAAGGATTTAATCTCTACGCCATCGTCATTAAGAAGTACATCAGCCTGGTAGATGTAATTACGCGTCTGTAAAATTTGAATATTTCAGCATGCAAAATAACCTCTCCAGTTAATAAGTCAAAATGAGAAGTTTACATTTCTACCTGAGATCATTTCCAAGGATGACGATGGTTCCTAGTGCTAATTATGATGTACGTACGATCGAAACTATAAAAATTATACGCGAACGCCACCTATCTCTCTTTATTTTTGTAATTAATCACGTTAATTACGATCGTTATGATATCAGATGTTTCGAAGTGTAGGTACTCGTATGTATGTACACTGAGGGACAACCATTATGTCCGGTACCAGTTACATCTAATCGCTCTACTAGCATTGGGTTGTTGCGTAGATTTCTTATCGGTTTTCACCCTCTCGCTTATTTATGCTTTTATTGTAGTCCAATAAAGGTAATGCCTCAACTTCCGTTTCATTCAAACATATCTTACACAGAGAAAAAAATCAAATATGCATTGTCTCAAAAAACAAATATACATTCAGTCAACCAAATAGTAATTATAAATGGCGGCAAAGATATAGTTTGTTAATTTAAAGAAATAATTTTTTTGACATCGTTATTTGATTCAAACATATGATAGAGTTCTTTCTTTAAAAGAACTTCGTCAGGTTGAAAAAATATACTTTTCTTTACCATTTATTTAACTTTACCTTTTAATGGCGAACGTTCCCAAAACGGGAACATACTGAAAAATCTAATTTTTAATAAATTAATCGTATTATTTGCATATGTTTTAAAATATACATGGATGCTTTCTTCTTTTTAGAGAAGAAAGGATCCATTTATAAGCACATAGGGTAACAATGTGTTAAAAATACACAATCTTTTGAAAAACATTATCAGCAATGTGAATAAACTAACAAAAGTACACAAAGAATAAGCGTAATGCCGAAAATTAATCTCCATTTTGTAATGACGCGGTGCTTTTATTCTTGTAAATAAGCCCGAGCTCACTAAAATACCATTAACTTCCTCTATTACGTTAAGGTGATATCAAGGCTTTCCTAAAGATCTGCGTGGCCGCAAATAAAAGCGGTGAACCTTAAATCTCACAGATCTCCTTCAAGTTTCTTCGAGATTATTATTATTATTTTAGTCGGGCCATGGCACAAATGCCTATAATCACTGCGACCTTAATAGACCTATTGTAACAGAATGCCCTTATGTGTGTTAGAATACTTGGAAGCTTTTAATAAACCTTAGTACTATTCTAGAATCTGTTTCCTTCGGTTGTGCAAGAAATGTCCTACTGAAATGTTGGTGTCGTGTGCGACTGATGGCAACACATTCCCATAGGATGTGTTCTGCTGTCTCCAGATCTTCTTGGCATAGACGACAGATTTGATACATAGCTTTTCCCAGTTTAAATAGGTGATATTTTAGGGCTACATGGCCTGTCAGAAATCCTGCCAGTAATCTAAGATCCCTCTTGTTGAACAATATCTATTTTTGCTGTCTTTGGCGAGCCTGATATCAGTACTTTCGTCTGTTCTTGTCCTGGAACATTATCCCAGTAATAAATGAAAATCGGATAAGAACATACGAGTTTTTTTACATTATTTTCACGTGTACAATGCACTCCTGGAGTTTCGTCCGTTCCTCCTGACTCATCCTGTATACAGTAACGACTTGTTATCTAGTTTAAACTGTGGATTCCTGGGATTTACAAATGATTAAATAGTTATTTATGTCACAAGTGACATAGGTGTAGTTTTGCGGTCGAAGATGTTGTTTGTAAAGCGAGAAGTATCTATGTATGTATTATATTGAAACGCCATAGATATTACCGCTTAAAATCTAATGTACAGCAGATAATTTGGGTTTATTTTTTATAAATATTGCTTTATAGATTAATAATTAAGGCAAAGCGGCTATAAATTAATCAAATATGGGAGAAACAGTTGAAGGACAATTTATTCTCTACTCTAGTGTGACAAATTAAAGTTTTTTTTTCTTATTTTGAGGTTCAATTAGGGACACGGTTTAAAATTATATAAAAACCGTTCCATTTGCCGGATGGGCGCATTGCTAAGGCGGATATTACACTATCAAAGATCTATGTCTTATAAAATATCTAATAGATAGATTTTATACAAGTCAGATACAAGCAAACAACACAAAGTATCGGCACGCTAACAACAGCCGTTCCGAGGCGTACTAACGACCCGCATCGAATCGATCGGATTCCACTTAATCCCCTCCTCCCTCTCTCGTCGTACATATATAGATATAGCTAATTCCACATTTTCCCAATGTGTATAAGTATTTACAAGTACATACTATTTTGCCGCTTAACACTAAAACATGCGAGGTATATACGGAACGAGAAAGTTTCACCACGTATCCGTTCCACCCTCATAAGATAGAGCAAGACAACGATATGTTCCCTCTCGTCAAATGTGTTTTTCTTTCGTCTATACATTTTAAAAAATCAAAACCGTGCGGGATGAACGGGACGCAACGAAACAGTTTTTTGTCAATGTAGCACGTTATTTAAAACATATGGTCGTTTTACTCTAGTAAATCAAAAAGACAAGAGCAATGAAGAGGTGAGTGGTTTTTGTTCAGCAGATTTCGTTCCTTCTTTATGTAAATAGTTTCAAATGCGTCTAGCTCACGAGACATGGTTACGTTCTTGATCAATTTCAGGTTTTCTAATTTAATACCATGCCCTATTTCGTTTATGTGTTGTGCTACATTTGATGCTTCTGCTTTGCCGTACCTATAGCACCTAATGTGTTCATTGAATCTACTATCTATCGCCCGTTTTGTTTCACCAATGTAGGCTTTATCATAGTCATTTCATGCAATTTTATAAATTCCCGTCCTTTCTTTCGTATCCGGTTTATCTTTCGGATTGCCAAGAAGGTTTTTGAGTGTATTACGTGAACTGAAACATACGTTTATATCTTGTCCCCTAAAAACTTTACTAATACCTTTCGATATTTTGTGGAAGGGAAATTTCACAAATTTCTTGTCGGGGGTTTCTACCGGGATCTAGGTCGTGGAATTTCTTACATAATGCCTATGTTGGACTTTCTTAAGAATGTCGACATCTATAGAAGAGTAACCATTATATATAAATACTACATTTTTTATGAATTTAAGCTCTTTATTGTACCTACTTTTATGCAAATGGAATTTCATTTGTCTATTAATTAAGAAACTAATCGCGGCCATTTTGTGATGTCCACAGTGGTTAGAATCGGTCGTAAGGATCAGATTTATTTTATAAAATATTTGTCAAATTTATTTTATAAAATATCTTTCGTATAGATTTTTGATAGTGTAATATCCCCGCCTAAAGGTGCTATCTTTATCTGTACTACAATAAATTTATAAATAGCCCGAAGGGTTTAAAGCGGGAAAAACCTGGGCTACAATTCTAACCGATTGCGCAACCATGCGGGTAGACTGTGACTTGCCCTGAACGTAATGACAGTCCCCCAGTGTACATACGTGAACCATAAAACGTATCTCCAAAATAGGGCGGTATTATTTCGTTTTCATATTGTCGTAAATTTTAACGTCTCCTCCGGGAGAAAGGCAAAAGTACACATCGGATACGTACGTACAACAAAGTTTTAAGCGTCCTATTCAACACAATACGGGGTGTCGATACTAGAGAAGACAATAGCTCAGTGGAATTATCCTTCCAGTCTTAACGCGGTGGAAATGCTCGAAATAAGAGAAGATAAAGGGATAATCTCTCTTTCCCGTCCGCAATGGGTTCGTTTATTAAATTCCGGCGTTAGAGCGTGCAATAGCAGGCGGACAAATGGTGTTTGCTGTGCGTTGAATGAAGGATATTATATAATAGATGTGAATAATTTTAAGCTATTCTCGTATAAATCCATGTGAAATTTTGGAATGTGGATATCCAATTTGCATGATATTAAAAATTAAACGTATACAATGCTCAGCATAGGTTGGACTGTGAACTCTGACAACTATATACATCGGGAAAATGTGAAATTAACTATATCTACATAAGTACGGCGAAAGAGCGAGGAGGGAATTGAGTGGAATCCGATCGATAGTTCATATCAGTATTAACATCAGAGTGGCAAAAAGTTGACACCATTAGATGTGTTTCCACAGTTGTCTCAGTGAGCGATGTTCGCCGTGGTGAGAAAATGAGTTTATATTTTGAAAAAGAGCGTTCAACATCTACCGATGTTATACATGCATGATTAAAATACTCTTAGTACTTAGTCAGTGGATTATTCGATACACCATCACAAATTTGTTTTAGTGTGCTAAAATCGGGATCTTTCTGTAGCACACTCTCGAACTTTTCTAAAACGGGATTATATTTTGCGTCATGTATAGTCAGTAGTTGTGTATGCACTCCGTCCATAAGGCAAACGAACTTTTCAAGTTCAACTTGATGATACTGCAATCCTTTAAACTCAGTGCACTGCAAATGGTACCGGTGGGGGCACATGTCACGGCCAATATTCACAAGGCCCTCTTCCTCAGTGTCACTATTCTATTCTACGTATTGCACATTTCTTCCTTTTTAGATCAATATTTTCTTGATTATTATTCCTATTGCCATCTGTGGAAGTGAAAGGTTCATCCTTTGGGATTCTCCGTTACTCTTAAGAATCTTTGCTTTTCTTTGTATTACCCTTTTAACTCCTGCGTCTTTTTTCCTGAAATGTTACACTGCTTTTTGCCTCTTTTTCTGTTTTTAAACGGCGTAACTCGCTTCTCTTTATCAAAAATACTTTTCACTGTGTGTAATAATTAATTCTTTTTTGTCAAAAACCAACTTTGGCAAGATTTAGCAGCCATTGTACAAGAGAGTACGTTTTTGAAGAGTATAGTAGATGGACCGTTTCAATCGTTTCTTTTTGTTTTCTGTCATGGTTATATGTATTCGAGAATCTGTAATAAAATGTACAATTCCTATGTAATTGCTCTAAATTCTCCATTTTCACATTATAGAACATTGTGGTCGAACTACAGCACGTCACAACCAATAGTCGGCTATTAAAGGTTACGAAAGCACGAAAGAATGTCCGAACAATTCTCTCGCTAGTATTGCCAGACTCGCATTGAACCAGACTACACCGCAGCGCTGCGATCGTGCCGATATCCCCACTCCTCTGCTCACTAGACAGAAATGGAACTTAGTTTACGAATCGCCCTCGTATTATAGCATTTCTGCTTTCTTTTTCTTGTATTTTCCAAAAATTGCTACACATTTAGTTTAAGTGATGTGTTTTGCAAAGCGCGTAAGGTAATTCTCAAGACTTTTTGGAATATTGATTTTTAAATTGAATTTTGCACCTGCCAAAATTTTCAGAAAAAAAGTTAATTTCACAAAGTTGATACCTACATCCTAGCCCCATGATGTATTATATTACTAAACTTGCATTTCATCTTCCACAAACTAATAATAAAAAGAATGAAGGAGCAATACATATGATAAAAAAATAACTATCGTCAGTAGAAGAACTGTGTATAACTTTGGTATTATTTCATACTGAAACGACGTGGAATCAAACAAGAAACAAGTCATGTTTTCCTCATAGCAAAAGTTAATCAAAAAGCAAAGTCAATAAATTTAAAAATAAATAGGTACGCTTTTTCGTGAAATCAACTTTTACATAACACCTATACTAAATTCGTTGAGTTTACAGCAGATATCAATCTCAAACATTTCCTAACAAGGGAGGGACCCCAACCTGAAAATTCGAAAAAAATTGAAACTTCGCGGTTAGGTAGTCCACTATGGCAGGTGTACAGCGACACTTTCGTTTCCTGCAAAGGCGCCCATTTTAGGGGTGAAACACCCCTCCAAAGTTTCGTCGATTTATAGTTTTCTTGCAATGCGACGTGTAAAAAATTAAAGTTAAATATCGAAATATTCCTCGTTTCATTGCCTATCAAAATATCGGTAATTTGACCCCCTTCATTAATAAAAAAAATATAGGTATCCCCTCCCCCCCCTTAGGGAACACACTGATTTCAGATGAAATCAGATCCAGGTTAAATAGCTTCCTAAACCGTATAAAACCCACCCAATTTTTTTTCCAAATAATTTATCTTAGGAGAGACTGTAGGCATTAAAACAAAAATTGATTTAATTATAGGCGAATATATTTAAATTGACTGAAAGTGAATACATGTTTAGTTGTTGTTTACGAATTACTATATCGACTTTAAAAATGTAGTACATGTAGTAACATTAATGCACTATTACAAATAATTCAAGAGTACATATACAAAGGTTAGTATAATGCAGAATTACCTAAATGTAATGAAATTATTATATACTTATGCGTGTAATAGTTATGAACTATAATAATGGTATTCATCAAAAAAATGTTTAAAGCAAAAGGCTTCATTACATCATGAACAGCGTATTCGTGCTCTTTCTCCACAAACTGAACATCTGACACTGTACTGATCCTGGAAAGTGGCAAACGCAAAAGTTACAGGGTGCTCAAAATGTTCAGGTTTCGTATCTACATATCCACTTTTATACCATGAATATGCAAATAAACTCGTATATTTTGGAGAGGACAGTTGGTTATGAACTAATGACTGTAATTTAATGATGTTTCGTGCATGTAAGTCAACGTTATAGTTATCCAACATAATTTGGTCGGAAAATTTTCTGACGTATCCTTTCCAGGCACGAAAGCCGTACACATCAAGTGGTTGTATTATTCCTGTTGTTTTTTTTAGGTATTGTAAGTACTTGGACGTCTTTCTGTTGGTTACTGGATATATATTTTTTCAACGAGGAAGGGCAGTGACCCGTCCATCAATCTAATAGTAACACTTTTGGGGCCAGTATTTGGCAGATATATATCCGTAAACCAATTTGTGAATAATTCAGACGTAAGCTTACCGGATGCCGATGCCGCTACACGAACGTTTTTGGCTTGAAATAAAGTTTGTTGAACTCTAGGGCCAAACCTGCCTCCAGGTTCCTTGAAGACAATATACAATAGGGGTAGAAGTTGCCCTGCTGCCGAAATTATAGGAAGAATTGTATAACTATGCGTTGTAGCTGATACAGATTGGACTACCGACTGTACATGTTTAGAGCCTTGTGGAGCTAGAGTACGAGACGTGTGTAGCTCTAACTGAAATCCGCTTTCATCTGCATTGAACACGTTTTCTCTGCCATACCTTTCTATATATGGTTTTACCATATCAATGAAATCTGACGCAATTCTCTCAAGTTCTGCTTTGTCTGTACCATGTGATCGAGTAATAAATTTGTTTATTTTTCGTGATACTATTTTATATGTTCGTTTGAAATGTTTTATTCATTTCATTGATACCTTGAAATCTTCCAGGCCAACACTTTCTTTAGCTTCAATTGCCCAGTTCCGTAAGTCCATATCATGAACTATAGCGCTCGAGTCCATAGCATCGCTAAATTTGTTAAATACATAGTCCGATAATTGTATTAGTTTTTCTCGTCTAGTACCAACTTGTTGTAATGAAGATTCCCATCTATACAATTGGGATAAAGACGTAACCTTTCTATATCTGGCTTTCACTGATTAAATTTTAAACGTTTGCTCTTACCACTTTTCCAGAAGTTAACAGCGTCCTGTTTATACTGCAAATCGATAACTCCTCCCTCGTCAGCAGTACATTCTCGATCTTCTTCTTCGACGTATTCTCTTTGCTCCTCAATTGTTGGAGGTGTCTCTTCATCTACATATTCAGTCGCGTATGGACGGTATATGTTTAGAAACTCCAAGGTGTAGCCTGTTTCCATTGAAAATGTTGTTTCTTTCACTGCTCTAGTAATAATTCCATGCAGCATGTTATGCAGCTCTATTTCTGCTCTATTTGGAGTGGTGTACTGTTGACTATCGTAATTGTAAGTTAACATTAATAAACGTACCACGTTAACAGGGTTCACAGATACCATTTTGCTGAAGTTGATGTACTAATTCGTAAACAACAACTGAAGGAAATACCACCCGTGGTCAATATAAATATGTTTCCTTATCTCTAATATTAATATTGTTTGAAATAAGGTTTTATCTACATTATAAACTAAAAGCACTTGTAATCTGTAGCATTCAAGGTTTTTCTATTGTTATACGTACTTTATGTGCGATTAGTAGGATAATACACATCATCAACACCATTGTTTCAAGTAAATCCTAGAATTACAAAATTCTATCTAATTTCAATATAATTTCCTTGCAAATCCATATAAGTAGATAAAAATGTTATTAAATACGCATGAATCTCTGTGGTGATCCAGATAATCTATTAATAAGGGGTTGATTAGCAATATATCGATATGCAATGAAACAAGGAATATTTTGATATATAGTTTTGATGTCTCACGCTTCACATTACAGAGTCACATCGAAAAAGCTTAAAATCGATGCAATTTCTGACGGATGCTTCATGCAGAAGGAATATTTCGATATGTAACTTTAATTTTTTACTAGTCAGTCGCATTGCAAGAAAACTAAAAATCCACGAAACTTTGGAGGGGTGTTTCACCCCTAAAATGGGCGCCTTTACAGGAAACGAAAGTGTCGCTGTACACCTGCCATAGTGGACTACCTAACCGCAAAGTTTCAATTTTTTTCGAATCTTCGGGTTGGGGACCTTCCCTTGTAAGTTCGAGTAAATGTATACGCGGTTATAAAACAAGTAGTCCCGGTACCTTAAGAAAATAAAAACAAATTACCCAATTTGTGTCCGTCTTATCTCGGTTCCACTTGGCCAGGCGCGGGACACTATGATCGGGGCGTACGTGAAACAGGCCAGAAACAATCGGTAATTCTCTCTAGCCCAGACCATTGTTTCCACGCCGTCGCCGTTTTTTCGCTTCATTTATCATACCGTCCGTTCCAGTATATCTCGAATAAAACCCTACCGCTACGTCCATAGCTCATTACATACACTAGCCGGAGGATACGTTACGTTGATTTCGTGTTTTTGAACCTGCAGCTTGTAGTTCGTGGCAATGAAACAAAATAATCCAAAGACCTGTCGCACATCGTTTTGGAATCGGGAAGAGGTGATCAAAAAGGTATCTACAGCAGAAGAACCTAATGAGAATTGTTAATTAAAGTTCCATTAGTAGTGTATTTTTTATTACTTTGGAGATTTAGTTGACATAGGAGTTTAAAAGGACGAATAGTTTCGCCAGAGCTTTTGATGCTGATGATGGTAGCATGGGTTAATTGCAAGTGCTTGTAAATTATTTCCCTTTTTGAGTAATAAACTAATGAATGTGCTTTCATCATAGCAATTACACATTTACATTTAGTTTCTACAGCAGAGCTTCACCAATCCGAAATGTCAAGAATCCGGATTTCCCAGTTATCGAGACGTATATCATATACCGTGTTAGAAAATTCCGTAATAAAATTAGCCGCTAAAATACATGGGCACTGTTACAAACTTTGCTTGCTATAAAAGTATAAGAGCGGGAAGTTGGGCGACGGGAATGAATCAGTATCAGTAATAATCTAACCGCTGCGCTGTCATGAGAGGATCGCACTAGACTTTAGTCAAATGATGCGTTATACCCCTAGTTTATTTCGTTAATTCATTATCGTTGCTTTTCTCGATCTTTTACTCCTTTGTTATTTTTGATTTGCTTTGACGGGATGTTGTAGTTTTACTGTGGGATAGTTTTTTTTGAATTATATTCCTTCTAGGATGTCGTTAAATTGTACTACGTTAATAGCGGTACTGTAAATGACAGCTTATTTGAATATGATTCATAAAATTCACAAAATATGTTTTTGTGTTTGGAATTCAACTTACACTTAAAAATTTATGTTTTTGTTATGCACTTTCTATTATTTGAACATTTAATGTATTGGATATTTGGAAATGAAAAAATGTAATCTAGTTATTTTATAGTGAGAGGTTCTATTCATTTTTGGAATTTCTTTATTTTTTTTAATTGAGAATGATTTCTTTGCTTCACATACGACAATACAGCCGGAAGAAACTTGTCAATATTTAAAAAACTCAAAACAAGAAATGTAATCTTGCTATGTGCTTACACATAAAACCTGAAATGAACTATAAAAGTACATAATGAAAAATGAATGAAAGGTTAACTAGGTACCTTCCTATATAATATGAAATTTCAGCAATATTTGGGAGAGTTTATATTAAGCAGACAAGAAAGAAATAACTACGTATAAACATGATTTATGGTAAAATAACCTGACGTGTATTAGGATAATATTAAATTTCCTCAAACAAATTTAAATGTCAGTGTATACACATATATTACATAAGATAAAAAATGCAAATACATTCACTTAATGTACAATTAAAAAAAAAACACGACTCACTCCTAATTTCTTTACAGTCTGCCATAATATAACTGGTATTGGTATCATAAAAGCACAATTGAGGACTTTGCTACAAGAACGATCCAGACCCATTTAGTTGAAAAGGTGTAGTTCCAATAGAAATCGACTTCTTGTTACTCTTTCCCATTGTTAAAAATAATTAATATCTGGTTAATATGTTTGGCTTCCGTCGGTGAATTATGAAAATCTGTAATTTTCCTAGGAATCTCCGAAGTAATTAATTAAAGAAATTAAAACTATCACTGGCAAGGAATCGAACCTCACATCTCCCGCTTTCCGGGTGGACGCGTTAACCACTACTCCGCGGGGACCTTCTTCTGTTCATTTTCTTCACATCTTAAATCTTCTTAATGGAATATTTTCCTACAACAATTGACAGCATAAATTCAGTTGTGTCTTTAGCATAAGTTCGCAAATTAAATATCGTTCGTCAAGTAATCGTCTTGTTTGTTAGTCAATTTTAATATTGTACAGTTGTTGGTGATGTTAAATGTCGTAGAGTAGCACAGATTCGGTCTTCCAGTTGCGTCCCCACATAGCATGCATTGTGCTATTTTTTAAAATAAGAATATTCTTTTGAAATTTATGATCAAATTATATTTTGAATGGTATAGTTATCAAAATTAGACGTGATTAAACAACCACTAACACGATTAAAGTAAAGGAGTGAAACATCGCTAATCATTTTCTCGCTTTTAATCAAAATAATCATCCAGGTAACACGTGTTTGGCTGTGTTCCCATTTTCTAAGCGTTCAGCGTTTGAATTTCACCTTGAATATGAAGTAATTTGGTGGTTTAACAACACGCAGGGTTCCAGTAAGTAACAAAAACATAGGGTTTATATAAGAACGTCACAATTCCAGGTTAGTTTTCTCTTTTCAAGTTTTAATATTCGTGAAATTTCATTAATTAATACCTAGTTTAATTTAAACTGCCGAAAGAGTGTCTAGGAACACTCCCAGACTTACAAACCGTACAACTAATTAATTAATTTCGAAAATTTCTTTCTTAATTTTCCCCTCTTTTGAAACATTGCACAATATTAACTGTTATGAAACTGCGTTGTTTTTGTAGCAGGCTCCTCAATTGAAATTAACAAGTTTGCGAATAGTTTTATTTAGTAACTAATCCCTTTCGAGAGCATAAAACAATTATTGTACATTGGTGGTCTTTCAATTACCGAACCCGTGTTGTGCCTCAGTTGCATTTCCGTAGATTGCATTTTAGACCAACTTTTTACGGTTTGCATAAACAGCGACAAATGTTTGTTTTGTACACGAACAACAATAGCAGGAGCAATAACAGGGAGCAAGCACGAATTCGAGTGCACATTCACATCCCTACAATCGGCGCCGCAGATCTATGGTTCTTATGAAGGGCAAATGTAAACTTCCGATAATTTCGACAGCGCGGTTGATGCTACGAGGGTTCGGTGTTGTTTCATTTAGCGTTGTTTGCCTAGCGTAAGTGGTAAAGTATTGGGTAAACATTTAGTGCGTACCCTAATGATGTTAATTAACGATTGTTTTAATAGAATACTTGGGGATGTTGAATAAATCGCACGAGAAGAATAGAAATTGTCTGTAGGAGAGGTTGATGTTCTCCATTCTGGAAATTTAAAATTAATGCTCTGATGGGATCATACCACCCTTTGTTCTTAGTTTTATGTGTATATATCTAAGCAGATTTTCAAGCACTTAGAAAACATTATTAGGATTGGTAGCGCTCTGAGCCTGGGGGTGCTCACCCTAGGACTAGCAACTCTCATAATGAGGTTTTCCTGGTTTTTCCCACTATATGAGTGAATGCTGAAAGTGAATACCTTTAGACGTTTCACGGGTGCAGGCATAACAACAATGGTCAACCTACATAGTCCGTGTAATTTACAAATTTGAGCAACTTGAAGTTTTCAAGCACTAAGAGGATGTTTATTAAAAATAATAAATTTGTTTTCTTCTTTATTGATTACTTACTTAAATTCGTAGATATCAAAACAATAGCTTTCAATTTGGTATCGAAGTGTAGACTGTGGGGATTGCATATTAGCAAAGATTTGAATTGGAGTATTCATCTTGAAAGAATTTTAGCAAAATTATATAATCTTGGAAAAATTAAGAAAACTTGGAACATTAATAATTTTAAAATGCTTTGAATTATGGTTTGTTATTAGAGAGCAACACATTTAAGACTAAGTTAACACCTAAAGCCATTCGTATAATGGATAACTTGGAAAATAATGGATCATGTAGAGACTACCTTGTTAAGTCAAGCATTCCAACAGCAGTTATGTTCAGGATACTAGACGCAGGTTTTCGACCAACTCAACAATACATTCAAACAATATGGAAAATACAGGGTGTTTCAGGGTTCTACTTACAATTTGAATAAGGCGCTGTTTTGGGGAGGAGAGTGGTACAAGGGTGGAGATGGTCTCGTTGTGTTCCCCTGCCCCTGCCATTCAGTTGACAACATGGATCGGTGGAGTGATTTTTAAAAAAATTGCGATTCTGCGACGGTAGCTTAAAGACGATTCAAGAGGATCCCAAATGAAAAAAGCACAAGGGACTCAACGTTCTGTGCGTACACTAGAAAATGTGGTACGTATACGCCAGGCAGTGGAGGTCAGTTCAAGGCGTTCACTACGGAGCCAAGCAGCTGTACAGAGGATGTCCTATTCATCCGTTCGCAGGATTCTGAGGCAGTTGAATTTCCATCCTTACAAATTCGTAATTACACAACAATTGTTGCCCCGTGATTACATTATCAGAATGCAATTTGCTCAAACAGCTCAAACGATGCTTGAAATGTTGACAAAAGACATCGTTATCCTAACCAGTGACGAAGCCCACTTCCACCTATCCGGTTTTGTTAATAAACAAAACTGTAGGTACTGAGCATCACGAAACCCACGCCATATCCACAAACGACCCTTGCATTGTGAATGAGCAACTGTATGGTGTGCTGTTGGAAGTGTTGGTGTAATTGGGCCTTATTTTTTTGAGGACGAGCGTGGTGTAGCGGTCACCATTAACTCTGCCCGTTACGTGGAAATGATTAGAACATTTCTTATGCCTGAGCTACGGAGAAGGCGCAAAATAGACAAAAGAATATGGTTCCAACAAGATGGGGCGACTACCCACACATCAAGAGTGTCAATGACTGAAGTGCGCCACCTTTTTCCCGGGCATGTCATTTCTTTGCGAGGAGATGTTGCCTGACCCCTTCAGTCCCCTGACTTGTCCCCATGCGATTATTTTCTCTGGGGGTACATCAAAGCAAAAGTTTACATCAACAAGCCGAGGATTGTACCAGAACTGAAGGAGGCGATTCGACGAGAGATTGGAGCTATCCCTCGACAAATGATTCAGAAAATGATGTTGAACTTTCGGGAGAGGCTCGAATAGTGCGTGCGCCGAAATGGAGATCATTTGGAGGATGTCATTTTTAAAACCTAAATTTCGATTTTTGATGGCAAGTCCTTATGAATATATTTCATTATTAAAGTTTTAAAAAATATTTGTCTGTGCATTTTTTTAAAGCGATGAAACTGTAAATAGAACCCTGAAACACCCTGTACTTCCCAAGTTAGATACTCGTGTTCGCAATCAAACAAATTCCGTACTTTTCATATTCGTACCGGTATACCAGTTGCCAACCAAAACGGATTTAATAGCTACACATGTATCTAGTAGAGAAAATAGTATTATGGTGGGTATGTTAAATGAAGAAGAAATGAAGATTTGAAGTTTGCTCCTGCTCACCAGTTTCAGGATAAAAGTTTCTGCTCATTGGATGAATTTTATTTAGTTTTTAACGTTTATATTTTTTATTTTGTTTGCTTACTGTGTATTATAATGTAATACCACTGGTCGAACGCATACTACTATTAAAATAAACAATAAAAAGCGCCAAGTTAGAAAAAAAACGCAATTGATAACTATTACATCACATAAATGTTTGAAATAATTGCAGTACAGCAAACTCCCGAATATCCGTTTACGCATTATTTAGGTTAGGGAGGGTATCCAGGTATCGTAGGCAATACATTTCTTTTGTTTTGTCAAAGAAAATATTTCTTTCTTACAACATTTGTCACTCATACCTGCAGCTAACTTATATAGCTCTAAATGCATTTATATAAAACATTTTTAGCCTATAAATGTTGTTGTTGGATATGAACCCAGTAATCCCTTTGATGTCCAAATGTTTTAATTTTAAGTATTCTCTGAAATTCATTGACCAACTGTACTCGAACTTTGGCCAGAGCCTTCTTAACCATTGTTTTTATGTCCTTAAACTTACTTTTAATATTGTAAGTTGTATAACATACATACATGCTGCAAAACTTAATTACCGATCTCCATTGGCTTTCTTTTTTTTAGCTAAGCAATAGCAACAGCCAATCATATACTTCGACAAAAGAGTTGAATTTATCCTTTGTGATCATTACCAGGTTCATTTAAACGGTTCCCAAAATATTTGACTTCGATATCCAACTTACCCGAACTTCTTGTGGTCTTGTACTTTGTAATCTTTTCGTTAACTTCACTTAAAATTCCTAAAGAGTTAATGAAGCCAATACTCATCAGATGATAACTGGTGTAAAATATTTGAAATTTAAAGAGATTGAATAGGAACTGTACAAATGATGCATAATAACAAGAACATCTACTCACAAGAAGTAAAAAACTACAAAATGAATTATAGTTTCAAAAACGCACTTTTTGGTGCGAAAATATTAAAAATGTAAACAGAAAATATTGGAAAAAACCCAAATTGGTCACTAAATACAGAAACATTTATAAATCCACTAGATATCTGAAATTCGCTAAAAGTTTGGCTAATAAATTTAAAGCATCCTCCATTAATCAAATTCACTCCTTACAGAACGCTTTCTTCTATCTTAGCCAAGATCTAGGCTATAATATTGATTTTTCAAGAACATTGACATTTTCCTCTGAAATTTTCGTGTTTCATATACAGAAATAATTCATCATACTATTAAGTGTTTTGGTGATGTTAGGAAAAAGGTGTTATTTCTAATATGTATCTGTGAGTAAGTATATATATATATATATATATATATATATATATACAGCTCTACAGGCCTTATAGGCCCATGGCTTCTCTGCACTACCTTCTTCCATTTTTTTCTATCACGTACTAACCCTCTCCAGTCCCCAACACCCAAGTGTGCCAGGTGCTCCCTCACTGCTGTCATCCATTTCTTCTTGGTCTTCCCACTCTTTTTCTTCCACCTTCTCCAGCTCTTAGAACTCGACTTGCATTCCTCTTCTCTGGCATTCTTAACACATGTCCTAAGTATCTTAATCTCTAGGCCTTGATCACTTGCGATATCTTTGGTTTTCCATACAGTTTATAGTTCATTACTTCTTGATTTGTTCATCTTCTCCACCCTACTCCAGCGACTTTCACTCCTCCCAATACCTTCCTCAAAATCCTCCTTTCCCATATTTCCACTTTTGTTTCTATTTATTTATTAAGGATCCACACCTCACACCCATATAGTGCTGCTGGGTCTAACTATTGTATCGTATATTCTAAACTTTACCTTTCTAGATATGATCTTTGATTTCAACATTGTTCTGAAGGCTCCTACCACACTACTGCCCTTTGCTAGCCTTTTATTTATTTATTTTCCTTCCTGATTGCTATTTGTTATTGTTACTCCCAGGTACTCGCACTGTGTTACATTTTCTATACAGTACTCTTTACCCCCTCCAAAACATTTTATCATCTTTTCAGTTCCCCCTACACCGCTCCCCATCTCCATATACTTAGTCTTTTTTTAGTTTATGATTAACCCATATTCGCTGGCTGCTTTTTCTACTTTTTAAACATCTTTGCTAATTCTTTTCGTGTTCTTGTTACCAGCACTATGTCATCAGCATAGGCTATGCACTGCTGCTTGTTGTTAATAATTAGACCATTTCTTTGTATCTCACTTTCTCTTAGAGAGAACCAAGTTGAATAGGGCCGGAGATAGGGAATCCCCCTGTCTTAAACCCCTTCCAACCTAAAATCTTTTGGATGTGAATCCTTCTATAGCCACTTCACTACTTGTATTTAGAAGAGTCATTTTTATCATATTTACCAGCTTTAGTGGAACTCCTAGTTCGTGCATCGCTCGGTGCAGTTTACTTCTGATGATGGAGTCATAAGCTTGCTTATAGTCCACTAATAGCAGATGCAGCCCCAAATTTTGCTCGAACGCGTTATTTATTAGTTGCTTCATCACAAATATTTGATCTACCGTTGATCGTCCTTTCCTGAATCCACCCTGATGCTCTCCTACTATTCTTTCTTGGTACTGTTCCTGTCTATTTCTTACCACTCTCGCGAACACCTTGTAAGTCACGTCCAACAGTGCTACCCCCTATAATTTTCACATGAGGTTTTATCTCCTTTTTTGTATATAGGACACAACAACGCTAAATTCCAATCTTGTGGCATTTCTTCTGTTTGCCATACCCGTATGACTAACCAAGCTATTTATTCTAAATGGCACTTCCGTCTTCTTTAAATACTTCTGCGGGGATTCCATTTTTTCCTGCACTTTTATTGTTTGGTAGGGACAGCAAGGTCTCCACTAGCTCTTTTTCCGAAGGTTCCTTTATTAACTCGTTGTCATTATCCTGAATTTCACCTTCATTATAGGCTTCTTCCTCTGTTGTAAGCGTATTGACATTTTCATTTTCGGTGTCTAACAGCTCTTCAAAATATTGTGCCCATTGTGAGTAAGTATTCCTAATTTAATTACTCTGAATCAGAAAATCAGAAACGTATGTGGTTTTTGTTATTCTTTCAAAGAAAATGAAGCAGGTTCTAAGTAAGTATCAATAATTCGACCATGTTCCTGGCTAAAATTGGATTATAAGCGGTGTAACTCGTATCAAATTATACAACAACCTTTTCAGAACATAAATGCTACCAATTTAATAATTTTATAGCTATCTTTGATATTTGATTATCAATTTTGATTCAGTTTATAAATCCAACATGTACTTCCCTGTTCCTATTTTTTGAAAATTTAAAACGTGCGCTTAAAAAAGACACTTCTCTGGAAAACAATTTCCAGAGTTTTTATCTACCTCGTCCACCAGGATGATGTAGATGAGATAAAGTCAGAGTTGAAGTGACCGTATTCGAGAAAAATCGATGCCTCTTGAATTTAAAAAGCTCATCGTTAATTCCGCAGCCCAATAAAAATATGACGTGACTCAAGACCGCTTTCAAGTTGCCCGCTCGTATGTAGAAGCAGACGTTCGCAAATATTCAATGTCATCGAAAGTATTATGTCGTAACAAAAAAGGAAGATATCGGGGTCGCCGTAAAATTCAGATCCAGATCTAGTTCACTGAGCCGTTCAAGTGTACAAGGCTGTTATTTGTTTGAGAGGTAATTTTTAAAATCTATAAAAAACTGAATATCAGGTAATATTAAGAAGGTAAGCTTCTATAAATTGAATGTGGGTTTTAATTTTCTCCTGTCGGGCCCTTAGAATATATCGTCAATTTCCGATTTTATTTCATAAAATGTGTTTTGTAAATACGTTGCTTTAAACTTGTTCGCCAATAAAGGCTCTCAAATCGTATGCATATAAATCTGACCTGATATACGAGTGTGTATGGAGTCTAAGGCAATTGGAACGCAAAAATGGCGTCACATTACTATGGGTCCCAAGCCACTAACATATCAAGCGAAAGGAAAGTGTGATAAGCTGGTTAAAGAAACAGCAAATATGCCCTTCGTTGGTCCAAATCCTTTGCTAGGCTCTACAAAAGAGCCACCTACAAAAGAAATTAGGAAATGGATGCAAATTAAAGGTCCTGACACTGACTAAACATACCACGCGATAGCATTCGTATCAAACTCACCAAAAACATTAAAGTCAGTGGTACCTTTCAGCAAAGGTAATCTAAGAATATTGGCAAGCTTATTGACAAGTCATGTACTCCTAAAATATTATTAAGAGAAGAAAGGACATAACGTCTATCAATGGATCCGTGGAGCAGTTTCCATACAAAGCGGACTCCTTGACATCCACGTCGCGGTGATAGCGATACCAAACCATATCTGCCAAGTAGTCTATTCCTCGTTCCGGATAGGCACCCTCTCTATAAGCAAGAAATCATCTTTGAACTTTTTCTAAAGAAACCTGAAGGTAAATATAGTGAGAAGACCATACTTGCTATTGGCGAAACTAAAGAACAGGATCTTTAATAACTGAATATCGCGAAACGACTTAGATGAGCGTATAATAAAGCCTAAGGTCATTTAAATACAGTACAAATAGCAGGGGTCCCGGATTAGATCCCTCAGAAACACCAGATCTCGGAAAGAAGTACTTGAATGTGAATCCATTATAATGGACGTAATTGCACCTGCCAGTTAAGTAAGAGTAAATTAATCTTAAGAACGATGTACTTAATCCAAACTCTGGTAATTTACTAAGTAAAATATTAATGATCAATGGAATCAAATACACTACTAAAATCCGTGAAAATCACGTCGACTTGTCCTCGATTGTCCAAGGTACGAATAAAGCCATTTTGATAAGGAGAAATAAACGATTTAACGTTCTCATACAAGGTAAAAGATACACACAAGTTAGATAATATACTTATTGGTCGGAAATTGTCGGCCTCCATTTCAATGCCTTTTTGGTATACAGGACAAATGCCAGCATGATGTCACCTAGCATGAAACACTGACGTCCTTAATAAGCTAATGAAACTAAAAGCTGAGCAAAAGCAATGTCAGCTTCATGCAGTATAAAAGGTGTTAAGTTATCATCGCAAACGCTATTGGAAAAGACTAACTCTTCTTCTGTAACAGGAGATAATGTAAAAGGAATGCAATTGCAATGCAAAAACTAACTAGACAACTAGAAGCAAACTTGTCAGCAAAATGCCATCGTAGGATAATACATTTGCATTTGGAATTGAAAATTTATTGCCATCCGTCACAAACGATATCAGCATTCCCAGCACATCTTTAGCTTTGTTGGCAAAATCAACATCTGCGAATTTGAAATTAGAAATAAATTCCGTAATTTTGATATTTCGTTAAACATTTCTAACCATAATTTGGAAACATTGCAAAACAATGTGCGGCAATTGACAGTTGACCAAAATCCAGGATCCTTTCTGCATTGCGCATGCGTTAGATAGTTTCTTATTGCTCTGACAACAAAGCTATTATTTATGGTCATTATGTTTATGAGCGTCTCTTACATACCGTAAGAGTGAGCGTACTCACATGATCAGCCAGCATAATCGGCATTTTTTGGAAATGCGATAGCAAAGTCGTGTCTTACATGTGTACGTGTCGTTTATAACGTGAGCGAGGTGTTTCTGGAAATGCAAGAGCGAAGTTGTAGCTTTTACATGTACGTGAACAAATATGCCGTTTATAACATGAGTAAGGTACACAAATGAATTTGCGCTAACGTAATTTTGTCAAGCAAACGACATTCCACAGTCACATTCAATACAGCACACGTTTAGATGCGCTGAGTTCGTGTAAAACCGGGTGATTATAGTACGCTCGCTCGTACGAGATGTGAATTACTGCAAGTGTTATTAATTTATAACTACAAAAGTTACATCGTTTTTTTTTTATAAACATTGTAATTAGAGGCATCCCAGCACGTGGTGCCATATTATTTTTATATTGTGGATTTATTTATTTGCAACACCTTCATTCCAACGAAATCTAATGCGTTGTACAACTTTAGATCTCTTAAGAATTTCAATTAAATTAGAGTAAATGTTTTCTTTTGAATTTATTGTAAAGTCCATGTCCAAAGAAAATACTTCACTTCACGTTATTAGCTCCTCTGCAGGTGCATAATTTTAATTTGACATGAAACACAAGAAAAGTTGGCACGTTTAGGTTGGAACTGATCCCTATGTTTGTTAAATAAACATTTTTCTAAAATTACATATACCTTGGCTGTAGTCGTTTGCTGGACATAAAACTTTTGGTTGTTTATCTGGTTTAAAATATTTCCTAAAATATTAATTCCAATCGAAAAATCTATCATCTGAGTTCTTACAAGCGCCTCGCCTAAATCAATGGCATCTTAATAATTAGTTCTAGTACCTTGAGGCATAAGTCTCTTAATTTTGAATTGGAAAAATTGTAATGCGTCGTTTTATCTAGGTAAAGACTTATTAAAACAAAGAAGATGCTTAGAAGTCGGCTATTTGTATCTAAGAACATTTGGATCTATATGTATTACTTATTAAATAAAGCAAAATATGGTTTTACCAAAGGCAAGTGGATGTAAAATGGTTATTATCACGCAGAAGATTGTCAAATAATACATATCTATTATCTCTTTCTCGAGGGTTTTTCTCCAATTTTGTTAAATTTTCTAATTTAATTTGAATAAACGATTCTTGTAGGTTCGGGGGTATTCCTAGATACCCTTACGGCAATTTTTGAATGAATTTCCAATTCAGTAAAATGAAATTAACGAATTTTAAGATTTGAAAATTAACTAACCTTGAAACTTTTGAACGATGCCAATGTATATAAACCCTCTGTTTATATACCCGCTACAGGAAACTGCCTGCTTTGGATATTTAACCCTTTTCTCTTCTAATAAAGACTTATATTGGGATTGGATTTAAGACACACTTTGATTCAACCAAGGCCGAATAAAGATTGATGAAAAATTATGGCGTCGTTCATCTTTCTTTTATTTTAAATCGCGAAAGACCGGCGATTGTTTTATTTCACAGCCAATTTTGATAATTTAACCCAAATAGAAACTTTTTCGATGACTTTCGATCAAATGATATTATTTCTGGAAACAATATACGATTGCAGTGACTTAACCAGGAAGTTGTATGTTGATGATTCTGTGATCCAAACTGTCACCAACAAGCTTTAAACGAGAAAATCCACTGCTAATTTACAAACCTTTCAGATAAAGATTTAATTGATGAAATATTATTTGTTGTACCTTTCAATTTACGCTGTTGCTTATTCCAGACGATTTCTACATTAATTTGGACGAAATCAGTGAATGCTACCCCACACTCGTCATTATCTGGACTTATAATTAAATTATAATGTCCTCTCTGCAAGGACGGTTGGCTGAGGGGGGATGGTAACGAAGAAATTTCCAATTTTCCCCGCAAGAGGGATATTTAGTTACCAACGAGCGGCCAGCCTGACATTTGGTCAGTACCGAAGTGACAACTGAGAGAAGTTGTTATTGTAGATACAACGTTGAACATAACACTATATATTTCAAAAATCACTAAAAAAATTGTGATATGATATTATAAATAACTGGTAATTTTTAAATCATGCATTGAAATTTTAACTATTTCAGCAATTCTGCTCACAGTCAAAAGGTATATAAGCACCATATTTTTCCAGAAGATGTATACACGCAGAGAAACGTTTACTTGTATCAATTCAAGACAATTACTGTTTCAATAATCCACAATACAATAACTGTTTTAAATCAAAAGAAATATTTTCTTAGCTATTTTTTCTCCGCTTAGGAGAAGTATATACTTGTAATGAAGTAATTGTATTTCTTTGTTTAAGACAACTTGATTCAAGAAAATCTTGCAGAAATTTTGAAGAAAGCGATTCTTAGAATAAATAAATGGCCTTTATAACAGAAAACAATATTTTCTTAAGCGTAGTAAATAGTTTTCTTAATTCTGGAAAGCGTTTAAGTATTGTTCATAAATCAATTTCATGTTCTTAAAATAAAGCATTTATTTACTTAGGATTCTTGAAATGTATGTTACCTTATTTAAAACTGTACGACATATTCGTACATTGCTATACAGAATAATGTTTAAACAAAAGTGAACTTAATGTAGAAGTACACATGAAAAAAGTGTCTAGAAACAATAACCATATTGATGAAATAACTCCCGGCAAAAACAATGTGAGAAGAGAAAAGCACTAATGCTTTTTGCTCCTGTCTATATTGTTGTTTGTCTCTCAATTTATGCCCCTGATCTTCAAAAACAACGCTGAAATATTTCGTGGTGCCATCTGCTGTCAAGAGATGTAGTTATATCGTCTTAGATAGTAGAAACCGGAACACAGATGCCATACTTACCCGTACAATGATATAACCTTTAAGGTGCAACGTTTCATAAACATTTTCGGAAGGTACCGGTTAATGTATTTTTTTTTCTTTTTGTTACTATTTACCACGTGTACTAATTTAAGTGTGTATAATAAATAATAAGAAAAATAAAGACAAGTAAATTTAAATATTAACTGATTAATGATTAAACTACATCAAAATATTCCCTATTCAATTGCATTATTAAAGAAATAATTTAATTATACTGTAACATATAAAAAAAAAACTTTTTCATTAGTTCATTCACTTGCTCCTAATTCTAATTATTGACTTTAGGTTTTTTATTAATTATTGTAATTTTTCTTTTATTGAATATCGCTGGTCAGATGTGTTTTTTGAACAAGAAACCGGTCGCCTGATTTCTCAATAGAACTTTGTAAGATCTGGACCATTTTTTTATTCCTACCTTTAATATGAACATTTTCTTAACTTAGAACTAAATGATTTACTTGGAAGAAACATTTTTCTGTCTTGGATTTTCTTGATTTTCTAACCCTAAGAAAATATTTATTTAATCAAAATAAAATTTCAAGAAAATTAATTTGTTTTCCAGAAGTTATACAAATTTCTTACTGTTTGGTATAAGATTGCAACGGAAATGTATTTAAAAAAACATCCGTTTTAAAAAAGTAATTTTATTAAAAAAATTAATTTGTTTTAATGCTTTTAGAAATGATCTCAACATTACTTTACGACAGCCCTGATTATGAACCATCAGCGTTCTACGAAAATCTCATAACATCTAAAGTATCTAATATTGAAAAATGCATGTGTTACATGTGATTATATTAATCTTACAGGCTTTTCGCTCTTAATGCATATAAACTAATTAATTTGCCATCTGTAAAAAATCAACACGCAATTTACTGAAGAGTGGTGTTATCGTAACCGTCTAGACTGAATCTGTTTCGTTTCAAGACCGATTGGATTTATTTTGTTTTACATTAAACGATCGCGTATCGTCTAATTTGAACTTGCAAGCGTTCCATCTTATTTCTATTTGTTTCACGATCATCCAGAGTCGGATTCAACTGCATTCGGCACATAAATATTTAATGTGTGTCTCGAAACGATAGTTGCCAAAGCAAATATCGATAAAATGTTGGTCTGTCTGTAGAGATGTTCAACTGTATGCTTTAAATTTTGTGGAAAACCATTTTCAATAAACCTGTTCAGGTGGTGAGTTCAAATATTTGTGGGATGGATTGGTGTATTAGTGCTTAATATACATTGCTTAAAAGTGTTAAAATCATTTCGTTGAAGAATTGTTAATCATTTGCCGTGTAATCTTCTTTAGAAGGAAGCGACGGGTTTACTTACACACCAGAAACCTATTGATAGATTTTTTTGCCTATCAAATAAGAAACGCTTGTGATTATGAGGGCGATCAAGGAAATAAAGAAAACTGAACTGAACGAAAATTTCACCCAAATAAGCATTCAATTTTATAACTCTATAAAAACTCTATAAAGATTTTAAAGAAAATACGTCAATTTGGAGGAGATTTCGCAGCATCCTCAGAACAGAAATTCGGAAAGGATACTGTGAGTAGAAGATATAATTTTCGGCCAATTATTTTAAATTTTGAAAATCATTTAATATAATAAATATAAAATTTATCTATCAGAAGGGTTTTCTTATATTAATTCAATTTGGAAAGGCGGTACATTTTTTTTAATAATTAAAGCGTGACAAACGGTTGCACCCGCAGAGGCGCTGTGAAAGGAGCTGTATTTACTATGTACATACAAGGAATCGAGTGGACGTTCGGTTATTATCGGTTGATCGGTATGCGTGCACTATTTATAATGTTCGAGAAACTAGTGGAACCGTCCAGGGCGTACCGCGCAAAAATAGACGCTGTATTAATAAAAAAGTAATAGATTGTTACCTTTTATTGACATATCGATGACCACTGCGGTAATGTGCGACTGCCATGGTACGCCGCGTAGTACCGCAACATAAGCAATGCTTCCATTGTCGATTCGGTCAGGCCTCGACGACGGTCTGAAAACGTTCTCGTATACTTTGCAAATGATCGTTCAGCATCTAATGAAGTAAGATTTGCGAAATTCAAATACTGCATCCACATACGTACAGGCGTCTCTGCGGGTGCAACCGTTTGTCACGCATTATTTGTAATAAATTTTTATAGTCTTTTGGAACTCAAACTTTAGTAGTAATTGCAAAGTTTTTTAAGATCCAATTTATCTATAGTTTTCTTTTTTGATTTCGCCGGCAAAGTTTTTTAAGAGACTCATTGCAATACGTATACGTATTGCACTGTTTCTATGTACATATACTTGTTACACGGTAAATATCTATAGCGTTCAAATAACGCAATAAATTTTGTTCGATTTACCGGTGTGGGTATCATAAATCGTGGAGTTTTGATGGATACTACGGTAAAATGCTAAATGTTTGCAATAAAATGGATTCCGCCGTATCTAGGTATTCGACGAATTTTCGCAATTTCCGTTCGATTTTACCGGTAATTAACTTTAAATGCACATGAAACGTATGCATATAAATAGGACATAGCTTTTTTAACGAAGTTTGATTGTTGCGTTGAGGTCATCCCTTTTGAAACGGAAGGAAAATAGAATGTAACGTGTTGAAGGCATCTAGTGGTAGTTTTCGTTGTTGCATTTAGAAACTATTTCTTCAAGTAATTGTTATAAAAGTTACTTTAATTCATCTTTTCTTTTGATTACTATCATTGAAGTTGTCATCATTTTTCTTCTATTAAAAAGTCTCCAGAATATATGTGGAATCAGGGGCGGTGTGTTCATAAGCCCGCAAGGCCGCGCACCCTCCTTGATATATCATTTAAGAAGGTAATTCCATTCATAAACAAAATCATTCAAATTTATATTCCGTAATTTTTGCGAAAATACAGCTATTTATTCCGTGATCAACATTGTGAAATTAATTATAACTTATACCTTGTACGAGCCCCGTCCAGCTTCAGTTGGCCCACCCGATAAAGTTTCAGTTGTTAGCATGTATTGAAGATCATTTAAACTAATAGAGGTATAATTCTCAATTTTTACTTTGCAAATAACAGTCTGAAAATGTATTACACAAAAATAACGGAACTGATTACAACAATTGTAACTGATTAGGATTGAAAAAAGAAAAATTCAAATTTGTGATTTTCAGCTATAAGATATAGCTCATTCTACCCCTGAGTGAACATTACCTTTATTTTTAATAAATGCTTCCATTCTTCTCGGCAAACTATTTACTAGATCCTGACACTCCTCTGCAGTGAAATTATCCCAAATGTTCTGGAGCCTTTGCGTGAGTTCTTGCACGGTCCTGGCAGAATTGGCTCGCAACCTCTTTTTCATGATATGCCACAACGTCTCGATGAGCGAAAGGTCCAGACTACTAGAAACCCATTCCAGAACGGGTATTTCATGGTCTGAAAGCCATTTCATGGATCTTTTGGAAGTATGACATGCAGCACCGTCTTGCTGAAAAATTAAGTCATTTCCAGAAATCCTGCTCTCTTCCAAAATAGGCAACAAAGATGCCTCTAGGATGTCTAAATATTTGTCTGAGTTAACAATGCCGTTGATAAAATGTAATTTTCCAACTCCTCTAGCCGACATTGAACCCCAGACCATTACCGAAGATGGAAATTTAACTTTGCGCTTAAGATAGTCAGGATGATAAGTTTCATGTTTCTAGCGAATAACTCTGCTCCGGCTATCACCGACACAAACTTCAAATCGCGACTCGTCACTCAAATGTACACTATTCCACCTCTCCATATCCCAATTTCGATGGTGTCTAGCCCATTTTAACCTGCTTCGCTTCTGCTTTAGGGTCAATAACGGGTTTTCTTTTGCCTTCGCGAAGGGGAAAACGAATTATCTTTTGTCCATTAGGATTGAACTCATGAAACTTACCTTGTAAGTACCAAAGCCAAGTTTTCTTGCTTCTGTATGACAGTAGACCTGCAAACACGTATTCCGACAGCCTCACTCCAGAGTACACTCAGTAGTTAGCCTATTAGACTTGATAATTCTGACCAAAGCTCGTCTATCAGCGTCTGTTAATTTGGACTTTTTCACATATCAGGGCTTTTGGGCAGCTGAACCGTTTGATTTGTACAATTTTACAATATTTCGAACACTGTATCTGGATATGCTGAGTAATATTCCGATTTCGCCGTTTGATTTTCCGGATTTGTGTAAATTAATGATAATTGATCAAATTTTTTCATCAATTGCCTTTCCCCTGCCCATTATTGACAACAATTGCACTATCAGTTAACTGTTCTACAATCGAAACATCACCGTCATTTCCGTCAAAAAAGCGTTGTTTCCATAACCACCTTAATAGTCATCGTTAGCAGTACTTGGGTAATGGAATGCAAGAAAACTATTTTTTTTATATTTTCGATTTTTTATGAGACAACACGCTCCATTAAACCCATATCTCTCCTAAAGTCCTCTACATAACATATTTTGTCTTAGATATTACATTGTAGCGGCTGGTTTTGCTCCTTGAGCGATGAATGCCAACAACACTACAAATTTTGTGTGTGGGCCAACTGAAGCTGGACGGGGCTCGTAGTTACAACGTACAATAGGTTGGAATTAAATATTTGGGACGACGTCTGACCAAACAACCAATCACAGTCCAGCGGGTGTATATGCATTTGGGACGCGGAAATTCCGCGGCCAATCATATTTTAGCTACGAGAGAGAGTGTTGTTGTTTAATATAGATTTTTCCAGCGTTTTTATATAATAACGAGTAACTGTGTGGGCCTTTTTTTGAGGAGATTAGTTTAAGGTACTTAAAAATCAATTTAAAAAGTGCTATTTCTAGGTTATGTTTTGAGGTTCATTAGTCATATCTCAATAAAATTTATGTTGGTACTGTTCCTGGACTAAAAGTTACCATAAAGTTCCCATAACGGATGGCAAATACGGATGGGCTTAATTTCTAGCTTGTGTTATAGTCTCTCCTCTGTCCTGAATATTATTTGCAATTACGTTTTCACATGTTATTTTTGGTCTGCCTCTACCTCTTCTAGCTGTCATCTTCGTTTCCCATATCTTCCTTACTTGTCTTGTCTCTTCCATTCTCTGTAGATGACCCCACCAGTTAAGTTGTTTCATTTCAACAAACTTTAAGATCGATTCTATTCTAAGTTCTTTTCTGACTTCGTCATTTCTGATCCTATCTCTCCTTGTTATTCCTCTTACTGCACGTAGGGACTTCATTTCGGTAACTTGTATCTTGCTTTTCATTTGATTCGTTAGTACCCATGTCTCACTACCGTATGTCGATATCGGTCTATAAATATTCTTATATATGTGCAATCATCTTCGTTCTGCTGGATGTTTCTTTTTTCTGTATAAAACTGTTTCTCATCGTATAGTAATTTTTCATTGCTTTCTGTATTCTTACATCTATTTCTGTTTCTTGATTTGCCGTACTATTTATGTTTATTCCAAGGTAATTAATGTCTGTTACTTGTTCTATAATTTCATCATCTATTTTTGTCTTCATTATTTCTTGTTTCTTTGCCGTCATCATCACCTTAATCTTCTTAGTATCCATTCGCATTCCATATTTTTTCAAGATCATGTTCCATGTGTTTAGGTTATGTTGTAGTCCATTTTCTATGCCTGCCATAATTACTAATTCGTCTGCAAACCTGCATTCGGTTAATTGAACGTTTTCTAGTTTCCGAATCCCTACGTGTTATTTCTTTGGATCAGGTTTGCATATCTTTAGTATTTCGTCTATGAACACATTAAACAAAGCTCTGAGCCCAGCTTTGTTTAATGTGTTCATAGACGAAATACTAAAGATAGTACTCCTCCTTGTCTTGATCTATCTTGTTTCGAAAATCTTTGATATCCTGTTTTTGCTATTTATATAATTCCTGTTTGTTTTAGATACACTTTTAATCACTCTTATTAATTTTTTGCTGATTCCTCTCTTTGTTAAGCTGTTCCAAATAACGTTCCTCTTTACTCGGTCATAGCGCATAGTCTTTACCCCACATAACCTTAGATCATTCATTTTATTTTTCCTATGTTTTTCCACTATTATATAGTCTATTATTGATTTGTCCTTCAAGTCAGTTCCTTGTCTCGTTAATTTATATATATCATTATGCTGATAAAACCCGTTTGTTACTATGAGATTATTTAATAAACAGTAGTCCATAAGTCTTGCTCCGTTACTAGTTTTTTTACTTTCTCCTGCACCAGTTTCGTCTTTTCCCACTCGACCATTTATACCTCCTGCGACGTATATATTACCTTTGCAATTTTTTGTGGCCAGATTCAGGCTTTCCCAAAACTTATCTTTTAATTCTGTAGATGCATCTTCATTTGGTCCATATACTGCCACTATTGTTGATTTATCACCATCTATTTTCATTTCTACTAAAAGTATCCTCTCTGTGTATCCTTCCCATTTGACTATGTTGTTTATTAAATTCTTGTTTATTAGACATCCCACGCCTGCTAATGCATGTTTTTCTTGTGCTACCCCAGCGTAAATCAACAAATGTCCTGAATCCAGTAACTGTTCTCCTTGCCCTTTTTTCTTCGATTCTGTCACTACTAGTATGTCTAGCTCAGTTTTGTCAAATTCGTAACATAGTTCATTTTCCTTTCCGTTCAGTCCCTTAACATTCCATGTTGCTAATTTCTAATGATCCCCTATTGGTTCCTTTTTGCATTTTCCATGTCGTCGTCATTTGTTCCGTCCTATCTCTGTTTATCAGTTTTTTGACTTATTTGTTGTTCCTTTTGTATTTACATTTTATCTGCATTCGAAACCCATTTCTCGTCGTCTATTCTCAGTTTCATATATCCAATCTTTACTTTTTTATTCTCTCTTTCTTCATTGAGTTTGTTTTGTATTTTTCTTTCCTTTTCTATAAAGTCGTCATGAAAGTATACTTTGTTGTATTTTCTCTTTCTTAGCATTTTTTTATTTTTCATAATTTGTATTTTTCCTTCAGCTTCTAGTTTCTATCAGTAACATATTATTCCTTATTTTCCTCGCTTTCCTTATTTTTATTTCCACTCTTAGGTTATTTGCTATAACCTTCTCAACTTTTCTGGTAATTTCTTGTTCATCTTCATCTTTTACTTCTAATCCACTTATAACAATATTATTCTTCCTATTTAATTTATCTACTTCCTCCATTCTTTCTTCTATGGTTCTTTAATCCTCTCTTCTAATTTATGTATTTTCTGTTTCATTTCATTATTTTCATTCCTGATTAATTTAATTTCCTCTCGGTATTCTTTATTAAAAAAAATGATTGCTTTTATCAGTTCCTTCATCGTATATACCATTTCATCCACTTTTCTGTCCTCCATCTTTAATTAGTAAATTTTAAATCTTAATTAATTACTCACTTCGCAATCTTTCTTATTTATCAGTTGACGTAAGGACACTCACCCAGATCATCTCTTCGGAGGCACCGTATCTTATCTACTATTTTACCTTTACTGTTTAGTTGTTACGTCACTGCCTCTATGCGGTTTATCTCGCGTTCAGCAGATAAACTTTATACCTTACATATTTTTTCACTTATTAATTACGTCGAAAAATTCAAAGGAAACATTATAGAATTATAATTGTGGACGGTTTTTTCCAGTAATTAATTACGTCGAAGAATTCCAAATAAAAATTGTAGAATTATAATTACCGATGGAAGCCAAATATTCATTTATACCTTACAGTTTTTCTGTTAAAGCATTTTAGGTTATTTATTTTATTTTACTTTTTATGGATTAATCAATAGTTTTTCTAGAGTTCGCCCTTGTGCAGCACTTTATCAAGATTTTGTTCACACCTTGGTATTACACTACGTAATTAAAACTCGTTATTTCCCAGTATATTTGGGTTTAATATCGCAGCTACAATTTACACGTGTTTACCACTCATCGACCATAGGCGTACCCCCTCGCCACATTAATATGAAATATACATTTGGCTAAATTTTCAATAATCTCCCAGCAATTCCTTCTTTTTTTTCAATTTTTTACAATAGCGCTCCCCTCTTCAGAAAGTCATGAACCGCCACTGTGTAATCATATTAAATCTAGCACATCAGTCAATTTAATCCACGCCTACTTTCTGTATTCTAAAATATATCGACTTTCCTCACTGGCGGGTTTACTTAATACTGTTTGAAAGACAGTCTCTGAAGCATCATCGACTTTCGGTATAGCCATGCCATCCCTTCGACGTTCATATTATCACTCCAACATTGCGTCAAAATTTTGATGTGCAAAAACCAACTAAGCGATAAAGAAATCGTTTTTACACAGAAGTTTCAATTTTCAAGAGAAAAAATGGCTAAGAAGCTTATTTCACTTCAATTCATCTCATAATACATGTATGGAGTCGAATCTATACAAGCCTCCATTACAAAAAGGTACTTTTCCGATTATCTCTGTATACAGCTAAAATTTAAACTCTTGAGACCCATTTATTACTAGTACCATTGTTGTAAATGCTCAAAATTGCTAGAATTTATTCGAATGTGTAACCTATCGTTAGGTTCGATAGTATTACAAGCTATAATATGTATTAATAATTGAAATTTGTTAGTTGGGTAATTGTAATAGTAAACCGAAGAACCTAGGAGCCCCACAAGGCTCAATACTAGGAGCAATTTTATTTTCCCTTTTTTGTCACGGAATTTGATTTGGGGTATGCAGATTATGTTCCATTTTTAATTTCCTCTACTAGATTTATAGTGTAATAAAGGTTTATTTATTAAAGCTCTTTTTATTCTTTCTGACTGCCGGGTGTACGAATATTTTTTTTAGATTTGATTGATTGATTAGTCAATTTATGGCTGTAGCGCTTCCCATTGTCATTTTTTAGATTTAGATGAATTTAAAACTGCAATCGTTTTTACAACAGACAAAAGCTTTACAACACATTAAACTTAGGTATTAGAATGGAATAATAATATAAGCGTGTTTAAATGAAGAAATAAAACGAAAACTTGATAAAAAATTTAAATCTACTCAGCTTATTTAAGAATCTAAAACAAGTATTAAATACTGATCAAATTTTGCTCTCTTCTCATATCCATATATGAAATTTAAATCAAAGCTTATACATAATTTGACCTAATACGTGAATGTGCGCAGAACCGAAATCAATTGAGATGCAAAAACCACGTTCTGTGTGGTGGATCTTAAGCCACCAAGAGATCGAGGGAAATGAAAATTTCGATAACATGGTTAGAGAAACAGCAAATATGCCTATTGTTGGTCCAGACCCCTATTGTGGTTTACGAAAGAGCCATCTACCCTGGCCTCCTTCTTACTTGCTTCCAAAAGAGTTATAAATTGTACTGCCGATGAGATTTTAAAGGTGGTGTTGAACTCATTGTACAAATTTGAAGTTTCAACTAAGCAATTTTTAATGTTTGTGAGCGATGGTGCCGCAAACATGCGTTCTTTGGGCCGATCTCAAAGAACACAGTGGTAACTTCTTACATGTAACGTGTAAAATCCATACTCTAAATCTTATGGCACAAACAATTCCTACATGTTTTCCACTAGTAAATGCATTGATTGCTAGTACAAAGGCAGTGTTTCTAAAGTCTCCGTAACGTACTCGACTATTTCACAAACCGTGTAGCTGATAGGCCCAAGCGTGGACTACAACGTACTGCAAAATCGGCTGAGAACATTGCTGCTATTCCAGTATCCAAAACAATCCATCAACCTCAATTCAACACCGTGCTCAGGAACTTGGTTTACGAAGAACAACCTTGGCCACAATTATGCACAAAGATTTACATTTGCTCCCATTTAAGATTCAATTAACACAAGAGCTTCATCCACAAGACCATTTACGCCGCCGTACATATGCCAATAGGATGTTATAGCTCGCCCATGACAACCCTGATTTTCATGAAAAACTCATAATGAGTGGCGAGACACATTTTCATTTGAATGAATATGTGAATAAACAGGATAGTCGGTTCTGGGCAACGGAAAACCCACACATTATTCATGAGTCACCCTTGCATCCATTAAAAGTGACAATCTGGTGTGCAATTTCGTCAGGAGGAATCGTTGGACCTTACTTTTTTGAGAATGAAAACGTCTTAACGGTAACTGTCACTGGAGAACGATATCGTGACATGATTGAAAACTTTTTGACGCCAGAACTGCATGCTTTGGACTTGATTAACATGTGGTTCCAACAAGACGGTGCCTCATCGCATACAGCCAGGATTACAATTGAATTACTGCGAGACGTCATGTTACGGTAAAAAAAAAAGAAAGAATAAAAAATATTTAATTTATAACTTATTTATGACTAGCGAGCATGAGACAAATACAAAACCGTAACTTTACAATAAGATTTATTGTACAAGAAAAAGGTCAATTAACACAGATAAGTTTTACATATTAACAAAATTAATTAAAGTGACATAGTGCTCAGTTTTGCTATTTAAACGTAGATGTTAGAAGGAGAGGATTCAAGGAGTTTAATAATACAACGGCGTTTAAAATTTATTTATTTTTGTTGCTGACGTCGTGAACGTTCTTTGTACATTTCTTCATAGAGACGACGACTCGGTATTTGAACTCTTGGGTAAGAATTCCGATGTTCATAGGACGCCACTGAATGTTGTGTTTAATTTAGTCGCCTCGCTGGTGGTCGTTAATTCCGTCGGAAACCATTCAGAGTTTTCGAGGGAAAGGAAGAAGGGATTGTACAAATATTCAAAACTCTTAGCAAATTAGGTTAGCAAATATTTGATCAAACAATATTGAATGAAAGAGCACTATTCAAAATATTATTGACAAAAGGTTACAAAATGACTTAACATCTCAGGGCCAAAATAATGACTAAACATTGACAAAGTTTACAGAGAAATGAATAAAAGCGCCAAAGAAATATTCAAAGATTAATACTAATTTAAACAACAAAGTTAATAAAGTGATTTACCAAATTTCAAAATAGGCAGCAACATTTACGTGAAGCGCAGTTCTCAAATCTTAAAATACGAATTATAAGTAACCAAAAGGAAGGATCGTTAAATACGCGAAATAACACAACTAAAATAGCAAAATGTTATAGTTCGTAACGTTACAGAAAATATCTTAAGTTACCTTACATAAAACAAGGTTTACGTAGACACGCCGAAAGGAGGAGGTTGGTCAGTTAGTTGCGGTGGTAGAACTTTCTCGACAGCGTGGATTCGCAAAGGACGCCGCGCTGATAGACCGGGGAAACTGAGGAGTCATCACACATCACCCGTCTGCTGCCCAATGCTCATCAGTGACGGATGAACGCAACTCGACAGAAAAAATCGATTTCCACATCCCGCAACTCTACGGAAGAAGTCAATTCCCAAAATCGGAATTCCATGGAGGAAATCAATGTCCAGATCCGCATAAAGCGTTATTCCCGACGATTTGCTCAAAGGCGACTAAATCGCAAAACCATATAATCGCTGGGAACGTAGACCATGGATACCAAGGAAAATCACCCAGCAGGGGTTATGTTCGACGATAAAAGTCTTGGTACTCCAGGATAACATTATTTCACTTCAAATAATGAATATTAATGGTTTTATTAAATAATAAGGATCAGATCTTTGGACAAATTAGGGGAATGAATTTAGCTAAAACATACACGAATACTACGCATTATAGACACGATGAAGTCATCCTTCGCAGGTGTTCAGTTTCGTAATATATTGAAATAGAAGAATTGGCGCGAAATGGGACAATGAGGTGTTTTAAATATGGATTTAACTGAATTCGCAAATTAGGGTGTAACAGTCTTTCCACAGCAAGTTATCTCAAGAAATGGTGATCTTGATTGGCCTTCACAATCACCGGATTTGACTGCCCCGGACTTTTTTTGTGGAGATATCTGAAGGGCAAGGTTTATGCAAACAAACCAGAAACCCTTGAGCAACTCAAACAAAATATTCGTGGTGAAATTAATGAAATATCGGTTGAAATGTGTGAAAATGTAAGGAAAAATGTGGTCAAAAAAAGCTCACATTTGTGAGGCTAACAGAGGCGGACATTTATCTGGTATTGTATTCCATACATAATTGCCAACATTAAATAAACCATTTATCGACATTAGAACCATTCTCTTTCATTTAACCAAAATTTATAATCAAACAAAGTAGTATACCTTCCAGGCGGACACCCGGTACATTTAAAAGCCCGATGTGATACATTTTTATAGCCACCCTGCTATTCATACATTCCAAAAGCGAAGTTAATACACAGCAGTATCATTCCCGTTGATACACTTAGATATAATAAATTAGAAACGTGCAAGGCTAGACCAATATTTTTGTAGATTTTCTGGTGGTCTTATTTTTACCGTAGCTAGGGCGATGGTAGCGGTATATAGCGCACGAATTTGTTCGGGTTTTCGATTTTAAACTGCCGGATAATATTTCACGGGGTAATATACTGCACCCTGGTGGAGAAAAATCGCCTTAATTCGCCATAAATTCAGGCGAACTTGCTGTAAAGACCGTTTCGCAATTCTCAAACAGCTGTAAACTCAGGTATTAACTTTATGATCGTGTTAAAGTATTATGTTTCTAGTTTCATTTGTTTGTTCTTTATTGGGCTATTATTCGTGTCTAAATAGCCGAAGAATGTGGGGGAATTAGAGAATTATTTTACCGCTTATAATACGCGTTGATGGATATATGTATATGTAGTCATTGTTTAATGACTTCTTGTTTATTCGTCTAGTTTATATGCAGACTAGATATAGATACATACGCAATTAAGATATAGGAAGGATAATTTGTAAAGCTTTAAATCCAAAAGGATTTTTTTGGACCTACAAAGATGAAATAGGTTTTGTGTTTTCTTGTTTGAATTTTTCAGAATTCAAACTAATAATTAAGCCGGCCACAATCGGTCTTCGCAACAGAATCGGATCAGTCGCATGGGCCGCGGATTATAAATCGTGTATGTGTGACTTACAGCCGACAGAAGTGATATTTTGAAATCAATACCCCTGTGTAAAAAATAAAAGCTGGCGCAATAAAAATGTTTGGTAAATAAAGCGAATATATGCACAAGTTCTTTTATTGCCATTATTAGTTTTTTTTTGTTTGAAAACGGCATTCGTTGTGAACAAAGCAGTTTCTTCAAAAATCTGTTGCACTTAATACCGTAACAATAAACAATAATATAAACAATAAACTTAACTTCTTGACAGTGTGGATAGAACTGTTGAAGAGCCTGCACCATCAGGTACGTTTCCACATTTATCTAGGTGAAGGTTCACTGTGATAAAAAAATGTTCTTATATTTCTAGAAAGACCGTTCAACATCTATTTAGAGTTAGTTAATGAATCTGCAGATGCACCACCACACATTTGTCTTAATCTCGTATAATCGGAATTTTGTTTTAAAACACTGTCGTTTTAAATCATTGCTAATTCTTTTTAAATCTGTTTGAACAGAAGTATCTAGAAACCCTTTCTGGCTCTCCTTAATAGCTGTAGCTTCGTCAGGGTCGAACACTACATATTGTTGCTGTTCCATCGCTCATAAACATCAACACTTGACTAGTTGACACTTAACGTATCGAGCACAACGGCCGTAATTGCTTCGCCAGTACACTTTTTTTTAGTCTTGCTAGCTAATAAGATTGCAAATTTCGGTTTAACAGGATCCAGTACTCGTACTATAATATTCAAAATAGAATTTCTTTTACAATCTGTCGTCTCATCAAGACATAGCCACAGCTGTTTATTTTTTAATTCTACTTTGATCCTATTTTCGATATCCTTGCGCATACTTGGTAGCTCTTTCCGTAACGCTGTCCATGATGGTAAGTTCCACTCTGGATTGTATGTACCCAAAAACTGTTGAAACGGTTCTTTATCGAGTAAGCTAAGCGGTAGATAACAAACAATAAACATCAAAAGTAAATCCAACTTAAATTGGGTTTGAGATGGCACGCCATTTTTCTCATTTTTGTGCTGTACACTATTTATATGTCTTTTACAGTCGCCATTGTTCCAGCACATTAAAGGTATTTTGCAAACTCTACACAATATTTTAGTTTTATAGTTCAAATCCGGAAATTCACTGCTAAATTTAGTGACTTTATTGGCCAACGGTTATTTAGTTTCCTTGCTACGTTAAACATGCTTACATACATAAATATATTTATCTCTATAATTACGACTAACGCTACGAAGGGTTGATGAGAAACTGTTGCAATAAATCAATAATTTCACTCGCTGAAGTAGCCCGCGGCGATTCATTTGCATACATACACTACCGTTCATGGAAGTTCAGGCAAGCAAAAAATGTACGGAGGTCAAAGAAAATAAGAGAAATATTAAATGGCCATGTATTTAATACTTACTTACATGATTTTACATATTTTCAAACACAAATTTATTAAAAAGAAAGAGTTAATGTAATACAAATAATTTAAATCCGATTTTCATCGAAAAATCCACCTTTTGCCTTTAAGACTGCTGCCACTATTCTCGGCATCCGATTCACTAATTTTGCTAATGTTTCATTGGGCAAGCTTGTCCATACCTCCTGGAGAATGGTCCACAAATGTTCCTTCGATTTTGGACACTTTTTCCTAACACATCGGTCTAATTCTTCCCATAACAACTGTATCGGGTTCAGATCGGGGGACTGTGGCGGCCATTCCATAATTTTTAGGGTTCTTTCATTTTCTTCTTGCTGCAGGTAATCTGTGCACAATTTAGATTTATGTTTGGGGTCATTGTCCTGCATAAATTCAAATCCACGACCAATTAATCGGACTCCTGACGGTATGGCATTTTCCTCCAGGATTTTCCGATATTCTTCTTTTTTCATTATGCCCTCAATTTTGAGCAAGTCCCCTGTTCCGATTAAGGAAAAACAACTCCAAACCATTATAAATCCGCCTCCATGCTTCACCGTAGAAACTATACACTCCCGTAACATTCTTTCCCCTCTTGATCTGCGTACGAAAACTCTCCGTCTATTTCCAAAAACCTCAAACTTGGATTCGTCAGTCCACAAAACGTTTTTAAAATCGTCCACTGTCCAATCTCTATGAGCTTGTGCCCATTTCAGTCGTTTCAGCCTATTTCCTCTTCGGAGTAACGGTTTTCGACAAGCCACTCGCCCATGCAACCCAGCCTCTTTCAGCCGACGTTTCACAGTACTCACAGAAACTTTGGAATCTCGCTCATTATTGAATTCTGCAGCAATTTCGGATGCTGTTAGTCTTCTATTGTGCTTACTAATTATTTTTATTCGTAAATCTTCCGCAGGAGTCGTTTTTCTTGACGGTCCTGGCCGATTACGATCTTGCACGTCACCGGTTGTCTTAAATCGAACTATAGTATCATGTACTGTAGATTTTTTTATTTTTAATTTATCCGCAATCCGTCTTTCTGCGTACCCTTCCTGATGCAAGGTAATAATAGCAGATCGTTTTGAAACAGCTAGAGGCTTTCCACGGGGCATTTTAAGCAGTCAAACCGAAATTATTTTATTTTTCACTTGCACAACCACAGATACTTTCACAATAACAATCTCTTCAGAACTACTGCGTTTACAAATGTTATAATACTTTATAAAGGGTATACGAATATTTCCAGGTAACACGAGTGAATCAGCTAACCCTCCTAGGGATTATTATAAAGCTTTATTGTCACTGTAATTATTGGGGATTTCCAACATAATTATATATTTTATGATAACGGTCTTATAATAGACAAATACTACCTGGAAATTGGTAAAAGGCTTCCAGAAAAGGTTAGTTTTAATAATTCCTCACAGAAATGTATATTATATAATTTTAAAATTTTTTCCTAAACAGTTAATATAATTTGTCAGCTTGCCCGAACTTCCATGAACGCTACTGTATATCAAGTTTAAAATGGATTTAGAAAAATTGCCTCTGAAAACATATTACAACATAAATGAGTATTTTAACAAATTGTTTAGGGGTGTTTAATCTTGTTTTATTATCTTTTAACTTGTGTAACGTTATTGTATATATACACAGCCATATAAATTATGTATTATTATATGTATATTAATGTATTCATTCAATATAAAATACTCTTTTTATTTTCAGGCAGAACTAATTCATATGCGAGCCGAGTTAGTCGAATCCAAATCGAAACGTGAAATATTAGAACAAGAACTGCACAATTTACTACTTCAACTACATACTGCACAATTATCACAGCTACCGACAGTAAATGGTAATTTTAAACAAGATCCTGGATTTAAACCGGATGTAAATAACATCAAAAAGAAGTTGGAAGACGAACTAAAACGAAGTCCTAGTCATAGTATCAAAAGTAAGATTATTAAGTTCTCTAAATTGATGCGAATCGCCGGTGATTCACACTCAAAAATCACTTCAAATTGCTAAGTATTATCGATTTAAATATACTAAACAGGCAAATTGTAGATTTTAATGCGAAGCACGGGTGATTCACGAACGAATATTAGCCGAATCCACTCTAATCAAATGTTTATTGATTTATTTCTAGATGAAGAATTAAAATTCAGTCCGACTGTGTTGGAGGTAACGCAGCTTAAAAATGAAAAAACACAATTGCAAATAGAGAATGCAGCTTTAAGGAACTCAATATTAGCGCTCAATAGTGAAGTATACGGAGCTAAGCTAGCCGCCAAATATCTCGATAAAGAATTAGCGGGTAGAATTCAACAATTGCAACTGCTAGGTGAAGTGATTTAGATTACTTAAAGATACTGTGATTGTTTGCCAACTTTATTTATTTCATGATCGCATTGAATGCCTTATTTTTACTTTTTATTTATATATACTTCGTACGTCATGTTTATACGAGGGTAAGTCAAATATTATCTACACTTTCGCTAACATAACAAGCTTTGAAGGTTATCGTAGTGGCGGCCGCTTGCGCATGCGTTGAGTTGGCGCCTCTGTGGTAATATGTGCGGAATTTAATCACGATCGCGTCATTTGACTGCTAGCTACAACAGCATAAGCATGTCAGCTCCGCTATGAGTTTGCACCAAAGAGGAACAACGAGCAGTGATCCGATTTTTATGGTCAGAGGGTGTGAAAGGTGCTGAAATTCGCTGGAGACTTGTCACAATACGGCGACAGTGCTTTATCTCGTAAAAGCGTTTTTTTTTTTGTGGATCAAAATGTTGTAAGCGTTGGCAGATGTCCAAACTTTGGTTTTGTTTTCTGCGGTAAGCATTCGTGGTACCCTTCGCGCACACACTTTACGAAATTTGAGTTCATCGTGGATAATTTGATAGGCAGAACCGTGACTGATGTTTAAAGAAGATGCAACCTCACCTGTGGTAACTCGCCTATTTGCTGTAACCATCTCTCGAGCTTGCTGAATGTTATCGTCGGTGGTCGAGGTTGACGGCCGTCCAGCTCCCTCTTTTTGTGTTACGCTCGTGCGGCCACTTTGAAACATTTCGATCCACAAAAAAACGCTTTTAAAAGATAAAGCACTGTCCCCGTATTGTGACAAAAGTCTCCGGTGAATTTCAGCACCTTTCACACCCTCTGGCCACAAAAATCGGATCACTGCTCGTTGTTCCTCTTTGGTGCAAACTAATAGCGGAGCTGACATGCTTATGCTGCTGTAGCTAGCAGACAAATGACGCGATCGTGATAAAATTCCGCACACATGACCACAGAGGCGCCAACTCAACGCATGCGCAAGCGCCCGCCACTACGATAATCTTCAAAGCTTGTTATGGCGAAAATGTAGATAATATTTGACTTACCCTCGTAGATAATTGATTGTTCATGTAATGCACAGCGGTGGCTCGTGATTTTATCGATCAAGAGAGATAAAAGACTGCAATTTCTTTCTAGTTAAAAAAAGACTATATAATGTTAGTAGCAAGATTTAAAGACAAAGTTTCTCTTGGAAATTTAGTGCAATTTGTTTATTCTTTAAAATTTTAAAGCAGACATTCCCTTGATTATCGTTTTAAATTGATTTATTTTTCTTAATTTCTAGAAATCGATTTTGGTTAGCTTAAAAACTTACACTAGCCGCCCCTGTTACTTTAATACTGCTTGAATTTATTGAACCCCACGTGTACATTTACTATCTATATTTATTTCGTATTTTTGTAATTAGTGAGATTTTTTACTTTGTAACAATATTTAATAAAATCTTATTTTTTATTTCTTGACTTTTCATTTGTTTTCTTACCTTTGATGATTTTTAATAATGCATAGTCCGATGTTGTTTTGTTACGTAGTGGGTTTGATAACTTCAACACGTAGCTAAAGATAAAATTGTGTTACAAGCCCTAACAACTATATGTTGGGACGAAGTGTAATAATTGTACATTATTTTATTAATATCACATGATTGTTTGGAAGAGAATCTAAACGTACTTTGAAAGAAACATATTTATTGAGAAATTCTTACATGCAAGGATTTAAAAAATATATTTTATACTGCAATAAATATGAGAGGTATTTTTTAAATAAGGCAAGTTTTTTGATAAGAGGAAAAATACTGTAAATATCATTAAAATATGTTTTTTTTCCATATTCTACATACTTTCATCTACTTTTCTACATAATTTCCGCTTTTGTTCAAACATTTGTCATACCGCTCAAAATTAAATCGTTGACCACCAAGGAAGTCCTTTAAGTACCGAAACAAGTGAAAATCACTTCAGTTATTCCCAACTGTCCAGTTGTCCATCCAAAAGACCTGATTAACCTTGTGTTTGCGCAGAAACATGTGGCCTTGAATCATCCACCTTACAGTCCAGACCTTGCACGTAGTGATTTTCACTTGTTTCGGTACTTAAAGGAGTTCCCTGGTAGTCAACGTTTCAACGACGACGAAGATGTGACGTCGGAATTAAAAAAGTTATAAGAAATGTTTGAACAAAAATGGAAATTATGTAGAAAAGTAGATAAAAGCATGTAGAATATGAAAAAAAATATATTTTAATGATATTTACAGTATTTTTCTTCTTATTAAAGAACAGGTCTTATTTAAAAAATACCCCTCGTAATTAAATTTAAAAAAAGAACAACGAATTTTGACAAGTAAAAGTTGGGAGTAAAACTAAATTAATATAACATTAACAAGTAACTCCAGTAATTCATTATTTCTCATTTTGACTTGATAATCGCTCGAATACGTTGTGGCATACTTTTTACAAGCTTATTGCAAAATTCAGGAGTTAACGTGTCCCAGATTTGCCTTAATTTGAATCTGAAATCGGTAGTTGTTCTTTGAGGATTGTTCCTTAGGTATTTCTTTCATTTCGTGTCGCACATTTTCGATGACATGACATTTAAGTCCAAGATACTTGAGGGCAAAGACAACACTTTTATATACTGTTGGGCAAACCATCGTTTGGTTGAACGCACGGTTTAACACGAGGCGCCATTTTGTTAAAAAATAAAGTCGATTTCCGTCATTTCCGTATAATTTTTCGATACTGGACAACAAGCTATCCTACAAATTTGCTTGTTATTTTGCAATACTCACCTTACCCTAAATCATTGTCCCAAACCACTGGTAAACAGACAAGCCCATTTGCCCTTTTCGAAATTTAACAGTTCTTTTGAGAGAATTTGTATGAAAAGCCTCTCTTTTATTTCTTATCGCCCGTTTTCGATTATCCCCTATACAAACGTCAAACTTAGACTCGTCGCTGAAAATAACTTTCTTCCAATCGTCAAAATAGGCTTTTAATTTTTCTCAAATCAACTGATTTCGTTTCTGAACACCAGCTAATAAAGGTTTTTGGTCCAAATTAGTCATTTATGTAGTTTACTTGTGTACATATCGTCCATGACACTGCAATTGGTTGTATGTCACAAATGCAACTTTTCGAAAAAAACTTCTGTGTCTGAGTCGCATGGTTTAAGCTCATGAAAGGATACCTTTTTAACTCATTGTTACTATGAACACTAATTTGTTATTAACAATTGTATAACTGCAGGGACGTGTTGGTGGGGTTGATGAGATGTACTAAAAAAGATTTTTTTTGTAATTGTGATTTATTATGAAATCATAACGAAACACATTTCTTCTTTCTATGCTTTAATTCTGGCAATTAAAATGGCGCATGGATCAGTGCTCGTTCTGATTGGTCAATCATGTTAGCATTTTACATGATTGCGTATAGTGAACCTTCATTCTTTTTCTGTACATCAATCAAATTGCCGCTTATCCTTTTTTCCCATGGCTATGAATTTTAAAAGTAGTGGAACTCGTCACTCTCATCTTTTTCAACCTGTACAAATTGTATATACACTACCGCTCATAAGTATTTGGGCACCTCAAATTTCAGGGTAAATCATTAAATATTTAGATGGAAATATTAAAATATGTATTTGGTATTTAAGTATATACAACTTTAACGATTAAAATTATTTATTTGACTTAAATTTTAGATTCGTTTATGTGACCTCCTTTACCTTTGATGATGGCGTCGCATAATCCGGGCATTCTTGCAATTAATTTTAACAATGTTTCCGGAGTTGTTCGAGCTCGTGCTGCCTGTAGTTTGTTCCACGTGTTGGCTGAAGTTGGAGCAGTTTTTCTTACTTCCCATATCAAGTCCGGGCTTTGGGATGGCCATTTCATAATTGTCCTCTTCCAACTGTTCTAAATATTGCTTGCATAATTTTGAAATGTGTTTTCGGTCATTGTCTAGTTGTAATACAAAATTCTTACTTCAGAGGATATTGCATTTTCCTCTATAATGCGTTTGTATTGCTCTTTTCTCATTATGCCTTGAATTTTTACGAGATCACCTGCGGATGTACCAGCAAAACAATCCCAAATCATTACCGAACCACCCCCGTGTTTGACGGTAGAGACTGTGCATTGCTCTAGTGCACGTTCACCTACAGATCTTCTTACAAACATTCGTCTTCGCGAACCGAAAATCTCGATTTTGGATTGCATTGTGACCCCTTTTTCTTATTAATTTGGCGAAGCAAGGGCTTTCGCTTTGCAATTCGTCCGTTAAGGCCGGCTTTTTACAGACGTCGTTTAACCATGGACACTCTAATCGGCTTCGGAAGTACAGTATTGATTTCTGCGGCGATTTCTGTTTTTTTTCGCTTGCTGAACACCACGATTGCAATATTTTGAGCTAATATTGTCGCCTTTGGTATACCACTTCGTACATTATTTAGAAAACTACCACTTTCACTGTATTTTTTGATGTTATAATCAAAAGTAGATAGATTTAAATGTAATTTTCTAGCAATTTGACGATTGCTTATGCCTAAGTTATGTTGTGCTACTCTCAAAGCATCCGTTTCAACACTAATTTCTTTCCTTTTCGGCATGTTTTAAAATTTTAAACAAAATTATAAACACTATTCATTAAGAGGTATTGTCGCTACTAACATGGAACTATAACTGACCGTAATTTAACAATATTACTTCAAATGGCTTCATGATTCGTAGTAAGATTACCAATTGTTACATTTTTCCTGGAATTTCAAGAAATACGCTCTTTGTTGCTACTACAGTTTGTGCGTTATAGGATGGCGAACGCTTCAGATGCGCGGTGGAAATACAAGACTTTATTTTATAGTCGTTTTTTATGCTAACATAATTTAAAAAATAAGTCGAGCTACGCCACTACATGTTGCATTGAAACTTAAATTTTCTCGAATTATTTAATGAATTTAAGTGAATCTTATTGATTATTATTAGCATACTATTCAATAATGCTGGAATGTATTTCCTATATACATCTTTGTATACAAAAATCTAAAATCCAAGGGTGCCCAAGTACTTATGGGCTGTAATATATAATACTATTTTTTGGACATTCATATTTTTTCCTTGTACCCTTTACACATTTTCGACAACACTCTCAGGACTTCGCGCTGATTCCAAAGGGCCGTAATTTGCTTTACAGTGTTTCTACAATTTTCAATTTGCAAATTTTGATGAAATTTCTTTAGTTTTTCTTTAGTTATAATTCTAGGTTTACCAGCACGTTTTCCTTTAATTTCAATAGTTCCAGTTTGTAGTGTTTAACAATATTTTCCACTGAAGATTTTGCCATTCTTAATTCAGTGACGATTTGCTTTAATAATTTTCCTCAAGAATACTGGGATGCAATAATTTTGCGCAATTTTTGTGAAACCTGGACACCTCTAACCGTTAAAAAAATGAACACTGTTATTCGCTTAGACATAGATACAATACATTATCAACAAAGGTGACAGGTGAGTGTTCAATTTTATTTTCCATTACTAGTTGATAAAATTTTTCTACCATACCAACATTTAGTTGTCTACGAAAGTATATTTTTCAAATTTCAATTAAAAGTACAATTAAAGAATAAACTGTTGACAATTGTCAAAGGTTGATAGATGTTCAAAACGATGTGTCTTCCGATTTTGTAACCGGTTTCGAAATATTTTAAAGTATCTTAAAAATATGCTTAATTTTTGAAGAACCGTCTCAACATATAGTTGGTAGGGGTCGTATGTGTATTTGTATTGATTGGCAGTTTGACATTAATTGATTTTTAACTGTTATTGTAAAATCAAAGTATTAACTCTTGTGAATTCAGCTTTCTTACTACCAGAAAGAGAATCTTCAATAAAAAAAGACCATTCTTTTGCTTTATTCAAGTTATTTTTACTTGAGGCGTGATTCGCACACCGACTTACCATATTGATTTTGAATTTCCACTTATCTTTTAAAGAAATCTCTAGCTGGTTAATATCCAACAAATTCTCTACACTATTGTGGTTGGAGAAATAATTTTATTAGAATGCAGCTAAACTCATGCTATTCACCTTTTTGTATTTATTTTTTGTCAATCTAGCAGCAAGTTAAGACACCACACATACAACTGATCCCTCTTCTTCGAGAACTCACTTCAGTGTATTAAAAAATGCATTGTTAAAAGCAATTTATGTGATTTTAGGTAGAGAAATGCGTGGAGACGTTCGCGATAAGCTTTGGAGGCAACTAGAATCCGAAATCTTACTGCAGAGGCACAAAACTGTGGTTAGGGAATGCAGACGAAACAGCGTAATAAACAATCACACCGACAAGGCGCCCGCGAAACCCGACGCTCCGGCATTGAATGAAAATGGCGAAAATTTCGGCGATATTCGAACTATTGTAGTAAAACGAAAGCCCGGTCAAGGATTAGGAATAAGTATTACGGTAAGTATTAAAAAAGGAATTAAGTGAAGTCGCCTAATGTCATCAAATTGTCAAATTTGACAGACACGAAATGCAATGCGATCACCCGTTGGTAATTCGATAGTGTACAAATATTTTAACACGCCAAAACTGCCTAGAACAATAACCAAAAACCAAAATAATGCTAATATAGCTCCTCATGGTATTGATGAATTACTCACGGCAAAAGCAATGTGAGGAGAGAAAACATTAGCCGATGGACATATTTCTGCCTAGCCGACATCATCAGCCTTGCTCCGGGTGTTTCTCTACCTCACACCGCTATTTGCCCTTCGGCTCATATCACTACCTGTCACTATCCTTCCAAACAACAAGCAGAATATCTTCTAGCGCCATCTAGTGTCAAGAGATACATGCCCGTCACGTAGAAAGCAGCGGCAGAAACTAAGTACAATTTCCAAACCAACTCTCGAGCAGTTCTTGAACTGCTGGTCTCGAAATGGCGTGCACATGACCACTCTGATACCTACATACGCAAATCTACACACATCTAAATTCCAACATCAATTTTCTGTTAACGTGTAGGGTTGCGTAATTGGTCCGTTCGTTCTTCCTGCGAGATTAAATCCAGACAATTACCTTCAGTTTCTTGTTGATAAACTACCACCACTTTTAGGGTATGTTCCATTGATTATAAGGCAAGATATGTGGTTTCAAATGGACGGTGAACCAGGACATTTTGAGATTGCCGTCTGGAATTTCATTAACACCAATTATCGAAGATGGATTGGTCGAGGTGATCCTGTTGCATGGCCACCTCAATCACCGGACCTTGCTCCCCTAGATTTATATATAGGGGTTTATGAAAGATTTAGATACCCGCAAGTTTCAAGTACTAGGGAAGAATTATTAGAGCGTATTCAGCGGGCTGGGATAAAACAGGTGTGAAATACGAATGGCTACTGCATTTATAAGCTAACGGGCACAAGCTTGCATTCAATAAGAAGCTGGATATTTTGAAAATATTAACATTTTTAAGTAATAACTGTTTATTTACTTGAAGTTCATTTTTTCTATTTCCTGTTAAAAAATCGAAAACGCTTATAACTTTGAGGCATGATACAAATAAGTCTATCTAATACGAATAATATCTGTGAACGAAATAAAAAAATTATATCATTTTATCATCAAGAGAATCAGTTATTTTTTATTATATCCTATACTATATTTTCTAAAGCGAGGTAATGTCTCTGCGCGGCATAGGCGTGAGTTTCCTTCAGTAAGTACAATACCAGAAAATATGTAATAAATCGAATGATAATATCAGAACCAAACAAGAATTATAATATCTGAAAAATTGTGAAACACTCACCCTCTTAAGCAGCGTAATCAAGTAGGTTGGCGGGCTGCATCAGAATTGCCGAACATTAAATGAAGAGGCGCCATTTATCACCTACTGGATAAGAATCGTAAAAAGTTGACATTAGATATGTTTCCACAGTTGCCTCGTTGAGCGATGTTAGCCGTTGTGGAAAAATGTGTCTATATTTTGAAAAAAATCGTTCATCTACAGATGTAATGCATGCTTCATTAAAACACTCATTGAATTCAGTCAATGCATTAGTGGATGCACCATCACAAATTTGTTTTAATGTGATAAAATCGAAACCTTGCATTAACATACTTTTGAACTTTTCTATAATGCGATTATATTTTGCGACATGTATAGTGCGTAGCAGTGCATGTACTTTGTCCGCTATTTGCAGTGACTCCACTAACGACAACGCTCTATTTTGTAATTGTTCTATTGCGTCATGTAATCCTTTATAAATGCTACGAATAGTTTGTAACTCTGTTTTAACGGAAATATCTTGAAATTTTGTCTCGTTCTCCCTAATAGTAGCAGCTTCGACAGGATTGAATTGTAGAATAACAGCTTTTACTCGTTTGAAATGTTGAATATAATAAAGAGCTGCCTGCAACCATATTCCCCAAGGTGTACGAATCGGCTGTGGTGGTTTGTGAATACCATGACACTATGCGTGAAATGATCGAAGACGTTATGGAGATTTGAGAAACACTTTTTTGTACTTGCTATTAATGCATCTACCTCGGATGAACATTGTCGAATAGTTTCTACCTCAAGATGCAAAGCATGCACTTTACACGTAACATGTAAACACTTGTAAACCGTGTTCAAGAAGAGAACAGCCTACCGAACGCGGTAACAATACACTTAACGTGCTGCACCAATACACTTTTCTGGTCTTTTGTTAGCTAGTAACAGTGGAAATGTCGGTTTATGAGGATCCGGTACACATGCTATTTAGAATAGAATATCTTCTACAATCTGTTATCTCGTCAGCACATTACCAAAGCAACTGATTTTTTAATGCAGATTTGTTTTTCTTTTACACGTTTTCGCGTACAAATAAAACATGCTTACGTTTTCATAGTTAGCAACTTCAACTCGGGTTTGTACTTATACCAAAAGTTCTGAAACGGTTCTTTTTCGAGTAAGCGAAGTGACAAACTACCAGTTATCGTAACAAGGAAATCGAAAATAGAGGCAGTTTTCGATGACACGCCCTTTTTTCTATTTCTGTGTTTTTCGGTGTTTACATGTTTGTTATAATCCGCCTTGTCCCAGCACATCAAATGTTTCTCGCACACTGTACCGACTATTTTAACACGTAGAACAAATCCAGAAAGTCAGAAATAAATTTATTTACTGTGCCAGCAAATGATCGCTTTTTAGCCTTGTTCGCATTACACATTTTAAATGAATAATTAATCAGATCGTAACAGATCGTAAAAAACATTCTGTGGTTAATGTAATGGTACGTACAATAGAACCACATCAATCGTCACCTTCAATTCTATTAGCTTCCGGACGAATACAACAATATACTGCCGAAGTAATTTTAAAGTTAGTGTTAAATACATTAGAAAAGTTTGACCTTTCAACAAATCAACAGTTGATGTTTATGAGTGATGGTGCCGCAAACATGCTTTCTGTAGGCCGGTCTCTTAAAAAACATTGTGCTAACTTGTTACATATTACGTGTTAAATTCATGCTTTCAATCATGTGGCAGATAGTATTAAAAAATGTTATCCTGAGATAGACGCTTTAATAGCGCATACAAAAGCAGTGTTTGTCAAATCTCCAAAACGTATTCGCAAATTTCACAGACTGTACCCCCGTATGCCTGAGCCACCAGAACCTATATTTACACGTTGGTCAGAATATTAAGACCGTGGTTTTACAATTCGATCCAAAGGAAGCTGCGGCTATCAAGGAATACCAGCCGAAATTTCAAGATAGTCAGGTTAAAACGGGTTTAAAAACTATTCAGAACAGTTACTCCGGGCTAGTGGAGGCAATAAAAATATTACAAAATCCTTCGGTGTCGTTAGTGGAATCTCTGCAAATAGTGCAACATGTTCACGCACAGCTATGCGCGGTAGTAGAGGCAAAAATGTTTGCGTTCTAGAAAGGTTTGAAACTGTTTTAGAGAAAGATTCTGATTTTGGCACATTAAGACAAACTTGTAAAGGTGCGTCAACAGAACCGTTAAGTTGTTCCAAAGATTATTTTAATTACGCAAATATAACGTCACTAGATGTAGAACGTTCGTTTTCTGCATATAAACACACTTTTTCCTCACGCCGCACTCGGTTTGCCGAAACAACTGTGGAAACATATCTAATGTTGCAGATATTTAACAGACATTATTCAATTTGTGATTTCACGGAAGACTCTTAAGACGGTAAGTGCTTGAGCACGTATTATATTTTATTTCTGACCATTTATTTTGTGTAAACTTTTATACGCCCGCCACTGCCTGTTCGCGCAACTCTACAAATAACACGTAACACAACGCACGCTCTCGTTTCCTAAACTGAACGAAAAATAAACAAGCGGACGCTGACAAAGTGAGAATCGATTTTTGCACACAGCCCGCTACTCCGGAGAAACGCATCTGTATCGCAGAGACGATTACCTCGCTCTAATAATTTCTATTCCCAATTAAAGATTAATTAGAATTGAACTTGCACATTTGTTCGTTTTACTTTAAGATGTTACTATGTTAACGTATGCCTATGTTTTTACTCTAGGGTGGAAGAGAACATGGTGTACCAATACTGATATCCGAACTAGAACCTAACGGACCTGCAGCTTTATCCGGTCAACTTTACATAGGGGATGCCATATTATCGGTGAATGATAGAGACTTACGCCAAGCTTGCCACAGAGAAGCTGTAGATATCCTAAAGCAACCGAGCGAAGAATGTAGACTTCAAGTTCAATACATAGCCGCCGACGATAGCGATAACTCTTTAGAAGAAGACGGTTACAATTTCCGGTAAATCAAACATCATCCGTCACAAGGATTACTTACCCTAGCCGCATAATACTGCACGCTTTTAGTTACAGGTTTTTCGATACGGAAGTGTGTAGCCCCAACGAGTCGATTGCATTACATTCCCTCAACCCGATCGGCGTCGTGAAGACCCCGACGGCACCGCGAACTCCAGACTCGACGTCTCAAAGTGGGTGAGTCAAAACAGCAACCGCAAAAGCAATGGTGCACCTAATATACAAAAGAGCATGAAATTCCAAAACGTCTTAGATTATAAGTCCTAAATGTATTTTATATGGATAGAATTTATATGTACCTACACACACAAATAAGATTTTTTTAAACAGAGACGAGAGTCGTTTATTTTATTTTTTAATTATTAGCTTAGCTGATTGGCTGTAGATCCTTAAAGTCACGTTTTACTTTGTAAAAATACGATATGTCTTAGTTGTTGTTTTATTTTTTTTTGTTTGTATTTTTTACATATCACCCTATTTTCCTTTGTTATTTATAGTTCGTGCAATATAGTTTATTGATTGATTGGTTTTTTTTTCTCTTATTGTTGATAAAGCACCTTTTAGTAGAATTTTATTTAAAAGTAACTCACGGAACCTAAAATCATAACGAATCGAGGAAAGAATCTTCACCAATGATCAAAATAACAAGTAGTGAAGATATAAAACAACGAAGGAAAATAAAATTTTAATCCATTATATCAAATATAATAATAACAGAGGCTTCTACATAACAGAGGCTTCTACGGCTGGATTTAATTGATGGTTGGAGGTTTTGCAAGAATAGTCATCAAAATATTGTCGAAAATAATTTATGTACATTTTCCATGATGTATTCTATAAAATCATTTAAAAAGAAACTGTGGGATAAGAACTGAGAGAGTGATATACAAGATCTTCATATTTCTAAACCTATTGATTCATTTTCATTTAATTATCGCTACAAATTATGTATGGCATACCGCAATTTTTCATAATTTATTTTTCCTGCAATTCCTTTATACAGGGTACTAAAAAAACGTTTAAATATTTAAAGGACATGTATTACGAGCAAAAACAAGCCCTAATGAACATGGGTCCAAAAATTAACCGTTTTCGTGGTAAGTGCACTTGTCTTTTTTGAAAATCAACGAAAGCCACAATTTTCATTATCAGTTTAGTGTTGTTTTTTTTTGTTGCTTTAGTCATAGAAACCACGACTTTCTCTAAAGTAAAACAATTGTTTTCATAAATTTTATTATCAGTTCGCAGTGCTATGCATACCAAATAAATGCGATTTAATAAAAAAAAAACAACAACTTTAAGTAAAATATTTTGTTTTCATATGACATTTGCGTTATTAATCAGTTCGCTGTCAACTCATAAGCTATTTTCTGATAGTGAATTTATTTTCGACGCAAGGAAAATTAGTTTACGATTTGCAAGGCCTTATTCAAATGCTGAAATGGCCGACATGGTTTTCATGTATGGTCGTGCCGATGGGAATGCTTTGGAAGCACGTCGCCTTTATTGCGAGGCTTTCCCCAATCGTCAACGGCCTTCGCAAGCGATGTTTGGAAACGTTTACCAGCGGTTGAGGGATAGTGGTTCCTTCAAAAAACGCGCTTACGAAAGCGCACGTCCAAGGTCAGTGTGTATGCCTGAGGTTGAAGAACAAGTCTTGGCAATAGTAGATGAAAACCCCAAAACTAATGTGAGAAAAATTTCGGTTGAAGTAGGCGTAAGTAGTTCTCTTGTTTGGAAAACTCTCCACCAACAGCTTTTATATCCGTACCATAACCAACATGTACAAGCCCTTACTCGTCCTGACTTTCGAGCAAAAAATATATTTTGTCAGTGATTTTTAAGGAAATCTGCTGATCACCAGAATTTTTCTTCTAACATCCTTTTCACTGATGAAGCCGGTTTCACTAAAGATGAGCTTTTCAACTCCCACAATAATCACGTTTGGTCGTACGAAAATCCGCATGCTGTTCTTGAATCCAGACATCGACAGCGTTTCAGTCTGAATATCTGGCTAGGCATTTTAGGAGATCAGTTATTAGGACTGGTTGTTTTGCCACAACGTTTAACAGGTCCGACATACCTAAACTTTCTGGTAAACATCTTGCCCGAACTTTTGGAAGATGTCCCTCTAAATCGGAGATTGAACGGTGGTATATGCAAGATGGGGCACCGCCGCATTTTACGCTTGTTGTTAGGGAGCACCTGAACGAAACATTTCACAGGAGATGGATAGGTCGAGGGGGTCCCATTCCATGGCCTGCTAGGTCTCCCGACCTAAATCCCTTAGATTTTTGTAGTTGGGGTTACTTGAAAAGTTTAGTGTACGAAACACTAGTAAATAATCTTGCCGAGTTGCAACAGCGAATTGAACAATGTTGTCAAACAATTCAAACAAAACCGGGCTTTTTGGAAAGGGTGCGGAGTTCCTTTTTAAGAAGATGTACATCCTGTGTTGAAATGGAAGGAGGACAACTCGAACATCTGTGATTATCGTGTTCTGTAGCGCTAAACGCTAAAAAATACAAAAAAAAACTATTGCACTTATCTCGAAAACGGTTGTTTTGCGGACCCATATTCATTAGGGCTTTTTTACTTGTTTTTGATCGTAATATATGCTCCTTAAATATTTAAACGTTTTTTTTAACACCCTGTATATTACATTCCCATCAACAACTCGTAATATTCAGAAGTCCTGCTAATATAACTGTTTTATTTTACCTCCTAATAAAATTCCTTGGGATAACAGTACTACTATCACTAATTTAGAAATATTAAAAACACCAAGGTAAGAGTTAACATTTTGAGAAAATCGTATTAAAGAAACGGCATCCAACAACTTCAAGGTTCAAACAAAAATTATATAATAAGTTCTCGCCACTAATTAATTGGATATAAAAAAAATTTCTACGCTTCTAAAATTAGAATTTAGAGTAAAATCTAAAAAATATTAAGAAGAAATGATACGTAAAATGTATGCACATTAAGTTTGGAGCATATGAATTTGCATGATGACTGTGTTTATTTTTGATATGTAGATTTTTCTTGAAGATGTATTATTTTCTTTTTTTATACTTACACATATAAGGTCAAAAATAAACAATAGATTTGTTGTGTAGTAGTATTTAGTACTTTATTATTTGTTGTATATTTTGAATGTTTAAACATATTGGTTCATAAAAACACACGATATCGATGTCCTAAATCATCACACTATGAATTTAAAATCATTTAACCAATAATATACTAATTATTAAACTTAAAATTAAATTATTTCACTTAAATTGTTTAAAATGCAATACCTTTATTTAATCCCAAAAATTGCCCTTGAAACAACATAGATAACCTAAAAGGCACCACACTTGCCTTATAGCCAGTGACTTGTTACTTATTGGTAGTCTGGGCAAACAGCGGTAACAGTCAGTGTAGTAGATATGTGGTGCGGAGTCGGCGATTATTTATTTCACGCGTTCACAGCGTCAGTACTAAATCGATGCTGTATGCGAGTAGTTCTGTGTATATGTAGGCTGTCGTAACTTATTTCATAATTGTACGCTTATGTTTGCTTTAAAAATGTCGCAGTAACGTACGTCGCGAAAACGACCGCTAAAATTCAATATCTAGTTTGTAAAATCCCTTTAATGTGTTGGTCCAGAAGCCATTGTCAACGTCACATCAAAGGAAACAGCATTCTTCTACAAAAAGTGGCATACGAGACCAAGAAAAATTTACATTTGATTTATGTTTTACTCTTATTTTCATGTAATTTATCGTTTCGTTTACTACACAAAGAAACATTTGTCTCCTTCTGCAATAAATATGCGGACTGTAAATTACCTAGTCGGACATCGATACGAAATGTAGTGCCATTTGCTCCTGAACATATAGAAAAAAGAATGAAAACGGAATTGAAAGATAAAAAACTGTGGTTGTGCGTGGACGAAACAACAGATCGTCAAAAACATTATGTGATTAATGTAATGGTACGTACAATGGAACCACATCGACCGTCATCCTCCTTCTTACTTGCTTCCAAAAGAGTTATAAATTGTACTGCCGATGAGATTTTAAAGGTGGTGTTGAACTCATCGAACAAATTTGAAGTTTCAACTAAGCAACTTTTAATGTTTATGAGTGATGGTGCCGGAAACATGCGTTCTTTGGGCCGATATCTTAAAGAACACAGTGGTAACTTCTTACATGTAACGTGTAAAATCCATACTCTAAATCATGCGGCACAAACCATTCCTACATGTTTTCCACTAGTAAATGCATTGTTTGCTAGTACAAAGACAGTGTTTCTAAAGTCCTCGAAACGTACCCGACTATTTCACAAACTGTGTCCTGATTTACCTGAACCACCACAGCCGATTGTTACACGTTGGGGAACATGGTTGCAGGCTGCGTTTTACTACAACAAATATTTTGATCAAGTAAAGAAGGGAGTTTTAAAATTCAATCCGACAGAAGCTGCAGCAATCAAGAAAAGCCAGGAAATATTTCAAGATAGTCAGGTTAAAAGAGATTTGCAAACTATTCACAACAATTACTTCGGACTAGCGGAGGGAATAGAAACATTACAAAATGTTTCGATGTCGCTAGTGGATTCTCTTCAAATTGTGAATGATATTCACGCGCAGTTATGCGCTGTAGAAGGCGAAACAAATTGGTGTGTAATACGAAAATTTGAAAGTGTTTTAGAGAAAGACTACGATTTTCTTATATTAAGACAAATTTGTGAAGATGCATTGTTTCAAAGATTATTCTAAATATGCAAATATAACATCGCTAGATGTCGAATGGTCGTTTTCGGCATTAAAAGACATTTATTCCGCACGTCGTACTCACTTGATTGAAACAGCTGTGGAAACATATCTAATGATTCAAATATTTAACAGATGTTACCCAGTTTGTGTTTCACGGAAGACTTTTAAAACAGTAAGTGTTTCAGCACGTTTTCTAATTTATTTCTTACCTTCTATTTTATGTGTAAACTTTTATGCGCTCGCCACGCCTCTGGCTGTTACCGCATATTTGCCCAGGTTACTTATTAGTAGAGTTGCTCAATTTGCGCCAACAGCCAATGGCGGGCGCATAAAAGTTTACACAAAATAAATGGTCAGAAATAAAATATAATACGTGGTCAAACACTTACCGTCTCAAGAGTCTTCCGTGGAATCACAAAGTGAATAATGTCTGTTAAATATCTGCAACATTAGATATGTTTCCACAGTTGTTTCGGCAAACCGAGTGCGGCGTGAGCAAAAAGTGTGTTTATATGCAGAAAACGAACGTTCTACATCTAGTGACGTTATATTTGCATAATTAAAATAATCTTTAGAACAACTTAACGGTTCTGTTGACACACCTTCACAAATTTGTCTTAATGCGCCAAAATCAGAATCATTCTCTAAAACACTTTCAAACCCTTTTTGGAACACAAACATTTTTTGCGTCTTCTACCGCGCATAGCTGTGCGTGAACATGTTGCACTATTTGCAGAGATTCTACTAACGACACCGAAGGATTTTGTAATTTTTCTATTGCCTCCACTAGTCCGAAGTAATTGTTCTGAATATGTGTAGTTGTGGCGGCTGAATATGTTGGTCACATTCAAAAAATGATAAAGTAACATTCGCTTCAGTTTTTGCTACTTAACTTCATCCCATAGTCCGTGTCCGCGAATTTCGTAACGCCCTGTATACTGTTATATTAAAAATACAACATATGAAATCGCAATTATTTGCGTTACATTGAATAGCGTTCAGCCAAGTGCGGTCTGGCAACCTATGTCAGAGCGATCCCTTTTCTGACCCATTTCCTATTTCTACAGCAGCTTACAGATCCTCTCTGTGTCCCCGACGTTTTATTAGGTAAATAAAAGCTGACGATAATCCCGGAGAAACTGCATTACTCGTCTTCGTTCCGTTTACTCCAGGTCCTAAATGTTCATTTCTAATGTAATTTCTCCTACAAGCACGTATAAAATAAATTCTATTTAGCCTATACAATAATTTCACTAAATTAAATGTCACATGGTAATAAGTCGTCAAGTCTGGTAGGAAATGTCCATATTTTACGGTTCCCGATGCTCACTAATATTAATTCGTTAGACTTAAATCATAGATAACAGATAGATCGTTAGATTGTGTAACGTAGTTGGCCGTGATCAATATCGAACAAATGCTATCAGTAACAAAAGAGCGAAGGGACGCCAAGATAATCTGCCCCCAGTTCGAGTCACCTTTGAGATCATATTCGGCTAAGTGTTATGGTGTTAGAAGTTAGTTTAAGTTCTTTCATTCAAAGCAATACGGGATTTTGCTACGTGGCGCGTAAACGTCAAATTTTGAGGTTAGCTTTCTTTTCCCTCAACTTTGTATTTTACTCGTTTTTAAACATGCCAAAAGAGTAACTAGGTGATACTCCCAAATCTACGGATTGAAAATTATCTTTTAATTAGACTTAATTAGAATTTTCAACTTTATAACATTAGAATACGTATACTTGATTGCTATGGTCACTATAAGCTTAATAGCTTGTAACCTCGTTGGACCGTTCACCACACATACAAAAATTATTCGCCTTAAATTCTTCAATGACTGTTTCTAGAATTGAATGAAGGTATTGTTTAAAGTTTTTAATTACATTTTATATCTAAAAGGTTTATGAATGTAAATAAGTACATTCAAAAGTTTATTTTTGACCTAAAGGTACATAAAAAATCCCCTTAAAAACAAACCCCTATTTTCAGCACTACATCGCGAGCCATGGTAGGATACGATAGTCCGTCGAACAACACAGGACTTTATAACGAGTCCTTCATTATCGATAAAGTAATCGAAACCTTACAGGCGACTGATATATCAAATCAAAATATTCCACCACCTACTGCCGATTTGATCTGCATGGACAACAACACGATTGCTGCGGTACTGCCAGAATTATCCAATAACGAAATCAATAGAAACGAAACAGTTTCGCCAACCGACAATAACTTGATTCTCAACACACCCTCTAGAAAAGATCAAAATTTTAAAAAACTTCCCCCAATGACGGATGAGAATCTTAACTGTTCGAGTAATTCGCTTAATTCCGAGAATTTATCGTCACCGATGCAAACCAGCACTGACATGTTTTTAGATTCTGAGATTTTATCCACTGATATCGCTTCTAATGATTCACAATCACCTAAGAACTTAGATAAGAGCGGCAAGCAACTGAATGATTCGGATTCTCTACTGGAAATGAAGAAATTTAACGAGTTCTGCTTAAGTTACAAAAAGTCGAGTTTGTATGGCTCTATCGAAACCTTTTCGAATACTAAAAGCGATCAGAGTCTTTTAAATTCTGCCGATAGTTATGATAGCTCCCCAATTCATAAAGCAAACCGCGATTACAAGAAAATACAGCGAAGACACAAGACGAAGAAGTATTTTGGAGTGAAAACACTACAAAGCATTTTCAGCAAACACGCTGCTTATTCTGACGTTTCCAGCACAGCTTCAGATTTTGGCGATGAATTTTTATCGAATCACAAGCCGGAAAGTTGCTACAAAGAGATTGATAATGATAATGAACCGGTAATAAATGTAACCTCAACGATCAGCGCTAATACACAAAACAACAATCCTGAAATGGAAAACTCGTTTAATTTCCACTATAATCTATCCGACACAACCCCACAGTTTGAAGAGAACATCCATCATATCCTATCGGAGATGTTTCGAAGAAATTTCGATGCGCAGAAGGTAGAGAGCAGCTCTATGTCGGCAAAAGGTCTTTCGGCGAGAAAATCTTTACGAGTTGGAAAAGCGTTGAGGTTATGTCCGAACGAAGAGGTCAAATTTACTTCGTCCACCGAGAACGACCTCAAAAGAGAAAAACTATTGGCGAGGTATGTTTATAATGCGAACTGTTTGAACGCCGAAGGAGTTGGCGATCCTGATTTTGGAACACCAGTTTAATTAGAGTATAGGAAAGTAGAATAGATAGATAGATAATAAGGCATTAAAAACAAAAACAAAAGAAGGTTGTGTTTTCAATATTTCTACTGCGCAGATTGTTTGAAAAATCGTAGAGTATACCTACTTACATTAATGGACGTAGACAATGCAGTTAGGGCAGTTTAGGCTGTATTAGCATAGAGTAGCGCGAAATTAGTGTCATAATTTGACAACCGAGACCAATGATTTGCTTTGTCTTAACCCTAACCTAAATGTATTAGTTGATATTAACAATTGCTTTTGTAATGCATGGAATTGCACAGGAACGTTACATGGTATGTTTATTAGCAGTTTCTGTAGTAATCATGACATAGAAATTCAAAAGCAAGCGCAGAAAATAATGCCAAAGTGACGTGTGTTTCGCGTTACCTTATGTGAACGCTACTTAATTAAGATACCAATTCGGTAGTACTTTAGCAATGGGGTTATTGACCTATATTGTAACTACCAACGTTGTTCTCGATACATTCGGGCGGCGTCTCTATTTGAATATTGTAATCATTTAACACCAGTAATTTTAGGTATACCTTGCCGAATTTGTGCCTATGAAATGCGCAGATAAAGAAGTAAGATGGAATAAACTGACATAAATATTCTACTGCGCAATTCACCTTTGTAACAATGCAAGAAACAAATTATTTTTGTAGAATCTTTCAAGGACAGAAAATTGCAACGTAGCAAGTGTATAAATGGGCTGGAATTTCTTGTACAATATTTAATACAAAATAATTTATAACTTGCTCGATTTTTCGTGTGAATCGGCGCAGAAAACGTTTACATTTATTGACATGTTTCAATTATTATGTTAGGTAATGTGTTCATTATAATGTTTCAAATAATTTATTCGTGCTTTTATATATTTAAATATGTGATGAGGATAGGATTCTAATTTTAATTCGCTAACACATACCACTTTATTAGCTAATACAGTGAAGTTCGGCTATAAGGAGAGACCAAGGACCATAAAAATTGCTCGTTATATACGACCGCTCGCTACAAAAGATTTTTTCATTTTCATGTACATATTATACGTTAAATTGCGCGCTTTTAAGAATATATAATTAAAAACTAAGTACACATGCCAAGTTGAAAAGTTTATTCTGTAAAAACAAAAAGATACTAATACATATGTACATGAAAACTAAACTTTGGATCTTACGCAAGATAATCAGTTATTTTTTTCTGTGTGCTTCCGGCACTTAGAATTTTTTTAGTTAAAACTCCTTCCAATTTATCTGCGGCATTCAAAAACTGTTCTTCTTCAGGGAGAACAAACTGCACATACGACATTATGGTGTTCAAAGCATCCATAGCTTTTGTGTCGTAGGGATTTCTGTTTCCTCATCCCCGTTTTCTGCAGTTGCGATATCTTCTTCGTCAATGTCCTCATCTGGTTGACTAATGATGGATTGGATAATTTGAACATCGTCAGGAAGTTCGAATACTTCAAGGTTTTCATCTATCCTGTCGTATTGTCGTAGATCAATATGATCGAATTCCGAAATGTTGTTGCTTTGTGCCCATTTGGACAGATCATCGACGTCCCATTCTTCATCCTTATGTATCAAGAGCCATTGGGCGACAGGAATTAGCATCGTGAAATCAGCATCTACATTAAGGCCAGCATGTCGAAAACAGTTGGAAATAGTTTTTGAGGAAACATTTCTCCAAGCTGTATTTAACATTGCAATCGCATCCAACAACGAAACTTTAAATTCAGTGTTCGTGTTCGTTCACCAATTTAAATAACAGCTGCCTTCGACAATGTGTTTTTAAACGCACAATCACCCCTAAAATTACGTTGAATACAATCAAAATGCTGCTTAAAATTATTATTCCATACCTTGATCCATTGGTTGCAACGTTGCCGTCGTAATGGGAGGAAGAAAAATCACTTCAATCCACTGCAAATTCATGATCGTGGGATGTGCTGGACAATTATCAATCAACAATAAAATATTTATTTTCTTTCTAGCTAATTCCGCATCCCAGTTTTGTATTAATTTAGTGAAGATATCACCTGTCATCCAGGCCTTTTTGTTCGCTTCATAAATCAGTGGCAAGTTCCCCTTGTTTTTGAAGCACCTTGGTGATTTGGATTTGCCTATTACAAGGAGTCTCTCTTTTTCGGAGCCATCCATGTTCGCGCAGATCCAAGCGGTGATCCTACCTTTTGAGAGCTTACCCCCAGAACATTTCTCCCCTTTAAAGTGTAGGGTTCTGTCGGGCGTCATTTTATAAAAAAATCCTGTTTCGTCTCCGTTAAAAATATCTTTATCAGCATATCCCCGTCGCAAACCTGAAATTTCTAAAACAATAACTAATCAGAAGTACGGATATTAGACACCTACTTGGCCAAGTGGTAGTTAACCATTTTTCTGTTATTTGTGGTGATACTACAGCAGACTCTCCGTGAATTTTACCGCTGCGTATATCGTGCCTCCTTTTGAAGCGGTCAATCCATGATTTCGTGCAAGAAAAGCCTCCAGCATCCTCTGAGGCTTCTTCATTTGCCGATAATTGTGCAAAATGGCTTGCTTTTTGCTGCAAAACTGGCCCGGAAATTGGTACATTTTCACTCCTTTTTAATGTAAACCACTTCAGCAAAGCCTGATCCACATCTCTTCTTTCGGGCTGACGAAGTTTTTTTGTTGTCGGATTTGTACACGTCTGCGCTTCCAACAGTTTTTCTCGTTTTGTCCAAATGCTAGATACTGTCGAAGTACTTACGCCATACTCGCGGCATATTTGGCTATTTGAACATCCACTTTGTAACTTTCGTATTATTTCCACTTTAATCGATAACGTAATTGATCTTCGTGTATTTTTCGTTGAATTTAACATTTTTTCCGCCACACACACTGCACAAATAAGGCCGTTTTAACTCCGGGGTAATCCCTAGCTCAAGCGCGTGTTAGGACGTGTGCGGAGGTTATGTGCGATGTGCAAGTGCACGGCGCACGCATCCTCGTCGCTTCGTCGCCGCCTCGTTATAGCCGACCGAAAAGTTGTCCGGGTCCAAAAATTACCCTTGTTATATGCGAGCCCTCGTCATATCAGAACAGCATTATAACAGAACAGCAATACATGTGTTTATGTGGGATTCCGACGGGGACTTTAATTTACTCGTTACAACCAAGCGCTCGTTATATCCCCAGCTCGTTATATACGAACTTCACTGTAGTTAGACAAAAATTGCGTAAAGTCCTTTACGTGAAATTGTTCAGATTATTGCATCGCTACAAACAGGCCTTAAATGACACAGATAAATTGGGTAAGGTGTATGTTGTTTACATTTTAAATTGGTATAAGTATACTCAATGCTTTTTTAAATACCCTGTACAGAATTATATATAAAGAAACTGTAGTGCAAGCTATTAATATGTAATGTACAAAACATGCAGTTTTTAATTAATCAATGTATCATCTAACAATTTTGCATTAGTTCGAATTAAATCATAGCTAAAACAGTGTAATGCCCAATCTGAGAAATCGAATTTTTATCTCAGGTACAGTGTTCTATAAAGCACAGGATGTCCCAAAACTTGACGTAACTTTTCTAACGGATGACATTACTCGCTAAATAAACACCCATTTTGAAGAAGCTATTTACACGATTGTCAGAGTAGTTGAAAAAGTACATGATTTTGTCGTATAATCGTTGTGACTCCTACTTCAATCTGTGGTAATTCTTACACTCACTAAATACATGTAAATGACAACGAAAGAAGTAAACATTAAAATATCAAGAGTTACAATTGCGATAAAACAGTGAAACCTGCTTTGTGTTCCCTTGTCTTTTTTGAAATAAGTAATTGACTAGTAAATTAACGGCATCAGCGTCTGCTGCAAACATGAAATCAAAAATTTAATCAAAGTTGGTAGTTCCGACAATAAAGGACATATTCCCCAATTTCTTAGCGTAATACGGATGAATATGTTATTTTTTGCCTAAGATTAATAAGTATAAGGTTCGTTCCAACAGGCTTATAAAACCGTAAATTTACCGTCCGGTACCTGCACAATGCAAACGACGTGTCCCAACTAGAGCACTGCACGGGCCTATTTTTCACGGCCCGGCCCGCCCGTGGGCCGTTACAGTATGGAGTGGGCCCGCCCGTTGCGTTCATTACCTCAGCACAAGGCCCGCCCGTTAGAAAATTTAGGCCCGTTTGGCCTGTCTGAATTATTTTAGCCTGTTTAAGTAATTATATCTGCACTGTTTATTTCTAAACATTTTCTTTAACCAAAAGAAAACGAAACATAACATTGCATACATTAAAATTGTTAATAGAAACGATAACGTAAAAACTAAACAGTATTTACTGTATACGTTTTATCCATTCGATGTATTTAATAAAACATTCTCGGCCCGTCAAGCCCGGCCCGGCCCGGCTCGCAATGAAAAGAGACCAGGGTTTTCCTAGCCCGTGCAGTGCTCTAGTCCCAACTACATTATGTACCGTACCTTGAACGATAATAATAGTGTTCCAACTTAACTGTATAAGTACCAGTTACTATACGGTCACATCGGTACATCGTATCAAGCAAGAACCGTTTGTACTGACATGCGCAATGTGCATCTGTACCGATAGAAAACATTCATATTGCATCCTTGTCTATTATTTTTTTAACTCAATAGCGATACACAATCGATTCCAAAAAGCGTGCCAACATCTACAACACCATTTACTGATTCACAAACGATGTACACTACCGTCCACGGAGGTTTGGCCAAGGGGGAAAATTTTACAAATACCTTAATTTAATAAGTTTTATTGCATTCAAGGATGATAATCTTAATATGTATTCGCCTTAAACACACCTGCGACTTAAATAAACAAAGTACTACACAGAAAATGTAATTAAATATGTTATGACTGGAATACGAAACGGCATTTGCACCGGAAAATCCTAATCTGTTTATTAGACACGCGTTACCGATGGGACCAAGCAGGTAAAGATTTTATGGCATCCCCTCGCTCTCTTAGAGGCTCGTCCGTACGCCGCTTGATCACTTAGAATCTTTTAGTGCGATTTTAGTTACTGTTTGTATGTTGTTGTGACAAGAGTGAATAAAAGTGTTCGAAATGCCTCGTGGTAAACCTACAGGTATTGCTAAACGATCCCAAATAATAACTTTGTATGAAAAAGGATATTCCAGCAGACAAATTGGCGAAAAATTAAATCTAGCTGCGTCGACAGTAAAATACACCATTCAACGGTATCAACAAACAGGCGCTTTGGAAGACCGTGACCGTCCAGGTCCGTCACGAATAACCACCCCAGCAGATGATCGTCTACTACAATTAATAAGCAAACGAAATCGCAGAAAAACAGCACCAGAAATAGCGAGCGAATTCAATCGCGGACGTCCGCATCCGATTTCAGTTACCACGGTCAAACGCCGGCTGGCGGAAGGAAATTTACACGGTCACGTGGCAGTTTGAAAACCATTGCTGCGACGGGGTAACCGAATGAAAAGGCTACGGTGGACCCAAGAACATCGAAACTGGACGGTGGAACAGTGGCAGAATGTGTTATGGACTGATGAATCAATATTTAAAGTGTTTAGTCAGAACAGGAGGATGTTTGTGAGACGATCCGCTAATGAGAGAATGCTTACCGAATGCGTTGTTCTAACGATAAAACACGGCGGCGATTCAATCCTATCCAGCTCTTGTGGGATGAGCTTGACAGAAGAGTGCGAATTGTTGGTCCTACTTCAAAGGAACAACTATGGAACATCCTCCAACAAGAATGGAATAACATCTCAGGCAACACGCTGAGAAAATTAATCACAAGGATGCCGCGAGTTGTTCAAGCAGTCATCAACGCAACGGGCGGATTTTTTGATGAGAAAAAAATTTAAGAAATAAAATTTTCGTTAGATTTTGATAGTTTTTATCCCTTAGAATAATAAATTAATTTTTTTAGTATCAATTAATTTTTTAATTCTTTAAACTTATGTTACTTGGCCAAACTTCCGTGGACGGTAGTGTATATCTGACGCACGCTCAGTAATCGATGTGTGAACTGGTACGTGTACCGTACAGAAATCGGTAGTTGGAACGAACCTATAATAAATTAATATAAAAATTATGTAAATATTTTTTTAATGGTTTTGTTTAAAGAGTAGTATTCCAAACTTTGGGACAGTCTGTACACATTTTTGTACATTACATAACGTCAAAAAATAATTCATAATTGTTGATGATTCTAGAAACAACGTAAGTATGCACAACTATAACTAAATAAAGATCTCCTAGATTGAATCCGCTCTGTATACATCTCCAACAATCTTGAATTGATTTTATTTGAAGCAACGTATAGGAATAACGTATTTATTAGCTTCCATTTAAACCATAGAATGTTCTACAATCTTCTATTAGTGAATATGATATTTGTATGCCGTGACTATTTTTAAAAAATCACATGTATTATGTACGACTACAGTAATATTATTTTCTTCTATTAGAATTTTACGAAATAGATGAGTTTTATAGAGGAAAAAGATACACAAAGGCCTTCTTTGTATAAACGAAAACTAAATGCTTTAGCTTTTTTACAGTATTAGTAGTTATTACATAATATTTACAGACAAAATAAATATATTATTGCGTTTCAAAGAAGAAAGGAAAAAAGTAAAAACGTGTGTTTTATATTAGAGTAGCTGTTCCGTATAAAAATAATAATACCGCTAGTATTTAAGTTTTAAATAATGCTCAAATGCCCCCTGTATTTAAGTCAAATATATGATCAAAAAATACATAAGAATTATTTATCGCTATTAAAAAAAAAACATTTTACTAAGAATAATAAATTTTAACTTAGTGAACTACACATTCTTCGATTAATTAATTACAATGTTTATCATTAATACATATCTGTGAATTAATAAATCTCTGCTACAATACATTCTTGGCTTTTATTACTATAATCCTTAAGGCAAATACAACCAATATTAAAGACTGTTTCCTTCTCTGTGAATGAAATCGAAAATCTTAGGGAAGTATTCTCCAACTGACAATAATTGCATCTCTTCTATAGAGAAGAGAAATATAAATTGTAATGCATTTAATGAATAATATAATATAGATTATATTATTCATTAAATGCATTACAGAACTAAAATTATTTAATTAAACGCTAATATGCAAACATTAAGATATACTCAAGTATATTTTCGTAAATTAATTATAATCAGGGTAGCTACCACAATATGACAGTAATATGTCAAATTAGAACCAACCTAACAAAAGTGATAAATGAAAGTACACAGTCTTTAGCACAACACCCTAAAGGAAATATTCTGCGGGTAACGTCATAAACGACGCTCAAGATGATTGATGGTTGCTTAGAGATGCCTTCGCTTTTGTAATGGCGGCTCAGTTTATACAATTCTAATAATTCTTGAATACCACCTTTAATTTTCTCTTTCTCTTCAAGTGCTTCCAAATTTTCACTGAAAAAATAAATAGATTTGTTAGATAATCTGAAGTCAAGTTAATGTACCTTTGAAATTATAATTAAGTACTACAGGATTTATAAAAAAATCTATTAATAAAGGTTAATACGAAAGAACTGTAAACTTTTGCCTCTTTTAGGTGTACTGAAATTAATTAAAAGAAAATAAAAGAACATCATTTACGTAAATCCCACTTGTGTGTGTATGTGAATTCGTGTTTTAAAAAACTCCCAAGTTTTATTTCTAATTTATTCCCAATGTTGATGTCCAAAAAGGTCCAAGATAGTATAATATATGCAACTTCAACATGTAACCACTGCAGAATCAGAAGATCCATCAAGACAAACTTCATGATATTGTTGGACCAGGGTATTTGGTACTCAAAAGAAAAAATAAAACGGCAAATCAGGGCGGTATAGTCCTCCCGCCATAAAATACTTGAAATAGACTGGTTTCATTAATGTTATAAAGTCCGTAAACAGGCACATCTGGATTTTCACTTGCATAATAAATTTCAATGTATCATTAGTTATTAATACATCTTCCTTGTACGACCCAAAATATATTTTTTTCTGGACCAATGTGGTTTGGGTAATTAAAAAAAAAACAGCTAAAAAATCACGGAAAAAGACTCACAAACCTAAAATACAAATGTACATTCTTCGGTTCTCAAATATACATCGTAAAGGAAAGAATTTTAGTTCGCAAGTTCGGTCTATCTACTCAACTCATTTATTGACCCTGATGAAGCTTTAAATAAAAGCGAAATATTGGTGAAAATTTAAAAGAGTTACATTTTTTAAAACCTGGTCGTCATCCCGACAGTTTAGGACCACGCGTCAAATAGGAATGTGCGCGGTATGCCTTGAATACGACTCCTTTCAGACTATTTTCTACATGCCGAATTGAAGATACATCGACATCCTTAGAAGTTTATACGTACAACCAGGTGTCTTCCAAAATGTTAATTGACAAGGTCTTCTTCAGCCAGAATTTTACATGGTTGTTGCATTTCGTATCTGTTAAATGCTTAAAAATTTTCAAAATTTTTGAGTTCCTTCAAATCTTGCGGCGCATTAATGACGTCCCTGCCTTCTTCAATTAAGAAGAACTGCTCGTTATCCTGAGGTAGACGCTTTAATAGCGCATACAAAAGCAGTGTTTGTCAAATCCCCAAAACGTATTCGCAAATTTCAGACTGTGCTCCCGTATGCCTAACCCACCAGAACCTATTCTTACACGTTGGGGAACATGGTTACTGGCCACGTTTTATTATCATAAATATTTTGAGAATATTAAGAACGTGGTTTTACAATTCGATCCAAAGAAAGCTGCGGCTATCAAGGAAAGCCAGTCGAAATTTCAAGATAGTCAGGTTAAAACGGGTTTAAAAACTATTCAGAACAATTACTACGGACTAGGAGGCAATAGAAAAATTACAAAATCCTTCGGTGTCGTTAGTGGAATCTCTGCAAATAGTGCAACGTGTTCACGCACAGCTACGCGGGGTAGAAGACGCAAAAAATGTTTGTGTTCTAGAAAGGTTTGAAAGTGTTTTAGAGAAAGATTCTGATTTTGGAACATTAAGACAAATTTGTGAAGGTGCGTCAACAGAACCGTTAAGTTGTCCCAAAGATTATTTTAATTACGCAAATATAACGTCACTAGCTATAGAACGTTCGTTTTCTCCATATAAACACATTTTTTCCTCACGCCGCACTCGGTTTGCCGAAACAACTATGGAAACATATCTAATGTTGCAGATATTTAACAGACATTATTCACTTTGTGATTTCACGGAAGACTCTTAAGTCGGTAAGTGTTTGAGCACGTATTATATTTTATTTCTGACCATTTATTTTGTATAAACTTTTATGCGCCCGCCACTGGCTGTTGGCGCAAATTGAGCAACTCTACTCATAAATAGTAAATGATCAAATATAACATTTATAAACTATCAGTTTTTAAAATTGTACCTATAGTATATATTATACCATTTAAATAAATGTGTATGCGTACTTGCCACAACTTGACAGTAATGTTATAATAAATATAATAATTTATTAATTATTGCCATGTTTTTGGTGTGAAAGTACCTACTGCCCAACTTTTAAAAAAGTACAACTGTAACAATGTTCCATATTCGAGCCAAAGATCACGGAATTTCTAATTTATTATTTTGATACTTTACGTCGTACTTTATTGAAGTACAACAGTAGTTACTCAGTTATTCCTGAATTATTTGATTTACTTAAATTTTCGGGTAATTCTACACAAAACGAATGGAAGTAGCCGTTACAAGCAAAAATGATAAAATAATTGGAACAGAATAGCTTTTAACGAGGCTAAACACACCGAATAAGCCTCTTAAGACGAATTATATAACCAATTTAATAAATATTGAAAAGCTTTATCAGAAAACGCTTTACTTGCCAAATTAAGTCTGGACAAAACACTAGAGACTAGATTTATAGAATCCAGAACGGCGTAATAAATGGAGATGACACAAACTTTGACACCCCAGTTACAAACCAATTAAGAGGTAGACATAGGTTAGTTTGCGGTATATCTACCAGAGGAGCCAAAATAGTTTTCTCGTTGAATTCCAAAAGCCGCCACCCCTGGTCTTTAGAAAGTAAGTACTCGTGTCCTCGATGTTTGTAAACATAAAACAATAAGGAATTGTTAAATGTGATGACTACTTCAAGAATTGTACGTGGCACAAAGGGCCGTATTTTCGTTTACGTTTGTGCAATATTAATAGTGACTGGTATAATCGCATGTTATAATAACACGAGAGTTGAATTAGAAAATGTGCAAAAATCAAACGATTTATGTCATCAACAACAAGAAAATTTGTCGACGCAACTGCAGGGTAATTTTTACATTTTAATACTCTGTAGAATGTAGCCAATTAATGACTTATTTCATAGTGATATCAGATTATAAGCAGCGACTAGAAAAGTCGTTGAAAACGGAAAAAACTGAACACCAACAAGCTAAAGCAGAATTAGAATCTAGAGTAAATGAAGAGAAATTGAAACACCAAAAGGCATCGGAAGAAGCACTACTAAAGTTTAACTCGTTACAACAACATTTTAATTTACTTCAGGTAATGTAGGTTATAAACAAAGTAACACTGAACGTTTACGTGCAAAAATTACAGGCGGATCACGAAGACTTCAAAACAGAGTGCAGCAGTAAACAAAAAGAACAATTAGGTATAATAAACAATCTACAGTCAAAACTTAAAGAGGTACAAGGTCAACTGCAACAGCGCGAAAAAGAAAAGGAAAATTCATTGGAACATCTCAAGGTATATTCAATTAGGAAAGGAATTACAGCCGATAATTAAGTAATTATTTTAGAGTCAAATTGAGCAGCTAAAGACAGAGAAATTAAATTTAGAAAATCGAGTTAAGGAGATTTCGAAGAGGGAAGATGCACAAAAGCAACTGGTAGAAACAAAGGTGAGTTTATATTTTATGAATTTAAGTAGAAAAGTTTTTGTACTAAACCTACATTTATTCAGCAATAAATTCATAACTGCTACTATATACAGTGTGATCTATTTGAAATTGAAGCACCTCTGTAAAACCCATATTATACATTAAAATGAAACCAATTTTTTTTTTGAATACATAATGGATTAAAATTTCAGAAGTTCATCTAAATTATTTGAATTACACTAGCAACTTTTTTTTTATTAAAAAATCTAACTGCACCACTGAATTCAGATGGTCTTAAAATGATTTTAACTAAAATTTCATTTAAATATGTTTGCTAATAAAAAAGTTATGGGAGAATCATTTTTCAAACTTTATCGTGCATTATTTCATAAATCCGCTTCTTACAGGATCTATTGACCAAGGTAGGTCAACATTTATTTCAAAAATACAACTAAAAATTAACCAAACTTATTATTAAATGCTACAAAATTGTAAATAACCATTTTTTTTAAATCTAACTACAATTACGAAAGTGAATGTAATAATACACCTACCAAATTACAAATCTTAAAGAAATTGGTAATACCTACTAGCTATATATTGCTTTCTTAAATAATTTCGTTTTACTTTTGTTTAGTGCATTTTTAGTACTTTAAAAAAATGTTTCAATTGTTAATAGTAATTGCTATTCCATCCAAAGAATACATTAATTTTAGTAAAATCCAAAGTAGGCTATGACGTCGAAATTAATAATTTATAAATGAATTCAATTGTACGCTGTGACATTGACAGTTACTGCATAATTGTTCATTAACTTCATTGATAGTTGAGGGGTTGATAGGTTTGATATAATTGTTGAAGTAAATCTAAGTATGGAATTGCATTTGTTTACCTTTCAATTGTTTTTTTAAATAAATTTCTGAAATTTGGTGTAGAAATACATCTTCTGACTCACTATGTATTAAAAAAGATGGTTTAATTTTAGTGTAAAATATAGGTTCTACAAGGGTGCTTCCATTTCAAATGAGTCGCTCTGTATGTACATCATTTTATTAGTTTGGTATCTATTGATATTGCAAAACACTCTTGAAGTACGAGAGTAAGTCAAATATTATCTACACTTTCGCCATAACAAGCTTTGAAGGTTATCGTAGTGGCGACCGCTTGCGCATGCGTTGCAAAATAGTGACCGTTGATGAAACGTGGGTTCACTACGAGCCCGAATCGAAACGCCAGAGTATGGAATAGAAACACCCAGGATCCCCTAGCACGAAAAAATTCAAGACCTCGCCATCTGCTGGGAAGGTGATGCTAACCGTGTTTTAGGACGAAAAAGGCCCTATACTGGACGACTACTTGGACAGGGGGACTACTATAAATAGTGCGAGGTGCAGTGATTTGTTGGCGAATAAGCTGAAACCAGCAATTCGAAACAAACGCCGTGGTGTACTCTCAAAGAAAGTTCTGTTGTTGCAAGACAACGCCCGTCCGCACACGGCCCATAACACCATAGAAACTATCAACAGGTTGGGCTTTGAGACCCTGGAACACCCTCCCTACAGCCCCGATCTCGCTATCTTAGACTTTCATCTCTTTGGACCGCTCAAGGAAGCTTTGAGAGGTCGTCGATTTGCCTCAGACACAGACGTTCGGGATGCGGTGCAAAAGTGGCTTCACGACCAACCGAAAACCTTCTACCAGGAAGGCATACGGAAGCTTGTGGCTCGCTGGACCAAGTGCATTGCTAAAGGTGCACTATATCGAAAAATAATGTATCTGTTGTACACCTATCTTTGTTTAATACAGTTGTAGAACTAAAAGTGTAAGTAGTTTTTGACTTACCTTCGTCGTTTATAGTAAGACTGCAAATGTTTACTATAAGATAAGATTGCAAGTACTTTAGATTAAAATTAATTAAGATAATTACTTTGTAAGTTATGTAATAAGGAAAATAATTGTACAATGAAAAAATTAAACTGTCTCAGACAGCCAGTACTATAGCAACTTAGTTTTGTAATTATCAAAACAGCTTCTTAAGAAAGGTGAAACTATTAATGTGCAATGTGAAAAATATGATTGCATTACAGAAACTAAATCCTAATTCGTCAGTAATCATGACTTTTTCGACCATTCGATATCTAATAAATATGATCTTGAACAAATTTTAGTCTAACTTTAACGTTTTCGATAGGCAGTTGATGCTGGAAAAAGGAACTTCTTCCAGACCTCAATAATTTTCCTATCAAAATGTTGGGACAGTCTTAACCCACTAACATTTCCTCAACAGAAAATTTGTATATTTTTCTATATTTATTAACCTGTTATTACAAACACTAATGTATCGGGCACCCACACAAGTTATTTGACTACTTCGGAATAATTGTTTTGGAAATTCGTGGATTGTAATGTCGACTGAGTCCAACCAACCAAAGTGTATTTATAAAAAATGGGGAGGGGGAATTGATTAGTGAACCAAGAAAAACAATGGAAATATGACAAAATTATTTTGAAACGTTACTGAACGGTGAGGAAGAGGAAAGTGTGGGCGAAATGCAAGACATAAGAGGGCAAGATGAAATAATAGAACAGAAGAAGAATTAGGAAATATAATAAGAGATTTAAAGAACAACAAAAGTCCTGGGATAACGGAAATAACATCAGAGGTGATAAAAGCGGGGAGGAGAGCCACTGCAAGAGCAAATATATGAGCTAATTAAGAAAATATGGGAAAACGAACAACTACAAGAGGATAATTAAACCAACAGTTACATACGAATGCGAAACCTGGGTATTGAGAAAAGCTGAAATGGACAGGTTGGAAAGATGGGAACGAAAAATCCTAAGATCAATTTACGGAAGTATTAGTACAGAAATAGGACGGAGAAGAAGAATAAGCGAGGAACTAGAAATGTTATATGACGAACAAAAAATAACAAGCTTTATTAAAGCACAGAAAGTAAGCTGGCTAGGACATATAGAGCGCATGGGAAATGAAAGAATGCCAAAATTAGTTCTGCATAGAAAACCAGTACAGAAAAGAAGAAAAGGGAGGCCACGACAAAGATGGAGTAACAATGTACAAGAAGACTTAAAAAGTATAAAGGTGGAGAATTGGAGGAAACAAGCACAGGATAGAAGAAAATCGAAAGAAATAATTAGAAAATGTAGGGAAGAGCTCTAAAATGTTTTGTAATATTTAAGTTATATGTAAAATAAAATTGTTACTTTACAGCCTTAGGCCTTCAAGGCATGTAGAGCTAAATAAATAAATAAAAGGAAAGGTTCTTGCGTATAACACAAAACGTAAACACGTGGCCATTTTGACACCACCAGATCCATCAAAGCTGAGTCGCTAAGTGGACCTTTTTTCCTATTTAACAGATTTGCATTCTTTTTCATGTAAATTGTTTCGTAAGCGTCTAATTCTTTCAGCGAAACTACGTTCTCAATTAATTTGAGGTTTTCTACTTTACACGATTCTATCCTTCCATAGCGGTAATGAGCTACATGTTCCTTGAATCTGGTGCTTATCATCCGTTTCGTTTGTCCAATATAGGCTTTATCACGGTCACCGCATGCAATTTTAAAAATTCCCGACCTTTCCTTTGTATCCGGTTTATCTTCCGGATCCTGACTTAATGCACAATATTTTTATTAATTTGTCTTTGTTAATTAGTTTACGTCAAAAAAATGGTTATTTATGTCACAAGGGACGTAAGTGTAGTTTTGGGGTCGAGGATATTGTTCCGAAACCGCAAAAGCACTTACGGCCCGAGTGTTATATTATATTTTTCCTACTACCGGCCCAAAATTTCGAAAAAATCAGTATTTTATGGTAATATTTAACATTTGTTTATATACTTACGTATTGTCAAAGTTTTCAATTTTTGTCATATATTTACATCTATTTCTATATTAATATATTATTACTTTACGTCCGTAGGGACGTAAAATTCCATTACATCCCGTTGGCAAGGGCAACCAAGGTAAATAACCCATAAATCGCACTTGCATCCCGCCAAACAGAACAGAGCTGAAATGTTGGACTTAGTAGACGGTAGTAGGAAAATATTTTTACAGCAGGTGCTAGTAATCAAACTAAAATAAACAAAACAAAAAAATGTAACGTATACATTACTAACCTAAATTCCTAGAATAAAAAATTACATCAAACGTTACTTAAAATATTTGGATAAAACCAATTTCATATTAAACGTGACATAAACAGAGCTGCATTATTTGAATGAACAAAATGTAACGTTCACGAAGCTGCACAATTTTGCAGATAGACACCGCTCGTCCAAAAAATATAGCGTGGTATAAATTATTGCAAATAATATAGGATGTATTTAATAAAACAGATGCAGGATGTAGAAACAACAGCAGATAATGCTACGCTTATCCCTTTATTTGATGAAATTTTATTGTAACCAACAGGTTAAAAAGAAGTATCTTCCAATTTACAACGTATTAATTACGTATGTTGCAAATTATTTGCTAATATGCAGTTTCACTTATATGCAAAAAAGCTAAGTTGTTGAAACAATATAAAACAATTTCACTATTTGCCGCTCAATAAAATTGAAAATGTATGTCGTCACGTGTACCGCATCTAACACATTGGGAACCAGTTCGTACCAAGGTCACACCGTATGACCACGATTTTGTATCGAATTTGCTTCTTTTTGTTCAATACAATGCTCTGAAATTGTTAGACCTATATTTTAGGGATGATATACAGGAGAATGGTAGTTGGTTTAAGCATATATTATATGCGTAAAACAATTTTTACACTTTATATGCAGAATGTTTTATTTAAGAAATTCAAGTAGTAGGAATCAAATTTTCCAGCGATTTTGTTGGTCATTTTGGTCATCTAGTTGATATGGTAAAACTATAAAGCATATAAGATATAAGGACTGATGAATAAACTTTTTCTCTGAATTGTGCAGGAGAGGAGTTATCTTACACCTACGCGCTAGGTGAACACGCTGTACACATTATTTTTTTTATTTATTGAACCCACCATACACACAAATATGTTGCAATTTATTCTTTTATTTAACGAACTCTATGTTTGTAGAACCAAAATACGGAAAACCAAGACACACTTCAGGCACCGAACATCTCAGATACAGGCTCGCCAAAACCAAGCTATTCGAAACAAATTTCAGTCGATGGTGCTGAATACAAAATTTCTGCTAATAACGTTGCAGATTTACCGCCAAATAATGCCGATGAACAGAATCAAGACAATCAAATTGGCGAAAACGCAGCGAGAGATAGTTTGCCACAAGTTGTTCTACCACCGCCACAAAAAGCTCAATCAAGCACGCCTAATTCTAGTTTAAAAAAGCCTAAAGTTAACTTAGATCAAGTACCGCCGCTGAAAGTACCAAGGTTAACGCCTGAGACGCCTCAAAATAAAACATCCGAACGAAGTAGTAACAATAACCCTGAACCAATTCCTTCACCAAGTAAAAAGTTACCAGAGGGCGTTGTTGCAGTACAAAACTTACCGGTAGAGGAAAACGAACCCGATACAAATTTAGTTAACAATAGATATAGAAACGTAGCTGAAGATGCTAAGGAAAAGGAAAAATCGGCGGGAGAGAAAATTATAATGGATGCGCAAGATAAAGAAAATGGCGCTAACGAAATATTTGATGTAGGCGGCTTTAATGAAGATCCCAATATTGGAGGGAAGCAAGAGGAACAGAAAAATAGAATAGATGTGGAATATGATCATTTTCAGCAGAATGATCCGAATATAGATGAAAATGAAGATGGTAAGTAAATATATTACATTGAATAAGGTGTTGTGGTAGTCTTGGTCTTCCCATAATTACGTTGGTATGTACAGTTTGTGCGTTATAGGATGGCGAACGCTTCAGATGCGCGGTGGAAGTACAAGACTTTATTTTATAGTCGTTTTTTATTATGCTAAAATAATTTAAAAAATAAGTCGACCTACGCCGCTACATGTTGCATTCAAACTTGAATTTTTCCGAACGATGTCCGACAGTACCTTCAGACAGCGCCGGAACTCGCCATCCTACAACGCGAGACCTGTATGTGTTAATACAATAAGGGATTTAAAATTGGTAACTCGGTAATTCTCTATTTGGTGACTTTGCTTTTATTTTCTACTCAATTTAATCTGAAAAATATATGTATTTGCCATTTATTTACTATTATTTGCACATTTAATATATTGGAAATCGCCATAAAAATTATATAAAGCGTATGTATTTCCTAAAATCTGCACTGATGTCGAGCGCGTATAGTATTCGACTGATCGTAAAACACAGGCGGCAACGTTATTCGTTATATAAACAGGAAGAATGCTTCGCCATGAATTTCTACCAAGCTGCGTGTACGTCGCTGTCGTATGTACCATTCCTCTCATGAGCTCATTTTCACGTTTTTTGAGAGTTGTGACAATGACTTTAAAAATGACAATATTTTATATTTAACCTAAAAGTTGTACGTTATATTCGTTTATTTTAAAAACTGTTTGCTTTTAGTAAAAAATGTATCAAAGATTATTTTTTGAATATCACTATTTTCATTGAAAACCATATTACATTGACGGGATACGTCAACAATTAAGTACTACGCAACACTTGTCGATTTACGATTGACACTGACAGATAATTTGACATTAAATTATTTAATTGTCATATTTTACAAGACATGTTTAAAATGGATAATGTTATAATAGTCGCTTGTCCCAGATTTTTATGAAAGCGATAGTACCTGATAACTGTTTGTATTCTAATTCATGCTCAATGCGGGTCTGTTAAAAATGACGTCAGCCCTACATGTAACAAGTTTGCAGCATTTATGTTTTATGCCCATAGTGCTAAAAAAGAATTTCATAATACTAATATGATAAAAGTCATGTAAAAGGTTTTTCTAAAAATGATTTTATTTGGTGGGTAGTATCATCCATTAGAATAATTTCTTTGAAACTTAGTGCACTTTGTCTCTTGTTGATTTTCAACAATGCACAGGCATATGCAGTCGCGGCCATAAAAGATAAGCAGGGTAAGATTTTTTAGGTTGCTATAAAACGATGCAATAATAGCTAAAGTAAAATGCATATAGATGTTAATAAACTTAGCAAACAATATTCACAGCACACTCCGCGCCACACAAATTATTAATTAACTCAGGAAGGCCTTTTCGATGACACGTGGATCATCATCATTAAGCCAAGTACCGATTGACGTGAGAAAACAATTATAAATCTAACGAACTCGCTACATCCCTTCTTTTCAAGAAAAATATATCTATATATAACATGGCTTGTATATGTATATGTACCTGCTTTTGCCTTTTCGGCTAGGAAATATCTTAAATAAGGAGAAAAAAGGAAAGGTTTGTCATCACGAATCCAGAGACATATGGTCATCATGCCCGCATAAAAAATACGGGCGAGAACAACAGTTTTGTCCTTTGTGTTCGTCAAATTTGTGTTCTTTCCTTCTCTCCCTTAAACTAAAGATGCACGCGAAAAGTGCGGGAGAATAGACGTCTCTGTCATACCACAACCATAAATCAAAGAAACCTCTACTGCAATACATCGAACAAACATGAGAGATGTAGCGGTCCCTTTTCTTTATTGACCAGATTTGTGTTCTAGTTTGTGTAAATAGTCTCATAGACGTCCAGCTCGCGAGGCGAAATAACGCTTTTAATTAATTTTAGGTTTTCTAATTGAATACTATGGCCTGTATCGTTTATGTGTTGTGCGACACTTGACGCTTCTATCTTCACGTACCTGTAACACCCGATGTGTTCATTAAATCTAGTACCTGTCGCTCGTTTCGTTTGACTAATATAGGCTTTATCGCAATCACCATATGTAATTTTGTAAATTCCTGATCTTTCTTTCATTTCAGGTTTATCTTTTGGATTGCCTAGAAAGTTTTTGAGTGTATTTCGTGAACTGAAACACACGTTCATCTCCTGTTCCTTAAAAACTTTACCAATGCCTTTCGATAGTCTTTGGAAGGCAAGTTTGCAAAGCAATTCGGTCTATCAATCGGTCTTCTCTAGCGGTTTTACGTTTTCGTCCTGGTCTGAATAGATTCGAATAGTAACCAGTCGCCTTGTAGCGTTTAATTATATTTTGCACAGCACATCGTGAATACCGTACCTTTTTAGCAATTTGTACTTGCGATACGCTCTCTCCATGCAACAAAATTATTTGTCCAGGTACCATTTCTGATAACTAGGTTTTTTTTTGTTCTATAATATACACTACATACAACTATAGGTTTAACTTCTTTTCGCAAACATTACACTCGCACGGACTGCATAGTATTTTAAAATATATGGAATAATTACGTATGTACTTACCTCAATCTAGATTTCCTAGAAATTGCCCTTAAAATTGTAACCAAAACCGCTACAAAACATTTTCGCAGAATTGTCTTTCGTTGTACGAAACATGTTTTGTTTAGGTGCCTATCTTTTATGGTCGCGACTGTATTTTTGGTTAGTTAGGGTAAGGGTGTGTTTATAGTGAAGCTGTGATGGTGGATAAGAGCGACGAAAACAATGCATCGCGGATGGCGTTTATGAAGCTTCGACAAGCGCGTCACTTTGACAGTTGTCAAAATATTTTCACTGGGGTCTTTCTTTTTTGATTTTGGTCTTCTTCATCCCATACTAGAAGCCTCAAATAAGTTTCGATTATTAAGTTCTCCATATCCATTAAAACTAGAACTGATGAACGTAGATAACATTTGACAATTTGATTATAAATGATCTTATCTTTGTTCATCATCGCTGTCCATAGATGTCGCGTAGTTCCAATATAAATACGAGGGACACGCTATATATTTTGAGATGCCACAAAAGTAGAGAAGGTAGAGCTGGCAACACTGCATTTCTAAATACCACCATCCTTAAGTAGTAAACTCTTACTGTCATAGAGTAAACGTGGTAGGTACGATTTGTCACCGAAACATGGACTTGTCAAGAGAACATGTACGCCCAATGATTTACTACGATTTTAAGGTCGGTTTAAGTGAACAACAAAGTCTTGAACGATTGCAACTCGCATTTGGTGATGAAAGTCCTTCACGTGCAACGGTGTTTCGCTGGTATAGCGAATTTAAAAGAGGACGGATATCGCTTGGTGATGAGGAACGTACCGTTAGGCCCTGTTCTTCAGTTACCGCTGGAAACATTGAGAGTGTGTGACGTATGATCGACGAAGATCCAAGATGCACCTATCAAGTGATTGAGGCAACTCTTGGTGTTGGATCCGCAACAGTAAATTCAATTTTATATGATCATCTTCGAATGAAAAAATTGTTACTCGTTGGATGCCACACACGCGTACCGATTTCCAAAAAGCAGAGCGAGTAAGAATCGCTCGGGAAACATTGCAAATGTTAAATAATGGTGGACATCGCATTCTATCAAAAATAGTAACAGGTGATGAAACTTATATCCCATTTTAAGATATTCTTACCCGCCAGGAGAGCCGCGTGTGGATCCACGAAGATGCACCAACACCAACAATGGCCAAAAGCCAAAGGGCTGCCAAGAAAGTTATGTACGCAGTTTTCTTCCGTAGTACCGGATTAGTAAAAGCAATGAAGCTGGAAAATCAACGTACAGTCACAGCAAACTGGTACACCACAAAATGTTTACCTGCAGTTCTTGAGTCAGCCAACATTCGCGGGTTAACACAGCAGAATTTTTACGTGAAAATAAGCTAAAAGTCATTGAACAACCACCCTATTCACCTGATTTGGCCATGTGTGATTTCTGGTTGTTCTTCAACCTAAAGAAATATTTAGGTGGTCGACGTTTCACGACGGAGGATGAGATAGATGAAGCAATTCATCTATTTTTTTGAGAGCATTCCAAGAGATGACCGGCTTCAAAAGTGCATTGATGCAGGAGGAGATTATTTTGAACATAAATAAAATCATTTTCGTAAAAAGACTTATAGTTTTCTTGTATCTCAAAATATATAGCGTGACCCTCGTACCCGCATAAAAACAACGTATTCCACCACGCTATAAACACACCCTTAGTAACTTATCTTAAAATGGTGTTCTTGTTCTCTTTTTTTTACAAACAAGTACCACCTAGAAATATGTAACTTAACCTTCATAAACCAACTCAAGAAGGTTAATTAATAATTACCTTCTCATTAATTAATAATTACCTTCTTATACCTACTCACGATTTTCAAAAATGCATGTTTCATTCAGTTCTATACTTTACTACTCTGTCTTGTAAAGCAATAATCTTTTATGTACACTAACAACTTTTCTATTTTGCAGATGATGCCGATTACGGAAACCATATACCAAAAGAAGTTGCCATTAGAAATTAAGTTTCTTGACAAAATTTAAGAATCGCAGTATTCATATCTTCCTTTCACGTGTAATATAGCATCTTCAAGTAACCTTTCGCACTCAAAGAAATATAACAAACGCCCTTTCGAACGATTCTTTGCGAATGGCTTTTTTCGTGAATGTGATACATGTCTATTATATTGTATTTTTTATTGAATTAGAACTTATACAACCGCTATACATCGACTTCTCTGTATAAATATGCGCATGTTCATGTTGTAAATAATGCTGTACCAGTGCATAAGCATTAGGTATGTTACGTAGAGATAATTTCGAAGACAATTAGCATGGGTTTATTATTTAATATACGTATTTAAATTATAAATTAATCATCATCTATTTTTTTTTAGGAGTATATGGGTATTAAAAACAGGTAGAATGTTGTATACGGTATGTCTTTAGTCTGAATAAAGTTTTTACTTAAAATGGGTGGAGCTGTAGTTAACATATAGGATTCATACTTGTTTTATATATCATCATAAAACATCAAAAATATTATCTTTGAACTTCTATCAAATACTTCTAATGGTATCACATGTGAAGACAAAGAAAGAATAAAAGAAAAATTCACCGCCAACATATTTTAGTTACTTATTCGTAGTTGTATATTTCACATAACAGAACACAATGCACTATTTCTGAATACGTGTTTGTCAAAGTAAAGAAATGCATTACTATTTTGTAACAGAGCTTTTGTTTTCAATAGCTTCCTCGTATCTTCTTATTGATAATATCAAATTGTTCATAAACTATACTCGTTGCATTTTTTCAAAAGCAGTCAATAATTATTTATATTCAATTTTTCCTGAGGTTTGCTAACTTTCTGTCCAACATTATCCTAAATATTAATAGGGCATTTGCCATGCTGTCCAAGCCATTACCTCAACCGCACTGCTTCCAAATCTGTAGCTGAATAATGCAATAACTTTATAAAGAGAAATGCTCCATATATTGCGTCGCAGACATACAATCATTTTTTCAATTCCTTCCATTTTTTTTTTGCTTTGTTGGTCTACTCTTCTTCTTAATTCCATCTTTGCCGTTCATCACTAATTCTCAAATAAGCCCCGTAGGCAATCTATGAACATGGCCCAACCACGTGCTTTTAGATTCTTGTTACTTCACATACTTTATCGCAGATAAAGTAAATGATGATTAAAGCGTGACAAACGGTTGCACCCGCTGTACATACAAGGAATCGAGTGGACGTTCGGTTATTATCGGTTGATCGGTGTGCGTGTAACCGATCAACCGAACATCCACTCGATTCCTTGTATGTACATAGTAAACACAGCGGGTGCAACTGTTTGTCACGCTTTAATGATGATTGATACAATCTTATTTTTGATATTCTTAACATATGGCTTTGTTTCGTCAATACTCCCAGTTTTCTGCTACCTTTCGTTGTTCTACTTTGTATTTCCCCCAGTTCTTTTTCATGTCCACACCTAAATAATCAAAATGTTCAAACTTTTGAAAAGTATTTTCTTTATTCGTCACTATTTTTGATACGTGATTTATTTTGTTTTATCCTCATTTGGCCGTCTTATATCTTCACTGTTTTTTTCTTGAAAATTATCTGGAGCTCATTTTTTATCTATCTCTGATAATTTTCTCTAGTTGAACAAGATTGTAAGTAGTGAATCTGTTTTATTAACCTTCCATTCGCTTGAAAAAAAAATGAGAAATTCGGCCATGTAGTTTTACTTTACAATCTGGATGTTCGCGGGCTGTTTCTATTAATTTTTTTTAGTTTTCTCGGTGTTCCAAAGATGTTTATTGCATATACAATCTTTAACCTAATAATCAATGTACTCTCCGTCTTCGTCGGATATAATAAGAATAGATACGCGAAAACTTCCAGAGCTATCTTCGATTACGGGACCGGTACGGGATGATACCTTGACCTTTGGTGAATCCCTTTTGGCATATTTCGTCCCATTAGGTCATACGTAGGCCCAGCAATTAATTAATTTGTACATAATAAAAATCCTTTTCTAACACGCTTTAAATGGGAATAATAGAGTCAATACCAGCAGCCGTCTCGAAATTCCCGCATAGTCGATCGAGCGAGCCTACACAATGAAGGCGTTGTTAAAGCGTATCGCCCGTCTCGGCCCATTTATTGTAATAAATACCGAGTGTCCTACCGACTACATACAAACTTTGAACGGATCTACGTCCTCTCAAATATAAATATGGTGATACCACTATCTAACTGGTGCAGATTAAAATAAAAATTTTAACACCACAGCAATTTAATTAAATAATCCAACTGATACTTTGAGCAAAACCTTCAATCCTTATGCTCATATACGTATTTTTTTCAGTATTTTTTTTTCTATTTGAGTTACAAATCAACCCGTATGTCGATATTTTATGTTTTTATTTAAACTCTCAATGTAACATATCAGTAATTATGTGCCACATTTATTAACATTGTATATCTATATTTCCTAACTTGTACAGGCTGCGTATATTTTTAACAAAATATCTTTACCATTTTTTTTTTTAGTATATCTTGGCTTCTTTTCTAAAATTTAATGGAACTATTGTATTAATAAGCAATATTACGGTTTCATATCTCCACATTATAAAGTGTATATTAACCCGAACAGTCCCATTTACATTCAAAATACACTGTTGAACAATTGAAGCGGATAATGAAATAATTTCTAAAATTGTAATATTTAAATGATACTACCTGTGTACAGTTTGTTTATTATGACTATGATACGATGTTAACTTAACAAACAAAATAATGATAAAAGTAACCAAAACAATCAGATTTATCAAATTTACCAAAAAAGAACAAAAGTAATAAACTACCAATAGTCATACAACTGTTCTCTCGGTCGTGGACAAATATCTTTAGTGTCGTATTGGACCACCTCTAACTAGCCTTAGTACCCTTACTATAGTTAGGATACTTCATAAATTATCGATAAAGGACTGTGGTATGTTATGCCAAATACGGCGCGAAGCGTCAGCTAGTTATTCTACTATCTGGGGCGCCTGTTCGAGTAGGTATATTTACCTCAATATCTCTGCCCCAGAGAAGAAAATAGCCACTCAGAAAATGTTGAAAAACTTGGTTCGCCCAGCCATCTACTCTTTATCAGATTTCTGTAAAGGCAGAACTGAGATACCCAGTAGGTAGAAATTTTTATTGGAAATTATTTAGTATATAAATAATTGAAAAAGCAACTCTTCACAATATACATAGTTTCTGAATAAATGTATAAAATGAATAGAGATATGTTTTCAATTATTTATTATTTTAATTCACAAGTGCTCAATAAACCAGTAGGATATTGTATTGACATTTTAATTACATTTTTTATCTTGTAAATTACTAGAATGCGTCCCAAATTAGTTAAAATGAAACATGAATAAAGTAATAAGTAATTAAAATTGATATTGCTGTAGACATAATCGCATAGCAGACAGCATTGTTAATTTAAGCTTTATTAATTACACAATACAAAACAATGTTCAAAAAAGGTTAAACTCAAAGTAACTAACAAAGAAAACAGTGAATTTGAAAGAAAAATGTAAGGAAAAAAAGAGTACCGGGGGTACGCTCTGCCCGAACGTGTTCGATGCAGTTCATGTCTGGTGAACAGGCTAGCCAATCTATTCTCTCAATACCATGGAATTCTCTACGTTCATTTACAATCCTAGCCGTGGACGAGCATTGTCATGAATTAGAACGAATCTTTCACCAATTGTATGAGCAGATGGTATAATGATTGGCTCTACAACCATGTCGCGATACCTTACGGATGTCATTGATGTATTCATTGATACCACTATATCAGTGCGCTCGGCAAAACATATTTCACCCTAGACACAAACAGATATCCCTCCGAAAGAAGTCGTTGCTACCATAAAATTTTCGTTGCATCGCTGTCCTCGTTGTCTCTACACCAACATTCGCTCATTAGAAGTGTACAGTCGAAATCTTGACTTGTCGGTGAAAAGAAAACACTTCCAACCTAGATTCTAGCATGATGCTCCCTTGTCAACCAGGGATGCGTAGCACATTTTCTTGCCCATAAATTACGTCCATGCAGCCTCCTTCTAATTGTTCAGTTGCTTGTCGGAAAAAGCTGTTGATCGTTGAAGCCGTTAAACAGTTTTCGGCGGGAGTTGTAACCCGTTCTTGTCCTCCACCATGCGTGTATGCTGCGGACCCAGTAAATGTGTACCTATTCCATGCTCGACTTACGACACATACTGAAACATTTAATCGACTGGCATCTTTCTGTTGAGATAAACCCTCATTTAACCACGCACTAATTGATCGAGTTATATGGTACTATTATCAACAACCTATTCAAAAAGACACGGACACGTGAACAAGCAAGGGTGTAAATAAATTGTCGCAATTACTCGGTGTTCAAAAACATATGAAATAAAATCATTTTGTATATATACATTTTAGAAACTCTCATGATATCCACTTCAATTGTTGAACAGTGTACATACTGTTAAATTTGTACAGATACTTAACAAGGAATTGTCTTTCTTAATTTAATGTGATTTTTATACTCTTGTATGGCCAGTTACCTAACAAGAAAGGATTGGTGGTTAAGGTCAACCATAATGCAAAAAAAATTTAATATGCGAAAAACTAAACACACAAATGGAATATAATTTTTAACAGTGCATTTTATTGTCTATCAACTTTTCTATATGTATTTTGAAGTTTTTAATAATAAATTCGGTTAATTTCTTGCCATACACACACCGAACTTGAATAATAACCAATCTATTGCTTATGATAATATGCTCAATTATTTGTTCCTAAATAATATGCATATTTTAGTACATATCAAATTTATAAAATGCACTGTTTTTATATATTCCTGGGTTTCATATTGTGAATATGTTTGTACAATTTATGTCCATTATCTAATAAAATTCTTTAAAAAATGAATAGCTTGTTTTTAATTTATGTAACTAGTGAAAAAAAAATCAACAAAATTAATTCTTTTATTTATGATAAATATAGTTTAGGATTAAAATTACGAACAACAAATCATGTAAATAGAATATTATCATATACAAAAACCTTAACCTATGTTTTAAAATATTATTCGTGCAATTTACCAAATTGTTTGGTATAATTTTCAAATAACTTTTGCCATTCTGCTCTTGTTTCATCATTCCCGTATTTCACCTCGAATTGCTGAAATTTCTTATGTAATGTCCTCATCTTTTTTAAGTTTAACTTTTGGGACACTGCCCTTTCAAGAACTCTCCTAAAATATTCAATTTATCTATTGCATTTTGCAAAAATTCTTTTTTATTTACCTAGCTACACCAATTTTACTCTTCTTAACTAGTTGATCCACATAACTCGTCCAAACATCCACCCTCTTCGGATTCGATTGTAACACAGTCTCAAATAAAGCTTCAGCTTGAAAATCTTCTCCATAAGTAAATTCCATCGTTGCAAATTGCACTGTTAATGGAATATCTGCAAAAACAATCATACATTTTAGTGTAATTTCATATCAGAATCTTAAGGACTTACGTGTTGCATTGTTTGTTAGAGTTGTCAAGGCAATATTTCTTAACTTCCTCGCTTCATCGAAGTTTTTTTGCAGATAATATATTTTACCGATGTCTGTGTACATCTTGGGATTTTGCTTGAATTTAGCACGTGCTTTCTTTATGTATTCACTAATTATGCTTTTCTTGCTTGAACTAAGAATATTAATTGCTTCCATGTATATGGTAAAGTCATCGTTGCAACGTACGGCTTCATCAAACACCTGCTTAAAAGTCTCCTAAAATTAAAAAAAAAATAAATAGAGAAAATGAATGCAAAAATAGGCAAGTTCAAAATAAAGTCATTGACATTAGGGGTATTCCAAGGTTTCGCCTAACTTGAGAGAGCGAACGAAAAAGAAAAGACCAGATGTCTTTAGTGTGAAGCAATATTTTGAGGATTTGTCAAGTTCATCGTGTGAAACTATTATTTAAATAGTATCTTTATAGATATATATATATGTATATCTTTATAGATATATATATATATGTATATCTTTATAGATATATATATATATGTATATCTTTATAGATATATATATATATGTATATCTTTATAGATATATATATATGTATATCTTTATAGATATATATATATGTATCTCGTTATTAGAAAAATGTTGCTTCACTGTTTATCAACTTTATAAAAACAATATTTAAACAAGAAACATTTAGGTTTTGTTTTGTTTAATGGGGGTCGTGTCTGCATAGTGCGTTTGGGTGATTAATGATTTTGCAGCCAAAAGATCTAGATGCCTTAACACCAGAACCGCCGAGAGTTCCTCATACCTCGAAACGCCGCCCCGGTCAAATCGACCGGTGATTAAAACTCAATTTTGTTTCCACTGTTTTTATTAATTAACATCATTTGTTTGGATAAAAGTGTATATTTATTCACAAAATATAAAAATAACTTCTAACTTAATTTTGGTATTTTAAGTATCGCTACAATTTTTGTTACTTTAGATCCACATTTTCCACAAATGTTCTTGTTACAGTTCTTGACATGTACGTCTTTTGCGAGATTGCTTATCTGTCTTTGATCCAGCCTGTAAGTTCTTGTTGCATATTTGATTCGATGTTCCCTTCTGAGAGTCTTCTTCGTTGTTATTGGATTGTTGCGAGAGTTCTTCTGCCAATCGCAGAATAAAGTCGTGGCGTTTTATTTTTTTGCCAGTGATGTCTTTGTATACAGCAAACGCATTGATTGCAGCAAGATCCAATATATTATAAAAAACATGGACTGGCCATCTTCTTAAGGGTGCCTTCACGCTGTATTTTCGGGCCATTTGATCTACTACATCAACGCCATATTTTGTGCTATTATAGTATAAAACTGTTTCTGGCTGTTTCTTTGTACCAGCATCAATCGAAACTGTTGGATGTTGCGGACTTAAAAGGAGAACATTTTTGTTTATTTTGGTTTGATGCACTGTCAAAGTGCAAACATTTTCTTTATTTGTGAATAAAACAGTTTCATATAAAGAACATTTGCTTTTTTTGATTACTTCGGGAATTCCTTTTCTCGACCTGTTCACAGTTCCAATAATTGTTTAGTTTTGCTAATTTCTTTACAAGTTCCAAACTGGTAAAAAAATTTCTTGGTGTAAGGCTCTAATAATTTTAGAACGACGTATTCACCAAGTGGTTGTCCTATTGGTCTCAAATCATCTTTTCCTAAATATGGGAAGGCATTCAACACATATTTAGCTTCAGTGTCAACGGCAAGCCAAAATTTAATGCCAAACTTATCCGGTTTATTGGACATACTTATATTGCGTAAATCGACATTTTGCTTTTGTAGGAAAAAGTTGTTCGTCTATTGTTGTTTTCTCCGGGCATATAACAAATTTTGCAATTGTAAGCAAATTCTTGCCATATTTCAGAAACTAAAGCAAACTTGTCATGTTCCAATCTTTCTTTCCTTGTAGACTTAAGATCGAATCTGAGATATTGCATGATTTCTTTAAATTTGTTTCTAGACATCGTTTGACTAAAAAACGATATTCCCCACTTTTTAGACCACAAGGAATCTAATTCTAATTGCCAGTCTTGACTGTCTAGTTGCCTTCTAGCTTCGGCCTCGGTGCTTTGTTTTATGTGTCTCAGCATCGAGTCATCGATAAATAATCTCCAGAAACTACTCACATTTTCTGCGGTTACTTTTTGTTTTGCATAGCCTGTTGACCCTGGATTGTCCCTGAATATATTGGGTTGGGTTTTTCTGCCTGCAGTAGACTGACTCGCAGAAATTACTTGCCATCGGGAATTGTCTTATGATTTGCAAACTGCACCGAGATTGAAGGAAAATCCTTTTCCTGTTTGTTTCTTTTGCTGGCGATTAGAACGAACAGACATTTTCACTTCCTGCTTATCACTGGAACTAGCACTAGTCACTGCAACCGTTACATCACAACCTATGTCATTGTCAGATTCATCACTATTTTGTTCCTCACTCGCAACAACTCGAGAACGAATTTCGTTTTCACTGTCCACACTAACTGATTTAGAATCATTCTCGGAATTTCCTGGTGAAAGATTTTCCAGTTCGTCTAAATACGCTAGAGCTTGTATAGCCGAGAGGCCTTTACTGGACCACATACTCTTTAGTCTAACTAAACAGGACGAATGCACTTTCAGAGTACTACCGATCTTTTTATATGCTCACAATAGTGCAGGTTGAAACTTGCAAAATATGTTGTACGCATACGCCAAATTAAGACACTAAAAAGAGCACGAGTAGAAACGGCCTCTTTGTCGAGGGCAAGACTGACATGTGGAAACAAGTACGAACACGTACTAACAAATCTGATCGGTTGATGCAGTTATATGCCTTGTTTTATATGTAATAAATGTTGTATATATGTCTGTACATGCCTAAATGTTTAGTTCTTTCAAATGTTGCAACCAAGAAAAAGAATTGACAAATAAAGTTTGACAAAACATTTTTTAACGTACCGGTCAATTTGACCGGAGCGGCCGTTTAAGGTAAAATTTCCCAGAACACCGCTTAGAGTTCTACAAAATATTCAAAATTTTGTGAGAGCATTGCCAAACTAAATTTAGAAAAAGTCACGTGATTTCAAGATCATATCAAAATTAATTCCGTTGAAAAAAAAACTTTAAAATTGAAAGACGGTCAAATTGACCGGTGCGGCGGTTCTAGTGTTAAACAGAACGAAACAGGTGTTATAAATACAAAAAGTAAATATCAATCGAAAATTTACTAATTTGCAATTTTTCTGTAAACAAAATCAAAGTTCCCAAGTGGAAGACATTTGATTTCTTTTCTAGATGGTAATTTTAACGCGCTGTCATCAAAATTAATTAGTCATACAAAGTGTCAAATTGACATTCATCCGCCAAATCCAACCAGCCACATTCTCAACATTTAAAGAAGGCCACGATTGTGATTTTACAATTTACGCAATATTCGTTTTAGCTGTCAAACTTCAAGACTCGGCATGAATCTCAATCCGTACTTTCGGTCTCCTTTTACCGATCTTACCGGAGCGCTGATTAGTCATCAATGGTATGGTAAATGCGCAAAAATGGAGATGAAAGTTATCGACTGTATGGAAGCGTACGGTGTGGAGAAGGGTTTGGAAAAATGCGCGGGAATACTGGAAGATTTAAGAGAGTGCAGTACTAGAACCAAGCAACTTTCTAGAGCTCTTGCGATGCGTAATGAAAGACACAGACAATGTCGAGCTGGTGAAAGATCAAAAGAAGACAGATATGCGCCACCACCAACACACGATTCCTGGTAAAATATTGAATTTTGTTAACTGTTAGGATTGGGATATATTCTAAAATATTGTTTTCTCCATTTAACTTGCTGATATTTTGTTTTTAAAATAAATAGTTAAATAAACCTAATATCTGCAGCCTGTTTATTTTAATGTTTTGGTAAAATGTCAAGAGAACAAGAAACTCAGACATGCAAAAAAGTTCATCAAGGTCGACGATCAAAAGCCAATACAAATAATAGCGAATAAGGAATGCAATCAAAAACAAATATTAAACATGTTCAGACCTGAAATTGTCAGGCTGTGACTCCCTGGTCCGACGGTCTAATGCATCACATCTATGACTACATATGTTCACAGGAAAAATACAATAATGCCCAACTCTGATTACTATCTGCTACTCCATACAAATTATGACATTTAACTACATCTCTGTTAAAAAATGGTGTAGTTGGTTTAATGCGCAAAAAAAAAAAAATAAGAACATGAATATCTTAAAAAACAAGTTAAAATCTATGAGGGAAGAAGTATTAGAACGTCGATCAACAGGAAATAGGAGCAGAAAAGCTACAAATAAAAAGAAACTGTTCACACCCGCAAAATTAGTAGCTATAAATAAAAGTTATAATCAGCGTTTAAAGTATAACAGAGGTGTTTAAATGCATCCGTTCACCAAGTGACGTGGAACGAAGTCAATGGAAATGTATTGAACTTGAGGGAACTTTCATGTTCTCAATGCAAAGAGTTGTGTTTGCACAACAATTTGGTTTCAAATCAGTACCAAATTGGTACTGGTGCCTAAAGAAATCGATAAAATCTTGAATTGAGTAAGCATTAACTTGGAGGAGACATAACCTTAGTTTTTGCTTAAAAATATACACATTAGGACAGCCTTTCATTTCGTTAGGCAAAACATTGAACAATTTCGTTTCCATAAACATAAGACTTCTTTGAAAGGTTGATGTTTTGTGTGAAGGTGGCAACTGTTTCTAGTGCCGTAAGGGTGTGGCAAACTCACATTAAAAGAACCACGAAATTTAAAAACAAAACACTGTACTTCCAAGACGTAATCATAAAACGTTAATAAGTTATTATTTCTAAACACCTCTTTGCAAGAATCCCTCTGTCTCAAACCAAATAGTGTTTTAATCGCTCTTGTTTGTAAAATAAAAATACGATCTGCGTCAACGCAAGAGCCCCAATGTGTAATTCCGTAACGCATCCTTGAATAAAATTCCGAATAGTAAAATGATTTAACGGTGAAGTCATTACATGATTTTTTCAATTGGTAAAGCGCATAACATGATTTCGCCAGCTTAGGACATAGCTACTCTACATGATTAGACCATTTTAAATTCTCATCTATAACGAGGCCAAGCTACCTAGATGTACTACCTAACGGCATTGTCTCCAGAAACCGTAGTACAATTAAGCTTCGATATGGCATTAATGATATCACTCTCGCTCACGGGAGTCATAAATAATGAGTAGGGTGAGGACGGTAAAAATTTGTCAATCTGATAAAAGTCTTTGTTATCCACCCCAGTAGAGGAGATCAATGTGTCTATTGAAGCAATAAAGTATTTATTAAATCTCTCGCAGATATCCAACTCGTTGCCACGTTTCCGGGAGAATACGTTTATTGGAGAGGTGGCCCCGTTTATTACGAATAACACTCCAGGCAGCCTTAGTTCAGTTGGTTGCTGTAGAGACAAAAGCGTCATTCATATTCCGCTCTTTGTGCTTCAACACTTCATTATATATTTTTTCACATTCAAGGAAGGCTTCTTTAAATATAGTATACGTTTTGCTGTAGAAAAAACTTATCAACATAATATAAACCTCGAACTGCTTTTCGTAGATTTTCAGCAAGCGTTTGATTCTCTAAATAGAAATATGATTATCTTAGCGATGAAGAAGTTAGAAGTACCAACAAAACTAAGAAGACTTGTAGCAATGACAATGCATGGAACAAAAGCTAGTGTAATAACAAGTAAAGGTGAAACTGAGAAATAGAGTTTGCTATAAATAAAGGAGTTAGGCAAGGGGATGCGATGTCGGCAACCATATTTAATATAGTACTGGAGTACATCACCAGAAGAGTCAATAAGGGTACAATAAGAACAAGAGGGGGACAATTAGTAGCGTACGCTGATGACGTAGTAATCGTGGCAAAAAAGAGGGAGATAATGAATAACATCTTAAAAGAAATAGTAGATGAAGATAAGAGGATTGGAATGAAAATAAATGAGAACAAGACAAAAATAATGAGAATAGGATAAGGGTTATTTAAATCTTGTCTGTCTTTGCAAGCGATGCTCGTTTTACAATACACTACCGTCCATGAACGGTATTTTGCAAACTCTGCACAATATTTTAGTTTTATAGTTCAAATCCGGAAATTCACTGCTAAATTTAGTGACTTTATTGGCCAACGGTTATTTATTTTCCTTGCTACGTTAAACATGGTTACATACATAAATATATTTATCTCTATAATTACGACTAACGCTACGAAGGGTTGATGAGAAACTGTTGCAATAAATCAATAATTTCACTCGCTGAGGTAGCTCGCGGCGATTCATCTGCATACATACACTACCGTTCATGGAAGTTCAGGCAAGCAAAAAATGTACGGAAGTCAAAGAAAATAAGAGAAATATTAAATGGCCATATATTTAATACTTACTTACATGATTTTACATATTTTCAAACACAAATTTATTTAAAAGAAAGAGTTAATATAATACAAATAATTTAAATCCATTTTAATCGAAAAATCCACCTTTTGCCTTTAGGACTGCTGCCACTATACTAGGCATCCGATTCACTGATTTTGCTAATGTTTCATTGGGCAAGCTTGTTCATACCTCCTGGAGAATGGTCCACAAATGTTCCTTCGATTTTGGACACTTTTTCCTAACACATCGGTCTAATTCTTCCCATAACAACTCTATCGGGTTCAGATCGGGGGACTGTGGCGGCCATTCCATAATTTTTAAGGTTCTTTCATTTTCTTCTTGCTGCAGGTTATCTGTGCACAATTTAGATTTATGTTTGGAGTCATTGTCCTGCATAAATTCAAATCCACGACCAATTAATCGGACTCCTGACGGTATGGCATTTTCCTGCAGGATTTTCCGATATTCTTCTTTTTCCATTATGCCCTCAATTTTGAGCAAGTCCCCTGTTCCGATTAAGGAAAAACAACCCCAAACCATTACAGATCCGCCTCCATGCTTTACCGTAAGAACACCCCCGTAACATTCTTTCCCCTCTTGATCTGCGTACGAAAACTCTCCGTCTATTTCCAAAAACCTCAAACTTGGATTCGTCAGTCCACAAAACGTTTTTAAAATCGTCCACTGTCCAATCTCTATGAGCTTGTGCCCATTTCAGTCGTTTCAGCCTATTTCCTCTTCGGAGTAACGGTTTTTGACAAGCCACTCGCCCATGCAACCCAACCTCTTTCAGCCGACGTTTCACAGTACTCACAGAAACTTTGCAATCTCGCTCATTATTGAATTCTGCAGCAATTTCTGATGCTGTTAGTCTTCTATTGCGCTAAATAATTATTTTTATTCGTAAATCTTCCGCAGGAGTCGTTTTTCTTAACGGTCTCGGCCGATTACGCACGTCACCGGTTGTCTTAAATCGAACTATAGTATCATGTACTGTAGCTTTTTTTATTTTTAATTCTTCCGCAATCCGTCTTTCTGCGTACCCTTCCTGATGCAAGGTAATAATAGCAGATCGTTTTGAAACAGCTAGAGGCTTTCCACGGGGCATTTTAAGCAGTCAAACCGAAATTATTTTATTTTTCACTTGCACAACCACAGATACTTTCACAATAACAATCTCTTCAGAACTACTGCGTTTACAAATGTTATAGTACTTTATAAAGGGTATACGAATATTTCCAAGTAACACGAGTGAATCAGCTAATCCTCGTAGGGATTATTATAAAGCTTTATTGTCACTGTAATTATTGGGGATTTCCAACATAATTATATATTTTATGATAACGGTCTTATAATAGACAAATACTACCTGGAAATTGGTAAAAGGCTTCCAGAAAAGGTTAGTTTTAATAATTCCTCACAGAAATGTATATTATATAATTTTAAAATTTTTTCCTAAACAGTTAATATAATTTGTCAGCTTGCCCGAACTTCCATGAACGGTACTGTATATTGCAACACTCCCATATTTATTTATAAGGCGATAAAATGATGACCTTAAGGAAAAGCCATCAATCGAAATACTATAAATCTGATCTTCGGACCGCCAGTGCTCCGATAATAGCAGAACGTCAACCATGGTTGAAGTCAATATCACCTCAATCTGTTCTAACTTGTTCAGACATCTAACATTTTGATGTAAGATAATAAACTCCGCCAGATTTCCACATTGACCATTATCACCACCCACACCCAGGTCACACGTCCCGAGAACATTCGCATCTACTAACGAAAAAACTGTGGAGAATCTACTAAAATTAAATTGTCATAATTAATAAAAACATTAGTATTGTTCAAGCATCTAGAAGTATCAAAATTAGTGCAGTAAATCATAGCTTGAGATAAATATTTAAACAATTTTGTGTTGCCAATATTTGTTAGGTGTATTCCTCGCGAACGTTTATCCCTTCAAGTTAAGGCCACATTGAAATTGTAAATATAATTATTGTTATAGAAATCATTACGAAAAAACGGGACAAACACGAATTATATTGGTATGTCTGTTCTTATCGATAAAATAGGACAAAATACCACTGAAAAATTCTACGTTGCACAACACATTATTTGTACCAGCAATAATCACAACATATTCAACCATTCCAAAGTCTTTTGTAAACAAATGAGAGTTATGCAAGACAGTTCCAAGTCTGGTATTTGGTTTCACTATCGCTGTAACGTCGTACGCAGAACCAAGATTTTCCTTCATGAGGGCGGCTCCTCCACGACCATGACTATCACTGAGAATAAGGACCTTCGAGCGTCTTCTGTTATTCACATTCGCTTAAACTTCAGAGAGCTTATTTCGAAATTCAGATGATTCCGCATTGACCAATCACGAATTTTTTTGCACCGGAATACAAGTATTGCCAGCCACACAGTTCACAATTGTTTCGGAAACTGTACTAGGAATATTCTCATTCACTTCCTTTTCGAAAGAATTGAGATCGGTTATTTTGCTTAAATTCAGTAGATTTTCTTCAACTTGGCATCGCCTATCGTTCAAGCTACATATTTTATTAGAGGAAGCATTAATAAAATCAAGACGTAATTTGAAGAGTTTTTCTCTTCCTATATCTTCAGTTTGGCATTCAATGCTAACAAGGTTGTATGCACTTGTTTGGGTATCAGCATTTGACACTAATCGTTTAGATGATTTTAGACTCAATGTAATTTTCTCAATTGCCGATTGAAGATTTAGAATGGTGCCCTCCTTATAGTGACAACTCATACTCAGACTTTGCAAGTCTATTGCGCAACCACATCGAAATCTGCCTGGTTCTTATTTTCCTTGCAGTCACTCAGTATGGTAACGCGATGTTTCTAAATTAGAGGTCTTTGTAGTTTTATTTTTCTGAGATCTTGACGGGGGTAAAAAGAAATGCAATATATTGAAGATATTCAAGCGCAAATTAAAACAGCTCACGAGAAGCAAAAATTCAGCAACAAACTGGATCCATGAATTCCATGATTAGGTTGGTTTCGATGTAAAATTGTATAATGCACTCTAATCACTCAAATGTAACTACCGATCACTCAAACGTAGCGAGTAGGCAGAAATCAGAAAAATATGCCGTGTTTCCTTTAGTGAAACTAAAAAATACTCAAAAATGTAACATAATACAGGGTGTTCTATTTAAAATAGAAATGGTTGTTTGCTACTTATTGAGCAGCCTATATATCCAGGAATATTTTCGAAAGATAGTTTATGGTGGTGTCGCTGGACGCTGATGACCTCTGGTTTCAATAAGACGGTGCCACCAGCCATACAGCCAGAGAAACAGTCATCTTACTTCAGACTCGTTTCCCAGGACGCGTAATCTTAAAAAACAGCTGTATCGATTGGCCTCCTCGTTCGTGTGATTTAACTCCTGCAGACTTTTTCCTTTGGGGCTATCTGAAGAGTAGAGTCTACAGAAATAAGCCTAGAACGATTACAGAGATGAAGGACGAGGTACGTCGCGAAATCAACAGCATAGACCCTGACATGTGCCACAGTGTTATTAGAAACTATGACAAACGCATTAGAGCATGCCGCATGAGCCATACATAAAAAATTATATTAATATTCAACATTTCAGTGTTTTTTTTTAACCTTATATGTGGAAACACTTAACGAATAACCCATTATTTACCATTTACACAGTAGGTACAATTCTTAAATTTCAGAAGATTTGAAGACCCTGTTTAATATAGTATACCTTTTTCTTTTTCGAATTTAAATGCAATAATTGGATCAGAAAAATATGCCGTGTTTCCTTTAGTGAAACTAAAAAATACTCAATACTTTCTAGCTGATAACAATGTTGTACAGGATTTTGTATTGGATGACATCAAAACAAAAGAAGGCGATTGAGTTGCCGTGACATTTGAGCCTGAATAGTTCCCAGAACGGATTTTATGTTAAAGGCAGTAACCTTACAATTTCACTCATGCAGAAATCAAAAAGGTTTTCTTTGTAGACCCAAAAGACCGATATTCCAATTATTCCTAAAAACGAAATCTTTTATACTTTAAACTCGCCAACAAAGATATTATCTGGATTATTTAAATTTGAGAATATGAGCGAAGTAGATTCTTTATTGGAATTGCTTCGATAATGTTTATTACTGTAAAGTTTTCTGTTTTGACGTTACAAATACTTAATAGTTAAGAATGGTGGTTTTTTAAATAGTTTTTATATTCGCTTTAACTTTTCGGTCCTAATTTCTCATTTCCGTCACAATAGGTTGTTTTAAGAAAAATAATTATATCAAAAGAATTATAAGAATTTTTTCTTTGTTTTTAGATATAAGAAAACATGATTCTACTAATTCCACTAATTTTCTCCATAAATATTGTTTTGCAAAAAAAAAAAAAATAAGTTTTTTTTTTATTTTTAGTAATTTGTTTTTCTCTGCCAATTTCTTAAACGCGTTATTTCTATGGGGTTTAAAATCATTTTTGGGGTAAAACGGAAATGTTAAAAAGTCTAAAACATCATGTTCAAGTCTATCTTTTCTTATCTTTTCGATTTTCGAGCTTAAAACCATATTCTACACCGGTGTAGAAGTTTGCAAAAGTTAACAGGGCACTTAAACCTTTACATCAGTTTTTTTAAAAGTATTGAGCCTGAAAGGTTAACAGTTATTGAAAATGACCCAGTTATTTTTGATACATTCCCACTAATACTACATAAATATCATCCGCACTTACTTCTGTCCCATAATTATTCTCTACATTCAAGTACGTTATCCACAGATTCATTCTCTCCTGTTCGGCCTTTTGGTCCACCGTTTGTAACGCTCTCTTCATCACGCTACGTGCTTTATCAAGTTCTGCAGTCTAAATACGAAAAAAGATAGTATTTTGTACAATAATACATGAAGGAAACAATAACGTACGGACAGAAGGAATGAAACATATTTTGCCCAAAGTTCTGACGAATTAGGTTCGGCTAGCAACCTTCTATCGAACTGCTCGGCACTTTCCGGTGTACCCTTCGGTTCAGCAAATTCCAATTCCTTCTTTCTCAATTCTTCCTCTTGCTGTTTTAAAAGTTCGGCTTGTTCCGCGCGCGTAAGTTTTTTCTTTTTGGGTTTGGAATTTTTCTGAAAATAAATAAAAAGTTGTAAAGTTATAAAATTTGGATTATTTCTGCGGGAACGCAGATTTTGTTTAATAATCGGAATTATTACGAACTATTCATTTCCTGAAATTAATAACATAAAATATCAACTGAAATTCAATTTCACCGCACAATCTGATTCAGATTAAGTGTACTACGCTTCGTAATAGCTCTCATATTTCAAGTAGAGATTTTTTGCTTCAAACCTGTATGGCAAAGAACACTAAGGGCCGTACGCAAAGCATATTCACATGAATCTGACCTGATACGAGGATGGTAAAAACCGTTCGTTTTACATTTAGTAAATTTATTTCTCGACATGATCTCCCTGTAGCCTTATACACTTAGTCCAGTGATGTTCCAATTTTTTTATGCCATCCAAATACTAGGATTTGTCGAACTCGGTAAAATAAGCCCCTGTTTCGACAATGACCTCTTCATTTGACGTGAACCACTTTCCGCAAAACCATTTCTTCAAGTTTGGAAAAAATCTGGCGAATATGGTGAATGGGGCACCAATTCGTACCGTAAATGGACTAGTTTTGGTATCCCAATTGCCGATTAATGGACCAGGACGTTATCATGATGATAATTTTTTTCTTCCCTAGATAAGGCCTCTTTCTCTTTAGTTCAGCGTCAAATCGGCCCTATAAATCAGCATAGCACTGTCCCGCGATCGTCCTTCCGTTCTTCAAATAATTAATCAAGATTATTATTAATCATCTTCAACCTCATGCATATTCCCGGGACAAATCCATTTTGCCGACTGATCTTTGGTTTCTGGTCCGTAGTGATGAATCCATGTCTCATCTGGTCACATAATGCCGCAGAAACTCAATCGTATTGCGCTTAAACATGTCTAAACATTGCTTTGAAGTTATCATACGATTCCGTTTTAGATCAATCGTCAGCAGGCGCGGCATCCATCCCGCCGATAACTTGTTCATACTCGATTTTCTTGAAGGATGTTTTGCACACGTTCAATTGAGATGTTTACCATATTAGCAATTCCTTTAATCTTCACCCGGCGGTCTGCTAACACGATAATCATCAACTTTATTGATCACATCATCCACAGTCACCTCGCTGGGACGACCTGGCCGCTCCTCATCAAAGACAGATGTTCAGGTGCATGGTCCTTATAAGCTGCATCTTCTCTTTGATTTCTGCACATGTTTTTCCATAAAAAAAAAGAAAGTGAATGACTGACCGATATTGTTCTTTTTCCATGATTCCACAAATACGTAAACTTGCTCACTTTCAATAGCATTCAAAACATCGGTACTCAATGAATCTCTCCGAAATGTTGACAGACATCGACTAAAGAATAGTACTCAGTCGGTATGCAGATTTTGATACAAAGCGCCATTTGCCAAAGGTTTTCGTTTATTGTAGTGATGGGATGCTGCTATTATTTGCGCGTAGAAGAGGGTGGAGTAAAACATAAGAGCTTGCGCTATTGCCACATTACTATTGTACTTGTTGTTTAGAAAATATAGACAGTTCACAATGTTATACATATGTCCACAACTACACAACACTCACACAACTGTATAATTAAACTAGAACACTAAAACCTTAAAACATAATTTACATATAAAAAAACAACTTTACCTCGGTTGTATCTTCATCGGAACTCTCTTTAGATCCATTATCATCTTCGGAGTCAAAAAAGCTATCAACACCTGGTGGTACAAATTTTTCGGGGCTTAATGATCCATCAGATATTGAACGGTGATCTTGCAGTACAGAGAATGACACTCTTCGCTTATTGATAACTAAAAAATAACGTAAATATGATATTTTAATCATATCTTTTTAATTCAGTAATTGTACTAGTTTTGTAAATCCCTAGTACAAGCTATCGATAAAGTAGCTCTATGTAATCAATAAAATTAGTAAGGTATTAACTAGCTAAGCTGCACTCCTCCAGTCCATGAAGTCAAACGATAAAAAAAAATGGTTTACTTTTTCAGGCTAAGATTTGAAATGAACACACATGGGCAAACAGTCAAAGTATAACGCCACTGAAGGTAGAGCAAAATTATTTTCAGAAGAACATGACGTCACAATGCGCAGAAACAAATTTGACACAGGGCGAGTCTATTTACATAAAATAGGGGTGGTAATATTACATTGACGTCGATTTTGTGTACGTTCGTTGGAGGTTTTGAAAGTTTCATTTTTAACTTTGTCCTACCGATATAAATTCTCAATCAGTCTTTTTAAAGGCTTTTAAGCATTTAAGGATCTTTCTTTCAGGTACTACAATTCACACTTGCTCAAGTAAACATAACCTAAAATTTATGTTTTACATTATTTAATAATGAATTATTATTTAAAAAGCAAACATGGCTAAACAAAAATCTAGCTATAAGAAAAAGAGAAAAATTATTCATTCCCAGGGCCGAGAAATTATTTCTAATGTTAGTCGCTTTTGTAAGGAAGAAGCAGACAGAGGAGAGGTTCTATTCCTTTGAAGCATCATAAAGACAGCATTTTGGCTGTAACGGGGATACCAGAGAGTACATATAGACGAGCACAAGGTTATCGAGAGTGACGAACGTTTCTCATTTAGTTCACCAAGAAAATGTAGAACAAATACTTGTCTGAAAAGCAGCTTACCCCCAAGCGAAGGTAAAATAATCACACAACTTTTATATAACTGAGAAAAGACGACCAACATTAAAAGGTTAATGTACACATACTTGTATATTCAAAAAATATTTTTATTAACTTAGCTATGTTTCAAGAATATTAGCTAAATTGCAAGATATTGAATCTCCTTTTGATGGGAGCCTGTCAACTCTTCGTAAGGTGGCCAATCTTCATGCCTAATAAAGTCGATGTTATTCGCCTGTAACCAACACTGTGTGAGTGCTTTTGGCCATGTGAGCAGGTGCAGAGTTCTGCTGGAAGACCCAATTCTGGTTTTTGAATAAGCTTTGGCTTAGAGGTTATACTATCTTTTCCAGGACCGCCTCTTGATAGACTTGGACACTCCTTTCTTACAGAAATGAACTTCGGTTGGTACGAAATATGATACCCTTAACCAAGCAATTACTGAGGATGGATGATGATCCCTTTGGACACGGGTAGCGACCACACCTGCTTCTTTACTATTGGAGGCATACACTCGATCATTTTGCCGATTAAATTGTATTTCAACAGTGAAGATTTTCTCGTCGAAAAATAGTATACGGTGGTGGTCGTTGTTAGCGTACCGCTTTTTCTTCTGAAAGCACGAAGCTTCAGATCTTCATTCCGGGTATTTTTGATTATGCTTTTAGTCACACCCATCTGTAACTAGTTTTTGTTTTCGGATAGGATTTCGTCTGATGTGTGCCTTGATAGCTTTAATAGCAGGCGGAGTGCGAAATGATCGAGGACGGCCAGATCTTTCCTTGTCATCGACACTGCCAGTTTCATTGTATCTTTCAATGGTACGATAAACAAACCTTTTCGTAATTCCCAACTTTTTCAGCAGATTGAAAATTGTACTTGACGAATGTCCGCAACGATGTAATGCAATTATAGCAACACGACCTTCTCTTTGGCTCTATTCCATGTTTATTTATTACTAGTTCGCAACAACTTTAACGTTAAACGACTCAGAATAAATGACATAACCTCAATTAGTCGTTTGCTTTTATCAGTCGCATGCTATCCATTTGAATCTTTTTTTTTCAACTTTTGTGACAGAACTTAATCACCGTCTAAGTAGAGAGATAACAAATTAATTGTAATTGTTTCTATCGTAAAGAGTGAGTATAGAAAAGTCACTTAGAGTGAGGTTATAGGTGGTAGTGACAGGGGACGCAAGCGTATTTCTTTTCCGACAGCTTAAAGCAGGTCGTGCGCGATGCACATTTGTTCTTACTTAACTTTTCAAGATAATTGATGTAAATATAAATAGAATAGATAAAATTCTGTAAAATGTTCTACTATACAGGCCAACGCTTAAATAAAATAGCCCGATAAAAAATAGAAAGCTGTGATGACATTAAATATAAATCCAAAACGTAACGCTCAACAACGACGGTCCCCTACCACGATCAAATATACACATGGGTAGTATCTTTTCAGCAAGACCAATATAATTCCGAAGGTGTAAAGATAAGCACGCAACGTTTTTGAATCCATATTTAAGTGTCACTCTAGATACTCGATTACTATCTAACGTAATGATGATATACATTTTTTATGGTACACTATAGGACAATATATTTTTGATTGAGAATAATCGATGCAGTATAGACAAGCAAACATATTAGTAAATATACCTTTGAGACTTGTACATACCTGGACCTTTTCTTTCAGAATCTAATTCAATTTCCCCATTCTCATGGTTAATATTTTCTTCAGTCTTGTTGTGGTCCTCACTGATATTGGCTTCCTCCTGCATTTCTTGCTGTTCATTTTCACTATCGCTAGAGATTACTACTTTTGATGTTGAATTGGCTTCTTCTGATTCACTTCCTTCTTCCTCAGAAGAATCTTCATTGACATTGCTTTCATTGCCACTCCCTTCTTCATCAACCAGCTTTTCTGATACCCCCATTTTATCAACTTCATCAAAATTCTCCTCTAAGTTGCTTTCGGAATCGCTAGCTTCTGATGATTTCTCTTCCAAGTGCACGTTATATCGTAATCCATTTATAGTATTGGATTCTTCGTCGATTTCAGGAATTTTCTCGAACGATATGCGCTTTTTCTTTGGCTTCTTGTGAAGGTCTACAGCATCAGACTCTGACCGCGTTCGTTTGTTGCAAGTCTTTGAAAGAAGCTTGTTCTTCTTATCTAGGGATTGCTTTAAACCTTTCTCTAATCCGATGATTTTGTTGTTCATAATTCTAAAGATAAATAATTAGCTTTGTAGGCAAAAAAATTGTTATGTGCATATTCTTACGATGTAACGATGAATTTAAACGACTTGGAGCAACTTCTATAATAAGTGTAATTTGGTTTGAAGTCATTTTCATGTAAGGCTGTCGGCATATATCCAATTTGCTTATTTCCAGCATGACCTAAGCAACATAAGATCAACTCAGGTCGTATCAATAGAATTTTACAGTGCAACACCTGGCCAATTTGTATATTAGTCACTTTACCTGAATAAAATCAAATAAAATCAAGATGCTGGCTGGAGTAAAATATCGTAGGAAAGTTACCTTGCTCCTTACTAATTTTTTGATTAGTTGTATTATTTAAAGATATTTCTAGATATTTATCAATAAAATTCACATATAGTACAACACCTTCGTGAAAGGAACCTATCAAAGGTTTATCTGAAAAGAAACAGAAGTTCTAAACAAGGTTTGAAAAAATGTTACACTTCATACTTGGCCAATGTTCAGGAGCAACAATTCCTTGTACTCCATCGTTCAAACGAACTGAACATCCAATATTATTGATTTTCATAATTTCACAATTAATACGCTGACCGATTTTGTATTGTGCTATATTATCGCCCCTTAATATCAGTTTTTGCTGGATTTTATCTACTTCAGTTAAATATCTTCTTAGTAAATCAACTGGGTACTAAAAAAGAACATATTATTACTTCTTTGCATTATTAGAGATGTAAAATTTCGTTGCTTTTCGCTACTTGTACCTAATCGTTACCTTTGGTGTTTGTATCAGTTAACGCATTTGTATGTAGTTAAAATAGGTTAAAAATACTGAAATATTTTGCTCGGGGTTGTTTTTTTCAAATTTTGTTAAATTTTCTAATTTTAATTTGAAAAAAACGATTCTTGTAGGTTCGGGGGTATCCCTGGATACCCTTACGGCAATTTTAGAATGAATTTCCAATTCGGTAAAATGAAATTAACGAATTTTAAGATTTGAAAAGTAACTAACCTTTAACTTTTGAACGAAGCCAATGTATATAAACCCTCTGTTTATATAACCACCACAGGAAACTGCCTGTTCTGGAGATTTAACCCTTTTCTCTTCAAATAAAGACTTCGAATACACAATCGAACACTTATATTGGGATTGGAGTTAAGACACACTTCAATTCAACCAAGGCCGAATAAAGATAAATGAAAAATTATGGCGTCGTTCATCTTTCTTTTATTTTAAATCGCAAAAGACCGGCGATTGTTTTATTTCACAGCCAATTTTGATAATTTAACCCAAATAGAAACTTTTTCGATGACTTTCGATCAAATGATATTATTTCTGGAAACAGTATACGAGGACGAACGCAGTGACTTAACTAGAAGGTTGTATGTTGATGATTCTGTGATCCAAACTGTCACCAACAAGCTTTAAACGAGAAAATCCACTGCTAATTTACAGAAACCTTTCAGATAAAGATTTAATTGATGAAATATTATTTGTTGTACCTTTCAATTTACGCTGCTGCTTATTCCAGACGATTTCTACATTAATTTGGACGAAATAAGTGAATAGAAAATTTAACTAACGAGTAGATTTGTCCATGCTACACCACACTCGTCATTATCTGGACTTATAATCAAATTATAATGTCCTCGCTGCAAGGACGGTTGGCTGAGGGGGGATGATAGCGAAGAAATTTCCAATTTTCCCCGCAAGAGGGATATTTAGTTACCAACGAGTGGCCAGCCTGATATTTAGTCAGTACCGAAGTGACAACTGAGAGAAGTTGTTGTTGTCGCAGATACAACGTTGAACATAACAATACATATTTTGAATACTGTCTCGTTTAGACATACAGTTAGCACATAAAAGATGGAATAAATTTTATAAGAATTCAAGTAGGAAAAACGCTCCAATAGGTCAATTTAAATTTTTTATTGCTGTGTTTTTTGGCTAGATATCTTATACAGGTCTTGTAAAGCGAATGTGTACAGCAAACAATGTGGGCCTTACGCCGAGCGAGTAAAGACATACATACTTACGCGCGAGGAGGAGAAGGCGCGACGACGCGATTGATTTCTGATCTACAATCGCTGAAAGGAAGCGGGTGACTCGCTATTTTTGCTGTACGCGTTCAAGATCTGTATAAGGTAATCCGTATAGTCATAATTTTTTTTTTAATAGATCCCATTTTTATCAAGTTTTTGAACATTACACAAGATCCTAAATACATTCGACGTAACTCTTACATCTAAATTCTACAGTTTTTCCAGGAATCATTGTTTAACTTATAAAGTAAAGTAACTTATGAAAAAATCAAGTCAAATGTTAAAATTGTCCTCCTTCAACTAACTAACAACAGCCTAAACGAATTTCGAGCTCTTGTACAACATTTTGAATGACATCAAGTTGAATGGATCTAATTTTGTGCATAATTCAATCTTTCAGTTCATCGATGTTGTTTGGTTTGTTGATGTAAACCTTTGATTTTAGAGTCCAACGATTAGGGGAAAAAGTGTCTAAGTAGCCAGGGCCCCATCATCCTATTCGAGATCGAGTCTTCATTATTTGCATATAATGAAGATAGCACCGGTATCAAATCGTTTTGTAGAAAACTCAGATATTTTTTACCATTCTACGTTCCTTCAATAAAATATGGACCCAAGATTCTATTGTCTTTAGCTTTTCTGCTATTTGAGGATGGCACTCCATTATCCAGCGCGGATTTTCAACGGCCCAGTAACAAATTTATTTACGTACATTGTTATTCAAACAAAATGTCGCTTCATCAGAAAATATAATCCGTTTCTAACACTGCAATCTTATTAGCTACCAAAATCCTAGGTATTCATATACTTACAGTATTGACTATAACATGCTTTATTTACTTTCTGCAATTATTACATTACATATACGACAAATGCCGTTTTAAAACAAAAAAAAACTAATCATGGCAACAAAGACACTTCAACATGTGCATATATTTACTTTATTTACCATTACATTTTTATTGCGTCGGCTTTTATTTTTTTCTGATTGATCCGATTCTGTTGCGAAGACCGATTGTGCATGGCTTAGTTGTGACATAAAAATTTCCAAAAAACCTTAAAAAGTGGAATTCTTTAATTATGTATTTGGGCATTTCTTGCGATTCTGAACAACTTTTTCTTATAAAATTTTCTTCTAGCTTTATTGCTACTACGAATTTCTGAAAAACCGTATGTTCTTTTGATCACGGTATGCCAATGTTGCAATTTTTTCAAGTTTGAAATAAGAAATAAACTTGCATTTGAAGGCAGTTTGACTGATGAAACTTTGAAATCAAAATAAATACTAATAAAAAAATATTTAGGTGTCTTCATGTAAAGTGAAACTACCTGTATATATGTATTATACTTACTTGAAAATCATAATCAAATACATCTGATAATTTCACAGTTGCCTTCACTACATTATCGCTAACTTCAATTAATTTCGCAATAACTGCTTGTCCTTCAGCAAAGTCAACATCTTCTAACGATTCACCACCTTCCATTATGTTCTATAAGTGTTATAACATTACCAGCACATACTACTACAATCACACCACATACAATAAAAAAATTACCTCGCTATTAACTTCTATAAATCCATTAAAAAATAATATAGGTGATGTAAGTAACAGCCGCTTTTTCTGAAATGATTTAATTGAACAGCGCAACACCAATCCTTGTTTCAACTGATTCCGTCTTGGAACGTAGAATTTATCATCTTTATAATAGGTAGATTCACGCAAGGATAAAATCCTTCCTTTATCTTTCGCAATGCACATTAAGTTTTCGATTATATCGCCTTCCTTGTAAAGATCTAAAATAAACACATCTAGTAGGTGTTTTACTTTGAAGTTAGGAATATATTACTTTTCATTATATTAGACAATTTGCAATTGATTAAAATGTGATTAGTAGGTAAAAGTCCTTGGAAACTACCTACTGCAGTACGAATGACAATTCCATTAGTATCAACAGACTCAACAGTTCCGCTTGTGCATTGGCCAATTTGTAGCTTACGATGATGAAGATTTTCAGGTTTGTCCAATGATAAAAAGAGTTTATTAGTATGTTTCTCTGTAATCGTAACATTTATCTAAAAAAAGGAAGGATACATAAATATTTTACTTTTACAAAAAATTGGCAATACTTACAATTTGACCTTGATAAAACATATTTTGATAATCTTTAGAAGTATCTACAAATCTAAGCCAACCTTTTACACCGCCATAAAAAACAACTAATACTCCACTTGAGAAGGTATTCACTACCATTCCTTTATATTCATCATTCTTCTTAGCCATTTTATAGCTGGTGAGGCACTTATCTTCCTTTACAAACCCTTGCTTCAAGGTAAGTTTTATATTATTCCCGTTTATAAACCACACTCTAAAAAAAAACATGAATAATGTAGGCTCATGTGCATGAGTGTCGCATTTTCGATGTTTTTATAAGGTCTTTTTTCGAAAAATAACAGTAGACTTACTAGATCCTGCTTTTTTTATGTATAGGGTTAGTCACCACCTCTTACGAAGTTTTCAACAGCGGATAGCTCATGCATAGGTCATTTATATATATAATATAAAAAATAACGGGTCTTTTGTATACAACTGATGTAGGAAATAATATTTCTTCTATTACGTAAACGCCATGTTGCAAAATGATTTATTCTAGGACCAAATAAATGAACCGAATACTCATTAAGCGACTCCGGTATGTACGGCGTTGACGTTGCGTTTCGGCGGTCGGAACTATCTGGCTAGTTTTCCGACTTGCGATTTCCCCAGGTCAGGGTTACACGTCCCACGCCATGTGGGGTCTTCGTAAAAAATTCATCCTGAGACTCCGATTTACGCACAGCGCAAATTGAACCCAGCACTCGCATACGTCATGTCCATCCTATGCGTGGAGGAATCGGTGAAACATAGTGACAATACCGCACCGCATATAGAACCCATCCCACAGCCAGCCCATGCAGTTTTTACCCAGGCGAGGGTAGGTTTGTACCAGTCGCATAGTTTTCGTGAGTCGTCGGTCAGATTTTTGTCAACCAAATAAATATCGAGAAGCTTATTTGTGCTGTACAAGAACTTGCTGTGTTGTATTATACAAACCATATCAACTACAAGCGAACAAAGATGAAAGATGAACTATGGGACTAAATAGGGGCATAATTTGAACTCTCCAAGAGTACTTCTGTAACGTAAATATTTAGGCCTACTTTTTTCTTTTTTCGGTAAATAATTAGAAAATACCTAGATCCTTTTAATCGGACTCGGAATGTAAATCAAGAAGAAGCATAGTATGTGTCTCCGTAGTGGGATTCAATTGCCTGGGACTGGGTTTAATATGAAGTGCCTTGTCGCAACCGTGGGTGTGGGAATACGTTAGGTGGGTGTGGGTAATCGAGGACTGTGCGAGTGCTGGGTTCAATTTGCGCCGGGCCTTAAACCCCCAATAACGAGGATTGCATTTGCGGAAGACTTTCTCCGTAAACGAAATTCAAGCCGTTTATCCTATTTCTCCTCTGTCCAGATTCGGCTGTTTTCCTTTACTCTCGCGCCGACCTCTCGTTGTGTCGGTTGAATACGACATATCAACTATTATTAGTATAATACATAAAGAGCACCAACGAAGGGATTTGTTTAATGATATTCTTACTAATAATTGAAATAAATAAAGAGGATCTACTCTTACGTATATGATATACGTACAAACTCATATCATGAATGTTTAAAAATAACTGTAGGCTTTCACGGCCGGTGTCTGAATTTGTACTAATTCGAGTATCGCAGACTCTGAAAAGTACAAAAACACTACGATACTCGAACCACAAAGCCCGACAAAATACACGGACCGACAGGGAAACACGGCTAGGAGCCAGACATTCAGCCGCACAGCGAAGCAAGAAATTAATCAGCGCACAGCACAAGTATATATTTCGGAGCGTTCCTAGTCTGAGCACCACTCGTCAGACGACTATTGAAGACTCAATATCGTCCTGAAGATGCCAACCGCAGCGTTTGGCGAAACGTCAACCCCTACAGATCGAAGACCACGGCCTACCAGCCCGGAAACACGTACTGTTACTACAAATTCATGAATGTTTGTTCACGTCATAGTTATTACGACGCAAGCAGCATATGAATGTCCCAACTCTATTTTGTAAAGGTAATAGTTATCAAACTGTTTGCGGTTATATTTGCAATGCAGTATGATTTAATTTACTTATAAGAAAAAAATATAAGCGATAAACCTGTGAAAATGTCTACGTATCAAAACATGTATCCACTGCAAAGAATTTTTCTCAAAATTTTATCGGCAAAGATTATAAATTTCCGCCGATATGCAAGAACAAAGACGTTTCTGGGGCATTTTGTAATTCTAATCTTTAAATAAATGTTTCAGGAATCACAGATAAATTACAATTAACAAAACTCACAGGAAACTGTTTAAAATTACTAATCTGTAGCCCTTAACAGAACTTTTAGCTAAACAAATACGCGAATTTATAAAAAGAACAGCGGAAAGGCAGTAATAAACGCAAAACAGAACACAAACAGATGTAACTGTTGAAATTAAAAGCATTTCTTTGGATATTGTAATGCAAACTGATGTAAATATCTCATGCATTGAAATATTATACTATGCGAATCTAATTATGTAATATTCCTTCAGTTTTTGTCACAGTCTAATTAACGTATTGGATACGTGGATGGAAATGAACGCATAACCTAAACTCTTACGATGTACTTCGCATATATCTATCAAATTCAGTTTTACTTCTCAATATAGTTCCCTTGTAACACTTTTTCATGCTCAAATCTTCAATCAACATATGACAAACATGTTCTTTGGAGATGTCCATAGCCTCTGCTTTCTTTCTAACCCTAACTCGACGGTCGTCTAGCGCCATTTGATGAACTTTTCCGATGTTATCGGTATCGGTTGCAATTTTTGTCCGTCCCGAATGTTCCTTGCGAACGAAGCTGGAACAATCACGTTCAAATTCAGCTATCAGAATCTCCGTAAACAGCGTCCATTTCGACGTTAATTTGCCTAGGCGTATCGATCGACACAAATGACTGTTAAACAACAACTGAGCGTCCAAGACAGAATATTTTCGACGAGTAGCGCCATCTTTATGTTGAGGCTTGAAGCTTTTCGAACTACCGTCGTAACGTTTGTCTGCAGTTAGTAATAACGCAAACATAAGCATTCATGATGTGAACTGTACAAATTCATACCGATAGGTTGACTAAGGACAGGTTTGTTTGCAAAAATTGTACAATAAGACACTGTGAATGTTTCTTTATTCTGCGTTCATTAACAACCCCGACTTTGACCGGTGTATATCATCCCTTTTATGTACTTTTATATTAGTGCTTAGTATTTGCGTGCATCCTTAGATGTGCAGCAATTTTGTTTAATTCTTACACGGTTGTTACTTTGAATTATTAACGTAGAACAGATTTGCAGAACACTCACATTGCAAATAACCTTGTATATTAGGAAAGAGGTGGTAACTTCTATCATTTGCTGTAATGGTTACAAGTTGGAAGTGATTCTCAAAAACTGGATCCATTTTAGTTAATACATAACATTTATGAAACTTGTTTTATAGTTAATTTTTTTCTGAAGTTGCAACTAACCCTATATATTTGTTATAATAATCGAGATATAGCGAATTTAAAAAACCAAAATCTTTGTATCACCCTGTAGTAAATAAACAGAACCCTGTAGTTTCGACACACATCGCAGCAACCATGATCTATATAGTAGGCCTACTGTTATATTTCCAGAAAACAATCCAGGAATGTCATATCAGATTCTTGAAATTTGTTATGCATTTCGAGATAGTCTATGAAAGCATGTCATACCTTGCAGTAACTTGGTCACCAATACGGTAATTCCTTTTCAAGTTATCACTGTACTGAACGTTACTTATGTGCTCATTAGTAACAAAACCAATAAGCTTTCCTATTTTAACAGTAATTCCGCTACTGTTAATCCCTTCAATAAATCCCTTAACAAGTTGCCCTATCTTCAAATCATTCACGTTAAAAACTTCTTCTTTCAACTCGCTTTGCTCAAATGTACAAATATACATCTTATCCATATTAATATAATCCATGATTCGACAATTATGCGTACTTCCAACAGGAAATTTTCTTTTAACCAATTCTGATATGTCAGAGGAATCGTTTAACTTCAACGATTTTAGTAGACGTTTGTAAGTAACAAAGCCTAGTTCATTTTTCTTAAATTGTACAGCTACGCCTTTACCAAGATTACTTATAATCTACAGAAGATTTACATTTACAAAAAGACATAAATATAAATAATAAATACAAGTATAGATGAGAGTATTTAAATTTAAAGATACTCTAATCGCTGAAAATGTCGAAATTAATAGCTATGTCGACCTCTATAAAAGTGAGCAACTAGTATTGCTACATACAATGCGAGCATAAATGATTGATCGAGTTGGCAATACTTAAACTTAGGAGATACAGAAAATTCGGCCTCATTTTTATTGGTCAGCAAGTGGCACGTGGTACTTTCATATGTTGTCCCCACGCTAGATGACACTGCAAGTGCAATTCCCATTATTGATATTTGTAGTCAATATATATACTGATTTTACCGACAGTACAGGTCTCGCGTTGTCGGATGGCGAGTTCTGACTCTGTCCGAAGGTACTGTCGGACATCGTTCGGGAAAATTCAAGTTTGAATGCAACATGCAGTGGCGTAGCTCAACTTATTTTTAAAATTATTTTAGCATAATAAAAAACGACTATAAAATAAAGTGTATTAACAATCTATGTTACAAAAAATTATAAGAAACGCACTGGCATCACTTTACAAATCTTCATCATCCCCATCGTCACTAAAATGGAAGTCGTCTTCACTAGAATCCTCATTTAAATTAATTATTAATTCTTCGGTTCTCACGTCAATTATATATTCACTTTCCATATACTTTTTTTCAATATATATTACGTGTTTGCATCTTTTTTGCCAGTCTTCAGTCGTGACTGCATTAAATTCTTCTTCGGCTAATTTCCATGTATCGTTTATATTAAATGTAGTATTCCGTTTTCCCACTTTTTGCGGATGACAGAACACTAAAATTTTCTTCTAATAACAATAATGTTCATTAATGTTCATTTAATGTCTAAACCCTCATTTGCATTAAGTAAAGAACATTAATACAATAGGTAAATAACATACTTAAGATGCAGGTACAAAAACCTTTCACGTCAATACAAATAGAAAAATAGATGCATAAATAATGTCACATTCTTCCAAATACAGTAGGAAGGTGTGTATTATGTAAACATAACTCCTTACTACGCCACTGGTAACATTTAAATTGAGCGGTATTTCCACCGCGCATCTGAATTGTCAAATATCATTTGATCGTAATCGGCGTGTCGTTTGCAGTTGTTTTTGTGGGTTTCTTTCATATATATAGTTAATAGTTGGTGTGTATTTTTAATTAGCATTTCAAATAGAGAAAAGTAGGTATTTTGTTTCTTATTCCAGTCTTATAAAACTCTTATGTTGCAGTAATATGAAACGTAGCTGGTCTGTTTATGGCTGCGAATCAAAAAGAAGGAAAACAGTTTTACACAAGTTTCCTATTTGGAACAAATACATGGATGAATTTAAAACATGGGTTGCCTTAACTGGCAATCGAAGCTTATTAGAGCAAAGTCTAGAGGATGTTTTTAATACCTGAAGAATTTGCCATAACCATTTTGAAAAAAAAAAAAAGTAGGTAATAGGATTGGAAGTGGAGCTATCCCAAAATTAACCTTGCCAGCGGCGTTGTTTCGATTAGGCCTCGGGTTCCACTAGAGCTATTGTGTGTAGAAGTTTGCTGTCGTAAAAACTTTCGCGTAGTTGTTAAATAAAAATAAAATAATGCGTGCTCAAACACTTACCATTTTAAGAGTCCTCCGTAAAATCGCAAAGTGAATAATGTCTGTTAAATACCTGAAACATTAGATATGTTTCGACAGACCGAGTGCGGCGCGAGGAAAAAATGTGTTTATATGCAGAGAGTGACGTTATATTTGCGTAATTAAAATATTCTTTGAAACAACTTAACGGTTCTGTTGACGCACCTTCACAAATTTGTCTTAATGTGCCAAAATCAGAATCTTTCTCTAAAACACTTTCAAACCTTTCTAGAACACAAGCATTTTTTGCGTCTTCTATCGCGCATAGCTGTGCGTGAACATGTTGCACTATTTGCAGAGATTCCACTAAGGACACCGAAGGATTTTGTAAAATAGTTTTTAAATCCGTTTTAACCTGACTATCTTGAAATTTCGACTGGCTTTTCTTGATAGCGACAGCTTCCTTTGGATCGAATTGTAAAACCACGTTCTTAATATTCTCATAATATTTATGATAATAAAACGCAGCATTTAACCAAGTTCCCCAACGTGTAAGAATAGGTTCTGGTGGCTCAGGTATACGGGGCACAGTCTATGAAATTCGCGAATACGTTTCGGGGATTCGACAAACACTGCTTTTGTATGCGCTATTAAAGCGTCTACCTCAGGATAACATTTTCTGATACCATCTGCTACAAAATTGAGAGCATGAATTTTACACGTAATGTGTAACAAGTTAACAGAATGCTTTTTAAGAGACCGGCCTACAGAAACCATGTTTGCGGCATCATCACTCATAAACATCAACAGTTGGTTTGTTGAAAGTTCATTCTTTTCCGATGTATTTAACACTAGCATTGCAATTACTTCGGCAGTACATTGTTGTATTCGTCTGGAAGCTAATAGAATTCAAGGTGACGATTGATGCGGTTCCATTCTACGTGCCATTATATTAACGACCGAATGTTTTTTACGATCTGTCGTTTTGTCCACACATAACCACATTTTTTTCTTTCAATTCCGATTTAATTCTTTTTCAACATATTCACGAGCAGATGGCACTATCCTTCGTAACGATGTTCGACTTGGTAATTTGTACTCCGAATAGTTATTCCAAAACAAGACAAACGCTTCCTTGTCTAGTAAATTAAACGGTATATTACATACAATAAAAGTCTATATAATAAATATATATATATAAATATATAATAAATAGTCTCGTGTGCAAATTTTTTTTGAAGCATGCCATTCACTGTTTATGTGCCGTAGACAGTCCCTTTTGGACCAACTCATCAACGGGACATTACATACTACACAGTCAATTTTAGCGCATCATTCGCTAAGTCAGGAATTTCGGCTAAACATTCTCTAATTTGGTCCGCCTTGGGTCGTTTGCGCGACGTACGCAACATTTCTAAATAGCACGTACCGCGCTAATGGAAGGTCGAAGCTACACTGAGGCTTGTATGTAACCGTATAGATACGACGCAGTTGCCTGTTAGCGCGCGTGGCCAACTCTAGTAATTAGTAATTTCGACTTGTAGCAAAACACAACAAATAAAAATTAACAAGAGGTCTGTCTCATTTTTACCCTAAAAGTAAAAAAGAATACTTCTGCAAGCAAGTATCAATTAATTACACAATGGCTCAACCGTTAGTTGCTGTCTTTTTGCAAGAAATAAACTAACATACATATAACCACAATGATGTTTATTTATACATTACATTTCTCTATTTATGGTTAAAAAATTATTTGCACGCCACTGAATATGAACTGTACTGAATGTAGCACATTTAGTGACCTACCAACTAACCAGTAATTGCCAACTCAATCAATAATTTATGCTCGCACTGTATATTCTGAGAGGGTAGCAGCTCGATTAGTGGCCAAGGATGACGGGATAACAACTAGTCGAGCTGCTACCCCCTCAGAATATATGTAGCAATACTAGTTGCTCACTTCTGTAGAGGTCGATATAGCCACTAATTTCGACAATTTCAAGAGTATCTTTAATTATATACTCTCATCTATACTTGTATCCAGTAACTTCGTATATATACGAGAATATCAAATTCAACTACCATCTTCCACATAAGTACGCTGATGAGCTGTGATACAGCGAAACGGGCGTCCGTACACAGTGGTTGGTGGTAGTTGGTTCATTATTATAAATAATAAAACTTACCTTTGCTGAACCGATATGCCCCTTTAGTAAAGCGCTAGGTTCTTGTGGTAAATGTAAGTTCCTTGTCGTTAGAAACGTGAACTTTGTCATTGGATGGATATATAGAACGTATGCCTTTATGGTAGCATCCTTGTATTTTTGTAATGAGTCCATTGGAGTATTCAAATAAACTTGATTAATGTATCCTAAGTATTCTTCAAAGAAGGTACCTTGAAGGCCATCTTTGAGGACCTAACCAAATAATGAATAGAATTGTAGTATTTTTCGAAATAATACAACCAGATTTACTAACATTTTTCATTTGAATAAAAAAAAGTGCACAGAAGACATGTAATACATTTAAGAAATGGTCATGAATATTCAACTAGTAACAAGAAAAATTGAAGGAATCCCTCATGTCTAAAAAGGTACTAATATAACATATAACACGATAATAAATTCTTTTGAGTTTAAGGGTAACATATTTCTCTGTTTATTTAATAAGAGATTACTTACATGTTTTCATTATTTTTAAAAGGAGAAATCTACATAACTCTCCTTACAATTTCACTATGTAGTCAATATAGCAAATTACTATGTAGTTAATTTAATGTTGCTTTTTATACGAGAATGGTATGATAAATACCCGTCTTTGGAGACAGATGGCGCTTTGTGCTAAAATCTGCATTACCGACCGTGAGTACTATTCTTTAATAGACGTCTGTCAACATCTCGGAGAGATTCGTCGAGTAGTGTTGTTTTGAAAGTGAGCAAGTTTATGTATTTGTGATTCGATGTTTTTTTTTAGATGGAAAAACGTGTGCAGAAATCAAAAAGAAGTCAGATGCAGTTTATAAGGACCATGCACCTTCGATGACTACCATCAAATGCTAATTAAATTAATTTAGGTGTGGCCGAACATCTCTCTATTATGAGGAGCGGCCAGGTCGTCCCAATGGGGTGACTACGGACGAAACGATGGATAAAGCTCATGATATTGTATTGCTAACACGATGTCATGAGGTCTGTCTGCTTCCAGGGTGAAGGTTATGGAGATAGTACGGTAAACATCTCAATTGAACGTGTGCGAAACATCCTTCACGAAAGATTTAAGTATGAGAAAGCTATCGGTGAGATGGATGCCGCGTCTGCTGGCGATTGATTAAAAACGGAATAGCGTGATAACTTCAAAGCAATGTTTGGACATGTTTAAGCGCAATACAAGTAAGTTTCTGCCGCGTTATGTGACTGCAGATGAGACTTGGGATACATCACTATACGCCAGAGACCAAAGGCCAGGCGATAAAACGGGGTTTTCCAGGCAAACGTGCACCAAAGAAAGCACGTTTTCATCAGCCGAAAAAAATATAACGACAATTTTTTGGGATTCGCAAGGCATAATCTTAATTGATTATATGGAGAAGGGAAGGGCTATCACTGGACAGTACTATGTTGATTTATTGGGCCGATTCAACGCTGAACTAAAGAGAAAAAGGCCCCAACTAGAGAAGAACAAAATTCTATATCAACATAACACCCCGGTCCACTCATCAGCAATTGGAACAGCAAAACTAGCAAAACAGTCACGGCATGAATTTCCTTTTTCCAATCTTGAAAAAATGGCTTGGCGGAAAGCGGTTCATGTCAAATGAAGAGGTCATTATCGAAACAGAGGTCTATTTTGCAGAGTTCAACAAATCCTATTGTTTGGATGGCTTTAAAAAGTAGGAACATCGCTGGACTCAGTGTATAGAGCTACAAGGAGATTATTTCGAGAAATAAATTTGCTAAATGCAAAATAATCGCGTTGTCTTCCATAACACAGATATTTATACCATCCTCGTATATATACATTAGTGATTAACATGACACTCTAATGTGTAATATGTTACCATCATATTCTTACATTACACTGCACCGTTCTGTATATTCAAATTCTTATTATCTTTGAATATATTCGATAATTAAAACCTATTTATTTTCCATCACTGTCCGTAGTATGAATAACAATGAATTCGGCCCTGAAAGATGAATTACTAGGAAATATTTGCTAAATGCATTATAAGGGTTCTCTTTACCTCATTTTATGTAAATTACTGATATCTTAATAAGTGGAGTTGTATTCTTTTAAAAAATACTATACATTATTTAATTTTACAAGTCATTCAGCAGATCCAAGAAGATGCAATTACAGAATGACATAAATATAAAAAAAAAATAGGGAACGGTTATTAGTCAGTAAGTCTATATACGAGCATGCATCTTGCTAACAGCAAGTTTAGAGAATATTTAACAGTTTTAAAATGAGATCCAAGACCACTGATAAAAATACAGAAAAGAAAAGGTCCTAAGTATGATTCTTGAAGTGCACCAGATGTCAAAGTTTTAATTAGTGAAAAAATATCCAGTTTAAATGGTTAGCATAGCGCAGTGAGGTTTCAAAGAGTCATTGTACACTTAAACTACAGTAGAATCTCGATTATCCGTGTGTGGATTATCTGTGCGGTGGATTATCCGTGTTCCAGTTTTCCGTGCTTCGGCTATTCGTGCCGCCCGAACAGAAGCGGAATCAGATGTACGTCGCGTTGTTATTTTAAATACTCGGCTTTTTATTGTTAGTCACATTTGGTCTGTGAACAATTCATCTACGTACTTGACTGAGGAATGGCGTCCATAAGCCGAAAAGGGAAGGCTCTTCTCATTACAAATAAAATTGGATTAATGAAAAAGCATAAAAATTGTGCAATAATACCATCACCAGCTTTAGAGTATGATATATGAATTCAGACAATAAGAGATATCATTAAAAATGAATTTATTTATCATATTAGACAATAAAAGGATCAAAGTTTCAGGCCCTTGATGACGCACTGATAAAATGGTTTTTACAAAAAGGATCAGAGGGAATCCCTATTTGTGGCCCAATGTATACCGCGCAAGCAAAAATATTTCACGAAAAATTTAATATCGACGAATTTATTTAATGTCTCAAGCGTTTGGCTATCGATTCAAAAAAAAAAGATATGGCATTCGAGAATTTGAAATTCGCTGCGAAAATTTAGGTGAAGTTGATAATGTAGAGTTTTGTCATGATTTAGAAGAAATTATTAACGAGCATAATTTTAAAGCGGATCAGATCTATAAAGCAGCTGAAACTGGTTGCTATTGGAAAGCCATCCTGAAAAGAATTCTGGCTTCAAAAAATAAAAAAAGTGCTGCAGGATATGAAATGAAAGAAGATCGCTTAACCATACTATGTTGTGCAAATTAATCTGGCACTCATAAACTAAGATTTGCTGTTATTGGCAAATCAAAACATTCAAGGGCATTAAAGGATCTTAAGACAATTGCAGTCAACTACTATAGCAAAAAATCTGCCTGGATGAATTGCGAGATTTTTAAGGAATGATTTTTCAAAAAATGTATTCCACAAGTATTTTCTCAAAAAGTAAACTACACCTTCATGCCCCAGTGCAGAAATACTTAAATTGAGAAATGGCAACATTTGTCTCCTAACGTGACATCCATTGTTCGACCCACGAATCAAGGAGTAATAGAAAAAATGAGGAGATTGTATAGACGAAATTTCATGATGCAATTATTGGAAGAAAGCACCGATATTTCTTCTCAATCAAGGATGCCATTTTTTGCACAACGGCTTGGGATGGCGTAACAGAAGAGAATATTAAAAAAACATTTTTTTAAAACAATGACTAGAAACTAACGATAATATCAATTTTGATTACAATGAGGAAGATGATTTACTGATAAATGTAGCCACAGTTGTTAGAAGAATCGATGGATTACAAGACGCTAATAACGAAGAAATTGAGTGTTTACAGCTGGACAGTGAAGAAAAGGCATACCCATCATTAACACAAGATGCTAGGTGGCTAGCAATGATGTTGTTTTAGGGAAGATCAAAATGAGGGTGAGGAAATGGAAGACGAAGAAACAAAAGTATTCCATAACCAAACTCCACAATGTGTGAATGTATTGCTGGATAATTGTTCAGATCAGGGCAGAGAAGATAACCGTATGCCACATTTACCAAAAGCTAGCGTTTGATTAACATTTTTGTTTACTACTGAGCTTTCCTTGTTAACACAAATACAGGTTTCTATTATTTGTGTTTTTCAGTTATCCATGCCGATCTTCCCCCCATAAAGCATGGATGATCGAGGTTCTTCTGTAATTTGATTCATAGCAAAATTCGTTCAATCTTACGTTTACCTTTGAAACTGTAAATTCCACGCACATTCCAGGAGCTATCTGATCTATGTGACCATTTTTAATTACGGAATGGCATATATCATCTACATTTGCACTAATAGTTAAAGTACAAATATTATCTTGGATTTTCGATTCCATAATAATGAACCATGCTGGTTGCCCTTCAACTAAAATATATTTATAAACATAATATAACTATTGAAATTGTAAACCCCTTACCAAAAACTTTATCTGCACAATTTTTGAATGGAAGAATAGCTCTGGAATTTTTAATACCTAATTCAACTACATAAACGTAATCAGCCTTTTCTAAAATCGCCCCCCAAATAACCATTCCTTTTGTAATTGCTGTATGCTTTAAATGAGCATTTATATGTTTTGGATTTAATGATCCCATAACACGTTTACTTCTGTCTTCATCTTCACTTATATCTATTATATATACAGGTAAAAACTGTCTAATCGTAAAAAGTTTTGATAAAATTTTTAATACCTAAAAGAATTTCAAAATGAAATAATTAAAAATATATTGCATATCAAACAGAAGTCCCTTACATCATCTTCAGTACAAGAATCAATTTTATTCTCCGCATGCTCCAGTAAATGTTTTGTGAGAGATTCGGATATGGCATTAATTTCTATTTTTGCACAAGTCCGACCGGGTAATTCAACTTCAATAGCGTAGGATGCGATACCTCTCACACAACCTAGTATTGCCATACCAGAAACCATCCTCTCGTATGTCAATAATTCAGCACATGTCAAACGTAGATTTTCTTCAACTGTGTTGTTGCTTTCGTGGACATTTTCCAACTGCTTGCCTTTTCTCTTTCTCTTTGTATGCAATGTAGTGAACAACTGCAAATATAATTTCCAAATTCAACACTATTGTTTATAAATGTTATGTTAACTTACATTAACTGTTTTAATATCACCATTAGCGAGTTTTGGTTTGGAACCACCTCGGGGATAATACTCTTCTTGCATTTTTCTTGATTTTCTACCTTTATAAACCACAAACACAGAAGATTCATACGCACCGGAGAACGGATAGGTTAATTCTATAACATCAGTCTAACATGTACAGAACACGCACCCACGCGCATCTAACACGTTTGGTTAGCCGTTAAAGATGTGCACAGTGTTGGCAACCCTAAAATCCAAAACTCAATAAACTGTCATCGTTTATTCACTAAAATTCCACAAATTTTTTTTTATATATAGTTACAGTTTGTGCGTTATAGGATGGCCGACGCTTCAGATGCGCGGTGGAAATGCAAGGTTTTATTTTATAGTCGTTTTTTATTATGCTAAAATAATTTAAAAAATAAGTTCGAGCTACGCCACTACATGTTGCATTCAAACTTGAATTTTCCCGAACGATGTCCGACAGTACCTTCGGTCAACGCCGGAACTTGCTATCCTACAACGCGAGACCTGTAAGAAAGATATACCGTACGAGCGAGCGTACTATGATCATCCGATTTTACACGAACTCAGCGCATCTAAACGTGTGCTGTGATGAATGTAACTGTGGAATGTCATTTGCTTGACAAAATTGCGTAAACGCAAATTCATTTGTGCCAATTTGTGCACCTTGCTCACGTTATAAACGACGTATTCGTTCACGTACATGTGCAAGCCACGACTTCGCTCTTGCATTTCCGAAAACATCTTGCTCACATTATAAACGGCATATTCATTCACATACAAGTGTAAGACACGACATTGCTCTCGCATTTCCGAAAAATACCGATTATGCTGGCTAATCATAGTACGCTCGCCCTTACGGTATATAGAAAATCATGTTTTATTTTTCATTATCACATTATATAAACATAAAAATCTAGATTTAATTTAAGTCAATATTGATGAAATTTTCTTCATATCTGCCAATATACACTCTTTCGTGTAAAATTGGTTGGTTTTTGTGTTTATTCCAGGATGATTTATTTTATATCACGTTAAAACGCTTTCATCTCTAAAATAACCTTATTTGTATTTGTTGGAATCAACATTGCCAACCCGACTCAGTGGGTAAACTATTTACAAAAAAATATCTTAATTATAACGTATAATATAATCGATAGATGGCGCTAACATAGGAATTAGATTAGAATTAATAAAGTAAAAATAGCTATATATAGCAATTCTGATATTCTCGTTTATAATATAGCAAAAAGTACCGGTTAGAACTACAACAGTGTACAAACGCCTATTTTTATTTCTAAATAGAAAATAATAAAATGGATTTACCGGCTACATTTATATCAGGGTTTCATGAAGAATCAATTGTTCGAAAAATGACCTATAATGAATTTGGGCACACTGGTTTAAAAATTTCCAAGTTATCATATGGTGCCGCTGGTTTCTCACCTTTATATGGGTATGTTTCTTTTGTACTGTACAAGGAGATGAATAAATTGTATCAAAGAAAAGCAACAATAATAATTATTATATATTAATAAGTAATAAGTATTATTTATATATTACGTGGCCAGAGGGTAATAAGGCGGGAAATTTAAAATTATAAATCAACCAATAAGATTCACTCTGCTAATTACCTTGTTCTACTATTGCTTAGTTTGAAATCTAAATTTCCCTCTTTCGGTATAAATTGAGTATTTGAGAATTTGAAGTACCGTCCTAGTAAAAAAAGTACATTAAATTAATTACCATTTCGATGTCTGTAAAATCTCTTCAAATTTAAAAATTATTAGAAATAATATCAAAGAACAGGTACTCAAAAAGTGACCAGGGTGTGTTTTGTAATTGGTCGGACCCTTGATTGAGTAAAATAGGGTATGCGTTTTAAAATTGTTCGAACAACTGTTCAATCAAAGGTCCGAGCAATTAAAAAATACCCATTAATGCTTTTGATATTTAATAATTAACACAAATGGAATTTTTATTATTCCTTTAATAAAGGGGTTTGTTATAACAGTGACTATGGTTTAGATACTTGTAAAGAGGCATTATTAAAAGCCTTAAAGTCTGGTGTAAATTACATAGATTCGGCGTACTGGTATGGCCAAAATGTTTCGCAACAAATTTTAGGAGAAGTATGTTCAATTCATTTAATTTAAAAGCAGTTTTTTATCGCAAAGTATTGCAGTGCTTCAAAGAGATACCTCGGGGAGCGTACTATATGGCTACTAAAGTTGGAAGATATGAATTGGAAAAAGAGAAAATGTTTGATTTTTCCGCTGAAAAGACGAGATGGTGTATCGAAAATAATTTGAATACTTTAGGTCTCAAACACATCGACGTATTACAGGTAGTATAAATGTAATACATTTTAATATATTAAATTATATCTTTTTCTTTAATAGATTCATGATATAGAGTTTGCTCCTTCTGTCGATTACGTAATTAAGAACACCTTACCAGTTATAGTAGAAGCGCGAGATAAGGGTCTTGTGAAATATATTGGTGTTACAGGATATCCTGTATCGGTGTTAAAAGAATTTGTTGAAAAGAGCCCTGTGAAAATCGACATGATATTGAGCTATGCCAGATTAAATTTATTAGATGATGCGTTAAAGCAATATTTGCCGTTTTTTAAGGTATTTGCAGGTTTACATATTTTTATGCAGTTTAGATAAGATATTGTGCTTATTTAAACTTGGGAATTTGGTATTGCGCATGTGCAGTATATATAAATCAATTAGCACTGAAATCGACTGTTCAGTGTGAAAATGTCTTGGAATTGTTTCCTGCAGCGAATTTTATGAAAATATTAAACATGGCAAAATACTCGTTATCGATAATTTTCCTGCATCTTTAGAAAAATATTCTAATTGAATGTAAATCAAAAACAGTTCTTTTTAAGACGTCGTTTTTTTTCTAAATATTTTCACTATTGTGGTACTTTTTCGTGATGTCTTTTTAGGAACAAGGACTTGGAATCATCAATGCATCTGGTTTAGCAATGGGCTTACTTTCCGAAGGAGGACCTCAACCTTGGCACCCTGCATCAAAGGAAATTAGGGATGCCTGCCAAAAGGCAAGAGATTACTGCCAGGTAGTAACTTTTATTATAGACTTGTCGGACCAATTGTTTAATTTAATATCAATTTGTTTTGAAGCGAATTAATGTACCTATTTAAAATTAATTTACGTTTATTTAATTGTATGGGTTTACTTAGTTTTTTTTCGTAAATATAAACAAAAAAAAACAAGAAAAGATAAAAAATTACATTTGAGATTTATGTTACTACTGATGACTACGAAAAATGACTTCAACATAATACTTTAAGCTTTGAATTACATATTTTTCAGTCAAATGGAACAGAATTATCCAAGTTAGCCATACATTATGCTTATAACCAACCAAATATCGACAGCAATCTTATTGGCATGAATAATATCAAATTGGTGGAAACAAATTTGGATGTTCTACATAACGGTATAACCAAGAAGGAAGAGGATGTATTAAATTACGTGATAGAGAAGTAAATTAATTCGAAAGTGATAGTGTACGTGTGATACATAACGTTTCTTGTTACTTTGCAGCTTCTTCACGAAGTTACCGCTGAGGCACTGGGAAGAAAACAATATGAAATGGGTCTAATGAAAAATATAAGTAATGCTGAGGCTTTCATTTGATGCTTTTTACTTGAAAAATTCCGAAATATTCAATTTGAATCCAAACTTTATTTGAAGAGTTGAAATGATTCAACATGTATATAAAAATGGTGATTCGCATAAAGCTTGCTGATGTGTGCTCATGCATGCATTAATAAGCATTTTTAACAAAATAATTAATGTTAAATAAAAAGTTTGAAAAGTGATAACCATTATTTACACTTACTTATGACTTACATACTTATGACTGGAGTTGTTCACTAGTGCCAACGGGCAGCGGTCGAGGTTCGACACAACCCTCAGTATAACTGCGAATCTCAACCAGATTTGTTGTGTATACATGCACGCTGCCGTAAATACTATTTTGTAGTTCTACGTTTGTTTTAAAAATGTTGCCTACGTCGCGAAAACGACCAATGTTGGAAAAAAGTTACAGAATTTATAGCAGAAATGCCTGATCTAAATTATGATGGCGTTAAAATTCAATGTGTAGTTTGTAATATACCTTTAATGTGTTGGTCCAAAAGGGATAGTCTATGTCACGTAAATAGTAAACAACATCCTTCAAAAAAAAATTTGCACACGACACTATGACAAATTTAAATTTAATTTATGTGTTACCTTTATTGCATGTAATCTACCGCTTAATTTATTAGACAAGGAAGCATATGTGTTCTTTTGGAATAAATATTCGGACTACAAATTGCCAAGTCGAGCATCGCTACAAAGAATTGTGCCATCTGCTCGTGAACATGTTGAAAAAAGAATTAAATCGGAGTTGAAAGATAAAAAACTGTGGATATGTGTGGACGAAACAACAGATCGTAAAAAAACATTCTGTGGTTAATGTAATGGTACGTACAATGGAACCACATCAATCGTCACCTTCAATTCTATTAGCTTCCAGACGAGCACAACAATATACTGCCGAAGTAATTTCAAAGTTAGTGTTAAATACATTGGAAAAGTTTGAACTTTCAACAAACCAATTGTTGATGTTTATGAGTGATGGTGCCGCAAACATGCTTTCTGTAGGCCGGTCTCTTAAAAAACATTGTGCTAACTTGTTACATATTACGTGTAAAATTCATTCTTTCAGTCATGTGGCAGATAGTGCGTATTAGAAAATGTTATCCTGAAGTAGACGCTTTAATAGCGCATACAAAAGCAGTGTTTGTCAAATCCCCAAAACGTATTCGCAAATTTCACAGACTGTGCCCCCGTATGCCTAAGCCACCAGAATCTATTCTTACACGTTGGGGAACATGGTTACAGGCCGCGTTTTATTATCATAAATATTTTGAGAATATTAAGTACGTGGTTTTACAATTCGATCCAAAGGAGGCTGCGGCTATCAAGGAAAGCCAGTCGAAATTTCAAGATAGTCAGGTTAAAACGGATTTAAAAACTATTCAGAACAATTACTTCGGACTAGTGGAAGCAATAGAAAAATTACAAAATCCTTCGGTGTCGTTAGTGGAATCTCTGCAAATAGTGCAACATCTTCACGCACTACGCGGTAGAAGACGCAAAAAATGTTTGTGTTCTAGAAAGGTTTGAAAGTGTTTTAGAGAAAGATCCTGATTTTGGCACATTAAGGTAAATTTGTGAAGGTGCGTCAACGGAACCGTTAAGTTGTTCCAAAGATTATTTTAATTACGCAAATATAACGTCACTAGATGTAGAGCGTTTGTTTTCTGCATATAAACACACTTTTTCCTCACGCCGCATTCGGTTTCCCGAAACAACTGTGGAAACATATCTAATGTTGGAGATATTTAACAGACATTATTCACTTTGTGATTTCACGGAAGACTCTTAAGACGGTAAGTGTTTGTGCACGTGTTATATTTTATTTCTCACCAGTTATTTTGCGTGAACTTTTATGCGCCCGCCACTGGCTGTTGGCGCAAATTGAACAACTCTAGTAATCACTTCACAACTAACAACTTATTTTGGGCTCAATGAGAAAAATGTTGCAATCACTTGCATTTTAAAAATAAGTACAATTTATACTAAGAGTTACAAAACGTTTATTTACTCCAATAAATTTCCCCGTGCAATACTGGCGGACAAGGTAAGAATAACGGTTCTAATACACACTCCTACATGGACACCCTCGTTCCCTCCCCCATTAACAAAATTAAAATAATCTCGGGTTTTCCAATTTGTAATATTAATAGTTAGTAATTTCTTGCAATTAATATAAATATTTACCTTTACTTTTACGAAATATAGATTTCTAGTACAAAAGCTATTTGGCTTGGAATAAAGTAAACGGACTTCTTCATATTGTCTGATTTTCAGTAATAAGGGAAAAAGGATAGCATAAATTCAGATGACCCAGATTGGATATTCATTAAAATTATTCATGCCTGAAACTTGAACTCCATCTCAGTTTTCTTTTCTGGGAAGATATTTTATAATCGGACACAAGGACGAGAAGCATTCCCGTAAATATGCAGATGTCTATTTGATCGTCACATTCATAAAGCGTGTTATATACATCAATGTACACATACAAAATGGATGTGTAAAGTATATGTAAATGCAGTGGTATCTTAAGTATGTGCGTGAAGTGGATCTAGCAGAATTGATAGTGTCCTTAACCTTAATTATTCAATAACAGACAGTAGAAGATATCTACATAATTATGTTAATTGCCGTAGTGTTATCCATCTGATGCGGTAATAAGATATCGATGTGCTATTTACATTTTTATTGGTGCCCTAAATACATACTCTACTTGTTGACTCACATCTTGCGTGTTATTGCTCGTATATTATTGATTATCGCGGTTATTCTATATGTAAAAGATCCGCTGTTATTAGTATAATATGGGAGAGTTTCTAACCCGAAGAATTTTAATCCCAAAAATAGCAAAAAGGATGATTTCAAATAAACAATAACATGCAGTAGCTACTATTAGAATTGTGAAAATCATAACGCTTCCTAATAGTTGTTTATGTGCATATGTAATTAGTCAAACATTCATTTTAAAGGGGTCTTCTCGTGATAGGTAATTTCTCGGTAAGTCAGAGAAAAAGTTTTCAAATAATAATAATAAGTAACCTGGGCAAATATGCGGTAACAGCCAGAAGCGTGGCGAGCGCATAAAAGTTTACACATAAAATAGAAGGTAAGAAATAAATTATAAAACGTGCTGAAACACTTACCGTTTTAAAAGTCTTCCGTGAAATCACAAATTGGGTAACATCTGTTAAATATTTGAATCACTAGATATGTTTCCCCAGCTGTTTCAAATCAAGTGAGTACGACGTGCGGAATAAATGTTTTCTAATGCCGAAAACGACCGTTCGACATCTAGCGATGTTATATTTGCATATTTAAATAATCTTTGAAACAACTTAATGCATCTTCACACGCACCTTCACAAATTTGTCTTAATATAAGAAAATCGGAGTCTTTCTCTAAAACACTTTCAAATTTTCGTATTACACATCGATTTGTTTCGCCTTCTACAGCGCATAACTGTGTGTGAACACCATTCACAATTTGAACAGAATCCACTAGCGACATCGAAACATTTTGTAATTTTTCTATTCCCTCCGCTAGTCCGAAGTAATTGTTGTGAATAGTTTGTAAATCTCTTTTAACCTGACTATCTTGAAATATTTCCTGGCTTTTCTTGATCGCTGCAGCTTCTGTCGGATTGAATTTTAAAACTACCTTCTTTACTTGATAAAAATATTTGTTGTAGTAAAACGCAGCCTGCAGCCATGTTCCCCAACGTGTAACAATCGGCTGTGGTGGTTCAGGTAAATCAGGACACAGTTTGTGAAATAGTCGGGTACGTTTCGGGGACTTGAGAAACATTGCCTTTGTACTAGCAATCAATGCATTTACTAGTGGAAAACGTGTAGGAATCGTTTGTGCCGCAAGATTTAGGTATGGATTTTACACGTTGCATGTAAGTAGTTACCACTGTGTTCTTTAAGAGATCGGCCCAAAGAACGCATGTTTGCGGCACCATCACTCATAAACATTAAAAGTTGTTTAGTTGAAACTTCAAATTTGTTCAATGAGTTCAACACCACCTTTAAAATCTCATCGGCAGTACAATTTATAACTCTTTTGGAAGCAAGTAAGAAGGAGGATGACGGTCGATGTGGTTCCATTGTACGTACCATTACATTAACAATAACTGTTTTAAATCAAAAGAAATATTTTCTTAGTGTTTTTTCTCCGCTTAAGAGAAATATATACTTGCAATGAAATAATTGCATTTTTTAAGTGAATGGCCGTTATAATACAAAACAATATTTTCTTAAGGATATTAAATAGTTTTCTTAATTCCAGAAAACGTTTAGGTATTGTTCATAAATCAATAGTTTCATTTTCTTAAGATAAAACATCTACTTACTTAGAATTCTTGAAATGCATATTATTTATATTCACATTATTAATTGCACTAACCTTGTTTAATACAGTACAACGTATACGTACATAATGCAGTAAATTATTCTCATTGCTTGTGATTTTAAAAAGGTTAAGGTATAGGTTATCTACAAAATAATGTTCAAACAAAAGTGAACTTAATGTAGAAATACACATAAAAAAAGCACTAGCGCTTTCTGCCCCCCCCCCCCCCCCCGACATTACCGTTCATCTCTCAATTTAGCCCAGTAATTCTCAAAAACAGCACTGAAATATTTCCTGGTGCCACCTACTTTCAAGAGATAGAGTCATGCCATCTAGATAGAAACCGGAATACAGATGCCATACTTACCCTTACAATGATATAACCTTTAACGTATTATTATTATTATTATTATTTAGTCGGGTCATGGCACAAATGCCTTTAATTACTGCGACTATAATAGATCTATTGTAGCAGAATGCCCTTATGTGCGTTAGATTAGTTGGAGGCTTTTAATAAACCTTAGTACTAATCTAGGATCTGTTTTCTTCAGTTCAGTAGGTGTAAGAAATGGTCTACTGAAATGTAGGTCATATGCGACTAATGGCAACACATTCACATAGGATGTGTTCTGCCGTCCTCTAGTTTATTCACTTGCTTCTAGTTTTAATTATTAACTTTAGTCTATTTTTCCATTATATAATTTTTCTTTTATCGGATATGCTTCCAATCCTTCCATCCCGGTTGCCTAATTTCTCAATAAAACCTTGTAAGATCTAGACCATTTTTTCATTCTTACCTTTAATATGAATATTTTCTTAACTTAAAACTATCTACTTAGAAGAAACATTTTTTGTCTAGGATTTTCTTGATTTTCTAACCCTAAGAAAGTATTTATTTAGTCCAAATAAGATTTCATGAAAATTATTTTCTTGTATTATATATTTTTATAGTCTTGAAATAAGAATATTTTCTTGAATAGAGCCTGATTTTGCAAAAAAATTATTTTCTTGATGCAAGAAACCGTTTCTCTACGTGTACACCTCAATAACTGTAGCTAGTGGAAGCAATAATATGATGATTAAATAAATTAATAGCTCTTTAACTAATTTCTGGTTTCTGTACCTTTGTTAATAAATTTCGCTACAATGAAAATGAATTCTGAAAGAAGTAAGAAAAGAAATTGCGTTATATATTCACGGTAGCTTCAAGCTTCATGTCGACAACCTTCACATTTTCAACACTGAATCCAATCTTCTGAAGAAAATTCTTGAAATTTTTCATTGCGTTGTCGACAGAACACTTAACTCTTTTCCCATAAGAAGAAATGGAAATTGTTTGAAAATAATTTCCAAACGTAGAAAGCATATTTTTGGGGAAATGACAAGGTTTTGTAAATAACTTGAACCAAAAATTTCCTAAGCAAGTTATTTTCCAAAATCATTTAAGTATATCATGTGTTGTATGCGTATATTTTTGGAAAATGCATACTGTTAAGCAACTTTATCTTAATATCTTTCAGTTATTTACACAAAAAATGCTAATCTAATAAGCTTTTAAATGAAAACAGTATTACACATTATGGTGCATATACAGTCCCTGGCCATATTACTTGAAACATGTTATAAATCAACCCTTTTACCTGGAAATTCCCATCCTATTATAGTGATATTCTTTTGCTTTGAATCCGATCGTTTATAGGGGGTCTAGATTATTGTATCAATAAATAAAAATACCAGAGAAATGATATTTAGAAGAGTAAAGTACGTTTATATAAATATTTCAGTTATCAACTTACATTTAGCGAGTTCACAGTTTAGAGAATGCATCGATATTTTTAAAAATATTTCGTCATAACCGTATAGAAGCTAAGTTGTGGAGTATCGTTAAGTGTTTTGTGTTGATATATCGTTATTGCAAAGGTAAAATTGTTACTCTATCTCTCTCTTAATAATTAATTATTTGGAATTTGAAAAAAATTGAAATATTTGGGTTTTTTTGTAGAAAATGCCCGGGAAAGATTTAACAAGTGAACAAAAAGCCGCTATACAAGCTCTTCTACAATCAAACAAACATTCACAACGAGAAATTGCAAAATTACAGAAAGTATCTCCTTCTTCTCTATCGCGTTTAGCTAGAAACTTAAATGAAGGAGCTAACACATCGACACAAAGACGGGCAAAGTGCGGTCGAAAAAGAAAAACTTCGAAGAGATCTGGCCGTGAAATTGTTCATCAGGCTTTGAGAAATAGATTTGGTACAATTAAAATGATTCAAAAAAATTTACAAGAGAGAGGAATAGAGATTTCGAGCAGAACTGTCAGGCGCCGATTGCGCGAAAATCGCCTAATGGGCCGAAGATCTGTAAAAAAGCCGCGTTTAACAGAAAAGATGAAATCTGCTCGTCTCAACTTTGCAAGAGAATATCTACATTTCACAGACGAGAATTGGAAAAAGGTGAATAACTTAACAACATGATTTTTACTGAATTAATGTTTGAATTATTTAATAGGTTTTCTTTAGTGACGAGTGCTCGCTCTGTGTGTTAGTGCAGCGAGCACAATTTGTTCGTAGACGACCCGGCGAACGTCCCACAGAGTCCACGATTCTTCGAACTGTAAAACACCCTCCGCGGGTAATGATTTGGGGAGTGATTAGTGGAGACGGACCCGGTCCTTTGTATTTTGTAGAAGGTACAATGCGTCAAGAGCAGTACATAAATGTGTTAAAAAACACGTTATTACCGTATTTTAAGCCAGGACGTCGCATACCGACAGGGCGTATATTTATGCATGATAATGCTCCTTGCCATGTGGCAAAAAAGGTTAAGAAATTCTTTGAAGCCAATCACATACCTCTTTTACGTTGGTCCGGAAATTCACCGGACCTCAATCCCATCGAGGACGTTTGGAATCGACTAAAAAGAAAGGTATATGAAAGAGAAAACCCTACAAAGGAAATATTAATGAAGAATATAAAGGATGTATGGCAGAACGATGAAGATATAAAAGAGACAATCATATCTTGCGTTATGGACTAAATATTAATTACTTATTTAATATTTACATATGTTACATATTTTTGCAGTATATTTTATGAATAAAAAATATAATACATGTATAGTTTATATTTTATTATGAAGAAACTACAAACTATTGAGTGTTTCAAGTAATTTGGCCAGGGACGGAAATAACTTGTTAATGGAAAGTTATTCCAATGATTTGGATGGAAAGATACTAACATCAAATAAGGAATGAACGCACACGACTATAGAATAATAGGTAAATATTTATCTATTGCAATAACACATAATGAATGACGTTGTGAAGTATCTCCATTGTATTCTATTCTATATTTTTAAGTTATTTTTGAGTCTAAATAAACACTTATGTCTACATGTTGATCATGATAATATACCAAGAATAATATTGCAAAGGAAAAAATAAATAATTGTATTTTTATCAGTAAAATATTCTGTGTAGTATTTATTTTTTGTTACTAATTAAAAATTTATAAATAACGCGTTAATAAGCAGTCCAAAATTTATCGTAAATAAGTAGTAAAGGCGGAGTGTTATTCTATAAGATCGCAACCTTTAATACTTCACTTTCAAAATAATTACATCCATACTTGCATACAACTTAGCAAACTTCGTAATGACCATTCTCTTCGCGTATACAAACGCATAAAAAGTTCCATCGAACACGCTTAAAATACCCGAATAAATCAGCAATTAAAGCGTAGATCAAGAATTCAAGGTGAAAGCGCGTTAATTTGATTTTGACAATAGTTAGGTATGCTACAAGTCTGCTCCTTAACGAGAAAGAACGACAATTGTAACACGGTTTGAACTGCCGGCGTTTCATACCGATAAAAAAATGTAAAAACAATTAATACAATATAAAGAAGCACGTGCTGGGATTTTATATAAACCACAACCAGTTTGAACAATTTTCTCTATAGCCAACGAAGTACAAAGCGCGCAACCTAGAGCTTCTATCGCGAAATTCTTCTCCAGGCGGATGACAAGAAGTCCTTACATAAGTATAGTGTTAAGTGATTGCCGGTGAAACCATAGTGAATGTAATAATTGTTGAAGGTAAGAATTTACCAAGCTTTCGTCAATTTTGTAGAAATTATCAATAACAATTAATTTATAAAATATTTTAATATGAATCGTAAATGTAATGCACAATAGTGAAGGGTTTGTAATTGTAAAAGCGCCAATGAAATAGCACATTATTGAATGTCTTAAGAATTACTCAAAAGAAAGTTGTTTTTGTTTTAAAGAACGCTAACAAAATTTTGATTAAGATAACCTATTGAATAAAACTTTTTGGAACTTTTAGATTAAGTTAGCACTCTCATCATGCTTTCAAGAACACCTATTTTTTAATAAAATTATTTCTTGTATTGTCCAGCAAGCTCCTCAAAGAAGCTCACAATACTGTTAGCATATATACTAGAAAATAATATCAAAAATATGTTAAATTTAAAACACTAAGCTTTTAGTAGCAATGGGAAACTTACATATTAATATACTCTTTCCTTATTTTTTAAAAAAGTATTATACCTGAATTATTCTTCTATGTAATTAAATGAATTCGACTATTAATTAATTTGTTATCTATGCAAGCTTTATTACTCTGTAATATAATTTTCTAATAAAGCTAAAATAGCCACGTACCTACTCGCAAGGAAAACGAATATCAGCTGTCTTACATTAAATAGAACCTTCTGTATATTATGGGAATGATATAACATATTAGGATAAAACAACTTTAAAAAATTTTGACAGATGCTCCAATTTAAACATCATATCATATCCATATCTTCGGCTGTAACTGTGTAAATCAGACTTGAGATCATTATGAATTATATAAATGGCTCTAAAAGTATGTTCCGAAAATCTAGTCCAAACATGGACATATTCAATTAAGAAAAGTAATTTTTTTTTAATAGCACCCTTTATTTTTGATAATTTCTACAGGCAAAGAAACGTTTACTTGTATCAAGATTTTCCGCCTTAATTCAAGACTATTACCGTTTCAATTATCCATAATACAATTATTGTTTTAAATCAAAAGAAATATTTCCTTAGCGTTTTTTTTTCTCCGCTTAGGAGAAGTTGTATACTTGTCATAAAATAATTGTATTTCTTTGTTTAAAATGTTTGTTAACTTGATTGAAGAAAATCTTGCAGAAAATTTGAAGAAAGGGATTCTTAGTATAAGTAAATGGCCCTTATAACACAAAACAATATTTTCTTAAGGATAGTAAATAGTTTTCTTAATTCAAGAAAGCGTTTAGGTATTTTTCATAAATCAGTAGTTTCATATTCTTAAAATATACATGTTATTTATACTCCCATTATTAACTGCCCATCCCTTGTTTAAAACAGTATGACGTATCCGTATATAATGCAGTAAATTATTATCATTGCATGTGATTTTAAAAAGGCTACGGTAGATTATCTACAGAATAATGTTCAAATAAAAGTGAACTTTAATGTAGAACCAAGGTAATGCTGATATTATAGCTCATGGCGTTGATGGAATCGTTCCCGACAAAAACAATGTGAGAAAAGAAAAGCACTAACGCTTTTTGCTCCTGCCCACATTGCTGTTCATCTCTCAGTCTATGCCACTAATCTTCAAAAATAGCATTGAACTATTTCTTGGCGCCACCTAGTGCCTAGAAAGTAGCGACAGAAACCGGAATGCAGATACCACACTTACCCATGTAATGAGATAGCTTTTAACGTACGACGTTTCATAAATATTTTCAAAAGATACTGGTTAATGTAATACAAGGTGCGGCAGAATGACCTCCCCGATTTGGAAAGTTAATAACATTCAAACCATGCAAGACATAAAAAAGATAAATGTATTCCTGAAAAGTACATATAATGCGGTTTTAGATTAACGTGTTTTAAAAATGACATCACTCAAGTGGCGACCTCCATTCTCAATACATTGATTGAGCCTCTTCCGATAGTTTCCCAGGACCCTGCGGGTCATTTCGGGCGGAATAGCAGCAACTTCTAGGGTTATCGCATCTCTAAGAGCTTCCAAGGTTTGGGGACGATGTCGATATACGCGAGATTTGAAGTTTTGTTTATTAACTGTTCCTGAAAGGCGGAAATGTGCTTCGTCCGTAAAGAGTAAAACATTTCTGCGAGGAAGGTTCCGAAGTTCTGGGGACAAATTTGTACGAATTTCCCAATCTCTTTCATTCAGTTTTTGGACAATTGCAATTTTATACGGATCCATTTTGAGATATCGGTGCAGAATTCGTTGAACACTTCGATCAGATAATTGTAGAGCCGCTGCGTGTTTCCGTGCAGAACGCCGCTCAATCAGTGTATTGAGAATGGAGGTCGCCACTTGAGTGATGTCATTTTTAAAACACGTTAATCTAAAACCGCATTATATGTACTTTTCAGGAATACATTTATCTTTTTTGTATCTTGCTTGGTTTGAATTTTATTAGCTTTCCAAATCGGGGAGGTCATCCTGCCGCACATTTTTATAATCTTGAAATAAAAAATATGTTCTTGAATAGAGACTGGTTTTTGTAAGAAAATCTAACTTCTTGATGCAAGAAACCATTTCTCTGCGTGTACACAACGTACTCCAAAAAGCATAGGTGAAATATTCTATTTCCTACGCGTAAATTTATTCATTTCTGAATTATTTCAAAGAATTCAAGATCGATCAGTTTTCCAGTAAAAAGCAACTGAATTAATAAAATGGGCTTTATTTTCCTTACGGCAATAACAAGTTATAACCCGAAAGTGTTTGACTTGATTCACAATATGTTGTAGATACCGTTTCCAGTAGGTGTTTCATTTACGATTTGTACTACTACAAGTACGTATCGTTATACCTAATATGGATTCCCACATTATAAGGTATATAGGCGAATATCTAGATAGAATAAAAAGAAGCGGTTTTCACAAAATTATACGTACAAATTTTTTCTAAATTACGAAGTAGGTGTTAACTCAAAAGTAGAAAATATACAAGTACGGTCCATGGTGGCTCTGTATGAATTCTTCATAATAAGAATAAAATAGTGTTCACTCACAAAATTCTATATTAAATTAAAAAATGCTACCGGTTTCTTGCATTGCGCACATCCTCAGGCAAGAATTTAGTAAAACAGTCAATGAATAAAATTAAATGTCTGCTGAAATTTTCTCCACTAGTCACGATGCAAAGTAAGTACATCGATCATTTAAAAACTTTGTTAAAATTGTTGTAAAGAGGCTGTAAATATGTTAAAAATATGACTGCTAATACAATAAATGTTCGAAATATTAGTGACTAAAGCGAATCATTGAAAAACAAGTGCTAAATGGTCAAACAACATGTTCCATTAAAATACCAACTGGTTTTGTTTTCACCATGTATTTACAAGGAATTCAAAATATCTTTATTCCTATATCATAACTCATAACAATAGCCCGGTAATAAGGAGCCGTGCCATAGCCATACCTGCCTAGTATACAAAAACAATAGTAAGAAAATAGAAAAAAAAACAGAACTAATACATAATTATAATATGTGAAAAATAATGAAACACTCGTCCTTTTAAGCAGCCTTGGCTACGGAACAGTAAATCTAGAAGCACCATTATCAGTATTAATATCATATGGATAAGAGTGGCAAAAAGTTAACACCATTAGATGTGTTTCCACAATTGTCTCGGTAAGCGATGTTCGCCTTGGTGAGAAAATGAGTTTATATTTTAGTGGATTATTCGATACACCATCACAAATTTATTTTAGTGTGCTGAAATTTGGATCTTTCTGCAGCACACTCTCGAACTTTTTTAAAACGCGATTATATTTTGCGTCATGTATAGTCAGTAGCTGTGTATACACGTCCATAATTTGCAGAGACTCCAATAATGATAACAATCTATTTTGTAATTGGTCTATTGCGTCAGCTAATCCTTTATAGTAGCTACGAATATTTTTTAAATAAAAAAGCATGCACTTTACACGTAACATGTAAACACTTGCAACCATGTTCAAGAAGAGAACGGCCTACCGAACGCATTATCGCTGCGCCATCGCTCATAACCATCAACACTTTATCTTTTGAAATTTGAAATTTTTCTAATGTACTAAGTACAACCTTCGTAATTGCTGCAGCAGTACACTCTTGTAGTCTTCGGCTAGCTAGTAACAGTGGTAATGTAGGTTTACTAGGGTCTAGTATGCGTGCCATAATATCTACAATTGAATTTTTTTTTACAATCTGTTGTCTCGTCAACACATAACCAAAGAAGCTGTTTTTTTAATATGCGTTTCATTTTCTTTTCGACGTCATCGCGTACAAATGCAATATGCTTACGTGCCGTTTTCTCCGTTGGCAACCGCAACTCGGGATTGTATTTGCCCCAAAAGTCCTTAAACGGTTGTTTATCGAGTAAGCCTAGTGGCAAATTACAGTTTATCAACATAAGAATTACATAAAAAAAATGCACTTCTGGGTGGCATGCCCAATTTTCGTTTTCTATGCTGTGCGGAATTTACGTGTCTTGTGCAGTTCCACTTCTTATTTGCCATCAAATGTATTTTGCACACTTTACAAACTATCTTACTCCCGTTGTAAAACAAATCGGGAAAGTCAGAAATAAACTTATTTACTATGTCTTGAAAGGGTCGTTTTTTAGCCTTCGACATGTTCACAAAAAATTACAATTAATAACTACGTCTGCATCAATAAAATCAAAACGCTCTATCCACTATCCAATGCTAAACTGAACTGAATGATGATGATTTGTCGTGTCGTATCATAATCGACCAGCCTTCCCCGCCCACCTAAACACAGTCACACCGTCGCTGCGATTGCTCTGCAGTTACCGGGCTCTACATAACTAAAGCCTGCTTTGGTAACTGAGTGTGAAACCTCTCCTACATGGAAATGGAAACTGTATTCATAGCAAAAAATAAAATAAAACTTGCTTATAGCTTATAGCTGACAAGTATAACCTTTTTAGTAAGCAAAAAAATAAAAATTGTAGATTTAGTAGAAAAGGAGAGCACTTTTTAAATGAATACGAGTTATTTTACAAATATGGATTTATTTGAAAACCAAACACACCAAAAAGTATAATAATATTTCTTCTTACGCTAACTTACAAGAACCCATTAAAACATATCAGTGATGGTATACCTATATGATCAAGAAAAATAAAACTATGTATTGCAACTACATATAAAATACTCATCGCCATACTTTTATATCTTTTTGAAACGCAAAATAAAGGGAAATATGAATTTTATGCGTTGCTTCTGGGGCACGGTATATAAATAAATATAACGTATTATTTTATTATAGATCAACAGACACTTCTAGGCATTACTAGCTTGTCTATAATGTAAATTTTGTAAAATCTAAATTACTTTCCACTAGGGTTTGATGGCTTTCAAAAAACGAACTCTAAAACCGGTTTTCTTCGATAAATTTGAAAAATGGAAACAGCAATTTTTAAATTTTTAGATACAATTTAGTTAAAACGTTAACGTGTTGTTTTGAAATCGTATCGGACGCAATTACTTAATGTTTTTTGATTATTTTGAAGTTAGTATTAGCACCATATTTATTAAATAGCAAATAAGTAATAAGTGAGAAAGTGTATTTAAAAACATCATTCTTCGGCGTTAATGAATCCTCTAGATCGTTTATATACTGATTGGGTAGCACGTTGTTTGTCTTCCTGAACCACCTTGTACATTGCTTTAATCATGTTTTGTTTTCGTTTATTTGTAACAATTCGAAATTCAAATTTGAAACTGGTTTCTTGGAAATACTAGAATTCGAAAACCGGCTCGTCCAAAAGTCTATGTGTTACTATAAATAGAAAACCTATTTGTAATGGAAAAAAAGCTTGGTTCGGCGAAGTTCCGTTATAGACAAGTTTTACTACGAGGGTGTATCAACTACAAACGCGACTTGTTTTTTAAAAAATTCTAACTTTATTTAACTAAGCTTACAAATATATATTATTTTTCTACATACTCTCCCGCCCTAGAAATACATTTTTTCCCATCGGATTGGGAGCTTTTTTATTCCATCATCGTAAAAACTCTTCGGACGTGTAGCCATTTGAGCACAAACGCTTCCACCGCTTCGTTGTTGTCGAAACGCTGGCCTCCAAGCACTTCTTTGAGGGGTGCAAAAAGATGGAAGTCACAAGGTGACAAGTCTGGACTGTAGGGTGGATGTTCCAGCGTTTCCCATCCTAAGGCATCCACTTTTTGCATCGTGGCGTTCGTGTAGTCATTCGTTGTCGTCGAAACGCTGGCCTCCAAGCATTTCTTTGAGGGGTCCAAAAAGATGGAAGTCACAAGGTGACAAGTCTAGACTATAGGGTGGATGTTCCAGCGTTTCCCATCCTAAGGTATCCACTTTTTGTATCGTGGCGTTGGCCTGGCGTTGTCATGCAGAAGAATGACACTTCTGGCCGATTGCTTCTTTCTTTTCCTTCGAAATGACAATTTCGCGGCATCCAGTACTTCTCAATAATATTGCGCATTAACTATGCGTCGATCGTGGAGAAAATCAACATGAAGAGCACCTTGTCGATCATACTTGTCCTTGAGCGGCAATCATGGCTCTCGTTCTCGACATTTTCACGCCCTCCAGAAAACTTTTTGTGCCATGGAAACACACAGGTTCTTGACAGGGTGTTGTCTCCGAACTGTGTCTGTAATCGCCGCAAAATTTCGATTGGGTTCACCCCCTTCTTGGCCAAAAACTTGATGATAATCCGCTGCTCTACGAAGACATGCACTTCTTTCTCGCTCATGGTTTCTTTTGATACTAAAGGGACCCAAGAGAGTTGCGGTCGGTCTCCCCTCTCCCTAACGGTACAGGCTACCTGTGCATCAACCCTTTCCAGGTCTAGAAGCCTTCCGGAATTTTTAAGAAAATCAGTCCCGTTTATATTTGATACACTTTCGTATATTAATAACGGGACTAAAAAGCCTAAGCCTAGCAACTTTTGGTTTCATAAAAATCAACGATATACATAGCTCAAAATCGAAAATTCGTTGTATTTTGATATCAATATTATTAATTAATATTCTAGTATAAACGAACATAAATCACTTCAATCTAAAAAAAATAAGCAACACGTGTCAAAAATATGGTATTTTTGAACTTATTTACATACGTTTATTTAAAATTTCTTATCTCATTATTAATTAGATGTATAATTAGGGAATAATATCATGATAATATAAATATGTAGTTGACTTACAGTCTTTGATAAAATAATACAGATGTAGTATAGTAGAAAAAAACCTTCTCAGTAGTTTATATACTTGTGATTTCACATTTTCCCGCTAAAACGTCCTCTGTTGGAAAGGTTCTGTGACTACGACAGTCGAAACGGTAGTGGACTAGAAAACAAATAATAAATATATCATAAGTTACAACTATTAGCTACACTGCTCAACAATTGAAGTGAATAATGAAATAATTTCCAAAGTTTTAATATGTAAGTCATATTGCAGGTGTACAATTGGTATAGTTTGAAACAGTTCACTAAAACCCTTACTACAACACTTAATTCGTACTGGACGCACGTTTCGATAGCCAAGCTATCATCATCAGCAGCAAAGCTGAACTAACAAGCTAAGCGAAAAACTAACCTTATAAGGAAAATTATGCAATATGTAAATTTAAAATCGTAAAATTTAATGAGCCGCTTCATTGCACAGGACTATAAATAGCCTAAAGGTAAATGAGCAGAATGTCGTGAGTTATTAAATCCTAGTATTACAATGAAGCGGTTCATTGCACATGGTTAAAATTACAACTATAAATGATTAAACATGATGTAACAAAGGATAAAGGCTGGAATTTAGTGGTCCTAAATCTGAATTCATTAAGTGAGTTTTGTTTTTGTAAATTTCCATGCCTTCATAACAATTTAATTGAGCAGTACTCTTTACGTTTTTAATTAACTTTATATTATCAACATTATGGTTATTTTCAAGCATGTAGGGCAACGGTAGATTTATCAAACCTTCTGAATTTGAGATGAGCCAAATGTTCTTTGTACCTAATTTTCATTGATCTTTTTGTCTGCCCAATATACACTTGATCACAATCTTTACATGAAATTTTGTAAATTCCTGATTTATCCATGTTATCCACTGGGTCTTTGGAATTTCCTAAAAGGTTTTTAAGGTTATTGCTCGAAGAGAAAACAATCTTACGGTCAATCCTAGAAAAGATTTTTTGAAGACCCTTGGTGTAACATGGATAAAAGGGTAATTTAACATATTTCTTATTATTACGGCCGTCAATGCGTTCTAATGTGCTTACATTTCAAATTCTTAATCTATTCTTATGTTTCCTAATAGTATTATAGACGACATCTTCAGAGAATCCGTTAAAGTTAGAAATATTGATGATTTCTCTTAGTTCATTTGATATCTATCTTTAGTTAAAGGAAAATTGAGTAACCGGTGCACCAAAAAGTTAATAGCCGAAAGTTTGTGTTCATATGAGTGATTAGAATCCTGTAAGATGAATCTATTATTACTAGTAGGTTTCCTATGTACGTCTATTTCTAACTTATTTTTATTTCTTGTTACTAACATGTCGAGGAAAGGAATCCTGTTGTCTTTTTCTTCTTCGTGGGCAAATTTGATAGAGGGAGTTGAGTTAAGTTGTTCTATGAAATCCGTTATTGAACATTTGCTGATGTCAAAGATGCAAAAAATGTCATCGACGTATCTGATCCAAAGCCGAGGGAAATAAGCCAAAGTATTCTTCAGGTCAGTTTCAAATTTACCCATAAAGAGGTTAGCCATAAACGGAGATAAGCTGTTACCCATTGCTGTTCCTTCCGTTTGTTGATAAAAAGTGTTGTTAATTTGGAAAAAGTTTTGTTTCATGCAAAGTTTGGTCAAAGAAATGAAGCTAGTAACTTCCTCTCTATCCATCTGGTTATCTAACAAAAGTGTTTCTAAATATTCCAAAGTTAAAACAACCGGAACACTAGGGAACAATGAACTTACGTCAAACGATACTAAAATTTCTTTGTCAGTAAGCTCAATGTCCTTAGTTTTTTCAATGAACTCGTAAGAATTTTTGATAGCCAAATCTGGAAATTGTACAGGTAACTGGTTCAATTTGTCAGATAACCACCTGGAAAGTAAGTAAGTTGGACTGTTGATGTTCGAAACAATGGGTCTCATGCTTTTTCCGGGCTTGTGTATTTTAGGTAAACAATACATCCTAGGTAGTACTGGGTTTGATACCGTTAGTCTAAATCTTAAATTGTCGCTAATGACAGCCTTACATTCTAACATGGTCTTTTTGGTTTCTGTAATCATTTTAGACAAAGGATTTTTTGATAATTTTGAATAGGAACTTTGTGACAAAGTGGTGTTGACTCGACTAAAATAATCTTCTTTGTCTAAGATGACTACAGTGTTACCCTTGTCGGATTTTAAATAAAAACAATTTTCTCTGGTATAGTTTGTTTACTACGACACTATAACAATAACTTCACAAGCAAGGCAATGATAAACGACCAAAACAGTCAAATTTATCAAATTTACCAAAAAAGAACAAACGTAATGAACTATCAATAGTTAAATAACTGTTCTGTCGGCCGTTGGCAAATAACTTTAGCATCATGTTGAACTACCTCTCGCTAGTCATGCCTTTACTCTAGTTGGCATACTTCTTGTTAAATCACCGATGAAGGGCTAAAGTGTTATTCCAAACACGGCCCAAAGTGTCAGCTAGTTGTTCTAATGTATGGGGCGTGTTCAATGCGGCTCGTGTCTGGCGAACAGGCTGGCCAATTCTCCCAATACCATGGAATCTACCCGTTCATTTACAATTCTAGGGCGAGCATTGTGTGAGGACGAGCATTGTCATCAGTTAGAACGAATCTTTCACCAATTGTGCGAGCAGATGGTAAACATTGGCTCTACGAGGTTGGTTTGACATTAATTTAGCCTTCGACAGATAGCGTTACGTGAAAACGAAATGCTCTCGGTTTTGACATCTTGCCATCCATCACATGACGTTTGTCAAAATTTCAAGCAAAAAACACAATTAGTTTGGTTTTAACAGTCGTCGAAAGCAAGCAACTTTTGTGTTTTTTGAAAATGGAAAAAGTCGAATATCGTTCGGTGATTAAGTACCTTCATTTGAAACGGAAAAACAATGCAGAAATCAAAACCGAACTGGATGCTGTTTGTGGCCAGTCTGCACCGTCGTTAGCAACACTGAAATTTTGGAAAGCTGAATTTGTTCGTGGTCGTAAGAGTGTGTTTGATGATGAACGTCCAGGTGCCCCAAAAACCGTTACTACACCAGAAACCATCAACGAAGTCCATGATATGATCATGGCAGACCGTCGAACCAAAGTGCGTGAGATAGCAAAAGCTCTAAACATGTCAACTGAGCGTGTACATAACATCATACACGAACATTTGAATATGAAAAAGCTATCTGCGCGATGGGTGCCGCGTTTGCTCACTGTCGACCAAAAACGCACACGTGCGACGGATTCGAATAAGCTTTTGGCAATGATAAAACGCCATCCGAAGGATTTTTTTCGCCGATACGTCACTGTTGATGAAACGTGGGTCCATTACTACACGCCGGATACGAAGGAACAGTCAAAGCAGTGGAGAAAAAGCGGTGAAGGCCCACCGAAGAAGGCCAAGACCACCCGATCGGCCGGGAAGGTGATGGCGACTGTTTTTTAGGATGCGAAAGGCATTATTCACATTGATTACTTGTAAAAGGGTAAAACAATAACTGGCGTGTACTACACAGATTTATTGGACCGTTTCGACGCCGATTTGACGAACAAACGCCCTGGTTTGGCTCGCAAAAAAGTTCTCTTCCATCAGGACAACGCACTCGCTCACAGGGCAGCCGTTGCACAAGCAAAATTGCACCAATTGGGCTACGAATTGATCGACCACCGCTATTGATCGCCAGGCCTAGCCCCCTGCGACTTTTTCCTATTCCCAAACCTAACAAAATGGCTCGGAGGACGCCGTTTTGCAACGAACGATGAGGTCATGACCGAAACTTCACACTATTTCGAGGAGCTCCAGCAAAATTACTTTTCGGAAGGGATAAAAAGGTTGGAAAACCGTCTTATCAAATGTATTGAGGTAAAAGGAGACTATGTTGAAAAATAAATGAGAAAAAGAATAAAAATCTTGCGTTTTCTTACTTAGGCTAGATTAATGTCAAACTACCCTCGTACAACCATGTCGCGATACCTTACGGATGTCATTGATGTATTCATTGATATTACTAAGTCAGTACGCTTAGAAAAACATATTCCACCCCAGTCACAAACAGATCCTCCATCGAAAGGAGTCGTTGGCATCATAACATTTTCGTTGTATTGCTGTCCTCGTTGTCTCCACACCAACATTCGCCCATCAGAAATGTACAGTCGAAATCTCGAGTCGTCAGTGAAAACCTAGTAGAGATGTACCCCTTCCATGCTCGACTTACGACACTTTATGAAACATTTCATTGGCTGGCGAACTTCCTGTTGAGATAAGTCCTCATTTAACCAAGGCTAAACTAATTGATCGAGTTGTACGGTTTTGTGGCATTGTAATAATGTGTTCTCGTGATGTTTCATTAGTAACTATTGCAATGAAACTAGCACAAACTAGCACGTTTATTTATTCTAGACGATCGCTTATTGATATCCCTTTTATCAACAACCTGTTCAAAAAGGCACAGACACATGAACAAGCAAGGATACAAACACAAAATGGTTGCAATTACTCGGTGTTCAAGAACATATGAAGTAAAATTATTTTTACATACACATTTTAGCAATTCTCATGGTATTCACTACGATTGTTGAGCAGTGTACTTTGTTTAGCGTTAAAGCTTGTTAAAAGCGTGTACGGTGTACATGTTTAGCCTGAAATATTTTGTTGTTGTTGGCAATACACGGCCTTCGGTATGGTACCTTATTGTTTTTCTGTTAATAATGTGATATGAACAAAAAACTATAAACAAAAAAAAAAAATTCCATACCATTTACATACTTATTGAAATAAAATTAATGTTCTCGATTTTTATTACCCGGAAGTACAATTTTTTATATTACCTGCAGGCTATAATACTATTATCTAAACCACAGCAAAAGATAAGTACAGAAAAGACGGTGAGTAACGGTTTTGTTGGCAAAACCTACACGTGCCGTTTCTAAAGTCAATTGGTTTATATTTAATGAATTAACAGTTTTCTACAGATATCTAATTGATAGTCTATTGGGCAGTTGGACCAACATAAGTTAAAATTTAATTTCCGACTAAGTCATAATGTCAGGTAGAATGTAATAGTATGTCTACTTCACTGACTGCAATTGTAGATTAACTCCTGTCGGTGCAACCGATCATTATCATGACTAGAGTTGCTCAATTTACGTCACCAGCCAGTGGTGGGCGCATAAATAACACAAAATAAATGGTCAGAAATAAAATATAATACGTGCTCAAACACTTACCGTCTTACCGTATCTGCAACATTAGATACGTTTCCACAGTTGTTTCGGCAAACCGAGTGCGGCGTAAAGAAAAAGCGTGTTTATAAGCAGAAAACGAACGTTCTACATCTAGTGATGTTATATTTGCGCAATTAAAATAATCTTTGGAACAACTTAACGGTTCTGTTGACGCAGCTTCATAAATTTGTCTTAATGTGCCAAAATCAGGATCTTTCTCTAAAACACTTTCAAACCTTTCTAGAACACAAACATTTTTTGTGTCTTCTACCGCACATAGCTGTGCGTAAACGTGTTGCAGTATTTGCAGAGATTCCACTAACGACACCGAAGGATTTTGTAATTTTTCTATTGCCTCCACTAATCCGAAGTAATTGTTCTAAATAGTTTTTAAATCCGCTTTAATCTGACTATCTTGAAATTTGAATTGTAAAACCACGTTCTTAATATTCTCAAAATATTTATGATAATAAAACGCGGCCTGTAACCATGTTCCCCAACGTGTAAGAATAGGTTCTGATGGCTCAGGCATACGGGGGTACAGTCTGTGAAATTTGCGAATACGTTTTGGGAATTTGACAAACACTGCTTTTGTATGCGCTATTAAAGCGTTTACCTCAGGATAACATTTTCTAATACAATCTGCCATATGACTGAAAGCATGAATTTTACACGTAATATGTAACAAGTTAACACAATGTTTTTTAATAGACCGGCCTACAGAAAGCATGTTTGCGGCACCATCACTCATTAACATCAACAGTTGGTTTGTTGAAAGGTCAAACTTTTCCAATGTATTTAACACTAACTTTGAAATTACTTCGGCAGTACATTGTTGTACTCGTCTGGAAGCTAATAGAATTGAAGGTGACGATTGATGTGGTTCCATTGTACGTACCATTACATTAACCACAGAATGTTTTTTACGATCTGTTGTTTCGTCCACACACAACCACAGTTTTCTATCTTTCAACTTCGATTTAATTCTTTTTTCAACATGTTCACGAGCAGATGGCAGAATTCTTTGTAACGATGCCCGACTTGGTAATTTGCAGTCTGAGTATTTATTCCCAAAGAAGACATGCTTCCTTGTCCAGTAATTAAACGGTAAATTACATGCAATAAAGGCAACACATAAATTAAATTTAAATTTGTCATAGTGTCGTGTGCAATTTTTTTTTTTAAGAATGCTGTTTACTATTTACGTGACGTAGACAATCCCTTTTGGACTAACACATTAAAGGGATATTACAAACTACACATTGAATTTTAACGCCATCATAATTTAGGTCAGGCATTTCTGCTATAAATTCTGTAAGTTTGTCCAACATTGGTCGTTTTCGCGACGTAGGCAACATTTTTAAAACAAACGTAGAACTACGAAATAGTATTTACGGCAGCGTACATGTATACAAAGCAAATCTGGTTGAGACTCGCAGTTATACTGAGGGTTATATCGAACCTCCGCCACTGCCCGTTGGCGCTAGTGAGTAACTCTACTTATCAGTTTATTAAATGGAGGGCTGTGATCTTCCATGTTGGCAAAAATTTTGCGTATGATGCGTTTTCGATAGTGTACTTTAATGTTTTTTTATAATGCCCTGATACTTGAGTTGCAGTTTGGCTGTAACATTAGGCGAAAAAAACACCAATTCAGTGTTTGCTAAGGTTTTCCCTATAGCTGGTGGGTGAGCGGGACAGTTATCGACGAACATAACAATTTTTCGTTTTTGAGCTTTCATCCCTTTGTCAATTCCTTTAATCCAATTTCCAAAAATTTCTCTGGTCATCCATGATTTGTTATTGTGGGTCCTAGTGTGGGCGTATTCAAGTCCAACCTCTTAAACAACGTGGATTCTTACTTTTGCCAATCAGCAAGAGTTTTAATTTCTCAGCTCCATCCATAATGGCACCAGCCAACAGTGTCACTCTTACGTTACTTGTTTTAATACCAAAACACTTGTTGTCCTTAAATGCGAGAGCTTTACCAGGAAGACACTTAAAGAACAAACCAGTTTCATCGCAGTTGAAAACGTCCTTTGGTCCAAATTTTTGTAAAATTTTGTTTAAAACATTTTCAACCCAAATATCACAATCTCCTTGGTTGACACTCGAACACTCACCCGAAATTGTTTTATATACTACCTGGTTCCGTGTTTTCCATGACCCGAACCAGCCGTTGCTGGCTTGAAAATGAGGACAGTTGAGTTCTTCGGCACATTGTAATGCCTTTTCTCTAATTAAATTCCCACTTAAAGGCACATTAATGAATAGGGCTACTTCGAACCACTGAAGGGTGGCTTTATTGACATCTTCGTAAAAACATGTCCTCACACGCTTTCGACTACTCGACACTTCAATATTGCTTTGGATAATTTTGGCCCGATTTTTTATCATTAAAGTAATAGTGCTTGGCGCAATGCCGTATTTTGTAGCAATATCAACTTTTTTAACACCTCGGTCAACTTCTTCTAACACTTTCATTTTGTCAGCAAAACTTATACAATTAGGCTGACATCTTGACGATTTTGCAAACAACTGAATTTTCGGCTACTCATTATCGCTTTATATACATAAATCTTAATGAATAAATGCCGCTAGTGTAATTAGGGATGACCAAACAGATTCTTAATAACACTTCAATGATCAGCAATAACAATACACACATATATAACCCTTAAAATTTCATTCTTTAAGGATAACTTTGATAATCACTAATGTACATACATTAGGAATTACCGAATAGATTCTTAATTATTAGAGCCCGGTAACAGGGAGCCGTGCCATAGCCGTACCTGCCTAGTATACAAAAACAATAGTAAGAAAATAGAAAAAAAATAACAGAACTAATACATAATTATAATATGTGAAAAGTAGTGAAACACTCGCCCCTTTAAGCAGCCTTGGCTACGGAACAGTAAAACTAGAAGCACCATTATCAATATTAACATCATATAGACAGTGGCAAAAAATTGACACCATTAGATGTGTTTCCACAGTTGTCTGGGTGGGCGATGTTCGCCGTGGTGAGAAAATGAGTTTATATTTTGAAAAAGAGCGTTCAACATCTATTATTTATAGTAGCTGCGAATATTTTATTTCGACTGGCTCTCCTTAATAGCTGCAGCTTCGGCAGGATTGAATTGCGCAACAACAGCTTTTACTGCTTTGAATGTTCGGCATAATAAAAAGTTGCCTGCAACCATGTTCCCCAAGGTGTAAGAATTGGCTCCGGTGGTTGACGAATACCGGGACACTCTATGTGAAATGATCGTAGACGCTTGGGAGATTTCAAAAATACTTTTTTTGTGTTTGCTATTAATGCATCTACCTCGGAAGAGCATTGTCGATTGTTTTCTGTCACAAGGTGTAAAGCATGCACTTTACACGTAATATGTAAACACTTGCAACCATGTTCAAGAAGAGAACGGGCTACCCAACACATTATCGCTGCGCCATCGCTCATAAACATCAACACTTTATCTTTTGAAATTTGAAATTTTTCCAACGTGCTAAGTACAACCTTCGTAATTGCTGCAGCAGTACACTTTTGTAGTCTTCGGCTAGCTAGTAACAGTGGTAATGTAGGTTTACTAGGGTCTAGTATGCGTGCCATAATATTTACAATTGATTTTTTTTTACAATCTGTTGTCTCGTCAACACATAACCAAAGAAACTATTTTTTCAATATGCGTTTCATTTTCTTTTCGACGTCATCGCGTACAAATGCAACATGCTTACGTGCCGTTTTCTCCGCTGGCAACCGGAACTCGGGATTGTATTTGTCCCAAAAGTCCTTAAACGGTTGTTTATCGAGTAAGCCTAGTGGCAAATTACAGTTTATCAACATACGAATTACATTAAAAAAATGCACTTCTCGGTGGCATGCCCAATTTTCGTTTTCTATGGTATGCGGAATTTACGTGTCTTGTACAGTTCCACTTCTTATTTGACATCAAATGTATTTTGCACACTTTACAAACTATTTTACTCCCGTTGTAAAGCAAATCGGGAAAGTCAGAAATAAACTTATTTACTATGTCTTGAAAGGGTCGTTTTTTAGCCTTCGACATGTTCACTTAAAACTACAATTAATAACTACTTCTGTATCAATAAAATCAAAACGCACAACACTAAATAATAACTACAATTAATAACTACGTCTATATCAATAACATCAACACGCCCTATCCGCTATCCAATGCTAAACTGAACTGAGTGATGATGATTTGTCGTGTCGTATCATAACCGACCAGCCCTCCCCGCCCACCTAAACACAGTGACACCGCCGCTGCGATTGCTCTCCAGTTACCGGGCTCTACTAATAAATAATGCATTACAGGTTCCTGAATTACTGCAGTTATTGGACTTTTATGTTCCTAGATTGTGTATTAGACATCCTCAACTATTTTATCTTCTTCTCGCTTCTACTGTCCATCATTTTCATTCTCCATTACTGTCAATCTGTGCCAGCGTAAATAAGTATTGTCACGATATCGATATGTTTACTATTTCTTTAAGTTCAATAAGGGTGCTCTTGCTGAAGACATTTTCAGCGACCTAAGACAATTTTTCTCCTTTTGTCTATATATATTTTTTTTCCTTTTCTTTTCTTTTTATGTATATATTTATACATAGGGATATGCCTTTTTCTCTTTCATTTTTTTAAATATTATTGTATAATTAATAATATTGTTTATTTTTATATATATGCATATGCATACTCGGTAGGTTTAAGTAACAATTGTACTTTCAACAAATTATAGATTATCCTATAATTAGCAACATTCGCTGCTGTTGGATAATAAATTATTATTATTATTATTATTATTAAATCCACGTACTGTGATACAGAAGTAAATGACTTAATCAAATAAGTACATGGCACACATATGTTGACTATTTAGTAAACGTCAGAAAAAACTGCTTATTTATTATTCTATTATGTGCATAGAAGAATTGACTTTTGGAACTGCACGTGTAGTTTTAACAGACGATGTGGTTACTGACGGTTTATTTTATTATTTCGCCGTAACTTATCCATTAACTATGACCTTTATCGTTTTTTCATCTGCAGCAGGTCTTACAACTACTATTGAATGCATATTCATCTTTTCGACTGAAACTTTATACAATTACCTTCGTTACTTTCTTTTCATCTGAATTTTCTTTGCGTCATTTTCATGATTAAGAAAGTTATCTCAGGTAATCCTGACCGAATCCAAAACTCTAATTTGAAGCTTATTGTTTTGGTTCATTCACTTTTATTAAAAACGTAGAAATAGAACATTTCCCTTGGCCAAGACAACAAAAGATACCTTCAACAACTTTAGCGCTTTTTATTATTTCAATTTCACTTTACCATGTTAATTTATTATTATTATCTCATTTATTTGTCGTAGAATAAAAATTAACTCTTATTCAAAAAAGAATACATTTTAAACATCGTTATTTCAATAACATATAAAGCTGCTAGTGAACAAATAATTCTTTGTACATGTGTGGCAATTCTACCTGGAATTTATAGTGGAGTCAGCATATATACATATATCTATTCTCGTGAAATATGCTGCTAATATCTGTAATCAACTTTTTGCGGTAAAAATAACTTCGCAACGCATTGCGCTGACGAGCAGTGTCTGGTTATCTACCTGGAGGCGAATCACCTATTGACGTCGTGTTCTTAAAAGTTATCGTAAATGTCCTTGGCACGTGCCGCCAAATCCTTCTGTCGAAATTGTGTTTTTTTTTCTTCATTTTTGAAGTTGGTCAGACTTGTAATTTATACCTCGTTTATTCTTTAACAATAAAATATAGGCAGGCATTTTCTCAATGTAAATATACATTTAGTAATTGTTTTCGAAGAAGCAGCCCAAAATATTGTACCACCCTGATTTAATTAACATTTGTTTTGTTGTTATTGTACAAGATTTCCGCATTTTCACTAGAACACTTGAATTTTCGGTAGCAATAGTCACTTTAACAGAACAAACTCCAATTTACTTTAGATTTACACATTTTCTTAAGACGTATTTTTGAAATTTTAGATGATATATATTGTGATGTTTCAAAGAATGATTAAAAATATTGAATAGGGAGATAATCTGTGTTCCGTTTATTATAAGTTTTTCACTCACAAAGATTAAATCTTTTTAAAAATTACTTACAGTTAATGTGGGTGTATTATATGTGTTTGTGTGTTCCTTCTTCTAATGGGTCCTAGTTTTCTTTTTTCGGCAGTATCAATATCCAATATCCTCTTGTAAACCCCACTGGTCGTCTTCTTTGTCTAATTTTTCTTGATTGTTTCATAAAATTGTTTTTGTTTGATTAAATACTCTTGATTGTTACTTGTAACTCTTTCTGTTTCACTTTAACAGTTTTTCAATATTTAAGACTTGATAATTTCGATAACGTTTAGTTTTAAAGTGCAATTTTTAGATTTATCAGTCGAAAAATGTTTGTTTACTGTCAGAATGTTTTCGTATCTAACTTCTTGTTTATCGGTTGTCTAGGTGCTGCCAATCTAACAACTTGACATTTTTAATTTTGATGTTTTGAAGATCGAATTCGGTGTTACAGATGTAAGGGATTTTGATGATTGTTTTCCAAATACAGTGTGTTTCTTGTGTGTGTTCGTGTCATTTTTACAAATAATGTTTCAAAAATGTAAATAACTTAAAATAACTCGGAATTTTAATTATACATAGGATAGTTTTTAATAAAAGATTAACATAAATAATCGAAATGTCGGAATTCGAATATTGATTCAAAATAATTCAAATGAATTTAACAACATTTAAACGTACGCTCTTCACGTGAAACATTCCACTACAATATATATGTTGTAGTGATATTTTTGAATAAATATCCATCAAAAATTGTATTTTTAATAAATTAAATTAAACAAATTATGTTAAATTATCTCAGGGTTTACTTTTGTTGTGAAACGTGGGAATCTCACTTATTATCTTTTTGCAATCAAACTATTTAATAGAAAAATGAAACGATTCAATAATTATAAAGAGATTGATAATAATTTTGATATAAATTCAAATAAGAGATAAATTATATTTCTTTTAGACAATAGTAGTTGTACAAAAAACCTATTTCAAACCCCAACCGATAGCTATTTATAATTGTTAAATTGAATTTTTTAATTTTTGAAATCAGAAAAGCACATTGTTACATTTGAATTTTTAGAGATAATTGAGAAAAACTCGTACAGTTGGGAATAATGCCATCTGGTACATTTCTTGAACATTAACGGGTGGCACAAATTATAGCGTCTAAAACAGCGCCGAATGTCCTTTCAAACAAGTCCACATTTCTTTAATTCAGGTAAAAACTGCAGGAGTTATAATAGGTTTAGTTTTACATGATTCGGTAACGCCTACTACACTTATTATTCACAATATGACAAAACGTCTTTAACCAAAATGGTACGTAATTAACTAAGCTTTTTAATAAAGCGTTTAAAATCATAGTTAATCCTGGAGCTTTTACCGACTAATTTAAATTTTACTGTTGACCCTAGCAATTGCGCCCCCTAGCGCTTATATTTGGAATTTAAAAATATTTTAGTTAAATTTCTTTTTGCCACTTTAGTTATAAAAGTTTTTTTTCCAATCACTATAGCAATTGTAGTTTCCAAGATAACGCCGGTCCCTATTCTTAGTGCGACAGGCTGTATATATGTTTTTATTTTTATGCAGTAGTTCAATAACTGGTATAATTGGTACCAAAATAACATTAATATAGTCCCCCTGGTATAGATGAGATTATTCACGGCAAGACCAATGTAAGGACAGAGTACACTAACCAACGGCGTCGCCAGCGTTGCTCCGAGTGCTTCTTTACCTCACACCGCTATCAATCTCTCGACTTGTATCACTATTCTTTGAAGCAACGAGGAAAATACCTTTTGGCGCCATCAAGTGCTAAACTAACTCTCGAGCAATTCTTGGACTGTTGAACTCGTGATGACGTGCACCCGAGTGCGCTAAATTTTAATTAGAGACTTTTGGATGTGTGCGTTTTAAAGAAGTATGATTATCAAACTTAGAATAATGGATTTGATGATTGTAATTAGAATTTGCTCGATATGTATCTAGCAGTAAACGGAATATATCAAAAAGTTTTTTTCTTTTTATTGGAATGTAGGATGCTTAAAGTAAGTATAGCAAAGCATTCTAATGATATATTTTATTTAGTTTTTATTTTAAACTAACTTAACTCATTTCCAATTAAGATCTTTGCTGGTCCAATAAGCCTTTCTTGAGTCATCAAATTGTAAATGTAAGATTTTATTCATTTAAGTTTTGGGAAACTTATCAGTTCTTGCTGCTGTAATTCTGGAGTTGAACTTTAGTAGTATATTTTTCAATGTATATTTTTCCTATCTTCCCCAACCTTTTACGGTATCCAAATCGCATTGCTCTACGGTTACGTCTAGTAATAGGATGAGCACTACAAAGAAAGTTACTACTAATTATAAAAATTTCTCTTTGTTTATCTATCATAAATAGATTTGGTAATATGAGTTACGCGAAATTGGTGACTGCCTTATCACAGATTGTAAGAAAAAAAGTAGACCTAATAGGTCATGTTTTTAAAATTTTTGGGAGTTAGTGTTTTATGCATATAATGGTAAAGTTATCATATGATTTTATTAGCACTATGGACTAAATACATTATCGCAATCAATCCTGGGAAGCCCGAGCATTTCTAATTCGGAGTGCTTTCTGGAGGAAAAATAGGAGTATTTTTATAGTCGAACTATACACCAAACAACAATAATATCTAATTAATTTGACAAACCAGAAAGTAAGCGATAAATAGGATAGCAACACAATTTCTTGTCTGAAGTATAATGACCGGTAAGCGAGTTTGAAAGAGCTAATTACTCCGTCTGGCTTTTCGTCAAGGTTGAAAATGTACCTTATGTCTTCTTTTGGCGTATTTACCTACTATCTATGTACGAGGGATGTTTCCAAAGTTCTAGGAATTTGGCTGTAATTTTTTTATTTTGTTAATTTTCATCTAAATTACAAGATAGTTTTTCAATCCTAATCTCCATTTAATTAAATACACTTATCCCAACGCGTAACAAATTTTTTTAAACCGTCTTCAAAAAATTTTTTCAGAGTCTTTGCAATCTACCTATTTATAGCAAGCTTAACCTCGTTTAAGCTCTCAAATCGAACACCTCGTAGTGGTTTTCTCATGTTTGGGAACAGATGAAAATCACTAGGAGCCAGATCTGGTGAATAAGGTGGATGTGGGCGCAATTGCCAGCGCAGATCGTTATAAACTTCTTTCGTTCTTCGTACGGTATGAGGATTTGATTTGTCTTGTTGCAATAACGGACGCTTATGCAACTTTCCAGGCAGTTTTTTAGAAAGTGTCGTAACGGGCCAGATAAAAGATTTGAGTAATATTCTGCGTTAATTGTAGTACTTTTCGGTAGATAATCCATAACAATTATCCCCTCGCAGTCCCAGAATACTGTCAGCATTACCTTCCCGACCAACAGAACTGCACTTGCTTTAACCGGAGCGCCTTCTTCCTGTTTGCGCCATTCTTTAGATTGATTTTTGGTCTCAGGATTGAAATAAGGTACCATGTTTCATCAGTAGTCATCCTCCACTGCCAAAATTAATCGTCGTAACGGGCTAAAAGCTCTTGAAGTTGGCGGCATGTGTCGAACCTGTTGAGTTTCTGTTCGGATCCCAACAGCCTTGGTACCCAGCGAGCTAAACCTGTCGTGTACCTATTCCTACACTAACACTAATTTCACGAATGTTTATTTGCCGATCATGTTTGAAATAGACTCTCCACGGCAACGGCACTTCTTCACATTTACAAAGGTATTCGGACGTCCACTGCGCGGATCGTCTTCTAGTGATGTTTTGTCAGCTTTAAAACGACTGACCTAGAAATAGAGTGCTTTTAGATACTCCATTTCTGAAGGTTTCACACCCTCTTTAAGCAAAATGATGATTGTTCTTTGAGATTTGACCGCGTCTTCCATGCTTGCAAAAACAGCGTTCAAGAAATATGTCTGCATCAGTCAAACAACAAATCAAACTGAATAATATTGCACGGGATAGCTGCGTAAACGTGTCAAGACTGTCTCTGACGTATAATATGGCCAATAAGTTTTACGCAGTTAAAGTAGAGCCGAATTCCTAAAACTTTGGAAACATCCCTCGTATATTCGCAAATTATTCCAGAAATGCTACGATATTGCAATCGACCAAGTATTGCTGTTGATTTTACTGTCTTTAAGATCAGTGAACGGCAAGGTGAACACCTGGAGAATCAAATTCACACATAAGGTCTATGACTCATTAGTCTCATTACTCATTACATCATTACCCATTGTAATCACAAATTTTATCTAACTTTTATACAAATATTAACTTTTTTGGATCATGTAAATCTTACTTGAATCAAGGACGCATTTAATTGCTTAAAACTAAATTGATTTTTGATAAATAATGAATAAACTTGGTCAAAGTAGTTCGCTTGAAAATGAATGAAAGATTTCAGACAATAATATTTAATATTTTGAAATAAATCTAAAGTAAATTACCAAAAAGGAAATATCTCTAAAAAGTAAAAAATATGTTCTTCCAACACAATAATCTACCTCAAAGTGACAAGAAACACTTACCAAATTATCCTCATGTATTTTATTTACGCTGTAAAATACTAAAAATACATTTCAAACAAAATTCTTTTTCATATCATTCATATCAAAAAAATACAAAAATGTATGTGTATAACACTACATTGAATTATTTACTTATGAAACAACAAGATACCTGCTTCCTTGAAATACATTTCTAACATTAATACATTACACCATCTCCACAAAAAGATTCACATCTAATTGTAAGTATCTTGAAAAGCAATCACATGGTACAAAAAATTGATTGAAGTGTTTTCGTTACAGCTAGCTTTTGGTTGCAATGAAGCTTTAGGAGAAAGAATAGACAAAGAAGTGTTGTCAGATTTAGAAAGTTCGTCGTCAGAGCCTCCACACTCGTTTAGGTCGTTGTTAATAGTACACTATGAATATGTTTTCATCCTCATCCTTCAATTCAACAACGGAATTATTTAAATCATATGTCATATTTCTTTTTTAATTTGACATCAGGCCCTAAAAGCAACAGAAATTAAAAATATATAAAATTATAAAACAAATCCAGTTGTAGCTTATTTGCTACATCAAACAATGAATTACTCACTTACCCTCTTTAGATGAAGAAATATATTTTCACGGCATACTTGCCATAACTCAATTTTTTTTCGGAAAATGGTGAAATAATTCAGCCATCTATGAAAACATGGCGTTTTGTTATAGACTATAAGCTACAATAGGTTTTGTTCCAATTTTGAAGTAGGTTTACACACAACAAAACGCAAACCCGGTGTAGCTTACAGACACAGAGAAATGGTTTCTTGCATTAAGAAAATAGATTTTCTGACAAAAATCAGTCTCTATTCAAGAAAATATTTTTACTTCAAGTCAATAAAAATGTATAATATAAGAAAATAATTTTCTTGAAATTTTATGTAGATTATATAAATATTTTCTTAGAGTTAGAAAATCAAGAAAATTCAAGACAGAAAAATTGTTCTTCCAAGTAAATCATTTAGTTTTAAGTTAAGAAAATATTCATAAAGCTAGGAAAGTTCTATTGAAAGATTTGAACCCGCGCCGTTCGGATCGAAAGGCAAGTATGCTAACCATTCGACCACCGAGACGGTTTCTGTCGCTGCTATAGATAGTAGCGACAGAAACCGGAATACCGGTTACATACAATACAGTCATGCTATCTCTTGATAGAACGAGGTGTTGTTTTTGAAGATAATTGGTATAAACTGAGAGATGAACAACAATGTGGCCAGGAGCAAAAAGCGTCAGTGCATTTCTCTTCTCATGTTGTACCTGCAGTTTGCAAATCAAAAGACAATTCCCAATGGCAAGTAATTTCTACGAGTTAGCCTACTGCAGGCAGAAAAACCCAACCCAATATATTCAGGGACAATCCAGGGTCAACAGGCTACGCAAAACAAAAGGTAACTGCAGAAAATGTGAGTAGTTTCTGGAGATTATTTATCGATGACTCGATGCTGAGACACATAAAACAATGCACCGAGGTTGATGCTAGAAGGCAACTAGACAGTCAAGGCTGGCAATTACCTTTAGGAGATCTAGAATCCTTTATTGCTATTCTATACGCACGTGGTGCTCAGGGTTCCAGTCACTTAGAATTAGATTCCTAGTGGTCTAAAAAATGGGGAATATCGTTTCTTAGTCAAACGATGTCTAGAAACAAATTTAGAGAAATCATGCAATATCTCAGATTCGATCTCAAGTCTACAAGGAAAAAAAGATTGGAACATGACAAGTTTCTGAAATATGACAAAAATTTGCTTACAATTGCAAAATTTGTTATGTGCCCGGAGAAAACATAACAATAGACGAACAACTTTTTCCTACAAAAGCAAGATGTCGATTTACGCAATATATGTCCAATAAATTGGGTAAGTTTGACATTAAATTTTGGCTTGCTGTTGACACTGAAGCTAAATATGTGTTGAATGCCTTCCCATATTTAGGAAAAGATGATTCGAGATCAATAGGACAACCACTTGGCGAATACGTCGTTCTAAAATTATTAGAATCTTACACCAAGAAAGGAAGAAATGTGACAACGGACAATTTTTTCACCAGTTAGGAATTTGCAGAGAAATTAGCAAAACTAAACACCACAATTGTTGGAACTGTGAACAGGTCGAGAAAAGAAATTCCCGAAGTAATCAAAAAAAGCAAAGGTTCTTTATATGAAACTGTTTTATTCACAAGTAAAGAAAATGTTTGCACTTTGACAGTCTATCAAGCCAAAATAAACAAAAATGTTCTCCTTCTAAGTACGCAACATCCAACAGTTTCGATTGATGCTGGTACAAAGAAAAAGCCAGAAACAGTTTTATACTATAATAGCTTAAAATATGGCGTTGACGTAGTAGACCAAATGGCCCGAAAATACAGCGTGAAGGCACCCTTAAGAAGATGACCAGTCCATGTTTTTTATAATATATTGGATCTTGCTGCAATCAATGCGTTTGTTGTATACAATGACATCACTGGTAAAAAAATAAAACGTCGCGACTTCATTCTGCAATTGGCAGAAGAACTCTCGCAACAATCCAATAACAACGAAGAAGATCCTCTGGAGGGAACATCGAATAAAAAATGCAACAAGAACTTGTAGACTGGATCAAAGGCAGATAAGCAATCTCGCAAAAGACGTACATGTCAAGAAAAGAAATGTGAAAGTAAGACTTACGATAGATGTAAGAACTAACAAGAACATATGTGGGAATTGTGGAATTAAAGTAACTTATTGCAAAAATTGCAACGATATTTAAAATACCAAAGTTAAGTTAGAAGTTATTTTTATATTTTGTGAATAAATACTCACTTTTATGCAAACAAATTATGTTAACTATTAAAAACAGTGCATACAAAATTGAGTTTTAATCACCGGTCAATTTGACTGGGGCGGCGGTTCGAGGTATGAGGAATTCCCGGCGGTTCTAGTGTTAAGCTACATGCTAAATACAACCATAAATCACAAACAAAATGTTTGAATTGGTCAACATTCTTATAATCTACCACAATTTTCAATTATGTCTCATGCTTTTGCTAGTCACGAAAAAAGCTGTAGTCTTTTACTCAATCTTCAGGTATTCTTGGAGTATGGTTGTCAGAGTCAAGACAAACAATGTCAATTGCTAGATTTTCAGCACGTGCAATAATAAGAAAATAGAAAAAAAATAACAGAACTAATACCTAATCATAATATGTGAAAAGTAGTGAAACACTCACCTTCTTTAGCAGCGTTAGCTACGAAACAGTAAAACTAGAAGTACCATTATCAGTAATTAACATCATATGGATAAGAGTGGCAAAAAGTTGACACCATTAGATGTGTTTCCACAGTTGTCTCGGTGAGCGACGTGAGAAAATGAGTTTATATTTTGAAAAAGAGCGTTCAACATCTACCGATGTTATACATGCATGATTAAAATACTCTTTGTACTTAGTCAGTGGATTATTCGATACACGATCACAAATTTGTTTTAGTGTGTTAAAATCGGGATCTTTCTGTAGCACACTCTCGAAATTTTCCAAATCGCGATTATATTTTGCGCCATGTATAGTCGGTAGCTGTGTATGCACTCCGTCCATAATTTGCAGAGACTCCAATAATGGTAACGATCTATTTTGTAATTGGTTTATTGCGTCAGCTAATCCTTTACAGTAGCTACGAATATTTTTTAAATCTGTTTCAACGGAAATATCTTGAAATTTTGACTGGCTCTCCTTAATAGCTGCAGCTTCGGCAGGATTGAATTGTGCAACAACAGCTTTTACTATTTCGAAATGTTCAGCATAATAAAAAGCTTCCTGCAACCATGTTCCCCAACGTGTAAGAATTGTCTCCGGTGGTTGACCAAGACACTCTGTGTGAAATGCTCGTAGGCGTTTGGGAGATTTCAAAAATACTTTTTTTGTGCTTGCTATTAATGCATCCACCTCGGGAGAGCATTGTCGAATGGTTTCTGCCACAAGATGTAAAGCATGCACTTTACACGTAACATGTAAACACTTCGAACCATGTTCGAGAAGAGAACGGCCTACCGAACGCATTATCCCTGCGCCATCGCTCATAAACATCAACACTTTATCTTTTGAAATTTGAAATTTTTCCAACGTACTAAGTACAACGTTCGTAATTGCTGCAGCAGTACACTCATGTAGTCTTCGGCTAGCTAGTAACAGTGGTAATGTAGGTTTACTAGGGTCTAGTATGCGTACCATAATATTTACAATTGATTTTTTTTACAGTCTGTTGTCTCGTCAACACATAACCAAAGAAACTGTTTTTTTTCAATATGCGTTTCATTTTCTTTTCCACGTCATCGCGTACAAATGCAACATGCTTACGTGCCGTTTTCCCCGTTGGCAACCTCAATTTGGGATTCTATTTGTCCCAAAAGTCCTTAAACGGTTGTTTATCGAGTAAGGCTAGTGGCAAGTTACAGTTTATCAACATAAGAATTACATAAAAAAAATGCACTTCTCGGTTGGATGCCCAATTTTCGTTTTCTATGCTGTGCGGAATTTACGTGTCTTGTACAGTTCCACTTCTTATTTAACATCAAATGTATTTTGCACACTTTACGAACTATTTTACTCCCATTGTAAAATAAATCGGGAAACTCAGAAATAAATTTATTTACTATGTCTTGAAAGGGTCGTTTTTTAGCTTTCGACATGTTCACTAAAAACTACAACTAATAACTACGTCTGTATCAATAAAATCAAAACGCACTACACTAAATAATAACTACAATTAATAACTACGTCTATATCAATAAAATCAACACGCCCTATCGGCTATCCAATGCTAAACTGAACTAAGTGATGAACAGTGATGATGATTTGTCGTGTCGTATCATAATCGACCAGCCCTCCCCGCCCACCTAAACACAGTCACACCGCTGCTGCGATTGCTCTCCAGTTACCGGACTTTAGACTAATAATACAATATAGAAATTAAATCAAATAAATTTGCATTTGATACTGTAATTATTCACACGTATTTGTGTAATCCCAAATGCAGTTTCTTTTCAATCCAAATATATTTATTTTAAGTTAACCTTAATGGCAGCACTCCATTATAACAAGAAACATTCACGCCAAATAACAGAAGTAAATAAGTTACTTAAATAGATATAAACTATAAATATGGAACCGTGGTGGTAATTACTAAAAGTAACCCATACTACAACTTCATCTAGAAGTGTAAATAACTTTTAGATGTGATAGTTGCTTCTAACAATAAAGTCACGTAAGGAAAAATTAGTGTATGAAATAGTTAGTGTCATTTGTTTGGGAATTTCTTAGAGAATAATCATCAAAATAAGGTAAACACAAAAACAGATATTAGAGTAGAAATATAGCTATGTGATTAATCTTTATCAAAGACTTTTTTAGAGTGACGCGACATATACGAGCCCTATGCCAATTTGTATTCTGCATAATTTGATATTGGTAATTTAAAGTGCAAGGATTCGATTCATTACGCAAATGATAAACTAGTTGCATGTGAGTTCATCGCTGCATAATTAGCGCAAAAAATAATAGTATTATCTTTGCGAATTGTATTTTTCTCGATTCACTTATAATATTTTTTTGTTCGCAAAATGTAAGCAAAATCTCAAAATAAATTTGCGTTTAAAAAAAATAAAATTGATAATGGAGGTTTACTTGAAGTCAAAGATTATGAGCATTACACCATTCTTTAAAGGCAATGAACTGATTCCGGATCTTCGCTTTTACACACTCAATAATAAAAATTGCGTTGAAAATACAAATATTAAACCATTAAATCAAAAACACGATTTCAAACTCACTTTTTTTGTTTCAGAATTCCAAGAAATGCAAAAAATTTTGATCAAATCACTTCTGATCTTCACCATCCACAGACTCCTAATCTCAGCAGCAAATAACTGTGATGAAGATGCACCTACTGCCAAAACTAAATACGGTGAGATTAGGGGTACCATTTTAAAGTCTAGAAAAGGCAGACCTTTCGCAGCGTTTAGAGGAATACCCTATGCCCAGCCTCCAGTTGATAATCTTAGATTCCAGGTGATTACAGCTGATTTATTCAAATGTAGTCTGTATGTCTGTGTTATTAGAAACTTGCGTTTACAGGCACCGAAAGAAGTTGATAAATGGAAAGGGATTAGGAACGCTACGGAAGAAGCATCAATTTGTATCCAGCAGGATTTCCTATTTAACGAAGATCCCCAAATCGAAGGAAATGAAGATTGTCTTTATTTAAATGTATACACACCAAAGGTAAGTACATCAAGACATTTCGCAGGCCGTGTTGCATCACACAAAAACAAGTAAACAATTTTTTTTGTTGGGTAAGGAGTTCATATCTAAAATAATACTTACCTCGGAGTTTTTCAAGTACAGTATTAAAAAATTAAGCCCAGCATAGTACACAATCTTTAAACTTCCTATAATCAGTAATAGAAAACGTCAAAATACATTTCGTGGCAATGGAACAATTTCGAAAAATAAAGCAATTTATACTTTTTATTAATTTTATAATTGATTAACAGAAATAAGCACCTTGCTCCTATCTACTGTGCGTGCCTTATACGTGCGCTGTTATCTTAAAATTTTGTATTTCCGAGTTATCTTGTTGCACTTTGCAACAACAATAATATTTGCAACGATATTCACACCAATTATCAAAATTTGTCAACAAAATTGAATACCGGGTGTCCGTTTAAGAATGGACAGCGGCTCTATCTCAGCAATGATAAATCCTAGAGATTTCAAAAAACTATTTCAACGATAAAAGTGAGCAAGAGCATTTCATTAAAAATAGTTTTAATTTCCAGAATTGATCGCTAGAGGAGGCTAATAATGTGAAAAAAGTAGAAAAACTGTAATTTTACTACGTGGTGTTGCATAAATTTGTTTTAACACTTAATGACGTATTCTTTCAAATAAATCATACCTGAAAGAATTCGCGATAATTTTGGGTTGTTTTAATGGATCGGTAAGAACTTGGTTTCGTTTTAAAGAGACATTTGAAAAGATTAAGAAACCTTATTGAATTGAAAGCTTATGTTTAAATATAATTTAGATTTGACTACATACATACTAGAGCAACGTAACTGCCCTGAAAGCCAGTGGCGGACGCATAAAAGTTTACACAAAATAAATTAAATGTGATACGTGCTCAAACACTTACCGTTTTAAGAATCCTCCGTGAAATCACAAAGTGGATAATGTCTATTTAATATTTGTAACATTAGATATGTTTCCAAAGTTTTTTCGGCAAAGTGAGTGCGGCGTGAAGAAAAAGTGTTTTTGTATACCGAAAACGAACGTTCTACATCTAATGACGTTATATTTGCGTAAGTAAAATAACCTTTCAAATAACTTAACGGTTCTGTTGACGCACCTTCACAAATTTGTCTTAATGTGCCAAAATCAGAGTATTTATCTAAAACACTTTCAAACCTTTCTAAAACACAAATATTTCTTGCGTCTTCTATCGCGCATAGCTGTGCGTGAACATGTTGCACTATTTGCAAAGATTCCACTAACGACACCGAAGAATTTTGTAGTTTTTCTATCGCATCCGCTAGTCCCACGTAATTGTTCTGAATAATTTCCAAATCTGTTTTAACTTGAGTATCCTGAAATTTCAAGCGGCTTACCTTGACAGCCGCAGCTTTCTTTGGGTCGAATTCTAAAATCACGTTCTTTATATTCTCAAAATATTTAAGATAATAAAATGCAGCCTCTAACCATGTTCCCCAACGAGTAAGAATAGGTTGTGGTGGTTCAGGAATACCGGGGCATAGTCTATGAAATTCCCGAATACGTTTTGGGGATTTTACAAACACAGCTTTTGTATGTGCTATTAGAGCGTCTACCTCGGGATAACATTTTCTGATACTATCTGCTACGAGACTGAGAGTATGAATTTTACATGTAATATGCAACAAGTTAGCACAATGTTTTTTAAGAGATCGACCTACAGCAAGCATGTTTGCGGCACCATCACTCATAAACATCAACAGTTGATTTGTTGAAAGTTCAAACTTTTCCAATGTATTTAACACCAACATTGAAATTACTTCGGCAGTGCATTGTTGTATTCGTCTGGAAGCTAGTAAAATTGAGGGTGACGGTCGATGTGGTTCCATTGTGCGTACTGTTACATTAACCACAGAATGTTTTTTACGATCTGTTGTTTCGTCCACACATAACCACAGTTTTTTATCTTGCAACTCCGATTTAATTCTTTTCTCGACATGCTCACGAGCAGACGGCACAACTCTCTGTAATGTTCTCTCACTTGGTAACTTAAAGTCCGAATATTCATTCCAAAACGAGACGTATGCTTTCTTCCTTAGTAAATGAAATGGTAAATTACATGCAATAAAGGTAAATTTAAATTTGTCATAATCTCGTGTGGAATTTTTTTTTTGAAACATGCCCTGCACTATTTACGTGCCGTAGACAATCACTTTTCGACCAACACATTAAATCTATTTTACACACTACACATTGAATTTTAGCGCCATCACACATTAAATCAGGCATTTCTGCAATAAATTCTCTTATTGTGTCCAACTTTGGTCGTTTTCGCGACATAGGAAACATTTTCAAAACAAACGTAGAACTACGATATAGTATACGACAGCGTAGATGCATACACAACAGATCGGCTTTCGAGTCGCAGTTATACTGACGCTTATACCGAATTGTCTCGGCCGTGTTTATTTTGTGTAAACTTTTATGCGTCCGCCACAGGCTTTCAGCGCAGTTTGCGTTGCTCTACTGACAAGGCCTGTTTTATTTGTACAAACTAAATCAACGGATTAATTTTTATTATATTATTAAAATTAAGCCAAATCTGTACAAAATTATTTCTTTATACAGGGTGAGTCGTCTGCATGGGCTGGGAGGATTGTGTCTTTATGAATGGAGATTTTTCCAAACGGTTTTTTTCTTATTGTAGTAATCACTATGTTAGAGAATGATAAAGTAACCGAGAAAGTGGTTTTAATAAATGCGTTCTATTGTTTGTACTACTTACTAGTTTATGTTATAGGAGTTGTGCCAGAGTAAAAGAAGCAGCAAACTTCTTCCTGTAATGATATTCATACATTATGGGGCATTTCTGTCAGGGAACTCCAGAAGCGATATAATTGGACCTGAGCTTATATTGGATAGTGATGTTATTCTAGTGACATTCAACTATCGTTTAGGAGTAATGGGTTCGTAATCGATTATATAATAATTATTAAATCACTCGCTTCTACTTTTACGCTTTATTACAGGCTTCTTTAGTACTTACGATGACGAAGCACCCGGAAATTGGGCCTTCAAAGACCAAGTAGTGGCCTTAAAGTGGGTTCAAAATAACATCCACTACTTCGGCGGTAGCAACAAGAAAGTTACCATTGCTGGACAAAGCGCTGGTGCTGGTTCTGTACATCACCTCCTATTAAGTCCAACGGCGAAAGGTAAACGTGATTTTGGTATCAACAGCGTATTCAAATTTAGTTTTGGCTTTGTGAAGGTCTTTTTCAGGGTGCGATCAGCATGAGCGGTTCCGCACTTGCGCTATGGTCGAAGCCGATGACTCAAGAATTCATTTTTGTCAGCAACTTGACGGCTCTTGCTGTGCGATGCAGTTTTCCAGACACAAAAAGTATGGTTGAATGTTTGCGGAATGTGCCTGCATACGATTTGGTTAACGCAGTAAATATTTTTAGACCGGTAAGTGTTCATGCCGAATCTTCTTGGTTTTCAGAGAATTTTTTTTTGTGCTTTGTCTTCAGTTTATAAAATCTGAGCCTCTAACGCCTTACTTCGCAGCAGTAGAACAGAAGACTGATAGGAATCCAGACCCATTTATCACTGAAGATCCGATGGATATCCTCAAGAAAGGCAATTTTCATAATGTTCCTTGGATGATAGGTGTAACGTCTGGTGAAGGAATCCTCAGAGCTGCACGTAAATATTACACATTTATCATTGCATTCAGTACCTTAACTTTCCAATGTCTTAGCTTTTGTCCGGCAAGAAACTATACGAGAAAAGCTCAACAAGAATTTTGATAAAATTACAGAAATGCTTGCGATCAGGTTAAGCGTTGAGGAGAATTCGAGAGACTCACTTTGGTCGGAAGTGGAGAAATTCTATTTTAATTCAGTTGAGAACCTCGATAATACAAATTCCATTAACGGTTTGATAAATGTAAGTAATAAATTATAATTATTAACTTTCATTAACATGGTCCTGTGTTTAGTTGTATGTGGAAAGAGCTCCGTAATCAAATCCAAATTTTGGAAGGTTACGAGTGCTTTTATTAATTTTTTCTACGCCTTCTCTTCTAAATTATTCATTACGCATTTGACAGCAGATATGTAATAATCTATTTAGACTACACGTGTATTCTAAATTAATGGCGACCAAGGGAAAAACGAAAATTTAGGTGGTAATTAAATTTGGTTAGTTTATTAAAGAAGTCGAAAAAAAATTAAAAAAAAATCCTTTTAAATTCTTTCCAGTTTTGATTTAAAAATCTGATTTTTAGCGAATTTGTTTGTGTTTAGTTTGTGAGCTGGTATTAGATCTAATTGTAACAATTTACAAGTGTCAACTCTCAACTGTTGCTCGTGTTGCGCGATTTATGGCTCAGTTTAATACAATGTCTGACACAGAAGAAGAATTTACGGCTACACCTCCTGGGATCGTGGCTCAAGCCAATATGGTAATTAGTAATTTGAGTTGCAACTGGGTTGAGGCAAAGAGAATAGCACAAGGTAGGAAACTGGCAGAAATTTGTGCACAATTCTTGGTGCAACATATATTTACACCCATGGGGTACACAAGATATTTAAGTATAACTTTCATTATCCATTTATAGAATCCTTCAAAATTAAAAATCGTGATTTGATTTTCATTTCAAGGGAATGTTATTGTTAAAATTTGTTATAATTTAGCTTATAAGGAAACACAGATAAGTGCATCTCACCGATTTAAATTGAACTTTGTGGGTTTATAAACTGATCTAGTGTAAGAACAACGGTAAATTCTACGTAGCTTCTATATTTTTGTAGTATATAAAAATGCTGAAATTTGCAAAAAAATAAGAGGGCAGGGTGTTGTTTACCTAAATAAATATTCGTTATTTACGTCATCGTTAAAAGCATGTAAAACAGTTTAATGCTTGTCTTAATTTTTTTTGATATCTCTCACAGTTTCTGAGCTATGGAGTCAAACAGCGAAGGTTAATGTTGAGCTTGGGGTGCTTTACACCCCGCCAGTGGGCGATTGGGCAGCTAAGATGGTTACCGTTGTTCTTACACTAGATCGGTCTATAGACCCACAAAGTTTCATTTAAATCGGTGAAATGCACTTATTTGTTTCCTCGTTAGTAACAAAATCTGAAATTTGAAATAAATTTGTAAAAGAATCAAGTTTTAGCCATGTTACTCAAAACTGTTTGGCCGAATTTGAGTCCCAAAGCACCATTTGCATAGCTTATGCAAATGCAACTAATATAGCAGATCCTTTAAGTCTTTGCAATCTCTCAACGGCAAAATCTAGAAAAACATAGTGAGGTTAGAAAACGGTAATTTTAGATTGAAAAGGTTCCACTCTTACTTTATAACTGCGTTGGGTTAAATGGTGTAAAGTAGCTTAGCAGGATGTTATTTCTTCATTACAAAGACACTAATCTGAAGTTTGGATTGGTCATTACATTTTATTTAAAAAAATATCACTCGGTATAGTATAATCCAGAGGTTCCCAAACATTTTTTTTCTCGTAGACCACTTTCAAAATTTTACTGGTTTCGGTGGACCCCTTGCTGCTACGTTTCTACCATATTCCCAAAACTCGTCAAAAAATGTGAAAATTAGATCTAACGATGGAAATTTGCGTCGCGGCTGAGTTCCAACCCTAAATTCGGAGTGGTAAAAATAAAAAGAAAAATAGTATATTTTCTTGTGCTCTATTTATTAAAATAATATGATTACAGACTTAATAGAATTAAAATTAAACATGAATAACGTAACGTAACTTCAACAATGCAAATCAACAATTAAAAAAAAATTATTTTAATGGGAGGGATGTACTTGATGGATTGACAGCAAATTATCAATATTAGGCTTCAGTTTTGTGAGGAATAACCGCAAATCTCCCCGTCCTGTGATGTTCAATCTGCTCCTTTTTTTTGTTAATAGGTTTGTAACGACACTAAAACTTTTTTCGACAAGGTATGACGAGGGAAACGCTATCAAAAGTTTTCTCGCAATTTCCCACAGCCCAGGATATTTTTCGGGTATTTCTGCCTGCAGCCAAAATGTTTGATAGCCTTTTTTAAATTTCACCTTCAGCTCCTCATTGGTGCTAAGCTCGAGTAGTTCCTCTTGTAATACCACATTCGCCACTTCCGTTTCATCAAATGGATTTATGATCCATGGTGGTATTTCCATCGTCAGAATATCTTCAAATCTATTTTTGAAGTCATCATGTACGGCATTTAAATGTTGAACGTATGTCTGAATATCCTCATCAAGACATTTTGCCTGTGACAAGTTTGGAAACTGGGAGAATTCGCGCCGACTAATATTTTGCTTCATAAATTTCAATTTTCCATGAAAAGCCGAAATTACACCCTTTGTTTTTATTAAATTTAGGCTGTCCCCTTGTAACTGCAAGTTAATCTCATTAAATTTTTTGAACAAATCTGTCAAATACGCGATGTCTGCTTTCAATTTGATCGGGTTTTCCTTTAAATCTGGATCTTTACTTTCCAGAAACTCTAAAACTGATTCAAAAAGTAAGTAAAATCTTGTTAAACATGCACCTTTCGACAACCAGCGTACTTCAGTATGTAAGAGCAATCGTTGGAAGTCTTCATCATTCTCGTCGCACAATTGTGCAAATAAACGGGTATTTAACGCATTGCTTCTTATTTTGTTAACTGCTTTAATCACAAATTGAAGCGATTGGTGCAATCTATCACTTAAATTTTTCGCTACCAGGTGTTGTCGGTGGATGACACAGTGAATTGCAATTACTCCTGGTATAATTCTTTTAAGATGGCTTATAAACCCACAATATCGCCCGAATATGGCAGGAGCTCCATCTGCTGCCACCAAAATAATGTTTGTAAATGGAATCGATTTTTCTTTAAAAAAATCACTCAGGACATTAAATATTGATTCGGCTTTAGTGTCCGTCTCCAAAGTTTTCGCGAATAGCAGCTCTTCATGGATTTCTTCGTCCATAACAAATCGAACATATGCCAATAATAATGCTTCATTACCAGGTAAAGTTGACTCGTCCAGTTGAATAGAAAAATGAGTTGTTTGCAGATAATTACACAAGGAGCTTTCAATATCAGAGCTTATATCATCAATACGTCTTTGTACAGTGTTTTTACTCAAAGGAATTCTTTTGAGAACGTCAAATGGAGGTTTGTGCAGAACAGTTTTTAAAACCTCTTCAACAGCGGGTAAAATTAACTGTTCCCCGATGGTGTGCGGTTTTCCAGATTTCGCTATAAGCAATGAGATATTGTAAGATGCCCGCAAGCCATCATCGTTACTTTGAGACGTTGAAGCGAACATACTGTGCACGGTGGGTCTCTTTTTTTTTTGCTCCCTTTTTTTTGAGTAGTGTATTATCTGCCTACATTGATAGGTAAAGCTAAGCCAACATTTTTGTTCTTTACTGTCGAAACCAGATAAATTTTCGTGGACCCCCACTTCCAACTTGTGAACCCCCATTTTTTTTTCACGCCAATGTAGACCCCCGTCAAGTCTCCCGTGGACCCTTTGGGAATCACTGGTATAATCGATACAAATATATATCGGGTGTTCAGTAATTGGCGGAAAAAGGACTCGTAGCGATATTGTCCGCATAATTTTGGGTTGAAAATTCTAATATAAAAATCCTCGTTTGGTTACACCAGCTCATCAAAGTTCAGAATTTTGAATATTATAAGTAGATAAATCTTTCAATGATTAGGATGTTATGTCAATTATTGACATTGAGGAAGCCATTGGTAAAGAGTTACCGTTTCATTACTTAATTAGGAATTTAGAATTTTTTTTTTAGGGAAAATTATAAAAAAAATAGATCTGACAACAATGTAATATGTATTTATGAAAATTGACACTATTTTTGATTGTTAGTTGTCATTTTTGTAAGTGTCAAAGTAGAACATTACATCCATTGTACTTCACTTTTGCTATAATTAGGTTATTGGTTTTGTGTTGCTATTACAATGGATTTTACTTTTAATGAATATGCCGACATGTACATGGTATTTGGCTTCTGTAATGGAAACGCTTATAAAATTAAACTAAAGAAACACAAATTCGATAATTATGCAAAATAAATTAAAATTCTAACAATGTTACTTTACTAAGGGGAAAAATCTCCTGGCAATTTTGAACTTTGCAATTTTTGTATTTGTTGCGTTTCAAAATACGTTTCACAGTACTTCTACTAACACTGATTTCTGAAATTTGGTTCACCCATTTCAACTAACGAACAAACCCTCACTTCTCTCTCTTTCCGCTCGGGATGCATTAGAGGGATTTGAGGTTGTTCGTCTATTTGTTGGTATTTACGGCAATTCCCAAAATACCATTTAATGATCTGTACCATCTCTGCGGTTGTATAACCTAACATAATCTATTCGAAATCCACCATCCCTTGTTAGAACCTTACGAGCGCACAGCAAGGCAAAGAGTGCATCTGATAGGCCTCTCAGAGCTACTGTAGTTGCGCGCGATGAGGCTGACCGACGGGATAAAAGCGAGGATGCCAGATGGCGCTACGTACAATATATCTCGCAGCCCGGTGAAGCCTGAGCCAACGTGTATATACAATATCGTGTATATTCTTAAGACATCATGGTAAGCCTGAGCTGGTCGAGAGGTGGTGGGCATCTGTACTCCGGTTTCTATCGCTACTTTCTAGGACGGCGTAGCTATATCTCTTGGCACTAGGTGGCGCTAGGAAATATTTCAGTGCTGTTTTTGGAAATTAGTGACATAAACTGAGAAGTGAACGCAATGTAGGTAGCGAAAAATAACGCTCGGAACAACGCTGATGACCCCGGGTAGGCAGAAACATATCCGTTGATTAATGCTTTTTTCTTTGCTCACATTGTTTTTGCCGGTAATGATTCCACCAATACCATGAGCTATGTATCAGCATTAATTTTAGTTATGATTTCTTTATATTAATTTATAGTTTATCACTTCATTATCTTTTTTTGTATCCACTCTGATTACTTCTCTTGTTCAGTTATCGGCATTGTGTAGTTACCTTAACTATATATTAATATTTGTCTTGTGATGTTTTGAGGTATTATCGGCACTTTTGTGTCAAATAATAATAAATCATTTACTTATTTACTATTCACAATATGTCTAGTTTTTAGTTTATATAACTTAAGGCATTCACAACGTTGATATTAAACTACTAAATGTCTACAATTATTCAAGATGCAATGTTCCACTTAACCTAGATAATTGTATAATGTATGCGTGCTACTCTTTAATATAATTTTAGTACGTACATTATAAATATACTGTGTTTATTGCTTTTCAGGTTTACAGTGATAGAGCTTTTATCTATCCCGCATATCAATCCATGTTATTGCATAAGCAAATGGGTCATGAGCACATTTACGTTTACAACTTCGATTACAGAGGAAAATATAGCTATGGAGACCTGTTTGCTACAACAGAAGATAATAAATTAAACTACAAATGGGGTAATAACTTTTGTTATTAAACATTTTTCCTGATTATGTACTATAAAATTTGTTCTTGCAATACAGGTGTATCTCACTGCGATGACCTTCTATACATATTGAATTCACCAGGACGGTTTTCAAATTACGAACTTTCAAGGACTGACTTAGAACTTAGTAAAATCATATTGCACTTCTTCATAAATTTTATTAAATATGGGTATATACAAATAAATATGTATTTATATAATTTGCTAATAGGTTCCTATTCTTAGGGATCCAACACCGGAACAGTTATTTCGGTATAGGCAACGTTGGGAAGAACTTCCGGATTCCAATTCATTATTGGATCAAACCCAACTCCAGTTTTTGGACATTTCTGGAAGTTTTGAAGAAAGCTCTTATTACTTAAACATGACCAATGGCTTCTACTCGAGTAGAATGAGGTTTTGGTCGAGTAAGCCATTAAGGGAGAACTTAATTTTCAATAATACAACTAGCCTTTAGCTATTAATATATTGTGTACTATGTATATACATTTATATCGATTATACTATATCGAGTGATATATTTTTTTAATAAAATATAATGACTAGTCCAAACTTTAATATTATTGTTTGGTTTCAAGGTTGGAACCGCATCGTTGTCGTAGCTTTTGCCGCCGTTTCGTCCACACTCTTATGGGACATCTTGAAGGCTATTACTACACACTGACTGGGGACTATTCATTCCAAAGGGGTTCATATAGGGTTTGTTTAGTGTCAACGGAGGAGAAATGTTATTGATTAATGAAGCGTGGCGGTTGCTAGGATTATTGATTATTGATTTTTATATTGTTATGGATAGGTAGATGTACACTGTTAATATTTCAATGTCCCGCCATAAATCTGTAAGTAGGGAAGTTTGGGGTTGGATATGGAGATACTGATATATGTTGTTGTGATATGAATAGTAAGCAATATATAACCTCCTTGATTAACGATTTATTTAGTATATTCAGAACAATCACGTAACGAAATTGAAACAATGTTCCTACTACTAATACTAAGTACGCACTAGTACACACTGACTTGAACTTGTGTAGTTGATCCTTGTTCCTCACTACTACCAACCTAAAAGATCATAGAAGTGATGTTAACACCCCCTTGCAATTCTATGAGCCTTTAACAAGTTAACTACATACAATTCTACTATATAGTTCTCTGAAAAATTTAAATTTATTCATTGCAAATGCCTTTGTAAACATATCGGCTTGTTGATGATTTGTAGAAACATACTTTAGTTCTACTTTATTACCTAGAACGCAACCTTTGACAAAATGATATTTAATGTCTATATGTTTCGAACGTTTTGCTTCTAAGGTTGATGACATTCTTATACAGCATCGGTTATTAAAGCCCGGTAACTGGAGAGCAATCGCAGCGGCGGTGTGACTGTGTTTAGATGGGCGGGGAGGGCTGGTCGATTATGATACGACACGACAAATCATCATCACTCCGTTCAGTTCAGCATTGGATAGCGGATAGAGCGTGTTGATTTTATTGATATAGACGTAGTTATTAATTGTAGTTATTATTTAGTGTAGTGCGTTTTGATTTTATTGATACAGACGTAGCTATTAATTGTAGTTTTTAGTAAACATGTCGAAGGCTAAAAAACGACCCTTTCAAGACATAGTAAATAAGTTTATTTCTGACTTTCCCGATTGGTTTTACAACGGGAGTAAGATAGTTTGCAAAGTGTGTAAAATACATTTGATGTCAAATAAGAAGTGGAACTGTACAAGACACGTAATTTCCGCACAGCACAGAAAACGAAAATTGGGCATACCACCGAGAAGTGCATTTTTTTTAAATGTAATTCTTATGTTGATAAACTGTAATTTGCCACTAGGCTTACTCGATAAACAACCGTTTAAGGACTTTTGGGACAAATACAATCCCGAGTTGCGGTTGCGAACGGAGAAAACGGCACGTAAGCATGTTGCATTTGTGCGCGATGACGTGGAAAAGAAAATGAAACGCATATTGAAAAAACAGTTTCTTTGGTTATGTGTTGACGAGACAACAGACTGTAAAAAAAATTCAATTGTTTACACGTTGGCTCCGGTGGTTGACGAATACCAGGACACTCTGTGTGAAATGATCGTCGGCGTTTAGGAGATTTCAAAAATACTTTTTTTGTGCTTGTTATTAATGCATCTACCTCGGGAGAGCATTGTCGAATGGTTTCTGCCACAAGATGTAAAGCATGCACTTTACACGTAACATGTAAACACTTCGAACCATGTTCAAGAAGAGAACGGCCTGCCGAACGCATTATCCCTGCGCCATCGCTCATAAACATCAACATTTTATCTTTTGAAATTTGAAATTTTTCCAACGTGCTAAGTACAACGTTCGTAATTGCTGCAGCAGTATACTCTTGTAGTCTTCGGCTAGCTAGTAACAGTGGTAATGTAGGTTTACTAGGGTCTAGTATGCGTACCATAATATTTACAATTGCATTTTTTTTACAGTCTGTTGTCTCGTCAACACATAACCAAAGAAACTGTTTTTTTCAATATGCGTTTCATTTTCTTTTCCACGTCATCGCGTACAAATGCAACATGCTTACGTGCCGTTTTCTCCGTTCGCAACCGCAACTCGGGATTGTATTTGTCCCAAAAGTCCTTAAACGGTTGTTTATCGAGTAAGCCTAGTGGCAAATTACAGTTTATCAACATAAGAATTACATTAAAAAAAAATGCACTTCTCGGTGGTATGCCCAATTTTCATTTTCTGTGCTGTGCGGAAATTATGTGTCTTGTACAGTTCCACTTCTTATTTGACATCAAATGTATTTTACACACTTTGCAAACTATCTTACTCCCGTTGTAAAACAAATCGGGAATGTCAGATATAAACTTACTTACTATGTCTTGAAAGGGTCGTTTTTTAGCCTTCGACATGTTCACTAAAAATTACAATTAATAACTACGTCTGTATCAATAAAATCAAAACGCACTACACCAAATAATAACTGCAATTAATAACTACGTCTATATGAATAAAATCAACACCCCCTATCCGCTGTCCAATGCTAAACTGAACTGAGTGATGATGATTTGTCGTATCGTATCATAATCGATCAGCCCTCCCCGTCCACCTAAACACAGTCACACCGCCGCTGCGATTGCTCTCCAGTTACCGGGCTCTAATAATGGCTGAAGTGATAAATTAGAATTTTTTGGAAGTACGGAATGTTCATCAGTGCTTGTGAAATAAAAGGACAATGTTTTATTCAATGAAAAAATGTTTTATTCTTACCATTTGTAAACAAATAACTTTCTACTTGTTTGAACATGGCAAACTGTCATGGCATATCGAATTACAGAGTAACCCTTGCTTTCTGCAGCTACATTTTGCTGAAAGACATTTCCCTTGCAGTTACATCTCTTGAAACCTTGACCACCTGTGATTGAAGATTTCCTGGCACATTCACGAAGAATCACAATTACATCTGGAACTTCCTCTTGTGAAATGAAATTCTCCTTACAAATGGCAAACTGGATCCTAGAATACTTTTGAGTTAATCGTCCTTCCTACAGAATGACCCCAAGAATGTTCCTGGAGTCACTTCTATCCCCCTGTCGACATCAGGAACCCGTATTTTTACAGTATCTCTAATCTTGCCTCTTGGAAACTTCGATTCGGACATTAGCCTTATCTTTTTTGACTAGTACTGCAATGCACTAATGGCATTTTCCCTCTTCTTTTTAATAATGTTGATTTTGTCTGAAATCATATTTTCCCCCCAAATGCCCTCTACAGCACTATCTCCGTCCCCTGTTTGTCCACCTTCCTTTTCACCATTCTCTATTATTTCTCCATCTTCTTCGCCACCATTCTCTGTTACTTTCCCATCTTCTTCGCCACCATTCTCTGTTACTTCCTCATTTTCTTTGCCACCATTATACGTTTGTCCATCTTCATCTCATACTAAAGCATCTGAAAAAGAGCCGATTAAGGTTTCCAGATCTTCTTCAGATTCCAGCTTTCTGATAACATCGGTAGAAGGTGATGATGTTGTAAGACCGACTTTTGCTGTAACCTCAAACATGGCTTCATATGGGCTGCAATTTATGCCTTCATGATGGGCTCTATTCTTCATGAATTGAACAAATCTCAGACCCTCAGACCAGTGTGGAGTTTGGTTTGTTTCCGTCCAAATCGTCAGCATGTTTTCAATGTCCTGATTTGTGCGCCACAGAGCCTTGCGACTGGCTATGTCTCGGCTTTCCATGAACTATCTTTAAATCGCTCCACATTTTGCATACTTCTTGAATGATGTGATTGCAGAATTCACGGCCATTATCACTTTGCAGTATGCTAGGAGCGTCCAAAATTATGAAAATATCAAGCAGGTTATATGCAACTTCCTCTACTCTTTTACTTTTCAAAGGCCGCAACTGCACACATTTCGTAACATGATCTTGCTAAACGAGGATGAATTTGTAGTATTAGTCAGGCTGACTCTGCATGTCAATTAAATCAACCTGACGTCTTGGGTTCATCTCCTTAAAAATCATGGGACGCACTACAAGTCCTTTTTCTTTCTGTTCTGCAGCTGCTTCAAAATTCTTGTTTTTCCTCCATGTCCATTCGCCAAGTGTGTCTCGTGAATTATGTTGACGATCTGCTGTGTATGCACATAATAAGGGACTGATGATGACTCGTCACTCACCAGGTATATTAATTTTTCACTATCACCCAACTTCATAACGTTGTACCGCTTCAATCGTTGATAATCCTTAGGTTTTTTTCCCACTGGTTTTAGATTTTGACACACGCACTTTCTAAATTAAGTTCTGGTAGCCTTTTTTACTCATCATCCCACTATTTTCCTTCTTATTCTTAAAAGCACTCAATAAACTTTCATTAAAACGAGCCACCGTTGTGTTAAAACGACCGGTATCCGTATCAAGATGACACAAGGCATCTGCACTCAATGAACACTCAACCTCGACTGTCATGAAAGCAAGCAATCAGATGCCACCTGCAACTAAGACAGGTTGAAGCTTGCACATAAACAGGTTTAAACCTGCATAAATGTGACATTTATCATATACACGTTAATGTGATTAATTCTTTAAAATATCACATTAGTCAGAAGCGCTTGGTTTTATATATAATACCCGGTTATTATGCATACTACCCTTATTTATCAAAGTGACGGTAATATTGGTTGTCACAATCAATTCAAGATCGTCTAAACAAATCATTACCTCCTAAATCTGACAAAATATATGAGTGGCCATCAGACTTGCTTAAACCAGATATGGTTATAGTTTTATTCACGAGCGAAAAAGATAGACACCAAAGAATCTCTCCACGTGACAAGCTTACCCATCAGGAAGAGATATTGAAGGTCAGCGTAGATTTTAGAAAAAGGTAATTCGATCAACACTAGATATCAGACTAAGGTCTAATTTCTATTTTTTTTTGTATAATTAAGGCATACGAGAACATAACCGACCCAAAAGTAGAATTTGTGGATTCAAATGGGACAATCAACGGGACCTTTGCTTTGGTTGATGAAAAAATTAAACAGCTTTTCCGTTATTGTTTAATAATAGCTTATTTTTTTATTTATTGCTCAACTTTTTGTATTAAACAATAAAGGTACTATGGTTAAGTTAATTTATATCGTTTCAGTTTATAAAATTTATTTATTATTAAAATTTTTATAACACCAATCTAGCAGTCTTTAATGTTTTCTTTGCTTACATCATATGTACAAATACGTGGCAAATGGTAATAGTCTTTCAAAAAGTTAAGATTATGTCCGAAATATTTTGTATGGATTTAGTATCCCGTTAGGATCTAGACTCTTTTTCAAATGCTGCATGAGTCGAATAACATTCGGGTCCTTAATCATGTCTAAATTCTTTGCTTTTATGAATCCAATACCGTGTTCTGAACTGATGCTGCCTTTCATTTCTTTAACTCTCCTAAAAATGTGCGGCTCTACGTACTGGATGATGTCGGAGGTAACTTCCTTGATCGATATTTGTAGATGTAAATTCCCATCTCCTATGAAACATAATTAGCATTAGCCTTTTTGTCACAATATTCACTAGGAAATTAGACGTTATTTACCTAGGTGCCCAAATCCAAATACTCTATGGGCTCTCATACCCATGTACTCTCGCATTTCGTTGACTAATTTGTAGTAATTTTCCAGTGGTAATGTGAAATCATAACATAACACGTATCCGTCATATTTAAATGTTTCTGGAATTCTTTCTCTAATGCTCCAGATATCCTAAAAAGTTAGAGACTTAGGCTCAATCCATGCCAAGTTCGTAGTTTACATAAGTCTAGGCCAGTCAAGTTGTGGTTGTGAAGACTGTCAGAAGACTCAATTTAGTGAGTCCTGATCAGCCTTGGCATAACTTAGCTAAGACTTGAGGCAACCAGACTGGACGGGCTTGATGTAAATTGCGCCTAAATTGGAAATAAATAGGAAATATTCCAATTTATTGAAGAGAGAATATAAACACACTGAGTGACTTTTAAAGTGGATAATTCAAATTATCTTTAACAAACTAGTAATGTAAGTATATGGACAGCGTAATAAGGATATATTCAGCAACAAAAATATTATAACTATAAGTAGACGTTACAGAATTATAGAAACACAATATTAAGCAAAAACTAAGAAAACGTGCTCCAGCATCATCATCAGTAACGCGTATAATTTATTAAATTTAAATCTTCATCATTATTTTAAATCCTTTTCCCATCTGAACCAGGAGTCCTTATAACGGATCCTTTGTTTTCCCGTTTTCTATTGATTCGATGAATTGTACTACGAGCAAGTCCAAATGCTCTAGCTACAGTTCCACATAAGACAATCACTATTCCTAATTCAAAGCGCCACAGCATTTCAAGCCGAAATAGCAGCAGTGTATTGAAGAATTAGACAATCAAGAAGTTAATTATCGATCTATTGCAATCTATTCAGACAGTCAAGCAGTGATAAAAGCACCGAAGTCGAAACAGGTGCGGGACTGCACGAATGGTGAATAGTCTGGGTAACCGAACTAAGATGATCCTGGTATGTGTACCACGACATGAAGGTCATCAAGGAAATGTCAAGGTAGACGAACTAGCTCGAATAGGCTCGTCAACTGCTGACAGAAACCAAAAGCACTCTGTAGGCATAACATATGCGATAGTTAAAGCAACTACTAAACTATGGAAACATAAGAAATCTCAAGACTGGTGGAAAAATATTCCATGTCAGAGACAGGCCAAGCAACCTTTGATTGGACACAGGCCGGAATTTACAGCAGACCTACTAAGTAGCGACAGAAAGACAGTTAGAACAATAGTAGGCCTGCTAACAGGGCATTGCATGCTCAAGAAACACACGAGCAACCTAGGCTTGATAGAGGAAACAGCATGTGAATTCTGCCAAGCGGATATAATACTGGCAGGAATACGGTTCTCAGAAATGGGCTCGGAATATCCAAAAGCCAAAACTTACATAGAGGAATCACTCACAAGGTCGCAGTGGGACAGGTCAAAAACCACCTCAAGTACTATTCTAATCTATAGTTCCACATCTCCATCCATTTTCCAATTTTGTAACAATCCTTGCCTTCTTCACACTAGCTATATAAAGCATTTTTGGCAATAAAATATCACCTAGCAACAACTGACGATGACAAATAAATTTTAAAAATTCTGCCTTCAGATAATACTTCAGAATATTCAAAATTACAAGAGGAAAGAAAAATGTTGCAAATTTTTTTACCGCAAGCATACATTCAAAATAGAGCTTTTTTAAGCAAATTACTTACCTTAAATTTTGATGGTTCCGTAACTACTGTCCCATTAAGAATAAAATGTTTGTTCAACGCCGTTCCGACAAACGAATATAGTTTCTCTTGGTCATGTTCTTCTTTACTTCCCGACGTTTCTATTAAAAGATAGTACGGATATTCACCGATTGGTGGATGGAGACCTAGATGTTCTTTAATCATGTCCATGGAGTGATTGTCAATAACCTCGGTAGCGGATAAAATCTCTGATAATTGTTTTTTTGCATACATGAAAGTCTTCAAAACTTTATTGTAATTTTGTAAGCCAATGAATGCAAGGTTTTGACTTTGTGGTTTAATAGGACATTGTATAGCTACTTTCGTTACAAACCCTAGGGTACCTTCGGAGCCTATAAAGAGGTGTTTTAAGTGGTAACCTGTATTGTCTTTCTTTAAAGTCGATAGCAGATCTAGAATTTCTCCGTTTGCTTTCACCTATATCAAAAGAAAATGTTGCAGTTATTTTGTAGTAAAAAGACATTCATTACTATATTACCACTTCTAATCCTAAAATATTTCCATGCAAATTACCATATCTAAGCAGCCTTAAACCTCCAGCGTTTGTAGATACATTTCCACCAATATGACACGATCCTTTAGATCCTAGATCCAAAGGCATCATGAGATTTTTTTCAGATAACCTGTTGTCTAAATCTTGTAATATACAACCGGCTTCGCAAATTATGACTCCTGGAATTTAACAAATTTCAATAGCTTTTGTTTAAACTATTACCTTTTCAAAGCTTACCAGACGTTTCATCTAAATTGATGATCCGATTCATCAATTCAGTCGAAATAATAAGCTCGTCCAGAACAGGCACGGATCCTCCAGATATGCTTGTGTTTCCGCCTTGAGGGCATACTGCCAGCTTATTCTGATCACAGAATGCTAAAATTTGTGATACTTCTTTTGTTGTTTTGGGTTTCAGCACCAACCTACTGTTACCTCAAAAAATATTATAGTTTTAGATTTGGTAATATTGAAGTGATGCTTTGGTGTACATCAAATTTGCTGTAATATTAGTGTACCTCTTAGATGATTCATCCAATCTATGTTGTACTTTTCCAAGTCAGAAAGGTCCATTATCATTCTGTGTTCGCCTAGGATATGCCGAAAGTAGTTGATGTGATTCTCATCTAAGAAGTTGTAATTTCCTCTGTGTACCTTGTACGTGTTCTGAAATGAAAGCAGGATTATTGGTAAAGTATTTCGTTATGATTTCCAATGTAGTTTGGCATTGTTATATGAAAAATTGGTGATCTATCAAGGGTACCCATAAGTAATCGATTCATTTCTGACTTTGCGTTGTGTTTGGTTTTGTTTCAACAGTGGAAGTGTTAAAGCGCTTTTTATAAGTTTCTTACGTAGCTTAGACTGTAATCAGAATACTGCGCAATTAAAAAATATTTTTTACCGTTTAGGTTTAAAATGACGGATTTTCAACCATCCGAAGAGCATATTCGACATTTCTAGATGGTACTTGTTTGTAAAAAAAAAAGAACAAGAACACCATTTTAAGATACATTACTAAGGGTGTGTTTATAGCGAAGTTGTGATAGTCGATAAGAGCGATGCGTTAGCGCTGTAACTTTACGCAACCATGGTTACAGATGAAAGCTGTGATACTGGATAAGAGCGACGATACTAACGGAGCGGTGGAATACGTTGTTTTTATGCGGGTACGAGGGTCACGCTATATATTTTGAGATACAAGAAAACTACAAGTCTTTTTACGAAAATGATTTTATTTATGTTCAAAATAATCTCCTCCTGCATCAATCCACTTTTGTAACCGAAGTTTCCACAACGTAAAAGCGTGAAGCCAGTCATCTCTTGGAATGCTCTCAAAAAATAGATGAATTGCTTCATCTATCTCATCCTCCGTCGTGAAACGTCGACCACGTAAATGTTTCTTTAGGTTGAAGAACAACCAGAAATCACACATGGCCAAATCAGGCGAATAGGGTGGATGTTCAATGACTTTTACCTTATTTTCACGTAAAAATTCAACTGTCTGCTGTGCACTGTGTGACGATGCATTGTCGTGATGCAACATTAACCCGCGAATGTTGGCTGACTCAAGAACTGCAGGTAAACATTTTGTGGTGTACCAGTTTGCTGTGACTGTACGTTGATTTTCCAGCTTCATTGCTTTTACTAATCCGGTACTACGGAAGAAAACTGCGTACATAACTTTCTTGACAGCCCTTTGCCTTTTGGCCATTGTTAGTGTTGGTGCATCTTCGTCGATCCCCACGCGGCTCTCCTGGCGGGTAAGAATATCCTAAAATAGGATGTAAGTTTCATCACCTGTCACTATCTTTGATAGAATGCGATGTCCACCATTATTTAACATTTCCAATGTTTCCCGAGCGATTCTTACTCGCTCTGCTTTTGGAAATCGGTAAGCGTGTGTGGCACCCAACGAGTAACAATTTTTTTCATCCGAAAATAATCATGTAAAATTGAATTTACTGTTGCGGATCCAACATCAAGAGTTGCCTCAATCACTTGATAGGTGCATCTTGGATCTTCGTCGATCATACGTCTCACACTCTCAATGTTTCCAGCGGTAACTGAAGAACAGGGCCTACCGGTACGATCCTCATCACCAAGCGATATCCATCCTCTTTTAAATTCGCTATACCAGCGAAACACAGTTGCACGTGAAGGACTTCCATCACCAAAAGCGAGTTGCAATCGTTCAAGACTTTGTTATTCACTTAAACCGACCTTAAAATCGTAGTAAATCATTGCGCGTACATGTTTTCTTGACAACTCCATGTTTCGATGACAAATCGTACCTACCACGTTTACTCTATAACAGCAGCGACTCAACTGACAGTCAGAGTTTACTACTCAAGGATGGTGGTATTTAGAAATGCAGTGTTGCCAGCTCTAACTTCTCCACTTTTGTGACATCTCAAAATATATAGCGTGTCCCTCGTATATGACTTTCCATTCCTGAAGGAATATTGCCGCTTCTTATTGAAGCTTTTCTAACCCGATTTTTGGGATGGATTGGTCTCCGGTGGTATTGCTCGCTTTGCGGTCCTATAGCTTGTTGTGTGTCCTAGCTAACTTCGCTATCTCTTGCCATTCTTCTCTCTCCTTCACACTCCGATTTCAGTCTCGTGTTTCCATCAAATTAATGTCGTGTTTCACCTCGTCTATCCACATTCCCTTTGGTCTTCCTTTACGTCTTCCAGTAGTTGGGCTCCATTTCATAATCTTCTTAGTGATTTCATTTACCTCACTTCTCATGATGTGGCCAAACCACCTAATACGTTGAAATTTAATATGTCTAACAATGTCTTCTCCCTCCAGGTCCTGTAATATTTCATAGTTCATTCTGACTCTGTATTCTTCGTCCTTTATTTTCTTCTGTCCTACTATGGTTCTAATTATTCTTCGTTCGAAAGTTCGTAGTTGTTTTTCTTTGCTTGATATACATATCACTTCTGCTGCATACGTTACTATACGTATTAGCGTCTTATATATTTTAATTTTAGAGCGTTTACTGATATGTTTGTTCTTCAGTAGATTTTTGTTGCTATAAAATGCCTTGTGCCTAGCTTGTATTTTTTCTCTTATTTCTTCTCTTCTATCACTTGTTCTTGTGATCGTCACTCCACCTCCTCGAAAGTATAATATCCTATTTTTAATTCTTGCTGCCTTATATCCTTTTCATGTCCACATCTCATATACTTCGTTTTTTCTTGTTCACTTCCAGGCCATAGTACGCTGCCTTCCTATACAGTACTTAGTCGGTCACTAAGTTCTGTCACAACTATTATATTAAACATTATATTAAACAAAACAGAAAAGAAAATAAGAACCTTTTATTGATAAAATAGACCAATATAGTGTTCTCAATAAGATATTAAAAAATTATTCAGAATGATCCCCTTGTTTCGTAATACAGGCGCTTAATCTGCGAGGCCAGTCATCAATCGCATTACGCACCATTTCCATGTCTATCTCCGCCACTACCTTCTTGACAGACGCTTTTAGCGAGTCCAAATTTCTATGGCGTTTAGCGCAGGCTTTCTCCTCCAAAGCTTGCCAGATTTTATAATCCATTTATTATTAACTTTTTTTACTTCTTAGCAACACATAAAACAATATGTATTCACTATCCAGTAATCCGAAGATATCGGCAATCCAAACTTATCTGTTTAAACCCGTGCTTTAATTAGTTCGGATTAAAGAGTACTGTAGTTAAAATTTCATGGAATTCAGTATGCCAAATGGTTGATACAACAAATATCTTGCATGTGTACAGTTTATTTAAAGCTTAATGACTAGAGTAACCTAAACTTGCCGACTCGCATAAGCGTCGATATTACGGGTTAATATAAGAATACGAAAAATTCATAAATAAACTCAACCGGTAGAGAAGCAGGCATGTAGTGTCGACCTTGAATATAAATCATGTTAAACCGCGCTGAGAGACATTTCGTTTTAGTATCGGTTGAGCTGTTGCAGAGATTAGTCGAACGGTCAAGGTTATGTACGTGTCGCTTTTGAAAATATAGCTGGTGTTTTTTGTGTGTTGTAGTATTATACCAAGTACATAATTAGTGTATCGTTTCATATAGAACTAATATTTACATACCTAAGGAAACAATGCCTCGTAATAGATTTGCTACTAATGTACATAAATATGTGTCACCTTTTCCCCATTTAAAATATGACGGTAGTGCAGTTTTTTGCTTAATATGCAATGTTCGTTTGGCTGCATTGGACAGAACTGATTGCCAGAGGCATGTCAATGGTATTAAGCATGTGAGAAATACAAGAACTGAAATACCTTATACACTATTCCTCATACATTTATTAATTATGTTTACCTCTTGTAATCTTCCGTTGTCGTTGGTGAGAAAAGCAGCTTTTAAAACGTTTTGGCGACAATACGTTCCAAAGTAGCCATTACCCTCACAAACACAATTACAGAATCATTTGCTGCGAATGAAAGAGATGCTAGAAAATGTGTGTAAACGTGATTTGTGTTCCAAAAAAATATGGATTACCGTGGATGAGACGACCGATATAATGAAAAACAGTATTGTGAATGTAATAGCTCGCGTTTTATTTAGCGAGAACACAGCATCTCGACATTTGTTAATTTGCAAAGGTGTTCAACAATGTACCGCGGAAAATATTCAAAAAGTGATAATGAATCCTTTGAAAAAATTTAAAATTGCCCAAGATCAAGTTGTGATGATTGTGACAGATAGTACAGCAACGATGTTAAGTGTTGGGCGATCCTTAAAACATATATTTCCTAACTTAATACATATAACCTGCGTGCTGCATGCTTTGCATTTAGTTGGTGAAGTTATTCGACAACATTACGGAAACGTTGATCGGATGATTGGAAGTACTAAAGCAGTGTTTCGTAAATCTCCTAAACGTTTAAAAGAATTTCGTAAATTTTGTCCACGTATTCCAGAACCTTCTGAACCAATTTTAAAGCGATGGGGTACTTGGCTAACAGCAGCTTCTTACTATTTGATTCATTTTCAACAAATTCAATCAGTTATAATGCGATTTAATCGGAATGAATCCAACGCAATTAGAGAAAGTCAAAGAGAATTTCAAATTCCTCAACTTTTAGAAGATTTAACAACAATATGTACCAATTATACAATATCACTAGATGCCATCAGAAAACTACAATGTACTGAATTGTCATTGCAGGAATCGTTAGACATAGTGGAGAGTGTAAAAAATAAATTACACACATTAAATGATAGGCCAGGATTATGCGCTAGTCAAAAGTTGGCAGATGTTTTAAGGAAAAATCCCGATTTTAATACTTTAGAGACCGTTTATAATAAGTGTAAGAATAGTGAACTTTTAAGTGATTTTGAAAAACAGTTTCCACATGCAAATGTAACTTCCTTAGATGTGGAGAGATCGTTTTCTATGTATAAGAATATATTTTCCTGTCGACGCACAAGGTTTAAAGAAGTAAGTGTGGAAACATATGCAATGATGCAAGTTTACAGTAGTTCACATCCTGATGCCTCTAATTTGTTGAATAATTAGCAAGTAAGTTTATTTATGAATTTTTCGTATTCTTATATTAACCCGTAATACCGACGCCTATGCGAGTCCGCAAGTTTTGGTTACTCTATTAATGACTGCTAATGCTTATTTATGTAGATTTAATCTCTTGGTCGAATGCTATAGAATCAATTAGTTGAATCTCTGCCGCTTTCTCTATTAGCTACTCACACATTGACATATGTTACGTACAGTTACTACAAAACTTTCATCAGTTAAAAAAACAAAACATACCTTCGTAAAATCCGGCGAATTGTACAAACTTTTGGCGCATTGTTTTTTCAAATAATTCACAGCGTTTCTGGCGAGGATGCGTCCACAAACTTTCGATAACATTTTGTACTATACAAACACTACGACTTCAGTTAGAGATACTGTTCGTACTTGACGAACGTTAGTACGGAATAGTGAAATTTCATTCCGACATGTATTAAACGAGGACGTAGGCAAGAGAATTTATGCACGTGGAACGCTGATCGCTCGACACTGCGGTCGGAACACACGAGCTGTACATACATCACTTGATTAGGAGTTATGATATGATGGCTGGGGGCACTAGTATTCGCTGAGGAATGGTCGTGGAAGTCACAGAGATCAAAATGCGTGATAAGATTTCGATAAAGAAATGAGCGTTTGAACGAAAGTAACGTATCAACAATTACGATCTAAAATTTTTACATACAGCGTGTTCAAATATGAAATAATGTTTTGTGTGAAAGTTGTTTGGGGATTATTTTAGGTTATGCAAGAAAAATTTTGTCGCATCACGTCATGACTTCTCTTTTTAAATAAAATGGCATAGTTTTATTTTTAACTGTTTGATAAAGATTTTTTTTAAATTATGATCCATATGTTTTAATCCATGTTTTTATTTGAAAAGAAACTTAGAAATTTAAAGCAAATGTTCAAAATGCGCGCTATTAACAGCCAGACACTGAATTCACGAGTCGAATTTCTGAATGCATTTCGAGGTGGCAATGTGATTTCCTTTATAATCTGTCGTTCCAATTCTGCAATATTTTCGGGAGGGCTGCGGTGGCCCCATAAGAAAAAATCACACAGAGTAAAATCTGGTGATCGTGGCAGCGATTCTGTAACTCTCCTTCCTACTGCCCAACATTGCCTAACATTGAATTAGTAATCAGGTAGTGTCCCATCTTGCTGGAACCAAAGATTGGGAATTAGATTGTCGTCCATTACTTCTTCAAGTTCCTTGTCATTAGGAAGTACGAGGATTGTTCGGAAACTACGTGGCCTAACACAGAGATAGCGCGAATTCGGAGGAATTTTCATTACGATTCTGTAGAATCATCTTTTAATAGATTAAATATGACAGCACAGAGCGATCTGTCAATTAGTATGTTTTTGACAGCACGCCAAAGTGAACGTCTCGTGATTTTGCAAACAATGGAAAAAAACTGAGTTGAGAGCAGTGATAAAGTACTTTCATTTGAAAGGCTTAACACCAACCCAAATTAAGGCAGAGCTGGATTCAACACTATTGGAATCTGCTCCTTCGTTTTCAATGGTTAAAAACGGGGTTGCCGAATTTAAGCATGATCGTACGAGCACAAATGATGAACCCCGTAGTGGACGTCCTAAAACTGCAACTGCCTCGGATATAATTGAAAAAGTTAACCGCATCGTATGGGATGACCGTCGAGTAAAAGTGCGTGAGATAGCAGACATAGTGAGTATCTCAAATCACAGTGTGCATAGAATTTTAACTGAAGAGTTGGTAATGAAAAAATACTCGGCGGGTTGGGTGCCGCGGTTGCTCATACCGGAGCAAAAACTGAATCGTTTGAGAGTTTCTCGTGACCTTTTGGCACGTTTTCGCCACAATCCGAAGGACTTTTTAGGCCGTTTCATAACCGTCGATGAAACCTGGGTGCATCATTATACTCCAGAAACTAAAGAATAGTCCAAACAATGGACACACAAAGGTTCTCCGCCACCAAAGAAGGCAAAAACGGTTTTGTCAGCAGTTCTTCAGTTACCGCTGGAAACATTGAGAGTGTGAGACGTATGATCGACGAAGATCCAAGATGCACCTATCAAGTGATTGAGGTAACTCTTGGTGTTGGATCCGCAACAGTGAATTCAATTTTACATGATCATCTTCGGATGAAAAAAACTGTTACTCGTTGGGTGCCACACACGCTTACCGATTTCCAAAAAGCAGAGCGAGTAAGAATCGCTCGGGAAACATTGGAAATGTTAAATAATGGTGGACATCGCATTCTATCAAAAATAGTAACAGGTGATGAAACTTACATCCTATTTTACGATATTCCTACCCGCCAGGAGAGCCGCGTGTGGATCCACGAAGATGCACTAACACCAACAATGGCCAAAAGGCAAAGGGCTGTCAAGAAAGTTATGTACGCAGTTTTCTTCCGTAGTACCGGGTTAGTAAAAGCAACGAAGCTGGAAAATCAACGTACAGTCACAGCAAACTGGTACACCACAAAATGTTTACCTGCAGTTCTTGAGTCAGCCAACATTCGCGGCTTTAAGTTGCATCACGACAATGCATCGTCACACAGTGCACAGCAGACAGTTGAATTTTTACGCGAAAATAAGGTAAAAGTCATTGAACATCCACCCTATTCGCCTGATTTGGCCATGTGTGATTTCTGGTTGTTCTTCAACCTAAAGAAACATTTACGTGGTCGACGTTTCACGACGGAGGATGAGATAGATGAAGCAATTCATCTATTTTTTGAGACCATTCCAAGAGATGACTGCCTTCACGCTTTTACGTTGTGGAAACTTCGGTTACAAAAGTGCATTGATGCAGGAGGAGATTATTTTGAACATATAAATAAAATCATTTTCGTAAAAAGACTTGTAGTTTTCTTGTATCTCAAAATATATAGCGTGACCCTCGTATAAACAATTTCAACGAAATTTTGTATCATGCGTTACTGAAGTGTCATTTAATGCTATGACCTTGAATTATAGCCAAAGTATAAATAATGTTTAATTTGAATGCGTTATCATGCATGTTGGAGTGGGGCATCACCTAGTTAGTGCGAACATTTACTTTAAGAAATATTTATCTGCAATATGTATAGCAAATGCTTTCTTTAAACATATCATAAATTGCAGTAAATCATTATCACATGCAATGCATAAAATTGCAATTTACGTCGAAAGACTTTTTCATAAAGAAGCTAGATTTATTTTATTTATTCGCGCTATTTTAATCTTGTTTACTTATTATATTACTCAACAATATCGCATATCTTTACAACTCTGTCGTGACTTCTCTTAAAAGCGTGAATTGTGGGTTTTATTTTATTAATAAATGATAAGTACCTAAAGTTGTTAAGAAATATTTCTCGCCGCTAATACTGTAACTATATTATAACAATAAGCAATCATAATCTGATAATTACGTCTCTCACAAAAAAAAGACACTCCTTTGAAAGATATACTACTGTGCTGAAATCTTTTATTTTGTGCTACAGTATGTGTAATAAACATGCTCCTCAACGTTTTGTGCTTCTTAAGAAATGGTACGCGTAGCAAGAAATTAATCATTCTGTTCCCTCTGGGAAGTCAATAGGCCGTTTGTCGCATATTGGTCCTCGTCGAATCTCGACGACAACCACTTACTTACTAATCCTACAGTAGAAATAAACAATAAAGTAACACCTATAATAACCTTTGAAATAATGATCCCATGGAAAAATGCCGAGACAAGTCAATTTTCTTTTCAAGAACCATGATTTTTACTTACAATCGGAATTTTACCCTTCTTCATTTTCCTTTAAATAACTATTCCTTTAAAAATTTTAAATGGGTTTGTGGAACAGATGAGATTGAAAGCTCTTTAGCCGAAGATAACATCCTTCCTATATTCTTGCTTTCCGGGTTGGAACCCCGTCGTTGTGCGTCCCACTGCTATGGGTCATCTTCAGGGCTGTTACTGGGTGCTGACTGAGGACTATTCTTTCCTGAGTCGGTTTATAGAAGGCTTGTTTCGGGTCAATGAAGCGGAAAAGTTATGGATCAATGAAGCATGACGGTTGCTAGGAGGTTTAATCAATTGAGATTTCTACGTGCGATGTAAGCCATCTTCGCGATTTAAATTGTTAGGTTGTTTGAAGATCTCCATTGATTCACTGATTTTTCTACGATAATGGCGAGAATTACGAGACAAGATGCGAATGGAGTTAAACTGGATATGGTGGCCATTTTTCAGTCTACACGCAACAACCACGTACAACGCTCGTGCTCATCAACACGAGTGCAGACCGATCGCTTTGTTTCACCGACACTACCATACGAACATGGAATTTGGTAGACACCAGGAACTTCGAGATGATTGCGGTCTTTAATGGCAAAGAAGTCTGAAAGTTTGAAATTTGAAATTGAGTTTGGTTTTATGTTGTTCCTGAAGAGGATCTGCTGATGCGATCGATGACACCTTGAATGTAGGTAGATACGCTTACTTACCTAAATTAGGGTTAGATGGGGGAGGAACAATGGATACTGTATCCGGTATGGAAACTTTGGTGAATAAGGATTCAACATCAAAACTGGGATCTACCGTCAACTCTTTCAGTCCTTTGACGAAATGTTCGGAATTTTGTATGAAAGAGTCGCTGTGTCCAGCGTAAGGTTTTAGAGGGTTAGAAAGGTATTTCGACAGCCTAGGTAGGGTTATGGATACTGCTGACAATGGAACGTAAGGCAATATTGGGTTTGTGAATCTTAGGGAGACCGTATAACTTGGGGGCTGAAGAATCAGGAAGAAGTGACTCCTGGGTGGTGGGGATAGACGATGTTTTACATGATGATGGAAGGCTCAATTCGGAAAGTAGAATCACGTGTAAGAAGTTGATAGGTGCCGTCTTACAAGTAAGGGACGAACTTTTTGCTCATCTCTTCACTGTCCAGGATGACCAGGATGTAGCATTTCCCTTATCATCTCTTAGTACAGTAATCTTAGGGTGGGATTTCAGGTTTCCTAAGGTCAGAATTTGATTTCGGTGGTTTGGCTGATAAGCAAATACCATATGACAAATTAGTTTCCTGCGAAAGTCTTCTAATTAACTGTTTAGATGTATGATCTATACGCCTCCTCACATTCGGAATAGTTTCAGCAGTTCTGTTCTTGAGTCTACCACTATCGGGTTTGCGATTTACCGTACCAGTTGTACGAAATTTAGCAACGCAGCCAGCAATTTGTTGATATAAATCAAGATATGATACTGCAAAATGTAGAAATTGAAGACGAAATTCATAAGTTGCATAGAATAAGATCATTCCCTATTCTGTTGTTTTTGTCCATTACGAAAATAGCCTTCAATAATAAATATTTGGTTTCTGTAGTAAACATGCTTTAAAATTTATGGAATACGTCAATAAACATCAAATGTAATTTGAATTGCCAATTTCAATCTTGGATTTAACTGCTAGATGTAGTTCAAACCAAAATAAAAAATTATTAACAAAAACATAGCCCTCTCGATTAGGTTTTTTTTTGATTATATTGTGCAAGTAATGTAGGTAATTATAATATTGAAAAAGGTGTTTAATCATTAGAGTTTGTTAAAAAGGTGGTACCGGATGGCATTAGCGTAGCGGTAGCGGCGTGACTAGGGGTAATTTTCAATTCGTAGTCGATCTCGACAGTACCGCGAGAGAGTTCAAAGCTACAGTGCGTTGCACGCTGCGCGCCAAATAAGTACGCGGAGATGGGACGCCCAAAGGGTGTAACGTTTCCTTCGAATGTGAATAAATATCTCAGGCGTTTCCCTGGATTAGAATATAGAAGTCCGCATATTTATTGCACAATATGCAATAGCGGATTGCTAAGTCCTGATAGGTTTGAATGTAGAAAACATTGTAAAAGTAAACGTCATGTACTGAATTTAAAAAACAATATTCCATACTGGCAATATTTATATGATTTTATTTTTATGTTAAGTGTGTGCAACATCCCACAACATCTAATATCTAACGAACACTTTCATCTTTTTTGGGCTAAGTACGCTCCCCCATGGAAGCTGCCAACATCTATGCAATTACGATAAAATGCCACATGTGCAAGGTACAGTAAAGGAATGTATAAAAGACGAGTTGAGAAATAAGAAAATCTGCCTGTGTGTGGATGAAACAACTGATGCTCAGAAACACAGCGTCATTCATGTTGTAGCGCGTCCTTTAAAACGTGATGGCCCACCAGCTTCATTGTTGTTATCCAGTAAAAGGATTCAGAAAACTAATGCAGAAATCATTGTCAAGATAATAAAGGATTCGTTGAGAGAATTTTGTATCACAGGAACTCAAGTCACAATGTTCGTTACTGACGGAGCCGCAAAAATTCTGAGAGTTGGTAGGATGTGGAAAATATGCTTTCCGACTCTTCTTCACATAACATGCTTCATACACGCATGTGACCTCGTAGCAGAAACCATTCGAAAGAAGTATCCGATGGTAGATAAGTTAATAGCATCTACCAAAAAAGTGTTCATCAAATCTTCCAAACACATCCGTGTATTCAAGCAATTGTGTCCGAAATTACCACCACCACCTCAACCTGTAATAACGCGATGGGGAGCATGGCTCCAGGCAGTATCTTACTATCAGAAATATTTTTCACAAGTGAAAAATGTCATCTTCATACTTGATTCAAATGATTCTGCAGCAGTTCGAGATAGTCAGCAACTTTTTTCCAATTCGGACGTTCAATAACAAATAGATGAAATTTCCTTGAACTATTCTGAAGTTACACAAGCTATTGAGCAATTAAAAAACAGTCACTTATCTGCACGAGACGCATTAAATTGCATAAACAATTTACAAGCCGCTCTAGAAAACTTGACGAACACTACAGGAATCGATGTTGCTCAAAAATTTGGTGCAATTTTAACGAAAAATCCCGATTTACAAAAGGTTCGGTCTATAACTGAAAATCAAGAGTGCCCAGATGAGGAAAAGGAATATCTGACATTTGCAAATCTTACTTCACTGGATGTCGAACGATAATTTTCGAAGTATACGACAACGTATTCACAACACCGTCGACGGCTAAATGAAACGACAATGGAAGCGTTGCTGATGCTGCAATTCTACGCAGCTTACCAGGGCGGTTGCCAATTGCCACAGTGGACATCAAGACGATAGGAAAAAGTAACAATATTATTTTTCGCTAATATTGTATATTACGTACCTACTTTTATGCGGTGCGTTACTGCCGGTAGCACCTTTTTAACAAACTCTATTAATCATTGACAGGGTACAGTTAGCTGTGTAACCATGACTTCTTTAATGAAACCAACACCTATAGTTCGTTTGTTAATTTTCTGTTATCATCAACGAGTTAGAAGAACAACTATATTTTATTTTTTAAAGAACCTATGTAAATACACATGCATGGAAATATTCCAAGTTTTTCACATTTTTGTAATGATGCTACATGGATTTATTGTAATTTCAACACCAAATTTCGAAAACGAAAACTGTGACGTCTATTTCTGTATAAAAAAAAATATGTTCCATATTTTTATAAAAAAATATATTTATTTTTTAAAATGTTTAAATCAACATAATGAAACTATTTGAAAACAAATAAAATCTAATTATAGTATTATTATATCAATAGTGCACCATCTGTATGCTAGTAGAAGAAGTACAATAAGTGTTTCATTTCATTTCGGTAGTATCCTCTGAGTTAATGCAGTAATCTTTTATTAGGTTTGCTAGAGCGTTGTGAATTTAGTCTACATCAATAATCTTTGTTTTTCTTCTTGTAATTGTAATTGTCTATCTTACGTTTGGAATTCTAGTTTTCTCCTCTTTCAAAAGAAGCGATATACATCAAATCCAAATCGTATATATTTATTGTGTATTTATCAAATAAAGTTGATATCCTTAATTTTTCGTAACTATATGAGTAGGCGACATAGTACTCAATCTCGATTCTAATATTTCCCTAGAAGCAGGAAACCAGTCCAGCAGATAATTCCAATCCAAAGTCCTCAACGTAATTACGACACAGATAACTGTTGTCTTAACAGAGCAGGCATGTTCGATATGTTTCATTGCCTGATACTCTCCAAAACTCGCTCCTTTACTTAGCACGCATTGTTCGATCTCATTATTACCCTGCTTGTCGAATACCTTCACTTCCCCATCGTGAAGGAAGTACATCCTTCCATCGATGTCCCCTTTCTCTATTACGTACTGACCTGGGAGATATACTTGAGGATCCATATGGACGAGCAATTGCCGAATGAAATCAATGTGAGTTTTAGAGAATAAGACGTGATTTGTGATATGGTAGCCGTATAAAGCGTACATGATATCTTGCTTAAGGTAGCCTGGAGCTTGTGCTATCAAAGATGGCATGCTTACGCCCGAATAATGGAGCCAGAGGATGACGAAGTATTCGCGAACTTTGTTGATTAGTGGAATTGAAACGTTAGCGTTCTGAAAAGGAAATGTATTCTTGTAGAAAGAAATGGAAATTGTGTCTATCCTAAGAATTATATTGGTTGTTAAGCTGAATGATTTATGTAATGTAAAATTTCCTCCTACTTTAACTTCCTTAGATCAAACGTATCATATATGCTATACTAGGTTTTGATTTTTTTGCGGGTAAACCAACGTCAAAATTGGAACAGAACCTGTTGTAGCATCTAGTCTACGTCAAAACGTGACGCCATGATTGGATAGCTGTATTATCTCAAAAGTTCGAAAATAATTTGATAGTTCTGGCAAGTATACCGTGACAATTATAATTTACAGCTGTTTCATTATCATCATCATTATAAGAGGTCTTAAGCCACAAATAACCTTCTGGTCATATACAGCAATAATAATCAGACCCATGATCACCTACACCTCTTTGGTTTGGTGGCAGAAAACAACTCAGAAGACTCAGAAAACTTGTACCTTTTTGGTTATTTCAAATTTTAATCATCCCACGTACGAGCTTTAGAAAATATTATTCTTTAATCTGGTACGTAGGCTTCCGCGGTCGTCAATTACATTATTTTCTTGGTTTCCGAGCTAGAACCGAGTCATTGTTCACACTCTTATGGTACATCTTCAGGGCTTCTGTTGCTACTGCTGCTGCTGCACACTGACAGTCACTTGTTATTTAATGTTGACGTTCAGTGGGCAGTTGATTTAAGTAATTCCGCTATTGAATTTTATGTCAGCGAGTATGAGGATGAAGATACGAGGTAGGCGCCATAAATTCTTGGTCTGATATAGAAAAAAGTAAACTTGGTAAATTGTAACAATTTTTATTTTTCAATATGATCTCCCATAATTTCAATACATTTGCGACGATCAATTAATAATTCTATACCTTTGTAAAAATAATCTAATTTTTCCTTCAAAATGTTGTATTGCAGCTGCTTGCAACTCACTATCGTCCTTAAAACGACGTCCCCTAAAACTTTTCATTAAATGAGAAAATAAATAATAACCACTTGGAGCCATGTCCGGACTATACGGTGGATGTTTCAATTCTTCAAAGCTGCATTCGCGGCTGGCAAGTTGTGAAATGGCGGCAGTATGGACGGGTGCATTATCGTGCAATACTCCTTTTTTTCAATTTTCCTCGACGTTTTACACCAATATTCTGCCTCAATTTACGCAACAAAGTCGCATAATACGTGCTGTTAACAGTTCGTTCTTCGTTGATTGAACGGTACTCGCCTTTCTGGGACGAGGTTCGTAGGGTCGTCGCCATTCCATCCATTCGTTTTTGCATAGAGGATCATAATTCAGAACCATTGTTTCAGCTCCTGTGACAATGGACTTCAAAATCGGTTTCAGGTCGTCTCCACACATGTTTAAAACGAGCGCGCACATTCGACCCGACGTCCACGTTGGAGAGCAGAAAGAAGATATCCAAATAATTATGGACCATTCGGCGAATACCTGTTTCAGAAATATTGGACATCATACATTCCTTCACTTTCAAACGGAAGATCTGCTAATACCATTTCTTCAATAATTGAAATGTTTTAAGGCATTATTAGTTCAATTGGCCGACCGGGGCGCTCATCATCTTCAAGGGATTCTTGCCCCAAACGGAAACATTTTGCCCACTTTTTTACAGTGGAACATGGAGAAGAGAAATCATCATAAACGCCGTCTAAACGTTGTAACTAGGTGTATGGTCTCCTTTTGTTAAAAATTTAGTGACCGCGCGGTACTCAATTTTCGTTAGCGGAGACCTTTTCATGCACTAGTCACGTTGTCTAGCTGGCCACTAAAATCTGCTACTCTCTTCGTAATATATATAGTGTAGGCCTCGCACATATGCAACCATGACGCAACGTTCGACCTGTCAGGCCGAGAATTTACGGCGCCTACCTCGTATACGAGTCCCGTCCAGCTTCAGTTGGCTCACACACAACATTTGTAGTGCTGTTGGCATTTATCGCTCAAGGAGCAAACCCAGCCGCTACAATGTAATGTCTAAGACAAAATATGCTATGCAGAGGACTTTAGGAGAGATCTGGGTTCAAATGGAGTGTTGTCTCATAAAAAATCGAAAATATTTAAAAAATGTAGTTTTCTCTCATTCCATTACCCAAGTACTGCTAACGGTAAGGTGGATAAGATGGATATGGAACAATGCTTTCTTGACGGAAATGACGGTGCCAGGTGTTTCGATTGTAGAACAGTTAATTGATAGTGCAATTGTTGTCAATAATGGGCAGCGGAAAGGCAATTGATGAAAAAATTCGATCAATTATCATTAATTTACACAAATCCGGAAAATCGAACGGCGATATCGGAATATTGCTCAGCATATCCAGATACAGTGTTCGAAATATTGTAAAATTGTACAAATCAAACGGTTCAGCTGCCTAAAAGCCCCGATATGTGAAAAAGTCCAAATTAATAGACGCTGATAGACGAGCTTTGGCCAGAATTATCAAGTCTAATAGGCGTGCTAACTACGGAGCGTAGACTGTACTCTGGAGTGAGGCTGTTGGAAGACGTGTTTGCAGGTCTACATGTCATTCAGAAGCAAGAAAACATGAGTTCAATCCTAAAGGACAAAAGATAATTCGTTTTTCCCTTCGCGAAGGCTAAAGAAAAACCGTTATTAACCCTAAAGCAGAAGCGAAGCAGGTTAAAATGGGCTAGAGACCATCGAAGTTGGGATGTGGAGAGTTGGAATAGTGTACATTGGAGTGACAGGTCGCGATTTGAAGTTTGTGTTGGTGATAGCCGGAGCAGAGTTATTCGCCAGAAACATGAAACTTATCATCCTGACTGTCTTAAGCGCAAAGTTAAATTTCCATCTTCGGTAATAGTCTGGGGTTCAATGTCGGCTAGAGGAGTTGGAAAATTACTCTTTATCAACGGCGTTGTTAACTCAGACAAATATTTAGACATCCTAGAGGAGTCTTTGTTGCCAACTTTGGAAGAGAGCAGGATTTCTGGAAATGACTTCATTTTTCAGCAAGACGGTGCCGCATGTCATACTTCCAAAAGATCCATGGAATGGCTTTCAAACCATGAAATACCGGTTCTAAAATGGATTTCTAGTAGTCCGGACCTTTCGCCCATCGAGACGTTGTGGAATATCATGAAAAAGAGGTTGCGAGTCAATCCTGCCGGAACTGTGCAAGAACTCAAGCAAAGGCTCCAGAACATTTGGGACAATTTCATTGCAGAGGAGTGTCAGGATCCAGTAAATAATTTGCCAAGAAGAATGGAAGCCGTTATTAAAAATAAAGGTGATGTTACTCGGTGGTAGAATGAGCTGTATCTTAGAGTTGAAAATCACAAATGTGAGTTTTTTTTTTTCAGTCCTAATCAGTTCCAATTGTTGCAATCAGTTTCGTTATTTTTGTGCAGTATATTTTCAAACTGTTATTTGCAAAATAAAAATTGGGCTCGTATAGCGTAGGTACTGTTAACAACGATGAAAACCAATGTGGAGGTTCTGATGTCAAATTTTCTAAATCTGACAACGCTCCCTTGTCTGTTCTTTCCCCTAAAGCCTACAGCTAGCTGTTATTGGAATACTTTCACCCATAATTTCAATCATCCTTGTTCTGTGGAATGCAATGACTGAAATCTTGAAATAGTGCCTTCGGAGTTTTATTGTGTTCACTGCAGTCGATTTCTTCACAGGCTTTTCAGACTTTCATTAGATATTTTCTGAAAAAACTGGCAACGTTTTCCGTGAAACATCAAATACATTATTACTACAATAAACATGGCAAAACCAGGAAAGCATAACTTTAGTGAAAAAATCCTGTAAAAATGTACCCTCAGCAATTTTTTTCTCTTTAACAATTAAACTAGTAATAGTAGATTTTGTGCAAATCCCATTACATGAACTACTACGTGAACCAAGCAAAAGTTTTTTGTACCGTTATAAAGACATCCAGATGCTTCATTTCGTGCTCGTAATTGTTAAGAACGTACTTTCCCAAGCGCAAGATGTTGGCGAATCCCGAAGTCAAGGTGTAGATCATAATTTGTGAGACTATAATTATAGCGATCGATATTGCCAACTCCAGTATTGTCCTTGGAATCTGATGCGCCACACCGGTAGAACTGAATATGCTAATAACGTACAAGTAACTGATTCGAAAATTCAAAAAGAACTGCTTGGAAGCCGTAGGCACTGATGAATCGCGACGAACTTCGTCAACGTAATAACAAACATCATTCGGGCAAGCACCCAACCACCTGGAAAGTATAAAATCAAGTTAAATGTTTGTAAAATTCGTCTGAGGCCAAAGGCAAAGTATAACATAAATTTAGTGTTACATTATAGTTTCCACTGCGAAAGTCAATAATAAACATCTTGAAGATTTACTGAATATTTCGTTCATTATCAGAAAGAGCGTTTCTTTTAAAAGAGTACAGAGGAAGTTAACTGTTAGCGGTGTTATGATAGCAACATTAATAGGAATTAATGGAAACTCAGATGATTTAGTCCTTGAATTTCATATTTGGTCTAACATGTAAGTAATATTTAATGCGATGTTTATTTAACGCTCATCAAACTCACAAGCAAACTGACAGAACTGTGATTCTCCGATTTCGATGAAACTTGGTATATTGGTAGACCATCAAAAAGTAAAGGACACGTATTTTTTTTAGCCGCCCATATTCACCTTAAGGGGGTGTAGAGTGCGTCTGAAATTACCCCCAAAAACGCATTTTTCATCATAACGGAGCCGCGCAAGCTATTGGGATGAATTAAAAACCAAAATGTTCTACTTCAAAGGGGCTTTCAACCGGACCATAGATGTATGCTCTTCCCCCCTTAATGGGGTAGGGAGAGAAAAATTTCACCTCTTTTTCACCACCCTGGCTACAATTTTCGCCCTAGACAGGTCATAATTTTTTCCGCAGACTACATTTAAAAATAAAAGTCACCTTTTTTTGCATTTTTTTCCTCGGTTACATATAATAGGGGAAATATTTTTTATTATTATATATATTATTATACCTATCTGATTGGTCTTCCGTTTAGTATTTATGTGCATTTGGCATCTATCATGAACGATCTATTAGACAGTGAAAAATTCTTCACTTCCATTTATTTCTAGTGACTATAAATCGCGAAAAAGAATAGAGAACTTGGGACTATATAATACAGTACGAAAATATATTAAAGTGCTTCATAATGTCAGTAAGCTGCGTATAGTTTGGCTTCGTTTTTAGAATATTTTCAGATAAACGTATGCATATCCCTAAAATAACTTTGAGGTTCTAGGAGCAGTTGATATTAGTGCCAAAAAATATTACGTGTATGCATGTATATAAAGGGGAAATGGTCGAAAAAGAAACACTTTCCGGATACATCAGCTATGGCTGGGTTCGCTTTAAGTTCACTTAAACATCTTAACAATATTAAAAAAACAAACAACACACTTTGCATCTTACATACTTTTACACAAAACAGTAATAGTAAACATCTTACATTTTTTTCAATGAGGTTGTTAATTTGCTTTATTGATTGTAGACTCCACAGTTGTGGTATTCAACGAAAAAGTGTTTTATACATTGATATTTTGTACACCATCCGCACCTGATTATAGCTGGTTCTCCACATTCATCACATCTAGATTTACATATTTAAAACAGATTATAATAACAGAAGTACAAGTAAAATTATTATTTGTTGTCCTTTAGTAGTTGATTTATGTAATGATTTCAAGTGTTTGGCCCATCAGCTTAAGTGCGTTTGTCTTATACCGGGTGTCCAGGATAAGATGAAGTACATGGGTATATTGGAAACCGCTAGAGATACAAGGTCGATTAAATGGGGAAAAGGTTCCGCAATATACGGCTAAGTACAATCCGGGATTACATTTTTAAAAATCCATTCCGTTACTGAGATACAGGGTGAAAACCAAAAGTGTACGTTTTCTAAAAACCTTAATATTTTCTTTATTATAAAAACTACAGTCATCAAATATTCAGCATACGTGTAGTTAGTAATGAGGACTTCAAAAATTGCCTTAGATGAATTCTAGCCTCATTGGGTTCTTTACGCTTGTGCCCTACCTTTATTTTTTTATAAGCGCCATATTGAATTTTTACAGTTTTGAAATGGTAATAAAAAATGCTTTTCAACCACGTATAACATCCCTATATTAAATGAAGAGAAACTATTAAAAATAGCAAAATTACTTTTTCCCCATTTAACCGACTTTGTATCTCTAACGGTTTCCAATATACCCATGTACTTCATGTTATCCTGGACACCCGGTATATATATAAAGAATATGAAATTGGGTGATAAGTAGAGTTACTCACTAGCGCCAACGGGCAGTGGCGGAGGTTCGATACAACCCTCAGTATAACTGCGAGTCTCAACCAGATCTGTTGTGTATACACGTATGCTGCTGTAAATACTATTTCGTAGTTCTACATTTGTTTTAAAAATGTTGCCTACGTCGCGAAAACGACCAATGTTGGACAAAGTTACAGAATTTATAGCAGAAATGCCTGACCTAAATTATATTTAAATTCAACGTGTAGTTTGTAATATCCCTTTAATGTGTTGGTCCAAAAGGGATAGTCTACGTCTTGTAAATAGTAAACAGCATTCTTAAAAAAAAAATTGCACACGCCACTATGACAAATTTAAATTTAATTTATGTGTTACCTTTATTGCATGTAATCTACCGTTTAATTTGCTAGACAAGGAAGCATATGTCTTCTTTTGGAATAAATATTCGGACTGCAAGTTACCAAGTCGGGCATCGTTACAAAGAATTGTGCCATCTGCTCGTGAGCATGTTGAAAAAAGAATTAAATCGGAGTTGAAAGATAAAAAACTGTGGTTATGTGTGGACGAAGCAACAGATCGTAAAGAACATTCTGTGGTTAATGTAATGGTACATACAATGGAGTCACATCAATCGTCACCTTCAATTCTATTAGCTTCCAGACGAGTACAATAATGTACTGCCGAAGTAATTTCAAAGTTAGTGTTAAATACATTGGAAAAGTTTGAACTTTCAACAAACCGACTGTTGATGTTTATGAGTGATGGTGCCGCAAACATGCTTTCTGTAGGCCGGTCTCTTAAAAAACATTACGCTAACTTATTACATATTATGTGTAAAATTCATGCTTTCAGTCATGTGGCAGATGGTATTAGAAAATGTTATCCCGAGGTAGACGTTAATACGCTAATAGCGCATACAAAAGCAGTGTTTGTCAAATTCCCAAAACGTATTCGCAAATTTCAGACTGTGCCCCCATATGCCTGAGCCACCAGAACCTATTCTTACACGTTGGGTAACATGGTTACAGGCCGCGTTTTATTATCATAAATATTTTGAGAATATTAAGTATACGTGGTTTTACAATTCGATCCAAAGGAAGCTGCGGCTATCAAGGAAAGCCAGTCGAAATTTCAAGATACTCGGGTTAAACCGGACTTAAAAACTATTCAGAACAATTACTTCGGACTAGTGAGGGCAATAGAAAAGTTACAAAATCCTTCGGTGTCGTTAGTGGAATCTCTGCAAATAGTGCAACATGTTCACGCATAGCTATGCGCGGTAGAAGACGCAAACAATGTTTGTGTTCTAGAAAGGTTTGAAAGTGTTTTAGAGAAAGATTCTGATTTTGGCACATTAAGACAAATTTGTGAAGGTGCGTCAACAGAACCGTTAAGTTGTTGCAAAGATTATTTTAATTACGCAAATATAACGTCACTAGATGTAGAACGTTCGTTTTCTGCATATAAACACACTTTTTCCTCACGTCGCACTCGGTTTGCCGAAACAACTGTGGAAACATATCTAACGTTGCAGATATTTAACAGACATTATTCACTTTGTGATTTCACGGAAGACTCTTAAGACGGTAAGTGTTTGAGCAGGTATTATATTTTATTTCTGACCATTTATTTTGTGTAAACTTTTATGCGCCCGCCACTGGCTGTTGGCACAAATTGAGCAACTCTAGTCATAAGCGTTATATCATGAGAACTGTTTCAGTTTGTTTAAGATCACCTAAAGCATAGGGTAAATAAAAAAATTATTTATTTCGTTTCAGTACAAAAATCGTACCTGGGGTAGTTGAAATACCCCGTTTGATAACGATAAGGTTAACACAAACAATTGAATATTTTGAAAACCGAAGAAGAATTTACAAACACTCTCCGTAATGTTTTGGATAAAATAAAGACAGTATCCGGCGAATTCTCCATTAGGTTGATGACAAAATTGACTCTATATTGAAAAGAAGAAGAACATATGTACACATATTGAAACAATTTTACGAAAAGCATTTCGATGGATAAATAAAATATTGCAATTACTTGTCATACTTTAATTTTGTACCTGTTACAAGTTGTGATGTCGAGAGATCACTTTCGGTGTTTAAAGATGTATTCACGTCGAAGAGAACCACTTTCAGACGAAAAGTTGGAAAAGGTAATAAAAATAACTGTAAATACTGATCTTTTATTAACGTAATATCTAATGTACTAACGTTTTAATAGTTACGTTGATGTAAATTATTGTACTTAAATAATTTATAAAATACGAAAAGAAACGCCCAAGGAATCACAATTGCAATCGGCACAAATATGTATATGCAAATATGTCGTTCACTTGGATTACTACATTTTATCTCTCCTTGAGCTTGTTTGATATACAAGCTCTTCTCGTTAAATGTAAATAAAGTTTGTATATGTCTATTTGCATTAAATTACACCTATTTCAGTTATATTCTCGTATAGTAAGCGATAGCCAGTCTAAATTGTGGGCCTCTCTAGTTATAGGAATACAAAAGCATAGCAAACTTACCATATGGTTGCCATAAAATGAATAACTATAGCTATCAAGTACATGAAAAAGGTCCATTTGAGTGTCTTGCTAGCAGTTAATTTATTTTTGCAGTGGTTATAGTAGAATATCAAATGGAGAAATCTCACAGACCTGTTGCACCAACAACAAAAATACACTATCTTATTGTTCGTGATTGTTGTGGCAATTAGTTCTAAAGGGAAGCTGGTGAATAAATCGAAACAAAATCCCGTCCACTCCGTTAAATATTTCTTCGCGATGCTTTTGAAATCCCTAACTAAAATCCCGGTTTCATGATCCACGTACGATAGATGAAAACCGATTAATAACCTTGTGAGGAACACCACATCCACAATATATAGATAATAGGATTTTTCAATATCCATCCTCGCTACCACAGCTATCACTAGCATTGATGTTATGGTCGAAATATGCACGCTCAATATGTAATTATAGGCAAGAAACCATCTGGCTCCGGGATTGATCAAAAATCTTTGCCACCTTTTCATGTAAACGCTTTCTGAATGAACGAGAACTGATGCTACAGAGCGTCCCATATGAGTAGAGGCCATGTATTCTGTGTTGAGATACTGCGCCTTCTTAAGTTTCTCTCTTAGCTGTGGGAATTTTTGACTGATAATGTATAGTAATCTACTTTCGACGCAGAGCAATTCAACGTGAACCATTGCTATAGCGCTGATGGTTTGTCTTGTTTTTCCTACATGGAAGCAACCAAAGGAACCTCCTGGCGATAAAATCTTTAATTTTGTTCCTGCTATAGATATCTTTACCTAGAATATTAAATTGTATGTTTTAAAAAGCATTTTTTCAATTAAAAAATAATGAAACAATTTACATGGAAATGCAAAAGCTCCTATAAAGCATGGTTTCAATAAAGTAGTTAAATCAGAAGATGTTCAAGATTGCTACTATATCGTTCAATTACTTCTAATAAATATTACTACAGCAACACATTCAACATTCTCAATCTGTTTTTCTATTCTTGAGATCAAATGCAATTTGAACGCATAAAATGGAGTTAGAAATAAATCGTTCTTGCGTCACTCCAAGCTGTTTATACCCTAACTTGTTTCGGGATAGTCTGCATTTTCTGTGGGGTAATTTAAAATTGTTAATATGAGACTATAAAAGATGGAGCTAGACTGTCAAAGCTCTGAAGTATAATTGACTGCATAGCTTGTATCTGCCAGCATGCTTGTCTAATTATTGGGTCCATCTAGTTCAAATGAACTAGATGGACCCCTGGGCATTTTTTTTACTAATCACTAAATCGAATAAAAAAATCACCAGATCTAGTCAAATGACACTAGGTGTGGCAAGACTGGCGGCTATTTTTACTATAATTCATGCCTAATGCGATTCTGCTAAAACTCTCTGTGAAACACTGCTAATTATATTTTACCATGCGCCATATTAAATTTGTTGCAATTGGAAAATGTATCATTTACGGATACATAACTAAACCACTAAGCACATTTAATAAAATTTCAACCAAATATTTTCTCTTAAAATATGTCGATCAAAAGTATGTAAAGGGTTTCCCAATAGCTATGATATGTCTTCGAAATGCCACGGCGACCATTTTGGAAATGAAAAGAAATGTCATTTCTTGACAGTTGTGTTCAGTATAGTCTAGCATTTCATCATGGCGAGATACACGCTTCAAGAACATCTCATTAGATATTATTCAAAAGTTTTATCAAAATAATCGATCTTTTGTCCAAACCAGTCGCTCGTTACGGAAGAAATAATCTTCCTACGGTGCTTGTAATTCATCGAATCGTGAAAAAGTTTGAAAGTGAATTTACTTTACACAATAAAAAACACCACAGCGACAACGAAATGCAAGAAATCTAGACAACATTGCTGCTGTAAGAGCCAGTGTTGCAGAGAGTGCAAGTGTGTCAGTAAATCGTCGTTCTCAAGAAGTTGGACTCTCAAGGATGACAACTTGGCGTAGTTTGAGGAAGAATTTGAGTTTACATCCTTACAAGGTTGTGCTGACTCAAGAACTGAAGCCACTTGACCATCATAAGCGTCGTTTATTTAGCAATTGGGCTCAAAGAAACTTGAAAATTATCCTGATTTTTTTTAAGCACATTTTTGGCTAAACGGTTATGTGAACGAGCAAGTGAAAATAATCCACATGAGTTTCTTGAGAAGCCTTTGCGTTCAGAGAAAGTCACTGTCTGGTGTGGTTTATGGCATGATGGCATCATAGTGACGGTGAAAGATATCGAACGATGATAACGGATTTTTCGTGGCCCCAGTTGGAAGAAATGAATTTGGATGGCATGTTTTTCCAACAGGACTGTGGTACATGTCACACTTCTGGTGAAACCACTCATTTATTGAAGGAAATGTTTCCTGAAACATTGATTTCTCTTGATGCAAGAGATCCGAGGAGAATTGGACAACTTCGACCAGATGCTTGGCCTCCAAGAAGCTGCGATTTAACACCATTGGATTATTTTTTATAGGGTTACGTTAAATTATTGGTCTATGCGAACAAACCACAGACAGTAGATGACTTGAAAACCAACATAGAGCGCTGCATTCATGAAACTAATGCGGATTTATTCCATAAAGTAACTGAAAATTAGGTTTGTCGAATTCGCTCCTGCATTCGTAGTCGCGGAGGACACTTGAGTGATGTGTTGTTTAAAACATAAATGCTATCAATGAAATTTTCAAATAAAAAAAAAATTTGGATTAACATTTTTTGTTTTATTTACATTTAAAAACATACCATTCTTATCGGAAAACCCTTTATTTCCAGTAAAAAGAAGTTCATAAAGGGACCTGGACGGCGTCAAGCGGAAAAGCAACGGAAGAATTTAAGTGAAAAAAGGAATAAGACGCTAGCACCGATTCTGTTTAGTTGTGTCTTGGAGAATAATACATGAAACAAAGATTAACAGCCCAAGCCTGGTTTATAGTAAGCGTTGCTTTTGCCAATGACGTTATATTGGTAATAAGAAGCAAACAAGAATTGCAGGAGGTAATGGTGTGACGTGTGTTCTCTCTCTTGACTTTTTTTGAAAACGTTCACAGAATACGAAGAAACGGTTCTACTTATTATTCTCTTAATGAATCTTACTTTATATTTGAAAATAAATCGCTTTCAATTATTTTCTTACAATTTGTAAAGTACTCTTTTATCAAATGCTAACAGGAATCTATATTAGCGATCTTAGTAATATAAATGAAGGCAGTTGGGCATCCTACTCATAGATGTCGTCAAGGGGGAACGATTTTGAGAACTGCCAAATTATCTAACTTATCTAAATAACCAGTCACTACGTGTGTGCTAATTAATTGTATTCATTACGGACTTAGCGATTCAAAAGTGAATTTACGGCGGTGTCGGGCGCGGTGTGTCCAGAGTCCAACGAAGCTTTAAATCAAAAGTAATTATTACAATTAACAAATAAATAAACAAGTGACAGGAACTGTAAAAAATAAAATGAAATAAAATAAACTTTGTTACGGTGACAAATAGACGGTATTTACAAAAGGAAAGATAAGTATTTACAAACGGTGCAACGATATGTATCGAGATACGGTCTCAACTGTTTTCTAAGTGAAATTATCAAATATTTACAACGGGAAAAACGGTACAAGTCAAAATATAGATTTAAACGATTTCTTACAGCGGTGTTGTTTGTGGCGACGCCTACTAAAACAGTTGAAGGCTGTTAGTACGGGAATAGTAATATTCCGCAGTTGCTTGCCTTTATGCCGACTACTTGCGGAATATTTCTTGGACTCTGCACAGTTTTTAGCCAGCTTTAGAGCGTCGAATTACCACAAAGATGTGACCTTCTATTGCTCAGCTTTTAGTCACCTTAAAGCACCGACTTGCCACACAGAAGTTCTCCGAAAATTTGAGGAGTTTATACGCCAAAATTTTGCATGACGTTGCACTTCTTGCTCAAGATGTAAATGATGTAAGATGTAAATAGTCTTAAAACATATCAGTACACTAGTTTCAGTTTGATTGATTAATGAGACATGTACAGTATAGCTAGGAAAACGGGACTCGAAATAAATGAAAAGAAAACCAAATTTATGGCGTGGACTGATAATGATCTAGAGATGAATGGAAAATTAATGATAGATAACTAGAGCGGGCCAAATTGCGCCATCCAACAGAATCGGAATCAGGCACAACGGCCGCTTATTGTAAATAGCGTATATGTGAGTCACAGCAGATATGTGATATTTCGAAATTAATACACAAGAGTAAAAAATAAAAGCTGACGCAATAATAATGTTTAGTAATTAGAGCGGATATGTACACGCTGAGGTGTTTTTATTTTCATTATGATTTTTTATTTGATTGAAAACGGTATGCGTTGTAAATGGGATGTAATAAGGAAATAACTGAGAAACTGAACGCTTTTTTATTCTGTTGTACTTAATAATGTAACTGTAAATAAAGATATAATAAATAAATTCTATCCTTCTTAATAATGCGGATAGGCTTGTTTAAAAAGTTGCACCATCAGATAAGTTTCCACATTTGCCTCGGTGAAGGATGTTCGCCGAGACGAAAAAATGTTCTTATATTTCGAAAACGACCGTTCCACGTCTACCGAAGTAAGACAGGCGTAATTAAAATAATCTTTAGACTTAGTCAAGGAATCTGCAGATGCCCCATCGCACATTTGTCTTAATCTCGTGTAGTCCGGATTCTTTTTTAAAACACTATCGAACTTAGCTAAAACTCGTCCACTTGTTGCATCGTTTATACTGTGTAACAATGTACTAACTTCGTCCACGACTTGCACTGATTCTACCAACGACAATCCAGAATTTTGCAAATTTTCTATCGCGTCTACTAACCCTTTGTAATTGTTGCTAATATTCTTTAGATGTGTTTCAACAGAAATATCGAGAAATCCCTTCTGGCTCATCCTAATAGCTCTAGCTTCGGCAGGGACGAATTGCAAAATAACGGATTTGACTTCTTGAAAATGTTCATTATAATAAAAAGCGGCTTTTAACCACGTTCCCCAACACGTAAGAATGGGCTGTGGTGGTTCTCGAATACCATGGCATAACCTGTGGAATGCCCTAGTCCTCTTAGGACTTTTGAGAAACACTTTTTTTGTGTTTGCTATTAATGCATCCACCTCCGGGTAACACTCTCGAATAGTTTGTGCCACAAGATGTAAAGCATGGACTTTACACGTAACATGTAAAAGTCCTTCACACTTTTCTTAAGGGAACGGCCTACACTACACATTGTTGCTGCACCATCGCTCATGAACAACAACAGTTGACTGGTTGACACTTGACATTTTTGTAACGTTTCGAGAACTACGGCCGTAATTGCTTTATTAGTACACTGTTTTAATCTTCTGCTGGCTAATAGAATTGCAAAATTTGGTTTAATAGGATCTAATACGCGCACTATTATATTCAAAATAGAATTTTTTTTTGCAATCTGTCGTCTCATCAAGACATAGCCACAGCTGTTTATCTTTTAATTCGGCTTTAATTCGATTTTCAATGTCCTCACGTATTCGTGGAATATCTCTCCGTAACGCTGTCCGAGATGGTAGTATCCACTCGGTATTGTATGTACCCCAGAATTTTCGAAATGCTTTTTTATCAAGTATACGAAGTGGTAGACCACATACCATAAACGTTAAAAGCAATTCTAATTGAAATTGACGTTGTTGTGACACACCATTTCTTTTATTTCTGTGGTGTGCGCTATTTATATGTCTTTCACAATCACGTTTGCTCCAGCACAGTAGTTTCTTTTTACAAACTTTACAGAAAATTGTACTCCCATTGTAGTGTAAATCCACAAATTCACTAAGAAATTTATTAACTTTCGTAGGTAATGGCCGTTTATTTTTAATAGTTACGTTAGACATAATCACTAAAGCGAGCACACCGACGCTTGTTTCTAGTATGCCACGAAGTGGTGCAAACGTAACATCTGCAGACTCGTCATTTGTTGATGAATAGAGCGCGTCATCCGTAAATGAATAAGCGCGCTGTTAGTTCGTAGCCGTCGATGAATGAACTTTTTTTTTGTAGTGGCCCACTGTGAACAACGCCCTATTTATCAACGAACACCCAAACTGCAGGTGTATATTTGCGCGTCTTCACGACGTAATAGACAGTGGTTTTGGTCCTCGTCCTAATAATTACATATTTAAATTACCTATGTTTACATACATATATGCGCCCGGCAGCCTGATTGCGAACCTGGCGCGTGGCGCTCTTGGCCCGCTCTATAGATAACTGATGATGGTAGAAGGTTTATTCTTGGGAAGTGGAAAAGTTTATATGTTTGGGGACATTGTTTAACAGAGAACTCGACATGAAGAAGGTGATCCAACAAAGAATAATGGCAGGGAATTGTTACTTGTAAGCACGATTGTATGGCCGACTGTGACATTTGGATGTGAGGTGTGGACTTTAGGATCAATGGAATGACGGATACTAGAAGTATGGGAAAGAAGAGTGTTATGAAAGATGTTTAAAACGAAAACAATAAGTTCGTTTCTTCTCTCTTTGAACTCTCTAGGGCCATGCTCTATAGGAGAAACGCACTGTAGTTTAAATTCACATACACTCACCTTGCCTTTATAAACGATATAACAAAGTTCTTGTACGTCGTTACATCTGATTATCCGGGCATCTCTCTTGTAGCTGCATTGTTTGAAATGCGTGCAGAGGTAACGTATGTCGGCGGACTTGCAACCGCTAAACAGCTCTGCCGTCTTTAGGGTTGGCCAGTACATAAAGTACGCGAAATCCGTGTATAACACGTAAAAGAAACTTGCGACGAAATCGTTAACGTTGTATCCGTGACTTCTGTTGAAAAGGTTTTCGTAGTGTTCCACAGCTTCCTTCGTCAACGTTTTGGAGACGAGATATTTTTGTAGATATTTGACCATAACGTTCACGTCATGTTGATATTGGGTTAGTTTGGTGTTGCCTTTTATCTGAAATTTGTCATAGAAGAGAAAGGGAAAATTGAGCATGTGACTGTAAAAATATCTTGGTAGAATCAAAGTCAAAATTGCCCTAACAAAAATATTGGTTCTTAAGAAAATTGTAAATCACAGTCATATTATTTATGTTGAAAATATCGAATGTATTCATTGTTATTCAATTTTAAAGAAAATACGTGTGACCTATGTATGAATCTTTTCCTTTTTTTTTAGGTACAAGCATACTGAGTTTCTTTTTTAGAAAGCTGTGGAAAGAATTGGATAATTATACAAGAGAATGGTCCCAAAAGGGTTAAAAAGGCATTTGTGAAAGGTTTGGTTGAACAATTAATTCCACTAAACTGACATAATACTGCATTGACTAAATTTTTAGTAACATTACTTTATTCCAATTGTACAAGAAGAGCTTGTACTTCACTGCACACACCAAAAGGGTTGTTGAACATTGGTGAGCAAAAGTATGCTGCCTTTTCACGTTTAATCGCTCTATTTTTCGACTTCTTTCCGGTTTTCCCCCACTCAGAAACTGTACCTATACCGTACTCTTTTGCAATTGTTTTTAATAGTGTTTTCGCAAGGTTGTAGAAGAAGCGCGCCATTTTCGCTTCAAAATAGATCATTTCGGATAATCGGAAGCGTTTGACTGGTCTTTTGGATGAAGATATATACAGTTCCTGGCCAAATTACTTGAAACACTCAATATTTTGTAATTTCTTCATAATAAAATATAAACTATACATGTATTATATTTTTTATTTATAAAATATATTGTAAAAATATGTAACATATGTAAATATTAAATAAGTAATTAATATTTTGTCCATAACTCATGATTTTTAACACCCTTAATTATTCGGGGCATACTTTCAATGCAAGATATGATTGTCTCTTTTATATCTTCATCGTTCTCCCGTACATCCTTTATATGTTTCATTAATATTCCCTTGGTAGGGTTTTCTCTTTCATATACCTTATTTTTTAATCGATTCCATACGTTCTCGATGGGATTGAGGTTCGGTGAATTTCCGGGCCAACGTAAAAGAGGTATGTGATTGTCTTCAAAGAATTTCTTAACCTTTTTTGCCACATGGCAAGGAGCATTATCATGCATAAATATACGCCCTGTCGGTATGCGACGTCCTGGCTTAAAATACGGTAACAACGTGTTTTTTAACACATTTATGTACTGCTCTTGACGCAGTGTGCCTTCTACAAAATACAAAGGGCCGGGTCCGTCTCCACTAATCACTCCCCAAATCATTACCTGCGGAGGATGTTTTACAGTTCGAAGAATCGTGGACTCTGTGAGACGTTCACCGGGTCGTCTACGAACAAATTGTGCTCGCTGCAATAAACACACAGAGCGAGCACTCGTCACTAAAGAAAACCTATTAAATAATGCAAACATTAATTCAGTAAAAATCATGTTGTTAAGTTATTCACCTTCTTCCAATTCTCGTCTGTGAAATGTCGATATTCTCTTGCGAAGTTGAGACGAGCAGATTTCATTTTTTCTGTTAAACGCGGCTTTTTTACAGGTCTTCGGCCCATTAGGCGATTTTCGCGCAATCGGCGCCTGACAGTTCTGTTCGAAATCTCTATTCCTCTCTCTTGTAATTTTTTTTGAATCATTTTAATTGTAGCAAATCTATTGCTCAAAGCCTGATGAACAATTTCACGGTCAGATCTCTTCGAAGTTTTTCTTTTCCAACCGCACTTTGCCCATCTTTGTGTCGATGTGCTAGCTTCTTCGTTTAAGTTTCTAGCTAAACGTGATACAGAAGAAGGAGATACTTTCTGTAATTTTGCAATTTCTCGTTGTGAATGTTTGTTTGATTGTAGAAGAGCTTGTATAGCGGCTTTTTGTTCACTTGTTAGATCTTTTCCGGGCATTTTCTACAAAAAAACCCAAATATTTCAATTTTTTCAAATTCCAAATAATTAATTATTAAAAGAGAGATAGAATAACAATTTTACCTTTGCAATAACGATATATCAACACAAAACACTTAACGATACTCCACAACTTAGCTTCTATACGGTTATGACGAAATATTTTTAAAAATATCGATGCATTCTCTAAACTGTGAACTCGCTAAATGTAAGTTGATAACTGAAATATTTATATATACGTACTTTACTCTTCTAAATATCATTTCTCTGGTATTTTTATTTATTGATACAATAATGTAGTCCCCCTATAAACGATTGGATTCAAAGCAAAAGAATATCACTATAATAGGATGGGAATTTCCAGGTAAAAGGGTTGATTTATGACATGTTTCAAGTAATATGGCCAGGGACTGTAGGCATATTTGTTATCGGTAAACGTACAGTCCCAAAAAATATGAAAAGTTTTTTTTGGAGAAGACAAAACTTAAAATTTATAAACTAGTGTGATGTTCAACTTACCGCCGCGCTTATGATTTTAGCCAACAGCACCCATTTCAAGGTAAACAAAACAAAAATGTATACCAAATAGATGATAACCTCGTAGTACCTCTTCATCGGAAATATGCCTAAACCGCAAGTAGTAAACAGCGACAGCACTCTGTAGTTCGTTATTACGACCATATCGAAGTGGCTTACGTTTCTACCGAACATAGATTGCTTTATCCAGCTATTAGAAGTGCAAGAGTAAACCACACTAGTTCCTCTCTCGTAACCACATGTGTAATGTTCGAGCATTGCGGCCATCGTAAGAAAAATCACGCACACCATTACGAGATACTTAATTCTTCCCAATAAGATGCCCTTCTCTTCTTTATTTAAACTTCGTGCGTATTCAATTCCGCAATAGACTCGATAAATTTGAAAGGGCCTGGTTAGTATTAGAAGAGCGACCGTTATGGTATCCTTGAGGCGTCCGTGCAACATCGACTCTATTCCAAGAAATGTAATTGGCGCGTTGGCGAAAAGATCCATTAGAAATGCGCCGGAAATGTAATTTTTTGCAGTATACCATGGATGCGTAACGATGATCCCGTTCCTGTTATAATACTGACAGTGGAGCCTAATGTAGAAGTCTATGCAGGTAATTAGGACGAAAAAAATTTGTATGTAGGTGTCCACGTGGATTGCCATTGCGTATTTGAGGATCGTCATTGTGTAAACTATGTTCACAAATGAGACGGAACAACGGAAACATTCCCAAACCACATAAACAAATTTCTTCGGAGAAAGCGTAGATTTTAGGAAGAAGCGTTGAACGAACGTCCATTTGCCTGAAAATTAATGTTAAAATAAATTTCAAGTTATTATCACATTATTATACCGGGTGCGCCATTAGTAGAGTAACTTAAACTTGCGGACTCGCATAGGCGTCGGTATTACGGGTTGATATAAGAATACGAAAAATTCATAAATAAACTAAACCGGTAGAGAAGCAGGCATGTAGTGTCGATCTTGAATATAAATCATGTTAAACTGCGCTGAGAGAGATTTCGTTTTAGTACCGGTTGAGCTGTTGCAGAGATTAGTCGAACGGTCAAGGTTATGTACTTACGTGTCGCTTTTGAAAATATAGCTGGTGTTTTTTGTGTGTTGTAGTATTATACCAAGTACATAATTAGTGTATCGTTTCATATAGAACTAATATTTACATACCTAAGAAAACAATGCCTCGTAATAGATTTGCTACTAATGTACATAAGTATGTCACTTTTTCCCCATTTAAAATATGACGGTAGTGCAGTTTTTTGCTTAATATGCAATGTTCGTTTAGCTGCATTGGACAGAACTGATTGCCAGAGGCATGTCAATGGTATTAAGCATATGAGAAATGCAAGAACTGAAATACCTTATACACTATGCCTCATACATTTATTAATTATGTTTACCTCTTGTAATCTTCCGTTGTCGTTGGTGAGAAAAGCAGCTTTTAAAACGTTTTGGCGACAATACGTTCCAAAGTACCCATTACCCTCACAAACACAATTACAGAATCATTTGCCGCGAATGAAAGAGATGCTAGAAAATGTGTGTAAACGTGATTTGTGTTCCAAAAAAATATGGATTACCGTGGATGAGACGACCGATATAAAGAAAAACAGTATTGTGAATGTAATAGCTCGCGTTTTATCTAGCGAGAACACAGCATCTCGATATTTGTTAGCTTGTAAACGTGTTCAACAATGTACCGCGGAAAATATTCAAAAAGTGATAACGCTTTGAAAAAATTTAAAATTGCCCAAGATCAAGTTGTGATGATTGTGACAGATAGTGCAGCAACGATGTTAAGTGTTGGGCGATCCTTAAAACATATATTTCCTAACTTAATACATATAACCTGCGTGCTGCACGCTTTGCATTTAGTTGGTGAAGTTGTTCGACAACATTACGGAAACGTTGATCGGATGCTTGGAAGTATTAAAGCAGTGTTTCGTAAATCTCCTAAACGTTTAAAAGAATTTCGTAAATTTTGTCCAGGTATTCCAGAACCTCCTGAACCAATTTTAACGCGATGGGGTATCTGGCTAACAGCAGCTTCTTACTATTTGATCCATTTTCAACAAATTCAATCAGTTATAATGCGATTTAATCGGAATGAATCCAAAGCAATTAGAGAAAGTCAAAGAGAATTTCAAATTCCTCAACTTTTAGAAGATTTAACAACAATATGTACCAATTATATAGTATTACTAGTTGCCATCAGAAAACTACAATGTACTGAATTGTCATTGCAGGAATCATTAGACATAGTGGAGAGTGTAAAAAATAAATTACACACATTAAATGATACGCCAAGATTATGCGCTAGTCAAAAGTTGGCAGATGTTTTAACGAAAAATCCCGATTTTAATACTTTAGAGGCCGTTTATAATAAGTGTAAGAATAGTGAACTTTTAAGTGATTTTGAAAAACAGTTTCTACATGCAAATGTAACTTCCTTAGATGTGGAGAGATCGTTTTCTATGTATAAGAATATTTTTTCTTGTCGACGCACAAGGTTTAAAGAAGTAACTGTGGAAACATATGTAATGATGCAAGTTTACAGTAGTTCACATCCTGATGCCTCTAATTTGTTGAATAATTAGCAAGTAAGTTTATTTATGAATTTTTCGTATTCTTATATTAACCCGTAATACCGACGCCTATGCGAGTTCGCAAGTTTTGGTTACTCTAGCCATTAGTGTGCCGGAGGAATCTGGCGTGAAAACGACCAAAGATGGAGAAATTAGATTTTCTGTACGCATGTAGTATACCATGGCGTATTTTATAAATTCTTTACAAATAAACAGGTGTTCCTAATTTCAACCATCTTCAACTTTTTTATTTTAAATTTTGACAGTTGCAAACTCTGACCTATTTCAAGACCTAGCATAAAGATGTCGCGAGTTACTCTTTTGGTATAGACTTAGAGACTTTATGTGTTCCAAAGATGGTATAATGTAAAAATATATACAGATTGTTAAATATGTCGTGCAACATTTATCGCAATTCGAACGCCCTTTTTCGATTTTTTAAATAGAACTTATATTTTCTAAATAGCTAGCAATTTCCTTGTAAAATTTTCTAAAATTTTGCAGAAGGTGCTCAAAGATGTCTCCATTCTGCTCTGTACATATCTCAACCGTCTTTTGAGCCAAGTTGTTCTCGTTTAATTCGCTGCTGCCTGTTTTCCGGTATTATAGGGAGTGTCGTGTAAACCGTATTTTTTATAGTAGGCCTTATAGAAACATCACAAGGGATATTCCGCTGACATTGTTGATGCTAAGAGCGGATTTATACATTAAAATTTGGGAGGCGCGCCTCTCTTACCTACTTAAGTTAGAATTTTCTAAGTGTATTTACTTTTAGTCGAAGCATTAGACTTGATGATAGTATAAAAATGATCCCTAAAGATTATATAGAGTGGATGAAAATATACTTTTGATTTGGACAATCATTAAAGTATTTAGATTCTAATTTTAACCATTTATAAAAATTGTTCCAAGGCTTCCTATACTTATATCTTATATTTTCTTATTAATTTTGCACTTTCAATTTCGAATATTCCTCTCGTGCCATTTATTTTAAGAAAGTAGGCTTTGACGGAATTGGCGTTATTATTACTGCTCACAAATACGAGGATAAGTCAAACATTATCTACACTTTCGCCATAACAAGCTTTGAAGGTTATCGTAGTGGCGGCCGCTTGCGCATGCGTTGAGTTGGCGTCTCTGTGGTCATGTGTGCGGAATTTAATCACGATGGCCTCATTTGTCTGCTAGCTACAACAGCATAAGCATGTTAGCTCCGCTATTAATTTGCACCAAAGAGGAACAAGTAGTGATCCGATTTTCGTGGTCAGAGGATGTGAAAGGTGCTGAAATTCACCGGAGACTTTTGTCTGCACTACGGGGACAGTGCTTTATCTCGTAAAAGCGTTTTTTTGTGGATCGAAATGTTTCAAAGTGGCCGCACGAGCGTAACATAAAAAGGTGAGCTGGACGGCCGTCAACCTTGACCACCGACGACAACATTCAGCAAGCTTTAGAGATGGTAACAGCAAATAGGCGAGTTGCCATAGGTGAGGTTGCACCTTCTTTAAACATCAGTCACAGCTGTGCTTATAAAATTATCCACGATTAACTCAAATTTCGTAATGTGTGTGCGCGATGGGTACCACGAATGCTTACCGCAGAAAACAAAACCGTTTGGACGTTTGGACATTTGCCAAAGCTTACTGGATCGCTTCAACGTGGAAGGCGACGCATTTTTAAGCAGAATAGAGACCGTTGATGAAGCGTGGGTTGATCACTACGAGCCCGAATTGAAACGCCAGAGTATGGAATGGAAACACCCGGGATCCCCTAGGACGAAAAAATTCAAGACCTCGCCATCGGCTGGAAAGGTTATGCTAACCGTGTTTTGGAACGAAAAAGGCCCTATACTGGACGACTATTTGAACAGGGGGACTACCATAAATAGTGCGAGGTACAGTGATTTGTTGGCGAATAAGTTGAAACCAGCAATTCGAAACAAGCGCCGTGGTCTACTCTCAAAGAAAGTTTTGTTGTTGCAAGACAACGCCCGTCCGCACACGCCCCATAACACCATAGAAACTATCAACAGGTTGGGCTTTGAGACCCTGGAACACCCTTCCTACAGCCCTGATCTCGCTCTCTCAGACTTTCATCTCTTTGGACCGCTCAAGGAAGCTTTGAGAGGTCGGCGATTTACCTCAGACACAGACGTTCGGGATGCGGTGCAAAAGTGGCTTCACGACCAACCGAAAACCTTCTACCAGGAAGGCATACGGAAGCTTGGGGCTCGCTGGACCAAGTGCATTGCTAAAGGTGGAGCCTATATCGAAAAATAATGTATCTGTTGTACACCTACCTTTGTTTAATACAGTTGTAGAACTAAAAGTGTAAGTAATTTTTGACTTACCCTCGTAGATTAGATTTGTATGTATATTTTATGTTATGTTATTATCTACATTGAAAAGTGCCAAAAATAAAATGAAAAATTATATAAAGTGTGCTACAACACTAGTTTAGAGATGTCACGGAGCCAATAAACGAGGCGACTTTAAAATCAGGAAAAAACCTTGTTCGAGTGCTCGGGTACCTTCCCAGTCACATAAGGGTTAAAGACTACTACAATATTTTTCCTACAATATTATAGTACATTCTATCAAGCAAATTTTTTCCGTGCATTTTCACGTGCGACAACCCTGAAGCTCTAACTCTAGATATTGGGCTATATTATTAATTGCAAATTTGTTCCTTACAATATGAATAATTATTTATATAGATATTTCCAAAAAAATAATAAATCTTCTCAAACACGCTGACTTACCTATCTCAACTACAGTACGACATTTCTCATCATCAAATTTCTCATTGGTATCATACGTGAAGAAATCGCCTTTCCCACGCGATTTTTTTGACGATACCATCTCTGGCAATCGTCCCTTTCTTCGCATCAAAATCGTATCGTATTGTTGTAGAAATTGTTCCAAAGAAATTTTCAAATCCGTGTAAAAATCCGGATCGTTATTCTTAAACTGGCAGACTACGGATTGGAATGGAATGCAGGCTATTTCGGCGAACGTAATACTAACGACCTTTATGAAGCTATTGATATCTAAGAAGCTTTCGATCAAGGGAAATACCTTCCCAGTGCTGTAGATGCCGTAATTACCCCGGTAGCTGTCTGTTGGTATTGAAGATTCAACTCTACAGTAACCTCGAAGAATTACCTTTACGTATTTTTGAAAAGTGCCTTCTCTGCTAATTAGAGTTCCTGAAAAAATATGAATTAATAATGGTTTATTGAAAACAAAGTGTTTTAATGCTATTCTCTTGGTTTCCAGGTTGGAACCGCGTCGTTGTCGTAGCTTTAGCCGACGTTTCGTCCACATTCATATGTGACATCTTCAGGGCTGTAACTGTACACTGACTGGAGACTTATTCATTCGGGAAGGGTTTATGTAGGGCTTGTTTTGGGTCAATGAAGCGGAAATGTTATGCGTCGATGAAGAGGGAAAGTTATGCGTTACTGAGGGGAAATGTTATGCATGGATTTCCACGTGTGATGTAAGGGGTAGCTATCTTCGCGATTTAAATTGTTGGGACGTTTGAAAATCTCTATTGATTCACGGATTCTCTTACATCACACGTGGAAATCTAAACTGGTTTAACCTCCTAGCAACCGCCAGGCTTCATCGATGCATAACAATTCCGTTTCTTTGATGCATAACATTTCCGATTCATCGACCTATAACCAGTGCCGGCTTTAGGGCGGGGGGGGGGGACACGGGCGGTCGCCAGCACGTGGCACCTACTTGACTTGAATGTCAATAACGCCCTCGCCACCACAAAACAAGAGAAAAGTTCAAAATTTGGAGAATCTGGTGTGCAAGAACTAATTTTTTAGTTAGAAAAGATTTAATTTATTGAACTAAGTATATGTTTTATAAATTACAAGATGTAGTGGAATAAATATATTCTTCATTGGTTCATTAGTATTAAATAAGTAAACAAGGTCCAAGTTGGACCAACGTAAGCTATTAAGTTAAGAAATTCAATCGGATAAAAAACAAAGCAAATGTTCGTAAAAAGTTATTTTTTCCCTGTGTAGGGCGTACGTAGAGTTTTGTACTTTAAATGGCACCCTTGGCGCGCCGCGCATCTCTATCTTGTTCTGTCTTATGTCGCTGATCTTTACGTTTTAAGGTGGTTAACGGGAAAGCCCCTGTAAAGTGAACTAGTCATTAGATTGGCGGGGAAGTCCCTGTAGTTATCAGTTATTTTGTGGAGTTGTTCATTAGTCATCTAAATAATGGGTATGATTCATAGTTATAATTTAGTCCCGTGTGATGCCGCAAAATCAACAGTGAGATCAGTGTCCCTGGAATCTTACAAAAATATTTACTTGATTTGCGGCATCAGTAAATAGATGGAAAATTTTGACCGAATATTTGAAAACTTATACCCTGAAAAAATTAAGCGAAACCCGCTGGGAGGCCCGAATTGAAAGCGTTAAAGCGGTTCGTTATCAAATTTGTGAAGCCCATGATGCTTTAGTTTCTTTGGCTGATGAGACCAAACAAAGTGATGCTGCGACGTCACACGAAGCGACCATACTTGGAGAACAACTGAAAGATTTTAGCTTCATTTCTTCTTTCTCTTATAACATGGTATGATGTTCTTTTCCAAATCAACGTTGTGAGCAAAGCAAGTCAGTCACCCAAAATCGACTTTATCCAATTTACAGAAATGCTTAAAAAATGTTGCTCATACTTGGAAAATTACAGACAAACAGGTTTCGAACAAGCTATTGTAACAGCAACTGAAATAGCATCAGAACTCGATGTGCAGCCATTTTTAAACACCAAACGCGACTAAGACGCATTAAGCGCCGACCGGGTGAAGAGGCTGTTGATGAACCAATAAATGATCCAAACAAAATAAACCGTGTCGTTGTCGTAGCTTACAACGACACGGTTCCAAGCCGGAAACCAAGAGAATATTATTAATATTATTGACGACCGCGGAAGCCTACGAACCAAAGTGTTTTAAGTTAGCAAAGGTATATATATTTAAGTTGCTTACATAAAATTAACCTAAAGCTCTATTAAGGAATTCTTTAGCACTATAGAAATTAAATTGAAACAATGTTCTTTTTAATTCTAGCTTAAAACAACTTAAACTTAAATTAATCACATAATAAGGTAATTTATTATATAACCTAATACTCAAAAAATAAGGACTGTCTTCAAGAAGACTCAAATAATTTTTTTAGGCAAAATTGAAGCATTTCTCAATAGATTACTATAACAACGGGCATTCAAAACAGTTTTATTGCTATGTATGTATGTACATACATAAATACAAGTCCCGAGTATGTATAAACAGGCTAGGGGAAGAATTTTTAATACAACAAAGACCGGACGAGGTCTTACTACCATCATGCGCCGAAAGTCTCGATTCTTTAAGTCAATCTAGATTGAAAGTGGCTGAAGTACGAAGTAGGCGCCATAAATTCTCGGCCTGACAAGCGTATACAGAGTCGAGCATGTTCAAACTCTGCTGCGTCATAGTTGCACATATGCGAGGCCTACACTATATATATTATGGCTGGAAGGGAATAAATTTTTGTAGTCAGCCAGACAACGTGACTAGTGCATGAAAATGTCACAGGTAACGAAAATTGAGTACTGCGCGGTCAGCTTTATTTAATATTTGTGTAAGTCGTTCTGTTGCTCTAAGTTCCGTTTTTTATCATTTCCGGTGTTATCTTATCATCGCCTGGGCTTTTCCCATTTTTGAGGTTTCTTATTGCTTCTTTTATTTCTTCAGCAATAATGAGATTTTCCTCTTTTTCCTCTTCTGAATCCTAGTTGTTTATTTCTGGGTCTTCGTTATCGTGATATTTCCATAAAAGTTCTTCAAAGTAATTTTTCCGTCTGTTCATAATCTCGATGTCTTCTGTTAGTATATCTCGTTCTTAATCTCTCTCGTATATTGTGCTTTTCCTTTCCTTAGGGTTTTTAATGTTCAATAGAATAGTTTTTGGTTTCCTTTACTAGCTGTTTCCATTCTGTTGCCAAAGTCAATCCATTTTTGTTGTTTTGCTTTTGGCACTAGTTCTTTAACTCTTTTTCCTTCTTCTTTATATATTTCGTAGTTTTGGGGTGTTTTATTATTTATGTATAATTTCCACTTCTTCTTTTTTATTTTTATTTGTGGTTTTATTTCGTCTGTCCACCAAGAGGTTTGTTTCTTTCTATTACTTTTCGTTTTATAACCGCAAATGTTTTTAGCGGTCTCAATGACCGATGATTTAAACTAATTCCACATTGAGTCTAGCTTTTCTTGTGTTATTTCTTTTGTTATTTTTTTCGTCAGTTCTTCCCCATTTTTTTTCGCTATTTCTTCGTTGGTTAATCTGTGAGCGTCTATATTTTCAAATTCTACTTTTCTGGTAATCCTCTTTTTGTTACTGTCTTTTTCTAATTTCTTTCTGATTTTAGTAACCATTAGGAAATGATCACTTCCAATTTCTGGTCCTCTTCTTAGTTTTGTGTCTATTATTTGTTTTCGTTTGCTTTTCATTGTTAGTATGTAGCCAATTATGGATTTTTAGTTTCTGCTAGCTATTTCTCTTGTGAATTTGTGATGTATGTCGAAAGAACGTATTTTTAATTATTAAATCTTGTAGTATACAGAAATCGAGCATTCTTATTCCGTTATTATTACTAACTTCCTCTCCATAATTTCCTACTACTGTGCCATACGTTTATGCTCGTATTCCCACCCTGCTGTTGAAATCTCCCGCCATATATATTTCTACTTTAGAATCCTCTATTTCGCTAGCTAGAAGGCTGCAGAATTTATCTTAATTTTATATTGAGTCATCTTCATTTGGTCCGTATACTATTATAATCATTTTTATACTCTTATCCCCATTTCTTAGCTCTACTGTTAATATTCGTTCTGTTATGCTTCTCCAATTGTGGATTTCCTCTATGTGTTGCTTTCGTATTAAACAGCCTACGCCTCCCGCAGCTTTTTGATTTTTCTCTACTCCGCTGTATATTAGCAAATGTCCGTTCTCAGTTATATATGCTCCTTATCCCTTCTTTTTTGTTTCTGTTATAGCTGGTACGTCTATGTTTACCTTTTCGAATTCCTGTTCTAGCTCTTTCTCTTTTCCGTTTAAGCTTCTGACATTCGATGTCTCTAGTCTCCATGTATTTTCGGTCTTTTGTTTTTTTTTTACTTTCTCTGTCCCGCCATTTATTTGCTTGTGTTTTTGTTATGCTTTTATTGTTTGCTCACAAGTGCTTATTTTCATATACATTTTGTCTTCCATTTTTATCTTATTAGAATTTGGTTCTGTTTTCCTTATCATGTCCTTTGCATTTGCCTGGTCCGTTTTTCTTTCAGTCCTCTCAGTTTTTTGAGCTTTTCTTATATATTCAGATTTTATAAACTGTTCTTTTTCCGTATCCCACTTCCATATCTCATTATTAATTGTCAGTTTCTGGAATCCTACTTTTACGCTTTTCCCTTCATCTTTTGCTTCTTTCACTTTCCTTCTTATTTTTTCTTATATATATTTCTTATATTAGCTCTTTATCAGTTGTGTTTTTCAGCTCTACTAAGCATATTTTTTTTCCATTTTCTTTTGCCTTTCTTACGTCTATTTCCACCTCCATTGTTTATTTTATAAAGTCTTCCATCGTTTGCTTTAGTATGTTTCGGTCATGATTTCTATTCCTTGTATAACTATGTTATCCCTTCTCTTTTCTTTTTCCATTTCATCCATTTTACCTTATAGATGCTCCAGGTGCTGCTTAACTTCTTTGTTTTCCTGCTTTATCTTGTCGTTTTGTGCGCGTAATTCTCTTATTTCACTTCTATATTCCTTTTGCTCTTGCTTAACTTCTTTTAAATCAATTATTATGTTTTTCAGCATTTCTAATATTTGTTCCATTTTGTCCTCTTTTCGTTCGCTTTTCCTAGGTGTTCTCAATGTTTTCTTGCTTTTGCTGAAAAATTTTTCATCTCTTCTCTTACCCTCTTCTTCTCGCCATCGTATCTTCACAATACATTTCTCTTTGCTAATCGCGCTCAACGGTCAGTCCGGATCGATTTCTCGGAGGCTTACCGTCTCTCAACTTCGGTGTTACTTTGGTTGCCTATGATGTTTTGCACTTCTACACTTATTAAGCTTTACTAAACGCAATATTCACAATTATCTATTTGGTCGCTATTTAAATCTTATCATTAATCTTTTACCTTCTTTAATTGTTCATCTTACAGGGAGAAATAAATACCAGTATTCCTCCCTGTAAGACGAGGTTTCCCTGGTTTATTACAGGAGGAAAATCAACACTTTTAACTCACAACACCACGAAGTGACTCACCCCTAAAGACCTAATAACGAAATAAAAATAGATATAGTAATTATATCTAGAATCATTTAAGAAGAAAGCTCTCATGCGAACACTACGACTGCATACCATTCACTGATTCCTCGATCTTGAATTAATCACCGCCTACATCACTTGATCTTCATATGGCTTTGCTGCGGCTGACGTCATCCCATATAATTTTGCCGTTCGCTGGTTATAACAAATGTATTGCAGTTTGGGGAGATTATATTGAAAAATTCTTACATTTTACCAAGTTTATTTTTTCTACATCAGGCCGAAAATTTATGGCGCCTACCTCGTATATGGTACGCAGCACATCTAGGTCACAGCATTACGCAAGGAACGACATGTTGTTTGTTTTAACTTGCTACATAGCTAATCACAATAACGTCTCCACGATAGAAAAAGTCAGACCTAAAAACTCAGCTGAAAACTGAGGCAAGAGCCATGACAAGTAAGTTGAAGGCTTGAAGTAATAAGCCTTTGCCTTGTGTGAAATAGGAGACTCACCGTTTTTGAGGGATTTAAATAGAACTTGTTAGAGGAGAACCGTATAAACAACTTTTTAAGCAGTAACCGGTACGAATGACTTCCTCTTCCGAATCACGCGCAACCATAACGGAGGTATGGTCTGAATGCATAATTATAAACAACTCATTTACGAAGATAACGTCATTCAGATACAGAGAAAATTAGATTGGAGCAAGAACCGAGCTCTGAGGGTTTCCTAAAATAATGGACAAGATTCCAGATTTATGAGTAACACCCACATATGCATACGTATTTCGACAAACTGACAACAATTATCCAAGTAGGATGCAAACCACTGACCCGCTGTTCCTCGAATTCAAGCGATCGGGGGGTACACAATCTAAGGCTCCACTGAGATCGCAAAAAAATACCAACTGGAAAGTGGTTTTCTTCAATGAACTGCAGAACGACGCTATATGGCGGAGATGGTCAATTTTCCAGGAAGAAAGGAAGTAATAATCTTAGAGTGGTCCGGGAAAGAGTTCAGTTTCTTCAATATACTGTATTCAAAAAGCATAGCTATTACAGAAGTAACTGAAATCGAGCGATAATTGTTAGGAGATAATCTGTCACCTTGTCTTGAACTTTAATCCATGGTTGATACTTTTTAAGAAAATGTCTTGAAGAAAATTGGTTTCATTTTATCTTATTTTTATTTTAAGTCTGTTCCCCCAACAGGCTGCTAATTACAGGACAACTTACCTATTAAATAGAAATACATGTGCAGTATCACAGCAGGTAATAAATACAAAAAATAAACAAAATAGTCATAAAAAATACAAACATAAATAAATTACAGTCCCAAAAAATACAGTTAAACATATTAAAATTTTCTGACATTACGCAAACTGGAGACTTCATCATAATGTTTGTCCTAGCCCTTACTATATTAATTCTAGCACAATATCTAGTACTACGGGGTGGCACATTAAAATTAACTGCAGCAAGTAAGGAGGAAGGAAGGATTTTATTTTATAACAATTTAAGCATAAATGTGGCACTACATCGCTCACTTTTGTCGTATAATTACAAAAAAGTACAATTATAAATTATTGTTCCATGTCGGCTCATTTCTAGATGGAGAAACCAAAGACGTAACAATATACAGGACATTCCATTTGAAATAGCAAAGTAAGTGCTTGGTTCAGTACATATCGATCACTCTGTATATGCGGAAATGTTTTTGAAAGATACTCTATCGCCCGATACTATCAATTCCTTTTAAAAGATTTAATCAAAAGTACATTTAAATGACCGAGTCATATTATCAACCAAATAAATGGACATTTACGTAAATCCCCATTTAGCGGAAATTTACAATATTGAACACCTGTGATTTCGTCTGACAAGCATCTATCAGATTGTAAGCGTATAGGAGTGTACTTTATTTTCAGTTATCTAACTAATTATTGCCTATACATGAAAAAATGGTTAATAACAAGAACCGAAAATAATGCTAATATAGCTCATGTTATTGGTGGAATCATCCCCATCAAAAACAATGTATTGCGTTTACCTCTCAGTTTATGCCATCAATCTCCAAAACGGTTCTGAAAATATCTCTTGGCGCCGCCTAGCGCCAAGAGAGTCATACCGTCCTAGAACGAAGCGACACAAACCGGAGTGCAGATGCCCGCCACCTATCGAACAGTTCGATAGGCTCACGGGTGGTTCGATAAGTGTCGAACTGTAGGGAGATATTTTCAGTACTGTTTGGGAGGTTGGTGGCATAAACTAAGAGGTAAACGCAATACAGGCAGCAGAAAGGAGTGCTTGTAACGATGCTAAAGGCACCGGGTAGGCAGAAACATGCCCGTGTGTTAGTGCTTTTTTTCTGCATTGTTTTTGCCGGGAATAATTCCACCAATACCATGAACTGCATTAGCATTAGTTTTGGTTTTACTTATTGCCTTTTAAATTAACTTTTTAATTAAAATTCCGTTTTCTGATATTGAAGTAGAAAAGGCGTAATTTTAAATGCATTGATAACACCTGGAATTAGATATCTATTGTTATTAGAAAATGGTAGCTTCCCACTAATTACACAATAGGCGCAATTTTACAACTCCAAAACATGGTAAAATCCTAAACAAATAAGCAATTTTACATTTATATAGAAAATAAATTTACCAGGTGGAACAACATTCAATAGAGCCAGCGGCGCCAGTTTCCATAAAATAGATCTTTCACATTCTTGAAACACGGGCACCGTCAGCAGGCAATCCACTATTCTCTGGTACAAGATACTCTTTTTTAAGTTGTCCGGAGCATCGTTTAGGATACCCGTTTCACCGGTGATAGCGTGTCTCTCGCTGTAATACCATTCGCAAATAGTCATCTCGTACATATTTCTCTTCAGAGACAAAGGAAGATTTGGATTTGAGCTAAACACTTTCAGAGTCTTTAGGAATTCTTGAAAATCGTTGTTCTCTTGCAAATAGATTACTGTGCAAGCCGCTAATTCGGAGAAGCAAAAGCTAAATATGTAATATCCTGTAAAATGATGAAATTAATGTTGCTATTGGACATGAAGAATAAATCTATTCATAATTATCAAATTAAAGCTTTGATTTGAATTGTGAAACTTATCGATAAATATCAAACATAAGTTTTAATCCTGGATTTAACTATCAGAGGCATTTTCCTTTTACCCTATTAACTAAATATTCATTGATTCAAAATCACCATATAATCACTTTGACGCTGATAGCGATCCATTTACAAATATTCAGTTTTGCTTCAATTTCTAAGACACTGAACAAGTTCAAATCGTAATCATTTATTTTGTTGGTTGGTTTACGTTGTGGTTACGTAAATAGTTGCTTTTGAAACTAAATTGCGAAATGCCATTTTTGGAAGTTCGAGATATAAAAAAAAATGTGTTTGAAGGTGCATTTCAGATATAAAATTAATAAAGTGCAGCTTAGATTGTGGTCTGTATATCCCATGCTAAAGGGGATATTAAACGTCAAACAAAATATAGTGAAAGGTTTTAAATGTGGTAAATTGAAAAAATAAAATTTTCGAAAATTAAAAAATTAATTACATGAACTGAGGGTTCGGAAGTGTTCTTATACACTTCCTCGGCAATTTGATTTTTTAAAGGAAATGAAAACTAAAAATTGGAAGTAAAAGTAGAATTTTACGGCGATGTCAATATAAACACTATGTTCATATTCCATTTACTGGAAAACTGCCTATTCTAACCAACCTTCACTTCTATCTTAAATTTATATTACAATTCGAAACACTTGAAAGTAGTAGCGCAGCCAAAATACGAGTTAAATCGATGAAAGCTAGACTAAAAGTGAGAAAATCAATTGGCGTCCCTCTTCTGCTTTGTTTTAATTGAGATGGCAATTGTTTTATTCACAGCAAATTTTGATGATTCCTTTCCAAATATGAATCGACGATAAATTTTTGATGAATAAAGTTATTTCTAAATGTAACATAATCGAATGGATGTAGTGACGCGACCGGACGACTGAAATATGCTATTATAGAGACCTAAACTACATTGACAACCCAACAATAATAAATTTTACTGACGTTCTAGACAGAAACTTTACGATAGATATTTAATTGATGAAATTATGCTGCCTGTTGTAGAAACATGTTCCGTTAATGTTGAAGAGTTACGAAAATAGAAAAATGAACTGAAGAGAAATAACTTCACCATGCTTGTCGTTGGCTGGAATTAAATAAACGTCCTAGTACCCTCGCTTCGAAAATTGTAGGCCCGAGGAGGAATAGGAGCTTCTGGAAAAGAACTAATATCTGCCAGAGGGAATTTCACGTTGACCGGCCACTCGGTCAATGTGAATATACTACACGTGCTCAAATGACAGCTGCGTCCGACGATGTATATTTTACAACGCTTCAATAGATATAGAAAAATATCCCAAGTTAGAACCTCATTTGAAGAATAAATGTCTAGGATATTGTACAAAAAAACTAAAAGTTTAAGAAAAGCGGAAATTAAGAAATTCTTACAAGAGGCACCTAATGAAGTGAAGGCGGGTCATATAAATTCATTCATATTTGTATATGATTTCATTGATAAAGTACTGATATTGTTTCGGGTTATTTACATATTAAGCATATATGGGGCATGCAAAAGAAGCGAACTATTGAATTTAACAGTCCATGATATTGAGGATACGAGTTCAATAGTAATTGTAAAAATCTACTAAATCCGGAACCACTATCCGAAATCTCGGATCCGGATCCATTATCCGAAACCTCAGATCCGGATCCGCTATCCAAAATCTTCGGATTCCTTATCCGATCGAATGCATTATCCGATAACGTATATCCAGCCCCGTTCTTTGATAACTTTTCGGAGCAATAGGTCGAGTAATTATCAAACAATATAGCTGTAATAATCACCAGATTTATTCAACACTTATGTAATACAAAGCAATTTTGAATTGTGCGCACAAATTCGATGTAAACACTTTCTTCTCTTAAAGAACACTGTGGTAACTTCTTACATGTAACGTGTAAAATCCATACTCTAAATCTTGCGGCACAAACGATTCCTACATGTTTTCCACTAGTAAATGCATTGATTGCTAGTACAAAGGCAGTGTTTCTAAAGTCCCCGAAACGTACCCGACTATTTCACAAACTGTGTCCTGATTTACCTGAACCACCACAGCCGATTGTTACACGCTGGGGAACATGGTTGCAGGCTGCGTTTTACCACGACAGATATTTTGATCAAGTAAAGAAGGTAGTTTTAAAATTCAATCCGACAGAAGCTGCAGTAATCAAGAAAAGCCAGGAAATATTTCAAGATAGTCAGGTTGAAAGAAATTTACAAGCTATTCACAACAATTACTTCGGACCAGCGGAGGGAATAGAAAAATTACAAAATGTTTCGATGTCGCTAGTAGATTCTGTTCAAATTGTGAATGATGTTCACGCACAGTTATGCGCTGTAGAGGGCGAAACAAATTGGTATGTAATGCGAAAATTTAAAAATGTGTTTTAGAGAAAGACTCCGATTTTCTTATATTAAGACAAATTTGTGAAGGTGCCTGTGAAGATGCATTAAATTGTTTCAAAGATTATTTTAAATATGCAAATATAACATCGCTAGATGTCGAACGGTCGTTTTCGGCATTAAAAAATATTTATTCCGCACGTCGTACTCACTTGACTGAAACAGCTGTGGAAACATATCTAATGATTCAAGTATTTAACAGATGTTACCCAGTTTGTGATTTTACGGAAGACTTTTAAAACGGTATGTGTTTCAGCACGTTTTATAATTTATTTGTTACCTTCTATTTTATGCGTAAACTTTTAAGCGCTCGCCACGCCTCTGGCTGTTACCGCATATTTGCCCAGGATAATTATTAACATTCAAGTTATCGTAAATTTCGCTGTAATATGTATCTGTTGAACCACAGGTTTGTATCACGATAACGGATCAACAACGAATCGGGTGGACAGCGAACTGGCTCTACGGCGAACTGGCCCTACGGCAAACTGGCCCTACGGCGAACTGGCCCTAAGGCGAACTGGCCCTACGGTGAACTGGCCCTACGGCGAACTGGCCCTACGGCGAACTGGCCCTACGGCGAATTGGGCCTACGGCGAACTGGGCCTACGGCGAATCGGCGACGGCGAAACATCCTAGACGCTTCGTTATATGCAAAGGCAGAAAGATTCACAAAGCTGCTACGTTAGAAGAAAGGCAAAGCTAATATAAACGATCTGGTAATTGAGAAACCACAATAGGCCTGAAAAAGTCGCAGTGGAATAGGTCCAAGACCATCTCTTATCCAATCCATTCAATAATCAAGTAATATAATTATTATGGTTACCATTTCTTCGCATTTAATAAGATTTATTTAACTTTATTAACTGGACTTTCCTGAATAATCATATTAATATTCAAAATGTTCAGAAGTATTACACAAATAGCGCAGATTCTTCTTGAAACATCTTTAATTCTTGAGAAGTCAATGTCACACCAATTTACAACAAAATAAAGTACTAAAATACTCAACAAAATTTTGCACAACAATGTTTCCAAAAAATCTAAATGACCTCCTACAATCTTATTTAAATTATCTTAGGTAACTAAATTTTAAAGATATTCTTACCAATGAAAGTAGTAAACATTCCTAAAATTATATCCGTCGTAGTATAACTGTAGATTGCGCTGTCCGTTAGACCCAACATCAAAGAAATGGCGTAGTCTATGCTTGTCATGAAGTCAGTACCTCTTTCTGACCGGTCGGTATTATTGAACAACTGCTCAGTGACGTTTTGGTGATAAGCAAACCAGCTGTATTTAAAACACTTTTTATTGGGGCATGCTACTCCGTACAGCATGCAGCCGAAGAAGTAAACCAAGTACGCGAAAATTAAGGTAAACTTGAAGAACCTTAATCGAACCACCTTGGACAAGAGACTCTTTTCGGCTGCCCTTTCAAAAGTGTAAACTTTATGAAGCTTCAGTGTGCGATTCAAGTGCATGAGCATGCAAGTGTAATCAGAACTGCCCACCGCGTAACCGACGAATTCGAAAGGAAAAACAGCTATGACGTCCAAAATCACCGATAACTGAAATGATGAAATTATTTGCATGTGTAATAACAATACAGGTTTTTATTAGTTTGGAATTTACATTGCCAACCTTTAAGGATAAGGTTCTAAGTTACTTGTTTTAAAAATGTTGGAGATATTTTTCAAATCCTACCACCACGTTAAAGCACTGCACGGGCCTATTTTTGACGGCCCGGCCCACCCGTGGCCCGTTACAGTATGGAGTGTACTCGCCCGGCTCGCCCGTTGCGTTCATTACGTCGGCACAAACCCCGCCCGGCCCGCTCGTTAGGAAGTTTAGGACCGTTTGTCCAATCTAAATTATCTTAGCCTGTTTAAGTAATTATAGCTGTACCGTCTATTTCTAAACATTTTTTTATTTACTACATTATGTAGAGCAGTGGTTCTCAAACTTTTTTTTCAAAGGGCCCCCCCTTAAGGCAAGAATTTTGTTCGAGACCCCCTCATAATAAAACGGCGATTGTTAGGAGTTACGCCACTGTTACTGGCTTTTTTTCTCAGTCGTAAAGCACTATATTTAAAAATATAAAAATCTTTCTGTTTTTACATTTTGACATATATTTGAATATATAATTATATTTAAAAATCAATGTTAAAAAGATCAACCAATGTAAAAAAAGGAAGATTTAAACTTTATGTTTACCAATATTTTTAGCGACTCTGTTACCTGCGCCATCTATCACCAAGTAGCACAATTTCTTCTTTGTTCTTCGCGTTTTACGGAAGTTTCCACTATGTTCGAGAGAGTGATAGATGGCATTGGAGCTTTCTGGAAGTTTTCAGATTAGCTTTATATAAGCAGCGAAGCGCGACGAGGCATCATTTCCAACTTGTGTGCTGTGTTGTTACCTATTGAGTGCAATATCGGTTATTTTGGAATTTATTGGGTTGTTAAATATGAATAAATTTTTAAAAAGATCATTACAACCATCTACGTCTGGAAGTGACAAATATAAAAAGAAAAATAGATTGTACAACGATGAATATCTTAAATATGGTTTTACCGTTATTTCCAATAGACCACAGTATGTTGTATGTGGAGAAGTCTTGTCAAAAGAAAGTATGAAGCTACTTCGATATTTAAATAGCAAACATCCAGACAAAAAAGAGAAGCCCGTGGAATTTTTTGAAAGAAAGCTAAACTCCCTGCACAAGGAGCAAGCCACTTTTACATCAACGACCACTCATAACGAAAAAGCATTACTAGCAAGTTATCGAGTTGCATTTCGCATTGCACAATCCAATAAGCCACATACAATTGCTGAAGATCTGATCTTACTAGCAGCTGTTGAAATGGTGCATATAATAGTTGCCGAGAAAGAGGCTGCAAAGCTAAAGATAATACCGCTGTCCAACAGTCCAAAGAAGAATAAGAGACATGGCAGAATTGATTCGAACACATACATTGTTGAATATATTAAGAAGTGCACGTACTCCCTACAGATGGACGAATCTACAGATATTTCTAACTGTGCCCAGTTTGTAGCATTCGTAAGATACGATACGAAAAACGGTATTACAGAAGATATTTTATTTTGTACGCCATTAGAGACCAATACGACCGGAAAATGCTTATTTGACACTTTTATGCAAAGTACTGTTAAGTCGATCTGGTCTTATTGTCAAATTACAAGAAGTAATGCCAAATGCTACATGTTCTTGCGTCAAAATCTTTACCTCCTAAAATGAATTGTGTTATGAAAAGTGTTATTAATGTTATGAATTCCATCAAAGGGAAAGCGTTACAGACTCATTTTTAGAAAAAAATTGTGAAAACATAGGTTCCTCATACAGAAGAAAGATGGCTTTCGAGGGGTAACGTTTTGAAAAGATTTTTCCAGTTATAATCAGAACTTTTGATGTACTTGCAAGATAAAACATCGGAATATGAGAACTTATTTTTTGCTGATATTTTCGAACACTTAAAAATTTTGAATAATTATAATTTGAAAGGCTACGATATTAATATAATAAGAGCCACGGATAAAATTAACGGATTTGTAAGAAAAACTTGATTTATGGCCGACTTCAACTGGGAAAAAGAAGTATAATTCATTCCAGTGCATTCAAGAACTTATGGAAGATCTAACTAAGTATAGTGCGATAAATCTGAGCATGTTTTTGCAGATATGCAAATCAGTTTGCACAACTTGAAGCAACAGCTCTGCGACTATTTCCCCAAAGAAATTCAAACTAGAATTTTTTTCGCAGAACCCAGATCAATTTTTTGACCAAAAGATTGCAAGAATACCCCCAGCTCGTAAACGTAGCTGTAAAGTGGTGAGAAATCGTCTCGAACTTGAAAATAATATCATTGTATGTGTATCAAATACAGAGCCCAGATTTAAGATGCTAGTTTTTGAAAAACAGGCACATATGTCGCATTAAGATTCTTTTACTTTGTAATTTTGTTATATATAAAAGTGTTTTCGTTTATGTTCCACAAGTTGCACGAGTAGCCAAGTTTATGTTCCGGAATATACGATAAAACTTAGGTTAGTTAAGTGTTAAAGCATTATTTTTGTATATGTTTTTATTTACGTTTCGAAAAATGAAAATAAATGTCTTAGTAAGGCGTTTTCTTTTATTTTGGAAATCCTCTCGCGACCCCCTCAATCCATTAACGCGACCCCCTCAATCCATTAACGCGACCCCCGGGGAGTCGCAACCCACACTTTGAGAACCACTGATGTAGAGTATATATTTATTATTAATAAATTATTTTGTCTAAATTTGTCTAAATTTCGTCTTACCTGTTTGCTTTTAAACATAATGATATCTTTAGGCTCAGTAAGCAATAGCTCTTTGGTCTTAACAGCTGTCGACATTTGAAAATACAGTCCAAAAACGTAAATCAAATCCAACATGTAGAATAAGCCAGCGTTCTTGTTGGACATGTTTGCATTGAAAAATATGTCATAAGGAAGCATCATGACTTGCTTCACCACTACAAGCACTATTACATACTCGACGAACTTGCTGAACGAACTAGTCGGTTCCAACACGTAAGGGCACGTGGATTTTAAGCAGATCACTCGTTCTTTCAACTCAACATCTCCGCTTAAGGCATACATATTCAGATAATTCGACATGTGACACGGAGTTGTCGATATTTCCCTTGCATCCACGTTCCTTTTTTTGGACTGCCTATAGATACTCCTCCATTGGGTTTTCAACCATCTGATCGAAGTACGTTTTTGTTGTTTATCTTTCATCTTTAACAATACCGGATTCTGCATCATTTTAGCATCCGCTATTCGCTGGGCAAGCTTTCCGTGTAACATTTTCGCGGCCTGTTTGTATTGACTCATAACAGAGCATAAACTTCGCAAATCCAATGTATGAATTTCGCAATACGTCGCACAGCGCAAATTAATCAAACTGGGTATCATTATCATCGCGGCTGTTTCGCCGAAAAGAGTGCCGCTTGAAAACGACATGACTGGAGATTCTTGGTCTTCTTGTGAGAGTATCTAAAACAAATTCGTTTAAGAAGAATTTATAACTATCTATATGGACATCGTTAGAGGGCTAGTGAAAAGTTTAATTCATTCATATGCTACTTCCTTTTAGTTGCCAGAAATTTTGGAACAGAACAAAAAGTTCTGATTAAGCTCAGATAAGTTGTAAATCATCAATAACTACGGTAGAAATGCTATCAACGACGAAAGAAATTACAAAGACCAAATTTAAAGTTATTTTGAGCAGAAATGTCGCCTAGAACCATAAAAGATTGTTAGTACTTAATAAATATATCCCGTTATATGCTTTTAAACTTGGAGATGAAATGTTTTGGCGTGGATCCGGTTTAGGAAAAGAATGGTAATTGTTTGAAATACAATTCCCAAAGAGGCTTATATTGAAGACTTATTAATAGAAAAAACTACACACTTAAAGTCACTTACACACATTCGTATGTGCTACCATACTATTTACTATACCGCGCGGTTATTAAACTTTTAACAAAAGGGCATACGCCTAATTACATTAAACAATGTTTTGACAGTGTTTATGGCGATTTATCTCCTTTATATTACATTGTAAAAAAGTAGGCAAAATTTTCCGTTTGGGACAAGAACCCCTTGAAAATGATGGGCGCCCCGGTCGGTCAATTGAACTGATAACGCATCAAAACATTTCAATTATTGAAGAAATAGTATTAGCAGATGGCCGTTCGAAAATGAAGGAATTAGCAGTGATGTCTAACATTTATGAAACAAGTATTTGCCGAATTCTCCATAACCATTTGGGTGCAAGATGGGTACCGCATCTTCTTTTTGCTCTCCAACGTGAACATTGGGTCGAATGTGCGCGCTCGTTTTTGAACACGTGTGGGGACCCGAAACCGATTTTGGAGTGCATCGTCACAGGGAATGAAACAATGATTCTGTATTATGATCCTTTATTCATATCGATGGAATAGCGGCGACCCGATGAGTCCCAGAAAAACGAAAATCATTCAATCAATGAAAAAGATGATGACCACAATGTTCTGGGATTGTGAGGGTATTCTACTCACTAACTTTAAAGAGCGGAATACAACTGTCAACAGCACTTATTATGCGTTTTTGCCGCACACACTGAGGGACAATATTCGTGCAAAACGTCGAGAAAAATTGACAAAAGGTGCTTGATTATAGCACAATGCACACGTCCATACTGCCGCCATTTCACAAGCTGCCATCCGCGAATGCGGCTTTGAAGAATTAAAACATCAAGGATGACAGTGTGTTGCAAGTAGCTGTAATACAACGTTTTGAGGGAAAAACTTTAGATTATTTTTACAAGGGTATAAAATTGTTAATTGATCGTTGTAATAAATGTATTGAAATTAGGGGAGATTATATTGAAAAATAAGAATTGTTATATTTTACCAAGTTTATTATTTCTACATCAGGCCCAGAATTTTTGGCGCCTACCTCGTGTACCATTAGCCAAAATTATTACCTTTTAATCGTCAGTATTTCATGTAGTTAAAGTACAATATATTTTACAATTACTGATTTTACAAAATCATTCGCAGTTCAACATTATTCCTATGATAGGAGGCAAGCATGTCTTTAAAAAAATTAATCGATACAGAAATAATTACCATTTATTGACAAAAAATGAAAAAGTAAAAACGATTACGATGACAACAAAAAGACTTTACAAAACACTTTCTCCTCAGTGCGAACGATAGGTATTCTGCTGCTGTTGATTTGGCATACCATTATATTGCATACCGCTCATACCCATTTGGGATTGATACGGATTACTGCTATAGAACGATTGGGGCGGCATCTGCTGTTGATTCATCCCATACATTTGCTGTTGTTGCTGCCATTGATTTGGTTGTGACTGCTGGGCCATGTCAACTCGAATTGGTTGCGCGTTAGAATAAGGCGAAGGCATACATCCAGTGCTTCCGGAACCCATCATGTTCATTCCTTGCATGTCCATACCCATTTGCATGCCATTCATGCTCTGATTCATCCCGCGAGCGTTCATTGGGTTGCTTTGCGGCATGGTAGCAGGTCTGCTATTCCCGGTATTATGTGCGTAAGCGGATCGATTATTTTGCGGTTGTTGGAACATGTTGTAAGAGTTCATTGCGTTTTGCATGGTGTTTCCCAAGTTTGGTAATTGTTGATTAGCACCTGGCGTTTGCGCGTTGCAAAACATCTAGCTAAAAATATGAATCTGTTAGACGAATATTTGGGGATATATTACAAAGTGCACTTACGAATTTTGGAAGAAAGTTTATCGGAGAAAATACTGGAAAATTTTCACAATTTCGTAGTTGACAATTGTCGGAATCAACAAAAAATGTTTGATTGTTTTAATTCATTATCAAAGGTTGTAACTTTGATTTTTCAAAATCGTATTATTCTACGGTCATGGTCTTGTCAAACTTTGACAGTGTAGCAGTGCTTTGCAAGTTCTATTTCCAAAACGCTAAAAGTTTATGAACAATCTTGTGGATTACGTTGTGGATATTAAAGATTAATATGTTGATTATTGTCTTCCATTAAGGAAATCAAATATAGCACATATGTGGAAAAACAAAACTGGAAAATTTCTACTTTGAGACAAATGTCAACAGTAACCAAAAGCTAAAACCTCATTTATATAAGAGATACTTAGGATTATGGTTAATAATTTTTAAAATCTTGAATTGTGCGATACAATAAAAGAATACTATATGTACAGTTAAGGCGCATACAGATTTTGTGTAAAGAAACAATGCAAGCTACTCTAGTTGTATAATGTTTTTCAGAAGTCAGAAGTTTTATTTTAATACTCTAATGCAAACTGCAAGCGAATATTTTTCCGGCTTATAAACGGTTTCTTGTGGATTATTCTGTTTCTGGATTTACCCTTTTGCCTAAAACATGCTCCACTTCTAGTGTCAATTTTGGGGCACCTAATATAGGGTTTTGTCTTGATTTTACTATCCATCGTTCGGCATGTTCATAAAAAAATAGTCACACTTTTCTGCGCTTGATTATCCGTTGAATTACGCGATTGTATCGTTCAATGGAAACTAGAAGTTTGTCTCATAAAAAAGAAATAACAACTTTTATTAATTATATGAGAAAAACCATAATTGTTAATTCCTTTTAGTTTTTAGCCCGGAGAAAATGATTATTGGAAAGTAGCCGAATCTTTTAATATTATACTACTTCTGTTCCGGAATATCGTAATGAATCAAACTAAACTACCCTCATTTTCCAATATTTCTTTCACCAACATCTTGCCCGTATTCCCAATTTACACACTCTTGGAGATTCTTAAAGCTCTACATAGAACTACTCAACAATAAATGCTTTGTACATAAGTATACACGTGCTATTTCATAATTAGAACGAAGAATATCTTCAAATCTAGGATTGCCAATAATTATTATAATTTTTGTAAATTCTTCAGTTTAATTTTCAAAATGGTTGACAATCCTTCTGATTGAGAATTGTCACAGTTATCGATTTTGCGTGAACTCATGCCAAAAAATAGCTCAGAACTTTTCCATATTAAACAAAACGCTTTGCACTTTCTCTATTTTTTTTAGACTGATAAATATTTCAAACTTTTACAAGAAAATACGAATTTAAACAAATTTTACATACCTGAACAATACCTGAAGCTAAGTAAGTCATCTTATGCTTCTGTTGATTAGGAGAAAAAAGATAATCGCCGGGTAGGTAGAATTCCGTGTTCATACGAAGACTCAAGCTCCGTTTGAAGTTTATCTCGCATTCGTTGAAGAGTTGCGAATGCATAAGGCAATCCCAAAACAAGTCCAAAGCGACTTCTTTCTGCATGGCCAACGGCAGCGTCTTATAGATGCTCGGCGGATTCTTCATGCCTTGCCTCATCTCCCAGTATTTATTGTAGTGTTCGACGGTCTTTTTCTGGCTGTCCTCGTCGGTGTGCCAATCCCGCATCATCTTGATAATGATGGTCAAGCGTTTCGAGAAGTCCAATTGGTGTCTAAACTTTTGAATGTGCTGAGAGGTTAGTTCGCCAAAAAAGATCATAACATGCATGAGGCAACCCACAAGCATGGTTATGCTGAAGATGTAGTATTCTGGAACGCTACTGATGCTGATTACACCTGAAGAGTATAGTAGGAAGTTTGGAAGCTTTTTCTTTTATGCAACTAAGAATTATTACAAATTTGTGGAATGTTTTTTGTGTCTTTCAATCAATTTAGTTAATTAAATCTTTTTGTTGGTATTGGGTAAAATTTAATTGAGTACATGGTCTTTCATTTAAACTAACAGAATTATTTTTACAAAATTACATAATTCATTCCATAATATAATTTATAAATTGTATTATCAAAAAATGTCAACCTCATAACTTTAATGTTATCTGAATTACTGATTGTGAGTACTAGTTTAACCTAAACTTGCGGACGGTATTACGGATTAATATAAGAATACGAAAAATTCATAAATAAACTAAACCGGTAGAGAAGCAGGCATGTAGTGTCGACCTTGAATATAAATCATGTTAAACCGCGCTGAGAGAGATTTCGTTTTAGTACCGGTTGAGCTGTTGCAGAGATTAGTCGATCTAGTAAATAGTTTGCCGAGAAGAATGGAAATAGTTATTAAAAATAAAGGTGATGTTACTCAGTGGTAGAATGAGCTATATCTTAGCTGAAAATCACAAATTTGAATTTTTCTTTCTCCAATCCTAATCAGTTCCAATTGTTGTAATCAGTTCCGTTATTTTTGTGCAATATATTTTGAAACTGTTATTTGCAAAATAAAAATTGAGAATTATACCTCTATTAGTTTAAATGATCTTCAATACATGCTAATAACTGAAATTTTATCGGGTGGGCCAACTGAAGCTGGACGGAGCTCGTACGTGTAGTTCCTTTTTTTGTATGAATAAACTGTAAAATGTGTTTAGGATTAGCTTTAAGCGAGGTTTCCACTAGCTGTAGGTAACTGGAGTAAGCAGCAGAAATGCTTGCTTTGCATATGGAGCGTAGCCGCTTAAATTGGTTGTAAAAATAACAATTGCCTGTAGTTCTCCCCTTGCGCCGGTAATATTCTTTCAATTTGAGGTTAGAAATTATTTCGTTTGTATACCATGCCGGATAAGTGAACTGCGTAGAGATAAACTTTTTAGGTACTGAATTATCCAATATTTGATACAACGATTTGTACAATTCATCAAGAGCACAATTAACATCGGAGCAGTCTTCCAAAAATGACCAGTCAGTGTAAAAAAGAACAGAATAAAGCTTGGAAAAATTGGCTTTGTGAAAATTATATATTATTGGGACTTGCAAGTGTTAAAGAAATGGCTAAGGATGGATGATAAGAATCTAGTGGAACAAATGGCAAATCATCACGAGATACAATAACGTTAGAAAAAGTGTTCGAAAGAATTAAGTCAACCTTCGCTTCCTCATTTACGATTACGTTTTTATTAAATTTTCAGAAGAGATGCAGAAAGTATGTTCTACTAGGTACAAACTCATTATTGTTTAGTTCAGAGGTACTTACACTTAATTTCCATAAGATAGCACACTTTTACTCATTCTCATCTACATAAGTATGTGTGATATGAGTAATTTTACAATTTAAAATATCGTTTGAGAGATTCACAACTTTAATATTAAACAAACCATTTCCCGTGTCAGTTTCATAGTTTGATTACATTTACTACAAGAAAGATGAAAAGTATCCGAAGAAAGAAATACATCAAGACTATCTTGAGATTAAATATCTTACCTGCAGAGCTGTGCATATAACCATTTGCTATAACGCTTACGCAAATAACAAACCAATCAAAAGAGCTGTTCCTATCGATCTCCATATGTTCCAAGTGATTGATCCAAGTCGATTGCGAGTCATTTCTGAGGAGAAACCATAAGCTAGCGGCGAACACCACATACAAAGCTAGTATGTAAAACTGTTTAAATATTACGACTAGTATTTGGTTGATGCCGGGGTAATTCTTTATGTCTCTAGAAAAAGAGATAACATATTGCAGTCTCAGGATGACCTTCAGCCTCGTGTGGTCTCTGCTGGTGTTGTCTTCATCCCCGCTAGAGCAATGTTCCATTATGTAATATAGTTCGTGGATCGGCAGGAGACTGATAATGTCTATTGTTAATAGCAGAGCGTGTCGTGGAAAATGAAGTTTTCCGGAGTTGTGCATTAACTTGCATCTGTACATGGAAGAACGATTTATTGGGATTGTGGCGTTATTTTTTATTTTAAATTTTTTTCTTTGCCAATCAATAGTCACTTTAAACCCTTGAGAGTTGAAGATTAGAATTCTTTTTGGTCTCAGGGAGTTGGCAAAACAACTAATATGATTAGAATTCTGTCAGTAAACCATTTACCTGTATATTACAGCCAGTACCACATCGGAAAAGTAAGTAATTTCGCACGCATAGTACACTAACGTAAAACTTAGTGTTGAGTGGGTATTGGTAAAGACCAAACAATAGAGAGCAATCGTTATATTCATCAGGACCGTGATTACAATAAGGATCTTCCACCATATCTGATGCGGTATCAATATGACAGCTTTCCAATTTCGACCGCTTTGTATAGTAGAGGCAGTCGATGGATCGTAGTGATCACTCCTAATAGATCCTTTGGCACTCGTTATGCTACTCATCGTTTTACAATTTTTGGATTTATTTTGAAACGAAAGATGTCTATTTTAAATGTCACCTACATTTCAACAAGCAGCATTTAACGTCAAATTTTTGACATTTTTTTTACGAAACAACTGTTCAAAAGAGTGTTGGTATGCTTGTTAAATTTTCCATCTTTGCTTTCCATTAACCTTCTAGAGTTGGTTTTGTATGCCCATGCAGACATACTAGGGTACGTAATAATTCATTTATAATCGGGAGTCCAATACATTTAACAAATACTGTTGCCGCTTGTGCTGAAACGTCCTTGATTCGCTACGCGCGCTCCCCACCTTATACTTTCATAGCAGGCAAACGTTGTAACACTGTATACCGAGTGTCCCGTGAGGTAAGGTACAAACATTCACGACGTGTTCTTCAGGTAAATTCGAGTCGAAAATGTCTGTATTAACACAGTCCGCAAATGCATCCTTATCGAGATATGATGCTTTTAATTGTAGTAGTGTTAAAGGAGCAAGAACCAAAACATCGTTGGAAAATCTCTTTTATTTAACAAAAAATAAATAAATAAACATGACACGAATCGTTCACAAGAATTTTTCAAAATGTCTACCTTCGTACTGCAAGCACAGTCTACTCCGTTCATAAATATCATTGATGGCTCTCCGAATAACATGATGGTTATTTCTTATGTCAGTAGCAACTGCAATAATTTTACGAATTAGTTCATCCCTAGTACGTGACTCCTCCGCATATACCAACGTCTTCATGTGTCCCCATAACTAATAATCCAAGGGATTTAAGTCAGGTCAGCGGGGTGGCAAAGAAACTGGACTACCCCGTCCAATCCAACGTCCAGGAAAAGTGGTATTTAAATACCCACCAACATTTCTACCATAGTGCGGCGGAACACCGTCATGTTGTACCCACATCTGTTGTCTTATTTGAAGCGGAATATCCTCCAACAACACTGGCAGTTCTTCTCGTAAGAATTGAAGATAAATTGGAGATGTCAAACAACCGTTAAACACGAAAGGGCCAACTAATTGATCCCCTAACAAACCGCACCAAACATTAACTGAAAAACGGTGTTGGAAATTCCGTTCGTAGGTTGCATGTGGATTTTCAAACTGCTAAGAATGGGAATTCCTCAAATTATTGATGCCGTCTCGAGTAAATGTACACTCATCGGTGAACAAAATTTTATTAACCAGATTACGATGTGCGTTGAGCCAATTACAGAACTGCATACGAGAGCCTGGATCAGTGGGCAGCAAAGCTTGGAGAGGTTGCAGATGGAACGGGTATAAACCAAAGTTATGCATCGTTCTCCATACAGTCATTCGACTAGCACCAGTGCGAACTGATATTCTGCGGACACTAGTTGATGGGGCACTTTCAACACTATCCAGTATTAAATCATGGTCAGCTGTTGATGGACGTGTTACCTTAGCATTTGGAAATGATACCGTTGATCTAAGATGTGCGAAAACTCTTCCGAATACTCTACTATTAGGTATCCTTCGATTCGGATACCGGTGGCGGTATTCCATCACTGATGCCCTACCGCTGCAGTTGCAGTATCCATAGACTAAGAGCATATCTGCGTATTCTTCATTTGTAAAAATAAACATGACAATAAGCTTGAAAATAACCGTGTTTACTTAAATGCGGAGTTCAATCAAACTAACACAACCGATCTGTCAAAATAAGTAACAAAACATAGCACGACCTACTGCGATTAAAAGCATCATATATCGATAAGGATGCATTTACGGACCGTGTTCATATAGACATTTTCGACTCGAATTTATCTGAGGAACATGTCGTGAAAGTTTGTACCTTACCTCACGGGACACCCGGTATATATTTTAGCGCCTCACTTTAATACGAAACTTACCAACGCGGTATATGTAATCTTCTGGTCTTCAGATCAGAGACTAAAGACTGAATTCTTGCCAGCGAGCAGACAGCTCAATTTCTAAGAACAAGAGTGCGCCACCGTCTCGGTGGTCAAACAAATTATTTGTCAATGTCAATCGTAAATGGATAAATCATTGTCACAAGATTGAAAAAACGTTAAAATGAGCTCATAAAAGTTGTCCCAGATTTTTATGCAAGTGATGGTACATTTACGATTAACACTGACAGACAATTTGACATATTCTTTCAATGGTTTTATGCAGGTCACCGTAGAAATTCAATATTCAGTTCATAATGCGTTTAATTGGCATTAAAATAAGTTTTGAAACATAGGGTTGTTTATCACCACGTAACCATAAGAAAAAGCCACAATTGGTTAATAATGAAAACAAGAATTATGGGAAATAGGAGTATGCGCTCTTGTAGAATAAAATTTTACTCAGTCTAGTTATTCTGTTGCCAAACAGTGTAAAATATTGCCGAGACATAATAGTTTATTACTGCGCCAATATTTATTTAATACAATCGGAAACCGTTTAATAAGTAGCCCTGGACATATTCGTTGAGCCAGCAAGGTCGCCGAATTTGTCCCCAAATGATTTTTTGCTCTGGAGTTATTTAAAAAGTAAGATATTTAATATACCTGCCCAAAGAGCAAATACTCTGGATGAACTACGACGAAAAATTCAAGGCGAGTTGAAAACATTTGAGAATATTATTTTCTGTTTTTAATATTCCCTGTTCTATCTTTTATTTTTAATAAAGAATACCTTTCTTTCAACATTCCTTCTAATAAGTTTTTAGAGTTTCCTTTTTGTTTATACCTTTCAAGAGTTTTTATTTTTGAAGCTTTTGGTTAGCCAATATGAGCCTTCCCTTGTGTTTAATAAGAGGGAATTATTATTTTAGTTTGCTTGCAGTTTAATTCTCATCATTTACCAACCTAAAACATATGCCAGTACCAGTCTTATGTTTGGTCTTAAGTAGTGCAAAAATATTTTATACTAGATACTATTGAAACATCTGGTATACATATTTAAATAATAACACATATTATTGTTAGAAAAATTTTTTTTGTAGACGTGCTGCAATACAAAATTTATGATTAAACGCATTGTAGACTGTAGAAGAGAACGTCTTGTTGTCTTGTCAGCCTGACGAAATACAAACATGACGATTAAATTGATCTTAGCTTGCCTTGCCACCTAATATAGATATGGCGCGATGTATAAAATATTCGTTAGTATTCAAATAGAAAACACCGATTCTTCACAAGCTGCAAACACGTTACAATTGAACAATTACCTACTTATCGTTAAAGTTTTAACGTCATTATTACGAACTGTCAAATTCAAAACTACTCGCGCACCCACTCGGAATTTGCAGATTTTCGTCGGATTCAGTCGGATAATTTCGCAACACGGGGATGTATCTAGTTGAGCGGACTGATCTGATATGTACTAGAGCAACGCAAACTGCGCTGAAAGCCAGTGGCTGACGCATAAAAGTTTACACAAAATAAACACGGCCGGGGCAATTCGGTATAAGCGTCAGTATAACTGCGACTCGAAAGTCGATCTGTTGTGTATGTATTTACGCTGTCGTATACTATATCGTAGTTCTACGTTTGTTTTGAAAATGTTTCCTACGTCGCGAAAGCGACCAAAGTTGGACACAATAAGAGAATTTATTGCAGAAATACCTGATTTAAAGTGTGATGGCGCTAAAATTCAATGTGTAGTGTGTAAAATAGATTTAATGTGTTGGTCGAAAAGTGATTGTCTACGGCACGTAAATAGTGCAGGGCATGTTTCAAAAAAAAATTCCACGCGAGATTATGACAAATTTAAATTTAATTTATGTGTTTATTGTATGTAATTTACCATTTCATTTACTACGGAAGAAAGCATACGTCTCGTTTTGGAATGAATATTCGGACTTTAAGTTACCAAGTGAGAGAACATTAAAGAGTTGTGCCGTCTGCTCGTGAGCATGTCGAGAAAAGAATTAAATCGGAGTTGCAAGATAAAAAAATGTGGTTATGTGTGGACGAAACAACAGATCGTAAAAAACATTCTGTGGTTAATGTAATGGTACGCACAATGGAACCACATCGACCATCACCCTCAATTTTACTAGCTTCCAGACGAATACAACAATGCACTGCCGAAGTAATTTCAATGTTAGTGTTAAATACATTGGAAAAGCTTGAACTTTCAACAAATCAACTGTTGATGTTTGTGAGTGATGGTGCCGCAAACATGCTTGCTGTAGGTCGATCTCTTAAAAAACATTGTGCTAACTTGTTGCATATTACATGTAAAATTCATGCTCTCAGTCTCGTAGCAGATAGTATCAGAAAATGTTATCCCGAGGTAGACGCTCTAATAGCACATACAAAGGCTGTGTTTGTAAAATCCCCAAAACGTATTCGGGAATTTCATAGACTATGCCCCGGTATTCCTGAGCCACCACAACCTATTCTTACTCGTTGGGATCATGGTTAGAGGCTGCATTTTATTATCTTAAATATTTTGAGAATATAAAGAACGTGATTTTAGAATTCGACCCAAAGGTAAGCTGCTTGAAATTTCAGGATAGTCAAGTTAAAACAGATTTGGAAGTTATTCAGGACAATTACGTGGGACTAGCGGATGCGATAGAAAAACTACAAAATTCTTCGGTGTCGTTAGTAGAATCTTTGCAAATAGTGCAACACAGCTATGCTCGATAGAAGACGCAAGAAATGTTGGTGTTTTATGAAGGTTTGAAAGTGTTTTAGATAAAGACTCTGATTTTGGCACATTAAGACAAATTTGTGAAGGTGCGTCAACAGAACCGTTAAGTTATTTGAAAGATTATTTTACTTACGCAAATATAACTACTATCACTAGATGTAGAACGTTCGTTTTCGGCATACAAAAACACTTTTTCTTCACGCCGCACTCGCTTTGCCGAAACAACTTTGGAAACATATCTAATGTTACAAATATTAAATAGACATTATCCACTTTGTGATTTCACGGAGGACTCTTAAAACGGTAAGTGTTTGAGCACGTATCACATTTAATTTATTTTGTGTAAACTTTTATGCGTCCGCCACTGGCTTTCAGCGCAGTTGCGTTGCTCTAGATATGTACCGCACATGCATACGTTCTACTGTATTCTATACCCAGATATTTTTGACACAACTGATATATTTCTATCAACATTATCTGACATTTGTGCCGTTCGTTTAAGTTATTGCTTATTCAACGCTTATTTTCTTTGGTATTATATTACTTCTTTTATTAAAATTAGTCCTTATCAGGAATTTAATAAATAATCACGTTTCTCGGTGACTGTATTACGCTAGAATGTCGAAATTTTTGTGTAAACAAGCAAAAGAAATAGTTGCAGAATGTTTTTCGAGCAAGAACGTGATAGTATTCGCATTCACGGACAACCGGTACCTTTTGAGGCAAGGAGGGAAGTAAGTAGTTAACTTTGACACAGTTTCAGAAGAAGCAGGCGAAACAGAATATAGGACTAGAAATTTACTAAGTTTCATTAAAATCGGTTGTTTTGGGATATTGGAAAGGTTACCTTGTTAGTGATAGTGCGAGATTTTAAAATATATTGTCAAAATATAGTGGACTCAATATGGATCCTTATCTCCTATTGGAGATGTTTTCTAAGATTTTTCACTCGTTGAAGGTCTATAAAGTGTAAAATGTATTCTTTTTGAATGACAAGCAACGATGCTCAGAGTATTTATATGTAGTTTAATAAAATAACATCGAAAGATAAATCAGTTTATTATCTAACTATATATGTAGAATACAAAATTTAATATAGATGATAACTAAAAGCTTTAAGCATATTTGTGTAACATCATATTATGCTAAATATATTGCTTGCTATTATAGGCTCTTACACATTAAAGATACATCGTAATGCGTTAACATTAAACCAAAAATATCACCACACCCCTTACGTATACTAATTAAATTTACACACATGTATAAGGTACGATTAATGGACGAAAACAGTTCCTTAACTTATTAAACGTTCAATTTCGTTGGACGTTTATTCCTTCTCATTATTCTGGTAGCACTTTGTAGGGATTGAGGATGCCGTTGGGGTCCATGATTCGCTTGATATCCTTCATCAAATTAATCGCCGATTCCGTCTTCGAATAATGCATGTACTTCGGTTTCCTGAAGCCGATGCCGTGTTCGGCGCTCACGCTACCTCGCAGCCGCGACGTGTGCTCGTAGACGAAAGGTTCTATCCGCTTTAAAATGTCCTGCGTGAATTCCTTCACCGAAATGTTTAAATGGATGTTCCCATCGCCTGCGAAGGAAAGGGCAATTTTATCATCATAAAGAATATCTGCTGGAATTGATAAGTGTTTGGTTCAACTGGCTTTAAAAGTAACAAACGGATATGAAAACATTTTTCATTGTCACGCTAACTGATGGTTATTTTATAGAAAAAAATAAAAATAATATAAAAATACGTTTTGTGACGTTTTGTCCACGTGCGTGGTAAAAGAAACAACAACGATTCGGTTCCAGCTCAAAAACCAAGACAGAGCAATTACTTTCTTTTCAATTTTAATTTAAAAATTTTGGGCCCAAAGAGCCCAAAAAAACGTCATGTTTATCATTTTTTTACCATTTCTTGAATTTAAATCGATGGGAATCGATCGAATAGACATCGTATCGACGAGTACACATCGAATAGAAACTATTTGAAAAAATTGATCGATTCGGTCGATTTTTCATTAAAAAAAAAAAAAAATTTCTTGATTTTTTTTCATTTTTCGTTCACCGATTGCCCTGATTCTTCTGTATCGTCATCTTCTTCTTGTAAATTTCAAAAAATATCACCCAAATGAGCATGTAGCTTTTTTCCGCTGTACCAATGTTCGAGCCTCGTCATCACTTGCTGAAAACGGTCGCCATGCTCATCGAATTCGTTTGGTGATTATTCGGCGAATTTTTCTACATAGGAATTCGAAAAAATGAATTTTTAATGATATTGGAACATTTAAACGGTGAAAAGCAGTGAGCATGTCTTCAATTAGTATACGCCAATTTTCGGCTCGATGAATTCCGAAAACATTGTCTATAACCGCTTTTACACAATCCCATGCCACAAGTTCCATATCAGTGCATTTTCAAATCGTTTGCCCCTCATCAAACGACGAATGTCCGGTCGCAATTCGTTGAATGCATTTTCTTCTAGGTTCAATGCTTTTATTAAATTTTTAACAATTCCTAGTTTGATGTGGATCGACAGAAGTGGAATCTCAATAATCTTGTTTTGTCGCAATCTTAATTCCTCACGTAAAGGTTAGTTCCGTTCGTTATATTGGTCGCCGGCAAAACGGGTATTCCACAAGCACATGTAGCACATATTTTTGGTGTAACCCATATCTCTTTGTAATTATATTGCACTAAATCGATGATTTTTTTAGCGATGCATGTGTTTCTGTTTGCATTGCTGCTCGGTGCAATCGGAATGAAATTTTTTCAATTGGTGTTGTGTAGCAGAACCGCATTCAAACTGCTTTTGACGAGTCGATAAATAATCGCCAATGCTCGGGATTATATTCATTTTGCATCGGATATCAGTGCAATAAACGAGTGAATTATTCTCAATGGATTTCAAAAAATTTGTAAAACGATGATGACAATTGATTGCTCCGTATATCCGAACATCTGCTGCCAAAATGTTCGTTTGTTTCAAATCCTTTGCCAAAAGAATGGATTGTTGCTGTGGTAGTTTCAGACTTCTTATCATATCATTCAAACGAAATTGTGTGATTTCAATGTGATTGCATAGCGTAGTGACATTCGATTGTTCATACATTGATACGCCTGCTTCTTCGGTTTTTATGGTTTCTAATGCTAATGGCTCAGATTGTTCTGTTGAAGTCGGTCTTGTTGGAACAGGAATTGTTATTGGAATGTATTTCAAAGAATCACTTTTTCTTCTGTTCATACCGTCAGTGTAATTCACGTACGCATAACAGTCAGCTGGATCGTGTTCTCTTGCATCTATCATGGGAACACCAAATGGCATAACGGCTCCGGTTTTTTCTCCATTTATTCAAATTCAAAACGCATGTTGTACAAACAATGGACAGCGTCCAATACACATCAGTTAAAACATTTTGTGAGAAATATTGTTGTTACAAGTCGGCGGTTTCAGCACTTATTTTACGCCGAGTAGTCTTAATTACAAATTTTCAATATTTCAAATTAATTGATTTTACAAGCCAATACAATGAACAATCAATTCGGTTTGGGTTATTTGCTTTAATATTTTGATGTTAACACTTTGACTTCTGAAAACAGAATGAGCTCTAAGCGGTTAACAGCGCCGCTTATATACCCATTTGACCAAGTGGCAGTAGTGAGGATGGAAATTTCTAGAAGGTTCACGAATAGTCCATGAACGGTCCATGAAATGCTCTCGAAGGTTCCAGAAAGCCCTTCGGCCATTGATCAGATTTTTCAGAAAATTACAGAATGTTCTTCAGGCTTAAAATTTTTAAATTGAAATTGCCCGAAAACGCCAGCTAATTTTTAAAAACGGTTGGCACCATAGGACTCAGCGTACTCGCGTGTTGCATTTTGCAACTAGCACAGTGTAACTATATGAATGAGGAAGTAATCACAATTAAAGTTTAATTTTTTTGATTCATTAATTTTGCACTATTAATTTATGAAAGGATTTAGTCATATTATAACGAGTACCAAAACCAAACTATTCTTCAAACCATTCTCCATAGAAAAACGAAAAGCATTGCAGTTTACAAGTCGAAAGCTCGACTTTAAACACCCTTTTTCATATCTAGATGTAATTCGAACTTTGTTTGGAAAACAAATTCAATAAATCAAATTTTCCAAATTTACTCACCCACATGTCCATAACCACAAATCCGCACAGCATCTTTACCAATCCTATTCCTGAACTCAATTACTATCCCGTAAAATTCCTTTATCGGCAAAGAAAGATCATACTTGAATACGTAGCCATCAAGCAATAAACCATCCGTAATCCTCTCTCTCAAAGCCCATATTGCCTAATTGAAGACCGTATAACCTTGAAATTCTTTTAAGATAGAGGTAAGTCATAAGAATAACACACCTTCATCTTTGAGTCTTCATTTGTCACGGTACCATCTTTAACCACGCCACTCTCAAGCGCCTTCTCTAAAAATTTGGACATCTTATCTTCGTCATGAACCTCATTACTTCCTTGAGTTTCTACGAGAACGTAGAAAGGGTAGTCGTCAAGAGGTGACTTCATTCCGTGGTAACCTGTTACGATATCCAAGGAGAGGGCATCGATTAGTTCGAAGGATGATAAAATTTCTCCTAATTCTCGTTTGGCTAATTGGAAGGTTTCAAGAACTTTTTCAAACGATTCAAGACCTATAAGGTTCAACGAAAACAAAATAAATCTAAGATCAAAATTATTGGATGGATCATATACACCTAAAAATGAAACATTAATGGCTCTAGGTTTTGGCGGACATTGAATAGCCACCTTTGTGACTACTCCGAGTGTTCCCTCCGAGCCAATAAATAGGTGTTTTAAATGAAATCCTGTATTGTCTTTCTTTAAAGTGCTTAGTAAGTCTAAAATTTCTCCATCCGCTTTCACCTAAAAAATTATTTCTTTTTAGTTTGGAACAAAAAGTCGAAATATGGAGAATTACAGCTTCAAGTCCTAATACGCTTCCATGTAGATTGCCATATCTTAAGAGTCTTAAGCCCCCAGCGTTAGTGGACACGTTACCTCCAATGTGACAGGAACCTTTTGCACCTAGGTCTAGTGGCATCATTAAACCATTTTCAGCGAGATAATTTTCAAGATTTTCAAGAACACAGCCAGCTTCGCATACTAAAACGCCTGAAAAATCGATTTTAAAAGCAGAACAATGTAATATAGTTTTTAAGGGGAGAAAATTACCTGAAACATTATCTATGGATATTATTTTATTCATCAATGCTGTATTTAAAACTACTTCATCGAATACTGGCACTGAACCACCTACTAACCCAGTATTGCCCCCTTGTGGACAAACAGCTAAACGACGTGAGTTACAGAAGGCTAATATCTGCGATACTTCCTCAGTCGTTCTAGGTTTGAGTACACATTGACTGTAACCTGAAATAAAGAAATTTAAAACAGCAAATACACATTCAACAAACATGCAATAATCCAATCAGCAATTTAGATAAATGAGAAGGTATAATTATGAAATAAAAATGAATACAGAGGTGATGTGGGAAAAGACCTTGTATCTTCCAATTATTATGCAAATTTCAATTAGCCTAACCTACCTCTCACGTTCCTAATCCAATCAACATTGTGCGACTGACAGTCTGAAGGGTCAGTGAGTACGCGATTCTCCCCCAGCAAATCTGTGAAAAAGTTTAAATGGTTCTGATCTAGGGTGGCGAAATTCCCTCGTTTCACATGGCTGTAGCGATCCTAAAAATAAATATAATATAAGGGATTACAATGTGGCAAAGGAAAAACGAAGAGGGTAAGAAACTTCTCTGATTTTTCCATGTTATTGATGTTTCCATAAATCGATTTCTCTAGACTTTAGTGCAAAGTTATACGGGTAAAATATCTAAATTGAATTCGAAAGAACAGATTTAAAATTTTTTTTTAAACTAATTTGATGTTATCGAAAAAAGCAATAAGAAGGAAATTATATCTACAGTGAGGAAAACCCAAATCCAAATTAGTTATTCGTCAATCATAATTAACAATAAGACAAGTGGTTTTTTCGCAATGAGATATTTCTTAAATCTATGGCAAACTTCCCGATTATTCTGGTTATGTAGTTGTTAATATTGAATGCATTTAGATGATTAGCATGTGGAAATCACACGGAGGACCATAATGTATAAAAGGGAAGATAGAATTTCCCATAAAAACCACATCAGACAAAGGTTGACAAAAAGCAATAATTTCAATTTGAGTTATAACGATGCTTCTATAATACTTCAACATAAAGTACAATTTCTTGGCATCCACCTGAACGCCACATTTTCCTGGCAAACAAATTGCGACAAATTCGTGTCGCAAGTTGAACCAAGAAATATTTCAAAACTGTGTTTTTTCGGGATGTTCTTACTGTTTCAGCTCTGAATATGATTGCTTCTCATATATACATACAACTGAAATTGGTGCACGGCACAATCTTTTGGCGAAACTTTCATCATACATTAGCAGAAGCGTACCATTCGATGTACGAGGGAGGCCCCATAAATTCTCGGCCTGACAGAATTGTATAGGTTCGAAGTGTTCAAACTCCGTTGCATCATAGTTGCACATATAGCAGTCAGACAACGTGACTAGTGCATGAAAATGTCTCAGGTAACGAAAATTGAGTACCCCACGGTCATTAAATTTTTAATAAAAGAAGGGCATACGCCTAATCACATTAAACAACGTTTAGACGGCGTTTATGGTGATTTATCTCCTTCATATTCCAGTGGGCAAAATGTTTCCGTTTGGGGCAAGAATCCCTTAAAGATGATGAGTCCGCCGGTCGGCCAATTGAACTGATAACGCCTCAAAACATTTCAATTATTGAAGAAATGGTATTGGTAGATCGCCGTTTGAAACTGAAGGAATTAGCAGTGCCGTCTAACATTTCTGAAACAAGTATTCACCGAATTCTTCATAACCATTTGGGTATGAATAAGATTAGTGCAAGACCACCCTGCTCTCCAACGTGAACGTCAGGTCGAATATGCGCTCGTTTTGAAACATGTGTGGAGACTATCCGAAACCGATTTTAGAGTTCATTGTCACAAGAGATGAAACAATGGTTTCGTATTATGATCCTCTATCTAAAAAGGTATTGATGAAGTGGCGGTGATCCGATGAACCTCGTCCCAGAAAGGCGAAAGTCGTTCAATCAACGAAAAAGGTGATGGCCTCAATATTGTGGGATTCTGAAGGTATTTTACTCGTTGACTTTAATGAGCGGAGTACAACTGTCAGCGTCTCTACGTCGAGAAAAATTGACAAAAGGTGTTCGATTATTGCACGATAATGCACCCGTCCATACTGTCGCCATTTCACAAGCTGCCATCCGCGAATGCGGCTTTCGAGAATTGGAACACCCAACTTATAGTCCGGACATGTCTCCAAGTGATTATTATTTATTTTTTCATTTAAAGAAAGACATTAAGGGACGTCGTTTTAAGAACGATAGTGAGTTGCAAGCAGCTGTAATACAACATTTTGGGGGAAAAACTGTAGATAATTTTTATAAGGGTAGGAATTATTAATTGATCATTGTAATAAATGTATTGAATTTAGGGGAGATTATATTGAAAACCAAAAATTGTTATTTTTTACCAAATTTATTTTTTCTATATCAGGCGGAGAATTTATAATAATCTTGGAGGCCATTATTTTCTCAGTTGAAAATACTTCCTCCCATGAGCTTTGTGTATGTACATAATTATAAAATTAAGTACTCATTCTGAACACTCGTATTCTACAAGAAATAGTTCTTTCTTATAAAAAAATTGTAATCTAGAGTTTTCTGTGAATTGTCAATAGAGATGACAACATTATCGTCGAATAGATTAGGTACGAATTGAGACATTTATTAAGTTACTTCAATTTCTATACTCTGGAAGAATGTATTAGTTGCCAAATTAATAATATTAAGGTTAGATCTATATAGAATACAATTGGATTTTGAGAACTAACAGTAAATAAATATTAAATGGAATGAATGCATTTCATATACCTACAATAAGACTGCAGATGCATCCTGTTTTTAATGAAAAAGTGTATATTTTGACCAAAAATCAAAGCACCCACCCTCACGCACAGTCTACTGGCTGGCTACATTCGAGAAGTCAAGCAGTGCAGTGTCAATTAAGACCTTACGTCAGCAGGAACAGAAGAACCTTATATTATGGCTTCACATTAATGAATCGTCTAGAGAAAACCATATGAAAAGTGACACTGCTTTGCTTCTACGTTTGATATGTGTCTGTATCTAATTGTAAGTAGCTTTATACACTACGTGAATTTCTCTTGTACTATTTGTTTGTCAGGAATTCCAGGAATTTCGTTATAGATTGCAGGAAGCTATTCGCCATCAGGGAGATCACTTGCAAACTTTGTTTGATTTAGAATGAATTTCGGTATTTCAGTAACAGATGCTACAGTTAAATCTTTAATATTTTCTAGTACGCGCATAGAAATGGTTTCTTGCACTAAGAAAATAGATTTTCTTGCAAAAATCAGTCTCTATTCAAGAAAATGTTTTTATTCCAAGAGTATAAAAATGTACAATATAAGAAAATAATTTTCTTGAAATTCTATTTATATTAAATGAATATTTTCAATTTGCCGAAAAGATAAGAAGCTAGGTACGGGATTTCTAGTAAATAAGGAACTTGGAGAAGCCGTGGTAGAATTTAAACCTGTCTCCGAAAGATTATGTTGGATTCGGTTACGAGGGAAATACAGAAAACTGAGCATTTTAAACGTTCATGCACCGACGGAACAGAAGGACATAGAAATGAAGAATTCGTTTTATGAAGAGGTTGAAAAATATATTTAATAGTATGCCCAAATACGATGTTAAAATAGTGGTTGGAGATCTAACTGCAAAGATTGGAAAAGAAGAGATTTACAAAAAAAGTTACAGGGGGAAAGAGTTTACATAATATAAGTAATGAGAATGAAAAAAAGCTGACCGAGTTTGCGCCTGAATATGACATGAAAATTATGACCATATATTTTGATCATAAATATATTCATAAGATTACATGGATCTCCCCAGATTCACGTACGAAGAATCAAATCGATCATATATTAATAGAAAGCAAACGCGCAATAGCAGTGAAAGATGTCAGAAGTTATCGGGGTGCAGCCCTTAATTCAGACCATTTCATGGTGGTAATGAAATTTTATCAGGAATTGCCTAGTAAACATAAGGAAAAAAACAATCAACTAAAGCGGTATGACACTGAACAATTAAAAAACGAAAATATGAAAAGACATGTTGTACTAGATCTGAACAGAAAGTTAGAAGGACAAACGGAAATTGATGACATAGAACAAAAATGGTTACAAATTCAATCAGCGGTAACACAGGTAGTAGATAAATGGCTAAAAAGTATAAAACAAACAAAAGATAAAGAATGGTTTTATTCAGATTGTGAGATGGCGCTGGAAAATAGGAACAAAGCAAAAATGGCAATGATGAAAGGAAACACAAATGAAAATAAATTATCCTACGAACAAAATTTTTTAAAAGTAATCTGTAGATGAAAGAAACGGGAATGGTGGGAAGGGAAACTGCAGAATATGGAAGATCATCTCATTAACACTAATATCAGAAGTTTCTACCAAGAAGTCAAAAAGAGTAAAACAGCAGGCAGTAGGAATACAGTTTGTTGTAAAGATAAAAATGGAGAGCTCATTGGTGATATACCCGGAAAGTTGGGCAGGTGGGACGAATACTTTGAAAAATTGTTAAACGATGGAGAAGATGCCATTCAGAAGGCTGTTACGGAAAATATAGAACAGAATACGGACGATTGCAAGAACTTGATAGAGGCACCGACCGATTTGGAAGTAATGGAAATTATAAAAAGTCTAAAAAATAATAAGAGTGCAGGGGAGAATGGGATCCCTGCAGAAATCCGGAAGGAAAGTTGTTCAAAGTTTGGTGTCTGGGTGACCTGATTAAACAAATTTGGAGAGAAAAAGAAATGCCTAGTACTTGGAAGAATGCAATCATCTGCCCAATTTATAAGAAAGGAGACAAAACCCTGCGTAATAATTACAGAGGTATTGCTTTATTGGATGTCACCTATAAAATTGATAAGAGAGTATCAAGGAGGTTTTAAAAAAAGCTTATGATTCAATTATTAGAAACAAAATGTATGGTGCGATGCTGAAATTATGAATACCCAAGAAAATAGTAAATTTGGTGAGAATGATGCTGAAAAAACTCTAAGTAAAGTCACGACCCATTGTCTACTGTTCAACCTGGTTTTAGAAAATATATTCAGGGAGAGCGGGATGAAAACAGGGTTAATCTACCACAAGCACCAGGTCACAGCGTGCACTGACGACATTGTTCTATTGACGACAGCAAAAACTGAACTGAAGAAGGTTTTTGGACAATTGGAAGGAAAGGCAAGGGAATATGGACTTCTTATTAATGAAGAAAAAGCTAAATACGAAACACCAAGTAAAGTTATTTCACTAAAAGGGATCAAGAAAGAATACAAATTTGAAAGGGTTGAGCAATTTGACTATCTAGGAGTAACAATCACGGACAAAAATGAAGAAGATGTTGAAGTAGATAAAAGACGGGCTACAGGAAGTAAAGCGATGGGAGCGTTGATGAAAATTATAAAATCTAAATTAATAAGTAGAAGAGCAAAAATAAGAATATATACAACAATAATCCGAGCTACAGCTACTTATGGTAGTGAAACATGGATCCTTAATAAAAACAATGAAATGAAAATTGGAACTTGGGAAAGGAAGATTTTAACAAGTATATTTGGAGGTATAAAAGATGCAGATGGACAATGGAGAAGACGAACTAATAAAGAAGTTATGGATGTTTACCAGGACGCAAGTATAAGATTGAGAAGGCAAAACGATGGATAGGAAGAAGTTGAAGTCAATAGCAAAAACAATTGAAGCCACGAGCCTATAAGGCTTGTAGTACTGTCATATATATGTATATATATAATTGTCTTGAACTGAGGCGGACAGTCTTGATACAAGTCAACGTTTCTACGCGTGTATATAGTGCTCATTTATAAATATATTATGTGCTTGAGATCTACAATCCTTCTGAATAGATAAAGTTGCATTATTGCAGTATTACAGAATTTCCCAAATAGAAAATACATTACAGTGTAAACATGCAGAATTATGTAATTAAAACTACATTATAATAGTTGACATTTACAGAAAGAAATGCTAAACTTGTAAATGCACCTCTCACGATAACTAGAAACCAATACACAATTACCTTCTGTGCTTACAATTAGACTAAATGTAATTTTGTATTTTGTGATGGTATTATTACAGTTACCTGTGTGCCGTGAAATTGCTAGTAATCAGTGTAATCAAATATGTGGGAAAATATGCGGTAACAGCTAGAGGCGTGGCGAGCGCATAAAAGTTTACACATGAAATAGAAGGTAAGAAATCAATTTTAATACGTGCTGAAACACTTACCGTTTTAAAAGTCTTGGGTAACATCTGTTAAATATTTGAATCATTAGATATATTTCCACAGCTGTTTCAGTCAAGTGAGTACGACGTGCGGAATAAATGTTATTTAATGCCGAAAATGACCGTTCGACATCTAGCGATGTTATATTTGCATATTTAAAATAATCTTTGAAACAACTTAATGCATCTTCACACGCACCTTCACAAATTTGTCTTAATATAAGAAAATCGGAGTCTTTCTCTAAAACACTTTCAAATTTTCGTATTACACACCAATTTGTTTCGCCTTCTACAACACATAACTGTGCGTGAACATCATTCACAATTTGAACAGAATCCACTAGCAACATCGAAATATTTTGTAATTTTTCTATTCCCTCCGTGAGCCCGAAGTTGTGAATAGTTTGTAAATCTCTTTCAACCTGACTATCTTGAAATATTTCCTGGCTTTTCTTGATTGCTGCAGCTTCTGTCGGATTGAATTTTAAAACCACCTTCTTTACTTGAACAAAATATTTGTTGTAGTAAAACGCAGCCTGCAACCATGTTCCCCAACGTGTAACAATCGGCTGTGGTGGTTCAGGTAAATCAGGACACAGTTTGTGAAATAGTCGGGTACGTTTCGGGGACTTTAGAAACACTGCCTTTGTACTAGCAATTAATGCATTTACTAGTGGAAAACATGCAGGAATCGTTTGTGCCGTAAGATTTAGAGTATGGATTTTACACGTTACATGTAAGAAGTTACCACTGTGTTCTTTAAGAGATCAGCCCAAAGAACGCATGTTTGCGGCACCATTACTCATAAACATTAAAAGTTGCTTAGTTGAAACTTCAAATTTGTTCAATGAGTTCAACACCACCTTTAAAATCTCATAGGCAGTACAATTTATAACTCTTTTGGAAGCAAGTAAGAAGGAGGATGACGGTCGATGTGGTTCCATTGTACGTACCATTACATTAACCACAGAATGTTTTTGACGATCTGTTGTTTCGTCTACACACAACCACAGTTTTTTATCTTTCAATTCCGTTTTCATTTTTTTTTCTATATGTTCACGAGCAAATGGCACTACATTTCGTATCGATGTCCAACTAGGTAATTAACAGTCCACATATTTATTCCAGAAGGAGGCAAACCCTTTTTTTTCTAGTAAACGAAACGATAGATTACATAAAGTAAGAGTAACACATAAATCAAATGTAAATTTTTCTTGGTCTCGTATGCCACTTTTTGCAGAAGAATACTGTTTGATTTCGATGTGACGTTGACAATGGCTTCTGGACCAACACATTAAAGGGATTTTACAAACTCGACATTGAATTTTAGCGCCATCAAAAATTAAGTCCGGCATGTCCACTATAAAGTTTTTAACTGTGTCTGCCATTGGTCGTTTTCGCGACGTACCTAACTGCGACATTTTTAAAGCAAACATAAGCGTACAGTTACGACAGCCTACATATAAACAGAACTACTCGCATACGGCATCGATTTGGTACTGACGCTGTGAACGTGTAAAATAAATAATCGTCGACTCCGCACCACATATCTACTACACTAACTGTTACCGCTGTTTGCCCAGACTAGTAATAACCATTGAGATGCATTCATTCATTTAAACAACAAAAATTAACGTTTTTTTTTCTTTCTAACATCTTATACCCATTATATCCATTATGTCTATCTATATCTAGCCTTGACCTATAGCTTAATAATTAATGTATACAAAAACAACCGCATACTTTGAACGGATTAAAATAAAACATGACCACATAATCAAGTCGTCAAGTGCAATATTCAATACTTATCCGGTACAATGAGTACGCATAGGTAGCTGCAACATCCATAACCTACCTTGGTGAGTTCGGGCAACCCCGCTGACGCGTACCGTCTATATTGGGGGAAGTATTTCCCTGGAGAGGCGGACCAACTCACCCCCAACCTTTGCAACCCCCTCAGCATTATGTCGGACGCGATCCGAGAAAATATCTGAAAGACATGAAAACCGATAAAGATAATGGCATCGCCGTAGATAATTCTATATAATTAAACTGTGAGTAAATCGTAAGGGGGAAAAATATGAAATTGAGTTGTGTCTGTATTCTAATACGAATATACGTTATTTTGTTTTGAGGTTTATTGATTTTTATATACATAGTTCGCGTGTATATGATATAATTTATTTTAATTTAAAAAACTTCGTAACATCTTAATTAAAAAACAATATATAAAATTGATTTAAAACAGCGTGGTATGTCAAATCAATTTAACTTTAATGGTAAATAAAGTTGCCCTTTTCTTAAAATTTAATGTAGCGTCAGAAGATATATTTGTTTCACTTGGCGTTTGGCCTATTCTCATCCTAGTCATCGTTTCAGTAATGACTTTACAACGACTTTCAGCTACTTCTTGTCCAAATCATACTTTAGTATTCAAATAGGTTCTATAATATATTTCTATATATATTTTTATTTCAAGACTATAAAAATGTATAATATAAGAAAATATTTTCCTTTTATTTGTATTAAATAAATATTTTCCTAGTGTTAGAAAATCAAGAAAATCCAAGACAGAAAAATCCAAAAAATAAATCATTTAATTTCAAGCTAAGAAAATATTTATGTTAAAGCATGAAAAAATGGTCTAAATTTCACAAAACTCTATTGAGCATTAGGCGACTGGTTTCGTGTTCAAAAAACACATCATCAAGCCAGCTACAAGGATGTCCAATAAACGAAAAATTACAATAATGGAAAAAAAACCTGAAGCTAGTAATTAAAATTAGGAGCAAGTGAATGAACTAATGAAAAAGTTTTTTTATATGTTAAAGTGTAATTAAATTATTTCTTTAATAATTTATAAAGTTAAGTTTATTTATCCATTTTATTATTATGATTATTTGCATTAAAAAAAAAAACTGCATTTAAATTAGTACACGTGGTAAATTGTAATAAAAGTAAGAAAAAACATTACGTTAATCGGTATCTATTGAAAATGTTTATGAAACGTTGTATGTTAAAGATTATGTCATTGTATGGGTAAGTATGGCAATTGTATTCCGGTTTCTGTCACTATTCTCTAGGATGGCATGACTATATCTCTTGGCAGTAGGTGGCACCAGGAAACATTTCAATGCTGGTTTTGAAAATTAGTGGCATAAACTTACTGGTGAATAGCAATGTGGGCAAGAGCAAAAGGTGTTAGTGCTTTTCTCTTCTCATATTGTTTTTGCCTGGAGCGATTCCATCAATACCATGAGCTATTTATATTAGCATTATCTTGGTTAATGTTTCTAGCAATTTTTTCATGCGTACTTCTACATTAAGTTCTCTTTTGTTTGGACATTATTCTGTAGATAACCTCTACTTTAGCCTTTTTAAAATCACAAGCAATGTACATAATTTACTGCATTATGTTATTGTTTTAAATAAGGTAAATGCACCTAATAATGTGGGTTATAAATAATATGTATTTCAAGAATTCTAAATAAATAAATGTTTTATTTTAAGAAAATGGAACTATTTATTTATGAACAGTACCTAAACTCTTTCTCGAATTAAGAAAACTATTTACTATCCTTAAGAAAATATTGTTTTGTGTTGTAACGGTCATTTACTTATTCTAAGAATGGCTTTCTTCAAATTTTTTAAGCAAGAAAATGCAATTATTTTATAACAAGTATATACTGGCCACATTGCTCTTCCATCTCAGTTTATCCCCAGTGGCGGATTAAGAGCCTTCGGCGCCCCTAGGCACAAGTAATAACGGGACCGCCCTCCATCTTTTATTGCAAATTGTAAAATAAGCAGTTTCAAAAATGTGTAAACAAGTAGGTAAAATGAAAATTTTTTATAAAAACATATATTTGCAAATAATGTTTAATAATATAACAATAAACAAAAACATTGTAAACAAATTTATTTTCAATAAAAATATTTAAACAAAATTTTACATTCCTAATAAAAACATTGTTTTATAAATATGTAATATCTGTAAAACCTAGTAAAAATTAAAATAAATAAATTTTTATTCTTAACAAAAATATTTAATGAAGTCTACACATTAGGGCTCTATAGCAGATTAACTTTGCGGACTTTAGAAGCAGCAAATTTTTGCAAATTTCTTTAAAATTTATTTTTTTTTTTACGAATTCATGTTCTATGCATAACAAGCTTAAAGCGTTTAGCCGATTTTGGTTCATGACGCCTCTTTTTTGGTTTTTTATTACCACCACTTTTGAGAATGTCCTTTCATAATATTTGTTGCTTCATTTCGTGTATCGTAACTTTGGTCAGTATCTTGAGATAATTTTTTTAAGGTTATTAAAATTTCACGATCATTTTGTTTTAATGACTTTAAGGCATCATATCTCGCTGACCATCTTGTGTCAGACACAGATTTCATCACAAAAATTCTTTCATTCGCATTAGAATTTAATGAAATTCTTGTATTAATTTCTTCTTTTAGCAAATTCCACCTGTATGCGGAATGTTTGTACAATCCCAAAAAAAGATATAGCTTCTACATATACACTAGCTGCTGTCTGTCCAACAAGATTCAGAGAATGAGCACTACACGGTACAAATTCTGCAAATTTCTTTATTTCTTTTATCTTACTTTGGACATCTTGATATTTTCCAGACATATTCCAGCCGCATTGCCGTAACTTTGCGAACGGCAATTTTGAATGTCAAGATCGCACTCAATTAAATATTGCACAATTTCGCGAGCCAGATCAATCCCTTTGTGGCTTTTAAGAGGCAAAGATTTTAAAAATCCTTCTGACACTTCAAATGTTTGTGAATCCACGTATCTAGTTACAAAAGTAAGTTGATCAACATGTTGCAAATCGGGTGTAGAATCAACTATTATTCCAAAATATTTTGATTCTTTTACTTCTTATAAAATTAAATTAATAACATGATAATAATAATAATTGAATAAATTCATCGCAAATTGTCGAAGACAGATAAGATATTTTGCCCCGTCCAATATTTCTAGTTTTGCTAGAAACACGTCATATTTTGCTAGTAGTTCCAATATGCCTAAATAATTCCCATTGTGTACTGATCCAAAAAGTTCATCTTTCCCTCTTAATGGAAGTCCACGTTGACACAAAAAAATTATAACATCAATAATTCTTTGTAAAACCTTTTGCCAGTACTCGCATTCATTTTCATATGCTTTTGAGAAATCTGTTTCCAAGCCCTTTTTTTTTTTTGATCTAGCCATCCAGTTAAAACACGCCATGAGATACGACTCTCGCTGTGGCATTTTTCCAGTCATTGAAATGATCTACTTCTTCACCATTTAACTTTTTGCGCTTAAACATTAATTTTGAAATAAATCTTTGCGTCGATCCGCTAACTTTTAAAGTAGCTTTAATTATTTCCTTATCTTCAAAATCAATGTTTTGTTCAAAATTACCTTTTTCTATCAAATATCGCAAAACTTCTTCAGACCCGGTCCATTCAGCAGGATCATTACTAAATATTTCGTATTTACTGTAGGATGTTGTTAGTTCTGTTTATCGCTGCCAGAATCATTAGATATGGGTCCATGTCGACATGAATCAATTTCAATTACTTCATCTTCGTGTTCGGTTGGTGACCCCGTTTGAACATCTGAAGCTGCTAAAGGAGTGCTTTCTTTTTCAAAAAATCCCAATAAAGACGTCTGTCCTTTAGCAGATTCTTTCACTTTTTTTTCGTGCAATTTTCTTTTTTCTGCTCCACTGAAATAATGGCGTTTCATTTCTGTAAAAAGTAATAATACTATAAATTTAATTAATAGAACAGCATAAGGTTTTGCTGTTTGAAAAGTAAATTGTAAGGCCACGATTTCAGCATGTATTAGGACGGCATTTATTCGGTTACTAAAATTGCAAAGGTTGGCCTCTAATGGACACAACTATCAAACTTTAAGTCAGTTTATTTTGTGCTTGAGTAGGTATTTAAATAAGTTTACTATTCAGTAATAATAATAAAACTTACTTTTATAAATTCACGCATCTTATTGTCAAATTTGAAAATAAAGTGTACAAGTCAGAGTAATACTTTACGATCACTGAATAGCGAGCGGTTCGGTAGCTTACTAATATCTGCTTTCTTGCGTATATCGCTGTCGTGTATAGACTGAGCGGAGAGCAGCGCGTCGCGCTTAAATATACGCGGACAAAATCGATCGAGACGACACTGGAACTTTCCACACTGTTCCATGCTATTCGAGATACTGCGCTTCGACTTCTAAACTTCTCTGGTACGAAATTTTTGCTTTTCGATTACGAAATAATAAAGTTTTTATAACTATTTAGAATAGCGAATACTATAGTTAGAATTGTTTATAGTTTATAACTATTTGGAATAGCGCCTTATAGTTATTATAGTTTATAACTATTTGGAATAAACTTTTTACTATTAAATACAAAATAAGTTAATAATGAGCCAGTAATTCGTTAACTACTTTTGCTTAAAAAAAAATTAAGAGCAGTTAGAATTTTAAAAATGAACTGATAAAATACGCTTTATTTTCAAAAATCCAGGAGGGGGCCTAAGAAAATTATTAGACCTTTGAAATTTGTACTTGCCTAAATAATTTTATTGTAAAATATATTTTATTGTAAAAATAAATCTACATTAGGTATATAACCTTAAATGAGCCCAGGGCCTAGTTTGCCTTACGGGTAATCCGCCTCTGTTTATCCCACTAGTCTTCAAAAACAGCAACTGAAATATTGCCTGGCGTCATGTAGTGCTAGTAGTTATAGTTATGCCGTCCTACAGGGTAGCGAATATAGAAATTGGCATACTTACCCATGCAATGATATAGCCTTTAACGTACGACGTTTCATAAACATTTTCAGAAGATATATAATGTAATATTTTTTTTCCTTTTATTACTATTTAACACGTGTACCAATTTAACTAAAGTTATAATAATAATAAAGAGATGAATAAACTTAAATATTAAGTCATTAATTCACTGGACAACAAATTTTAGTTTATTTCTTGTATCTTGTTTGAAAAGTGCATTTTTTTGTTAATTTTGGGGCGCTGAGTACAAAAATGACAATGAAATTAAAAACTTGCTGTTTTCAAGAACAAGTTTTATTTTATTTTTAACAAAATAATAAAACATAGATACTTTTACACTTGTAGTGAGTCGCTAAATGCGCCGTCTTTTTGCTATTCTTTTGTGAATTGTTTCTGGAACATCTCTAACAAGAGTCCAACAGTAGTCGGCAAGCATGGAAGCATTCCAATTTCCCTGGTGCCTTTTCTCCATTGTTGATATACCCTAATGGAAGCGTTCGCCGTGCTCATCACTTACAGCTCCGCAGTTTCCAGGAAAAAAGTCCAGGTGTGAGTGTAGGACAGCATATTTTCAATAAGAGTAACGTAATTGTCAGTTTTTTATTTCCCAGGAAATAAATGACCACGAGGCGAAAGTCATTCCAAGCATTTTTTTCAATATCTGCTGTCAAAATGTTCGTCTTTCAGAATATTTCGAACCTGTGGCCCAACAAAAATACCTTCTTTAATTTTTGCTTCACTTAGCCTTGGGAATTTCTGACGCAGGTACTAAAAAGCTGGCCCATCTCTATTCAGTGCCTTAACAAAGTTATTCATTAGGCCCAATATGATGTGCAGTGATGGCAACAAAATCTTTTTGGAGTCCACCAATAGCATATGTTGTACATTCTTTTGACCTAGCTCTAATGATTGTCGACCAGGCCAATCTTATCTTTCGTAGTAAAGTGCCTTTGCCCGACTGTCCCATTCACACAGAAAACAGCAAAACTTGGTATAGCCTAGCTGCAACCCAAGTAAAAGTGCAACAAACTTTAAGTCGCCACAGATCTACCATTGGTGCTCATCGTATTTTATGCTTGTCAATAGGTACTTCATATTGTCGTATGATTCTCTCATGCGAACGGCATATCCAACAGGAATAGACGGTAGAATATTTCCAATATGCAATAGTACTGCCTTTAAACTGAATGTTGAACTATCTATAAACAATCTCCATTTCTCTGGCTTGTAGTTCATATTTAAAACCGTCAATAAACCGCTAATGTTATTGCAGAAAACCAAGTTATTTTCCATGTTAAAAAATGATACTAGGCCTCTATGGCGATTACGAAAAACACATACCGAAACATCGTCTTCTAATAGGCTCCACTGCCGCAGTCTTGATCCTAGTAACTCTACCTTACTTTTTGGAAGTTTTAGATCTCTCACGAGATCGTTTAATTCTGACTGGGTTATTTTGTGCGGCTGCCGGTTTGACGTGCTTGGTGTGAAATCATGATTTCTTGATGTTGATGGCATATCTTCTTCATGACAAATCGCTGTATCGCTATTATCTGATTCGTAAGTGAATGTTCCTGGGGGTTCTGGAATAGGAAGTTCGTCACTATGGGGCACAGGTCTCATTGCAGATGGTATATTTGGATAGTCGATAACCGATTTTTTTTTCTTGGATATACCTGTGCCTTGCCCAACACAAGGTATCATGCAGAAATAGCAATCATTAACCTGATTTGTAGGCTCTCTCCAAACCATTGGGACAGCAAACCGCATAGATCGTTTTTTGTGATTTAACCAGTTTCTCAGACTTGAAGCGCATGTATTACAGTAGATATGTGACGCCCAATGTTTGTCTTGATCTCCTATTTTGCAACCGAAATAAAGCCGATATGCCTGTTTTATCAATGGAGTAATAGATCACTTCTGAGACGCAAAAGTCACCTCACCACAAACATAACAGAAGTAATCTGGATTGTTTACACACTTTCGAGACATCTTTCAATGTCAACTATTCGATTAGACTCACTAACTTCGACTGATTAACCTCTCCGCTTTGTAGCTCAAGCTAATTTTCTATTCAATTCCATAATATTCGCGATAGTGGCGTTTGTCATTTGTTTGTATATAGGGGCTGTTCAATACAAGGCAGACTTGCGGTTACAGTGTTAATATATAGGGACACATGACATCACGTACCTCTAAAACTTGAACTAATATTAAAAAGATAAGTTTATTTTCGATTTTAGCATACCAAAAATACTAAGGTTTAGTCGATTTTATTTTAGATACATTTTGGCTGCTGTCCAGTGATTAAACTACATAAAAATAATCCCTATTTAATTCCATTATTAAAGAAATAATTTTATTATATTGTAACCTATAAAAAAAAACGTTTTCATTAGCTCATTCACTTGCCCACACTGATGGTTATTGTTAAAAAGTTATAAGGGGCCCCTGCCCCTTTTTACCAACGTTTTGTTTGTTCTTGTAGGGCAGAGACAGACATAAAATTCTGGATTCTTTTCCTTTCAATATGGAACTGTTCTTTTTCAATGTCAACAACGTTGACACTCAAAATTTTAGTTCAAAAGATTAGATGGTATTAGGCACGAATACTTCGCTTCAATGACATGTAGTGAAAGAACGGTTTACCAAAAATTGAAGTAACACAGGAAAGAAAAAGCTAGCATTAAATTGAGTAATATTGCAGCATCTGATCTCGTTTTAATATTTGTTTCTTCAGATGGTGGCGCTGTTTGTAACAACGAGGCTAAAGGAAGTATTAGCAAAAATCACGGCACGCGTGTTTTTTTCACTGTTTAAGCGTAAAAATGTCGACGTCACGTGGGGTAGGCCGACGGGATCGGCATGGATTTTTGTCGCATACTTATTATAATCATTGATTCCGTAGATCACTACATTAGAACGTTATTATATTATTTATTTTTGTATAATTTACCGTCCCAACCGTTCCCCTTTAGGTGCGCTACTGTATTCAACACTAAAATAACATAACTAAAAAGAAAAAATAGCATCCACTGCACAAAAAAAAAGAATTTGTTTGTTGTTGAAGACTAGAATTGTCAAGTCTTTTGTAAAATATTTTTCTATTAGAATTCAAACGCAAATATTGCTCAGAATCAAGGCATTATATATAAGAAAAATCTATTACATACACAGAAGCCTTTAACGTTAACACAAAATTAATACAACTCTGAAACAAAAAGCTTTCCCCAACGAAATATATTGCAACCGCTCGCATAAAACAGCTCATATTTTTTACGAGCTATCCTTCCGGGCCTCCGTCGTCGTTAGGGGTAAATAGTGGTGGCAACTGCGGCGGTGGGATACGGTAAGGGTTGGCAATTTGTCATGCGGCGACTACCTCGAGTGGCATATCATTAAAGGGATCAACAGGTTAGTGACAGTTTCATTTTACAAATGCGCGCACAAACTCCGCCCACACGTTCTCTAGATGTTTTCGCCGATTTCGCAACCGATGCGGACGTCTGGCAGCAGCTTTCGGAACTTCGCTGTGCGCTTTCTTCGTACAGGATCGATTCTACCGGGCCAACTCGGAGGGTGATGTTTCTAATCCCGATGAACCTATTTCAATTAAGCTTGCTCTTTTTATAAACCTAAGATTCGACTGATAAGTTCTTTACCAGGTCGGAATTCATATTTAATTATTCATCATCATTTATCAGTCAAAGCTCCTAACATGGATATCTTTGAATCCTTGTGTTCACAACTGTAGCTATCTATTTTAACTCATTTATAACCCTGATAAAGCGGTGAAGTTTATTTTTTTTTAACTTCTGTCGTCATCCCGGTAGTTTCAACTACGTATTAGTTCCTATCGACCGCCACACTTCTCGTGATTTTTCATATTTAGAGGTTGGAAATAGGTTCACCTTTCTTAATTTGAGTATTTAGACTGTGAAATATTTTTTTATATGCAGTTAGCTGTTGTTTCTGCTAACTTTTTCATTAACTCACTCTTCCGATTACCTTGCGCATTAATCTTCAAGTAAAGGTTTTTCAAAGGAAAGTCCAACTATACGAAAATAGAGTAGAAAAATATATTCTAAAGTCGTTTCTTACCATCTTTTCTGCAGTACTAATATTTTCCTGTGTAATTTTCAAGAGAATAATTTTAAGAACAAAATAATAGCAACTACAAAAGAAAGCTGCTGCGTAACAAACGTCGGAAATAGAGAGATAAAATGAACAGCATGGAAGACGGAGGAATTTCAAAAAGTAATAAAAGAAAACTGCATGGAAAAAATATTTAACCAGTAGAAATACCGATGACTATGATAGATACAAAGAAAAGCGATTAATAGTAAAGAAAGTGTAAAAGAAAGCAAATAGACCATCTGGGAAGAACTCGGGAATAAGGAAATGCATATAATGAGAACCAAGAATTATTCTACGGAATGCTGAGACAAATATGAAGAAGCCCCACCAAACTGTTTTAATAATATAAGGGATAAACAAAGAAATATACTAACAGAAGAAGAGAAAATAATGACCCGCTGGAAAGAATATTTCGAAGAGTTACTGGAAGAAGACATAATCGAACACCTCAAAGATGAAGCCCAAACACCACACATCTGCGAGAACTTACAAAAAGATGTAGATATAACGGAAGAAAAGCTAAACGACGAAATACAAAAAATGAAAATAGGAAAGGCATCAGGAGAAAATGAGATTACTGCCGAAACGATAAAATACATTCGAGAAAAAGACAAAAAGGAACTACTCACTTTACTAATCTTAATAGCGCGAAAAAAAGAGTCACCTCAGGACTCGAGAATTGGAATAATAGCACCAATATACGAGGGATGTTTCCAAAGCTTTAGGAATTTAGCTCTACTTTAACTGCGTAAAACTTATTGGCCACAATATACGTCAGGGACAAGCCTTGACACGTTTACGCAGCTATCCCGTGCAATATTATTCAGTTTGACTGATACAGACGTATTTCTTGAACACTGTTTTTGCAAGCATGGAAGACGCGGCTAAATCACAAACCTTCAGAAATTGTTCAACATCTGCAAGGGGTGTTTGAGGAGTCTGCAGAATCTAAAAGCGCTGTCTATTTCTGGGTGAATCGTTTTAAAGCTGGCAGAACATCACTAGAAGACAATCCGCGCAGTGGACGTCCGAGTACCTCTGTAAATGAAAGAAACGTCGTTGCCGTGGAGAATCTACTCAAACATGATCGGCGAATAACCATTCGTGAAATTAGTGTTAGAGTAGGAATAGATACGCGACAGGTTTATGAAATTTTACACGACCGTTTGGGTGTAAATAAAGTTTCAACTCGCTGGGGACCAAGGCTGTTGGGATCCGAACAGAAACTCAACAAGTCCGACACATGCCGTCAACTTCAAGAGCTTTTAGCCCGTTACAACGACCAATTTTTGCAACGGATAACAACTGCTGATGAAACACAGATACCTTACTTCAATCATAAGACCAAAAATTAATCCAAAGGAAAGCGCAAACCCAAAGAAGGATCTCTGCTTGAAGCACGTGCAGTTCCGTCGGTCGGAAAGGTAATGCTGACTGTATTCTGGGATTGGGAAAGGTACTGCAATTAACGCAGAATATTATTCAAATCTTTTATCTGGCCCGTTACGGCAGGCACTTTCTAAAAAACGGCCTGAAAAGTTGCATAAGTGTCCGTTATTGCAACAAGACAATGGAAGACCTCATACAGCACGAAGAACGAAAGAAGGTTTAAACGATCTGCGCTGGGAATTGCTTCCACATCCACCTTGCTCACTAAATCTGACTCCTAGTGATTTTCATCTGTTCCCAAACATAAAAAAACTACTACGGGGTGTTCGATTTGAGAGCTTAAATGATGTTAAACTTACTATAAATGGATGAATTGCAGAGACTTCGAAAAAATTGTTTGAAGACGGTTTAAAAAAATTAGTTGGGCGTTGAGATAACTGTATTCAATTAAATAGAGATTATTTTTGAAAAACTCTCTTGTAATTTAGATGAAAATTAATTTCTAGATTCCTAGAACTTTGGAAACATTCCTCGTACAAGAAGAGGGATAACAAAATATGTAGCAACTTCAGAGGCATTACCAAGCATGGTAGACAGAATTTATTCCAGAATTCTGAAAGAAAAACTATGTCAAAAAATCGAGAATACTTTAGAAGAAACGCAAGTAGGATTTCGTAAAGCAGAGGGATACATGACCAAAATGCGTTGGAGCAATGTTGATAATTTCTTTGAGCTCCTTTTGATGCCTGTCTTTAGCTAAAGAAAAATTAAGCAAACCATGTACCAAAAAGTTAATTGCTGAAAGTTACTTCGTGGATAAGTTTAATAGATGGAAATTTTGAATTTAATTGCTCCAAAAAATCAGTTATTGAAAGTTTGCTATTGTCAAAGACGAAATTAATCAGAGTTTCATAACTACGAATAGAAGGCGCTTACACTTAAAGGTAGATAATATTACGATGGACCATCAGCCGGGAAGATTAAATTATTCGTGGCATACTCGATTAAACGCGATAATTGGACGCGTGTCGGGGTGGAAGATGGGAAACAAGTGTTCGAATCGCCTTCGGTATATTATAAGAGCCCTCGGCGCGCGTCATTATACGCGCTGCGTTGTGTGCAGCGCCCTCGTTTCGTTCTCGCCCTTTTGCACGACGACAATGTCGAGCGCGAACCCTTCGTCGTAAACAACCCCTCGTTGATGCCCCTATCAGCATGAACGCCGCCGATTCCTCACTAAACACGCACTCTTAACCCAGTTTTTTCGATAGTTGGCAAGCCTATCTAGGTCACCGTAGCGATTGATTGGCATCTCATAATGTGAATTATTTATTATTTTGTTTAATTTTTATTGTTGGCCACGTGTAGTATTTTTCACACACAACTTTCACAAAAACATGCAGACACCTATCTTATCTTAGCAATGACATGGCGTAGTGAATTGTTTTTTGCAAAAGTATGAATTGTGTCAGTCAAAATAATAGAATTTAATAAAATAAACTTAATTTCAAAACAATAAATGAATTGAATTAATAATTTTGGACATTACTTCTTAAGTAAGATAATGAAAATGTTGTGACTGAATAAAGAATTATAGTGACGTTCTCAAATATCCCCCCTCATACTAAGCTTTGAATGACAGAAAGTAGCGTTTTACAAAAAAACTACCACAAAGGTTTTGGTAATCTATTTTTGTTGTTACGCAAACTTGTCCAGTAAAACAGCCAAATTGTTTGCTGGGATGTCAGGTCAATCCAGTGCGTTTGTTGGTAAACAACATAATCATAGCAATTGCAGAAATGTCAAATCTCAATTCTAAAAGCTTAATTATTGTTTATTGTATCCCGCATCTCTCACTTTATCGAAATTTTTCGAATTAATTACTTATGACAGGTTCTTTTAAAATTTTTTTTCGGGCTTTTTATATTTTTACCTTTAGGATGAGTTTAGCGCAAACCACGCAACATTGCTGAGTCAACTTTAATAATATGTAAATCTGGAAACAATTATCACATTTTTCGTGATTTCATAATAAATTTCCGGCTCTACAAGGGCAACGTTCATTATATTCCACTTCGTGGTAATTTTTGCCAAATTCATCAAATGTTTAAGCCTTTAGATTTATAATTTGACAGGTTGGCAATTGTTACAAGCATTCCAAAGACGTAAAAGTGTACAGATATTCTATTTAAAATAAGAAAGTTGACGTCACCTCTGGCGACACCGGAAATGTAACTAGATTGCCAATAACACTAAAACTTAATTCACGAAAAATAGCAATCGACTTATTTTTTTCTGAAAACGCTAGTTTCTGTCGTTCAAAAGTTGGTATGGGGAGGGTCTTCCTGTATAAAAGGGAATTTTATATCTTCAACCTAAATGTTGTAGTCCCCCAAAAGACGTAAATTACTAATTTTATAGTAAAAATTTAATAATAATTAATATTTTTGTGTTTCCGGCTGCCTGGAAAAAGGCTATTCTGCTTCTTCTAAAGATTTTGGTGCAAGTAATGTTATTTCCATCTTTTCTAAAGCTCTGGAAAGGATTATGAAATATCAATCAAAGAAGTGTCGTTTTAGATAATAGCATTCTTCCCATTTAACATTCTGTCCTCTCCACAGTTGTACTACAGCTTTGTTATGTGTCACAAACGATATTTCAAGCTTCCTCAATAAAGGTCACTAACTTACAGGGGAACATCCCGAACCCGTAAATTCAAAAAAAATTGAAACTTTGTGGACAAGTAGTCCTCACCTCAAGATGTTCGAAGCCATTTTCCTTGTCGGCCCAATTTCGTTTTAAGAAGGTGAAACCACCCCTGAAACTTTATTTGATTTTCGGTTTTTTGAAAATAATTCGATAACGGTTGGACCAAATACATCAAAGTTATATATCAAAATAATCATCTCTTTGAGCTCTATTACATATGTGAAAATAGCATACTATTTCTATTTAAACATTTGGTGGTGCCTTCCCCCACCCCTTCACGAATGAACCCATTCAAATGCCATATTGTGGATGTTATACAGCCCTTCAAGCAGTTTCAAAAACGTACTTCACTTTTTGTAAAATAATTATTAGAAAAGTATAAAACTTGCCTCACGATACGTCTCTTGTGTAATTGTCAATGCCTGTGCAAAACAAAGATATGTTAAAGCTAATCCGCAGATATTGTGTGAATAATGTATTATCTTCGATGTGTACACGTATTTCGGATATCTCTATTAGTGACTCGCAATCAATGTGATAGAATAGTTTATGCAATGAGTTTATTAATTCTTTAAAATTCGATATATGAATTTGTAAATTGGTAATGATACTTATGAAGGCAGATATAGTGCGACGACAGCTGTGCATACATATGATAACAATGATAAAGTATGACTTGTACTTATAATAAGTACAATAATCTTTAATGTGAGTAATAGTTAATATGTAATAGTTTAAAATTGTTGATTTGTTTGGATAAGAAAAAGTCACTTTTCTAACATTTTAATATTGCATCTGACTGTGAGAATTAGAGTACTGGTTCTACAATGGTAGTAAATTCAGTAAATATAGTTCGATTACTAATACTGACATTTAATGTCGCAAATGATAATCGTCCAATAGTTTTCAACAATGAAGAAAGTGAAATGCACGACGTATTGAAGAATATATTAATTAGATTTCGGGGCGATACAACCTTTGAAGTAGATAATGACGTAGCGCTAGAATTCTTGCAAGAATTTAGGCCACATTCTGTAGAATTTGTTGATGATAGATATCCACCTTCACGGGAAGGAGTCTTAGAAGTTATACAATTTGAAGAAGAAGAATGTGCACCAGAAGAAGGAGATACTGTCGATTTAGAATATAAGACAAAAGCGGTTACCTTCTGGAAATCTGGGAAAAAACGACATTCATTTGAAGCTGTAAAACATAGATTTGAGAGATTAAAGTCTTTACAACAATTATATAGCTAAGAAATTGCAGGCAGACATTTTTGTATTCACAAATTTTTTACTTTTTAGATGGGAGTTATCAATACAAAAAGGAGGAACACGAAGAGAGAAATTATTACAAATTTCGGAATATGTTTTTAATAAATTTATTACTAGCAGCGAAGCGCATGATATAAGTCACTACCTAGATCTTCGTAAATGGTCTATGGAAGCCAATGAAGAAATCGGATTACAAATTTCAGAGCATCCCCACATTGGTTATGGAACTTCAAGAAAGTATATAGGATAGTTTCTAGAAAAATTACTAAATTTATAACCCGTTCATATGATACAGACACGGCGTTAAATCAAATTTCGTCGGCTTTCGTACAAGAAGTAAAACCTTATATTGCGAAGGTAGGCTCTACTAATACATTCAACGCTGATGAAAGTGGATTCAATTTGGAATTGCACTCTGGTCGCACGTTAGCTCCATAGGGATCGAAAGCAGTTGAAAGTATTGTGCAATCTATATTCGCTACAACACACAGCTATACCATACTTCCTACAGTATCCGCGTCTGGACGCTTGTTGTCGCCCCTATTCATGGTTTTGAAAGAACAAAGTGTTACATTTGGACCACGAGTAGTAGAATCGATGTTCCAGGCAGAAAATATTTATGTAATTGCTTCATTATCCGGAAAACTAACAATAGCATTATTCACGGAATGGTTCACAAAGGTATGTCTTCCAAATACAGGATCTCAAACAGTTTTATTGCTAGATTCGTGGACTGGTCGCGTAACAACATTATTAAATTACAGTCTTTAGTGCACAACCAATTATCTTCTTCACAATATCATAATTTATTTGCTTATGCATGGTACAACAGTGATTATATTGCGGACCGGCCAAATCGTTTCGATAATCCTGTCACTTTTGCCTTCACAGAAGATTTTCAAATTCCATCGCGATGTTCCATATGTGGAGCGCGTACTATAATACGGTGTTCATGGTGCAACAGTTTTTTGTGCTTTAAGCATTTTTATGAAGAAATGCATTATCATACAAATTAAGTAATTACTAGCGTATATATTATATAGACACATGTATACATAAGCCATATATTATAAAATATGTTAGTATGTTAGTTTGAATAAATTTTTCTACCACTATGAATTGTAATATCGACATCCGAAAGGCATGCAATATTATTATATTATTTCATTTTTGTCTATATTTTTCTTTTATAAAACATATCTATCTAAAAACATCAAAATTTATGTTACATTCCTTCACAGTCTCTAAAGACGACATATTAAATATCATTTTCGTCATTTTTTTAATAACCGCTTGAAGGGCTGTATAACATCCACAATATGGCATTTGAATAGGTTCGTTCGTGAAGGAGTGAGGGAAGGCACCAGCAAATTTTTAAATAGAAATACTATGCTATTTTCACATATGTAATAGAGCTCAAAGAGACGATTATTTTGATATATAACTTTGATGTATTTGGTCCAACCGTTATCGAATTATTTTCAAAAAACCGAAAATCAAGTAAAATTTCAGGGGTGATTTCACCCTCTTAAAACGAAACTGGGCCGATAAGGAAAATGGCTTCGAACATCTTGGGGTGAGGACTACTTGTCCACAAAGTTTCAATTTTTTTGGGATTTACGGGTTCGGAATGTTCCCTTGTTAGTATTGCTAAACTTCGGTAGACCGTTTCACACTATTAAATGGAAATATTTTGTTCTTATGAAATTATTCTGAACTACTAAATTTGTTATTCATTTTAATGTTTCATACCTAAATTGCTTATAGGTCTAGCAATAATAGATCAAACAAAGCTTTGTTAACATATTTGTGTGAAATGTGATTGACACTTATATTTAAATGAAGAGATTATTTTTACAAAGGAAAATAAGCAAATTTAGTGCTGTAGCTATATGTAGTGTAATATTTGCTTCAGGGGATTTTTGGGAAAAATTTGAAATTTTCTAAGTTAGTCTAAATTTTTTAATTCTTTGTGGGGTCGGAAGTATTCCTGAATACTCTTTGGATAATTTTCTAATGAATTTTCCATTTAATAAGTCGAAATTAACAAATGTTAGAATTAAAAATGTAACTAGCCTTGAATCTCGAACGAACCCAATGTCATATAGACACTCTGTTTATAAAAACTTCTACAGGAAACTGCCTGTTTTAACCTTCAGCCCTTTTCTCTTTGAATAAATTCTTTGATTTCACTATCGAACACTTTAAATTGGTATCGTAGCCAAGTAACACAAGATGATTTCACGAAAGCTCAAACGAAATTGATAAAAATTTTGGCGTCACTTATCTTTCTTTTATTTGTAATCACGAAAGGTGACGATTGTTTCATTCCACAGCAAATTTTGATGAAATGAAGTTATTTGTAGAAATAGCATACGAGAATGAATGCAGTGACACAACCAGCTAGTTCAATTTTGAGGACTCTATGACTTAAATTATGACTAGAGTTGCACACTGGCGCCAACGGGCAGTGGCGGACGGTTAGATACAACCCTCAGTATAACTGCGAGTCTCAACCAGATCTGTTATGTATACATGTACACTGCCGTAAATACTATTTCGTAGTTCTACGTTTGCTTTAAAAATGTTGCCTACGTCGCGAAAGCGACCAATGTTGGACAAAGTTACAGAATTTATAGCAGAAATGCCTGACCTAAATTATGATGGCGTTAAAATTCAATGTGTAGTTTGTAATATCCCTTTAATGTGTTGGTCCAAAAGGGATTGTCTACGTCACGTAAATATTAAATAGCATTCTTAAAAAAAATGCACACGACACTATGACAAATTTAAATTTAATTTATGTTTTACCTTTATTGCATGTAATCTACCGTTTAATTTACTAGACAAGGAAGCATATGTCTTCTTTTGGAATAAATATTCGGACTGCAAATTACCATTTACAAAGAATTGAGCCATCTGCTCGTGAACACGAAAAAATAATTAAATCGGAGTTGAAAGATAAAAAACTGTGGTTATGTGCGGACGAAACAACAAATCGTAAAAAACATTCTGTGGTTAATGTAATGGTACGTACAATGGAACCACGTCAATCGTCACCTTCAATTCTATTAGATTTCAGACGAGTACAACAATGTACTGCCGAAGTAATTTCAAAGTTAGTGTTAAAAACATTGGAAAAGTGTGAATTTTCTACAAACCACCAACTGTTGATGTTTATGAGTGATGGTGCCGCAACCATGCTTTCCGTAGGCCGGACTCAAAAAACATTGTGCTAACTTGTTACATATTACGTGTAAAATTCATGCTTTCAGTCATGTGGCAGATAGTATTAGAAAATGTTATCCTGAGGTAGACGCTTTAATAGCGCGTACAAAAGCAGTGTTTGTCAAATCCCCAAAACGTATTCGCAAATTTCACAGACTGTGCCCCCGTATGCCTGAGCCACCAGAACCTATTCTTACACGTTGGGGAACATGGTTACAGGCAGCGTTTTATTATCATAAATATTTTGAGAATATTAAGAACGTGGTTTTACAATTCGATCCGAAATTTCAAGATAGTCAGGTTAAAACGGATTTAAAAACTATTCAGAACAATTACTTCGGACTAGTGGAGGCAATAGAAAAATTACAAAATCTTTCGGTGTCGTTAGTGAAATCTCTGCAAATAGTGCAACATGTTCACGCACAGCTATGCGCGGTAGAAGACGCAAAAAATGTTTGTGTTCTAGAAAGGTTTGAAGGTGTTTTAGAGAAAGATTCTGATTTTGGCACATTAAGACAAATTTGTAAAAGTGCGTCAACAGAACAGTTAAATCGTTCCAAAGATTATTGTAATTACGCAAATATAACGTCACTAGATGTAGAACGTTCGTTTTCTGCATATAAACACACCTTTTTCCTCACGCCGCACTCGGTTTGCCGACACAACTGTAGAAGCATATCTAATATTCCAGATATTTAACAGACATTATTCACTTTGTGATTTCGCGGAAGACTCTTAAGACGGTAAGTGTTTGAGCACGTATTATATTTTATTTCTGACCATTTATTTTGTGTAAACTTTTATGCGCCCCCTACTGGCTGTTGGCGCAAATTGAGCAACATTAATTATCACTGACATGGTTTAAACGTGAAATTTTACTAACGATTTATTTAATAACGTTCGGAGAAGGTTTTAATTTACGAAATGATGTTTGAAATACCTTTTAATTTACCCTGTTGTATGTTTTAGATAACTTCTACATTAATTTTAGCGATTTACAAGATTAGGAAAATAAACTGAAGAGTGGATTTGTCCGTGTTACCCTACGATCGTCGTTGTCTGGACTTAACTTTAATATTTAAACATCAACGCCCCAAGGCCAGTTGGCTGGGGGGAAATGGTGACTTGGAAAATTACATTTTTCCCCACAATAGGGATATTTCATCACCAAGTGGCTATCCTGAACTCCCTAATCGTTCTAGATTGACAGCCGATGTTGTTGTTGTTATAAACATTGAACATTACAGTAAAATAAACCTTAAGCAACTGTAAGTTGATGGTTTTAACATTTTCCAATTTCAAAAAGCTCATGAACACTTCTTGCTTTTTAATTTTGACATTTCTTGATGGTCAATTATAATACCTACTATTCTATCATTACATTTCATTGTCTAAACTTCACATCATAAGTATCGTTTTGTACTTACCTTCAAAAATACTCCAAGGGAAGTGCATACGTGTCTCACGACAAAAATGTTTTTGTAGAAGGTGGTGCATTTAGGGGAAGGGTGCATATTTAAATCTAATGGCGACGCGAACAATAAGTTATGAGGGTGCCGCCTAATAGGGGAGACTAATGCGGCTAATTGTCAGTGCTCTCGAGTCGAAAGAAACCATTTTGTAATAACGAATGAATACTCCTTAGTGAAAAAGTTAAAACTACACCGGAAATACAGTGGTGTCCATACTAATTAGATAAACTACTCAACATAATTAAGGAGTCAAAAGTTAGCCGACTTTTATTTTTTAAGAGAATTTCCAATTACATAATATATTAATTCATTTTATTGCAGCATGAATTTTACACGTAATATGTAACAAGTTAGCACAATGTTTTTTAAGAGAGCGGCTTACAGAAAGCATGTTTGCGGCACCATCATTCATAAACATCAACAGTTGGTTTGTTGAAAGTTCAAACTTTTCCAATGTATTTAACACTAACTTTGAAATTACTTCGACAGTACATTGTTGTACTCGTCTGGAAGCTAATAGAATTGAAGGTGACGATCGATGTGGTCCCATTGTACGTACCATTACATTAACCACAGAATGCTTTTTACGATCTGTTGTTTCGTCCACACATAACCACAGTTTTTTATCTTTCAACACCGATTTAATTCTTTTTTCAAAATGTTCGTGACCAGATGGCACAATTCTTTGTAACGATGCCCGACTTGGTAATTTGCAGTCCGAGTATTTATTCCAAACGAAGACATATGCTTCCTTGTCTAGTAAATTAAACGGTAGATTACATGCAATAAAGGTAACACATAAATTAAATTTAAATTTGTCATAGTGTCGTGTGCAATTTTTTTTTTAAGAATGCTGTTCACTATTTCCGTGACGTAGACAATCCCTTTTGGACCAACACATTAAAGGGATATTACAAACTACACATTGAATTTTAACGCCATCATAATTTAGGTCAGGCATTTCTGCTATAAATTCTGTCACTTTGACCAATATCGGTCGTTTTCGCGACGTAAACATTTTTAAAACAAACGTAGAACTACGAAATAGTATTTACGGCAGCGTACATGTGTACACAACAGATCTGGTTGAGACTCGAAGTTATACTGAGGGTTGTATCGAGCCTCCACCACTGCCCGTTGGCGCTAGCGAGCTCTACTATAACTCTGCGGATGTTGTTTCGTGGTATTTGGTTCCATTCTTCGACAAAGCATTTTCTAGCTTTCGAAAGGTATTAGGAGGATTAAGACGGTTTCTAATAGCTCGTCCAAGTTGATCCCATAGATGTTCTATATTGGTAATATTGTGAAGTGCAAAATAATCCCTTACCACTTTTGCCATATGCATATCCTGCATAAATAAAAAATTCTCTCTACGAACATCCGCAAGAAGTCAGATGTGAGGCTCTAATATGTCATCCGACAATGACAAGTTCAGTAAGGTTGTCTGTAGAGATGTCTCCCACACCATTACCGATCCACCACCAACACCAACGGTTTCTTGAATTGTGGATGGTATATATCATTCATAGGACCTTCTCCATACTCTAACCCGTCCATCATTTACCCATACTTCAAACCGGGATTCATGAAACGTTATTCGACTCCAGTGCCTTAATTGCCAAAGTTGATATTCTCAAGCAAACACCATTCTTGCATACCGATGGTTTCTTGCGAACTTTACTCTTTTAACTGGCATTCTGCTGCGTAGATTGGCTTCTCGTAACCGATTTCTCACAGTTTGGTCTGAAACACGCACACCCCTAGCTCCAAATAGGTCATTTTGCAGAGCCCATGCTGTTGCTGTACGGTTGCGAAGAGTTTGAATTGTTAAAAATCGATTATCCAAAGCCGAAGTTGATCTTAGGCGGCCCTGTCCACATATTCTTGTAACGAGCCAGCTCTTATGATATCGTTTCCGCAGTCTCCAAATTACACCTTGTACAACATTAAGGCGTTCAGCAACGTAACGCTGAGCTTTGCCATCTTCGAGTAAGGCAACTGCTCAAGTTGCTTTAGCCTCCGGTAAATGACACCTCGTCTTAGTTTTCGGTATAATCAATATCAAACAAAATCGAATACACGGCAAAATGTCACAAAACACACAAAAATAATTTGATCTTAAAATCCACTTTCATTTTTGGACAAAGCAACTCACTATTGCACCGTCTTCAAACAACTGGGGGAAATTCCACAAAAATTGTCATATTTGACAGTACATTACTTGATTAATATAATTTTTTTGGAGTAGTTTATTTTCACTACTATATAACAAGTTTGGGTGGTATGAAAATTTGAGAAACTCAATACAACTGAAGCTCTCTGCTTCTTATCTATCTTACCCATTTATCCAAAAACATTGGAATAAATTAACGTATTTTCTTAAGTTTCTTTTATCTAGGCTATTTACTATTAGTTCAGAGTCTTTGACTAAACCAATAAAGAATTTTCTCATTACTAATGTATTTCATGACCTAATTTTAGTATCGAATACTATAAAACACAGAACTTATTTTACAGGGTGACAAAAAGTGCAATGTATAGGATTGAGCGTTAGAAGACCTGAAAATAAGAAAAAAAAATCTCTATAAACATGAGTCCAAATTTTAATAGTTTGTACAATATCAACAATAACAGTAATAGATTACTAAAGAGGGTTTTCAAATTGGCCGCCATTCTCTTGTACACACAATTCGAACCTTGTGGTCATTGACTACCAACACCTTTGGAATATTCCTGGATTATTTTGGAACCTGTTAGCAGCTTCTAAAATCCCGTTCCATAAATGCTCCTCACTATTTATTTCTAGGGAATATACCTAATCTTCCATGAACCCCCAAAAAGTAAAATCGAAGCAATTGAGATCGGGACTCCTTACTGGCCATACAGTCCACCACGACCGGTCCGCCTATTTAAATAGTCTGTCGCTAAAACCCTTACCGCAATACTTCACTCGCACTGGATGCACGTTTCGATAGCCAAGCTATCATCATCAACAGTAAAACTTCAAAGTTCAGTTTTACTGCTGATGATGATAGCTTGGCTATAAAAACATGCGTCCAGTGCGAGTGAAGTATTGTAGTAAGCGTCTTAGTGAAGTGTTTCGTACCTCCAGGTCAAACGATTAATGCATGAGTTTCATCCCGACGTCTTATGGTGGGTAAGGGAGTCTATATGAAGGAAAAGTCCAGGGAAGTGGCGCAGGAACGGCTGGGTTCTCCACCACGCTAATACGATGCAACATACCGCTTTCATTGCACAACACTATTTGAAAAACAACTTGGCCGTTATTCTTCATCCAGTGGACTCGCTTGAGTTGCTTCATGTCGGAATACCTAAGCAGTTGATTGTTGCTTATTTTCCGGCTCGAATGCATCCAAGTTTCGTCACCTGTTACGATATTGTATGTGGATTTTGAGCTTCCTCTCTTGAATTTTTTGAGCACTTCCTTACAGCAATTGACACAAACTTTCTTGTGCTTGGGTTAAATTATACGGAATCCATCGGGAATATATCTTTTTCATACCTAAATGGTCATGCAAAAATTAATGTACTGCAGTCTTCGATATGCCAAAGAATGCCTCTATCTCACGGTAAGTCACATGCCGATGCTCTTCGATCATTTAGCGCACAACATCGATGTTGTTTGGAACAACAACCGATTTTGGTCGACCTTTACGAAATTGATCACTTACGGTAGCACGCCCGCGACAAAATTCTGCAAACCAGATGTAAACAGTGCTTTCTGAAGGTATTTCATTACGAGAAGTTGAACGAAGCAATTTGAAGCATTTTTGTAGTGTTCGGTCTACTACTAAAATCCAACGAAAACATATTCTGTAAATTTACAGATTGCCAACCATCTACAACTACAAGTTAAGTAACTTTACAAAGTATTTTGTTTCGGTGCAGATTCTAACACTCAGTTGTTGTTTGCTAACTGAAATCAAATGAATGTCTATAATGTATACATATACAGCCTTTTTACAAGCCGTTTGAGCCCAGAGCATTGTTATTCTTCTCCAGTGTTTTCTACTTTTTGTTTTCTTTTTCCAGTGTAATGCCTTTCTCTTCTAATTCCTCCAATACTGCTTCTTTCCATCCTTTTCTCGGTTTTCCTCTTTTCCTCTTGTAATCCGGTCTCTCCCATGTTATTCTCTTAATCGTTCTGTTTTCTGCATTCTTTCCATATGGCTGCGACCTCCTTGCCTTGATTACCATATCTATACGTGGTTCTTAATAAATTTTGTAAATTTCTTCGTTGGTCCTCCTTACATATCCACCTTCTGTTTTCACCTAATATTGTTCTAAGAATTTTACTACTCCCATCTACTTACTGTTTCTTTTGTAGTTCGGTTTAGGATCCATGTTTCGTATCCGTACAGCGCAATTGGTCTTATTATGTTCTTGTAGATTCTGAACTTCGTATTCTGGGACAATTGCTTTGACCTTAGTAAATAGTTCATAGCTCCTGCAGATCAATTAGCTCTACTTAGCCTTGCATCAATTTCCTTGCTTTCCTCGCACTTGCTGGTAATCCTTACTCCTGGGTAGACGAATTCGTCTAGTTCTTCAAATCTAAATTCTCCTAATTGAGTTGTTATCTGTAGCTCTGTCATTGTTTCTTCACTTCTGCATATTATGATAACCTTACTTTTCTTCCCATTAATTAATAGTCCGTATTTGTGTGCTTCTTCGTTCAGTCTCTTCGTTATTTTTTTCAATACCTTCACATTTCTGACTACCTTTGCCAAATCGACTGCATAGCCTACCAACTCTTTCTGACAATTGTTTCAAGTTGAGAGCGGATTCCCTTGCCCAAGATCTGTTTCCTCTGAGGTGCTTCCTTTAATTCTTACATTGCAGGTTGTATTCTTCGTTGTCATCTTTATTAGTCTCCTGAGTTTCGCAGGTATTCCGAATTCTTCCGTAACCTCTGTGATTTTGTTCCTTTTAACAGAATCGTACGCCTTCTTAAAATCTATGAATAGCACGACTGCCGGGATGTTGTATGCAAAACATTTTAGAACTTATTTCGTTATAAATACCTGGTCCATTGTTCCTCTACTCTTCCTGAATCCCGCTTGGTATTCGCCTATCTTTGGTTCTATTAGACCTTCCAACTTGACCTTCAGAATTGTCGCCATTATCTTATAGGCCATATCTAGTAGGGATATCCCTCTGTAATTGTTACAATCAGCTTCGTTACCTTTCTTTAAAATTGGTATTTTGTGGCTTTCTCCCATTCTGTCGGCATCTGCTCCTCTTTCCAAATGTTTACTATTAATTCGTAGATTTTTCCTTTCAATTCTTCACCAGCGTATTTGAGATTCTCAATTGTTATTTGCCGCTTTGCGCTGGGCTTTTGTTGTTTTTCATTTTGCTTATCATATTTTCTACTTCCTCTCTTGTAGGTTCCTCTACTTTCACACCATCTTCTTCTATTTTTCGTTCCTCATCTTCTTCTAATTTGGAAATATTCTCTCCACCTCTCTTATTTGTTTATATCTTTTTTTGCTTTTCTTAGTTTCCCTGTAAAAATTACTAATTTCTTTCCTTTTATAATAGTTTTCTATTCTTCTTACTTTTTGCTCCTTACTAGCTCTTTTCTTTTGGCTATTTATCTTTTTAGCTTTAGCTCTCTGCTCCTTATAGATTGCTTTTACTCAATTTATTTCTTTTCTCTGTTTCTATACGGCACTCCTCATCCCACCATCCTTCTTCTCTCTTGCGTTTTTTGTATGGTATGGTTTCTTCAGTGGATTCTTTTATTATCCTTTCTAAATGTTTCCATTTTTCATTTATACCCTCTGTCTTCTCTTACCTTTCTTCTTGGCACCTTCGGTTGATTTCTTCCTCATATTTTTGTTGGATGTCTATTTCGAATAGTTTTCCCATATTAAACAGTTTCCTTCTTTTTTGCTTTTTGTTTGTCCTATGAGTTCTCTGTATTTTAACATCGATTCTTACTAGGAAATGATCCCAGTCCATATCTGCATGACTTTACGTTCTTTATAGTTCTGTGGTTCTGTTTATCCACCATACTATGATCAATTTGGTTTGTATATTCACCATTTGGTGCCATCCAAGTTCCCTAATAGATATCTTTCCTTCTGAATTGGGTGCTCATCACTTTCATGTCTTTTTCCTCTGCAAACTCTATCTCTTCTTATTACTTGCTCTTTCGTGTTTACTTTCCGCTCCTACCATTCTTTTACACCAGGGTTCTCTTCCTATTTTTGCGTTTATAATGCCTATAAACCCAGGGCTAAGTCTCTTATTATTTATCATATTTATGGATCAGATAATCAACGACGTAAATAACAAAAGAAAACCAATGTACATGGGATATAGAAACCTGGAACGAATAAAAATTACAGAATGTGCTTTTGCAGATGATGTAGCAATCATGACAAGGAACGAGTTAGACCTGCAAAAAACCTTATAGTATGGAACAAGACCTTAAAAGAATACGGAATGAAGATGAATATAGAAAATACGAAAGTGATGGTGATTTCAAAAGAACAAAAAAGGACATGTGTACAGATCGAGGGGGTCCAAATAGAGCACGTTGATAAATTTCAATATTTGGGTGTCATATTGGAGGAAAAAGGTATACAAGAAGTTGACCTCAATAATAGAAGGGAAAAAGCAAATAAAGTGTACTATGCCATAAATAAACGATTCTTGAACAGAAAAGAAATAACAGAACAAACAAAAATTAATATATTCAAAGCCGTATACAGACCAATCCTAACATACGGATGCGAAACATGGGTTCTCTCTAAACAAAAAAAAACTAAAAGTACAGGTAATGGAGATGAAATATCTCAGAAGAGTTCGGGGAATTACGAGGATTGAAAAAATCAGAAACGAAAAAATAAGAGAAGACCTAAACATAGAAAGCCTGGATAAATATATAGAACAACGCCAGTTGGGATGGTGGGGGTATTTACAAAGAATGGGAGATGAGGTACCAGTTAAACAGGTATGGGAACCTAGAACAACAGACAAGAAGATACGAGGACGACCAAGAGAAACCTGGAACAACATAGTGGGAAAAATTCTACAAGAAAGGGGAAGAACATGGCAGGAGGCGGCAAATATGGCGAAAAACAGAAAAGAATGGAATAATTTTATAAAAGGGTCAAATGTTGTGGTAAAGTAGAAAAGGAACCCTACACCCGAATGGGTATTTACAGGGTATTAGATTATATAATGTAATGAGTTCCATTATACGCACTCATATGTTACAATCTCTTAAACCACATTGTATACATAAGTACACATTAATCATGCACAAGTATCTAGACATATAAATACCATTCAAGCATGATTATTATGCACACGAAAGCAGACATGTTTACAATGTGGATGTGTGCATTAAAGAGGTGGCTATGGAAATAAAGATATTCCATAATTGTATAATACCTACGCAACGGATATCATATAATCACGACATTAACACGTGATAGAATGTCTACAAAAGTTAATATTTATACAACCGATTCCTTGAAAGAAAATATTGGGATATTACTAGATAATGTTTAGTAATTAGAATAATTATCGCCGTGCGTAATGAACAATGTTTATATAACAATTACACGGTTTGGTTGGGTTTACTTTCTGCAAATAGATTGAACAGGCTGTAATGAATTCAATAGTAAACATTAAACATACAAAAGTATCATTTCACTTGAAGAACTATGAATGACTTATTGTTCAACTTAATTGCACAATGTACACTCAGTTCTGAAATGTTGCAATGTGTTAAATGTGAAATACATATAATGTTTAAAAATGCGCTTTTTTTTTGTTAAGATACCTTTGTTGCTATCCCACATGCAGAGAAATGGTTTCTTGCATCAAGAAATTAGATTTCCTCGCAAAAATAAGTCTCTATTCAAGAAAATATTTTTATTTAAAAACTATAAAAATGTTTAATATAAGAAAATAATTTTCTTGAAAGTGTAGTAATTGTATTAAATAAATACTTTCTTAAGGTTAGAAAATCAAGAAAATCCAAGACAGAAAAATGTTCCTTCCAAGTAAATCATTTAGTTTTGAGTGAAACGTTGTACGTTAAAGGTTATATCATTGTATGGGTAAGTACGGCATCTGAATTTCGGCTTCTGTCGCTACTTTCTAGGACGGCATGACTATATCTCTTGGCACTAAGTGGCGCCAGCAAATATTTCAATGCGGTTTTTGAAGATCAGTGGCATAAACTGTGAAATGAACAGCACTGTGGGCAAGAGCAAAAAGTGTTAGTGCATTTCCCTTCTCACATTGTTTTTGCCGAGTGTGATTCCATCAGTACAACGAACTATATATCAGCACTATCTTGGTTATTGCTTCTAGGCACTTTTTTCATTTGTACTTCTACGTTAAAGCTCACTTTTGTTTTGTAGATAACTTATTTTATAACTTAAACGAGGTAAGTGCAAATAATAATGCGCAAATAATAATAACGTGCATTTCAGGAATTCTAAGTAAATAAATGCTTTATTTTAAGAAAATGAAACTATTGAATTATGAACAATACCTAAACGCTTTCTGGAATTAAGAAAACAATTTATTATCCTTAAGAAAATATTGTTTTGTGTTATAACGGCCAAGAATCCCTTTCCTCAAATTTTCTGCAAGATTTTCTTGAATCAAGTTAACAAATGTCTTAAACAAAGAAATAACAATTATTTCATTACAAGTGTATATTTCTCTTACTCTCTACTTTGACTTAAAACAGTAGTTGTGTTGTGGATGATTGAAACAGTAATTGTCTTGAATTGAGGCGTCTTGATACAAGTAAACGTTTTTCTGGGTGCAAATTTCTTTTCTATGTACTACTCTATGATGTTCTTCATTCAGTTTAGTAGGTGTGAGAAATGGTCTATTGAAAAGTCGTGTACTACACATTTACATAGAATGTTCTGCCGTCTCCAGATCTTCTTGGTATAGACCACAGATTTAGTTTAAATAAGTGATATTTCTGGCCTACATGACCTATCAAACATCCTGCCAGTAATCTAAGGTCCCCTCGGTGGAATGAGCACTATTTTTGCTGTCTTTGACAAGTATGATATAAGTATCTTCGCCTAATTTTGTTCTGGAACACTTCCCAAGTGCCAGGCTCTTTGATTATCCTCCCACGTCTTGATTGCTTGTTTTGTGTGCCTCTTTGGAAACCCCAGAGAAGGTTAGGACCAATGAAAGGCATGTTCACTGCTGTTTTGGCTAGCTTATCTGCCTTTTCATTTCCTTTGTTCCCTTGGTGGCTTGGAACGACCGCAAAGTAACGTGGTTATTGCGTCCCAATTGCCAATAAAGATACAAAATCATGCCTCACCAGCAGATTCACATAATCACCATCACATTATCACATTCGGAATAGGTACCATCGATTGTAAAAGATAAATACTTCAGGAATCGTTTTTGTATTCTTTCAAGCAAAACTGTAGATGTGTATACTGGGGATGCCAAATTAAATATGCGTATTCCAGCTTCGTCAGAACAAGTGAGAAATACAGCGATTTTAAAACGGTGGAACTTTTAAATTGCCTACAGGATCGTATAAGAAATCCTATAATAAGATTTCGTAGCAGACTTAGACGTGGAGACACTGTGATCAACCAAATACGCCAGGGTTTCTCATTGTAGAATATTTAGGAATAAGTGTTTGGTTTACGGTGTACTGGTAGCCATAAGAATTTTTTGACCTAGAATAGCTCAGCAGCTTTATTGTGCCTGCACCACATAACTATCGTTTCAAAACGGCCTTGGAGAAGCAGGCAATCGCTTCGGGAAGACAGAATGTTTTAGATCTTAAGACCATTAGCGTATTCCAGAATATTGCAGTCCAATTTCTAACGGAGATCGTCCAAGTGTATGCTGAATAGAAGGGAATCCAAATTGGATCTTTGGCATGCGCCTAAAAAGGCAGTGAGAGAGTAGTGAGAAGTGTAGCCGTTATAACGAACGTAGCAAGAACGGTCAGTTAGATAAGATCGGATTAAGCTTGTTACGGCAGGAGAAAAGCCAATAGCGACACTACTATGGACTCTGTTGTTTAGACATCTTAGTAAAGTTTAACAAGATATTTATTGGCCTATAGTTTAAAAAATTCAAGCGATTATCTTTTTAAATGTGACAGAAACTTGGTCGAGAATGGATTGTCTACTGGGCCGCATAATGTTTATGTTAACAGGATGTAAGGTTTTCCAGACTGGAATATGGAGAACCTTACATCGAAGTAAGTTTGAGCCATTCAAGATTTATGTTAGCCACAGCCTGGTGATAATTTGAGAAGACTGAAGTGCTGCAACTAGTTGATGGTTAGATTAGAAAACGATGAATTTTTTTAAACAACATTTAGGAATCTTTAACAGAAAATGGGAACAATGTTGGGCAGTACAGAATCCTAGACAAAACAGGGCAAGTATCGTTTTGGATTAAACGTTTAGATACGCATTTTGGGAAATCGTAGACCAGTTGTGTATGAAGAAACATTAAATGGGGAAATGTACTTAAACTTTTTCGCACATACGTATCTATCTTCTTTGAAAACAATATTCCATTAAATCAGCTGTAGCATTTATGATGGAAACAAGGCGGCGCATCGGCTCACAATACGGCAACTGTGAGGAATTACTTGAGTCAAGAGTTTTCAAACCGTTGAATTTAAGTTGAAGAATATTTGTAAAGTTGATGTCCCATAAAACATTGAAGAACTTCGAGGTAGACTCCAGAATGCCTTCGATATAATTTCGAAAGCCGAACAAAGGGCAGTCGGATTGTTGGGTTATTGTTTTGTTTTCTATTATTATTACTGTTCTTATTTTTATTCGTTGACAAATAAGATGCAACATTTCCATAAACTTTGCAAAAACATACCTTCACTTTACCATTTATGAAATATCCCGTTGGCTTTCATTTAGATTTCTGTTAACATAAAAATTACGCGGCTTGACAAATGATCCATTTTCGACCAAGTTCCTTTCAAGATCTAGAACAATATTACAATGTGGCTGTTGTGGTTCCGGATAGAACTGGAAATATCTTGTGCTCGCTATTGTGTTTTGGTTCAATCAATAAAAAATCTCCGTATCAACGAAATAATTTCGTATATCAATGAACCACAATTGAAATGTTTTATGGTTTGAAATTTCATAGCTACCTTATCTTATCTAAAAATGTATTCTTTGCCAATTAAAGCATAATATCGAAAACTCTTGCCAGCATGCCATACATGGTTGAAATCAGAAAAATTAACTCGCCAAACAAAGGTGCTAGACGTAAAAAAAGAAAATGAGCATTTTTCGTTTTGTTAAATAATCTCAAACGTCATTTGTCACAGATTCATTTTCTCATGTGCATTAATTAACTAATTACTTAATCAGCCTGTACTATTTATTGGTTTTTGATGGTGCTGAAAAACTAAGGTTTTATTAGGTGGGCCAACTAACATGGGAAGGGACTTGTACATATCGCGATTATATTAACGTATCAAAGGTTATATAAACTGCGCTCTTGACCGATTCTAAATAAATGGTATCAGTGATATTTGTAAGTGATACGTCGCATAGAGTTACGTAATGTAATATTTCCTTTGCTGGAACAAACTCGACATAGTAATAGACTACTCATTCAACTTTTATACTATTAGAAGTAGCTTATACATTATTTTTTTAATACAGTAGAATCGCGATAGTATGAACACCGGCTAGCAGAAACCCCGCCTAACGTGAAAAACATATTTTTGTGCATAGACCATCATATATCGTGAACAACTACACCTTCACTTATGGAAACAAATGTTGTTGACCGAAGTGGTTCGTGCTTCTGCGTTGCTTCGTGTACTTCCCCGATTTTTTTTGGTATTTTAACTTTTATTTTAACCGTTAACATGCACACACCGGAAATCATCAGGAAAATGTACAATTTGTAAGATGAAACTAAAGAAGGAAATGATTTCTATGGCTGTGAGAGATACATATGTCGGACCTGGTAAATGTTCAAACAAAAGTGAACTTTATCTAGCGTTCTGAATTTCCATACATGAAAGAAAAGTTGTATAAGTGGTTTTTTGACCAACGAAATAAAAATCTGATTGTTATTGTCAAATGATTAAGCAAAATTAATTCATTAACAAATGAATGAATATGATAAACAATTTTCAGCCAGTGAGGGATGGAACTGCTTAAAAAGCGGTTTGGAATTAGCCTTTTAAAAATTTCTGGGGAAAAACTATCCTCACAAGCAGAACTCGTGGGTTCTTTTAAAAAACAGTTAAAAATAAAATACAAGATTTGGTATCACATTGGAGCAACTGTACAATGCAGATGAGATAGGACTCTATTGGAAACAAACAAACAAAACATTTGTTTCGGCGGCAGAAAAAACTGCTCCTGGTAGAAAAACCGAAAAACGGCTAATAACTAGAATTGCTCACTAGCGCCAACGGGCAGTGGCGGAGGTTCGATACAACCCTCAGTATAACTGCGAGTCTCAACCAGGTCTGTTGTGTATACATGTACGCTGCCGTAAATACTATTTCGTAGTTCCACGTTTGTTTAAAAAATGTTGTCTACGTCGCGAAAACGACCAATGTTGGACAAAGTTACAGAATTTATAGCAGCAATGCCTGACCTAAATTATGATGGAGTTAAAATTCAATGTGTAGTTTGTAATATTCCTTTAATGTATAATACGTCAGGTAAATAGTAAACAGCATTCTTCAAAAACAAATTGCACACGCCACTATGACAAATTTAAATTTAATTTATGTGTTACCTTTATTGCATATAATCTACCGTTTAATTTACTAGACAAGGAAGCATATGTCTTCTTTTGGAATAAATATTCGGACTGCAAATTACCAAGTTGGGTATCGTTAGAAAGAATTGGGCCATCTGCTCGTGAACATGTTGAAAAAAGAATTAAATCGGAGTTGAAAGATAAAAAACTGTGGTTATGTGTGGACGAAACAGCACATCGTAAAAAAACATTCTGTGGTCACCTTCAATTCTATTAGCTTCCAGATGAGCACAACAATGTACTGCCGAAGTAATTTCAAAGTTAGTGTTAAATACAAAATTTTGAACTTTCAACAAACCAACTGTTTATGTTTATGAGTGATGGTGGCGCAAACATGCTTTCTGTAGGCCGGACTCTTAAAAAACATTGTGCTAACTTGTTACATATTACGTGTAAAATTTATGCTTCCAGTCATGTGGCAGATAGTATTAGAAAATGTTATCCTGAGGTAGACGCTTTAATAGCGCATACAAAAGCAGTGTTTGTCAAATCCCCAAAACGTATTCGCAAATTTCACAGACTGTGTCCCCGTATGCCTGAGCCACCAAAACCTATTCTTACACGTTGGGGAAGGTGGTTACAGGCCGCGTTTTATTATCATAAATATTTTGAGAATATTAAGAACGTGGTTTCACAATTCGATCCAAAGGAAGCTGCGGCTATCAAGGAAAGCCAATCGAAATTTCAAGATAGTCAGGTTAAAACGTATATAATCCTATATCCTCTTAATATGAGATATATGACATATATATGAGAGGTATCTCATATTAGGATACATTTTAGGTATTTTAACAAAAAAAGTGTTGTTCTAGATATGCCTAACCTAAGCAAGAAAAGAAAGCAGTGGAATAAAGAAAACATGATCAGGGCGGTGAAGGCCGTCAAAAACAAAGAAATGGGATATCAAAAGGCGTCTAAACTATATGAAGCCTCACAAGGTAAAAACGGGTTTGCATTTTTTATGTTGCGTTTTGGACAATTGCGGTTATTTTACATGTTAGGAACGCTTGAAAGATATGTTGAAGATGGTAGAAATGAAGAAGAGCTTGTTAATGTAAGGTTAGGTCGACAACAGGCTCTGCCTTCAGATTTAGAAAAACTTTTGGCAGAACACTGTATAGAAATGGAAAAAGAATTCTATGGATTAAGAAGAAAAGATGTAAAATATATGGCATATCAGTTAGCAATACGAAATGGGCTACAACATCCCTTTAGTAAAGTAAAGGGGAACGCCGGAAAAAAATGGCTGAAAGGTTTTTTGGCGAGACACCCACAATTATCTGTACGGACTCCTCAAGCTCTATCTGCAGCGAGAGAGAAAAGTTTTAATGACGAAAGTGTTGCTGAATTTTTTAACATTTTCGAAAAAGAGATGGAAAAAGTTAATTATTCGCTACACAGGCGTTTTAATGTTAATGAAACTCCTGACTGTTGCCACCTGTATGAACGCTGTTGGGACATTCGTTCCCCCTTAATTGTAGTTCCAAGGAAAAATATGTCGGAACATTTAATGAATGGTGCACCTGCAGGATCCATTTTGGCTTGCCATCCGTCTGGATGGATTCAGACAAACATATTTTCACAGTGGTTTACACATTTTATTAACTTTGTCAAACCAACTAAAGACGAACCCGTTTGCCTGGTCCTTGATGGCCATTATTCCCACACGAGGAACATGGAGGTAATAGAAATGGCTAAGCAGAATCACGTGTCTATAGTTTGCCTACCTCCCCATGCAACGCATAAAATGCAGCCCCTCGACATAGGTTTTATGGCACCATCAAAAAACTATTATGCACAAGAAATAGGGACCTTCCTCAGAAACAATCCTGATAAGACAGTGACAAACAATGACATTTGTTTGCTCTTTGGAAAGGCCTATAACAGAGCTGTCACAATGGAGGCATCCATTAACTCATTTATCTAAAAATATTTCTGTTGCATGGCTTTTTCCATGCAACTGAAATATTTTTAGAGATATCGATTTCACGGAAAGGCAACTAGATCAAAGCATGGAACGATGCTGTAATTAAGACTCAAAATTCAGCTCACACTACAGGGTCATTGCTAGTTTCTCCACAAGAGATCCAGGCAATACCATCAACTTCAAGAACTTGTACGGTGCTGTCTCGAAAAAGGAGAGGTTCAGCGAGCCTAATTACATCCACACCTTATAAAAAAAACACTGGAAGAATGTATTGAAAAAGAGAACAAAAAAGCAAACCCTATTAAACCAAAAGAAAAAAATAAATAAGTGAAAAGAAAAACGTCTAAGAAGATGTTGATTCCTAGTAGTTCGGAGTCAGAACCAAAGTCAGAGGTAGAGTATGATGATGACTTTAGCGATGGAGGTGAAGATCACGCGGAACGCCATTTTTGCCGTGGAAGAAGACACAAGGGGAGAAAAGTGGGCCAAGTGTGTCGTTTGCTTCCGCTGAGCTCGTGAAGAGTGTGGCCAAATTAATGGTAAATCCTTCACGTACCCACTTTTTGAAAAGAAAGAGCGGAAAAGAAGACTAATTTTCGAATAAAGATTTTTTGAGGCGCTTTTGTTATGTAGTTTCTTTTGCAATAAAACAATGAAATGATTAATGTCTTGTTTTTTATATGAGACAGCCTTATATTACGAACCTCAGATGTCTCATATTAGGAACCCAAATTGTAAATTGTAAAAAAGAACATTTTTTTCTTTTTCCCATTTTTTGCAAAGCCTGTTTATTTTGGGCTCTTTAAATTAATTATGCGGACGTATAGGTAAAGTAAACATGGAATGTGTTCTACTATATTTTAATTGTTATGACATGAAAGTTGACTAGATAATTTAAAAACTAAAAAGGTCTCTCATATTAGGGTACTTTCCTCTATATAATAAACAATAATAATAAAAAAGGGATAAGTAAACTTAAATATTCACTCATTAATTGTTAAACTACACAAAAATAATCCCTATTTAATTGCATTAATAAAGAAATAATTTAATTATACTACAGTCTATAAAAAAAACTTTTTTATTAGTTCATTCACTTGCTCCTAACTTTAATTATTAACTTTAGGTTTTTTTTTCCATTATTGTAATTTTTCGTTTATTGGATATCCTTATAACTGGCCTGGTGCGTTTTTTGAACATGAAACTGGTCGCCAAATTTCTCACTAAAACTTTGTGAGATTTAGACCATTTTTTCATTCCTACGTTTAATATGAATATTTTCTTAACTTAAAACTAAACGATTTACTTGGAAAAAACATTTTTCTGTTTTGAATATTCTTGATTTTCTAACCCTAAGAAAATATTTATTTTCTTCAAATAAAATTTGAGGAAAATTATTTTTTTTGTAAAGATATTTTCTGGAAATTGAGACTGATTTTTTCTTCATGTAATAAAACATGTAATTTGCATGTAATTTAATTTCATAATATATAAAATTGAACATAAATAATAATAATAAGTTTAGTTTCATGGCTAAAACCAAATCCATCATTACAAGAATTCTAAATACATAAAACCAGATATTAATCATAAAAAAGGATAGAGATAGGATCAAAATAAATGCTACCGCGAACATCTGCATACGAAGGAAAAGCCGGCTCCTATCGAATCGAGTATCGCATACCAATCCGGTGGAACGGTCCTTCCTTTCCGTCATCGTTATTATCGTTCCGTCCCGTTCCGTCGTCGCGCGATGACGACGATCCCGTCAGTCGCCGTCCAACGTAAACACAATAGGCGACATAGCGAAACGCTTCCTCCCTCCACCTCGATTCCTCCTCGTCCGTGCGGGGAAAAAGGAGAGCGTCAGATTAGCGCACTCGCACGTAAGGCCAATGATATCCGACAGAGGGGAAGGAAGGGTGATGTGATCATGCGCGCTGGGAGGCCGCGAACATTGGCTTGCGTGGGTGTGTAAGCGTATTCGCGGCGTCCTCCAAAGCCAGACGAAGGAATTATAAAAGCTCCTCATTTTTCTACTACGGCGATGGTTCTCTTCGTCTCTCCCGCATCGTTCGTTTCGCGTTCCGTCGAGAAGGTCACCCGTTTCGGTGATCTGGTCGACTTCAGCAACGCATAGGACGCGGTAATATCGCATGACACATGACGGTTTGCCGATTGCCATTTGTTATTCGTTTGCATTTTTTACATGACGCACTGCTACTTCGACATTCCATAGCAGTCGTTGATAATTGAATTAACTTAAATATACAGCAGCATATCGTTGTTCGCAACCTTGACTGAATCGTACTAGGCGTGAGGACTAGTCGCGATATTTTTATCGTGGCTGATGGCGTAATACGTAAGCTATTTTATAGAGAAAAAAAGAACGTTAATGGATTTGGAAATTTCCATGAGGAATGAATTTCGCAGTTACCAATTCAATGTTTAATGTACTTATTATCGATCTTAGTAGCAATGCTATTATAGAAAAGAATAGTCTTTACAATATAATTGAAAATTTCCACAGTTTAAGATACTAAAGAGAAGTAGTAGTATTCATTCATAAAATGTGAAAATTCCTATTAAAAAATCAATTCTTTTTAACAATTACTACTCCTCAAACTTATTTACAACAAATTTTCAAAAAATTACTACAGACTTATTCACATCATACAAGCAATTTCCTTTGTCCTAGTCAAACCCAAATTAACTCTCGGAATACTTCACCTATAGATATAGCTATTTCAGAAAAAAAAGAATCCTCAATCCTATTAACGAAGTTATAGAGAAATAAGTTTCAATACCAATATGGCAATACCATGTTTTCCTAATTTATACAATCATACACAGATTCACTGGAACCAGCATGAACACATTCGAAGTGCTTATGAATGATTTTATTAGCAATGCTATTATAGAAAACAAAGCACTGCACAATGTCCTTAGAATAATTTGAAAACTATAACATAAATTCTATGATTTAATATACTAAAGAAGAATAACCGTGTTTATCCGTAATTTGAAACCAGATTATTTGTATTAAATAAATAATTTCTTAGGGTTAGAAAATCAAGAAAATCCAAGAGAGAAAAGTGTTTTTCTTCCAAGTAAATCTTTAAAATATTCTCACAAAGTTCTATTGAGAAATTAAGCGACCGGTTTCGTGTTAAAAAGACACATCATCAGGCTAACTACAAGGTTCATATTAGGAGCAAGTGAATGAACTAATTAAATTAAATTAGTTTTTGTTATATGTTACAGTATAATTAAATTATTTCTTTAATAATGTAATTAAATAGGGATTATTTTTATCTAGCTTTATAACACTAGCCGACACGATTTTTATAATTGACTTAACAATCGAAAATTTTAGTATTTTGCATTGTTTTAAACATAAAAACTGTATTCTAACATAGGGTATCACGTCACATTTTCAAAATAATATTTTTATCTGTTAAGATTAATGTAAAATTTAAAATTAAAAAACTATTGTAACAAGTTCGAGCATGTTCGCGGCTATTCCGTGAAGGGTAGTGGCAACTACAAAGGATACGACGTCACGCATTCCAGAGAGAATTAGAGAATTCTAATAAATTAGTCATCGCGGAATATACTAAAATGGAAACTTCTGAAATCGGTACATGCAGATATAAAGGTTGCAGCCGGCGGAGTGATTCATTTATTGTTTAGTTGTTGACGCGGTCTGGCAAGAGATAAACGAAATGTCATTGAGTTATCACCTAGTTAAGAAAGTTTGAAGCAGTGTTCCACAAGTTGTGTTGCGTGTGATTTTCAAGAATGGAAAACCGTGCAAGAGGCTATAAAAATTCTCCGGACAGTTTTGGTTATGTTTGTGGATTATATGTTACAAAATCGCAAAAGAAGCCCCTAAGTGAATTACTTCAAAGATGTTATGAACAGTATTTTGGCTTCAAAATTAAAAATCAAGACAAAAAATGGGTACCACATATATGCTATATTTCGTGTTATATCAAATTAACTCAGTGGAGCAAAAATAAGAATTCTTCTGAAGTCTTGTCAGAAAGGTCGATGATTTGGCGTGAACTAACAAATCACGTCGTAGACTGTTACTTCTGTCTTGTAAATATTGAGGGGTTTTCAAAAAGAAAGAAACACAAAGTAACGTATCAAAACATTCCATCTGTAAGCAAACCGTTGAAAAGAACTGATTGTGAGCTTCCAACTCCAATGCATTCAAATTCTTTTGCAAATTCCACGGATGAGGAAGATATAAACTATGTTTTGAATGTGTCATTTTCAAGTGATCTGACGTATGTTCCTTCTAACGAACCACATCTCATTACTCAATCAGATCTCAATGACTTGATACGGGATTTGGGTTTGACCAAAGAAAAATCACATCTTACACCAGTTCTACCTACACTAGAGTAAACGTTTATTATAGTTTTTTTCCACAAATAACTCCACTTTAATTATTAACATGCTTTCGAAAAGCGAAACCTCTGTTATCCTCCCTCTACATCATCAAAAGAGAACCAACAACTGGCGAACAGGCGTGCAAGCTCGTATTCATACTTAGTCGATCACTAACATCTGTCGTAACTTTTATCATTATATTAAGTAAAACAGAAGAGGAACTAAGAATCATTTATTGATTAAATAAACCAATATAGTGTTCTCAATTACATATTAAAAAATTATTCAAGACCATCCCCTCGTTTCGTAATACAGACGTTTAATCTGCGAGGCCAGTCATCAATCGCATTACGCACCATTTCCATGTCTATCTCCGCCACTGCCTTCTTAACAGATGCTTTCAGCGAGTCCAAATTTCTATGTCGTTTAGCGCAGACTTTCTCCTCCAAAGCTTGCCAGATTTTATAATTCAAGGGATTAAGATCAGGACTAGAATATGGGCAATTTTCGTGCCTGATAAAGTCGACATTATTTGCCTGTAACCAACGCTGAATGTTTTTGGCCTTGAGAGCAAGCGTAGAATCCTGCTAGAAGATCCAATCCCGATTTTTGCATAAGCTCTGGATTAGAGGTTTTACTATCTTTTCGAGGACCATCTATTGATAGACTTGGGCACTGGTTTTCACTTCTTTCTCGCAGAAATGAACTTCAATTGGTCCGAAATAAGATACCACTAACCAAACCATTACTGAGGATGGATGATGACCCCTTTGAACACGGGGAGCGACCACACCTGCTTCTTCACTATTGGAGGCATACACTCGATCATTTTGAGAATTAAGTTGTTTTTCAACCGTGAAGGTTTTCTCGTCAAAAATGGGATACGGCGATGGTCGTTGTTAGCGTACCACTTTAATAAAACTTCCAGACGTGCATTGAGCAAGTGATCGCTCTTTCTTCTGAAAGAACGAAGTTTAAGATCTTCATTCAGAATATTTTTTATTGTGCTTTTAGTCACACCCATCTGCGACAATAGTTTCTGTTTTCGGAAAGGATTTCGTCTGATACGTGCCTTGACAGCTTTACTAACAGCCGGAATGGGAACTGATCGTGGGCGGCCAGATCTGTCCTTGTCATCGACACTGCCAGTTTCATTGTATTTTTCAACGGTACGATAACCAAACCTTTTTGTAATTTCTAAGTTTTTCAGCAGATTGAAAATTGTACTTTGCGAATGTCCGCAACGATGTAATACAATTACAGCAACACGATCTCCTCTTTGGCTTAATTCTATGTTTATTTCAACTCCTTCGCAACCAATTTAAAATCAAACGACTCAGAATAAATGACATAACCTCAATTAGTCGTTTGTTTTTATCAGTCGCATGCTGTGTTTGAATTTTTAAAAAAACTTTTGTAACAGAATTTAATGACCGACTAAGTACATGTAAATAATACAAGAGTTTGTTTTACTAGCGCGAGAGTTATTGTTGGTCCATGCAAGATTATGTTTACAAGGGCAATGTAATTTTACAGACCAGCTAATCCATATTAACAGTTTTAATGATAGATTGTACAACGCTTTGTCCTTCCGGAAGACCCCTCCAGGAAGAAGGACGGTTGTACACATCCTTTAATCCTGTTGGAAGTACTCACCATCCTTACGGCATGGTCGTTCTAACAGGACTATGTCTGCGGAGCAACCTCCCAAACGGCAAACGAATTGAGAAGAACTGAATAAAAGTGTGCCGTCTAATTGAAAAACAATATGAGTGTGGCAGTCTCGTAGTGCAAATTTAACGAAATATTTATTCTCTATCCGATTATTGAAAAAATCCGATTATTGAAATGTATTAACCATACAGAGTCCGAACGACACATAGGATCACCTGAGAAATGTGCGATTACTCACACCATGAGCTTAACTAAACATGGCGCAATATCGTTCCGTGCTCTGTGTACCTTCATAATAAATATAAAAGAATTAAAGAATAGAGCGCACCAATTTAAAAAATGCAGATGGAAGTTCTCTCATACGAAGGTAGATTGAAAAGTTTCCGGAATGACAATGAAAACAAAATAAATTTTATTTTTCAATATAATCCCCTCGGAGCTCACCACACTTGGTCCAACGTTTCTCTAACTTCTCGATTCCCTCCCGGAAGTGACTTTCTTCGAGGTTCTCAAAATAATCTATCAGTTCTTCATTCGACCAAAATCTCTTTCCACCTAGAAATCTTTTGAGTTTCGGGAACAGGTGGAAGTCCGACGGAGCCAAATCAGACGAATACGAGGGAGGCGAAAGGATTTCGAATTTCAATTCTGTCAATTTTTGCTAAGCGAACACTTTTTTCTTGACCATTCCACAGCATTTTACCTGAATTGCTGCTTTCAATTTGTCCAAAAGTGTTGTGTAATATTGGCCCGTGACAGTTGTTCTTTTTTCGAGATAATCAATTACCAAAATTCCTTTTGCGTCCCAAAAAACCGATGCTATCACCTTTTCAGCCGTATGAATTGGTCTTTGCCTTCTTGGGAACCGATTCAACGCGTTCAATCCACTGTTTTGATTGCATTTTTGCTTCTAGTATGTAGTGATGAATCGTCACGAAATCCATTGGATACCTCGTAAACACTTCCAAACAATCGCCTGAGGTTCGAGCTCGAATACGTTTTTGTTTCAAATTGAGCAAATGCGGCACCCATCTTGCAGAAAGCTTTTTCAAACCCAATTCATTATGTAAAATATGAACTATTCGTTCATAAGAGATGCCCACGGCTTCCTCGATTTCACGCACTTTTACTCGGCGATCTGCCAAAACTATGTCATGGGTTTTATCCACAATTTCTGGCGTGGTAGCCGTTTTCGGACGTCCTGGCGTTCATCATTTCTATGCGTTCGGTCACGGAATCCAAAAACTCACGGTGGAAAATGAAGATGCTGCAATTCCAGAAACTTGTCAATCTACCCTCGTATAACGAACACGGTTATAATGAAACTGTTTTTACCCACAAAATTCCAAAGGTTTCCGGTTACTTGAACTGTCAAATACTGTCGTTCTGAGAATAAAAATCCTATCTCGTTTCTAAGACATTTAAATTTGAAATACCAATGTTGCATCTACTACCGATACCCGCAAGCTAAATATGATTGTAAACATTGTAAAGATATACATAAATGCAACACCTTAATGGTTAAGTTTAACCTTAACTCAAACAGTATTGTTCATCATGAATTGACACTTTCAGGCGGCACGCCAGCATCGTAGTAAGTATATACGTACCAACAAACAGCAACCCGACTATGCGAAGCGAATATTAACATCGACCGCCGATCGGAGATGTATATACCGGGTGTCCCAGTTTAAATGTTACAAGCGATATCTTCCTTATTTGTAGAGGTATAAGATCGAGCAAGGCGTCGTCGAAAATGGTTTGCAGAATCCCAAAGAATATACTCTTCAAACATGCCCATAGTAAACCGCCATTTTTTTTTTAAACTGCACCCCTCATCCCTTTGACTTTATGATTGAAGTACTAGAAGTTAGGAATACAATGGTACAACATTTCATTTAACAAATAACTGCCATTATTGGATTCCAGAAAATCCTCATTGGATGCGTGAGCCTCATTTTCAGGTAATGTGCGGTTTGGTGCGGGTTATTTAATGGACGTATCATTGGTCGATACATCTTTGAAGGAACTTTGGCAGGGCAACGTTATTAACATTTTTGACACCTTCCCGAGTTAATGGAAGATATTCCATTAGCAAAGCGCATTGATTTGTGGTAGCAACAGGATGGCGCTCCGCCTCATAACTCGTGGTTGACTGTAGAGAATTTAAATGAGGTATATCCCAATAGATGGATTGGTACTAACGGTCCCATTCAATGGCCAGCTCGCTCGCCAGACTTAGCCCCACTGGACTTTTTTTGTGAGGGTATTTGAAAGAAGTTGTGTATTCTACAATGAATATGATCACAGCAGCAACTTCCTAGGAATTAATCTGTCGATTTTAAGCATGTATTACGTTGAATAATAATAATAATAATAATATATTTGTTCCTTCATTACATCGCAATGTATAGAACACGTCAAATAATTAGTAAAAGTTTACATATAAAAATTAACTTGTCACATAAACAGTTTAAAATTTTATGTTAAAAAAGTCATTAATGGTATATACGGCACTTTCTGTTAGTAGACGGCGAAGATCTGTTTTAAACTTGTGGATGTTTAGTGTTTTTATGGATACTGGTAAGTGGTTATATACTTTCACAATTTGATGTGTAACACTTTTTGAAACTAAAGCTTCAGTCGTTTGCGGCAACAGTATATTGGAATTTGTATAACCGCGTGTAGTATACCCACGATTAATCTGTTGGTCTTTTAAAAATTCATAGTTTTCTTTGGCGAAACAAGCACACTTGTACACGAACAGTCCGGGCAAGGTATATTGTGTCTTTTGAAGCTGTCTCTACAGGATTCACCCCTTTTCAGTGGTAGTCATTTTCAAAAATATCTGTAAATGATTAATTATATGAATTATTAATGCACAGTAGTGGCTAGATAAAGGTTACCACCAGCATTTTTTTTTGAGAATGGAGCAGAAGCTCTTTCAACAACAAAACAGTTTTTTTACAGTTACAAGCTGTATGCCGAAAGCAACAAATACATATTCACATTTGCTTACCAATTGTTAAATTATAAAAAAAACAAAACGAAAAAAGGACTTTCGGTCAGTGGGCCGTACGAGTAATGCCAAATTTTATTAATATTGCAAGATATTAAATTCTAAAAGAAATCTTAAAAATAGTTAAGATAAAGTAAAGGACAGAATTTTTATTTAATACTTGGTATGCTCACCTCGAGCTTTTATAACAGCTGCAAGCCTTGCCGGCATTGAGCTAATGAGAGTTTGGCAATAATTAATTTTCATTTAATTTTTCTAAACTTCTGAAATGGCTGTTTTCAATTCAGATTTGTTCCTTGGACGTTTGTTGCTCACGTGCTTTTTGAGAATAGCCCAGCAATTCTCGATGGGGTTCAAATCTGAACTGTTTCCGGGCCACTTCAATGATGTAATGCCCCTTCTTTCCAAGTACTGCTTTACCTATTCAAAACAGAAAAGAGAAGATGCAGCATATTTTTTATGGACAGTGCCCCAAGTTAAAAAAAAGTATTTCTTATAAACTTCGCCCTGTGGCATGGAGCATAATCATCTTGGAAAATTGGGTCAAACTAAAGGAAACAGAGCATCTATGGAGGGTTCCAAAAAATCCTTAAGGATATCAATATATCCACTAGCGTTTAAATTGCCGTTAATGAAGGCCAGCTCACTACAACCGAAGTATGATATGCCACCCCAGATTATATTACTTGATGGAAATTTGTTTCGGGTGATAATCGTGCTTTGATCCAAATCTTCGTTGATTCTTCGGCGAACATATGAAACGCGATCGAACTGATTTAGGTTTATTTTTGACTCATCTGTAAATATAACTCTTTTCCATTCATTTTGAGTCCAGTTTTGATGCTCTCTTGCAAAATTTAGCCGAGCTGCGCGCATTTTACTGTTAAGAGTCGGCTTTAACCTAGGAATCCTTGCTTTTAGTCCAATAGATTGTAGCCTTCTGGACACTGTTCTTGGGCTGATTTTAGTTCCACACGTTATTTCCATCTCATCAGGTAACTCTTTTAAAGTCGAAAATCTATTGCGGAGATATATGACTTTCAAATTTCGATCCTCGCGTTCTGTTGTCTTTTTATTGCGTTTCCCAGTCCCTGAAGATCTCAGCAGACTTTTGATCGACTCGTATTTCTTTAAAAATTTGAGCACAGTAACGTGACTGTACCCTATTCGTCTGGCAATAGCTCTTCTAGAAAATTTTTCTTGTTTTCATGCAAGAATCACACTCTTTCCTGTGACCGAAAGCATCGTGGATCACTACACAATATCACTTTTTCTGAAATAAACTCATGTGACAATAACATTGTGTCACAAAACATAACCTAAAATATCTGATCTAAAACATCTACTGTTATAATAAAAAAGAGAGTTACCAACGCGTTGTGCGAAATTCGAAGAAATTGTACCAAATATATAATTTTTCGATACTGATAACCTTTATCTGGCCACTACTGTATTTAACGTTTATTTAACTTTTTGCAAGATTTTTTGTGTTGTTTATTATTGGGATGACCATTTTGTATTAAGTATTACTTGAATGCAATTTTCGTTTATACCGTTGTATTCCAAACTCATTGTACTTCAGTCATAAAGTCAAAAAGATTGGGGGTGGTTTAGTAGAGGTAGTTTTAAAAAAGTATATCTTTTAGGATTTTGCAAACCATTTTCGACGACACCTTGCTCTATAAGATCGGGCAAGGTGTCGTCGAAAATGGTTTCTCTACAAATAAAAAAGATATCGATTGAATCTGGGTCATCCTGTATACCACGTATATGTATCTACACACAACGGCGGATCCGATCCTGTCGCGCCGCGCAGCGTGCGAACTCTACTTATCACTTAAACGGACTTTAAATACATACAATGAACCATTTTAGTTGCTTTCCTGAAATTCGTTATAACCGGACACTATTATATGTTACTTAAACGACTCTTTTATACAGTAACTATATCCAGTGGCGACTAATGATGACGTAAAAGGGAGGTCAATTACAACGCTTCAACTTCCTGGTAAATTTTTGTATATACAAGCGTAAGACAAAAATTACTTACACTTTTAGTGCTACAACTGTATTAAACAAAGATAGGTGTACAATAGATACATTATTTTTCGATATAGTCTCCACCTTTAGCAATGCACTTGGTCCAGCGAGCCACAAGCTTCCGTATGCCTTCCTGGTAGAAGATTCTCGGTTGGTCGTGAAGCCACTTTTGCACCGCATCCCGAACGTCTATGTCTGAAGCAAATCGACGACCTCTCAAAGCTTCCTTGAGCGGTCCAAAGAGATGAAAGTCTGAGAGAGCGAGATCAGGGCTGTAGGGAGGGTGTTCCAGGGTCTCAAAGCCCAACCTGTTGATAGTTTCTATGGTATTATGGGCCGTATGCGGACGGGCGTTATTTTGCAACAACAAAACATTCTTTGAGAGTAGACCACGGCGTTTGTTTCGAATTGCTGGTTTCAGCTTATTCGCCAACAAATCACTGTACCTCGCACTATTTATGGTAGTCCCCTGTCCAAGGAGTCTTCCAGTATAGGGCCTTTTTCGTCCCAAAACACGGTTAGCATCACCTTCCCAGCCGATGGCGAGGTCTTGAATTTTTGCGTGCTAGGGGATCCAGGGTGTTTCCATTCCATGCTCTGGCGTTTCGATTCGGGCTCGTAGTGATGAACCCACGTTTCATCAACGGTCACTATTTAACTTAAAAATGCGTCGCCTTCCGCGGTGAAGCGATCCAGTAAGCGTTGGCTTTGTTTTCTGCGCTAAGCATTCGTGGTACCCATCGCGCACACACATTACGAAATTTGAGTTCATCGTGGATAATTTGATAGGCAGAATCGTGACTGATGTTTAAAGAAGGTGCAACCTCACCTATGGTAACTCGCCTATTTGCTGTAACCATCTCTCGAGCTTGCTGAATATTGTCGTCGGTGGTCGAGGTTGACGGCCGTCCAGCTCCCTCTTTTTGTGTTACGCTCGTGCGGCCACTTTGAAACATTTCGATCCATAAAAAAACGCTTTTACGAGATAAAGCACTATCCCCATATTGTGGCAAAAGTCTCCTGTGAATTTCAACACCTTTCACACCCTCTGACTACAAAAATCGAATCACTGCTCGTTGTTCCTCTTTGGTGTAAACTAATAGCGGAGCTGACATGCTTATGCTGTTATAGCTAGCAGACAAATGACGCGATCGTGATTAAATTCCGCACACATGACCACAGAGGCGCCAACTCAACGCATGCGCAAGCGGCCGCCACTACGATAACCTTCAAAGCTTGTTATGGCGAAAGTATAGATAATTTTTGACTTACCCTCGTACATACATGATTTTATGTACAAATCAGCATTTGTAAATCTAATAATAGAATGTAAAATAATAAGTAGAATGTATAAATAAAATAAATAGATATTTCCGTTACTTAGTACAATATACGCGTTGTAATGCAACTACGCAGCCAGAGTGCACCAGCCGCCCCTGCCTATACGGAAGCGGATTCATTAGATTCTCTGTGGACACACGCTTAATATTCAAGTGGTTTTTTCAAAAAAATTCCACTTTTAAAAAGATTGTTTGAATATAACTATTAATTTCTTTGTGATTTAGTCCCATTTTAAATTAATTTACAAATTTTCGTAATTATTTTTTGACTGTAGCTTTACAGTAACGATTCCTCGTAACTTTTTGGTTATGTCAGTTATCCAAAACAAATTTTATCGATGTGGCAAATACATATTTAACATTGACGTCTCTACCAGCGTTCTATACTAGCTATTTTAATTGCAGATATGCGCTATAAATAGAAATGAGTTCGCGTCTTAGATCACTACGCCTGAATAGAGGCAACCATCAAAATAGGAGTGTATCTGTTGTTTTAACTGCTTTTATTTGTGAGAAAGCAGCATGTTCCTGCAGAGTAAAGAAGAAAAGTATTAGCAGAAATACATTCTCGAAATTAAATCAAATAAAAATAATTCTTTTTTGTGTTTACAACAAAAAATATGTTTTTAGAAAAATTTGCTAAATCTGAGAACAACAAAATTAATAGATATAAAGAAAAAGAACAATAAATAACTGATTTGTTCTCAGTGGAATATTGCTGTTCGTTATTGAACACTACTACGTTTGAAACCTTTTGGAACCATCTACATAGCTGTTTATGTGGGCAAAATCGAAATCATGATAAAAATTTTTCTACCATGCTTGATAATTTATATAGGCATTAATGTTATTAAATTGATAAGACTAGCTTATTGCAACAACCATTTGGGGATAAGATTAAGAATATTGGCCTGTTTCGAAATTACTGAATTTGTCACTATTAAAAACTGTTGCAGGCGATATCTATTATCAATAGCTTTCATGGTGCTTGTCAATTGAATTTTTTTTTGGGTGCTATATCTGAACTTGGCCAAATCTTTCGATTCAATTATGTTATAAAGAAGATAGCTAACAATCTTAGTCAATTAAAAGCTAACTATTTGTAAAATTGCATAGTGTAAAGAAACAAACTTTTTATTATTGAAATAAATTTATAAATAAAAACTATTTGGATTCGAAAAAATAACAATCGTGTATCTAATTATATAAAATGGTAAGAATAACAGAAGAACAATTCTTAAGCAAATTTTAGTAACTTTTATCTTTCTAGAAGTTGCGTTTAAATTTCAATTAGGTTGTATGTATCCTTACAAAATCATGCTGTACTTGAGCTATTAAAACGATTGTATAGTGTTTTGTCGAAATCTCCTGAAAATTATATCTCGTTACGATAAAAATACCGATAGTACATAAGTATACATAAGAACTACATGATTGATTATTGATTAAAATATTATGTAACAGGAATATATTTTCAGGTTGACTTCCTAACAACTATCATCGTAATGATTTAGGCGTACTGCATGGACACACCCATATTTCAACACGGGAGCGTACAAGACAGTAGCCATGATGACATAGACGAACGAACATTGTTGGAACAGAATCCAGTCGAAAGGCCGAAGGAGTATTACGATTGAGGATGCCGCGGCCAACCCAGGTGGGGTGAACACCGGCGGCGCCCAAGGGGTAATTTGCGACATTTGGGCGTCCGCCGTCTGCCCAATCAGCCATTAGCTCCGGGGGGGAAAACAGACAGAGAGAATATAACATGCATGAAACGATTTTAATACTCTACACAAAAGCAAACACCAATCACTCAGGAGATTACGCAAGGCGCAAGCGCCGGAAACACCACGGCCATGCTCACACCGACAATAGATCTATAAAACCCACCGCGCGGTTCTAAACTATTGGTAGTAGCTCCCCCACTACTTCTCGATCTCCTTTCCGAAAACCAATACTTTCTATTTATATTTTAAAAACAATTGATGCGAATCAAAACTGGATTTCAACAAGCGCGGATTAGACATTTGATAATTATTGCGGTCCTGGTATGATTTTGATGTTGATATGTTAGCCGAGGGGGGACCTTCATTAATCCAAGACGGTACGTACTCCCCTCCGATCGTCTTCCCACTATAGTCGAGCGAACGACCCGTAAGCCACGCCCAATTTCTCGCTTTCTACTGGCGGAGTTCTGCTCCAATGACGGCTCGTGATTTCTCTTCATCGAGAGGGCCCTTTTTACATGGGAAGCTACCAGTCGCTTTGCCTACCTAGAGACAATCGAAGTGTTTCTTTTTAAAAAATACGTCGACGGTGTTTTTGGTGCGGTGTTTCAGTGCCATGCTTGGATTTTAAAAGGATTCCGTCCGGGAGACAGCGAAATTTTTCGTACAACGAGCGAAAAAAAATTCGGGTAAGTTTTACACATATTTATATTTAAAAGGAGAGGGCCGACAGCCATCAACGGAAATGGGTTGTGTTTGGACGAGTCCATTGCTCGCCCGAAACCAGTTTCGAAGAGGTGAGGTCGGTAGTAACGAGGCGAATATTCCTTTTCGAATAGAATGTGAATGCTTGGCTGCTAATACGAATAGCAACCGAACACATTCTAACCGCCCTGGTGTTTAGTCTATACATCCTGTGAGTCGTTTTTTTTTTACATACACGCGGCGCTCGAACATCTAAAGTTAATTTATTCCCCTATTTTAATTATGCGTTTTTCCCCTTCGCCGTAATGGTGTGTCGATTTAACATTCGCAAATGCGATGTTGTGGAAACCATTTTGTTATTATTGAGCATGTCGTTTTTATTTAATACGTGCGTGTATGGTGCTTTATTTTTTTTTCTTGCTCTCCTCTCCATGAATTAGTCGCGCGCAACTTTGAGATAATATTTCATTGGAACGAGAATGGCTTGCGCCGTTGGCTGTTTTTTCCTTTGTATGTCGCCAATGTGTGCTCTTCTTATCTTCCGGACGAGATACGCAGAAGTACTTCGCAGTTGGGCTTACTTATATCGCTGTCGCGCTGTTTGCTGATAATCCTTATGGCTGACATGTTGATTTTTTTTCCATCGCATATCGCATAGGTGTATAAGCGATGTGTGGAATTCGTGGAAGTCGTATATCTTGCTTATGCCTCAGGCAAGCGCACTATCTCCATATATAGCCTGTATGTTAACATCGTGCAGCTCATTTTCCGAACATTATCTATGTCACGTAGTCGATTGCTTTCTCTCGAAACGGTTTAGAGGCGACTGCTACGATACGCGACGTACGAAATTAGATTTTTTTATCTCTACAATTATCGTTAATATTGCCAACATTGGTATTTTATGAATTGTGCACGCCTACTTTTTTTATCGATGAATATGTATATCTATATACTAGGAAGGGTTTCGTAATAGGATTCTGATTATCGTTACACATTACCTACTTAGTACGTTGTTCGGTTGGATTACAATGTTGCATTTATTCAATTGTCGCTTTTAACTCGGTTAATGTATTGTAATTAAAACATAATTAAAAAGCCATTTCGTACTGTGGTTAGTATAGGTAATAAAAAAGATCTAAAATCAGCAGTTTTAATTGGTGCTTATATAACTTGGAAAGATATTAAAGATGAACTGTTGAAAACTAAGACGGCTCTTGCAATTAATAAAACTATTTAAAACTAAATTGTTCTCTCTTGATCTTTTGTAAACCACTTTTTCAACACTTTTTTCCATTTTCCAGAATGCAAAATCTTATATGTAGTTGTCTACAACATTGCTTCGTGAAGTTAAAAATGCTACTACAATGTGTTAAATCAAGTAATTCCAAGAATTGGTTCTAAAAATTTAGCTTCTTTTAATTTCAATGGAAATTAAGCATTGTTAAAAAGTTAATAGCAGTAATCTTTACATTTGATACGTGTAGAGAAACGTATACTTGTATCAAGACTGTTCGCTTTAATTCAAGACAATTACTGTTTCAATTATCCACAATACAATTACTGTTTTAAATCAAAAGAAATATTATCTTGGCGCTTTTTTCTCCGCTTAAGAGATGTATATATGTACTATACTTGTAATGAAATAATTATATTTCTTTCCTTAAGACATTTGTTAATTTGATTCAGAAAATCTTGCAGGAAATTTGAAGGAAGCGATTCTTAGTATAAGTAAATGGCCGTTATAACACAAAACAACATTTTCTTGAGGATAGTAAATAGTTTTCTTAATTCCAGAAAGCATTTAGGTATTGTTCATAAGTCAATAGTTTCACTTTCTTAAAATAAAGCATTTTTTATTTACAATTCCTGAAATGCACATATTAGGGGAAGACCAAAGAGGGTTTACACCTAGCAGGTCCTGTACAGACAATCTTTTTGTTCTACAGCCAATATTGGAAAAGTTCATAGCAGTAGGAAAGGAAATACATCTAGCATTTGTGGACTTACAAAAGACATACGATACTGTGCCAAGCCCTAAACTATGGGAAGCATTGAAAGAGTTAAACATCGATAGCCACCTATTAAATATCATCATGAAAATGTATAAAGATAACACTGTCCATTTATTGTTTAATCCCAGTAGGGAACGATACACTGCTCTTTCTTAGTTTTGCGGACGACCAGGTTGTGATAGCCCAAGACTCATATGACCTGGACTTCATGATGAGAAGGCTATATCAGGAATATCAGAAATGGGGACTACAGATAAGTCTAACTAAAACAGAATATCTGGCAGTGAACAGTGACGCGAGGTTTCAAATTATAATTAATGACGATGTTGATATCAATCAAGTGGAGAAATTCAAGTACCTGGGAACGATTATTGATAAGAACGGATTAGGAGAAGCAGAGCTAAGACACAGAATTCAACAAAGTAAAAAAAATCATAGGAAGGCTCAACTCATTCTGGTAGGATAAGAATATTTCTAACAAAAACAAGAAGAGAGTGGGCGAAGCGATGGTGAAGTTGGTTTTGCGTTATGGGTCAGAAGTACGGACTCTTAACGCGGATGTGAAGAGATGGACTATGTGACAGGAAGTGCAATAATCTCGAGGATGGAAGGAAGAACTAATGAGAAAATCAGGGCAAGAATGAAAGCGGAAGTGATGGATAGGATAGAGCGAGAATCCTTGAAGTGGTTTGAACGTTTAATAAGAACGCCTGAAGAACGATGGCCAAAAAGAATTTTTCAGTGGAGACAGGAAAGCGGGGCAGACCATGCAGATCGTGGAATAAAAATATGAGAAGATCTATGAATGACCGCAACTTACAAGAGGAAGATGCCTTGAACAGAGAGGTTTGGCGAAGGATGTCGGGAATGCGACGAGATGCTATTGACGATTGAATGCATGCGGTATTTAATGCATTATTCTCCATTCTTGAAATGCATATGATTTATATACCTAGCATATTATTTATATTGCACATTATTAATTGCGCTTACCTTGTTTAAAATAGTACAACATATCCATACATAATGCAGTAAGTTATTCACATTGCTTGTGATTTTAACAAGGATAAAGTAGAGGTTATCTACAGAATAATGCTTAAACAAAAGTAAACTTAATGTAGAAGTACACATGAAAAAATCAATAACCAAGATAATGCTAATAAATAAGCTCCTGGTATTGATGGAATCATTACCGGCAAAAACAAAATGAGAAGAGAAAAGCATTAAAGTCTCTTGCTCCTGGTCACATTGCTCTTCATCTCTCAGTTCATCCCACTAATATTCAAAAACAGCAACTGAAATATTTCCTAGCGCCACCTAGTGCCAGTAGTTATAGTCATCCCGGCCTAGATAGTAGCGATGGAACTGGAATACAGATACCATACTTACCCATACAATGATATAACCTTTAACATTTTATAAACATTTCCAAAAGATTTTTTTTATTACTATCTATCAGGTGTACTAATTTAACTATAATTTTTTTAATATATAATGAACAATAATAATAAAAAATATTAACTCAATAATTATTAAACTACATAAAAATAATGCAAATAAATTTCTAGAACATTATTTTCTTGTATTATATATTTTTATAGTGAAATAAAAATATTTTCTTGAATAGAGACTGATTTTTGCAAGAAACCATTTTCTGTCTGTACAATATTTCTCCTACAATATTGTGATTTTTTCCGTTCATTTGTTTTTCACTGTCTCACAAATAATTTATGAACTTCCAAAGAAATTATCATTATTAATCCTTGATATAACGTATTTTTAGTTGTCCAGTATCAATTAAATCATCTAATATTCGCATCTTTCTATCGTGTATACTTCAGGATTAGTTTTATAGAACCTTTTCCTTGCTTACTTGAATAATTATTGCCCACCAACCTGCATAGCAACATCGTAACACCAGCATATAAATTATAATTCATTATCTCCAACAAATGATTGTGGCGCCACTATTGCTTTAAGTGTTTTATATATATATATATATACATATATGTATTTATTAGTATACGTCCTATATATGCTATTACTACCACTTCACATCTAAATTTATCTTGAAAATTTTATTTATTCATTGTTAAAGAATGTCTGTCTAAATTGTTTATATGTGGGCTTTGATGTTTTATTTTTCTAAGAGGATGATGTTTGGCAACGCCGCGGCCGTATTGAAAACCGACTTGTTTTCATATCTCAAGTATGCAAGGCACAACCAGTCATAAATCAATAAATATTTATCTTTTTGTTTGGTCGCATTATCATTTCTATGGGGAATTCTTCTAGGCTACTGGCCACTTTTCGTAAGATAAGAAGGCAAATACTTTCAGATATCAATGGGATAATGTAAATAGGTACATTGCTCAAATAAGATATGTGTGCATACGCGCAGCATGCACAACAATGAAATTATGTCATTGGCCAATTATATTCTTGGACATTCAATGCTTTCGTAACAGTTGAAGGACTAAATGTTATTATCATCATTTTGATGTTTGAGTTTGTTGTCTTATACAAAGGTTTGTTTTGTTGTTTGAAGTTAAATTACAGTGCGACAAATAAGTTTCAAGAGTGGCCGTGGAAAACATCATTGAAACAAGATATCTGAATATTTTTCGATTTTTTTATTCAAAATATTATCCTCTAGTTTCAATACACTTGTTACAGCAATTCAACAGTGATTCAAATGCGTGTTCTAGCTCATTTTGTGGAACTGCCTCTAGTGGTCGTGTTGTAGCTGTTTTGATGGTCGAAATGGCATTAAAAAAACATCCTTCCAACTTCAATTGCAATTGTGGGAATAGAGAGAAGTCGCACGGGGCCAAATCAGGTGAATACGGCGGATGATTCAACACACAGACTTGATTTCGAGCCAAAAATTGACGAATGAGTGAGGTATAACTCGGTGCATTATGGTGCAACAGAGACCTAGGCTCTGGATCACAATATGCGGGTGGAATACAACGGATTCTGGACATCAAACGCTTGATAATATGCGCCAGTAATTATTTGGCCAGTTGGAACGAATTCCCTGTGGATAATGCCTTTGCTATCGAATATTTCGACCTCCATTCCGCACTTTGACGCTTGGTTTTTGGATCGTACTGAAAGCATCATGTTTCGTCACCCGTAACAATTGATTTCAGGAAGTTGGATTATTTCTGGGGGCTGCAACGACTACTTTGGAATGATTGACACGCATCGATTTTTGGTCATCCGTCAAAGTGTATGGAACAAATTTTGCACAGACCTTTATTTTGCCCAAATCTTCGTGAAGAATGATTCGGCTCGTTTCTCTGCTGATGATAAAGCCTCTTCCATAATTTTCAGCGAAGCATTGCAATCATTTGCAATAAAATCACGTACTTTTTCGATCATTTCGGATGTCCGAGCCTTCCAAAAAACGTTTATGCCACAGAAAAACATTAGCTCTACTCAAACAATCATCGCCGTACACTTGCTGCATCAACCGGAATGTTTCTGACAAGTTTTGCGTGAAATTTGATAACTGCTCTTTGTTCCATGTTAGTATTTCAACATCGACAAAAAAGTTGTTTTAGGAGAACTGTCATAACTTTGCTATTTGTCAACCGATTGAAGCAAAATTGGTATTACTGGAAAGAGGAATGCCACAGCTTTTAAACGCCGGCCTGAACACATAGATGGCGCTACTGGTTACTCAGATATGGTTCGAGTCTCGGAACTTATTTGTCGGACTGTGTATCTTGTAAACTAAGAAAAAACAATGTATATTACTGTATTTTATACAACAATGAATCAGTCTATGATTTAGAACATTTTCATTGCCATTTCAAATTTATATTTCTACATCCTTAGTTCATTTCCCATCTGTTTCTAATACGCTTATTTTTTCTTACCTAAAAGTAAAAGCTCTAAAAAAATCTTAAAGTACGTAGCACGTAGCAAGCACCATAAATTCTAGGCCTAATATAGAAAAAATAAACTTGAATATAAAAAAAAAACTTGGTAAACTATAACAATTCCTATTTTTCAATATAATCTCGCCTAACTTCAACAGGTTTATTACAACGATCAATTAATTCTATACCCTTGTAAAAATAATCTAAAGCTTTTCCTCCAAAATGTTGTATTACAGCTTTCGGGGATCATAATACAGAACCATTGTTTTATCTCTTGTGACAATGGACTCCAAAATCGGTTTCGGGTCGTCTCCACACATGTTTATAAACGAGCGCGCATATTCGACCCGACGCGACGTTCACGTTGTGGAGCAGGGCGAATACTGTTGTTTCAGAAATGTTAAACATCACTGGTAATTTCTTCACTTTCAAACGGCTGTCTGCTACTGCCATTTCTTCAATAATTGAAAATTTTCTTAGTATCCATAAAGAAACACCTCTGATTCTGCGACAATTACTTTGTCTTGGTTTCTCCTCCATTACTGTGACACAAAAGTGAAAACCAGTATGGGATTGCATGGACGCTCTGAATAGACTTGATTGCTGTGTAAAGGTGGCATTGAGAGCGACCAATGAAAAATCAAAGCAGAAGAACTAGCTCGGGAAGGCTCGTCAATTACTGACAAAATCTCGTGGCTCTCTGTAGATAAACAAACAGTTACATTTACTGTTTAATGCGAACGATGAAACATGTATTTGGGATAAATCTGGAATCTATAAGCTAATTTGTCCAGACCGTGACGCCTTATACATAGATCAAACTGGCCGTTGATTTAATGTTAGATATAAAGAACATCTTAGATCATTCAATCCCAAAAACACGGATTCTACTTTTTCAAATCACATCCTAGAATCAGGAGACACATTTCCAGACTTGATAGATGTAAATATTCACCACATAACAGACAAAGGCTTTGGATTAAATTTATTAGAGTCATTAGAAATCTTCAAAAGCAATAAGATTAATCCCAACCAACTACTTAATGAACAGGTAGATCCTGTGTATTCACCTCTGTTTGAAATATTTAAGTAATCCGTTTTTAAATACTTATTTATTTACGTAGTAATATCCTTAGTACTCAATCCCTTGGTTCATGGGTTTTTAGTTGAAATTTATATGTAATGAATTTATTATCTAATAATCCTCTAATAGTTAGAATCTCTGCATATATAGATATTGTATATCGTTATTTATTCATTCACTTGTAATCACGTTTGGAAAAGACACTCAAGTGTCGATATTGCTGCGACGTCTTGTTACATTTAAATATAGTGATAAACAATTTTCATCATGTTAAACTGCCACATAGTAGAGGCTTCATCAATTCAAGTTTTCACTTGCTAAACAATGGAGAAAGAAGTCACAAAACTGATGAGAAAATATTCCAGGTCAAACATAGGGCCGATAGGTGGATAAAGGCCTAAACATACAGCTGACGTATTAGATAAAGATAGAAAGTCCATCAAAACAATAGTAGACATAACTAGCAAATATGCGATTCTCAGAAATGAGCACAGAATATCCAAAGTCCAAAAGCTACACAAAGGAATCACTCAAAATGCTGTTAGGTCTAGTGAATCAACGGGAAACTAATAATAGTAATGTATTTATTGCCCAACGGAAAATTCCAATAAAATGGCAAAAGTAGCTCCAACAGAGAGTTTACAAAAACGCAGGTAAATTGAACAAAAAATATTGCATACGAGATGTGGCAATTAAATAACTGGAGTGGTGTTACAAAACATTTTATTGATCACCAATTAGATTACAAAGTTTATCCCCTTCAATGTACTCTTCTTGCCAATCCCTACAACGCTCCATACGAATTTTTCACTGTCGAAAGCAGTGCCGGAAGTCCGTTTCTGTCAGCTTGTTGAGAACCTCCGTCGCTTTCGCTTTCACCGCTTCCACACTGTCAAATCTTGTCCCCCTTAAGATCCGATCTGAAGAAATAAAAAAAAGTCACAGGGGGCCAGGTCGGGCGAGTACGGTGGATGGTCCAACACGATGATGCCGGATTTACCAAAGAACGCCTTCTCAGACAAGGCACCATTTTTGCGTAAACATTCTGCATGTTGAATGATTTACGCAAAATCTGACGGACAGTTTCTTTGTTAATTCCTGAGATTTCAGCAAGAGCTCGGACACTCAAACGACGATTTTCGCGGATCAATTTACCAATTTTCTGAATGTTGTCGTCCGTTTTTAATGTTGAGAATTATCCAGGCCGCGGATAAACACTCACTTCCGTACACTTCCTTTAACATGGCATGAGCTTCTACAGCAGTTTTCCCAGTTTCACAAGAAACTTGAGGTTAACTCGTTGCTCGATCTGAACACTCTGCATTTTTCCGACGCGACGCTAGCGTAAGGACTTGAACAGACGATTGCTACAGCGAGACTGAGCGACGTACAACCGTGCCCATCAAGCTCAGAGTGGGGAAGCATCTACAAGCACAGACATGTTCAAACCTGCCGTGGCGGGCTCGCTGTTTGCCGATAGTAGCACCAGTCCAGTTATTTAATTGCCACACCTCGTACATAAAAAAAGAAAATTAAGACTGACATATCATATTTAATTCCCACAAAAACGTCACTATAGATGCTTTCAGCATCTTTAACCATATGGCACAGAGTGCACGTAGTAAAAGATTAGTTCTCGACGTCGGACAATAAAACGCAGTTCGTGATGCCAGACGAGGGACATGGAATTCCAGGTGTTATCAGTTCAATTAGCCGACCGGGGCGCTCATCCTCTTCAAGGGATTCTTGCCCCAAACGGAAACATTTTGCCCACTTTTTTACAGGAGAATATGAAGGAGACAAATCACCACAAACGCCGTATAAACGTTGTTTAATGTGATTAGGCGTATGCCCTTCCTTTGTTAAAAAAATTATGACCGCGCAGTACTCAATTTTCATTACTTGTTCATGCACTAGTCACGTTGTCTGGTTGGCTACTAAAAACTACTACTCTTTGAGCCGTGATATAAATAGTGTAGGCCTTGTACAACTTGCAACTATGACGCAACGGAGTTTGAACGAGCTCGAACCTGTGATAACCTGTCAAGCCGAGAATTTATGGCGCTTACCTCGTACACAGTGAGGAGTAAAAGTAAAGACACATACATATTTTCGCAAAATTAAATTTTTATTTTATATTTATTTATTCAATTTTTGCATATGGAATAACAAAAAACAAAATATATAGTATTAGGTAGAACATTTTAGGTTTTAAAACAATGTAAACAGTCAGGATATTATCGTTAGTTTGGTAAATACAATTTTGTATCGTGTAATCGGTTTTGCACCACAATTTGTTTTCAAATAAATATTTAATACTTTGTCCAGAAGCCTTTGGCATTGATAGTGAATCGAATGAATTTAGGCATAATCGAAATTATATTTTCGCAATATTCTGGAGCAATAGAATATCACTGTTGCTCGCTCTCAGCCACAAATCATCTACGTATTGCCGTTGGCGGAGCACTGTACGTATTCGGTAGTTTAATTTTTAAATATGCCCAGATTCTCGATCGGATTATAGGCTTTGAGCAGGCCACGTAGTTATTTGAAATAATTGAGCCTCGAACTAATTTTTAACGCTTTTTGCAGAATGCCCTGGGGCGTTATCGTATTGGCAAACATCACATTCTGGTACCGGTATATTATTAACAACATCCAGCACATTCTCTTCTAAAATGTTTTTGTAAGTGTACTGGTTAACCGTACTTTCATTTCGATGCAAGGAATCTACACCATACGCAGTAATGTAACCCCATATCACAACTGAACCACCGCCAAATTTAATTGTCTATTTAACAATGCGCGGCAAAAGCGATTTACTTTTCCTTTTTCAACACCAAGAATATCTATCCGATAAAATTCGATATATTTTAGACTCATCTGAAAAAATTACAATCTTGCATTGTTCCGCATTCCAATTGATATATTTTTTGCCAAAACTTAAACGAGCTTTAATATTTTTCTTCTCCATTGATACAAAATTAGCTCTTCGAACTGTCCATTTGCTCATTTTCTTTCCAAAATCGCTTTCCAACAATTCGGCGTCGCGATTTCTGAGGTTATGTACAAGACAATAATTTTGGACATCTTCCTAAAGATGTAGGAATTTCATAACAATATCGTTTTCGAATTTTATGTACACACAGAGAAATGGTTTCTTGCATCAAGAAAATAGTTTTTCTTGCAAAAATCCGTCTCTATTCAAGAAAATATTTTTATTTCAAGACTATAAAAATGTATAATATAAGAAAATAATTTTCTTGAAATTTTATTTGGATCAAATAAATATTTTCTTAGGGTTAGAAAATCAAGAAAATCTAAAACAGAAAAATATTTTTTCCAAGTAAATCATTTAGTTTTAAGTTAAGAAAATATTTATATTAAAGGTAGAAATGAAAAATGGTGCAGATCTCACAAAGTTCTATTGAGAAATTAGGCGACCGGGTTCGTGTTCAAAAAACACATCATCAGGAAAGCTACAAGGATGTCCAATAAAAGAAAAATTACAATAATGGAGAAAACCTAAAGTTAATAATTAAAATTAGGAGCAAGTGAATGAACTAATGAAAAAAATTTTTTTTAGTATGTTACAGTATAATTAAATTATTTCTTTAATAATGTAATTAAATGGACATTATTTTTATGTAGTTTAATAATTCATGAATTAATATTTAAGTTTATTTGCTCCTTTTATTATTATTAGCGCTAAATTTCTGGCTAAAATAATTACTAATAAAATTGATGCCCCGAACATACTTGCGGCAGTTGGGTTTCTTGTACCTCAGTACAAAACTAGACAAACGGGAACGTTCTTTGTTCTCACAGCGAAGACTAATATTTTACTTCAAGCCCTAATAACGCACATGTCGAAGAACGCTAATAAACTTTATGGTGATCTTTTTTCTTAATTAAGTACTGGAACTCTGTGTCACTGAATTGGTTCAGTATTTTTTTTTCTTAATCAATGTTCTTATTTTTTTTTTTGCTATTAAAGTTATGCGTTTGTATATGTGCACGCTGTATATTATGTCCAGAAGTGCTGTGCACCTTTTTCTTTTTTTTTTTTTATTATTATCCTGTAATTAGACTTTGTTTTCTGTTGGATAATAAAGACCATTATTATTATTATTATTTATTATATACTTAAAAAGACTTACATTTTTATGAAACGTTGTACATTAAAGGTTATATCATTGTATGGGCAAGTTTAACATCTATATTCCGGTTTCTGTCGCTATAATCTAGGACAGCATGACAATATCTCTTGGCAGTAGATGGCACCAAAAAATATTGCAGTGCTTCCTTTTTAAAATTACAATCAATGAGAATAATTTTCTGCGTTATGTACGGATATGCAAGGTAACAAGGTAAGTGCATAAATATATAATATACAAAATTTACTTCTTACGGGTTCAAATAGGAACTCCTCCGTCTTCATTCCAATACCATTAATTGTATTTAACAGAACGTTTCCAACGCAAAATCATACTAACTACAAAATTAATGTAAAAGAATCAACAAAGTGTACATGATTTTATATAAAAATAAAACACCTTGCATTTGTAGGTTAGAAAATAGAATATGCTGTTTTTTAAATAAACTTATGTATGTATACCATGTATTCCTAAATACGATGCCAGGGATATCTGTGGTAAAGAAAGTAGTTATCATCCCATGTATGTATTTTTTCAGCTGAAAGCTTTTTTACGTTTTAAGTATCCTAAAAGGTCTTCACTGTGGACAAAATATGATATTTTGTGGGGGACGTTTTTTTTTTTATTAGTTTATTTTATTTTTAATTTTCCTTTCATAATAAAAATTAACCGCATATACCCTATTTTCTTTCATTTCGTGTTATCAATTTTGATATAACATCTAAGTCATAAATTATAATTAGTAAACTACAACATTACGCATAAAACCATTTTCTTCCATAACAATAAGAAACTAAATAAAGCACTTAGACCAAAACCAAGTTCGTAATATTAGTTGCGAGTTGAAAGTGAAAGCTCGAACGTTAGACGACGAAGTTGACCGAATACGAGTGAGAGGCTTCCGACATCGCATCCGAACGCCTCCCGTCCCATCAGACGCCGCGAAACTCGAAGTTTTAATTACTTAGCTTGGTAATCGTGGCGTATTTGATATAAGTTTTTCTTTTATTTTGTACAACGCAAAGGGACGTACTCCGTCTGAAAAGTTTTAAATACAGTTCACTTTCGTGACCCTAATCGCAAGAATCTCATTAATTCCCTTTGATTAAAAGCGCTATACGAGTTTTGGTTGATAAAAAGAACGAATGAAAAGAATTCGGTTATAGTATGATAATTACGCGGTGTAAGATGAAAGTTCGTTTAATTTCCTCGATTTTGGAACAATCGATCAGTTAATTATGTTGTCTATCACGTTACAAAATAGCTCTGCAAAACGCTTTTCGATAGATTTCTTTCTCAGTGCGTTAAAGGTATCCTTAGATTAGCATTTTAATAGACGAAGACGATGGGAATGTCAAATATTTTAAAAGACTAGGTTAGGGTGCGTTCTATTTAATTTGTTTAAAAAAATGTAAAACCTATACGTACAGCGAGAAAAATAGTTTGATTAGCGAAAAGAAAGAATTAAAGTGAACAACTTTTTTTAGTTGGCTAGGCCCGTTATGCGTATTAATGTAACTCTTTTTTTTAGTTGACTGTTGTTGATTCAATGATACACATCCCACACCACACAAAATATACAGGGTGAATCAGGAAGAATGGACCAAACTTCAGGAGTGTATTGTACACGTAAAAAAGCGTAAATACAAATAAACAAAATTTCATACATTAACATTTCTTTAATCATAGTGTTCTTTTAATAAAAGTTCAAAAATACCGCCATTGACCTCTGTTGATTATTGTTGTTTAATTTGGTGTGGACTGTATTTGTCAATAATCAAACTACAATTGCATTACCCTAGCGCATTTCACCCTAGTTTCGAAGTATTGCGCTTATGGGAACAGCAGTAAGCGTTGCCAGATTTATGCTACCAGATACTTTGATATAGCAGGTTGGTACTGTATCCTCATGCTAACTACAGTGTTATTATTAAAAGGTTAGAAATTTTAGCTCTTAATCTTATTTTAAAATTTAAATGAGAATAATTACATGGAAAGAAAACAACTTTGTTCTTTTTTGAAATGCAAATATGTACGACTTCAATAGATTATTTTATGAATTAGGCGAACACCTGCAGAATGATGTTATTACAAAGCTAATCTACCAAAATGATACTCATGACAATCACAAGCAGTGTAGTTAAATGTTATTTATTACTTCAAAGATTAATACATTTATAAGATACTGTGTGAAATGATTCAAACAGGTATATTTACAAAAAAATACAATAATTTTCACATGTTAACCTTCAGAAAAACAAGTACTTTTTATTCTTAAAACAATTTTATGAGAATCGGTTTAATCAATTGACATATCAGATAGGTGAGGATGGCTGAGGATTCCTGGCATTCTTACATTTGTTCTCTGTCTCTATCTCTTATATTTCACTTATAATCCATTCTTTCTTACTCTTCTGTACTATTTTTCGGCATTCTCTTATTGTTTTAAAATTCTCTCTATGCTCCTGCTTTTTTGTTCTAATCCATTTAATTCTTGTTTCGATCTTTCTTTCCAGCGCTTCTCTGCATCTCTCATAGGAAAGAATGGTATACTTTCCTATTTTTCTTATCCTTATATCCTACTGTTTTTTTTTTATATATTTTCTTAAGGATTTTGTTATATATTTTCTTAAGGATAGTAAATAATTTTCTTAATTCAAGAAAGCGTTTATGTATTGTTCATAAATCAATAGTTTCATTTTCTTAAAATAAAGCATTTATTTACTTAGAATTTTTGAAATGCATATTATTTATATCCACATTAATTGCACTTACCTTGTTTAAAACAGTACGACATATCCGTACATAACGCAGTAAATTATTGAGTGTGATTTTAAAAAAGCTAGGGTAAAAGTTATCTAAAAGGTAAGAATAATGTTCAAACAAAAGTGAACTTGATGTAGAAATATACACGAAAAAAGTGCGTAGAAACAATAACCAAGAGAATGCTAATATAAATAGCTCAGGGTATTGATGGAATGACTTCCAGCAAAAACAATATGAGAAGAGAAAAGCACCAATGTTTTTTGCTCCAGCCCACATCGTTGTTCATCTCCCAGTTTATGCCACTAATCTTCAAAAACAGCACTGAAATATTTCCTGGCGCCACCTACTTGCAAGAGATACAATCATGCCGTCCTAGATAATAGCGACAGAAACCGGAATACAGATGCCATACTTACCCATACAATGATATAACCTTTAATGTACAACGTTTCATAAACAGTTTCAAAAGATACCGGTTAATGCAATTTTTTTTCTTTTTATTACTATTTACAACCTGTACTAATTTAACTATAGTTTTTTTTAATATATAATAAATAATAATAAAAAAGGGGATAAACAAATTTAAATATTAACTCCTTAATTATTAAACTACATAAAAATAATTCCTAATTAATTACATTATTAAAGAAATAATTTAAATTATACTGTAACATATAAAAAAAACTTTTTCATTGGTTCATTCATTGGATATCCTTGCAGCTGTTCAATAGAACTCTGGACCATTTTTTTTATCCCTACCTTTAATGTGAATATTTTCTTAACTTAAAACTGAATGATGTACTTGGAAGAAACATTTTTCTATCTTGGATTTTCTTGATTTTCTAACGCTAGGAAAATATTTATTACAAATACAATTTCAAGAAAATTATTTTATGTTATACATTGTTATAGTCTTGAAATAAAAATATTTTCTTGAATAGAGACTGCAAGAATATGGAAATATGGGTTTAGTGGCTCTAATCTTTTGTAATAAATGGTAACGAATTAACTTGTCATTTTTGTAACATATACAGAAATATTTATTTGATAATAGTTTATCGACCACCTGTCGCTGTTATTGCTGTTTATCACGATGTATTACTTTATTTCTAATGTTTTATGTTCCAGCTTTAGTAAAAGCAAAAAAAAAAGGATAGAACTAGTAATTATTGCAGTATGCCGCAATATATGTATGTACGAATAACGAAATTTTTTAGAAATATTATTATGTTGGTACGAGGGTAGTCCCAAAAATAAGGTCTCCACTTTTTTTGGAATACAAAAATCCGTTTATTTTCTATAATATGTACATCATTTTAAATTTGAACATTTATCTATTTTTCTACATAATCGCCATTTCGGTCGATTTTTGTAGATTATGTGACAGTTTTTGTATGCCCATGTCATACCAGCACGCCGCCACGTCCTTGAGAAAGCGTTGAACTTCTTCTTTCACCTCGTCGTTGGAGCTGAATCGCGTTCCGGCCAAATGCTCTTCTAACTTAGGGAACAGGTGGTAGTCACTGGGTGCCAAGTCCGGACTATAGGGTGGATGGGTGATGATGTTCCAATTAAACTGTTGCAGGAGAGCGACGTGTGGGAGAGCGTTGTCGTGGAGAATGCTTACGCCCTTGTTCAGCATTCCTCTTTTCAGGTTCTGAATTGCCCGTCTGAGTTTTTCCAGTGTTTCACAGTACCTGTCAGCGTTTATTGTGGTCCCCGCAGGCATAAAGTCGACCAACAACACCCCCGTTCGATCGCAAAACACAGTTGCCATGACTTTACCGGCAGACTGTATTTGTTTGAATTTTCGCGGCTTGGGCGAAGAAGAATGCCGCCAATCGCGTGATTGTTGTTTGGTCTCAGGTGTAAAGTGGAACGCCCAGGTTTCGTCGCTCGTGACAATCGAGCCCAAAAAGTTTTGCTTTTCATAGCAGCGAAGAAATTCACGGGATGAATCAACTCGTTGCCGCTTGTGGTCTTCCGTCAGCATTCGTGGAATCCATCTTGCACACACCTTCCGATACTCCAGCTTTTCCGTTAAAATCCTGTGAACGGTGCTTCGGGAAATCTCAGGAATCAAAATGCAGAGATCATCCAGATTGATCCGCCGATCTTCACCCATAATTTGCCCAACTTTTGCGATTGTTTCGTCGAAAATTGACGGTCTCCCGCTCTTTTGTTCGTCGTGAATGTTCGTACGACCTGCAAATTCTCTACACCACTTGCGAACGTTTTTGACATCCATGCACGACTCTCCATGCAGTTCCGTCAATTGGTGATGAATTTCAATCGGTTGAACACCTTTTGCCCTCAAAAACCGAATAACTGCACGAACTTCGCAGTTGGTGGTAGCGATCAACAGCTGCTCCATTCTCAACGGCTGCCAAGCCAAGCCAAGCGTCCCAGCGAGGCGCGAGCACGTTTGGTTGGGAGTGGGGGAAGTAACAATCACAACAGTGTGGCCAACAGCCGCACGAACAGTTTCTCTCCGTTCCCAACACTTTGGAGACCTTACTTTTGGGACTACCCTCGTACTAAAAAAATTACCTTATCTAGTTAGTAACGGCATAATATGGACTTACTTATTTGTTATTACAACAGTTAAATTCATAAAGTGTAGAAAGTGAACCAAATACACCTATTAAAAATACTTTTGTATCATACCGTACATACTGGGTGTCTCCGAAATGTTGGGACATAGCTTAACTACAGACTCCTGGGATTAAAATAAGATGATTTAACCCAACTTACCTATATCCAAAGTCGCTTAGTTAAGTTGGTACAAGACGTGAAAGTTGTTTGAAAAAAAAAATAATTTTGCGTTTAAAAATAGGAGGCTTTGATCGATTGTTATAATTTTTGGTATGGAGTCTTTTGTGACTATAAGTCACGTTTCGAGATGGTTTTGGTCTTCATCGGTAGGTTGTAAGTGTATTAAATTAAAATGTCGCAATACAAATTTGGTGATAACTTTCTAGTGCTTAGGCTGAGAACTTTCAATTGTTTGTTACAAAAAGATATTTTCTTTAGAAACATTTTTTGTATCTTTGTAACTTTTTATAACTATTACGGTTTCTCCGGAAAAAAATAAAATCTGATCTGATGATATGCTTTTTTTGATAGGAATAGTCCAGCAATAATCTAGTTAACCGGAATACTATCTTTTAACGACAAATGAGTATCATTTGTTTGCTAACAAAACAATTAAAAATAATCGACAAATGCTGCAGAATGTACAGATAATTTTTTTGCGTAGGATCAATCTATGCATTCAAGAAAATGGGGGCCATGTTGAAGAATTTCTATAACTTAAGACTATGTAGTTGCCACTAATAAAAGAATGCATTACATGCCATGCCATACATTTTGTATTTTTTTGTTTATAATGTATTTAAGATTTTTTTCCGGAGAAACAACTTTCACGTCTTGTACCAACTTAACGAGGCGACTTTGGATATAGGTAAGTTGGGTTAAATCTTCTTATTTTAATCCCAGAAGCCTATAGTTAAGTTATGTCCCAACATTTTTGAGACAGCCTGTATATTGCAAATACTTCGCATTCTTTGTGTTTGTAACATGGTGGCGCTTATACTTAAATTAATTGTCCATATTTTGATAGATAGGTTATCGAAATGTAATTGTATAGTAGCCATTCACATTTGAAATAGATATGAGTAACCTTGACGCAAGGTTTAACACTCCCAACTTGTAGGAACTATGTATTTACATCATTAACCGTTAATCGCTATGTTAATGGCATGAATTCATTTCAAATGCTTGCACCTTATACAAGGCTTAAATCATATCATAAATACCTCTTCACTTATTATTAATATGCTCATCAATACGTAACTTTTTATCAGATGTGCATTGTTCATTATTGTTTAGCAACCAACGAACAAAACGTTTTGTCATTGTGAGTCAATCCAGTCATTCATCATTTGCTACTTGCAATAAACTGAATTTACCTTTTAATTTGACAGTATTTCATGTGTATTGCATTCTTTTTTCTTGAATATATTGTACAGTTCCTAACAATGAATATTTTTCGAATTTGCTGGAAGTTTTATTGATGGTTGAGAATAACACCACTTCACATTTACATTCAGAAGTAGCTTATATCAAGCGCCTTTGATCTAAACAGAATAAAGGGACTAAGACCAGAAGATCTGAGAGATCGTGTTAAAATCCACGAAAATTCCAACACAAACTATTTGATACGCATTGCAAAGGATACGATCCCGATGCAATACAATTTTAATCAGCTTTATAAGATTATTAAAAACTGCACTAAACGAGTATCCGGCGAACCTTAACATAAAAGACCAGCTTTGACATGTTTAAAGGCCAAAAAGTTTCCTGTGCGTGCTTTGTTGTTGATGGATAATGAACCATCACACCCTTCTCAGGAAGAACTAGTAAAAGGAGAAATAAGAGTTTCATTTCTTCCGCCCAATGTAACTTATCTGATACAACCAATGGACCAGGGGGCCGAAGAGACGTTACCGCCAGAAGTACGTCGGCGCGATTTTAGAAAAAACAGACGAAGGCTATAGCCTTTTCGAGACTATGAAGTCGCTTAGTATCAAGGATGCAATTTACACATTAACAACGACGTGGGGCGAAATAAAACCTGAAACGCTGCAAAATTCCTGACGTAAACTCTGACCAACTATGATGGCAGAGAATCTACAATGTGAGAATCAAATTCAGGACACAGACACTCAGGAAATTATCAAAGACTTCCAAACTTTACAAGCTGATATTCAAACAAATGACGTAAATATATGGCTTACTGCAGCTGATGACAATATAACGAATGAAGAACTGAACGATGACCAGATTATTACCGCCGTTTTACACACTGAAGAACACTGACAATGATGACGATGATGATTACAAATCGCCTACTCGTGTATCTCACAATGAAGCCAAGAAATCTTTTGATTTTGCCCTTCAGTGTATTGAACAGAGCTCATCCTCTACACCTACGGATGTTTTGTGGATTAAGAGCTGGAGGGACATTGCGGCCAACGTCATGTTTACGACGACGACAATTTCTCTCGGTTGTCATTTCGGTACTGAAGTAAATGTCAGGCTGGCCACTCGTTGGCAACCAAATATCCCTCTTGCGGGGATAATTGGTAATTTTTGCGTTACCATTCCCCCCTCAGCCAACCGTCCTTGGGGCGAGGAAGGTAGAAATTAATTATAAGTCCAGATAACGACGAGTGCGGGCTATCATGGACAATTCTACTCGTTTATCAATCTTCCTATTCAATTACTTCGTCTAAATTAATGTAAAAATCGTCTGGAATAAGCATCAACGTAAATTTCAAAGCACAACAGATAATATTTCGTCAATTAAATCCTTATCTGAAAGGTTTCTATAAATTCGTAGTGGATTTTCTCTTTTAAAGCTTGTTGGTGACAATTCGTATCACAGAATCATCAACAAACAACCTCCTGGTTAAGTCACTGCACTCGTATCTCGAGTACAAATATCATTTAGATTGAAAGTCATCAAGAGGTAGTTTCTATTTAGGCAAATTATCAAAATTGGCTGTGGAAGAAAACAATCGCCGGTCTTTCGCGATTTAAAATAAATGAAAGAGAAAGGACGCCCTCAATTATCATCAATCTTTATTCGGCCTTGGTTGAATCAAAGTTTGTCGTGATTAAAATCCAAAGATAAGTGTTCGTGGTGTATTGAACGTCATTATTAGAAATTCAAATTGGGTTAAATATCCAGAACAGGCAGTTCCTGTGGTGTGTATTTAAACAGAGTGTTTATTTACATTGGCGTCGGTCGAAAGTTTAAAGGTTAGTTGATTTTAAAATCTTAAAAATTCGTTAATCTGATTTCACTAAGTTACAAATTCATTCAAAATTGCCACAAGGGTATCTAGGGATACCCCCGAACCTACGAAAATCATTTAATAGAGTTAAATCTGAAAATTTAACAAAATTTAGAGTAGAAACCCTGAGAAAGATATTTCAATACATATACTGTAATATGTACTGTATTAATTACACAATGTTATAAAGTGTATATACTGTATTTTTTATTATATGTATGTATCAGATTTCAGTTGTTGAATGTACATACTATGTACATATTAAATATTTCTTGTATACCGAATAATCCGACCATTTTTACGTTCCGACCATACCCCCAGTCCCACAGGTGGCGGATTAGCGAGGTTCTACTGTAGTAAAGTGAAAATGTTATGAAGTTTCCACCAGAATTGTATGATGTCTCATTGTTTTTCTATGATCTTTTCAACTAAATTGTCGACCATCTTGTAGAGATTTGCTCTCTCTGTTTTCATTTTCGCTACCCTTTTTTTTATTTTTCCACTGCTTTGTATTTTGATGAGTTTATAATCCATTTATTTATAAAGAAAATCAAGCTTCAAAATCTCTTGATTGATGTGTAAATTAACAATGCATAATAATTGCGAAATCATAATAAACCTTTCATGACATTATTTACAAATCTGATTTTTTTTAGACACCCGTTTCTAACTTTCATGAGATTAGCCTTTAAAGGGACAAAGATGAGTAATTACTAAACGTTATTTCGATTGTTGAAAGGCAAAATAGGCATAGCGAACGAACGCCGATTAACGAAAGTAAATTGAACATGCAACCGAGATCTCATTTGCAACGACATCAGCAGCAGTTAGCGCTTCCTGTCGTATTCAATTCAACCGCCGTTTTTTCCCCTTTTACCGTTTCCTGCTATTGTTATGTCATTTCGAGCGCCGGAGGATCTTTATTGTGAGGTAACATGCATGGAAACGAAGCTTGCGAAGTGGCCACGTTAAGTACTCGGTTGCGATGAAAAGATAGCTAAGTAGAAATTATATTTGGCGAAAAGAAACTTATTTACGCTATAGTATTTGGTCGTTGATACTTTGTAAAGGATTGATTTTACAATCTCGGTAATATTCCTGATCGTTATCTTGACATTATCAGTAATATAAGCAACTCTTACGCATAGATAGCGAATTATAGTATCTTAAGTCTTAGTAGTAAGAGTACTACATACACGCAGAGAAACGCTTACTTGTATCAAAGCTGCGTCCTAATTCAAGACAATTACTGTTTCAATTATCCACAATACAATAACTGTTTCGAATAAAAAAATATTTCCTTGGCGTTTCTTTCTCCGCTTAAGAGAAGTATATACTTGTAATTAAATAATTGTATTCCTTTGTTTAAGACATTTGCTAAGTCGACTCAAGAAAATCTTGCAGGAAATTTGAAGAAAGCGACTCTTAGTATACGTAATTGGCCATTATAATTAAAGCGTGACAAACGGTTGCACCCGCAGAGGCGCCGTGAAAGGAGCTGTGTTTACTATGTACATACAAGGAATCGAGTGGACGTTCGGTTATTATCGGTTGATCGGTGTGCGTGTACTATTTATAATGTTCGAGAAACTAGTGGAACCGTCCGGGGCGTACCGCGCAAAAGTAGACACGGTATTAATAAAAAAATAATAGATTGTTACGTATCGATGACCACTGCGGTAATGTGCGACTGCCATGGTACGCCGCTTAGTACTGCAAAATAAGCAATGCTTCCATTGTCGATTCGATCAGGCCTCGACGACGGTCTGAAAACGTTCTCGTATATTTTGCAAATGATCGTTCAGTATCTAACGAATTCCAGATATAGATCGAACCTTTTCTAAATCCGGATTTTTATTTAAAACTGCACGACATCTAGTCCTATAGGATCCGTCAAGCTTTCTAGAGCGGCTGCTAAATTGTTGATGTTATTTAACGAGTCTTGTACAGATAAGTGAGTGTCACTACAGAATAGTTTATGGAAATGTCATCTATTTCTTTTTGAACGTACGAATCGGAAAAAAGTTGCCCACTCTCGCGAACCGTCTGAGAATTAGAAGAATTAAGTTTGAAAATGACATCTTTCACTTGGGAATAATATTTGCGATAGTAAGATACTGCCTCGATCCATGTTCCCCCATCGTGTCACTATAGGCTGAGGTGGTAGCGGAATTTGCGGATACAATTGCTTGAATACGCGGATATGTTTGGGAGATTTCACAAACACTTTTTTGGTAGATGATATTAAATCATTCACCCTAGGATACTTGCTTCGAATTGTTTCTGCTACGAGATGACATGCGTGTAGGAGGCATGTTATGTGAAGAAGAGTCGGAAGGCATACTTTTAACATGGTACCAGCTTTCAACATTGTTGTGGCTCCGCCAGAAACTAGTAGTCGATAACTGATCCTCACCCAAACCCTTGAGGTTTGGGTTTTTCAGCTAGTTTGTGAATATTTACTGTTTAATTTCTTTTTTGCTATCTGATTCCATTGCCTTTTATAAGATACTTTAAATCAATAAACAGTATTAGTATTACTAAGCTCACTATCATTTTTATTAGAATAAAAAATTCGTGCAAACAATAACTTACGAAATTGTATCACCTGAGAATTTTTTTTATTTTAATTTTCGAGTAAATACAGTGTTATTATGTAAATTAATGTACCATAAGGAAGCGGGCTGACTTCGTATATTCAGCAGTGATTTAAAACATAAGAGCGTATTTGAGTAACCTTTCTTGCTAAAATATATCCAGTTTTACTTTGCTACTGAATATGTAAGCTTCATTTTTTTAAAGCTAGAACACTCCCATGGGAGTTGTAGCAGAATGATCCTATTGTACGTGGTAGATCAGTCCACATTTCTCTTTCATTAATTTGTTAGAGTCTCTGGTACGCCTTTGCCACCTATACTATTTTCTTCCACTCTTCTCTATCTTCTATTTTTCTTCTCCAATTTTCTATCTCCATTTTTCCTATATCATCTTCCACTTGCTCCTTCCATCTTATTTTGGTTTTCCTTGTACTCTTGGTGTCTGTGGTATCCATTCCGTTATGATTCTTACTCGGTTTTCCTTTTCTCTCCTTCTTATGCGCCCATACCATCTTATTCTTTGTGCTTTAATTGTTTTAACTATATTTTCACCCTCCATCCATTCTTCTATTTCATGGTTCATCCAGGGTCTTGCTTTCATTTCCATTTATTGCTTACTCCCACTATATTTCTTTCAAAAACTGTTAATTGCTGTTCTTCTTGTTGTGTTAAGCTAGCAGTTTCTGTGACATACATCACGATTGGTTTTATATTTGTCTTGTAGATTCTCATCTTTGTACTTCTGCTTACCTTCTTAATATATATTTATTTCTGTAAAATACCCTGTTTCCTGCTTCTAATTTTTGTTTCACATCTATCGTTTGTTCTGTTAATCATTACGACCAGATATTTGAAGGTTTCCACCTCTTCAAAATTATACGTATCCACTACCATTCGTGTTAATTGCGTTCTCTTGTCTCTACTAACATGCATGTATTTTGTTTTTTCTTCGTTTATCTTCAAACCCTTGATTTTGCTTCTTTTTCCAGTTCTAGAAACGTTGTTTTTAATGTTCTTTTATCCCGAGAAATGATTACTAGGTCGTCTGCATATCCTACTACTTGTGTTGTGTTTTTATTTATCGTCCCTCTATTTGTTATTTTTTTTTATTACGCTATCCAATGATGTCATGAACAAAACTGCTGACAATGCATCACCCTGTCTTACACTATTTTTTACTTTGATCTTCCCTGTTATCCCTTTTCCTGTCTTTATTACTGCTTGCGATTCTCTCATTGTCATTTCTATTGTCCTTATCAATTTATTTTCTATGTTGTTTTTTAGATCTTCTACTATTTGTTCCTTATTTATAAATACGTATTTAATTTTTGAAAATATTGTTCTGATTTCCCTTTTTGTTTTTTTTTTCAATTACTTTTGAAAATCGTTAGAAAGCTAATGAAGCTACATGAAATGAATACTGAAAATGAGGCGTGTTAAATTATTTGCCCTCAAAAAGTTAGTGTGCAAAAAGCTTTCATGTCCACATTATTTGGTGATATTTCATTCTTACCAAAATCCAAGGAAGAAAAGACTGGAATAACAAAAAAAAATCGATCCAGTAAATAAACCTCCCAAATACATACCGGTCGATCCTCTAAAATTTCAACCGCTTAGATCTTTCTCGCCGGCTTCGGCCTATACAATAAAGCCACAAGGTCTAAGGCCTTCAAGTTTCACCGAGAAAACGAAAATTTTCTACCTGCGCTAGACAGGCAGGCTCTTGTGCGAGAGAAAGTGGTCCCGTTTTGTACGCTATACGAAGCCATTGTTACGGTTCTTTGACCTTGTATTACGTTTAAAAATAAATTTTACCATTGTACACTCCATATACGGCCTCCTTAGAATAGGCCTATATTGTATTTTTAATGTACCGATATCGAAGGAGAGTAATATTTCAAAACGTATTCCGGTCGAAAAGGTGTTTGATGTATTTTTTTTTCTTTGTTGCGTAAAGATAACCATTGATAACAACTAGAATGAGAATGTCGTTTAAAATAAAAATACTCAAGCTTTTGTGTACGTTTTTCAATGTAAACATTAAAAAGTTGTATTTATAAAGAAGAGTTGTTGAATTTTAAAGGAAAATTAATACATTAATATTTTCATAACGAGTTTCTAAATTTAGAGCAAATATCTTCCGAATACTGTTTGGCATTTTATTGTTGTTTTTTATACAAAACATACATCAATTTGTTAGAAATTTAGCGCGTAGAAATATTAGATAAACAAGAAAATCAAATACATTATAGCTACTGTGGCGAATTGATTACTTTGTTCTACAAGAAAATGGAACACAGAAAATTAATAGTCAAGATTATTAATATCAACTATACTAATATGAATAAAGTTATATGATCAAACAGCCAAAATCAGCCAATGCCGTGTAAAGGAATATAGGAGAGATATTCTACTTGAGCCTAGAAAAATTTAGAGTAGCAGAACATATCCGAAGGCTAGTAAATAACTTGAAAGTGACCACAACAAAATACCAGACCAGAACAAGTAAACAAAAAATCATTTTAGTAATACTCAAAAGTGTCGTCTACCATGAAATCACAGTATCTGCCAAGTGGATGGAGTTGCACACAACATAAGCTTCAATACGTCCGACTTACCCCTAACTTTTTAACTTTTGATCACCTAAAGTGCTATTTAAACAAAATTCTAAATAATCTTCATTTCTTTAATAAACAATAAACAAACTTAGTACGATTACTTATAATTCATAAAATAATAATAATAACAGTAGTAATAATAACATATTTATTGATTTCGCAAAGGGCTATCCACTGAGGTCTATTTGCCCTTACAGTATACAGTGCGGTCCTAAAGTGTACCCTCCCCATGCTAACTTTTGAACGACAGAAGAATTTTAGAAAAAATAGGTCGATTTCTATTTCTTGTGAACTAACTTTTGCCATTACCAACACTTCAATTGTATTTCCGGTTTCACCGGAAGTGACGTCAACTTTCTTTTTTTAAGTAGAATACCTTGCATATTTTTACGTTTGGAAAGGCATTCGAAAGACGAATCCAACCATACCACATATGTTATACTTGTTGTTTTTGTTGTTACCCAAAGTTGGCTAGGAAAGAGCGCCAAATTGTTTCTTGTGACGCTAGCTTAATTTAAAGGGTTCGTTGTTAAGCAAAGTAAGCATAACAACTGCCAAACTGTCAAATCTCAATTCCAAAAGCGTAAATTATCCTTGTATTTATTATTATTATAACCTGTATTTGTAGATAGGTACACGATGCCTTTCCAAAAACGCAAAAATATAGAGGCTGTTCTATTTAAAATAAGAAGGTCGGCGTCACTTCCGGTGAAACCGGAAATACAATTGAAATGCCGATAAAGGCAAAAGTTAACACACAAAAATAGAAATCGGCCTATTTTTTCTAAAAACGCTAGCTTCTGTCGTTAGCATGGGGGGGGGGGCACTGTAGGACCTCACTGTATACATAATGCCATGTTATTGAAACAAAACAAACTTGAAAAAGAGCCATTTTAAAATCACAAGCAATGAGAATAATTTGCTGCATTATGTACGGATATGTCGTACTGTTTTAAACAAGGTAAATGCAATCAATGATATGGATATAAATAATATGCATTTCAAGAATTCTAGGTAAATAAATGCTTTACATATTTTAAGAAAATAAAACTATTGATTTATGAACAATATTTAAACGCTTTCTTGAATTAGGAACTATTTACTATCCTTAAGAAAATATTGTTTTGTGCTATAACGGCCATTTACTTATACTAAAAATCGCTTTCTGCAAATTTTCTGCAAAATTTTCTTGAATCAAATTACAAGCATATACTTCTCTCTTAAACGGGGAAAAACCGCTAAGAAAATATTTTGTTTGATTTAAAACAGTAATTATATTGTGGATAATTGAAACAGTAATTGTCTTGAATTTAGGCGGACAGTCTCGATACAAGTAGACGTTTCTCTGCATGTACTATGTGTAATTTTCAACCGACCTTTTATCGTGTTGGTAAACTATGCTTCACCGATCCCAGATTATTGGCACACCCGGTATAGAAACGCAATTGGCGTTTAGTATAATGCTGTATTGTACTTGAAGTGTGATGAGATGATGATTGAATAGAGACTGGACCTCTAATATCATTACATTAACATGCTGTACAAGTTACGTCTACTACGTTAACAACAATCACTTACTGGCAGCACATATAGAATCCCACAAACTGCTGCTAGCAGACATTAGCTAATTATAAGTCGAAAAGTAAACATTCCGTTATGTTCGCTTGAATTGCATATTACTTAAAGTTTCGTAACCATCCATTAAGGATTCTAACGCAAGAGTACTGCTGCTGAATAGCTTAGAATTAAATCAGCAAATCAACGTGTTTACAGCAGAAATGAATTAAAAAGTTTATACCTCCACAATAATCTTATGCTGAAACTGATGGGAACTTTTGGCAATGACCTACGACTAAAAGCAGAAACTATATAGACGAACTATGTATTTCATCAACGTCGTTCTCTAACACGCTAAACTATCTAATTGTGTAGTCTGGAGAATTAGTTATGTGGTGTAATTTACACACGAAATTCAACGGTACAGAACCGTTATAGGACGATATGCATTTAAATTTATTTCCATTGTAAAGAGAACATGAAAAGAAGCCATGTATCAGTGTAAGCTATACAGTTTTTTTTCCAAGAAGAACAATCGTGTGCATGTGATGTAGTGTGTCCTTTGAATATTTCTTTTGATTTCTACGACGATAGTCTTTTCAATTTTAACAATAAGCATGGTTTTTCTTTCACAATTCCGGTTTATTGTATGTAAATATAACGTTAATATATTTCTATGGAAAAATACATCTTTTTATATGTTAATTGTAGTTTATGTTTATTTATTAAATGGAAAATATTTCGAAACGTAATTTGAAAATTAAGATATTCGTTTCCTAAATTATAGTGTGATTTAATTAAAGTTTTTAATGGCAAGTAAAAGTCTAGGAAAATTTATTGAGTGAAAGTATTACTAAAAATAACAAATATTGAGGTATGTATGATATAAAATCAACAAAAATCTTACTTACAGCAATAGATAATATTAACCTCCTCCTAATAACAAGATAAACTAAACTAAATCATTTTGGCTTAAAAACAATTTCCAATTGGACGATAACGATAATCATGATGTATTACTTATCATAATAACATAAGTACATCACAGAAAACAAAAATTGTAGGATTATCTTCATCTAAAAACTAGTAAAGCTATGGCGGTTGCTTCTTTTTAATTCCGTTGGAGTTGTTGCTTCTTTGATTATTTAAAACGAAATCTTTTAAGCCAAGTTCTTGAAAATCGACTTCATTAAACTTTAAATTTTACATCGAGTGTCATGAAATCTAAATTATCATATTTGTTTGTTAGTGAAGACCATTGTGAAAGACTGGCCTTTGACACGTTCTGCAATACATAATCGAAATTGAGGTAATCAAGTCAAGAGAACTTTATTCTGTAGAAATATAAAAACAAAGTGAAAGACGAGCCTTATTCTGTGCAAATAGAACTTGGAATTATTTCTTCCTTGTTTTTTAACGTTAAATTCGAAAATTCCAGAAGAAAGACTGTTTGAACAACTTTCTCATGGAATTAATATATAGGAAATAGAATCATACATAACTAAAAGTATTAATCAATAATGTGTTGAACCCCATCAATGTTTTATACATTCATTCATTGTATTCGGCATGGTCCTTATGAGGTGATTGATATTGTCTTAGTATCTTAAGGTATCTGATACCATAGGAGATGTGGATTAGGCCGAAAAGCTTCTAACGTTTGAAGAAGTTAATGAATATTCAATCCATGTCAGTGAAGGATCTAGAGCTAAGTGTAGTTGGGAATTTTTAGTACATTATCTTGTTGAAGTGTGAGGTTGAGAAGCGTTCGCAGATATGGAACAAAATGGAGATCCACAACTTCCTGATTGTAATGTGTTGTCTCTAAAGAATATTAGAGGAGGCCATAATATATGTATAGCCAATAGCTCGCAAATCATAGCACCTACATCTGATGTGTTGCACAGAAAACAACAAGTCAACGGCATGGAAAATGGAAAATTTCTTATTTTCACAATAATAGACTTAAATACTGAAAATTTTTTCATGTATATATATTAACATTAAAATAACGATTAGTTTTCTTCTCAAAAATCAGTTAAAGAAAATAATCTCCACCGGCAATGACCAGCAGCAGAATGAGCATTAAACGATACAATAATTACAAATACGAGGGTGCGTCAAATATAAACGGGACTTTATTTAACTAAGCTTACAAATATATATTATTTTTCTACATTCTTTCCCGCCCTAGAAATACATTTTTCCCATTGGATTGGGAGCTTTTTTATTCCATCATCGCAAAAACTCTTCGGACGTTCGTGTAGCCATTGGAACACAAACGCTTCCACCGCTTCGTTGTCGTCGAAGTGCTGGCCTCCAAGCGCGTCTTTGAGGGGCCCAAAAAGATGAAAGTCACAAGGTCACAAGTCTGGACTATAAGGTGGATGTTCCAGCGTTTCCCATACTAATGCATCCACTTTTTGCATCGTTGCGTTAGCCACATGAGTCCTGGCATTATCATGCAGAAGAATGACACTTTTGGCCGATTGCTTCTATACAGAGTGTTTCATTTAAAACAACAAAATAGATGCCTGGTTTGCTACTTATCGATCATACTATATGTACGGAAATATTTTTAAAAAGTACTCTATGAGGAGTATTATGTCATCAGAAAGTTTTAGATTCCTACTACTTACATAATTGTCGCAATTTTACAATTCCAGAAGTTTGGGACATCCTGTACACTTAATAAAAGACTCCCTTCAACTCTTAAAGGTTGTATATAGTTAAAGGGTGCTTACCAGCTTGAAAATCTAAAACTCAACCGAACACACTGCATACGTTTAGCTTGGCGACAACCCTAACCAGCACATTATCACTTCCACAAATAAACACCCAAACACCAAAAGCTATTTTTGGAATAGAGAAAACAAATTAAGTCGAATGCCCGTACCTACAACGCAAAGCCTGCACATTATACCATCATACTTTCACGTTTATTTTGATAAATGCATCGAGCACAAACAATTACAAATGCCTGTATATACGAGTTCTTATCATCGTTCGACGTCCCATCCCGAATTTACTTAGGACACGGAGGAAATGGGTCACAAGTTAAAATGCTTACGACGGGCTGACCTTCAAATGTCGCTTGCTTGCATATGCGAAGAACCGGAGTGTATTGACCTTTCTCTGTCCGTCATCGTCTCCCCTTCATAGCGCTAGAACGGTAGGTCTCTCTCTTATTTTCGTTGGTTCTCTCGCCTTGCTCATTTGCATCGAAAAGAGAGTGTTGCCGCTATACGAATCGACATTATTACAGTCGTCGGAGTGTTACGGTGTTTGCGTTGAAATTACAGGCCCCGTGATTGGAGTAGTAGTACGAGACGAAACTGGTTCGTACACATTGAAGACGGTGAAAAGAAAATTATTGTTGTTATTATTGGCTACTGTGTGTAATATCTTGGCGTTACGTAACGATTAATGCCCGTTATTAAATTGATTTCAATTAAATTTATTACACGTTACTGGACGTGATTGTTTGTGGAATTCCAATTAATCTTGATAATCAGAGTGTACTTCTAAATTACACCGCTGGGAGAAGGTATAATAAAAAGTTTTTGCTTAAAAATAACAGGTGAAGTATAATAACTAATTCTTGAAGACGATCAGATAATTAGATAGGGGTACCACGAAGGATAAAAGGCCGACTGTTTATTTTTGAATGAATTAGATATGTTATCTATTTGGAAGTAGCTAACATATTGACCACAACTTTTAGTAACGAGTGATCTAATAACATGCTGCCCAAAAGTTCCCACATTTTGCACAGACGCGCACACAATCAAACGCCGCAACAAGGAATTGTATGTATCCTTTGTGAGTCAGTATGCCAAACGGCGTCGTAAGTGGAAATGTTCTATGTTGGTGAACAATTTTTAATTATTGCGCCTGCTTTTGTTTGAAATTTTTCAATGGCCAATTTGAAAGAATAGTGTATTTGTATCAAGTTCTGTTTCAAACTCCGCAAAAACACATAAAATGTTAAAGGAAGCAGGAGGACAACGCTTTGGAAACTTACGAGTGGTTTAAACGCTTCAAAAACAGCCGAACATCAGTTGATAGCATCAAGTCGCTACTGATTAGTTTCTTTCGATATTGATGGGATTATCCACAAAAGTTGGTACCTCCAGGTCAAAGGACTCGTGCACAATTTAGTCATGATGTCCTAAGGTAACTAAAGGAGGATAGAGGATATAAGAAAAAAACGTCCAAGAAAGTGACGCAAGCAACGACTGGGTTCTGCACCATGATAACACATTCATCGTTCAGCAGTTTTTGGAGAAAAACAACGTGGTCGTTGTTTCACATCCAGCGTACGCGCCTGGCTCCTTGCGACATTTTCCTCTTTCTAAAGAAGGAAATCAAATTTGTATCAATTGCTGCCCCAAATTTTGCGAATTAAAACCAGGAGAAAGCTGAATTCAATACCATGTGCAGCTCCATGATAAGTGCGCTAAGGTAAAAGATGAAGAAAGTTATTTTATTTGCACAAGAAGTTCCTGTTTGAGTTATAGTCAATAGAAATCTAATTGCAGTTCCTTTTCCAATTTTATGCTATGGCGCGTATAGGTCTAATAATATGCTGGTACTTTTTAAAGATTTGCCCTAAATGTAAGAGTAATTTTTTGATGAGCATCTAGTTAATTTTAAGTTTTTTCGTTTATCTAACGTAGTCACAAACTTTTTAAAAATGACAGAGAAAATAATATAGACACCTATAGGAACACTGTTAAGCCCACCCAATTTCGAAGACTTCCTGGTTATATTAAGTAAACAAGGTTCCTGAAGCTTTTATGAGAATGACGCTAACAGTTGATCTCTAGCCGGAATTCGGAAAACTACTTTTTTGTACCGTTTAACGATGTCAAAATGATAACCAACTATTGACATTCTATACGATGCTGATTTATTACCATGATACCGTTTTGCAAAAAGAGAAGACTTTTGAAAAATATGATATAACTTACTGTATGCAAGGAAGAGAATTCGCACAAACTATTCCTATATACCAATATTCCAATATCCAATGTTTGGAATAGAATTTTAAAATAATTTTGACCTTTTAGACGAATGATTTCAGAGGTTTTTGTAACAAAAGAAAAATTCATCAAAGTGTCTTTTTTTAATAGGAAAACGTATGTAGAAATCAAAGAGAAGTTGGATACACAAGACGTTATGAGAAGCTAATTTTAAAATACATGCAAAAGTCGAAAATGTTAAACGGAGTACCCCACTTTTCTGATATACATATTTGCAATCTACTCTAGAAAATATAATAATTACAATTTTTGTAATCAGCATTGTTGTTTACATACTCCTGGGGATCAATTACTGCAACGTAAGATAAATTTACTTCAAACTAACAAAAAAACGAAAGGGTTTGTCGTCTAAATATTATGATGGTTGGTATTTCTTATGTTTAAAACATTCTTAAAAGCAGACTCATTGTAAAGAAAATCGTAAATGGTGTCATAAATGGAAATATGAGCAAAAATTGTATAGATTCTTTCAGAATACCAGTTGAGATGTTATGCTAAAAATTATTTTTTCGAATCTAAAATCAAAATATTTATTATATTGCTTCTGCCAATGTGTAAAACGCGCATATTACTGGAATGTATGGGATATAATTAGAGCCCGTTAACAGTGAGCCGTGCAATAGCCGTACCTGCCTAGTATACAAAAACAATAGTAAGAAAATAGAAAAAAAATAACAGAACTAATACATAATTATAATATGTGAAAAGTAATGAAACGCTCGCCCTTTTAAGCAGCCTTGGCTACGGAACAGTAAAACTAGAAGCACCATTATCAGTATTAACATCATATGGATAAGAGTGGCAAAAAGTTGAAACCATTAGATGTGTTTCCACAGTTGTCTCGGGAGCGATATTCGCCGTGGTGAGAAAATGAATTTATATTTTGAAAAAGAGCGTTCAACATCTACCGATGTTATACATGCATGATTAAAATACTCTTTGTACTTAGTCAGTGGATTATTCGATACACCATCACAAATTTGTTTTAGTGTGCTAAAATCGGGATCTTTCTGTAGCACACTTTCGAACTTTTCTAAAACGCGATTATATTTTACGTCATGTATAGTCAGTAGCTGTGTATGCACTCCGTCCATAATTTGCGGAGACTCCAATAATGATAACGATCTATTTTGTAATTGGTCTATTGCGTCAGCTAATCCTTTATAGTAGCTACGAATATTTTTTAAATCTGTTTCAACGGAAATATCTTGAAATTTCGACTGGCTCTCCTTAATAGCTGCAGCTTCGCAATTGAATTGTGCAACAACAGCTTTTACTACTTTGAAATGTTCAGCATAATAAGAAGCTGCCTGCAACCATGTTCCCCAACGTGTAAGAATTGGCTCCGGTGGTTGACGAATACCAGGACACTCTGTGTGAGATAATCGTAGGCGTTTGGGAGATTTCAAAAATACTTTTTTTGTGCTTGCTATTAATGCATCTACCTCGGGGGAGCATTGTCGAATGGTTTCTGCCACAAGATGTAAAGCATGCGCTTTACACGAACATGTAAACACTTGCAACCATGTTCAAGAAGAGAACGGCCTACCGAACGCATTATCGCTGCGCCATCGCTCATAGACATCAACACTTCATCTTTTGAAATTGGAAATTTTTCCAACGTACTAAGTACAACCTTCACAGTGGTAATGTAGGTTTACTAGGGTATAGTATGCGTACCATAATATTTACAATTGAATTTTTTTTACAGTCTGTTGTCTCGTCAACACATAACCAAAGAAACTGTTTTTTCAATATGCGTTTCATTTTCTTTTCCACGTCATCGCGTACAAATGCAACATGCTTACCGTTGCGTGCCGTTTTCTCCGTTGGCAACCGCAACTCGGGATTGTATTTGTCCCAAAAGTCCTTAAACGGTTGCTTATCGAGTAAGCCTAGTGGTAAATTACAGTTTATCAACATAAGAATTACATAAAAAAATGCACTTCTCGATGGTATACCCAATTTTCGTTTTCTATACTGTGCGGAATTCACATGTCTTGTACAGTTCCACTTCTTATTTGACATCAAATGTATTTTGCACACTTTACGAACTATTTTACTCCCATTGTAAAATAAATCGGGAAAGTCAGAAATAAATTTATTTACTATGTCTTGAAAGGGTCGTTTCTTAGCCTTCGACATGTGCACTAAAAACTACAATTAATAACTACGTCTGTATCAATAAAATCAAAACGCACTACAGTAAATAATAACTACAATTGATAACTACGTCTATATCAATAAAATCAACACACCCTATCCGCTATCCAATGCTAAACTGAACTGAGCGATGATGATTTGTCGTGTCGTATCGTAATCGACCAGCCCTCCCCGCCCACTTAAACACAATCACACCGCCGCTGCGATTGCTCTCCAGTTACCGGGCTCTAGATATAATGTTTCTCTATATACATACATGGTAGAAGGCAATATGGAAATTTGCCTAATACAAGCTGTAACATTTGTCTATTGTATCCCATATTCTGTGTGATTTATGTTCAAGTTCCCCTAGACATATTTTTCATCTTTATTGCATTAAACATTGCAAGTCTATGAATTTAAGAATCCTCTAAGATTTTCCTTTTCTTTCAATCTCTAAACTAATGTAAACTTTTCAATTAAGGATTTTATATATGAACCGTTTCCCTAATATAAATATACCGTCAGTTGATAAAATATTGTTGTTTTCATTAAAATTGAACTGCAAATTCGAAATTGAATATCTTAATCCGATTTTAATTGCTTTCAATTAACAGATGGACACTCATGCGCCAATTAAGCAAATTTCATATTGAAAAATAATATTTCCATATTTCCGCTACCGCTTCATGAACATATTTACATACATAAATGTTTAGTAAATATACCGGATAATTGCTGTGATAAATTTCCGACAAACAAATAAAAACTATACACTGTTTTGCTAGCAGATTGTTTTTTCATGATTTAGGGTGATTTGAATTAAGTGCTATATTTGTTTAGTATCAACAATTACCTACGTGACAACTTTAACATTTCCGATTATTAACTACTTGAATTATTTCAGGAAAAGTTATAGGAAAATGGAATAAAATAAGCCGACAAAAAAGTGTTTTGCAAATATATTTTTCATTTTACTAGGTGCTATTCTTTTTAACACTTAAAATGCAATGTCACAATGTTTAATCAAATTTTTATTCAAATTTCATCGTATCTCTTTTGTTTTTCATGTTAGTGCTACAGTACTATAAGTAAAGCTGGCCACGAGCGGTACCGCGCAGTAGCGTAGAGTCGACCAGGCCTCGCGTTCCACTAGAGTTATTCTGCTAATAGAGATGTTTGCTGCCGCAAATAATTTCGCTCATCTTTTAAATAGAAATTAAATAACACGTGCTCAAACACTTACCATTTTAAGAGTCCTCCGTGAAATCACAAAGTGAATAATGTCTGTTAAATATCTGCAACATTAGGTATGTTTCAACTGTTGTTTCGGCAAAACTAGTACGGCATGAGGAAAAAATGCGTTTATATGCAGAGAACGAACGTTCTACATCTAGTGACGTAATATTTGCGTAAGTAAAATAATCTTTCAAATAACTTAACGATTCTGTTGACGCACCTTCACAAATGTGCCTTAATGTGCCAAAATCAGAATTTTTCTCAAAAACACTTTCAAATTTTTCTAGAACAGAAACATTTTTTGCGTCTTCAATCGCGCATAGCTGTGCGTGAACATGTTGCACTATTTGTAGAGATTCTTCTAACGGCACCGCAGGATTTTGTAATTTTTCTATTGCATCTGCTAGCCCGAAGTAATTGTCGTGAATGATTTTTAAATCCATTTTAACCTGACTATCTTGAAATTTCGACTGGCTTTTCTGGATAGCGGCAGCTTCCTTTGTATCGAATTGTAAAACCAGGTTCTTAATATTGTCAAAATATTTATGATAATAAAACGCGGCTTGCAACCATGTTCCGCAACGTGTAAGAATAGGTTCTGGTGGCTCAGGCATACGGAGGCACAGTCTGTGAAATTTGCGAATACGTTTTGGGGATTTGACAAACACTGCTTTTGTATGCGCTATTAAAGCGTCTACCTCAGTTTTTTATCTTTCAACACCGATTTAATTCTTTTTTCATGTTCACGAGCAGATGACACAATTCTATATAACGATGTCCGACTTGGTAATTTGCAGTCCGAATATTTATTCCAAAAGAAGACATATGCTTCCTTGTTTAGTAAATTAAACGGTAGATTATATGCAATAAAGGTAACACATAAATTAAATTTAAATTTGTCATAGTGTCGTGTGCAATTTTTTTTTTTAAGAATGCTGTTTACTATTTACGTGACGTAGACAATCCCTTTTGGACCAACACATTAAAGGGATGTTACAAATTATACATTGAATTTTAACGCCATCATAATTTAGGTCAGGCATTTCTGCTATAAATTCTGTAACTTTGTCCAACATTGGTCGTTTTCGCGACGTAAGCAATATTTTTAAAACAAACGTAGAACTACGAAATGGTATTTACGGCAGCGTACATGTATACACAACAGATCTGGTTGAGACTCGCGGTTGTACTGAGGGTTGTATCGAACCTCCGCCAGTGCTCGTTGGCGCTAGTGGGCAACTCTAGTGATTACTGTGCTAGCTTTAATTTAGACAAATGCATTTCCTGTTGTCTCCAATAACAAATACTTTGTTGATACATTTTTTATCTTTTTCTGCATCAAGGTAGGGACAATTTATCTACAGAATTAAACCAACGTACAGTTTACAGAAAAAAACAGGGAAATTAAACATCCACATTGTTGAAAGCTTGAAATCACCATATAAAAAATGTGTACTGCAAAAAGAAGCTTAACTATGTTTGCAAACAAAAAATTCTGATTTCTAGAATATTTCATTAATAAAAACTCCATTGCACGCTTCAATGCAAATAAAATTGTCCACACATTTACTACTACCACTACAATAAGAATCTATTACAATTTTTACAAACCTAAGATTGAAAACGAAAACATTACACACATTTACAATCTATAAATATATGTATGAGACCTGCTATCTTAAGAAAAAAAGAAGAAGCAGAAAATCCTACTCCTGCTTATGGCAAAAACATCCCTTAAAAAAAAAAAAATAATAAAGCAGAAATAACGAGGTGGTGGTGATGGGCGGATAGATTACATCGGTTCTATTCTTTCTATTTATTTTATTTCCATGGAATGTAAGTAATATTTATAAAAATTACAAAATACGTCTTCAGCAGGCTCCTTCCTTCCATTAATTTAACACATTTAAATATATCAAGTAAGCCACGCTCAAAAGATATAATGGACTCGTCACCTTATCTTATTGGAACTAATTGGGACAATCAATATATATTCGCTTATAAACCATAAGAGAACGTTAACATACAATTTCTTATAATGACCCTGGTTTTCCTTAATTGTCTCATTAATGAAAGAGGAAATTACACTTGATGATAGGACAAAATATTTTCGAACAAATATCACTCAAATCTACTTACTCTCCAAAGAATTTACGAAGTGAGTCAAATATAACTTATAAATAATGTTGTTAAAACAATCGCATGAAGGTATTACCTTCAATTAACTGAATAATTTATTGATCCAAAGTCACCATATAATCACCTTGACTCTGTAATGAGCCGGATTATTAATATTGAGTTTCAACTCAATTGCTAAGATACTGAACAAGTTGAAATCGTAATCCTTTATTTTGTTGGTTAGTTACGTTGTGGCTACGTAAAATAAATTCCTTTTTTAATATTTAATCACTTCAATTTGTGCTGGTTCACTTTCTAATTATTTGCAAATCATTTGAGGAGGACAACTAAGGTAGCGTTTACGTAGAGTGGCACGAAATTAAGGTAGCAATTAAGAAAGATCGTACAACGCAATTAAATACAACCGTTCGCACAGCGGTGTAAGGTAGAATTAATGATTGATGTAGGGCAAAACTATACACACGTTAAATTGTGGCACTACTACGGCATTGCGTCGATGCAACCGATCAATCACAGTGCAGGTAGCGGTAAACGATTGTTAAATTCGTGGCAGTTTACAAAATTTGTTTCTATACGTACTTTTGAGGTTATGGTATTCTCTTGATTAATTTTGAACTTTTAATTTTCCTTTAATAAAACAGCACCTATATCCGATACAAGTGGATTCCGAAACTGGAATGGTCATCAAAAAGATTTTAAAACATTTGATATAATTATATATATTTATATAGCAATAATCCGGCTACAAGTAACATAGGATTGTAAATCAGCAAAACTTTTGGTTCAAATTCACTTAGGAAATGTAAGCTCAAAATAGTCCTCAAAGCCGATGCTTCAGAAGACTCCTGTAAGTGTTGGTGTAAAGTTTCATATGAATGTGCATGCCTTCTATCGCACTTATACAATTAGGAGACTGCCAATTATTTAAGAAGCCATTAGCATTTGTACCACAATTTGTACATATATGCCTCGTCTTGATAAGTAGACAGGCTGTAGTCTTTTCACTAGCCCATTTTAAACACATTACGAAACATTTCACAGCTTTTTCATGCACCACAAGCTTAACTATTGGCATTTCTTCATCGCTTTCTTGATTATCAACATTCTCTTCATTTTCTGAATCAGAAGCGACTTCATCAATTATTTCTTCTTCAGTGAGAAATGCTCCATCTTCATTTTCCCCTTGTATCCATTCCTGTACATCCTGGTCTGACAGCTTCACCAATTTTCTCAAACATGTTCTTGATTTCAACTAGCTCATTAGTATGAATTTTATTAGATGGAAGGAATGTGCTTAAAGGTAAATCATCTTCATCATTATAGTCTTCTTCAGTCTAGTCATCGTTCATAACTAAATCGACATCTTTTTGTTCAGTAGTTAAGTTAGGACAAATATTTTTCCAGAAGTTTCTCAACAGCTCAGTTTTTACTCTTTGCCAGGCTTCGTCGAGCAAAAATACCACGTCTTTTAAATTTATTGCCTCTAAGATTTATGCAACTTCATCATTAGATTCAACAATTTGTGAGAGACGTTTCTTGTGATAATTAAGTTTAATAGCTTGAATCACATGTTGATCCACGGGTTGCAGAATCGGTGTACAATTTGGTGGAAGATACATGACAGAAATTTGTTTATCATCACTCGAAAATACTAAAGCATCGGGATGGCCAGGAGCAATATCCAAAAGTAACACAGCTTCCATTTTGTTTTCTACCGACGACACAAAATGCGTGGTGCGAATAAAACCAGTGTTTAAACAAATCCTTTGTCACCCAAGCTTCTTTTGCTCCCTTATAAATAACTGGTAACTGGCAGTTACGAAAAGCACATGGCGTTTTTAACTTTCCCAAAACAAATAACGGTAATTTGTGACTTCCTGATGCGTTTGCACATGGCATGAAAGTTATCCTTTCTCTACTTAATTTTCTTCCGGGTGCCGATGCCTCAGATTTATTAACCAACGTTTTTTTGGGTAACACCCCCCAAAAAATCCCACTCTCATCCGCATTGTAAATTTGATCAGAAGTTAGGCCTAATCTCTCAATTGTTTTTAAGAATTTTAATTTAAAGGGTTCTACTACACTACAATCACTAGATAGCTTTTCTCCCGAGACACTTAATTGGCGAATTCCATATCTCTTTTTGAATTTCTGCAACCACCCACAACTGGCGTTAAAGTGCTTAATATGTAGCTTCACAGGAAAAAACCTAGCTTTTTCACATAGCATGTCTCCAGAAATCGGGGTACCTCTAGCACGCTGTTGTAAAAACCAGGTATAAAGGGCGCTTTCCTTGAAACGGCCGGGGAATTACCCACATAAATATGGCTTTCATTTTACATGCGCTTCCGAAGTTTTACATCACTTCAGTTGCAAATCCCCTTCGTTTTAGAAGTGATGTGATGTGGAAATGCACTTTAGTGAAGCGCTTCACTTGGTTCTGAAGTGAATATAAGGTGCTTCACTTTTATTGACATAATTCGTATAACAAACGTAAAACGCGTAAACAAAAAAATTCGGGTGATTAGAGTAGAGGCACGATAATGGAGAATGTTGTAGTAAGTAAATTAGTAAAATAGCATCCTGTTTTTTGTGTTGCTACATTTTCATAAAAAGTGACAATTTACAATTAAAATTGTGGATGACGATATGGCATAAAACGAAGAAGTTAACTGCGACGAAGAATTTGAGTTTCTCGAGCATAAGAGAAGAAATTGCAGATATCATTGTATAGACTTTTCTTTATTATAAATATAATAAATACATTTGCTATCACAACCATTTTTTCTTATAAATTAAACATATTTCTTTCTTAACTAGGATTTTCATTTAAAAAATTAACAAAATTAAATTATGTAAAGAAAAACTAAATATCAAATTCTATACACTGCTAAACAAAATGAATTTTACCTAACAACCGTTTGGTTAGGTGGTGCACGTCACCTGATCTACTTTCTACGCTTATTAGCATTGCTAAAACATCTTTTGACCATATTTTTTCCCTTTTCTGTGGAAGACTGAAGTTCAACATTTCCTTCTACTTCACGGTCATCTAGTTGAATTGTGTCATTGCTACAACCAAGTACAACTGAATCTTCTATATAAATCATTTTTACACAGTTTTTCTTAATAGATTTGTCGCCGTTTGGTTGTATTTATACGGCACCTCAGCTATTTACCTAAAGATACAGAACACAGAAATTGACAGAATTTCGGCTGCATAGGCAACCTGGTAAGCTGTTATTGCTCTGAAGCGAAGCATAGCTTTCGTTTAGTTGTGTTTCTCTTGCAGTTGCATTTCCGTCTGATTTCGGTAAGGTAAGTTCGGATTAAAGAGTCGGTACTGTAGTCAGCTTGTTGTTTCTTCTGAGTATTCCCTTTTTACATTCATTTTTAAATTTATTCGTCATGATTAGTGCAAAAACTGCGCATAAACACTGTATGTAACGTTTCTGTGTAATTCCATCCATTACAAAAGAAATTATTAACAGTTGAATTAAGATTATTATACGACAAAGTAGGCCGAGATGTCAGTTGTTATTATGTCACGAAATTATTTTAAAAATTATGGCAGAATATTGCAAATAATTTCACACTAATCCTAACGATAATTTCGTGCTACCCTATGTGAATGCGCCTTTAATGTTGTACTTCAACCTTACTATAATGCTAAATTTTAAAATGCACACTATAGCCAGGTATAATTTTTTATGTCCATAAATACGTTTCTTACTGTCAATAGAATATGTAAGCATTTCCTCGCCTTAGGTTACTAATTTTAATTCTGCTGATAACTTCAAAAGTATGTGTACACTAACACATACTGCATACAAAAAGTTTACAAAACTAGAATAGGGGAAATTAAACACCTACCTTCTTAAGAACATGAAGTCATAATAAAAAGAAAATATTGCTAGAAAATATAGATAACAAACAAGTACAAAGTCTAACCGAAAAAACATTCAAATTTGTAATGTCCCATTAATAACAATCGTAACGTGCCATGATGAAAAAGAACGGACGTCGCACAGCCAACTTTGCCGTCGTCGCACACGTGAAAACATAGCCGACGACGACCACCAGCACGCGGAGGCGAACCCGAGTCGCGTCTGCTCGATCAATAAACCGCCCCTCCGAGCGTCCCGCGGCCCCGCTCAGGCCGTACGGGGAGTTAACCACGGCAACCGGCAAACCTGCTGCCGTTCGCACCGAGTTGCGACGTTGCCGATTCTAGCGAACCTAGTACGGAACGGCGCGGCAGTTCGGTCTCTTGCGCTGTCGGCTTGCTACTTGCTTACTCGGGTTCCACTGGCTTCGTTTCTTTATAGCATCAAACCGGGAGATACTAAGTTGGTTTTGAATCACTATTTTGAGAAAAAAAGTAGAAAATTTAGTCTATATATGTTTCAAAAAATTGGAGAAATTTAAAGTAATTTTACATGCATATGCATATATCATTTAAATAACTTTTTTCTAATCCCTATTAATAAAATGCTTATTCTATATATTAAATCTCATTACTAAAACAATAGGTTAATCAAAAGGACGAATAAAATGTTTACAGCAACAGTTTATTCAAATTGCTATCGACAAGACGAATAAAGTACAATAAAAAAATTAAAATTCGCACTACTTTTAAAATTTTCGTCGCTATGGATGGCTTGTTTATAAAACATGTGACACCTCACGCAAATTCTTCAATTTGCCGATTTAAGAGTCTGAAAGTGTGTTTGAAATGGCAAATAACCAGAAAGAAAGCATAGTACAAAATATTCTGAACCAAGCTACGATTGCATTGCAATTCACATTTAATGACTATCCTTTGTCTCAACTCCTGCAAAGTAGTTGGTCGTCTACCGTAAACACGTAATTTGAGATGACCCCAAAGGAAAAAATCTAATGGACTAAGGTATGGGGAACGTGCAGGCCACTCAATAAATCGTCAATGTCCAATCCATCGATTTGGAGAAGCAACATCCAAAAATTTCCTAACTTGTCTACCATTTTGAGGTAACTGTTCATCGTGTTGAAATGCAGGACTAATTTGGTTATTCAGCAGATCCCAATACTTTTCCCCGTTCAAGTTTCCGTCTATAAAAAATGGACATATAAGTAGAATAGGCCACGCGCGCCAACGGGCAGCGGCGTTGTTTCGATTAGGCCTCGGGTTCCACTAGAGCTATTGTGTGTAGATGTTTGCTGTCGTAAATACTTTCGCGTAGTTGTTAAATAAAAATAAAATAACGCGTGCTCAAACACTTACCATTTTAAGAGTCCTCCGTGAAATCGCAAAGTGAATAATGTCTGTTAAATATCTGCAACATTAGATATGTTTCAACAGTTGTTTCGACAGACCGAGTGCGGTGCGAGGAAAAAATGTGTTTACATGCAGAGAACGAACGTTCTACATCAAGTGACGTTATATTTGCGTAATTAAAATATTCTTTGAAACAACTTAACGGTTCTGTTGACGCACCTTCACAAATGTGTCTTAATGTGCCAAAATCAGAATCTTTCTCTAAACCACTTTCAAATTTTTCTAGAACACAAACATTTTTGCGTCTTCTATCGCGCATAGCTGTGCGTAAACATGTTGCACTATTTACACAGATTCCACTAACGACACCGAAGGATCTTGTAACTTTTCTATTGCCTCCGCTAGTCCGAAGAAATTGTTGTGAATAATTTAAATCCGTTTTAACCCGACTATCTTGAAATTTCGACTGGCTTTTCTTGATAGCGGCAGCTTCCTTTGGATCGAATTGTAAAACTACGTTCTTAATATTCTCATAATATTTATGATAATAAAACGCAGCATTTAACCTGGTTCCCCAACGTGTAAGAATAGGTTCTGGTGGCTCAGGTATACGGGGGCACAGTCTGTGAAATTCGCGAATACGTTTCGGGGATTTGACAAACACTGCTTTTGTATGCGCTATTAAAGCGTCTACCTCAGGATAACATTTTCTGATACCATCTGCCACAAGATTGAGAGCATGAATTTTACACGTAATGTGTAACAAGTTAACAGAATGCTTTTTAAGAGACCGGCCTACAGAAACCATGTTTGCGGCATCATCATTCATAAACATCAAGAGTTGGTTTGTTGAAAGTTCATACCTTTCCAATGTATTTAACACTAACTTTACAATTATTTTGGCAGTACATTGTTGTATTCGTCTGGAAGGTAATAGAATTGAAGGTGACGATTGATGCGGTTCCATTTTACGTGCCATTATATTAACGACCGAATGTTTTTTACGATCTGTCGTTTCGTCCACACATAACTACATTCTTTTTTCTTTCAACTCCGATTTAATTCTTTTTTCAACATATTCACGAGCAGATGGCACTATCCTTCGTAACGATGTCCGACTTGGTAATTTATACTCCGAATAGTTATTCCAAAACAAGAGAAACGCTTCCTTGTCTAGTAAATTAAACGGTATATTACATACAATAAAAGTAACACATAAATTAAATATAAATTTATCATAGTCTCATGTGCAAGTTTTTTTTGAAGCATGCCGTTCACTGTTTACATGCCGTGGATAGTCCCTTTTGGACCAACTCATCAACGGGACATTACATACTACACATTCAATTTTAGCGCCATCATACGTTAAGTCAGGAATTTCGGCTAAAAATTGGTCCGCCTTGGGTCGTTTGCACGACGTACGCAACATTTTTAAACAACACGTACCGCGCTAATGGAAGGTCGAAGCTACACTGAGGCTTGTATGTAACCGTATAGATACGACGCAGCTGCATGTTGGCGCGCGTGGCCAACTCTACATATAAGCCCATTTTCTACAGTTCCCATCCACACATTCAACTTTTGTGATTTTGAGTATGGGCTTTACGAATCCAGTGAGGATTCTCATTTGACCAGTATCTTGAATTACGGTGATTAACCGTTTCATTTAAACAAAAAGTTGCCTCGTCAGAAAATACCACATTAGTTGCAAAATGTTCGTCTACATTACAAATATCCATCATTCTTTCGCAAAACTTCAACCGTCGGTCAAAATCGTCATCTAACAATTCTTCAAGCAAGTGTATTTTATACGGATGGTACTTTTCTCTTTTCGATATTTCCCCTACAGAACGATGATTTTCTCTAATACCTTCGTTAGTTGTAGTCTATAGTTTTCGGCAAATCTTTAACTGCCCCAGTCAAACTAAAACAGTTTAGTGACGTAATTTCCAATCTGCAGAAATCAAATTCTATAAAAATTTATAATGAGAGCGCGTTACATCTGTGCAAATGATATTGTATGCATTAATGTAATTAATTTAATTAAGGGTGTTGCGCAATTTTCTGAATAGCCAAACGAATAGACATAAACATGGTTGAAAATGTATTTTGGTATCGCAATGTAACCACAATTTGAAAAGCTACGAAGCTTTGGAGAATAAATATGCCTATTATAGTACTTTTCTGTTAGTATTTATCTCAAAATTGCAGCCAATTACCAAAATAAATTGGTTTGAAAACTTTTTAAAACACGTAGTATTTTGTAAATAGTAAAGAAACACTAAAATACCGCTTATTGTTGTGAAACAAACAAGATATACCAAAATTGTAAAAATAAGAGTGCCAGCAACAAAAATCATTTCTCTTGAAAATTTCGTACCTCTCAGCGATACTACATCGCATCGTGTCGGCAACGAACCGAATCCTCTCTTTGTTTTTCCAGGATTTGGAGGTTGAAAGGGCCTCTCAGCGAGATCAAAATTTTAATTAGTCGGGTGCTCTAAGAAGATTACACCACCCAGAGCGATGCCAGCGAAGTGTATGTATATATAGAAATGATTAATGTACTTTTTGCACCTTGAACGCTCGCAATATCCAGGAATATGTGAAAAGCTGGAGAAAGTGAAGGGAACTGTTTAATGTTTGTTTAGTTAGAGTAGCGTTCGAATACACTGCGTATATTAACTTCTAAGCGATCCCTTTAATGGAATAGAAAGATATTATTGAGGTATGTACGGTCAGACAAAAAACTAATGTCTCTGTTTCTCAATGGTTGTCATATTATAAATATTATCTACCAAAAGAGTTTCGGTTTTTCTATGCAAGTTGTGTACCAACTGCGATTTCAGAGACGCTTTACGAACTTTTGGAAGGCGGTACTGTTATATGGTAATCGAAAAGGAGAATACTACGTTTTGGACTACTGCACATGCGTATGTATATGAGGAATATTTGGGAATTGGGGTTGGTTTTGATATGTATAACGAAAAGAGTAATGAAAAGTTATGATTTATTACACAAAAAAATGATATGAAATTATTAATTGATCGTTGTAATAAATGTATTGGAGTTAGAGGAGATTATATTGAAAAATAAAAATTGTTATATTTTACCAAGTTTATTTTTTCTATATCAGGTCGAGAATTTATGGCGCCTATCTCGTATTATACCATTGCCCACTCTAAAAGTAGAATATTTGGTTTTTAAAGTTAAATAGAGTCGGGGCAACATCTCATCAATAGGACTTTATAGAAATAACTAGCGAATTGCATCATTCATTCCACACAGCTTGCTCCCGTTTGAGATTTTGCTCGGACTCTAGTACAACTGATTCTAAAGTAACTTAAGTACCAATTGAGAATTTACTGTTATTAAGAACCAAAGACGTCAAGCAAACTAAGGATATTTTAGAAACATTATTTTGAAGTTCTACTCTTAATATCTTTTCAATGAACTGCTGAAAATCCCATATTGAAAATAATCTCTCAGTAGTATACTAATACCATTCTTTACTACTATTTTTAAAGAAATGTGATGTTGTTTCCTATATCCTTGGATTAGAGCTACAAAACAAGTGAAGAAGAATTCACGGGAAAATTATTTGAACATTTCAATAGTTTGAAGTACTAAGAGGTGGGTGACTGTGAAAACATTACAATTTGAGCAGATAGTAGCAAAGTCTTTTGAATTCCAAATTACCTTAGATACCCTACACAATGGATATTTTTTAAGTATCTACAAAAACAATGAAAGAACAAAATTTATTGATAGAAATCGTTTTATCGTTTTTCAAAATATTCAATATATTCAAAATATATATATAAGATTTATACACTTTTGCATGCGTTCGAACCAATTCTCGAAACACTTTTTCCACTTTGAAAGTAGTATCTCCAAAACATGGTGCTTAGAGGTTCTTCAACAGCTTCTTAGGGTGATAAAAATCACTGTCCACGCATTTTCTGCTTCACATTCGGGAACAAAAAAAAATCGTTAGGTGATAAATCAGGGGAATATGGGCAAGGAGACGTTAATTCTATGTTTTTATTCTTCAAATAATCAATTGTCGTGTTGCGTGAGAGCTGGTATTGTCATGATGAAGAATGATGTGACGTTGTAGATTGTTTTTTTCTGATTTCATCGATTACTTCTGGCAAACCAATTATTGTACACAATTCAGCATTAACTGTTCTTCAATCCTCCAAAGCAATGCTTGCAATATGTCCAGTACAACGAATGAAACAAGCAATTATTTTCTTGGAAGTGCTTCGTGAACGAACAATTTTTGTTGGGTTCGGTTTTAGGAACACCCAAACAGTTGATTGTTGCTTAATTTCCGGGTCGTACGAATATATCCAAGTTTCGTCACCTGTTATGATGTTGAATACGGAATTTGAAGTTCTTCTGTCGAATTTTTTGAGCATATACTTACACCAACTGACACGAGTCTTTTCTGTGCTCGAGTGAAATTATACGGAATCCACCGGGAACACCTGAATGTTGGTGCAAAATCGAATATACTGCAGTCCTCGATATACCTAAGGATCCCTCTACCTCAAGTAAGTAAGTCAGATGCCGGTCCTTTTCAATTATGTAGCACACAGCATCGATGTTTTTTGAACAAAAATCAACCACGATGAAATTCTGCAAACCAGTTCTAAACAATCTTTTCTGATGGTATTTCATTACCAACGAGCAATTGAACGAAGCAATTCGAGGAATTGTTTTATGTTAGGCTTTTGCTAAGATCGCAAAAAAGTCTTCAGGTGAAGTATAAATTTTTTCACAAAATTGCTTTTTTTAGACGTTTATTGTAAACAAAGCACTTGATCGATTTCTATGCTGTGACTGCTCTAATAAGAACGAATATCAAATTTTATGAAAATAGTAATGTCAAATCTCAATAGCACCATGTAGTGGTCGTTTGTAAAAATTTAAGACGCTACCCTGGTAAACAATAAAAAAAAAGGGGGACAAACCAATTGTCATCAGAGTTAATCTCTTTAATGATAGATTCGTGATGTTATTGATTTAAAACAATAAAGCCCTAATACCCAAATTCGGCGTAATTAAAACAGCGCTATCCCCAAAACTATAAAATTACATCATGAGTAAAGCTGGCCACGAGCGGTACCGCGCAGTAGCGTAGAGTCGACCAGGCCTCGCGTTCCACTAGAGTTATTCTGCTAATAGAGACGTTTGCTGCCGCAAATAATGTCGCTCATCTTTTAAATAAAAATTAAATAACACGTTCTCAAACACTTACCATTTTAAGAGTCCTTCGTGAAATCACAAAGTGAATAATGTCTGTTAAATATCTGCAACATTAGATATGTTTCAACTGTTGTTTCGGCAAAACTAGTACGGCATGAGGAAAAAATGAGTTTATATGCAGAGAACGAACGTTCTACATCTAGTGACGTAATATTTGCGTAAGTAAAAAAAAAAAATTTTTTAAATAACTTAACGATTCTGTTGACGCACCTTCACAAATGTGTCTTAATGTGCCAAAATCAGAATTTTTCTCAAAAACACTTTCAAATTTTTCTAGAACAGAAACATTTTTTGCGTCTTCAATCGCGCATAGCTGTGCGTGAACATGTTGCACTATTTGTAGCGATTCTTCTAACGGCACCGCAGGATTTTGTAATTTTTCTATTGCATCTGCTAGCCCGAAGTAATTGTCGTGAATGATTTTTAAATCCATTTTAACCTGACTATCTTTAAATTTCGACTGGCTTTTCTGGATAGCAGTAGCTTCCTTTGTATCGAATTGTAAAACCACGTTCTTAATATTGTCAAAATATTTATGATAATAAAACGCAGCATTTAACCAAGTTCCCCAACGAGTTAGAATAGGTTCTGGTGGCTCTGGTATACGGGGGCACAGTCTGTGAAATTCGCGAATACGTTTCGGTGATTTGACAAATACTGCTTTGGTATGCGCTATTAAAGCGTCTACCTCAGGATAACATTTTCTGATACTATCCGCCACAAGATTGAATTTTACACGTAATGTGTAACAAATTAGCAGAATGCTTTTTAAGAGACCGGCCTACAGAAAGCATGTTTGCAGCACCATCACTCATTAACATCAAGAGTTGGTTTGTTGAAAGTTCAAACTTGTCCAATGTATTTAACACTAACATTGAAATTACTTCGGCAGTACACTGTTGTATTCGTTTGGAGACTAATAGAATTGAAGGTGCCGATTGATGAGGTTCCAATTTGCGTGCCATTACATTAAGAACAGAATGTTTCTTCCGATCTGTTGTTTCGTCGACACAATTTTTGATCTTTCAACTCCGATTTTATTTTTTGTTCAATATGTTCGCGCGCAGATGGCACAATTCTTCGTAACGATGTTCGACTTGGTAATTTGCACTCCGAATAGTTATTCCAAAAGCAGATAAATGGTTCCTTGTCTAGTAAATTAAACGGTATATTACATGCGATAAACGTAACGCATAAATTAAATATAAATTTCTCATTGTCTCGTGCGCAATTTCTTTTTGAGACATGCTTTTCACTATTTACGTGTCGTAGACAATGTTGTCTGGACCAACACATTAACGGGATTTTACAGATTAGACATTTAATTTTAGCACCTTCATATATTAAGTCTGGAATTTCTGCAATAAATTTTCGAAGTTTGTCCGACCGCGGTCGTTTTGCTGACGAAATCATAATTTTTCTAGGACAGATAAACAATTGCGCAAATGACCGGCAGCGAAAATGTCCGTACTGCTCCGCAGACGAAGTAATACTACCGTTCCTCTCGGTCCGAACTGATTCTACGCCGATGCGCGGTACCGCTCGTGGCCAGCGTTAATCATGAGTGTCTCGTTAGTCATTGTCATTAGTGCGGACTCACTAACTCTAATTTATATCTAAGCACACCCAATTTGTGGCAACTTTAATTATATTTACCTAAATGACTTTTCTCATTTCCGCAAACATTGACTGGTTTACTTGTCGTCTTGAACAATCCACTTTTAGTTATTTTAGTACCTTAAATTACCGTGCCACCTTTCACTTATTCACGTAGAAACAGTAGGTTAATTTGACTGCCTGTTGTCGTTGGCGTTCCTAATTAGTGCTAATGTACAAATTAAGAAGTGGATAGGCTAAAAATTTGAATAGAATTTATACAATTTATACGTATGTACACAGTTCCTAAGAAATTTCAGGACAAAGTGAGTTCTGCGCAAGCTACCTTTATCTGTTCGAATCTATCGCAGAGCCCTTCCCGTGTTTGTATTTACTTCGCAGCGAGCGACGATTTCGTACGCTCGAATAAACAATTCGGATTGGAGATAGATGCAATAATACCTACCCTCTTTTACAATCTGTTTGTAGAAGAGAATATATCGTTGCCTCTACCGATCGCTTACGAGATGTTGCGGTATCTACGCATGTTACATACTTGCAGATGAAGCGATTCTCGGATTCTGAAATGGAGCGAGTAATGAAATATTAAAATACGTATTCGGATTGATTCTTCCATATTAAGAGACATAAAATGTAGAGCCTGTGATGTGTGTATCGTAAATCAGATTAGACCTTGATTCCAATAATTACTTTAATTTGAAAACTCATAAAAATAATGCTTTTAAAGTATTTTTAGAATTATAGCAGGGATTCGCAGCGTATGTGATAAATATATAAAGAAGTTATGCAAATAAATTTAAACCAAAAGATTATTTCACGTTGTTATTAAAAGTGACAAACTATGAACCAATTCAAGAAAGATTTAAAAGTAATAAATACAATTTTATAGACCGTATACTGTAGTATGCGGTGGGTTAATAACGAACGAAATGTATTATGAGCAAGAAGAGAAAAGTGGGAGATAATGTGTGATCACGAAGCGCATGGCTTCATTAGCTTTCTTGTATTGCATCCCAATATAAACGTAATACAATTACTTATCTTAGCGCATTTTTTTCACTAAGTATTGGTGAAATTTTCTTCCGTATTCGTTTCCAAATAGCTATTATTGGCATTAACAAAAAAGCATTCAAGTTTTGTAATTCTTTCGAAACTGAAAATTTTATTTCTACAATAGATATGCATAAAAATGTCCTACACTTAAAGCAACACTTTAAGTGCCAACACGCCAACACGTTTTTGTTTGAAATGAATGAAAATAAAACGCGCTATAAAAGAAAGAATTAATGTTTAATAAAAATGTTCATACCCGTTTAATAAACATGATAATCTTAGCTGTCGAAACACTTTTCTGTACAAAACGAGAAAGCAAGTAAATCATTTGTGCAGTGAATTACTTACATTTTGATGAAATGCAGGAGGCAAATAATAATAAGAGAAGTAACATTAATAACTTTATTGTATAACAGAATTCTACTCGGACAACAAATTTAAGTGACAAATATCCATAACCGTAATAAAAATAGATATATAATGAAAATATAACAATAATGCCTTTATTTGTCTTAGCGTACAACCATACGTAACGATTAGTAGTCTGGGCAAACAGCGGTAACAGTCAGTGTAGTAGATATATGGTGCGAAGTCGCCGACTATTTATTTCACGCGTTCACAGCGTCAGTACTAAATCGATGCTGTATGCGAGTAGTTCTATGTATATGTAGGCTGCCGTAACTTATTTCGTAATTGTACGAAAACGACCAATGGCAGACACAGTTAAAAACTTTATAGTGGACATGCCGGACTTAATTTTTGATGGCGCTAAAATTCAGTGTCTAGTTTGTAAAATCCTTTTAATGTGTTGGTCTAAAAGCCATTGTCAACGTCACATCGAAAGCAAACAGCATTCTTCTGCAAAAAGTGGCATACGAGACCAAGAAAAATTTACATTTGATTTACGTGTTACTCTTATTTTATGTATATCGTTCCATTTACTAGACAAAGAAGCATTTGTCTCCTTCTGGAATAAATATGCGGACTGTAAATTACCTAATCGGACATCGATACGAAATGTAGTGCCATTTGCTCGTGAACATTGCTCGTGAACATATAGAAAAAAGAATGAAAACGGAATTGAAAGATAAAAAACTGTGGCTGTGTGTGGACGAAACAACAGATCGTCAAAAACGGTGGTTAATGTAATGGTACGCACAACGGAACCACATCGACCGTCATCCTCCTTCTTACTTGCTTCCAAGAAAGTTATAAATTGTACTGCCGATGAGATTTTAAAGGTGGTGTTGAACTCGTTGAACAAATTTGAAGTTTCAACTAAGCCACTTTTAATGTTTATGAGTGATGGTGCCGCAAACATGCGTTCTTTGAGCCGATTTCTTAAAGAACACAGTGGTAACTTCTTACATGTAACGTGTAAAATCCATACTCTAAATCTCGCGGCACAAGCGATTCCTACATGTTTTCCACTAGTAAATGCATTGATTGCTAGTACAAAGGCAGTGTTTCTAAAGTCCCCGAAACGTACCCGACTATTTCACAAACTGTGTCCTGGTTTACCTGAACCACCACAGCCGATTGTTACACGTTGGGGAACATGGTTGCAGGCCGCGTTTTACTACAACAAATATTTTGATCAAGTAAAGACAGAAGCTGCAGCAATCAAGAAAAGCCAGGAAATATATCAAGATAGTTAGGTTAAAAGAGATTTACAAACTATTCACAACAATTACTTCGGACTAGCGGAGGGAATAGAAAAATTACAAAATGTTTCGATGTCGCTAGTGGATTCTGTTCAAATTGTGATTGATGTTCACGCACAGTTATGCGCTGTAGAAGGCGAAACAAATTGGTGTGTAATACGAAAATTTGAAAGTGTTTTAGAGAAAGACTCCGATTTTTTTTATATTAAGACAAATTTGTGAAGGTGCGTGTAAAGATGCATTAAGTTGTTTCAAAGATTATTTTAAATATGCAAATGTAACATCGCTAGATGTCGAACTGTCGTTTTCGGCATTAAAAAACATTTATTCCGCACGTCGTACTCACTTGACTGAAACAGCTGTGGAAAAATATCTAACGATTCAAATATTTAACAGATGTTACCCAGTTTGTGATTTTACGGAAGACTTTTAAAACGGTAAGTGTTTCAGCACGTTTTATAATTTATTTCATACCTTCTATTTTATGTGTAAACTTTTATGCGCTCGCCACGCCTCTGGCTGTTACCGCATATTTGCCCAGGTTAGTGATCACATATTACCTCCCACTTTTCTCTTCTTGCCCATCTTGTTATTAAGCCATCGCATGTTACAGTATACGGTCTGTAAAATCGTATTAACCTTTAAATCTTTCTTGATTTGGTTCATAGTTTGTCGCTCTTTATAACAACGTGAAATAATCTTTTAGTTTAAATTTATTTGCATTACTTCTTTATACCTTTATCACATATGCCGCGAATCTTTACTAATTTGCTATAATTCGAAAAATATTTTAAAAGCAATCCGAATACGTATTTTAATATTTCATTACTCGCTCCATTTCAAAATGCGAGAATCGCTTCATCTGCGAGTATGTAACGTGCCTAGATACCACAATATCTGGTAAGCGCTCGGTGAGAAAGAGCAACGGTATATTCTCTTTTGCAAGTAGATTGTATCATTGCATGCATCTCCGATCCGGATTGTTTATTCGAGCGTACGGGCCGTCGCCCGCTCCAAACTAAATGCAAACTCGGGAAGGGGCATGCAATAGATTCAGACAGAGAAAGGTAGATGCGCCGTGATTTCACGCTTGTCCGGATAGTTTTCAAGCTTTCTGTACATGTGTTTAATGCGGAAGAAATATTAGGTCAGATATGTACATTGTATCATTTGCCTTATCAATAAACATTATTTATTCGTCTAATCTCTCTTAAAATTTATGTATTTTAGATTGCCACGTGGTGAATATTCATACACATATGCTTATCTAACGAATCGCAGATACAATAAATTAGAACGGATTTAAATGTCAAGTATATGAATAGGATTCAATGCCAATAGGTTAACGGATGAAATTTTGAAACAGTTCACTAACACCCTCACCACAACACTTAATTCGTACTGGACGCACGTTTCGATAGCCAAGCTATCATCATCAGCAGCAAGACTGAACTCAGACAGTTCAGTCTTGCTGCTGATGATGATAGCTTGGCTATCGAAACGTGCGTCCAGTACGAATTAAGTGTTGTGGTGAGGGTGTTAGTGAACTGTTTCAGTGTTCCAGTGCCACAGTTTTGAGTATCCGTTTTGATGAAATTTTATTACTTTAAAAAGTAAACTAAAAGTTAATACAACATTGGTAGTGAAGTAAGTTACTTTTTATTTCAAAATTATAGTGGAGATTAGCCTCTTATTGTCCAAATTATGCAGAAATTTGCAAAAAGAAATCTGAAAAAGTACGCCTAAGAGGATAACAAACCAAAAAACTATTAATATCATGTATAAAAATTAGTAAAAAAACAAAAACAAATGAACTTTATCCCTCCTCACATTAAATTGTGGTATCGTTTTGATGGGATCTTATTTCCTTTGCTTTTCAAGTTCCGAATCTACAAAACTAGCAGACGATCGCCCTCGTTTTTCCCTCATTGTGTTTTTCTTTTGCTAAGCATAAGCCTTCATTAACTTCGCTTCTAAATTTTAGCAAATCCATAATATCTTTTTTCTCCAATCCTTCTCGATCCATATCTTTTTGTACCGTAGCCAGGAATTGACCAAACACATATCTATAAATGGAAGAAATCGTAGATACCATCTTTTGGATTTACTGTAAATCCTGTGATATGATATTAGACCATCTAATAAATCAACAGCACCCATGAAAGTATTGTTTTACAATATTTGGTTGCGATACTTCAATTGTTCCTTTATCCGTTTCTGGAAAGCGAGAAGTGATATCAGTAATAATAGTATATTCATTCCTCATCACAGATCAGACATATAAATGCTAGATAACTGAGATGACAAAACAAGTCAAAATGTAAAAGTCTCAATATACACTACTATTAAAGTTAATTGAAAACTGTCCAACAGGCATACTCTCTTTAAATTTAAGAAAAAAATTCAGTCAGGGTGTAGCAGCTTTTAATAAGAAGTAAATTCTTAAGTTTCCTTTTAAAAATATTCAAATTGGTACAGCACCTTACTTCCTCGGGCAACGCATTGAAGAGTTTGCACCCTGTGTTGTAGAAACACTTGATATATTTTGCCGTACGATGTTTGTCGGGTTGTAATTTGTGTTTGCTACGCGTTTCATGTATGTTCAAAACCTCGGTCTCTTAGTTGAAAAGCTACTAATTGAGTCTTATCAGCATTCAGTTTCAAATTGTTTTTATAGGACCACAATTCTATGCTTTCGTTTAGTTCAGTCATTCGCCGTAAGAGAGATTCTGTACTTTGATTCATTAAAAGTATACTGGTGTCATCCGCATACATATTCAAGTAAATATCATCAAATGACCTTAGGAAGAAACTGAGATCGTTAGTGTAACCTTTGTGAAGAAATGGACCTCAGTAGGTTAAGCACTACAGAAAGTACCAGCAAGAACCACGGCCTTGTTGTCAAACTATTTTACCATTCTTATGTTAACTGCATTAAAGGTAGTGGTAAATTCTTCGTGACATCATCTTCCGTTTTTCTTCAATTCATTATCGTTAGACAATTCCAAACCAGGTAGTCTGTTGGTTTTGATAGTCCCTAACGCAACTATGCCATTACTTTACAAAAAACACATCAGAAGTAAAGATGAAAACCAATTGTCAAAATAAATAACTTTTATTTTTAGGGATAATTTCAGGCAGTATATTACCAGTATAAATTTGAAAATTGTAGGGTTTTTTTGGGATTGCACTATTTCGTAGAGGAGCGACCTCGTAACGGTACTATTTGTTCATTGACACGCAGCATTTGAGGTTTTAGAGAATGATCTTGGAGAAACCTAATCTTAAAAATATTGTCTCTAGTTGGAGCTTTAACTTGATCTGCATTCTTACAGATTTACTTTTTTTATGATTTCCTATCGCCTTCTGCTCATATGATCAGCTACTTGAGATATTCTTGTCCCTTTGGCCCAGAACATTCGATATCATGACATGCCATAAATCGGTATATAAATAGTTGCCCCCAGAAAAACTTCCCATTCGACCCTTGTGAGTTGCAAAGCCTTGTATAGGTCTCTTTGTAACGAAGAGCAATTACTTTCAAAAATAATATACTCGAGAATATCTTGATTGAAATTTCCATAAAGTAGTAGTAGAGTTTATCAATTTTAAATTCTTCCTCGTGAGTTTCCTCAGTAAATTCTGGAATCACTAAAGGATCTGCTGTTGGTGCTACCTTTTTCCATTTATGGGCTTCTTTGCTTTCTTTGGTTTCTTCGGCTTCGTTTTACTGCTACTGACCACAGGTTTATCATCACCTTTTCTAACAAGATTCTCATCATCGCTGCCACTATTTTTTTTTTCTCGCTGTCACTTGGGTGGACATTGAATATAACGAATCGATAACATCCTGCATGGTCTCATGATTCCCGCTAAAAAAATCAGGAAGTAAAAGAAAATTTCAAGTTTACTTTTGTGAATTTAGATTTTGTATATGCACAGTATAAGGTGTTTTCAAATAAATCTAATAGTTTTTCAAAATATCTAACTTGACCAAACGAAATTAAAATTTTTTGTTATTCCATGAAAGAATAAAACATACGTATATTGCTAGTAACAGCGCTTTTGATCAAAAGTATAAAGGCAAACCATAGTCTCTCATCCCTTATCTTAAGATGACGTAACATTTCGGTATGAAAATTAGAATTTTACCCAAAATAAGGATATAATCTTTACTTAAGCCCTGACTTATTCAAATTACCAAATCCTCTACGAATATACATGACTAATATTCCCATTTCCCATTTCAAGATCGCATTTAAATTCACTCGAAAATTACTACGTAATAAGTATTAAGAACACGTCAAATCGGCAACCTACAATCAGATTAAAATTTAACAACTTTCGAATTCGATTCTCCACTCCGTTATATCCCTATTACATTCCCAGATTTGGAGTGTATATACGCCAAGGAGAAGTTAAGAGAATATAGGTTTCAACTTTTAAGCAACTCTACGCTTACTCTCGCAGCAGACTTCGCCGTTATAAACGTTATGAAAGGTTCGTTGATAGGACGCATTATACAAAATATACGTACTGATACGTAGAGCTAGACTGTGCAGAACTTATCAAGTAGTTCGAATGAGCGATATATTAAATTTTTTATGCGTCCCAACTCAAGTGTGCAAGGAAATTGTAGAAAGCTTACGGGAAAGTTTTTCCGTTGTGTTACGGAGTGCCTTTTTGCATGAACTCTCACTCTACACATACATACCTGAGAAACTCTTGAATTCTTCACGTGCACTAGATGGTAGATAATATTCTCAGAGTAAAAAGTTTATGAGGATTTCGCATGATAAATAACTGTGACATGAACATTGTATGGATCCTGTTTCTTTATAAATTAGATTTAAAACTTCGCGTTGTATTTATAATTAACCTTCTTTTGTATGAAAATTGTATAAAATTTGTACTAATGAAGAAGTAAGAAGGATGTACAATTTTTTATCGTGTGAATAATATCTTAAGATGATATGCGTGTTATAAAGGGAAATTAACAATTTAAGAAATAATTTCCAAAAAGATACATTTTTATGATAATTTAAAAAAATGCGTTTATGAAATGAAACAGCAAAAGTATATTTACTACATGCGAAAAAAACATTTTAATTAATTTAAGGGCTGTTAACGAAAACAATACCTAAAAAATAAGCGCTAGCGGCTCGCAATTATCTTTGGAGGCTCTTAATGCCGTAGAAATTTTTACCGCTCAATATTTAAGAAACTGATTTAGATTTAAAACTAAAAATCTGGAAATTCTAACATTTCGATGGGAGAAGATAAAGATACACAATGGGTCCACAACAAAAAAATCTTGTGAAGGCAATTGCAATAACGTTGTAAGAACGATTTTGTTTTGAAAATTCACGTAACTGTAGAAAGCAGCACCATCGTTAAGGAGCAATTTTTACTAAAACATTGGGCTAATTTGATTGTACATACAGTACCTGGCCATATTACTTGAAACATGTCATAAATCAACCCTTTTACCTGGAAATTCCCATCCTATTATAGTGATATTCTTTTGCTTTGAATCCGATCGTTTATAGGGGGACTAGATTATTGTATCAATAAATAAAAATACCAGAGAAACGATATTTAGAAGAGTAAAGTACGTATACATAAATATTTCAGTTATCAACTTACATTTGGCGAGTTCACAGCTTAAAGAATGCATCGATATTTTTTAAAATATTTCGTCATATCCGTATAGAAGCTAAGTTGTGGAGTATCGTTAAGTGTGTTGTGTTGATATATCGTTATTGCAAAGGTAAAATTGTTATTCTATCTCTCTCTTAATAATTAATTATTTGGAATTTGAAAAAAATTGAAATATTTGGGGTTTTTTGTAGAAAATGCTCGGGAAAGATTTAACAAGTGAACAAAAAGCCGCTATACAAGCTCTTCTACAATTAAACAAACATTCACAACGAGAAATTGCAAAATTACAGAAAGTATCTCCTTCTTCTCTATCGCGTTTAGCTAGAAACTTAAACGAAGGAGCTAGCACATCGACACAAAGACGGGCAAAGTGCGGTCGGAAAAGAAAAACTTCGAAGAGATCTGACCGTGAAATTGTTCATCAGGCTTTGAGCAATAGATTTGCTACAATTAAAATGATTCAAAAAAATTTACAAGAGAGAGGAATAGAGATTTCGAGCAGAACTGTCAGGCGCCGATTGCGCGAAAATCGCCTAATGGGCCGAAGACCTATAAAAAAGCCGCGTTTAACAGAAAAAGTGAAATCTGCTCGTCTCAACTTTGCAAGAGAATATCGACATTTCACAGACGAGAATTGGAAAAAGGTGAATAACTGAACAACATGATTTTTACTGAATTAATGTTTGCATTATTTAATAGGTTTTCTTTTGTGACGAGTGCTCGCTCTGTGTGTTAGTGCAGCGAGCACAATTTGTTCGTAGACGACCTGGCGAACGTCTCACAGAGTCCACGGTTCTTCGAACTGTAAAACACCCTCCGCAGGTAGGTACTTTGTAGAAGGTACAATGCGTCAAGAGCAGTACATAAATGTGTTAAAAAACACGTTATCACCGTATTCTAAGCCAGGACGTCGCATACCGACAGGGCATATATTTATGCAAGATAATGCTCCTTGCCATGTGGCAAAAAAGGTTAAGAAATTCTTTGAAGACAATCACATACCTCTTTTACGTTGACCCGGAAATTCACCGGACCTCAATCCCATCGAGAACGTATGGAATCGACTAAAAAGTAAGGTATATGAAAGAGAAAACCCTACAAAGGAAATATTAATGAAGAATATAAAGGATGTATGGGAGAACGACGAAGATATAAAAGAGACAATCATATCTTGCATTGAAAGTATGCCCCGAAGAATTAAGGGTGTTATTAAAAATCATGGGTTATAGACTAAATATTAATTACTTATTTAATATTTGCATATGTTACATATTTTTACAATATATTTTATAAATAAAAAATATAATACATGTATAGTTTATATTTTATTATGAAGAAACTACAAAATATTGAGTGTTTCAAGTAATTTGGCCAAGGACTGTAGTATGCTTTAAAACGAGTGAAAATTCACAAAAGGTCTAATTCAAACAATCGTAGAAGAGCCAAACAAGTTAAGTGAATTATATTATCTTTCCTGTATTTCTGTATTACACAGCATATTGAGCAATTATTACCTCCAAAACTTCCGATTTAGGACTAAGTACAGATAGTATTGGTTATTCACCAATAAATGTCGCAACGAAAACCTCCATTCTCTTCTAATAAAATATCTGCTTATATACTCAAATTACTTCCATCATTGTGATATCTAGTAGCCCCGAGCTCACAACTCTCTCAGAGTAACGACTTCCCGGAATTTACCTTAGTCCTCCAAAGTTGCCGAATACATAGATGAGGTGAGCACACACCTACGAGCGTAGGTATAATATTCTGGCCAATGCTTCCTTGTAAATGGCGAAAGCTGTTGGAAATGTGAACAACAACAATTGTAATTGTAATAACACTGCATAATTGACGGTAGTTATTAATGTAGAATGATTGAATTATTCAAATAATTGTTGCAATTTGTGAAATTTAATATAGTAAAAATATGCAAGTTTTTGTAGCAAACGTTGCAAGTTTTAGTGCCACTATGTCACGGGCATTTGCTACAATTGTAAAAGTTATTCTAACAGTCTTTTTCTGTATGGATTCCGGATATTTTATAAAACCATTTATTTAAGCCATAAGTTATACATATGTATAGTCATAGTAATGGTAATAGTAATATACTATCGTTCCAGCGGATCTTTGCACTCACGTCATTATTTAACAGTACTAGCAGAGACAAATACTACATATTCGTCGCATCAAAATTCTGTATGTTAGACAAAGACTACCAATAAAACATTTGTGTTCTAAGTTATGAAGTATGTTTCAATAATTCCACAGTTTATGACAATGTGTTAGACAAAGAAGTACAATGAACGTTTATATTTACTCAGTTCCAATGACATCTGTGTTATTTCCGGCGTTTTGACAGCTGATTAGTATTACAAACTGTGTAGCTTAAAAATTCCGTTTGGTTTTCATCGTTCTAATATTCTATTATATTTTGTTAATATCTCAGAATATACACGTGGAAAGAATGCCTAATAACAATAACAAAAAAAAAATGCTAATATAGCTCATGGTATTGGTGGAATCATTCCCGGCAAAAACAATGTAGCAGAGAAAATAGCGCTAACACATGAACATGTTTCTGCCTACTCGGCGTCATCAGCATGGTTCTGAGCACATCTTCTGCTGCTAATCATTGCGTTTGCCTCTCAGTTTATGTTGCTAATCTCCAAAACAGCACTGAATATGTCTTTCGGCGACACCTATCGCCAAGAAACACAGTCACGCCGTCCCAGAGGGTAGCAACACAAACCGGAGTGTAGATGTCCACCACCTATTTGTCTTGCTACCCTCTGGGAAAAAGACAATTTACTATTGTAAAAAGATTTCTGAAAGTATAAAGATGGATAAACTATTGCATTCAAATACAGAAAGTAGAGGGAGTCGCTCAGTATTTGATATATCTAAAAAAAAAACTTCGGTTTTGTTTAATTCAAACGAACAAGACATTTACAGAATTCAAATATAAGTATTTAATTTTGATAATAAATAAAATATGTATTGCTGGTAAAAGGTTATGACATAACTAAGATTTCAACATTTTAAGGTTGGGTTCTTAGCTAAATTCATGACAAGTGACTTTGCCATTTATATCAATTAAGTACTAGGGAATGAAAATAAGGAAAATTGTACAAGATGTTTTATGTTATATAGTATTCTAATATTTAACCAAGATTTTTGAACACTTAAAATGTAAGTAATTGTTTAATATAACGTCTTCTTATTATGCGAATATAGTACGTCTTTTGACCAAAAATAATTGATTTGATTCATACAGACAAAATCGATGACGTGAGTGCAAAGATCCGCTGGAACGATAATACGTTTTCCAACAGGCTTTACGCCAAAATACAAAAGTACATGATAGCGTAGTAACAAACAATACATAAATGCATAAAAATTAACAAAACATAAAAATGTGGGAAAAATAAGAAATTAATTAATTAATTGTTATTTTTTGCCAAAGGGAGGAAAGTCGCTTTTGCAATACAGCTGAATGTGTCGGCGTTGATATCGCATAGATCTGAGATCGTAATGAAATTAGTACACATTAATTAAATCGGGGATCTTCTTAACACATTTGTTCTCGTGGGGTCACAATAAAAAGTAAATGATGATTTGGAATTAATTCGGTGAACAAGAAATTAGTATTTGTCTAGTAGCCACGCACAATCGATTCTATTATGTTTGAGAGTATCGTCTTTAGTTTTTGCAAACGATCACTAGATAACGCTATTGAAATTTTACATTAATATTTTCGTAAAATTTTACATTTGTTATTCTTGAAGTGGGAGCATAAATATCGGTCTAGTAATTTATTTATAGCGACCGTTTAAAAAAAACAATTTTGTAAAGAAATGAAAATTTCATGTGGTTTTCGTTGGATGATTTTTTACAATTTTAGTAAAGGCCTAAAGGCCTGGTTACATGATCCGTGGTTCGACGAACCACGAAACTGGTCCGTTGAATTGGAGGTTCGTCAGTTGATGAACCGAAACTGTCAAAACGGTCCGTGAAGTCCCGGACGATCCGTGGTTCAGCAAACCACGGAGCTGGTCCGTTGAATTGAACGATCGTTAACTGAAAGTGTCAAAACAATCTGAGGGACTCGTCGTCCTCAGGCTCATTCTTCTGAAAGTTCAATTCTTGACAATCAACATTGGGAATTTTTACATGTAAAACCGTATAAATCGAAGACAAAGTAAAATATGCATATTCACTCATTTATTTTAACGTAAAATAAAAGTAGCATACATTGGAAAACATAAAAATAACAGTTTAGTTAATATATATAAACCAACAATACAAAATAAAAGCAATACATATTCATTCTATAGAGACAAAAAATATAAAATCCTTGAAAAATATTACTATGGTTCGCGGTTCGCCAAAGCAGGTTCGTCGAACCACGGATCGTGTAACTGGACCTTCACACACCAGCAATGCCTCGAATCGCTTCGTTCAACTTTTGTTTATAACTGAATCGCAGAATTTCATCGTGGTCGTGCTTCCGTTAGTGATAAATTTCGTGAAGGTCGACCAAAATCGGTTGCTATTCCAAAAAACCTGGATACTGTGCGCAGCAGGATTGAAAAAGATCGTCATGTGACTTACCGTGAAATAGAGGCATTCTTAGGCATATTGAAGTCTGCAGTACATTCGATTGTGCATGAACATTTATGTGAGAAAAAGATCTGTTTCCGTTGGAGTGCGCATAATTTGACATAGATGCAAAAAAAGGCTCGTGTCAATTGATGTAAGGAAATGCTCAAAAAATTCAACAGAGGAACTTCAACATCCGTATACAACATCGTCACAAGAGATATATTCGGACGAGCCGGAAACTAAGCAACAATCAACTGTTTGGGTGTTCCCAGATAAACAAATCCAACAAAAGTTGTTCGTTCACGAAGTACTTCTTCCGAAAATTTCGAAAATTATTACTTCTTTCCTTCGTTGTACTTGATACGTCACAAGGGTGATTTGGGTGATCGAACTTCAGTTAATGGTATACAACAATTTGTTTGACAGAAATCATCGATGAAATCAGGAACAGCAATCGACAACGTCGCATATAATTGCCTGTCTTCACTTTATCGCCCAACGACCTGTTTTTGTTCCTGAATGTCAAACAAAAAATGTTTCCTCCACCTCAAGAAGTTGCTGAAGCCTTCAAAAGCCGTGTTTTGATGGTACCACCTTCAGAATGGAAAAATGTCGCAAAAATTGTTTCGATCGCATGCAAAAATGTATAAACCTTAATGACGAATATTTTGGAAAACAATAAACAATTTGTACCAAAAAATATTTTTCCTTTCATTGTTTTTGTAAAAACTGATATCCCTCGTAACAAAGAAAATATACATTTTAAAAAAGAGATGATTCTTCAGGGCGTTCTAATCATAGCCCTTAAAAAAATAGCGTACTCCAGACGAGATCGGATAAATGAGAATTTTTAATTTAAACATGCAAATAAGATTTAGATGAACATATTTTTATAGGTTATTTATTACGATTCCAAACAAAATTCTTTGCAAAACAGGCTTCATACATCAAAGTTCTGAGGAGACATAAGTGAGATTATCGTTTCTTCGTTCTGATGTCATTGATTGTTTATCATTTAGCGTGGTTAGCAAAGTTGAGTGATGACGTTCTTCTTTCATGGTTACAAGCGTGCGCGGATTCCCAACAGCATTCTTCGTACTTGGAAATAAGCTCGGAATCTGAAAACTTCGAACTTCTTCTAAGATCGCGCGCCCGAAAGCGAACTTTTCCAAATATTCATGAAATATGCAAAACAGCGCTGTCGCCGTTCCGAAGTATCTCTAGGCATCTCGTTCTGTCTTATTCGCCTCCTCGTTGCCGACGATTCAACTCCCTCTACTTCTCGAATCCTCTCCGGATAGAATTCAAATGTCAGAACTGTCATGGCCGGCCCATCTTCTCTATTCTTATATGCGCCGCAATACATATCTCTCTCGATGGAGTTATAAAAAGTTATTCCGAGACAGACCGTCGTCTCAGTGTGGGGCATTCCATGCGCTTTCGCCAAGACTCCATTGCGCGAGGTTGCGATATAACCAACGTTGGAAGGACGAAATTTTCTGGGTATTAGTAAATTAAATTTTAATCTATAGGATATAATAAAAATAATAAATTTGAATAATGTCGGTTTAGTCAAGAAGTAAAAATAAAATTAATAATAATGAGTTAATTCATTCAAATTTTGAAATGCACATTATTTATATGCACATTATTAATTGCACCTTGTTTAAAACAGTACGACATATCCGTACATGATGCAGTAAATTATTCACATTGCTTGTGATTTTAAAAAGGCTAAAGTAGAGGTTGTCTACAGAATAGTGCTCAAACAAAAGTGAACTAAACGTAGATGCACACATGAAAAAAATGCCTAAAAAATAACCAAGATAGATAATGCTAATAAATAGCTCCTGGTATTGATGGAATCACTACCGACAAAAACAATATGAGAATAGAAAAAGCATTAAAGCTTCTTGATTTTGGCCATATTGTTCTTACATCTATCAGTTTTTGCCACTAATCTTCAAAAACAGCAACTGAAATATTTCCTAGCGCCACCTAGTGCCAGTAGTTATAATCATGCCATGCTAATAATTATTATAAAAGGGATAAATAAACTTAAATATTAACTCATTAATTATTAAACTACATAAAAATAATCCTCGCTATTCAACGATAAGCTAGGCAAAAATCACTTTCCTTGGTTGGTTTTCGATATTGATGTGCTTACGCGATGGTAAAACACCTCATGTTCTTCACTAAATACGTCAAAATTATCACAAAATACTAAGATAACATGCTGTTAATCAACCTTTAGTAGTTTTATGGTCCACACTTTTCGTCATTTTAATAACATACTCCAGAATTAAACAATGTTTAAGTTTTCATTTAAGCTTCTGAAATTATTCTTCCAAAATACCACTTATGTAAGCAAGGTTGCATAGCTAAGTAATTTTTCTATTAGTACCTTTCGTAATTGACTTAGAAATGATTTAATTATGCAAACCTGTTAACGTCAGCGAGTAGCAATGTAATTTAAGGAGCATCAATGGAAAATGTTAACACCATTTAACTCTGAGACTCTAAGACATTCTTTTTCTAAATTCTACGCCAATTATGTGACTGTGTAAGTCCATGTTCGCCAAAAATAATCAAGTGCAAAACAAAGCATGATTTTCTTGTCAATGATTTGTTTCGCTGTGAGTCAATTTTACGATACAATAGCTTCTGCATATAATATTATTTATTAACAAAGTTTTATAAAATTTCGCCAAATTCATTTTAAAGGAAATTTGACTATTCTCTAAAGGGTATTTTTTGTTCGTTTGGCATACATACATTTTCTGTTTTTACAAAACAATAAGTGTAATGCTATACTCTTGATTTCCGGTTTGGAACCGCGTCGTTGTCACAGCTTCTGCCAACGCTTCGTCCACACTTTTGTGGGACATCTTCAGGGTTGTTATTGCACGCTAACCGGGGACTATTCATTCATAGGGCTTGTTTCGGGTCAGTGGAGCGGAAAAGTTATGGATCAATGAAGTGTAGCGGTTGTTAGTAGGTTTAATCAGTTGGGATTTCCACATGTGATCTAATCCGTCTTCGTGATTTGAATTCTTAGAATGTTTGAAGATTTCTATAGATTCACGGATTTTTCGACTATAACAGTGAGGGTTACGAAACAAGTTGCTAGTAAAGTTAAATTGGGTTTGGTGACCAGTTTCCAGTTTAACCCTCCGGTACACGGGTGAAAAAAAGTTGGTACAGGATCAAATGCGCCGCGGAGTCTGTGGGACCCAACCCGTGCACTGGAGGGTTAACCGCGTACAACGTTCGTGCTCAGTAATACGAATGCTGATCGATCGCTTTGTTTCACCGATGTACACACTACCGCATGAACATGGAATCTCGTAGACACCGGGGGCTTCCAGATGATTGCGGTCTTTGATGGAAAAGTAGTCTGAGAGCTTGAAATTGGGTTTGAAGATGGTTTTTATGTTGTTCCTGAAGAGAATCTTGCTAATGTGATCGGTGACACCATGAATGTGGTAGATAGGGTAGATACGCTTGCTTACGGAAATTAGGGTTAAATGAGAGTAGTTGCTGTGGAGAAGGGTTGGTGTAGCAGTTAGTGATAGTTTGAATATTTTTCCTGAAATAATTATTACCGATCAGAGTTTCGGTGATGTGGTTCAGTTCTTGAGAACGCGTATTGGGTTCAGATATGGGATCCTTTTGGATAAGAGAATTGATGACACGGCGTTTTTGGGCTGGATGATGGTGAGAGACGCCATTGAGATATCTATCAGTGTGTGTGAGTTTTCGGTAAACGGAATGTTCAAGCGCACCGTCAGGACGTCGATGTACGAGAACATCTAGGAAAGGAAGGCAACCATCCGATTCGGCCTCCATGATGAAGCGTATGGAATTATGTTAGGAATTCAGAAACCATAGGAAATTGTTTAAAGATTCGTGTTCATGAGGTCAAATGATAAAGGTGTCATCAACGTACCTGTACCAACACTGTGACTTAAGATTGTAAGATAATAGGGTTGTTCGAACGCTTCTATAGAAATGTTGATGACGGCAGGAGATAGAGGAGATCCCATACTGCGCCTGAAACTTGCTCGTAGTACTTACCATGAAACTGGAAATAGGTAGGAGAAAGACAAGCTTCAAGACTAGGATTTGCGGAATCCTTTAATAATCGATACTGTATCCAGTGTGAGAACTTTGGTGAATAAGGATTTGACATCAAAGCTGACACCAGAATCTACTGTCAACTCTTTCTCTTGTTTGATGAAATGTTGGGAATTCTGGATGAAAGAGTCGCTGTGTCTAGCGTGATGTTTTAAAAGCTTGGTAGGGTATTGCGATAATTTGTAAGTAGGGCTATTGATAGTGGTGACAATACAACATAAGGGGATATTGGGTTTGTAAATTTTAGGGAGACCGTACAATTTTGGAGTTGAAGAATCACTAGGGAAAAGTGACCTCTGGGTATCGATAGGTATAGATGGCGTTTTAATGGAGTTAATGATGGATCGCTTAATTCGGGAAGCAGGATCACGTTTAAGAAGTTGATAGGTGCCGTGTTGAAATAAGGAAATAACTTTTCGTTCATACTCTCCACTGTCCAGGATTACCATAGCATCTTCAACTCAAGGTTCTTAAGGCCAAGGTTTCTGACTTAGAAAGTTTTGATTTCGGAGGCACGTGCATAGATTTTGGATGTTTCAAAGGGAATAGGATCGGCGGTTTCAGATGGAAGACCAACAAGAGCAGACTCTATGGCAAAAATGATGTCTTCAGTAGGGATAAGTTTAAGCGTAGGGGCAAAGTTAGAGCACTTGGAGAGTACAGCAAGCTCATCAAAACATGGAGGTTGACTGTAAAACTGGAAAGGTTTACTAAGCGTGTGACATGACTCTAGAATTCCGAGATGGTTCAGAGGTTAGGGAATTGAATTTTCGGATTTGTCGTGCGGTAGTAAGTGAACGAGTTGTTTCGGCTGATGATAAGTGATGCGATCTAGGGTATTCCAAATGAGATGGGGATACGATACGATGAATGATAGCTCTAAATGTAAATGAAAAAGTTTGATAGAAACGGAGTACAGATCACATCCAGATTGCCTAATTTGTTCCCGAACCAATGCGAAACTTGCGCGGCGAAAGATCTGGTTGCAGAAGGGGAAACAATATGATGTTTGATAACAAGAAGTTTAGTAATAACATGGACATCTCTGCATCTAAGTAAAAAGGATAAACAAATATGTCTTACAAGTCTTTGTCGTAGATTACCAAGTTCTCGCGTCGTCGAAACGTTGGTAGAAGCTACGACAACGACGTGGTGCCAACCCGGAAACCAAGAGTGTAGTGTTATTCACGACCACGGAAGCTCACGTACTAGAATAAATGTAATGGTCAATATTTTTGAAAAAGCGTATACTCATGAAGGATTTGTTACAATATTTCAATGCACAGTAATATCAATCCCAGCAAATTGGATTGCTCCATGAATTATGTACAAATAGAAAACAAAGAATTTTTGATTATCAATTTTGCGATTTCTTTCTTTCATCTGCGTTACTTTATTCTCATATATATAAAGAAGAATCTATAAATTGAAACCAGACAGACTGCGTGATTAAAGTTTCAAGGGAGATTTTTCCTTTCTCTTAAAGTTCATCAAAAATTAAGTAGCTCGATCTTCGAGCGCACGGAACCGTCAAAGTAACTTTATAAAAGAGAGACCATTACGGATTCCGGAGTTCTAACAACAGCGACGTAGAAAAGACGTAGCGAAGCGTCCAAAAAAGTGAAAATGTCAATTCGAAGATCGGGTGACGAAGGATTTACTCCCCCACGCCGGTTCTCCATTTCCTCGACCTCTTTCTCGAACTGCAGGTGGTATAACGTCGGAAGGAAATTCGACTGGCGGCGCCGCCAGAAATCATATAGCGTAAAGCTTTTTGACGCTTGAATTAATCATTTAGGGGATTTTCGTTGGTTTTACATTTTTTCGGGCGTCCGTTATCGCGCCGTACATTTATTTGACTTCATTTTTTTCTCTTTAGGTATTAAGGCTGAACGTAAGTACGGGCAGACACACGCGGAAATGATGGATTTTTATTGTAGGAGATGAAATCTCATCATGGATTTCGTTATGTTTCCTTGGTTCGTCTTTTTTCGACGACTGATCCTTGGGGTAATCTTTGTGTAAGCTTGTTGCGTTATACTTCAAAGAATGAGTTTAATTTCGTTGCTAATATTGGCGGGTGCTCAAGCAATGCAGCTGCATGGGTGAAGATTAGTTTGTGATATGAGAGAGGGCCAATGACATTTCAAGATATGGAGCCTTTTGAAAGTAAATGTTCCTCTAAAAGAAACTTGCATCTATTGTTGGGTATTAAAGATTTGTTGGCAATATCATGAAACTGTCAAAACTATACAAACAGAAAGTAATTATATATATTTTGAAATAATTTGAGAACACAGTTTAAAATAAGAAATTGCATTATAGGTACACGCAGTTTGCATGCTTAGAAGCAGCAAAAAATATGTTTATTCGCATTATTTGCTTTATAACTTTCAAACATATTTCTACACACCTTATGTATATGTACACAACTTTTGAACACGAATTCTTGCCATTAGCAATGTACACAATTGCTATCTCAGGAAGGTGCACTACAGATCCTCACCAGCTACTCAAATCACATTCAAAAATTTTAATACTTTCGATGAAATTGTCTATCCCTATTATTCATGTTTAGTGTAGTCTTCTGAAAGTGTTTCTGAATTTATGATTATTTTTGGTGCCCTAATTACTTTCTGTGAACTGATTTCACGTAAAAGTAACTAGAATTTGTAGATTTTGATTTTTTACCAATCTCAGAGTTAAGCCTAAAATTGATATGAAGTGTTGATTGTTATACCGGTTGACAATCAATGATAATTTAATAGCTACAAACGTATGTATCAGAGAATAATATATTTCACAGAAATACGTCACATAGTAGCCTATGTATCTATTTCAAATACAGTTAAAGTTGAATTCTTGTCTTTTGATGAATTTCAATAAAAATATTCTCTATGACAGTTGTTGTCAGAGAAAAAAATTTGGACAGCAACCCTTGTATTTTTAAAGTAAGAACAATTTATACTGCAATATATGTACTAGAATTACAACACGTTTATTTAATGCAACAAAATATGTAGTTGCTCTAACAACAATTATTGTTGGATTTAAGATAAAGTGTTGCTGTCGCATATTTTATTATATATATTGTTATTTTAAATATATATTTTTCTCGGTGTGGCCAATGGGTTTTCCAAAATATATTAATTTTTTTTATTGTTGTCTTAAAAGTTTTAATACTTAAAGAAAGGAGGCCCAAAATAATAAATGTACCTAGTCTCAATCCGCAATCTCTGCACAAACTGGGCAATATTAGAAAACTTATCGACTTGAAGATACGGCTGGAGATCTTAGTACTTGCAGAGTGTATGAATCTAATCATGTTTGTTCCTCAATGTTAGTTATGGGCACCAAATTTGTTGATGTCAATCATAACCAATGAAGTTTTAAAAGATCTAAGTAACCAATGTACATATGTCACTCGGTTTGTGAGTTAGAAGGATTAAATGAGATCAGATTAGGTTAGAGGTGGTCTTTGGCATGTCCCATTGCCACCTTTAGATCTATTGTGTTTCCTCAATTACTAAATCGGCTTACCCATGTGCTTCTTCAGCAATGCCTGTTAACAGGCCTACTGTATCCATTTAGGAATTGCTTGGCTTGCCTTTCATTTCCATCAACCTTGAAACTTCTTTTATTTTCATCCTTCAGTGGTTGCCTCAACTACTGTGCTGTTTCCTATAGAGACTCGGGGTTTTTGACAGCATGTGACGAGACTATTCAGACTAGTTCGTCCACTTTGACATTCCTTTGACATGCCCCTCATATTCTGGTACTCAGATCAGAATCAGCTTAGCACAGTACGCAGTTTGTTTATAACGTTCATGCAGTCTCCTACGGTAGTTTCGACTTTATTGGGTTGAAGGGGGTTAAGATGTTGAAATTACTACTTTATTTCCCTCTGTATATACCGCTATAACAAGACGCATATTTACCAAAAATTTTACATAACTGAAGACCTTAAAAGAACGATTAATGTTCTAATTTTATTGGCAGCAAAAAACATTAATATCTGCTACCATAAAAATAACCAAATCAAACGAAAAAAAAAGGAGTATAAAGAAAACGGTAGATTGTGTTCACGTTTCTATATGTAGCTGTAGCTGACGCCTTGTCGGCCGCCAGTCTAAAATGTCCGGAGGAATTTACTCCTCTGGCATCGGCGGATGAGTATACGCCTTTGCTCCTGCTGGCGAAGGCGAACGGAGAAGAAGAATGGTGGAGCTATTCCGGCCACATGTCAAGCCATAAACAATGGATCGAACCGACAATTCCCGCGATACCGTATGTCTGGATATGAAATTTTACGTGTTTCGCTTTTTTCTTTCCTTTATTCTTCCTTTGAATGAGGAAAGAAGTTTATATTATTACTTTTCCGCTTAAAGCATGGGCCTTTTTGTTATACGAGGGCTACTTGAAAATTATTATTCAATTGAGTGGTTCCCAGGAAATAGATTATACCATAGTTACACGTTGGGGAACATGGTTATAGGCCGCGTTTTATTACCATAAATATTTTGAGATTATTAAGAACGTGGTTTTACAATTCGATCCAAAGGAAACCCAGTCGAAATTTCAAGATAGTCAGGTTAAAACGGATTTAAAAACTATTCACAACAATTACTTCGGGTTAGTGGAGGCAATAGAAAAATTACAAAATCCTTCGGTGTCGTTAGTGGAATCTCTGCAAATAGTGCAACATGTTCACGCACAGCTATGCGCGGTAAAAGACGCAAAAAATGTTTGTGTTTTAGAAACGTTTGAAGGTGTTTTAGAGAAAGATTCTGATTTTGGCACATTAAGACAAATTTGTGAAGGTGCGTCAACAGAACCGTTAAGTTGTTCTAAAGATTATTTTAATTACACAAATATAACGTCACTAAATGTAGAACGTTCGTTTTCTGCATATAAACACACTTTTTCCTCACGCTGCACTTGGTTTGCCGAAACAACTGTGGAAACATATCTAATGTTGTAGATATTTAACAGACATTATTCACTTTGTAATTTCACGGAAGACTCTTATGACGGTAAGTGGTTGAGCACGTATTATATTTTATTTCTGACCATTTATTTTGTGTAAACTTTTATGCTCCCGCCACTAGCTGTTGGCGCAAATTGAGCAACTCTAGCTATGAGAGAGTTGTAATGCCTTAAACCGCACATCTAGCTACTTAAAATAATCCAAATAAACTTTTAATAAGACAACGAATAGCCCAGCAACAGAGCTTTCGTCATTTCAATTTTTAAACGTTATCACACGCACTTCTTCGAGAGCATAATTAATCAATTACAAACAAGTAAATCATTAAAACTTCAAATAAGATTTCCTTCCGCCTCCTCCAGAATCAAAGGACTTCGTTAAATTTTACTGGTAGACGGAAGATCATTAATTATCTTGATTGGATTAATTAAAAACGTAACGAACAGCGAAATTTCGATTAAAATTGCTTCATGTTTTAATTTATGCACGATTCGTAAAGCTACGGCCCAAAAGTTTCAAAATATGATTTGTGTATAGAGAGACAATGTTACTGATAATCCTTATATATTTATTCTTATGTTTTGTATAAAATTAGAAATTTACCACACGATTGAAATTGTTATATAAATAATATGAACTATGTTTAACTAAATACAGAAGCGTGACATAAATATTACGTATTATTCTATTAATTATTTATTGAATACATTATTCGATATTGCCATCGTCTAATAGGTAATAATTATAAATAATCTCTCTAAATCTACAATTTACAACAGCAATTAAAATGAAACTGTTAACAATAATATTCCATAAATTGCAATTTTAATAAATAAAACGCTGTACAATATCCGCTGTTGGGTATTATTATTTTCCACCACCGACGTCGACTTGTATATAATTTGCTTCATTGCTTTGTTGGGGATTATTGGATAATAAAGATGATTAAACGCTATTTCCTTTATCTTTCTCTATCCTGCTATTAATAAGAGCAATTTTCTCTCTCTGTTACAATTCTTGAGCGTGTCTCATATATGTTTTGATGCAATTACTTGGATTTGTTAATATTGGAGCCTTCATCAACCTTCATCAAGTTTATTTTTGCACGAATATCATGTTAGTAATAATGTATTTTGTTTTCATTTCAGATTCTGTTAAGGGTCCAAATAAAGTAAGTACTCCATTTGGTAACTAACGATAGAAACATACTATAAATTTCACATACACAGAAACACTTTTTTTATGTTAATATTTAAAAAAAGTCCGTTGAAAAACTCTCTGAAAAGCTTATTAGCTTTCAAACAATATGTCATCAGAAAAACTCAGTCTTATCAGAATTGTCAAAATTCCGATTAAAAGTGGGAAATGAAAAAGAAATTTATGTCATGTATCAAATTAAAGCAGAAACAAATGCGGTTCTCACTAGAATTGCTCATTGGCACCAATGGGCAGTGGCGGAGGTTCGATACAACCCTCGGTATAACTACGAGTCTCAACCAGATCTCTTGTGTAACACATGGGCTGAAAAGTCCCGGGCCTGACAAAGAAAACACGTTTTTTTTTTGTTCAAAATTAGCTTTATTCATCAACGTAATTTCCATCAAGAACAACGCAATCATTCCAGCGCCGCTCTAACATTTCAATACCACTTTTGTAAAACGATTTATCTTTTGCCTCAAAATATGCCTCAGTTTCAGCGATAACCTCTTCATTCGAGCGAAATTTCTTACCGGCGAGCATTTTTTTTAGGTCTGCGAACAGCCAGTAGTCGCTGGGAGCCAAATCTGGCGAATACGGTGGATGTGGGAGCAATTCGACGTTCAATTCATGTAGTTTTGCCATTGTTTTGATTGACTTGTGACACTGTGCGTTGTCTTGATGAAACAAAATTTTTTTCTTCGCCATATGCGGACGTTGCTTTGCAATTTCGGCCTTCAGACGCTCCAGTAACGCTATATAATATTCACTGTTGATGGTATTTCCCTTCTCAAGATAGTCGATGAATATTACACCACGCACATCCCAAAATACCGAGGCCATAACCTTTCCAGCCGATTGTTGTGCTTTCGGGCGCTTTGGACGAGGTTCACCAGTTGCTGTCCACTCAGATGACGATCGTTTTAATTCCGGAGTGAAGTGATGGATCCATGTTTCATCCGTTGTCACATATCGACGCAAAAATTCCGGTTTGTTACGTTTAAACATGGCCAAACACTGCTCAGAAGCATCAACACGTTCTTGTTTTTGATCAACAGTGAGCAAACGCGGCACCCATTTTGAACAGAGCTTTCTCATAGTCAAATGCTCATGCAATATAAAGCCAACACGTTCTTTTGATATCTTTACGATGTCAGCTAACTCACGCAACTTCACTTTTCGATCATTCAAAACGATTTTGTGGATTTTTTTGATGTTTTCTGGTGTTACCGCCTCATTTGGACGTCCACTGCGTTCTGCATCATCGGTGTCTCTACGACCACGTTTGAAGTCAGCAAACCAACGTTTTATTGTTGTTTCTGATGGAGCGGAATCCCCATAACAGTTTTCAAGCCATTGCTTCGCTTGAACGGTATTTTTTCCCATCAAGAAGTAAAATTAAAACACGAAATTGTTTTTGATCCATTGTTTTGGAAATAACAAAAGTAGCGTCACTCTTAGCACAATAACTCACAAACTAATGAATAGAATATCATGAAATTTTAACAGCTGTCTTTTTAAGGTTAGTACTAACTGCAAAACAGGTGAATGCAATAAAACTAGCGCCATCTATGTGTTAGGCCCGGGACTTTTCAGCCCATGTGTTATATATGTACGCTGCCGTAAATACTATTCCGTAGTTCTACGTTAGTTTTAAAAATGTTGCCTACGTCGCGAAAACGACCAATGTTGGACAAAGTTACAGAATTTATAGCAGAAATGCCTGACCTAAATTATAATGACGTTAAAATTCAATGTGTAATTTGTAATATCCCTTTAATATGTTGGTCCAAAAGGTATTGTCTACGTCACGTAAATAGTAAACAGCATTCTTCAAAAAAATATTTAACAGACTTTGTGATTTCACGGAAGACTTTCAAGACGGTAAGTGTTTGAGCACGTATTATATTTTATTTCTGACCGTTTATTTTGTGTAAACTTTTATGCGCCCGCCACTGGCTGATGGCGCAAATTGGGCAACTCTAATTCTCACTTTGCTGACTAATATTTGTCCAGTAGATTTACTAAAAATATTCCTAATTATCCCTTCGTAAATTCTCAATTAGGGTAAAGAAAGAACTGCTAGAGCACTTTTTGAAAAACTTAAGATGTATTTCGAAAATAGTTAAAAGCAAAAGCAATATTCTGATACAATCCAAGAAGCACCAGAATATTGCTTTCATTCTTACGGTGGTTCCCCAGGTTTGACAAAGTGAATGGCAAAACAAGTTCGATAGAGATATCGAGAATGCATGGTCAAGGATTACATTTTGGGTTAATTGTTAATGTGGCTTGCACATTTTTCTTGAATATTTGCACCTAACATTGCATTTTCTTTTTCACTTCTAATTACGTCAATTATCCCTCTCTCTTAGTTCAAGTAACCGCTTCCACTCCTGAACGCGCTGAGTGTCTGACTGCAATTGGTTTGTTGCTCCGCAGCTTCTTGGTCTCGCAGTTGATTTGTGAGTATTTGACATTTGCTGAGACCAATCAAGACTTAGCTTCATCTCACTTCCGTACCATTGATCTACCTATCCTCTAGTAAAGGAAGAAACAAACCACCTCTTCACTTTTAACTATCTCAACAATTGAGTTTAGAGATAAACATTAACAATTAATAAAGTCACTTGAATCTACAAGTAATCACTGCATAAATGTCACAGTCGATGTGAACACAAACGTATCTGTATTTTCAGACATTCCATAAACGGCAAATATTCTGTTCCAGCACCAGTAGTTTTATTTCGTAAACAAAGTATGGAACATGTCCCCGAAAGAAGATAAAAAAGTTAAACATACGCAGTAGTAACATTGATTGCAACACTGACTTAAATATTATAATGCCTATTATATTTATGCAATGTGTACAAAACCTTCACGAATGTTTTTCTAGAAGTATATGTTTCTTACGTTATAACTGTGCTCTGTATTGTTTTGTAATATTAGATTTTTAATGTGTGTAACAACTATAGTCCCTAGATATACGAGGTGTAGAATTTTCCACTGTCGAAAGCAGTGCTGGAAGTCCGTTTCTGTCAGCTTGTTGAGAACCTCCGTCGCTCTCGCTTTCACCGCTTCCACACTGTTAAATCTTGTCCCCTTAAGCTCCGATTTTACCTTAGGAAATAAAAAAAATCACAGATCGGGCGAGTACGGTGGATGGTCCAACACGGTGATGCCGGATTTCGCAAAGAACGCCTTTACAGACAAGGCGGAAATGGGCTAGCGCGTTGTCATAGTGAAGTATCCAGGATTTGCTCTTCCACAAATCGGGTCTTCGCCTTCTCACTCGTTCACGAAGGATAGTTAGAACCTCGACGTAATAACGTTGATTGACTGTCTGACCTTCGGGGACCCAGTGGACGTAGACAATTCCACGCGTATCAAAAAAAAACAATCATCATGGCCTTGAATTTAGACTTGCCCATTTTCGCTTTTTTTGCCGTGGTGAGCTTAGGCTCTTCCAATCCATCGATTGGCGCTTTGTTTCAGGATCGTAGGTAAAAAACCACGATTCATCACAAGTAATCACTCTGCTTAAAATTCTTCTCGATTCCTTTTGCTCTGGAGTGAGAGGTTTTGGCATCCTTTTTGCGCAAACTTTCTGCATGTTGAATGATTAATGCAAAATTTGACGGACAGCTTCTTTGTTAGTTTCTGAGATTTCAGCAAGAGCTCGGACACTCAAACGACGATTTTCGCGAATCAATTTACCAATTTTCTGAATGTTGTCGTCCGTTTTTGATGTTGAGTGTCGTCCAGGCCGCGGATCGTCTTCGGTCGTTTCACGTACAGCTTCTGTAGCAGTTTTCCCAGTTTCGCAAGAAACTTAAGGTGAACTCGTTGCTTGATCTGAACACTCTGCAATTTTCCGACGCGACGCTAGCGTAAGGACTTGAACGGACGATTGCTACAGCGAGACTGAGCGACGTACAACCGTGCCCATCGAGTTCAGGGTGGGGACACAGACATGTTCACAAACACAGACATGTTCGAACCTGCCGTAGCGTGCCGATAGTAGCACCAGTCCGGTTATTTAATTGCCACACCTCGTGTAACTGGTACAAAGTTAAGGTTTTTAAAGATTGAAAATAATTTGTACACGAAGTCAGTTGGCTAATGTTAGCTAGCCATCTAATGACAGCTTCTTGCTTGAGGAAGACCTCCTTAGCTGAAGAACTCGATCCCCAAAGCAGTATCCCAGATGATCATATATATAATAATACATGTTACTCACATTAGGCAAAACAAATGGTTCTTGTAAGGTTGCTATCTTATAGCAAAATATGTTAGAGACAAGTTTTCACTGCATTTTAAACTTTAAAGAACAAATAACTTACATACCTTGCAGGTTTCAAATCAATAGGATATGACATTTTGATTTAATCACCTCACTTGAAACACCAATGTTATTACAAAAACCGTTAAAACAACAGAATTATCTGATCAAATGAAGTTATTAAAACAATAATCTACCATAATAACATCTATTGCATTGCAGCATAGCTAGTAATACAGTTCCAATAAATTAAACTGTAAACGTCCTTTTAAAAGGACGATGGGCAAATTTGGGTTAAGAACTAGGGTGAAACACCGTTATACTATCAGCATAACACACTACATGAAATCCCGTAAAAATTCTACTATATCGTCCACAAATAAGGTAGATAATAGTGAACTCAGGACAGCTCCCTGCCCTACGCCCAAGTCACCTTGTAATACTATAACCAATACCTTGATCTTTCCTCTACGCGTCCGATTCTCCTAATTTATCATCCATATATTTCCAATATCCACAAAAATCATACAAATAATTTGATTTATCTATCTTCCAAAGTCTAACAAGGGTATATAGACGAATAAATTGTACTTTCTAGAATCATTTTCTTACATATATGTATATCTCTCCAAATTGATTATTCTTGGCAATAATCTTTAATCTTGAAGCTAAATTTACATTCAACAACCACGTTAATCACCTTAGGTGATGTTTTGCTGAATGTTTAACATTTTAAATGGACAGGAAAACAAATGCGTTTGAAGCCGGCCAACTTTATAGTTTTTAATTCTCTCCTGAAGACTTCAAATCTTCATTTAGGCATTTGACATAATTTTAGTGTCAAACAATTGAAGATAAAAAAACCATTAACATTTAAAAGACTAATAAAGGCATATTTAGCGTCTCCCCTGAGCTTATTCCCCGCTTTTAAATATTTATATTGATGTCTAAAAGAACCCAAGAGGTCCCTCTCCAATAATCCACAAAATAAATCTAATCTTAATTTTCGCATTACATCAAATAGATCTCTCGAGTTGGTTTTGCACAAAAAAATTGCATTTTTCCGTCGATAATAAATTACGCACGGTTTCGGTATATGCCCGCTTGTATGGCTGGAGAAAGTAATCAATTACGCCAGACAGTTTAAATCTACCAGAAAGGGCACCATCACCGAGGGAACGGCATCGAATACGTCACTGGAGAAAGAAAAAAACCGCAAAACAAATGCATCAATCATTACGCGCGTGAGGAACAAAAGAAACGCGCAAAGAGAGTAGCAATAATAGGAGAAAAAGAGCAAAGAAAAGAGGGAAGAGGAGCAAGGCATGTGCAAGTATCATTTCCATCAATTCCTTCTCTCGTTGCGTGTGCGTTTCTACTTCGGAACTTCGAATCGTCCAGCGAAGTATTGATTGGGAGAAGTACGGCCCGCCTAACACATGGTTTGGGAGATTGTAGGTGAGCTTAACGTATAGAGTTGAGGCAGGAACAGGGGACGGCCAGAGCTGATATTTACGGCCGTTCTTTTGGAAGGAACAACCGATTTGGTTGTTTGTTTTGGTGAGCGTTATTCGATGGAAAAATTTATGTAAATTTTGCAGCAACACACTGCAAGAAGAGTCAAAAAAGTGAAAATAAACGATGTGTACAGTGCTTAGTTGTACCAATTTATTGACAGGAATTCCAAGTATTATGCAGATGAGAATTCGAAGAAAAATATTGCGAAATATTCAAGGAGGATAGTGCTTCATCTACATTTTATTTTAAACTTGATATACAGAAAAGATATGTCCAGAATTGCCTTTTTCTATGTTACAACGAGAAACCTATGCAACACGATTTTATTAATGAATTCCAGAATAACATTTGCAATTTAGAGAGAACAATGGAACCGTTTCTTCATCAAAGCATCAGCAAAAATCCGTAGTTCTTAGATGTGGTGGGGAAAAGTACATATGACATGAAACAGCTGTTTTTGCAGATTCTACAAAGGAATACTAATAATCACATAAAAATATGACTAAAACAGGAATAAAATGACATTTTAAATATGCTTTACATCTTCAGGTGCTCTTGTTATTCGAAAATGACGCGTAAAATCTGAATCTCTCTCTTGAAATTAAAATTCATCAATTTCAAAAGATGATTGACTTGCATCATATTTCTTATGATGTATCTAATAATTGTTTTAACATGCACAGGTGCAGCTGAAGAAATAAAATTTTTCCTTCAAAATGTTGTGTTACACCTGCTTCCAACTCACTATCGTCATTAAAGCTACGTTCGTCAAGGTCTTTCTTTAAATGAGAAAATAAATAATAATCACGAAATATTTTAAAAAATATCGATGCATTCTCTAAACTGTGCACTCGCTAAATGTAAGTTGATAACTGAAATATTTATATATACGTACTTTACTCTTCTGAATATCATTTCTCTGGTATTAATATTTATTGATACAATAATCTAGTCCCCCTATAAACGATCGGATTCAAAGCAAAAGAATATCACTACAATAGGATGGGAATTTCCAGGTAAAAGGGTTGATTTATGACATGTTTCAAGTAATATGGCCAGGGACTGTAAATCGCAAGGAACAAAGAGTAATTTTATTTTTATTTCTAATTAGAATTAAGTGACGAAGATTTCTTCAACAAATAACAAATTATCAAAATTCCAAGTCTTGTTTCGAATTAACCAATGTTTCAAAGCAGAACATCCAAATTCTATTGATAATTACACAACTACATATACAAGAATATTCTTACATTTAATTTTTTTCATCCGGAAATGCAATCTTTCCTAACCTGTATACGTACCGTTCCATTGACCACTCGGCCAACCATGTAACGTCACAATATATTAAATTAGACAGATTTAATGTCGTCAAAAAGGGACGTAAAGCTTCGAACATAGGACGTTAAAGCTTCGGACATGTGAGATACGCTTAGGTGCTCCGTTGGTTCGATCCGTTCCAGAGCCTGGCAGCGTGCTCACTTAATTGCATTTATTCGTTCACATATAGGGAATTCGACTTTAGTCCGCCCGACTGGTCATTGCGCTAGGACCATCGCCTAAAAGGTCTGATATTGCAAATGACAGGAAAATCTAAATAGAATATATACAGCGTTATGAGAAAGTAACGCACAAAATTCAAAACAAGGGTTTGTACCCATAATAAAGAAAAGTGCAGAAATACGTGAGATAGTAGATTGAAAAAGCTTTATTTTCAAATAATTTTCGCAGTTATTTCGATTGCCATGACGACCCAGTGACCTTACGTCACTATTTTTTAAATGGAACCGTATGCATTTGTTTACGTCACTAGAATCTGTGTTTATTAAAGGTTATGAGTAACCTGGGCAAATATGCGGTAACAGCCAGAGGCGTGGCGAGCGCATAAAAGTTTACGCAAAAAATAGAAGATAAGAAATAAATTATAAAACGTGCTGAAACACGTACCGTTTTAAAAGTCTTCCGTGAAATCACAAACTGGGTAACATCTGTTAAATATTTGAATCATTAGATATCTTTCCACAGCTATTTCAGTCAAGTGAGTACGACGTGCAGAATAAACGTTTTTTAATGCCAAAAACGACCGTTCGACATCTAGCGATGTTATATTTGCATATTTAAAATAATCTTTGAAACAATTTAATGCATCTTCACACGCACCTTCACTAATTTGTCTTAATATAAGAAAATCGGAGTCTTTCTCTAAAACACTTTAAAATTTTCGTATTACACACCAATTTGTTTCGCCTTTTATAGCGCATAACTGTGCGTGAACATCATTCACAGTTTGAACGGAATACACTAGCGACATCGAAACATTTTGTAATTTTTCTATTCCCTCCGCTAGTCCGAAGTAATTGTTGTGAATAGTTTGTAAATCTCTTTTAACCTGACTATCTTGAAATATTTCCTGGCTTTTCTTGATTGCCGCAGCTTCTAACGGATTGAATTTTAAAACTACCTGCTTTACTTGATCAAAATATTTGTTATAGTAAAACGCAGCCTGCAACCATGCTCCCCAACGTGTAACAATGGGCTGTGGTGATTCAGGTAATTCGGGACACAGTTTGGAAAATAGTCGGGTACGGTTCGGGGACTTTAGAAACACTGCCTTTGTACTAGCAATCAATGCATTGACTAGTGGAAAACATGTAGGAATCGTTTGTGCCGCAAGATTTAGAGTATGGATTTTACACGTTACATGTAACAAGTTACCACTGTGTTCTTTAAGAGATCGGCCCAAAGAACGCATGTTTGCGGCACCATCACTCATAAACATTAAAAGTTGCTTAGTTGAAACTTCAAATTTGTTCAATGAGTTCAACACCACCTTTAAAATCTCATCGGCGGTACAATTCATAACTCTTTTGGAAGCAAGTAAGAAGGAGGATGACGGTCGATGTGGTTCCATTGTACGTACCATTACATTAACCGCAGAATGTTTTTGACGATCTGTTGTTTCGTCCACACACAACCACAGTTTTTTATCTTTCAATTCCGTTTTCATTCTGTTTTCTATATGTCCACGAGCAAATGGCACTACATTTCGTATTGATGTCCGACTAGGTAATTTACAGTCCGCATATTTATTCCAGAAGGAGACAAATGCTTCATTGTCTAGTAAACGAAACGATAGATTACAAAAAATAAGAGTAACACATAAATCAACTGTAAATTTTTCTTGGTCTCGTATGCCACTTTTTGCAGAAGAATGCTGTTTGCTTTCGATGTGACGTTGACAATGGCTTCTGGACCAACACATTAAAGGGATTTTACAAACTAGACATTGAATTTTAGCGGCATCAAAAATTAAGTCCGGCATGTCCACTATAAAGTTTTTAACTGTGTCTGCTATTGGTCGTTTTCGCGACGTACCTAACTGCGACATTTTTAAAGCAAACATAAGCGTACAATTACGAAATAAGTTACGACAGCCTACATATCCACAGAACTACTCGCATACAGCATCGATTTAGTACTGACGCTGTGAACGCGTGAAATAAATAATCGCCGACTCCGCACCACATATCTACTACACTGACAGTTACCGCTGTTTGCCCAGACTAGTTATGAAGATGAGGCACTTGTTGCAAAGAAATGAACGGCTAGAAAAAAGTAATAATTATTTTTATAAACTTTGCGAATCCTACCGATAAACATTTGAAAAACATTAAAAACCATTACCTTAAAGTTAAACTAAAACTTTTATAATAACTGTTGAAATTGTTGTCCATAGACAAGTTGACAGTCCTAGACGCGAATAAACACTTTCAATGGTGCGTCCGTGTTTTCAAATCGTCTATTGTATTAGATCGGTTCATGTACACCTTACTTTTTAAGTGGCCCCAAGAAGAAGGCCAATAGCCTCAAATCGAGGGATTTAGTAAGCCAATCAATAGCTCACTTGCGGCCTGTCCATCTATTATGAAAAGTATCATCAAGCTAGCGAGGAATTGCTACACCAAAATGCGGAAGTGCGCCATCCTGCTGAAACCATAGATTATCTCTCGGAATGTTATTATTTTGATATGAAAACGTAACAGCTAAGTCTGACAGTAATTCATTTTGAAGAAAGTTTAAATACGATTCAGCAGTAAGATTTCCTTCAAAGAAATAAGGGTCAATAATTTAATGGCCTAAAGTTTCTACCCAAGAATTAATTTTTTCAGGTTGCTGAGTGTAGACTTCCTGAGTCCAGTGTGGATTGTCTCGTGACCAATAGCGGGGATTATGTCAATTTACCGTACCATCCAAATAAAAAGCTGCCTCGTCATCACAAAATTATAACCGCCGATCTCGATCATCATCGTTTAGTTCATGAATCAACTTGGCTTTGTACGAATACGAATGATATTTCTCCTTTCGAAACAATTTGGCCACAGTTGACTGGTGAATGTTATTTAAAGCAATTTGTGTAGTAGAGATCTGAAGATTGTCCTCGACTTCTAACAAAATGTTTACCCGCTCATTTCTATTTTATGAGGGACGACCAGACATTGGCAAGTCTTTAAAACTGCCCGTTTCATGAAATTTTGCAACAAGTCTGCTTACCGTGAAACGAGTTATTGGACATCTCTCGGGATGTTCCCTGTTAAAGAATGCGCACGCTTCTTCGAGGATTCGCAACCTATCACCACACCTGACTATGATCAGTAATTCAATCCTTTCTTTTTCGCTTAAACGTAACATCTTCACTTTGACAAAGAGACTTCAAACTGACAAACTGTAAATCCCAAATGATATTACTTAGCAACAAGGTAGAAAACAAATACTAGCATGGAGGAGTGATTAAAAGAAACCTTTAATTAAAACTCGCATGGTCTCGTGTTATCTTAGGTCTTTTTATTAGTTTTCTCAAATAATTGTTCATTTTTTTGCAAGTATCTCATCGTCGTAGCCATTAATAAACACAGATTTTAGTGACGTAAACAAATGCCTACGGTGCCATTTAAAAAATATTGGCTTTTCTTGATTGCTGCAGCTTCTGTCGGATTGAATTTTAAAACTGCCTTCTTTACTTGATCAAAATATCTGTTGTAGTAAAACGCAGCCTGCAACCAGGTTTCCCAACGTGTAACAATCGGCTGTGGTGGTTCAGGTAAATCAGGACACAGTTTGTGAAATAGTTGAGTACCTTTCGGGGATTTTAGAAACACTGCCTTTGTACTTGCAATCAATGCATTTACTAGGGGAAAACAAGTAGGAATCGTTTGTGCCGCAAGATTTAGACTATGGATTTTACACGTTACATGTAAGGCCCAAAGAACGCATGTTTGCGGCACCATCACTCATAAACATTAAAAGTTGATTAGTTGAGACTTCAAATTTGTTTAATGAGTTCAACACTACCTTTAAAATCTCATCGGCAGTACAATTTATAACTCTTTTGGAAGCAAGTAAGAAGGAGGATGACTATCGATGTGGTTCCATTGTACATACGTACCATTACATTAACCACAGAATGTTTTTGACGATCTGTTGTTTCGTCCACACACAACCACAGTTTTTTATCTTTCAATTCCGTTTTCATTCTTTTTTCTATATATTCAAGAGGAAATGGCACTACATTTCGTATTGATGTCCGACTAGGTAATTTACAGTCCGCATATTTATTCCAGAAGGAGACAAATGCTTCATTGTCTAGTAAACGAAACGATAGATTACATAAAATAAGAGTAACACATAAATCAACTGTAAATTTTTCTTGGTCTCGTATGCCACTTTTTGCAGAAGAATGCTGTTTGCTTTCGATGTGACGTTGACAATGGCTTCTGGACCAACACATTAAAGGGATTTTACAAACTAGACATTGAATTTTAGCGGCATCAAAAATTAAGTCCGGCATGTCCACTATAAAGTTTTTAACTGTGTCTGCTATTGGTCGTTTTCGCGACGTACCTAACTGCGACATTTTTAAAGCAAACATAAGCGTACAATTACGAAATAAGTTACGACAGCCTACATATCCACAGAACTACTCGCATACAGCATCGATTTAGTACTGACGCTGTGAACGCGTGAAATAAATAATCGGGGACTTTAGAAACACTGCGTTTGTACTAGCAATCGATGCATTTATTAGTTGGCTAAGGTCACTCCGTCGTCATGACAACTGAAATGACTGCCACAATTATTTTAAAATAAAGCTTTTTCAATTCACTATCTCACGTATTTCTGCATTTTTCCTTATTATGGTTACAATCCCTTATTTTGAATTTTGTACGTTACTTTATCATAACCTTGTATATGACTTAGGTATGAAGTACATCTTTTAAAGAGTACGAATAAATCCAATACGATTTTTTTGTTTTAATTGCCAGTTACCAAGCCTGAATTTTATATATTCAATTCCCATAACGATAATCCTTTTAACTACAAAAATGTTACCGGTATTATGCGTAATTAAGCAACGTGATGTTGCACGAATCAATACGGTGTGCAAACCAATAAGATAAACGTCCAACTAGCCCACGTCCTTCAATAGACCGGATGCTGCTACACTTTTCCAATAATAGAGTGTAAATTAATTTGTAACTTTATTGTACCAATTTACACTTGCATTAGAGACATTCATACTACTTCCGTTTTACAGTTATTTTCTAAAACCTGGTTCGTATTGAAGCAACAGCTGTGCACCACTTAGCAACATTTACTCGGAATCCCCAGCCAAATATTCACTTCCTGAACCCCACAAGAACAGGTTTCCTTAAAGGTACCTTGTTTCTTTGATAAAAGGAAGTGATGAAGTTATTCTTTAAGTAACGTGAGATAGTGTTTCAAATTTCCTGTAGTAAAATATTTTATTTTCTTATTATTTTAATTTTCATTGTTTTTCTTAAGGTAGCATTTAAAAAAAATTAAATATGAGGGCCAAGGCGATATTATTGAGAATAAAAAATCGAATAGGCCATGAAAAACAAAACACTGTTGTTTAGGAAAACTCTCGATTTGTCATTTGAGGCTTAGTTGTTGTATTTGCGTTAGTTAGAACTGAGGTTTTTATTTTTTTAAAGTCAAACAGTGAAAAAATTGAATTTTCAAATTATAATTTATTATGAGTACAAAGAAAGTTGAGATTCAAGTTTTAATAAAGAAGCATCTTCTTTGGGTACAATCTGCCGATTATATAAGGAGGAACGCGAAAGAGCTTCTGTTCAGCAATAGAAAGGAACAGGACGTCCTTGTACGGCCTCTACAGAAGAAAATATTGCTGCTGTTAAGAACATAATTGAAGAGGCCAATGGAACCACGTATGCTATAATAAGGCATCAACTCAAGATTAGATGCTCAGCTGTTAAGACAATCACACCGGACCATCTCCATGACAAAAATGTCAGTCGTTTTGTGCCGCATCAGTTTTCTGATGTTCAAAAAGTAGAGCGTGTGAGAGTTTGCCATGAAACTTTAACTTTTTTGAAGAATCCCGCACACCAATTTTTTTTTTTCTAAACTTGTGACAGGCGAGGAAACATATATCCTATTCTTCGATGTACCTACCCGTTACGAGAGTCGTATATGGATCCTTAAAGGCGAAGAAACAACAACAATGATAAAGAAGCAACGAGTTATGAAAAAAGTTATCTATGCAGTATTCCTTAGAAATGCGGCCCTGGTATGTGCAGTTAAATTAGGTGAACGAAAAACAGTTTCAACTAAATGATACATACTGAAAAATGTTTGTCTGAAGTGTTCAGTAGAGTTTCATGTGGCAGCTCTCACGATTCAATATTTGGCTGAAAAAATAGAACATCTACCGTAGTGTCACCTGATTTTGCAATGTGTGACTTTTGACTTTTTTATAAGCTTAAAAAAGAAGATTAGTTGGCGACCTTTAAGAAGTGGAAGGAGAGAATGGTCAAATGTATTATTGCTGAAGGAAACAGTTTTTCCTTTGTTTTCAGTAATATCAGCTTGGCCCTCGTATTAGAATTTTGCAAAAAATCAATTATCTTCGTAGATTTGTATTTTGCAAAACAATAATATGATAGTGCGGTATAACAAAATTAGAATTAACTTCATTGAAGCGGCCAGGACTGTTTTCAACTTAGGCCTATAGAAGGGATCTAGAAACAGATGGAGTAGGGAGTATATGGTAATAGTTACATGGAAAAGAATCCAGTCAGTATAGTGCTTAACTGCTTTGATATTTTTACTGGTTAATTAACTACGAATGTAACCATCTAAGGGTAACCAAGAAAGTTTGCTTTGAACTGTGCTATTATTAATGTCTTAAACTCCAAAAACAACAAAAAATTCTACTGTTTTATTCTTAAATTAGTATATTTAATTATGGACACCAACAATGAATTTATTAATTTTACCATTAACAATGTATTCAATTTCTATTACGCAGCATAACCTTTTTTATAGTTTAAAATTTTTATGTAGTTTTTTTATGTAGCATCTAATGTTATAATATAACTTTCAATACCTGCCCAATTTTGAATTTTTAGGTCATCATATATCGATTGCGAAAATGTGAAATTAGCCATATCGCTATTCCCCCCTCGCTCGCATATTGAGGGGTTAGCGGCAGTCGATGGCTCAAGGTTACCGATGTGGTTAGTTACGAGGTAGACTGCCTTATGTGCGGACGATCTTAGTAAGAATTTCTAATGTATTTATTTTTCTTTTCTTTCATTCCATCAGAATCTGTTTTTATTTTCGTCTTTAGAATTTCTTATTAATTTCGTCTAAGCTTCATAACAACAACAGAATACATATGCGAAACTCTCATTTCCAGGCGGCCTTGACTTCAAACTATTATGTGAACTCTTCGCACAGTAGGTCTACATGCCTACATTGTTCGAAGCGTACTAGCACGACCCTCATCGAATTGCTCGGATTTCACTCAGTCCCCTCCACGCTCTCTCGCATGTACGGGGACGCCGATATTGCTAATTTCTCATTTTCCCAATCGGTATATTTTTTAATAATAACTGGGTTTAGAGTGGGCATTAAAAATTAGGTACTTGTAAATATCTTTTTGAGTTGCAAAAGAACGAGGTGTTAGAATAAAAAAAATTCTGTTCTCATTCAGTCGTACAGTTTTGACAATGGAAATCCACGAATTTGCCAAACATATTCTATGAATTTATTAAATATTTTTTGTGGGGCAGAATGTGCTTATACCTTCAGTGTTTGAGTTGCTGATAATAACATTTTAAAATTTTCGAAAAATTTGTAATGTGTCATAGACGAAGAACTTGCCTAATTACCTCGACGTTTTTACTAAATTATCTGTATTATCTGTTTTCATTAAAAATCATAGTAGGCGTTAATATAGTTAGGTGGGAGCACTAAAACCTAGCGGCATTCGTATATTAAGGAAATATAAAATTTAAGCCTCATAAAATAAAGACAAAACACTTTCTCTATCCCGGCAATTACGAAAAGGAAAGTCTTTTCGGTGTTATACAGATTCGGTAGAATTTCCGCACGACTCGTGTGCATGCCAAAACGAGATAGATCGTTTGTATAATTCGCCTGCCACTACTCACATTCACAGACAATACTATTCGTACTTTATTCGAAAATCCTTTTATCTTTTCGTGAAACCTTTTCAGAGAACAAAGTCGAAAATTCTATATCTACAAACAATTTCTTATTTGTCGCGTCGGTAGTATTATAAAAGCCATAAATCAAAATAAAAAGCGATTGGATGCATCACTCATACGTAAAAAGTCACAGCGAGTCTCTTTATTCCACACACGGGATACCGCTGTCGCAAGTTTCATCCGCTAATCTGTATGAGAAGATGCTAGTTGTAAGGTGGATATACTCGCATTGCATTTACATCATATTTAGGCTAGCCTGTACATATTTAAATCGGTCTTTAACGCATTCATAAATAATAATACGAGGGACACGCTATATATTTTAAGATGCCACAAAAGTAGAGAAGTTAGAGCTGGCAACACTGCATTTCTAAATACCACCATCCCTAAGTAGTAAACTCTGACTGTCAGTTGAGTCGCTGCTGTCATAGAGTAAACGTGGTAGGTACGATTTGTCATCGAAACATGGACTTGTCAAGAGAACATGTACGCGCAATGATTTACTACGATTTAAGGTCGGTTTAAGTGAACAACAAAGTCTTGAACGATTGCAACTCGCATTTGGTGATGAAAGTCCTTCACGTGTAACTGTGTTTCGCTGGTATAGCGAATTTAAAAGAGGACGGATATCGCTTGGTGATGAGGAACGTACCAGTAGGCCCTGTTCTTCAGTTACCGCTGGAAACATTAAGAGTGTGAGACGTATGATCGACGAAGATCCAAGATGCACCTATCAAGGGATTGAGGCAGCTCTTGGTGTTGGATCCGCAACAGTAAATTCAATTTTACATTATCATCTTCGGATGAAAAAAATTGTTACTCGTTGGGTGCCACACACGCTTACCGATTTCCAAAAAGCAAAGGGAGTAAGAATCGCTCGGGAAACATTGGAAATGTTAAATAATGGTGGACATTGCATTCTATCAAAAATAATAATAGGTGATGAAACTTACATCCCATTTTACGATATTCCTACCCGCCAGGAGAACCGCGTGTGGATCCACGAAGATGCGCCAACACCAACAATGGCCAAAAGGCAAAGGGCTGTCAAGAAAGTTATGTACGCAGTTTTCTTCCGTAGTACCGGTTTAGTAAAACCAATGAAGCTGGAAAATCAACGTACAGTCACAGCAAACTGGTACACCACAAAATGTTTACCTGCAGTTCTTGAGTCAGCCAACATTCGCGGGTTAATGTCGCATCACGAAAATGCATCGTCACACAGTGCACAGCAGACAGTTGAATTTTTACGTGAAAATAAGGTAAAAGTCATTGAACATCCACCCTATTCGCCTGATTTGGCCATGTGTGATTTCTGGTTGTTCTTCAACCTAAAGAAACATTTATTTTTTGAGAGCATTCCAAGAGATGACTGGCTTCGCGCTTTTACGTTGTGGAAACTTCGGTTACAAAAGTGCATTGATACAGGAGGAGATTATTTTGAACATAAATAAAATCATTTTCGTAAAAAGACTTGTAGTTTTCTTGTATCTCAAAATATATAGCGTGACTCTCGTACCAATCCTTGCCTTCACATCCACCAATAACCTTCGTCAATTACATGGGGCATCGGCCGGCCATGACTTATTATTACGCCTATTCCCGTGGAGTCTCCTAAGATGGTCACCCTTAGCATCCGGCAAATTTGGAGAATGGAAAACCTTACTGTGAGAGTTGCGAGCCCTGGGTTCGAACCCCGTATTCCGAATCTGATAGCTAAGCGCATTAGGCGCTACACCAACAGTAGCATTAAAAATTAATAACAGAGTTTATATATAACATTAAGAGATCAGATATATTAAAACGTAAAATATTTTTTTTGTCAAAAACTTTTTTAAATCTTCATTCATATTTCTGGAAATTTCGGTCTATGTTCGTTTTAAATGTTCTTTAAATTGAATTACTTAGGTCAAAAGCTGCGGAAGTTGTAATTATTTATATGACATTTTTGCGATAAGTACTTCTATTAATGACACAAGCACCTGTTATTTTTCCATTTTACATAGATCTTGCTTGTCAGAACGCGTATTGCGGTAAAGTTTTCTACGGTCTTCTATTAAAAAATCAATTAAAAATTAAATGAAAATTAAGAAGTAAATCTCATTACACCACATTTTACTGCCTTGAGCCTTAATTTAATTAAAGCAAATAGTTCCGCCTTTAAAATTTACTTCTATCCTCCAGGATTTATCTCATAAATATTTCAGAAATACCGCATCGTACGACAGGTTAATCAAAAAATGCCCAGGGCGGACCTCTAAAACCGTTCTGCTAATGTAATAATTTCACATTTTCAAATTATCATCATCATTTTCCATAGGTACTATCCGGTCATAGTTTAAACATCTTTTTACGCAGATCTTAATCCGAGATAAAAAAACCAAAACTCTACATCGCCATTTCCTTATTGTGCCGCAACCGCCAATTTTCCCATCAAAATTTAATTGAAAAAGTGAAATATTGTGAACAAATCGGAAATCAGAAAAGTTTATAGACGAGTATGCCAACGCCGCCCTCTACGTAAATGTTTATACCAAACGTAAGGAGCTCCGATTCTTTGTACTTTGTACAAAAAAAATCGAAGTAAAGGAGAAGAAAAAGAACGCAGAAAAAAGGAAGAATATTCTACCACAACGACCCTTGATTATATACATTAATTCGATATTACAGTCTTTTTAGCCCTGCCAAATTACAAAGTGCAGTTGTTCGGACCGTATCAGTTTCTCTTTCGCATTATAGTTCGATTATAACGTGCATCTAACCCCTCATTATAGAACGCCGAACCTAACCTCTTACCCCTCGCCGCACGCCCCACGATATACGGGCTTCCCCCGCGCTTCCAGAACTGCATGCTTTGTTCGGCGAACGAAGCTGGAACAACAAGCGGCACAACACGACACGAGCGACCTCAGGCGGTGAATTCGTGCAAAAGGTTTAACGGTATTCCGCATAGGTATACCTTCGTACTTGTCGGCATCGCTTGGTTTTGCCTGTTGGAAAATTACTATGTGTTGCCCGAACTCCGCGTATGAAGATGTAGAGCAGTTAAAAGGTAGTAAGCGTACAGGTTGCGTAAAGTATGATATATGGACCCCTATCTTACTTCCATAAACATGACGCTGTTGCTTTTGTGCGAGGAATTTGCCTTCTCAGGTGAAATTATTAATAGGGAAAATTATGAGTCTGTTACACTACCGCCCATAAGTATTTGGGCAAATTTCAGGGTAAATCATTAAATATTTAAATGGAAATATTAAAATATGTATGTATTTGGTATTTAAGAATACACAAATATACAATTTTAACAATTAAAATTATTTATTTGATCTACATTTTAGATTCGTCTATGTGACCTCCTTTACTTTTAATGATTGCATCGCATAATCGGGGAATTCTTGCAAATAATTTTGTTTCCGGAGTTACTCGAGCCCATGCTGCCTAAAGTTTGCTCCACATGTCATCTGCTGAAGTTGGAGCAGTTTTTCTTACTTCCCGTTCGAGTTCTTCCCATAATAACTCGATGGGATTCAAGTCCGGGCTTTAGGGTGGCCATTTCATGACTGTTAGTGTTCCTTCCTCTTCCAATTGTTCTAAATATTGCTTGCATAATTTCATAGTGTGTTTTGGGTCATTGTCTTATTGGAATACAAAATTCCATGACCCAAAATTCTTACACCAGAGGGCATTTTCCTCTAAATTGCGTTTGTATTGCTCTTTTCTCACTATGCCTTGAATTTTTACGAGATCACCTACGCATGTACCCCAAATCATTACCGAACCGCCGGTAGAGACCGTGCGTTGCTCTAGTGCACGTTCACCTACAGATCTTCTTAAAAACACTCGTCTTCGCGAATCGAAAATTTTGAATTTGGATTCGTCGGTCCGCAATACCTTGTTCCAATCTTCTACCGTCCACATTCGATGTTCACGTGCCCATTGTAACTTCTTTTCCTTGTTAATTTGGCGAAGCAAGGTCTATCGTATCGCAATTCGTCCGTGAAAGCCGGCATTTTGCAGACGGCGTCCAACCGTGGATACGCCAATCGGCTTCGGAGGTACAGTATTGATTTGAGCAGCGATTTCTGGAGCTGTTTTTCTTCTATTTCACCTGCTGGACACCACGATTGCAATATCTTAAGCTGACGTTGTCGTCTATCACTTCTTACTGTATTTAGAAAACTGCCACTTTCACTGTATTTTTTGATGATATAATCAACAGTAGATGGATTTAAATGTAATTTTCTAGCAATTTGACGATTGCTTAAACTTAAGTTATGTTGTGCTACTATCATCACTAATTTCTTTCCTTCTCGACATGTTTTAAAATTTTAAACGAAATTACAAACACTATTTGTTAAGAGATCTTGTCGCTACTAACACAGAACGATAACTGATCGTAATTTAAAAATATTACTTTAAATGATGATTCATAGTAAAATTACCAACTGTTAGATTTTTCCTGGAATTTCAAGAAATACGCTCTTCGTTGTCGCTACAACCTGCGTTTTTATGACGGTATTACCTCTCATACAGATAAAAGAAGTAAATAGACCTACATTTAATGAATTTAAGTAAATCTTACTAATTATTAGCATACTATTCAAAAATGCTGGAATGTACTTCCTAAATACATTCTTTGTATACAAACACCTAAAATCCAAGAGTACCCAAATACTTATGAGCGGTAGTGTATATACATGTACAAATGTATAACGTATGTGCGGAAAAGGGAAGTTTTACAGTTATCGCGGAAAACGTTATTTATGTGGGAGCACGTTTGTTCTATTTATGGAATATTATTTGAATAACGAATCGCAAACACCTTTAAATATAGACCCTTAAGAGGGGGCTAAAATACATTAATATTTCTTTTATTGTAATCTCCCTACGGAATTCTGAAACACTTCACCAACAGTAAAACTGTGCTAACAGACTTAGTAAAAAACTAACCTTATATACATAGGTAGTAATTTTAAATTATGCAAATCCTATAATATGAAAATGTAAAGTAAGCAATTTTAACAAATATGCAACTACAAAATATGCAAATCCCAAAATATGCAAAATTAAAGTTAGGGTTAATTAAATTCTTCGTTGGTGTTCCTTCCTTGTTTCGTCGTAAAGTAATCGAAGTATTGGTTCCTGTTCTGACGTACAGTACCGTTCTTGGAAGTTCGGGCAAGCTGAAAAATTATATTAACTGTTTAGGAAAAAATTTTACAATTATATAATATACATTTCTGTGAGGATTTATTAAAACTAACCTTTTCTGGAAGCCTTTTATCAATCTCCAGATAGTATTTGTCTATTATAAGACCGTTATTATAAAATATATAATTATGTTGGAAATCCCCAATAATTACAGTAAAGCTTTATAATAATCCCTAGGAGGGTTAGCTGATTCACTCGTGTTACCTGGAAATGTTCGTATACCCTTTATAAAGTATTATAACATTTGTAAACGCAGTAGTTCTGAAGAGATTATTATTGTGAAAGTATATGTGGTTGTGCAAGTGAAAAATAAAATAATTTCGGTTTGACTGCTTAAAATACCCCGTGGAAAGCCTCTAGCTGTTTCAAAACGATCTGCTATTATTACCTTGCAGCAGCAAGGGTGCGCAGAAAGACAGATTGCGGATAAATTAAAAATAAAAAAATCTACAGTACATGATACTATAGTTCGATTTAAGATAACCGGTGACGTGCAAGATCGTAATCAGCCAGGACCGTCAAGAAAAACGACTCCTGCAGAAGATTTACGAATAAAAATAATTAGTAAGCGCAATAGAAGATTAACAGCATCAGAAATTGCTGCAGAATTCAATAATGAGCGAGATTCCAAAGTTTCTGTGAGTACTGTGAAACGTCGGCTGGAAGAGGCTGGGTTGCATGGGCGAGTGACTTGTCGAAAACAGTTACTCCGAAGAGGAAATAGGCTGAAACGACTGAAATGGGCACAAGCTCATAGAGATTGGACAGTGGACGATTTTAAAAACGTTTTGTGGACTGACGAATCCAAGTTTGAGGTTTTTGGAAATAGACGGAGAGTTTTCGTACGCAGATCAAGAGGGGAAAGAATGTTACGGGAGTGTATAGTTCCTACGGTGAAGCATGAAGGCGGATCTGTAATGGTTTGGGGTTGTTTTTCCTTAATCGGAACAGGGGACTTGGTCAAAATTGAGGGCATAATGAAAAAAGGAGAATATCGGAAAATCCTGAAGGAAAATGCCATACCATCAGGAGTCCGATTAATTGGTCGTGGACTTGAATTTATGCAGGACAATGACCCCAAACATAAATCTCAATTGTGCACAGATTACCTGCAGCAAGAAGAACATGAAAGAACGCTAAAAATTATGGAATGGCCGCCACAGTCCCCCGATCTGAACCCGATAGAGTTGTTATGGGAAGAATTAGACCGATGTGTTAGGAAAAAATGTCCAAAATCGAAGGAACATTTGTGGACCATTCTCCAGGAGATATGGACAAGCTTGCCCAATGTGACTTTAGCAAAATTAGTGAATCGGATGCCGAGAATAGTGACAGCAGTCCTAAAGGCAAAAGATGGATTTTTCGATGAAAATCGGATTTAAGTTATTTGTATTACATTAACTTTTTCTTTTTAATAAATTTGTGTTTGAAAATATGTAAAATCATGTAAGTAAGTATTAAATACATGGCCATTTAGTATTTCTCTTATTTTCTTTGACTTGCGTACATTTTTTTGCTTGCCCGAACTTTCATGAACGGTAGTGTACGTCAAAGAAAAATGTTCGTCAGAATAGGAACCAACACTTCGATTGCGGTTAATTAATTTCCATTGTACTTGATTTAAGAAAGGATAAAGGCTGGAATTTAGTGGTCCTAAATCGGAATTCATTAAGTTATGTTTGTTTTTGTAAATTTTCAACAATGCTGTTTACGTTCTTAATTAACTTTATATTATCAACCATACGATTATTTCCCAGCACTAGACACTAGACTTATCAAACCTTCTGAATATGAGATGAACCAAATGCTCTTTGAACCTAACTCTGATTGATCTTTTTGTCTGGCTAATACAGGGTCCGGTAAAAAAAAAATCCCGTATTTGAAGAAGTCGCTGTATGAGTTGTAGTGGGGGTATTGATGTGGAGGGGGTATTGTTTGAAACTGGTGTACGTGCCATTTTCAGTGTGCGCAATGGCTTGGCTTGGTGAGCATCGTGCGGTTGTTGTGGAGGAACTTATTCGTAACGGTGGTTCTGTGATTACTACGCAGCGAACGTTTCGGATTCGATTCCGACTTGGCCGACATGATCGTGTTCCTGATAGGAAAACTATCAAAGTTTGGGTGTCAAACTTTAGATATTCATGTTCAGCACTAAAATGAAAACCTACTGGCCGACTTCGAACTGCAATAACACCGGAAAATGTGGCGCGTGTGAAAGCGTCCGTCCAACAATCCCCAAAGCGTTCAGCACTTAAACATTCAGCTGCTCTGGGATGTGTAAGAAGAATTCTGCATAGAGAACTTCATATGCACCCCTACAAAATGATGGTTACCCAGGAATTAAATAATAGAGATTTTGAAACTCGCAGAGCAGTGTGTGAGGAAACTCTTCAGAACATTCCCCCAGGCGCTTTGACACTTAAAGCTGTGACACTTAAAGGCTCAAGTGTACAAACATCGTCCCACAACTCTGCAAGCACTTAAGGAGGCAATCACCCAGGAAGTGACAGTCATTCCAAGAGAAATGGCACGAAGAACTATGGACAACTTTCGGCAAAGACTTCGTCAATGTGTCAATAATAGAGGGCGTCATTTACCGGATATAATTTTTAAAATCAAGTAATGTAAAATGACATAGTATTCATTGTTCACAAATAAAAGTATTTTTCCTGTATCTTTCTTAGTTTCTTTGTAACTACCTTTTAATATTAGGGAGTTTTTTTTGCCGGACCCTGTATAACTTTCATCACGATCTTTACATGAAATTTTGTAGATTCCTGATTTACCCACGTTTTCTACTGGGTCTTTTAAAACTTCCTATAAGATTTTTGATGTTATTATTTGAAGAAAAAACAATTTTGTGGTCAACTTTAGAAAAAGATTTTTTGAAGACCTTTCGTGTAACTTGGATAGAAGGGTAATTTAACACATTTATTATTACCACCGTCAATACGTTCAAGTGTATATTTCTAACTCTTATGTTTCCTAATAGTCAGTCAGACCGAATGCAGCTGATGATGGGGACCCACGAGTCCTTGAAACGGCTGTTCCGAATTATTTAATAATTTGTGTGGTACGGAGTGTACCGATACTTAGTGTTTGTCATACTACTCCACCGTCCTTGCTATCATTGTTGCGATAATAGATTTCTTATGTGAAAATAAACTGTTATTCATAACGATCAATAAAGCAAATCGTTAGATTAATGAACATACTACAATAGGCCTATAGAAGTCCGAGAAGTGTGTGACTTCGCAAATTATTTTAATAACTAAAATAATAATCATTTTTGGAAGCCAACTTTTCCAAATGTTACCGAAGTAGTTTACTGGCTCTATTATTGGATGGATTATTCTATTAGGTTTAATTTTAAATTGAAACGGAACAACACGAAAACCGAAGGGAGTATCTAATCAGTTGCAATTATGTATAAAATTGTATTTCTTTTGACTTTCTTACTACATATTTAAATTCCTTGTTCCTCGGAAAGGAATAATTCTTCAAACAGTACCATAAAATTTTTGAATATTTTATAAGTTGAACCTCCGTTTCCTAACATCACACAAAATCTCTGAATGAACTAACGACGCATACAACTTGCTAAGTTTACAACACCCCCGTTCCACATTATAAAGCCCCCGCGCTTTTGAGTGATTTTGCTTATATAACCGCACCATGATGGCGTTGCCGTGCAATCATTCCAACTATGACGATGCACAAACAGAAAAGGTTCGCCTTTTCAAAATTTATCGCCTGTCCGGGAAAGCACCGCCGCCGCCATATACGGAAAACGGGAGGAGGTGGTGCATTAACGTTGATCTAAGCCGAAAGTTTCGGCAGTTCTCTGCTCGGCACCGAGAAAGGAGACGTTTTTATTCGGCACTTTGCCGACGTCGGAATTGCACAGTGGGGAAATACGCAGGAAAGAAGAAAATACGATGGGAAGAATGGAAATGTTCGCCCGATGGCCGGGCAGAACCTACTAGATGATTGCGTTTTGAATTCTCGAATGTAGGTGTAAAATGATGATTACCGCGATGGAACCAAATGGCTTTTATATGCGATTAGACATATTTTAGAATATACAAATTATAAATGTGGCCCCGTTTTTTTTTGAATAATGGTAATAAACAATAATAATAATAATAAACAATAGTAGGTACACCAGCCGTTATATACGGCAATGAAACAGACATTACGTCGATTTGGGGCACAAATTTAGCCCTAGAGTTGTATCAATATTCTTGCAATACAAGGATTGCCTTTTTAATTTTGCATGAAGCCGCGTAAAGGACGTCGCCAATAAAGCATCGCCTGTCAAAATGAATTTCAATATTTATTGAACCTAAATCCAAAGTTTCATCAAGGTACGGTAAGTGATTTAGCCACAGCAAATTTTTCAAACTGACAATTCACTCGAATTTACAATTTTTGGAGACGATTATCTCAACAACAATATCTCGTCGAGTTGGTTTCGATTTTTGGTAATGAAGCACCACATCTGTCTACAATTTCTCGCTGGTACTGCGAATTCCAACGTGGACACACAATTTGAACAAAGATCCCAGGACTGGATCACCAAAGACAGCAATCACTCAAAACAAAAATCGCTATTGTTGCCCAACTGATCAAGGAAGATCGACATGTGACATATCGCAAGATTGGGATATGCTTAAGCATTCCGAGAACCTCAAACCAAAAAATTCTGCATGATGAATCGACTTTGAGAAAGTTAGTTTCCCGTTGGATCCTACATCTTTTACCCGAAGAATAAAAGGCGGGTCGCGTTAATTGGTATCGAAAAACTTTGACCCGGTTCAACAACGGAAGCTGAGAAAATGTTTATAGGATTGTGAATGGTGACGAATTATTTATTCCGAAACCAAAGGCCAATCCGCTGTGTGGGTGTTTCAAGAAGAAGAAAAGTTAACAAAAACTATTCGTTATCGAAGTATGTCAAAGAAAACAGTTGCAGCTTTTATCTCATCTTCGGGTCATGTTGCTACAATTCCTTTAGAAGATCGAAAAACGATTAATGCCCATTGATATACAATGGTCGCCGCTATTCCACCAATTACTTTTTGGATAGGGGATCATAATACAGAACCATTGTTTCATCTCCTGTGATAATAGACTCCAAAATCGGTTTCGGGTCGTCATGTTTAAAAACAAACGCGCACATTCGGCGCGACCTTCACGTTGGAGAGCAAAAAGAAGATGCGGTACCCATCTTGCACTAATGGTTATGGAGAATTCGGCGAATACTTGCTTCAGAAATGTTAGACATCACTGCTAATTCCCTCACTTTCAAACGGCAATCTGCTACCATTTCTTCAATAATTGAAATATCTTGAGGCGTTATTAGTTCAATTGGCCGGTCGGGGCGCTCACCATCATCAAGGGATTCTTGCCCAAACGGAAACGTTTTGCCCACTTTTTTTGCAGTGGAATATGAAGAGAAATAAATCACCATAAACGCCGTCTAGTCGTGGCTTAATGTGATTACGCGTATGCCTTTCTTTTGTTAAAAATTTAATGACCGCGCGGTACTCAATTTTTGTTACCCGAGACATTTTCATGCCATAGTCACGTTGTCTGACTGGCTACTAAAAGCTACTACTCTTCTAGCCGTAATATATTGTATATAGTGTAGGCTTCGCACATGTGCAACTATGACATAATGAATTTGAACACGCTGGAACCTGTATAAGCTTATCAGGTCGAGAATTTATGGCGTCTGCCTCTTACAAATGTTACACCAAAGACATTTTACTGCCAATCATTTTCGTACACAGATGTATTTTGTAAACAATCGTTGTCATTCGGTTTCTTTTTCACTTATCATTAGCTACAAACCTCATATCACACCATCTTTTCCTATGCATGCTAAAAGTTACTAAAATGGTGTGATATTCTGGAAACTGCTGTAAAATTATGTAATATTTTGGATATTTTATGAAATTTTCCAGATTTCTTACAGAATTACTTGTGTGTTATGTGTTTCTTGAGGTGTAAAACATCTATAATTCACACTTGTTAATGAAGTACTTCATCTGAATGTTTCGAAGGTCTTTGATAAATACACAAAAAGTACGCAGTTGTAGTCTTTACTGAATCCTATTATCAACAACAGCAAATAGATATTCTTACATTGTCAAAATTGCGAGAAATCACATAGAACGCATCGATAGACACACGTGGCGCTCCTGGTATTAAGGGGGAACGCCCGAATCGGCCTATCTCGGCGTAAAAGATATACCTTTGGGGGAGTCGAAATTTGTCACCGGGTCTCCCGCTAACGAAGGCACTCAATCTCCTCGGAAACCTGTAACCTGAGGACAATCAAGGAGCAGCGGGGCGTAGATAACGAAGTCGTACTTCTTTTTCTGCACGCAGACGACGTAGTCGGAGAGACTAAATTCTAGGAAATTCTTCAATTTCGCGAAGGAGAAGGGCCAGACGCGACGAGATAGATGGTATATACGAAATAAGGAGAAAAACGATGCGGAAAATGAAAATAGTAGACGTAGACGGGTAAAATAGCGAGAGAAGATTCTAATGAAATTTCGGATGGTAGCAATAAATTAGGAAAGGATAGAAAAATGGGCGAAGGTGGTTTTTATCTGCGTTAGATTTAATTGTTGGGACGTTTTCTTAACGCATTACCGATAAAGATTGCGTCGAAGGTATTACTTGTTATCGAGGCAATTATTTCTGCGTCTAATCTGTATTCCTACATTGCTTTGTTCGATGTATAACCTATACGATAATTGCAAATTCACAGTTCCTTAAATTCTAACTGAATCCTCTCAATTCTCTCGAATTTGATTTCGTTTTCTGATGACCAGCCGTGTTAGTGAGTTCCGTAGTAAAGTGAACCGCTAAAATATATGGACACTGTTGCAACGTTTGCTATGAAAATAAAAGGGCGTGGAGTCACGGGCGGGAATGAATCAGAATCAGTAAGAATGCAACCGCTGTCAGAAGAGCATCGCATTAGACTCTAGTCATGCATTTACTTTATTTCTTTAATTGATCATCCCTGCCTTTTTCTATCTTTTCTCCTTGGTTATTTTTGATTTGCTTTGTTTGTGTCTCGAAATTATACTATAGAATAATTTTCTTTTTAATTACGTTCCTATAAACTAAGAAGTACTGCAAATGACTGCTTATTTCAACAACTATAATAGTAGGTTCAACTGAATTTTTACACATACAAGTACAATTCATTTTGACATAAAATTCCATTAATCAGATTTAGAAAACATGTTTCGTTTTGGAATTTGTATTTAAAAGTTTATATATTTGTTATGCACTTACTATCATTTAAACATTTAATATATTGGATATTGGGAAATGGAAAAGTATAATTTAGTTATAAATAATCTATTTATTTTTGGAATTCATCATTTTTCCTTTTAAATCAATGACGTTTTCTTTATTTCATATACGACAATATTACATTTAAATATTTATTTGGAAATAATCAACGAATAAGTCCATCAATAGGATAACAATCAAATAAGATATATTACGTATTTCCATAAACCTGTGTTGAGCAGATATCACGTATGCTAGGCGACTGACTCGCGAGTGTGTGCGATTGTTTAGGGACACTGAGGAGTGGAGAGGGCGTTCCTAGTACAGGCGATCAGCGCTTATAAATGAATCCTTACCAACCCTATATATTGCAATGTATTAAAAAGCTTTTTATTGTTGAAGTACCAGAATCCAAATATTACGAGGAGTTACGATTAGTAAATAAGCAGCGCGACCTAAATAAGCAATCTGCGTTTCTCTCAAAAACCCATCTTCGTTTCCCTAACATATTATGCGTTCAAGTTGAGAAACTCCAAATTGAAATGTTTAACACTTTCGGTCAAGTTGAAATTTGTCAGCCTACAAAAAGTTTACAGCTCCTATAATGCCCAAATGGGAAACTTGAACGCAAACCAGTGTTGGTATTAGCCAACTACTATATTATCTGGTACCTGACTGGAAGGTACACATTTTTCTGAGTCGAAAAAGGGTCCACGAAGAAGTTTCCGTCTAATTTTGTAAATCTGCATCTCATTGCACTTTTCATTGTGCAAAAATTAATAAAAGTCAGATTTAAAATTAACAGTTATGACTAAAATGTAACTAATAACATAATTTGGTACAAACGTGCTTCGGTAACGAAATAAAGACTTGAATGAATCCACTTTAACTCGATACAATGCTTGTAACAATGTGGCCAACAACAAACCCTTTAACACCTTTCTGAATTTTTATCTTTAAAAACGTGTGTTGTGGTAATTGTGGTCGTCAACTAATGCAAACTAGGCCCCTTTGATCTGAGTTTTTTGTTTTAGGGAAGAACCAGACATCGCAGTGATCTGGATGGGGGTCGGGAATCACAGGAATGGTTTTTGCAGGCGAAGGCTCGTATATAATCAATGGTCTTAGCGAATTCCGGGCAAATGCGGTTCGTCCTCATTTTCAAAATTTTGAGGCAAAACGCAGAATCTGGCTAGTCAAATATATTCCACATCAAGAAAAGAAATGAGAATAGTGTTCTTTGATTGCAGTCCTCTCCTCCATGCCCATTGATTCCTTTGCTTTTGGAATTTATTTCCAATTACCAAAAAAATAAGCAACCAATCTCGGTCCTGTACCTTAATGTGCTCATTTTTCACATAATTCGTTTGTTTGACAGAGCGAGTTCAACGCCCGAGCTTCAAAAAGTGACAAAGCTTGTCAATATTGCCATCTAGAGCCCTAAAATGAAAAGCTCTAAAAAGCTTGCTATTTAATTACCGTACTACCAAAACTTTTCCTTAAAGACATTTTGGTATGAGTATTTAGTAATGGTGGTCGGAAGTAGAGGTACGAATGGGCCGGGCCGGGTCGGTCTGGAACATTCCAGGTGCGGGCCAGGCCGGGCTTTTTTAAAAGAGGACGGACGCGAACGGTTCGTTAAACCCGTTCGACCCGACAAACCCGTTCGCTGTTAATTTTGAACATTCTTTTTTCAAATTCAAACTTATTCTTCCCAAACTTTTGTTTTGAGAAGACGTAGTAAGTATAAATACCTTAGTACTTACTAGATTTAAATTTAATAATGTGTAAGTTAAGTGCATTCACAATTTGATGCCGAAATGTATTAATAAAATAAGAAGATATAATTCTCTTTTTAGAAGGACAAATATTTCACACTTAAGGCAGCGGCAGATTTCACACCAGTCCTAAAAGTCTGCGGGATAATATTGTAGTGTTTTCAAATTTTGCATTAAAAACTCTACTTTGAAAAGCATCATAAATTCATTATCGATAATTTCATGCAAAAAAAATGTAATTCGTAAATCTAAAACAGTGTTGTCATAAGGAAGAAAAAACTTCTTCGTAATTTAGTATATCCATGTTACTTATTCGGATTGAATAAGTAATAAGTAAATAGACTAGATGGGGTGATAACCGGCGAAGCTGTCAGATCGACGGGCAGACCGGGTTGGCAAACTTAACGGGCTGGACTGCGCTGAGCCGAGCTGACAAACGTGTCGGGCTAGGTCGTGCTGAGTCTACGAACATCTCAAAATGCCCACTTCTAGTCAGAACAGGTGGTATAATTTTCTATCGTGTATGTGTTTTATTCTTGGTATGTTACCGCATCATACATACATATATCAAAATAAACTGAATTATAACCCAGTAAGTGTATCTGGGGTGTTGTACATGTATTATAACTTAATTATATCTACACTAGACCTGGTGGATTATGTTAAATATCGTTTAATATGTAACATTAGCGGGTCATCCGTTTGTTATAATAACTAAGCCGTAATCTTCTTGCACAAGATACTCGGGATGGATTTTGAAATATCCACATAAATTTCGTATACCTCCATCTTCTATAACGAATATTCTCTCCTCATTTTAATGTTAATTCCACAATATCCCGGCCACCTTCGCTAGATCACGTCTATGATTTATGAAGCCGGTGCTAACAGAACCGCATAACCTCCATTGTCGTAAATTCGTGATTCCGACCGCGTAGCCGACGCAATATACTGGCCTAAGAGGACGGTAGAGGTTCCGCTGAAATATCCAACCGACTGCGAACAAAACGACAACTTTTAGCGCTCCACTCGGCCGACGTCCGACCGGTCGTCTCTTGATCGTCGCCCCCGCACGCCGACCGCACCTTTGCCTGGCTCCTCTACGGCACTACAGAAATATCCCGGTCCGTCGAGAGAGCACGGAGGTTATAAAATACAGATGTGTGTATGCGGCGGTATCGACCAGAAAGGTTGATCGTACCAATTAAAAATTACATAAAAAGTTATAAATATCATGCAGGGGAACCGCCCATTTCCCCTTCCTAATAAGAAGAAGACTGCGTACAGCGTACAGCATTGATAATTACTTAGATTCAATAAAAATTTGCCCATTTTTTAAAACTCGACATCACCAATCTACAGACCACGTAAGAATCAATTGGAGTAATCGGATTCTGGACCTGCTCCAATTGAGTTCGGTTCTAAACGGTTTAGTTTATGATCCGATTCTTTGGTTCACTTCACTAAACTATCAATTATTAGCTTGGCATCTAAGTTAAATGGAAGTAATACCTACATGAAATTTGAAAATGTTGAATATTGAGATTGAACGATCGCATTTTGCGATTAGATTTATATGTACATTATTCTATTTTTAAATAAGTATGAAACTGTAGTAAATGACAAGCAAATGTTAAAATAAACAAGACAGTAAGCATAGGTCGAAAAATTTAAATGCTTATGGGTCATCATAAACAGAAAGTGTCTGAGGCTTTAGCATATCAAACATTCGTTCTTGGAGAAAAAGAAATTTCCACAAATAAAAATGAGTATACCCCCAGGAAACGAAATTTTTCCGGTGCCAAATGCAATGTATTTAACGTACACAATCACAGGATTGTAACCGCGCTGCTGCGCCCCTTTCGTCACCATACTCGTCAGTTCATAAGCTCAATTGCGATCAGCATACAAATGTGTCGTGATTAGAGAGTGGTATCGAATCTATTGCTATGCTTTATTCTAAAAATATTTATTCTTATAATTCACATAATAGCAAGCATCTGAGTTCAATTTATAAAAGAATTAACTTAATATCTACGTCCTACAAACTAAAAGTAATGTATTACAAGATTATAAAATAAATAACTGTATTCTGCTAAAGAATCCAACAACTAAAACAGGAAACTAAATATTTCAAATAAAAGCTGGATTCTAAAATAAAAAATTAAATTTAATCGAACTGTATCGTTAACTCAATAAAAACAACAGCTGGAACTAATATGTATTATAAACAACTAATAAATAACAAAGAAAAATTTGCTTCATATTCAAAACTAGAATTTCTATGGAATGATTTATATCAATAAATTAAATCAAATGCTTAAAAATGTTTTTTTGTTAATACATATTGCGTTAGGCACCGAAAAAATTTGATTTCCTAGGCGGTATACAAATCAGTGGGTTCCTGATATTGATTATGCCATAGCCTTCAGAATTCATAAAATTCAAAACCATTATGTACTATTATTTTGTGTAATATGATGAAGTTTCTAAAAATTGGGCGAGTAGGATTGGTTAAACATGAATAATATGCGCTAACTACAAACCATCTGGCTGTTCCATAAAATTCTTCTTTATAAAAGTCCACCTTAATTTATATTAGATAATCACATTTCATTTAGATGTTCAGAACATTACAATCTGACCTAGAGGTTTGATCTCTCTGCCTTATAAGTAACCTGGGCAGATATGCGGTAACAGCCAGAGGCATGGCGAGCGCATAAAAGTTTACACATAAAATAGAAGGTAAGAAATAAATTATAAAACGTGCTGAAACACTTATTGCTTTAAAAGCCTTCCGTGAAAACATGTAGGAATCGTTTGTGCCGCAAGATTTAGAGTATGGATTTTACACGTTACATATAAGAAGTTACCACTGTGTTCTTTAAGAGATCGGCCCAAAGAACGCATGTTTGCGGCACCATCACTCATAAACATTAAAAGTTGCTTAGTTGAAACTTCAAATTTGTTCAATTTCAACACCACCTTTAAAATCTCATCGGCAGTACACTTTATAACTCCTTTGGAAGCAAGTAAGAAGGAGGATGACGGTCGATGTGGTTCCATTGTACGTACTATTACATTAACCACAGAATGTTTTTGACGATCTGTTGTTTCGTCCACACACAACCACAGTTTTTTATCTTTCATTTCCGTTTTCATTCTCTTTTCTATATGTTCACGAGAAAATGGTACTACATTTCGTATCGATGTCTGACTAGGTAATTTACAGTCCGCATATTTATTCCAGAAGGAGACAAATGCTTCTGTATCTAGTAAACGAAACGATAGATTACATAAAATAAGAGTAACGCATAAATCAAATGTAAATTTTTCTTGGTCTCGTATTCCACCTTTTGCAGAAGAATGCTGTTTGCTTTCGTTGTGACATTGACAATGGCTTCTGGACCAACACATTAAAGGGATTTTATAAACATTGAACTTCAGCGCCATTAAAAATTAAGTCTGGCATGTCCACTATAACCCCCCAAACATAAGCGTACAATTACGAAATAAGTGACGATAGTCTACATATACAAAGAACTACTCGCATATAGCATCGATTTAGTACTGACGCTGTGAACTAATAAATAATCGCCGACTCCGCACCACATATATATTGCACTGACTGCTACCGCTGTTTGCCCAGACTACTTACAAGTTGCAACTTTTCGCGCATTGCTTGTAATCTTATTAATAATTCCCTAAAGTCTTTGCCTCTTAAATCTTTTGAAAAGGAGGTTAAATATCTATTAAATTCTATATCTAAATTCCTTTCTTTTGGTTGCTGTGTTCAACTAATATTCTCCTTTGTACATAACTTTTTATTTATATGAAAAACTACATTAATGTAAATTTCTTGGCCGTTAATCAGTCTTCTTAGATTTCACCCTGCGGTTGTACAAGTCATTGCACTTATATTTCTCTCATTTATCTTTTATTTATTAAATCTCTAATCTGTATTGTTGTACGAGGGTGGATCATGTATAAACCAATTTTTCCTTCCCGTGGCTAACAAAGGTCTGTAAGAATGGTAAAACCTTCAGTGATCGTAGGATGAGGCATAACACATTCCACCACGACACCATCCTGAGCGCAGTTTCACGCAGTTAATTTCTTTTCCATTGAGTAAGACGGAATGCCATGTTCGTCTGCACAAAGCATTGTTATTAAGTTTCTCGTAAACAAAAATACTCATCCCATTGAAATATCAATTTAATCATGGGCAACCAAAATTACCAAATACGCAACTAAAATTTTAGTCCGAAGAATTTCTTGGAACACTGCAACGCATAGTAAGAGGTATTCCGGCAGTGTAAAAACAACCAAATCATTGACTTGCTTTGTCATAATCTAAGCTAAGTTTATCTGCCAATATTGACAACTACTTTTGTAATGTACGGAATTGCACAGAAACGTTACATGGTATGTTTATTAGCAGTTTCTGCAGTAATCAAGACATACAAATTCAAAAACAACCGCAGAAAATAATGTTAAAGTTTGACGTGTGTGTAGTTTTTCGTTATACTATTTTGCTATCCTATGTGAACGCTACTTTAGACTGTTCTCCAACAGTGTTCGTACAATCCGGATCTATTATCACGTGACCCTTACTTATCGTTGCGTCAACGATAAGCGGTGAAGCAGCTCGTGTGCAATTAATTAGGTCGTCTACATTCTTTTGATGAAAAGGGAATTAAAACACTACCGATTCTTCCGAAACTATGTATAAGAATAAAATACTTTCTATTCTTTTAAATAATGTTCAAATAAAAAACATTGAAATAAAAATCGTTTTATATTTGATCTACTCCCGTACAATAAAACACTATGCTACAATCCGTCCAGATGCCATATCTAAGAACGGAATTTGGGAGGCGAAAAACAAGGAAAGAAATCAAAATGCATACCAGCAAAAACATGATGGACAGGATGAGAACTATGTCAAACAAAGGCAGAACAAGAATAGAAGCTGGGAAGAGAAACAGGAAACAGTGGAGTTTTAACAAGCAATTGAGATTTATACCCTGTATCTTGGAAAAAAAGGACCCAGTTTATATAGATATGTGTCTGAAAGAGCAGCTAATGAAGAATAATACCAAAGTAAAGTGGAATCTAGAACCTAAAATTATAAGTTTATATATTTGATAATATCAGCTTTGTGTATTGCTTTAGCCTTACTGTAAATGCTCTTTTGAAGATTGTAAATGTAGACATACTCTTGATAATAAAGCAACTGCACTTTGTTTAGCTTTTTTGGTAGGTATTGGATTGCGGAATAATACCCCATAGTTTTAAGCATCGTTTTCTTGAGATTTTAAGAAACGGAACTCTGCAAAATGTTTAAATAGAACCTTCACTTAAACAACAGAAACGTCAAAAAGAATTAAAGTAAATAAGCAGCGTGACCTAAATAAGTAATCTGCGTTTCTCTCAAAAACCCGTCTTCGTTTCCCTAACATATTATGCGTTCAAGTTGAGAAACTCCAAATTGAAATGTTTAACACTTTCGGTCAAATTGAAATTTGTCAGCCAACAAAAAGTTTACAGCTCCTATAATGCCCAAATGGGAAACTTGAAAGCAAACCAGTGTTGGTATTAGCCTACTATATTATCTGGTACCTGATTGGAAGGTACACATTTTTCTGAATAGGAAAAGAGTCCACGAAGAAGTTTCTGTCTAATTTTGTAAATCTGCATTGCAGAATTGTAGCCCTTTTTTAATTATTAATGCTATTGCACTTTTCATTGTGCAAAAATTAATAAAAGTCAGATTTAAAATTAACAGTTATGACTAAAACGTAACTAATAACATAATTTGGTACAAACGTGCTTCGATAACGAAATAAAGACTTGAATGAATCCACTTTAACTCGATACAATGCTTGTAACAATGTTCCCAACTCCAAGCCTTTCAACTCGTTTCTGAATTTCTATCTTTAAACACGCGCATTGTAGTAGTTGTGGTTGTCAACTAATGCAAACTAGGTCTCTTTGATCTGAGTTTTTATTTTTAGGGAAGAACCAGACATCGCAGTGATCTGGATGGGGATTGGAAATCACAGGAATGGTTTTTGTAGTCGAGGGCTCGTGTATAATCAATGTTCTTAGCTAATTTTGGGCGAATGCAGTTCGTCCTCACTTTCAAAACTTTGAGGCAAAACGCAGACTCTGGCTAGTCAACATATATTCCCCATCAAGAAAAGAAATGAGAATAGTGTTCTTTGATGGCAGTCCTCTCCTCCATGCCCATTGATTCCTTTGCTTTTTGCAATTCATTTCCAATTATCAAAAAATAAGCAACCAATCTCGGTTCTGTACCTTAATGTGCTCATTTTTCACGTAATCCGTTTGTTTGACAGAGCGAGTTCAACGCCCGAGCTTCAAAAAGTGACAAAGCTTGTCAATATTGTCATCTAGAGCCCTAAAATAAAAAGCTCTAAAAAAGCTCGCTATTTAATTACCGTACCACAAAAACTTTTCCTTAAAGACATTTTAGTATGAGTATTTAGTAATGGTGGTTGGAACTAGAGGTACGAATGTGCCGAGCGTAGTTGGGTTCAAGATATAATATTGGGTGATGAATAGAACGGGCCAAAAGAGCCCCGCGCCAGGTTAGAAATGAGTCTGCCAGGCCCATGACGCCACATATGTATGTATGTATACAGATCAGTCGGCACGGCCTTTAATTTATTGATTTATTGCAACAGTCTCTCGTCAACCCTTCGCAACGTTAGTCGTACTTATTATAGATGAATATAATTTATATATGTAACTATGTCTAACGTCCGCAAGGAAAATAATCGGCCGTTAGCTAGTAAAGTGACTAAATTTATCAGTGAATTTCCGGATTTAAGCTACAATGGAACCAAAATATTGTGTAGAGTTTGTAAAATACCTTTAATGTGCTGGAACAAACGCGACTGTAAAAGACATATTAATAGTGTACAGCACAAAAATAAGGAAAATGGCGTGCCACCTCAAACCCAATTTCAGTTGGATTTACTTTTAATGTTTATTGTACGCATGTATTGCAAAGAGTCAGTGCAAATCATGGACGAAGTTAATACATTGCTACATGGTATAAACGACGCAATAAGTGATCACGTTTTAGCTAAATTCGACAGTGTTTTAAAAAAGAATTCCGTTTACACGAGAGTAAGACAAATGTGTGGTGGGGCATCTGCAGATTCCTTAACTAACTCTAAAGATTATTTTAATTATGCCTGTCTTACTTCGGCGGATGTGGAACGGTCTTTCTCGAAATATAAGTACATTTTTTCATCGCGGCGGACATACTTCATCGAGGCAAATGTGGAAACATACCTGATGGTGCTACTTTTTCAACAAGCCTATCCGCTTTATTAAGAGGCTCCGTTTATTTTTTATATTACTATTTATTGTTACGTTATTAAATACAACAGATTTTTTAATAACTACTTCGGTTACTTTTTACAGTTATTACCTTATTACATCACATTTACAACACATACGGTTTTCAAAAAAAAAAAATAATGACTCAGCGTGTGCATGTATTCGCTCTATTTACCAAACATTATTATTGCGTCGGCTTCAATTTTTTACTCTGCTGTATTGATTTCAAAATATCACATGTCTGCTATGAGTCACATATACGCTATTTATAATAAGAGGCCCATGCGTCTGACTCCGATTCTGTTGCGGGGACCGATTTGGCCCGATCTACTGATGAATGTCATTTTAGTCCTGAGAACGGTAAATAAATACTAGTTTTATTTTAAGAAAGCGAAGATAGCTAGGATTTGTAGGAGAGGAAAATAACGTAATATATCTTAGTTAATATTAAAACCATTCATGAATAAAAAAAATATATTTTTGTATATGTATATTCTGGCTTAATTAATCAAAAACTACACGGAAAAAAATTATAAGGAATCAAACAATTGTAGAACAATTTACTGCAATTTGTTTAAGAATATACAACTGGCTACAACTTGCGGAAATCCCTACTACTCGATTGTGGTTAACGGATTGTATTTCTATGAAATACGTTATTGTTGTAAAAATTTTGTCAATGATCTGTTACAAAGGTTTACTACCCCAGTGTACAAGTTTTAGTTATCCACGTTATAAAAAAATGCAACAATATTGTTCTAAAACTTGTATTGCATAATACAATATGTGTGCAGTGTTCTTATAATTATAATGGTTGAAAGAACAAGTAAAACGCAATAGCAATAACTATTCTTATGTTTTCGTATCTCCAACAACCACAAAAATGTTACCAACACTTGCGCTATTTCGTAGGTATATGATACCATCCCTCCAAACATTCACGAAATTTGGAGTAAAAAGTAGTGTTGGACGATTATGAATGATATAATCAAGATATGTCGATTATATCCGAATAATCGATCATTCGATTATGGTTCAGAAATCATTCATTATTTGTTTCGACTGCGCAGGAGCACACAAACGGATTACGATTCGAGATCTGTATTCGAAACTTCGAGGTTTCGAGTTTCGAAATAATTCACTCGTCACTCGGATTCTGTCAAATAATCGTGGAAAATAATCGAAGTCGTTAGTAAATTTCGAATGATCATTCGATTATTTTAAACGATTATTTCGATTCATTCGATTATTGAAATATATCGATTATACTCGACACTAGTAAAAAGATAAGCTACGGAAAACCCGATGAAAATGATTTGACTATATAAAACCAAATAATTTATTAGAAAAAAATTAAGTTTTGGTTGCGACATCTATGGGTGAATAACCAATACTGTCTGGGTCTAAACGTAAGGCACGAAACATTAGGTTCACGCATTTAGGTAAGCTTCGATAATAAAATCGCTTGTACAGATAAGTGATGATTTATTTATGAACTCACTCATTTTCTATTTATTTCGAAAAAAATGAGGGAGTTCTATTGTAAAAAAATGCCACAATCTTGTCCTGCACGTCTCGACACAAAGATTGTTGGAAAAAATTATACATTTATGTGAGACAATACAATAGAAACTGAATTATAACGTTGAGGTATTATCTGTGACAACATCAAATAATTAATAAAAATCTGCGGTCGGGTTACATAATTGTGTTAATGACTGTTACAATATTGTAATACATTCCATCGATTGGTTTTTTCTGTGTAAAGCAGCTAGTACCTCCAACTTTTTTAGAAGCAGTTATCATATATGTACAGTACCGTTCATGGAAGTTCGGGCAAGCTGACAAATTATGTTAACTGTTTAGGAAAAAATTTTAAAATTATATAATATACGTTTCTGTGAGGAATTATTAAAACTAACCTTTTCTGGAAGCCTTTTACTAATTTCCAGGTAGTATTTGTCTATTATAAGACCGTTATCATAAAATATATAATTATGTTGGAAATCCCCAATAATTACAGTAACAATAAAGCTTTATAATAATCCCTAGGAGGGTTAGCTGATTCACTCGTGTTACCTGGAAATATTCGTATACCCTTCATAAAGTATTATAACATTTGTAAACGCAGTAGTTCTGAAGAGACTGTTATTGTGAAAGTATCTGTGGTTGTGCAAGTGAAAAATAAAATAATTTCAGTTTGACTGCTTAAAATGCCCCGTGGAAAGCCTCTAGCTGTTTCAAAACGATCTGCTATTATTACCTTGCAACAGCAAAGGTACGCAGAAAGACAGATTGCGGATAAATTAAAAATAAAAAAATCTACAGTACATGATACTAATGTTCGATTTAAGACAACCGGTGACGTACAAGATCGTAATCGACCACGACTGTCAAGAAAAAACTGCGAGACTCCTTCGGAGATATAAAAATAATTAGTAAGCGCAATAGAAGACTAACAGCATCAGAAATTGCTGCAGAATTCAATAATGAGCGAGATTCCAAAGTTTCTGTGAGTACTGTGAAACGTCGGCTGAAAGAGGCTGGGTTGCATGGGCGAGTGGCTTATCGAAAACCGTTACTCCGAAGAGGAAATAGGCTGAAACGACTGAAATGGGCACAAGCTCATAGAGATTGGACAGTGGACGATTTTAAAAACGTTTTGTGGACTGACGAATCCAAGTTTGAGGTTTTTGGAAATAGACGGAGAGTTTTCGTACGCAGATCAAGAGGGGAAAGAATATTACGGGAGTGTATAGTTCCTACGGTGAAGCATGGAGGCAGATCTGTAATGGTTTGGGGTTGTTTTTCCTTAATCGGAACAGGGGACTTGGTCAAAAGTCCTGGAGGAAAATGCCATACCGTCAGGAGTCCGATTAATTGGTCGTGGATTTGAATTTATGCAGCACAATGACCCCAAACATAAATCTAAATTGTGCACAGATTACCTACAGCAAGAAGAAAATGAAAGAACCCTAAAAATTATGGAATGGCCGCCACAGTCCCCTAATCTGAACCAGATAGGGTTGTTATGGGAAGAATTAGACCGATGTGTTAGGAAAAAGTGTCCAAAATCGAAGGAACATTTGTGGACCATTCTCCAGGAGGTATGGACAAGCTTGCCCAATGAAACATTAGCAAAATTAGTGAATCGGATGCCGAGAATAGTGTCAGGCAAAAGGTGGATTTTTCTATGAAAATCGGATTTAAATTATTTGTATTACATTAACTTTTTCTTTTTAATAAATTTGTGTTTGAAAATATGTAAAATCATGTAAGTAAGTATTAAATACATGGCCATTTAATATTTCTCTTATTTTCTTTGACTTCCGTACATTTTTTTGCTTGCCCGAACTTCCATGAACGGTAGTGTATATACTACTCTCTAAACAAAAATAATTATAATCACAACCTTTATTTTTCATGTTAATGTAATATACATAAATGTAGATTGAAAATCAGTAGAAAAAAATTCTAAAATCAATATTTCAATCATGCAACACTTGCACCATACAAAATCCTTTTCCACCGAGAGGTTAATTAATAATCTTTTACCTGTTTTTTAATACTACTTTGATCCTAACCGTACACACATGAAAACCAGCTAGTCTACCATGCGTCTATGTCGGGTTTGCGCGGCTGGATGGCCCCAACGACCCCTACGGCATTGTACATGCATATATTTGACTCCGGTGCTTCAACAGGCAATACGTCAACGAAGAAAATGGGAAATGCGCGCGGAAATGTAAAATATTACGCCGTTGTATAGCGGGTTTTAGCGTGTTGGGTGCAATATGACATGTGACGTGTTGGGATTTGAGATTTTTCAGGTTCTGCGTTTAGTACTTTTACGTTTTTTTTTTCTGTTCGCTATTTCGCGTTAGGTATTGATTTTGTCCTGTTTAAATTATGAGGAGGAATATGTTGTATAGTCTGGTATTCTGAATGATTACAAGTTCCTTTTTGTAAATGTACTTATTTATTTATACAATTTCAAACCTTATTGCTTTGGTTAAGTCCGATGGTGAAAGTGCGATTTTGAATATTCAAATTTGAACCAAACATCGCAACTTATTATTAGCAGGTTATAATTAGAGTTTATTGAAGACGTCAATTTAGAAACGACTAACAACAAGGAGAGAATGATAACATCAACTAGTACACCTATTCTACCACTTCCTATTCAAATACCAACAACATATTGGCACCAGCCTAATTATAATAATTATTACTAAAGATAAACTATTATTATCACTTCTTTTAGATCCCAATCACATTGTACAGTTTCTATTGCTTTTAAATTAGTAATTTTAATACTATTTCTTTGAATCAAATTTGCTGAAGATCTTTTCTTCTTATGAAAATTATGTTGATATGTTTGTGTGACTGTTACACATCGCTTTATAACATAAGTGCTTTGCCAAAACAATAGACAAACCTCAATATTCTTTTTAATTCTTTCCAGTATTAAATCTTGCTTAACTTATTTAATGATAAGATAAGATGATAGACGGATAACTTATAACTACTAACACATGTATGCAGAAGGATGCTCTGCGGTAGAGTTTTGTTCTATAGGTTCACATATGGAATTCAAAAGGAAGAAAGACGCCTCATACCGTCCCTGGGAGGTGCTAATTTGGCTGATCTCGCGGTACAATTCGATCACGCACCCCAACCACTCGGCTTTTGGATGGGAGACAATCTTGAAGAGTCCCCACAACACGCACTAACAACGAATTCGCCCAGTTTCTCATCCAGTACAACGTCCTTCTCGAGATATAGCGCAGGTATTCAACGATGCTAAGAATGTATAAGTCATTACGAAGTTGAGAATGTACCAAGGTGATAACATAATAATCCTAAGCATTTTGTTTTGGAGGACTTTAAGCAGGTTGAGATAACTCGGAGAACGGTCAACTAAGCCAAAGCGCTATATATCAAAATAGACCTAAGGCAGGAAGTGTAGACCAACAGTTTAGTATTTAGATCCAAAGAGCTTTTCTTGCAAAGAACGGCCATTAACATGTTTCTGGCTCGTAGATATTTTGTTGAACCCAGTTAACCAGTTAATGTGGAGACTCTAAGCAAGGTGCTGGTCTATTAATTGTCCCAAATATTTTGCCGAGGGACTCCAGGGAATTATCACTCCGTCACTAGATCGTAGGCCTGCGCCGACGCGTGAACCTGACAGCCAAACTCTTGTCTCCGTTCACCCTCAGTTTCCATTTCGCAAACCACTCGACTAACGAATGAATAAAACCCTCATCTCCGCATGATGTATAGATTGCGATGTCATTAGCAAACATAGAGAGCTCTACGGCCAGAGTACGAGCCACATCCGCGGTGTAAGCAAGGAACAGCTCCGGCCCCAATAATGACCCTGGGGAAAGCCGAATAAGAGAGATCGCTTAGATGAAACCGTTGAACTGGACCTATTCGAGAAAGTTCATCCCCGCAGGTACGAAGGCGTCACGGCAACCAAACTTTGGCCAAACACAAACCTACCCATTTTGTATAGTAAGTGGCTGTTTCACACCGGATCAAAAGCCCAAAAGGCATCCAAGAACACCGCACCCTACTGTTTCCCTACATTCAAATGCGTCCCTGATATATTCTGTCAGACGAAGCAACTGGAAATCCGTGGAGAGCCCAGCTCGAAACTCAAATTGCTCATCTGGTAGGAGGCCCAGGGCAGATATTTCGTTCTGCAATCGAGAAAGACTGCAGAAGGCTGACGGGGCGGTAGTTCTGAGGAAGAGCGGAATCCGTCTCGGGTTTGGGCATGGTTACAACGACCGCATGTTTCCAAATGGAGAGAAACATTTTAAGGCCCTGTTCGTAATATCGTCATACCCAGGAGCTTTATCGTTTTTAAGATGGATTAGGTGGATCTGAAGTTCCTCCTGTGTAACCTCAATAAGCGGGCAATAGTTATGAGTTATGAGGTTGATGAAGATATGCAACCTATACGTGATGTTTTCTAATATTAATGAAAAAAATTAATGATTCAAAAGCGAAGAATCCGTTTAATATTTAACCTAAGACCGCGAGGTGGTTGTAAAGACTCTTTCCAAAATAATGGAGTAATATACTATAACAGTGCCAAGTATGTATATATTCACTTGTGTCTTATGTTAAACAGAATTACAACCAATTTAAAACTCTCGGCATAGGTTATAGTACCAGACATTTTGATTTACACGAGATACCTGCTCGCAGTCGAACCTTTCACCAGAAATCATCTCAATATATTTTTTTTAATGCATTGCTTAGCCATCTAAAATTTATAAGGGATTTTATAATGTCAGAGAACACCTTGGACTTTGTTTGCTTGACTTGCCATATGTACAAATTGTATTTTACTTTGCCAATAAATTATTATTACGTCCGCAAAATCATATCAACAAAAATGATAGCTTGCCAAAACAAGTTCATTAACTGCTAATAGAATGTAGTTACCCTTTACACTCATTGCGAGTATAATAAGTTCACTAAATGTCACAGTCCTAAACAGAGATTTACCACTAATTAGAAGTAAGCTTAATTTTAGAAACCTCTGAACAGTGGAATTTCTCTAGAAATTGGTGTACGTCTGAAAAGCAAGCGCTTAAATTGAGCTCAATGAGGAAAACCGCCCGTGTGAACCGATTTAAATTACCCCTCCATATTCAATTTATTTTTTACATAGGTATACATTCCAAGACCGTAAAATCGAGGTTCCTCTGCCAACTGGATAAGCTGAGCGAAATAAGTATTATGCGAGAACGCGAAAGTATACGGAGCAGTGACTTTGCGATCCGCTAAGACCTCGCAATCTTCGTAATTATAATTGTGCCATGGCTTTCCTCGCCCCGTTATTTATATAGGTGTATACCGCTTGTGTACGGCACAATATAACTGCCGCATCAGACGAAGAAGGCGGTATTTTGCGGACGGTACAAGTCTGCAATTATACAACACCCCGTTTTAATATCTTCGCAAAGCTCGAATTTAATCCTTCACTTTGCATAATTGTGGTCGCTACGTCTGAGTTTCCAATCCTCGAAAGCTTAGGCTGTCACAGATGGCGTTCTGTACGTTTGGTGTTCGGTATATGGAGTTGCACTAGTAGATCATTAAACTTTGCTGCATGTATATATGCATTTCTGAAAAAAACATGTTACCTGAATAACATCTGCGATGTTTTATACTTTCTACAGTATATTCTTAAACTGGATTTATGCATTGATCTCTTCTAGATATACAACACGGTTACGCATGAACCTAACTATACTTATAAACTTCCTATTTTTTGTTTTTACCGAAAAGCTGCTATAATAAACTCTGCTTATTGTTATGGTTTATAGATCCATGCATTCTCTCTATAATGAGAAGCTTTTTAGACCATCAGAGACCAGAGGAATCGTCCTAATAGACAGACTTCGATAATGACTTTAATTGTATGGCCTAGTATTTAATTTCAACCAAACCCAAGTGAGATAAACATATCAACAATGAAGAATAACATCCAGCATGTCATATGTTGCAATTGTTATATACAACATTTGTCTATATTTTTGGTTTCCACATTAAAACACAAAATTCAATTACACACCCATGAATAATTGGATGTTAATCATCGAAAGTTGCTGAAATGGTCAAGACCGGTGGCGGCTAGTGGTGACGTAAATGGGAGGTCGAATACAAGGCTTCGATTCCCTCGTGTATTTTCGTTGCATATCGTGTACATTGTACTTGGCAAAAAATACACGAGAAAATCGAAGCGTTGTCCTTGTGTGTTCTAACGCTCCACGGCCACAGTGCACCAGCCGCCGCTGGTCAGGACGTATTGTAATCGCAATTCCAAGAACACAGGTCTAAATCTACGATAGTAAGTCAAAAATTACTTACACTTTTAGTTCTACAATCGTATTAAACAAAGATAGCTGTACAACAGATACATTATTTTTCGATATAGTCTCCACCTTTAGCGATGCACTTGTTCCAGCGAGCCACAAGCTTCCGTATGCCTTCCTGGTGGAAGGTTTTCGGTTGGTCGTGAAGTCACTTTTGCACCGCATCCCGAACGTCTGTGTTTGAGGCAATTCGACGACCTCTCAAAGCTTACTTAAGCGGTCCAAAGAGATGAAAGTCTGAGGGAGCGAGATCAGGGCTGTAGGGAGGGTGTTCCAGGGTCTCAAACCCAACCTTTTGATAGTTTCTATGGTGTTATGGGCCGTGTGCGAACGGGCGTTGTCTTGCAACAACAAAACTTTCGTTGAAAGTAGACCATGGCGTTTGTTTCGAATTGATGGTTTCACCTTATTCGCCAACAAATCACTGTACCTCGCACTATTTATGGTAGTCAGATGGCAGATGTCCAAACGTTTGGTTTTATTTTCTGCGGTAAGCATTCGTAGTGCCCATCGCGCACACACTTTACGAAATTTGAGTTCATCGTGGATAATTTGATAGACAGAACCGTGACTGATATTTAAAGAAGATGCAACCTCACCTATTTGCTGTAACCATCTCTCGAGCTTGCTGAATGTTGTCGTCGGTGGTCGAGGTTGACGGCCGTCCAGCTCCCTCTTTTTGTGTTACGCTCGTGCAGCCACTTTGAAACATTTCGATCCACAAAAAAACGCTTTTACGAAATAAAGCACTGTCCCCATATTGTGACAAAAGTCTCCGGTGAATTTCAGCACCTTTTACACCCTCTGACCACAAAAATCGGATCACTGCTCGTTGTTCCTCTTTGGTGCAAACTAATAGCGGAGCTGACATGCTTATGCTGTTGTAGCTAGCAAACAAATGACGCGATCATGATTAAATTCCGCACACATGACCACAGAGGCGCCAATTCAACGCATGCGCACTACGATAACCTTCAAAGCTTGTTATGGCGAAAGTGTAGATAATATTTGACTTACCCTCGTATGTTTCTAAGGTAATTAATGTCATAGAAGGTAATTATTATCAAGTTCTCCCAATAGATTCATTTTTATAGCTCCATGATCTTCACACCGTAATAGCATTTTTCTCCAACTTTCTTACTCCTATGGAAATGCTTTCTTGGTCTCAAATAACTATACTTCTTTAAAAATACGAACTTATCCGGAAGAAGTAACTATGTACTTGTACATATTATAATCAACATACCTTCCAGGCACTTGTGTGTTTTGCATCGTGTAGCAGTTAATTCAGCAAACTAACTCTAATATTTTCTTTCTGATCTTAATTCCTGAGTAGTTATTATTCTATCTATGGTGGAAAAAGCTTGTTCAATACTTTCAGGTGTGTGATTTTAGCGTAGTAGTAGAGAAGGTTATTATAAATAATGTGTTGCTTGCGTTACTTGTTCAATTGCCCAAAAAGCTGTTTTCTATAGAATAAAACTTTCATTCGTATGTGCAGGTTCACCGCATAGCCTAACACTGTAGCTCTTCTTGAGTGAATATGCACATGATACGCTACTATTGGTATATAGTACAGAAGAAGAGCTTTTGCAAGAGAGTGTCAATTTCAACTCTCCAGGTTAAACTCCTGTATATGCCAGTAGTCAAATATATAATTTACTCCCACCAGAACTTTAGGTAACTACATTTGGATTACCAATATATTTATTTTATTTTCAAAGAATTTAATTGGTTTTGAACCAAGTAAATATTTCTTACCTACGAGGTAAGCACCGTAAATTCTCGGCCTGATATAGAAAAAATAAACTTAGTAAAATATAGCAATTTTTATTTTTCAATACAATCTCCCCTAACTTCAATATCAATCAGTTAATAATTCTGCACCCTTGTAAACATAACCTAAAGTTTTTCCCTCAAACTGTTGTATTACAGCTGCTTGCAACTCACTATCGTCCTTAAAACGATTCCTTTGTTTCATCTCCTGTGATAATGGACTCCAAAATCGGTTTCGGGTCGTCTCCATACATGTTTAAAAACGAGCGTGCACATTCGACCCGACCGACGTTCACGTTGGAGAGCAGAAAGAAGATGCGGTACCCATCTTGCACCAGTCTTATTCATACCGAAATGGTTATGGAGAATTCGGCGAATACTTGCTTCAGAAATGTTAGACATCACTGCTAATTTCTTCACTTTCAAACGGCGATCTGCTAATACCATTTCTTCAATAATTGAAATGTTTTGGGGCGTTATCAGGTCAATTGGCCGACCGGGGCGCTCATCATCTTCTTGCCCAAACGAAAACATTTTGCCCACTCTTTTGCAGTGGAATATGAAGGAGATAAATCACCATAAACGTCGTCTAAACATTGTTTAATGTGATTAGGCGTATGCCCTTCTTTTATTAAAGCTTTAATGACAACGCGGTACCCAATGTTCGTTACCTGAGACATTTTCATGCACTAGTCACGTTGTCTGGCTGGTTACTAAAAACTACTACTCTTCGAGACGTAATATATATAGTGTAGGCTTGTGCAACAATGACGCAACGGAGTTTAAACACGCTAGAACCTGTATAAACCTGTCCGGCCGAGAATTTATGGCGCCTACTCGTCGTACTTCAGAGAATGGTTCCATGTACTTTAATTACTTTCTAAACATGTTTTGCCCATATCCTATTGCAACTATGTATTCATTTTTAACAAAAGCAAAAGTTCGATTACGCCCAAATCTAATTGCCGAATCGAACAAAGAGAAGCTTTCAAATTGAACCTCCATCTCCTCTAATCGATTTTGTAAAATTCATTTCACATAATTTTTCCGACAAGATCTGCATTACAATGCAAAGCTTCAAATTATAATCGTAATCTTAGCGGCGTATTCTTTTGCCGGGCTTCTCCAATCGAATTAAAGGAACCGAAATAAATCAAAACATCTCGACGTTCATATTTCATCGCGTGGTCGTTCCTATAACGACACGAAACGGGCGGAAAAATTCATTTCCATCGGAATCAAATTAAAGTCGGTCGCGACAAATCGCTCATGAAACATTCCCATTTTTTTTTGCAGTCCGTACGTCCGTTTTGTCGGTGGACTCCCTGCTAATAATTGATTTATTCCGCCAATAACGGAACCAATTAGTGAGGTAGAGAGAGAAATATAGATAGCGGGAGGAAGCGTACGTGATGGTGACGAGTATCCGTTTTTGTTCTGTTCATTAACAATCGGCAATGTTCCCGTTTGAAGTGAAGTTCCGCCACATATGTTTACGACGAAAAAGATTCTCTTCGACCATTATGCTTTCGGTTTTTGTACGTCGTAGGGGGAAATCCCGGAACAATAACGACTACTTCGTCCGATGAATGGAAAAGGAAACGATTGAGGTTTATTCTTAACAATTGTCGATAGATTAGAAAAGTTAGATCAAGCGAGGGTAAGTTATTGTGAAGCTCGGGAAAGATGTCATCCTTTTAGGCAAGGACTTTTATTGTTGTTACTCCTTCGATAGTAAATGTCTATTGTTTTAAGACACGAAAATCCTCATCAAGTTTTAATTATAAATCTACACAGCATGATATAAAAATAAATTTCATTTGTTGCTTTAACAACTCCACGATTCCATCTACAAGAATTATTGTCACAAGGTTTGCCTTTACATAAGATACAGAATTTGCAATCAAATTTTGCACAAAGACTTTTTTAAGAGAAAATAATACCACCATGCAGTCAAAATTTAATCGTTCAGAAAGTTAAATCACGTATATACTCGAACACTACAGCACTGGAACATTAAAACACCTCCCCTTACCACAACAACTCTAAATAATAATAATGATTAGAGTTGGCCACGCGCGCCAACGGGCAGCGGCGTTGTTTCGATTAGGCCTCGGGTTCCACTAGAGCTATTGTGTGTAGATGTTTGCTGTCGTAAATACTTTCGCGTAGTTGTTAAATAAAAATAAAATAATGCGTGCTCAAACACTTACCATTTTAAGGGTCGTCCGTGAAATCGCAAAGTGAATCATGTCTGTTAAATATCTGCTACATTAGATATGTTTCAACAGTTGTTTCGACAGACCGAGTGCGGCGCGAGGAAAAAATGTGTTTATATGCAGAAAACGAACGTTCTACATCTAGTGACGTTATATTTGCGTAATTAAAATATTCTTTGAAACAACTTAACGGTTCTGTTGACGCACCTTTACAAATATGTCTTAATGTGCCAAAATCAGAATTCTCTAAAACACTTTCAAATTTTTCTAGAACACAAACATTTTTTGCGTCTTCTATTGCGCATAGCTGTGCGTCAACATGTTGCACTATTTGCACAGATTCCACTAACGACACCGAAGGATCTTTTCTGTTGCCTCCACTAGTCCGAAGTAATTGTTGTGAATAATTTTTAAATCCGCTTTAACCCGACTATCTTGAAATTTCGACTGGCTTTTCTTGATAGCGGCAGCTTCCTTTGAATCGAATTGTAAAACCACGTGCTTAATATTCTCATAATATTTATGATAATAAAACGCAGCATTTAACCAAGTTCCCCAACGTGTAAGAATAGGTTCTGGTGGCTCAGGTATACGGGGGCACAGTCTGTGAAATTCGCGAATACGTTTCGGGGATTTGACAAACACTGCTTTTGTATGCGCTATTAAAGCGTCTACCTAAGGATAACATTTTCTGATACCATCTGCCACAAGATTGAGAGCATGAATTTTACACGTAATGTGTAACAAGTTAACAGAATGCTTTTTAAGAGACCGGCCTACAGAAACCATGTTTGCGGCACCATCACTCATAAACATCAACAGTTGGTTTGTTGAAAGTTCAAACTTTTCCAATGTATTTAACACTAACTTTACAATTACTTCGGCAGTACATTGTTGTATTCGTCTGGAAGCTAATAGAATTGAAGGTGACGATTGATGCGGTTCCATTTTACGTGCCATTATATTAACGACCGAATGTTTTTTACGATCTGTCGTTTCGTCCACACATAACCACATTTTTTTTTCTTTCAACTCCGATTTAATTCTTTTTTCAACATATTCACGAGCAGATGGCACTATCCTTCGTAACGATGTCCGACTTGGTAATTTGTACTCCGAATAGTCATTCCAAAACAAGACAAACGCTTCCTTGTCTAGTAAATTAAACGATATATTACATACCATAAAAGTAACATATAGATTAAATATAAATTTGTCATAGTCTCGTGTGCAAGTTCTTTTTGAAGCATGCCGTACACTGTTTACGTGCCGTAGAGTCCTTTTTGGACCAACTCATCAACGGGACATTACATACTACACATTCAATTTTAGCGCCATCATACGTTAAGTCAGTAATTTCGGCTAAAAATTCTCTAACTTGGTCCGCCTTGGATCGTTTGCGCGACGTACGCAACATTTCCAAAAAACACGTACCGCGCTAATGGAAGGTCGAAGCTACACTGAGGCTTGTATGTAACCGTATAGATACGACGCAGCTGCCTATTGGCGCGCGTGGCCAACTCCAATAATTTATTTATCTCCAACACATATAAACCCATAGAAGGACACAAAAAATACATACAATAAAAATAAAAAAGAAAGAAAGATTGAGATAGAGCTAAAATTGAACTGATGATACTACTACCGCCATCGTTAGCGGTCATACAGGTGCCGACACTAAAGAGAAGGGCAACTTACTACTTGAAAAACTCTACCTATGCACAGAGGAAAAAAGTTTTTGACTCAAACAAATATGCATTCAGTCAACCAAATCGTAATTTTAAATGACGGCTAAGATATTTTTTCTTTAATTTAAAGAAAGAATCTTTTTGGCATCGTTATTTGATTCATACGATCTCTTGAAACAAATAACCTCAAGTTTGATTTGAAAATATATCTGTTTGATTTAATATACGTAATGTGTGTGACTCAACGGTACAGTTCTTTGTTTTAAAGAACTTCGTCAGTTTGAAACAAATATATTTTTCTTTACCATTTATTTGACTTCACGTTTTAATGGCGAACGTTTCCAAAATGGGAGCATACTAAAAAATCTATTTTTTATTGAAGTAATCATATTATTTGCATAAAATTTTTAAATGTTTCAAAATATACATAGGTGTACACTTTTCTGATTATGTTAATTATGCAAATAATGTACCATTAGCTTCCTCCATTACGTTAAAGTGATAACAAGGCTTTCCTAGAGATCTACGTGGTCGCAAACAAAAACGATGAACCTTAAATGTTACAGATTTCCTTCAAGTATCTTGCAGATTACTCACATGTCTCAGGAACCTGTAAAGTGAATCTGGTTAGATTGGGTTAGGTCTCGATGTCGACGGTGCACACGAACTGCCCAAAATGTAATCTTTCGTATATCAGCACTAATGACCCCTATTAGTCCAACATTGGAATTGCACAAAACTATTAAAGGTTTATTTTAATCCCTTTTCCTTCATTTCTAAGAATATCTATAAAGCAATTTACATTTACTTTTGTAAAATAAGTACAGTAAACGGGCGTAAATATTAAATATTCCCAAAACAAAATGTGTGCATATAAAGAAGAGTAAGTGAAATAACATCAACAGTTCGAAAAAAGCAAATTAAAAAGCATTAGCAAAATGTTTAGTGAAAGAGAAAAAGCGTTGTTTATGCGTGAAAATTTTAAATAATATAAATTTCGGGACACGGTGTCTACGAGTGAAGTTTGTTGATGATGTACGGGAAAATCATGCAAGGCGAAAATTTACACTATCGACTCTGACGCAGTTTTTTCGCAGTATCGGAATCCACAGTCACGAAGCTATTTCATCCAATGTTTTATTACGACAAAAAATTAATAACAGCATTAAAAGCAAAGCATCCGAACAGCGTAGTGAGAGGCCACTGAAAATCATTCATTCACAAAAACAGACCTATGATATCTGTTTTCAACTCCTAAAAGAGAAATGTGTCGATTTAGGTTTTTTTAAATCTGAAAAACATACTGGTAGATTTAGAAATTGAACAGGAAAGTGTGAAGGGCAGATTTTGTCAAAGTGTTGCTCATATAAAATAGCTGCATAATAATAATATTGGAATTTTTCAAATTTATATACTTTAATATGTACATACCTATATATAGGTTATATACATAAATATTTTGACGAAGTTTTTGTAAAGATTTTATAATAAACTATTTTTGCTATACTAGAATTTTTCTAATTTGTATACCTTAACATCTGTACCTATATACTTTGAACAATTTTTATACACCGCGCTTCCAGGAAAGGTAAATTGTCTTTGCACAGTTCGTGTATCGGATTAAGTGGACCTTCTAATTACTTTGCGGAGTTCAAGTGTAGGCTTATCTTCCTGGGATTAAAATTTGTGCAGTTCGAGTGCGCCCGATGTCGAAGTTGTAAACTGATTTTAACAATATTAATAATAACATCAAAGTTAGGTACAGTGCGCCGATAACCTTAAACAGACTGTAATATGTCCAAGTTGTTATAATAAAGGCTATTTCAATAAGAGCACAAGATTCGAAGGTTCCATAAAACGTGATTTTCTGTAGCAAAGTATTGAAATATTTATTGAGTTATAATTAGAGTAACCAAAACTTGCGGACTCGCATAGGCGTCGGTATTACGGGTTAATATAAGAATATGCAAAAATTCATAAATAAACTTACTTGCTAATTATTCAACAAATTAGAGGCATCAGGATGTGAACTACTGTAAGCTTGCATCATTGCATATATTTCCACAGTTACTTCTTTAAACCTTGTGCGTCGACAAGAAAAATATTCTTATACATAGAAAACGATCTCTCCACATCTAAGGAAGTTACATTTGCATGTAGAAACTATTTTTCAAAATCACTTAAAAGTTTACTATTCTTACACTTATTATAAACGGCCTCTAAAGTATTAAAATCGGGATTTTTCCTTAAAACATCTGCCAACTTTTGACTAGCGCATAATCCTGGCGTATCATTTAATGTGTGTAATTTATTTTTTACACTCTCCACTATGTCTAATGATTCCTGCAATGACAATTCAGTACATTGTAGTTTTCTGATGGCATCTAGTAATACTGTATAATTGGTACATATTGTTGTTAAATCTTCTAAAAGTTGAGGAATTTGAAATTCTCTTTGACTTTCTCTAATTGCTTTGGATTCATTCCGACTAAATCGCATTATAACTGATTGAATTTGTTGAAAATGGGTCAAATAGTAAGAAGCTGCTGTTAGCTAAGTACCCCATCGCGTTAAAATTGGTTCAGGAGGTTCTGGAATACCTGGACAAAATTTACGAAATTCTTTTAAACGTTTAGGAGATTTACGAAACACTGATTTAGTACTTCCAATCATCCGATCAACGTTTCCGTAATGTTGTCGAATAACTTCACCAACTAAATGCAAAGCATGCAGCACGCAGGTTATATGTATTAAGTTAGGAAATATATGTTTTAAGGATCGCCCAACACTTAACATCGTTGCTGCACTATCTGTCACAATCATCACAACTTGATCTTGGGCAATTTTAAATTTTTTCAAAGCGTTCATTATCACTTTTTGAATATTTTCCGCGGTACATTGTTGAACACGTTTGCAAGCTAACAAATATCGAGATGCTGTGTTCTCGCTAGATAAAACGCGAGCTATTACATTCACAATACTGTTTTTCTTTATATCGGTCGTCTCATCCACGGTAATCCGTATTTTTTTGGAACACAAATCACGTTTACACACATTTTCTAGCATCTCTTTCATTCGCGGCAAATCATTCTGTAATTGTGTTTGTGAGGGTAATGGGTACTTTGGAACGTATTGTCGCCAAAACGTTTTAAAAGCTGCTTTTCTCACCAACGACAACGGAAGATTACAAGAGATAAACATAATTAATAAATGTATGAGGAATAGTGTGTAAGGTATTTCAGTTCTTGCATTTCTCATATGCTTAATACCATTGACATGCCTCTGGCAATCAGTTCTGTCCAATGCAGCCAAACGAACATTGCATATTAAGCAAAAAACTGCACTACCGTCATATTTTAAATGGGGAAAAAGTGACACATACTTATGTACATTAGTAGCAAATCTATTACGAGGCATTGTTTTCTTAGGTATGTAAATATTAGTTCTATATGAAACAATACACTAATTATGTACTTGATATAATACTACAACACACAAAAAACACCAGCTATATCTTCAAAAGCGACACGTAAGTACATAACCTTGACCGTTCGACTAATCTCTGCAACAGCTCAACCGGTACTAAAACGAAATCTCTCTCAGCGCGGTTTAACATGATTTATATTCAAGGTCGACACTACATGCCTGCTTCTCTACCGGTTTAGTTTATTTATGAATTTTTCGTATTCTTATATTAACCCGTAATACCGACGCCTATGCGAGTCCGCAAGTTTAGGTTACTCTAGTTATAATGTACACATTTGGGAATTATGAATGGAACAACACATCTAGTAAATGGCCGCCACGGCTTTGCTTGCCGTATCAAACTAAATTTTGACAAATAGTGGATATGTCTTGTTTTGCATGAACGCTCCTCATTTGAATCCTACTAAAACAACAGCAATTCTCTTTCACACTAGGCAGAAGTTGGTAAACCTCAATGCGAGTTGTAATGACATTTCTATAGTACTTCAAAACGAAGTAAAATTTCTCGGCATCCACTTAAACGCCACCTTTTCATGGCAAACACATTCTGATACTGTGTGTCGCAAGTTGAGCCAAGGAATATTTCAAATCCGTGTTCTTCGGAATATTCTTGATGTCACTGCTTTATAAAAGATTTTATTTCTCATATATACAGTCGAAATTATTGTATGGTATAGTCTTTTGGAGAAACTCCCACCATGCATCACGTGTCGTTTTAACGTGCCATCCGATGTATGATGAATTGAAGGTCTAATGAATCTTGCAAACCATTGTTTTTGAACTGTAGAAGATTGAGCAGAATGAAGTATCCATTTTAAATTGAGTTGTTTTTATTAATTGTCAAGGTTTTGCATCGCTCTGCCCAACATTTCATTTGGTATCACGTTAATCTCTGTCCGATATTATGTCATACTTGCTCCAAAGTTTGCGATGGATTAAAAAATACTTCACGTACCCCATAAAAAAAAAGGCAAGCTGAGAGATCCGGTGATCGTGCCGGCCAGTTGAGGTTTTTGAATTTTGAATATTTGACCAACGCTCCATATTCACAGCTAAACTGACATTTCTCGCAAACGCTTTGACAACTGTCTTAAATTTCCATTCATCGTGGAAGCATGGCGACTTTGAATTTATATCTCATTACATTATAAAATGAATTAACTTTGAAGGTGGATACTTCATTCGGCCGGACCCTGTATAAGAATGTGTATATGTGCACACAGTCATAAGATTGAAGCAGATACTAGTTTTCTGAGAATTGCACATCATTTTTAAGCATTAGATTGCATAACAAACTGCCAACAGAGCTAACAACATTGTTGTCGAATAGGTTTAAGTACGAATTGAAGAATTTATTACGTTGCTACCGTTTTAATACTCTGCAAGAATTCTTTAGTTGCCAATTTGGTTATTATAAAGCAGGAAGTACACGGAATACAATTCTGATTTTGACGTGTAACTGGTGTTGTTAATAAAGCATTATTATTATCATTATTACTTATTGAAACGTTGAAATTCACTTTTGCTCCTACCCAAAAATACGATTATTTCTATAAACTTGACATAAAAAGCACCTTGCTTATAACTTCAACTCTAAGTAGATATTTATTTGAAGGAATTTATTCTTCGATATTGTATTACTAATGATCATATTCTATGTTCCAACTCAACATTCTCTCCTCACTGATCTTTATTTTTACGTCACCTCTCGATTTCTATATATGCCAGACTTCTAAGCACCTTAAAGCTCATGAATTGCTATGCTTTAGAATGTTTTCATATGACTTCCAACGCTAATTTTAGGAGAGATGCTCTAACTTTAGAATTTGTTATATGGCATACAACATATTGACACATTTACATTTCTTATTCAAGGAGAAGCCAAAATTTAGTTTTGATCTTTCGTCTGGTAATTATAGTTTGAATATTCAAATAATTAGCAAAAATAATTTTGCAATCGAAGCTCAACTAATGTTCAGCACTAGCACGAAAAGATTTGCAATTATATATTGATTTATATCATCTCCAGAAATGTTAAATTGATATCAGAATTAATAGCGGAATAAGAAGGATCTATAAACTTTTTACCTACAGAAAACATAGTTCACTAATTTGCTAAATATTCAAATAGACGGAGTCAATTTGTAGCTATCTAAAAGACTGTGGTCCCCTTCGGAAACCACAGAACAACTATTGAACATCACTAAAACAGTGGTAGACGAAAATGTTGGAAATATGCAAAGCAATTACAAAAATTGCTGCGTGCATTGCATAAAGACGCTTATATCCCCCGAGTGCAGGCTTGGGAAAAAGGTTTGGGAAAAGGTGCTAATTGAATTAACGATTGTATCACAATTTTGGTCGGAAGCCTTCTCGATAGATGGAGCAATTCTTAAATTAAATGACTTTCGACACATATTTTTGTTTATTTTAAATTCAGATCAGTAAACTAACTTTTGAATCGCCCTGTAGTACAATGTATATTTATTGATTAATGTCTGCAAAATCCTTAAGGGGTCTTATCTCATCCAAACACTATTCTGCTCAAACTTCCGTTTGACATTTTCGTTTCTGAAGTGAAAGTCTGTTTAACCTAAGATTTTATCTCCGAGCAACTTCCTAATTATTCAAATTAAATTCACTAAACGCAGCTATCACCCTCTTCTTAATTATGCTCCTTCCAATCATCAAAACTGTTAAGTGAAATTCGTCGAAAAGATTTTATTTGCCTCCTGACGCGACGCGACGTTTTGATCTGCTGCGTATTTCCTATATTTGGCATAGATTAGACGGCAAAAGAGAGCCGGGAATTGTCTGCGTATCTGTCATGGGGCAAATTACAAAGTTTCCTCCACTGCGTTGGATGAACTCCCCCCAAACTCCTGCGGAACACTTAACAGAAGTTGTTGGGCTCGAAATGCTACCGCTACCACTGCTAGACCAGATAGCGAAATATGCGTAGGGATGGTGTGGTGTGCCGACTAATGTGTTGCGGATCTTAGCCTAGCCACCTCCCCTCCTCGTTGCACCCCCAACTTTCCCTGGAGCGAGACGAATCCGCTCTGTAGATTAGCCAAAGTTTACACATTCCGTGTGAATAACTGATAAAGTTTGACGGATCGGACGTTCGGGACCGGCGAGAACTTAGGTTAAACACACCGGTAATTATTTACGAACCGGAATAATACATTAATGGAATGCCTTCCAACACCATTGTGAAAGTTTTGAATGTTTATAGATCTATGTGAAACGTTCACCACCGCAATTCATTCATTACCAAGGTAAATGCATTCTGGTTTATTAGAATTTGGGTGAGCACCAATGGTGGATTATATTAAGTAAAGGCTTTACCATAAGTACATATGACAATGCATTCACGTCAGAATCCACCAGGACCCTTAAAGCTCAATACTGTGACAAAAAAATCAACTAACTTATTTTTGTTCTCTAACAAAGCTTTTGTTGTCTATATACTGTGATGGATACAAACAAAATGCTACAACCTCACAGGTGTTTGTTATTAGGTTTGAATAAAGCACAAATTTGATTAAATTAAATTAATTAAATGTAAATGAACAAATAGCCTTTGATGTTGACATACACATGGCTATTCTAGAAATTATCTTAACGCTTGCCCTGCTAAACATAGTTTTCAAAAAATGCCTTCCTTGTCGACTTATATTTTATATCGCAAATTCTTACATTTCTTTTGTTACATTCCTAACGTTCGTTTTCCATTCTACTTCAAAAGACGCGTTTTAATGTTAAAGATCAATCCTGTAAATTTACTATGAGTAGTCTTTTAGATTAAAAATTAATATGGTAACCATTTCACAACTTAAATAATAATAATCCATACCTTCGCATCCCCAAACGGCTGTCGTCAATGACAGAGGGCATCAGCCAACCCTGAGTTATTATTACGTATGTGTTCGTTGAGCGTCATCCCCGATATTTCCCAAATGTTGAATAAGAAAAATTGAGGGAGTGGGTACAATAACCAGGCAGCCAAAATTGGTTTTTTTATTGGATATGACGCAGAAAAGTTCGCCCAGCGCTGATTATTTACTTAGTGCTGCCTGACGTTGTTTTCGGCGAGAACAAGGCAGCTCGTGAAGCTATCTGGTTCTTGGCCTAAACTGCTGACATCTGTTGTTCAGTAGAATGGAAACTAATGATCCAAAATACCACTAAAAATTGTTTAAGAGATGGTTTTAAACTACAAAGATAAATTTGCCCCTTCTTTCAAGAAGAATAATATAAAAAATAACGAAGGCCAAAAATTTCACTTTCAAGATACAAAATACAGTGGTACCTCGGTTTAGTATAGTATCTTGTCACGGAATTTTTGGATTACGAAAGAAAATTTCGACAAATTTTTATTTCCGAAACCGAAATGCAAGTTACAACTTTACAGATTCGGCAGAATTTCCGCGCGACTCGTATACATGCTAAAACGAGATAGTTATATACAACGTAATGCGATTGTTTGTGCGGCTAGCCTCCCACTATTCCACCACTTCGCATCTGCATTGAATTCATAGTTAGCTCTTACTTTATTGGAAAGTGCTTTTATCTTTGTGTAAAATCTTTTTCAAAGAACAAAGTCGAAAGTTCTACAATTCCTTGTTTCTCGCGTCGCTAATATTCTAATATAAATAGCATCTCACCCTCGCCTTCTTCCAGACGCTAAAAGGAATCGATGTTGATGTTGTTTGGAACCGATTAATTCTGTAAACCAACGTACCACTGTAATAGAGTTTAGAAAAGAACACAGACGTGTACTGAAATGGAAAGTGGTTTCGTATCTGAATCATTTGATCAACTAAAGAAATCTGCAAAGCCACTGTTTCCCGGACCGGATGATAAACTGTATAATTTTCCTCAGCTTCTCAAAAAAGAAGCTAAAAAATGTAATGGAGCTGACTGCATGGTATATTGGAGAGTGGGCCGAAATATGGTATTACCAAAAACTGGTTGCTGCAAAAGCTGACGAAAAGCAAAAGCTGCAAAAAGCTGACAATATTTTAAAGCCAAACGTCGGGAAAAAATGATGAAGACGAAGAGTACCTTTTCTTTTTAATACTATCTAATAGGGTATCTAATATAACAGAGTTGTTTTTAAGAAAATGACTTTTCTTCGTATTTGTTTGTTAATTGTATCTTTTTTAAGCAAAAAGTAGGCAGCTCCAAAATCAAAAAGAATTGCTTTCTTCTTCCCTATGATTGAAATGCCACATAAAACTTATATATATGACTTAGTGCATATACTTTCAGAATCGTGTCAAGAAAACTATATAATAGATCTCTGACGTTTTTGAAATATTTTTTTTTTGATTTCCCATAAATTTGCTAAACTGGTGCTGTTTGGTTCCTGCACCCACCCATTCAATTAGGGATAATCTTACTCTGATAGTTGCGAGCCCGGGGTTTGAATTTTCGAATTTCCAAAACATTTAGAAGCCTTTAATCTGAATTCACTGAATGAAGCTAAGTATGTGGGTGGATGCATTATTTGTATAAGTATCCATTAGATTGCTTCAGTGCGTACGGACCAGGAATGTTCTAAAACTGAACATATTAAGGATATTTTGTGACATTGAAAAATATTTACTAATTTTTAAGGCACATTGTATAAACACATTTCAAAAGTACTCGCTAGCAAGTAGTTACACACTAATCTACAAGGTTACGAAATTCTCACAGGCTTTTTATTAACGACAAATTCGCAAAATTACCACAACAAATGCAATTAAGATATTGGCTATTTCACAAAAATCACAAATGCTAAAGACAGTTGACATAAATTAAAGAAGGGCATCTAAAAACATAATAAAATACATGGTGTTATTTTATCAAGAACAAACTTTTTCCATGAGTGAACATGCTTTTATACAAAAATTTTATTTTATCCAAAAAAGATTATTTAAGAACCTTATCAATCCCCATTTTTATTTCTGTACCGGTAGCTTTAATCTTTCCTTTATACTTAAAGTTTGCTTCATATATCCATTGCAATTTCGTAAATTCGGCGCCCACGCCCACGTGGAAGAGCCCTGGTTTAGTTTACTTTAGAACATATATGGGCAACCCCCGGCCCTCCACCAGCTTCAATCCGGCCCACGAGAGAAATTCAAATAACGCGCCAAAAAAATTAAAGATTTAGCACACATAGTTTATTTGTAATTACCGTCAACCAACCTAAAACTGTATTTATTCAAATCATAAAGACTAAAATCGATAAATAATATTATTAAGCGTACGCAATGGAACGCCACAGATCGAGTCAGAAATAGTCGTTAGAAAGAGACAAACAGATAAACATTCGGGAAGCCACCCGATGACCTCGAAGCGCTCCAGAGCCGACTGTTATTCATAACGCGGCTAGCATCGCATATTCGCGTACGATCGAGAGTATTTATAATTGCTTATTGCGGGTAATATATAAACCGTTCAGCGCGCGTGTCAACTCATTACTTCTTAACAACTGATAAGAAAAGACGCGGGAAATATTCAAGTAAATTCAGCTCAGAAGAAAAAAAATCTATCAAGATGTCTGGTTTAAAAAAGCGGAAAGTGGACACAGAATGTCGTCAATTCCAAAACAAATGGACTGAAGAATACTTTTTTATCATGCACAGTGGTAAACCTATGTGTTTGCTGTGTTGTTAAAGCTAGTTTTATAGTTAGTTCCAAAATAGCGAAAACATCGAAGTCATATTCTGAGGGAGAGTTTGTTAAAGAGTGTCTAGTAGATGTTGCAGAACTTTTGTGTCCAGAAAAGAAAAAAGAGTTTGAGAAAGTGAGCTTATCGCGACGTACAGTTGTTCGACGTATAGATATGATGGCTGGTGATATCAAAAAAACATTGACTGATAGACTGGCTGGTTTTCAAGCATTTTCGATTGCTTTGGATGAGAATACGGATTTATCTGACACAGCCCAGTTAGCTATTTTTATACGAGGTGTTGATGAAGAATTTGTAGTGACAGAGGAATTACTGGCTTTACGGCCGCTACAAGGGACCACTACTGGAAAAGATATTTTTGCCGAGGTGCAAAGTACTTTTGAGCAATATGGTTTGCAGTGGTGTAAATTAGTTGGAGTGTGCACAGATGGTGCGCCTTCAATGGTCGGTCCACGAAAAGGTTTTATCGGAATTCTGAAGGAAAGAGCAACCGCTATGAATGTGCAAGAATGTGATTTAATAATTCTGCATTGCTTTATTCACCAACAAAACTTGTGCTCTAAGTCCATTCGACTGAAGAACGTTATGGATGTGGTAGTAAATACCATCAATTTTATTAGATCCCGCGGTCTTAACCATCGCCAGCTTAAAGCATTTTTGGATGAACTCTCTTCAGAACACGATGATGTGACATACTATTGCGAAGTAAGGTGGCTAAGCAAAGGCAAAATGCTAAAAAGATTTTATGACCTTAGAAAAGAAATAGCTGATTTTATGGAAATGAAAGAGAAAACATTGCCGCAAATTTGTGATCCAACATGGCTTTGTGACTTGACATTTCTGGTAGACATCACAGGACACTTAAACGACCTGAACTTGAAGCTTCAAAAACAAGGGCAATTGGTAAATCAGCTGTACAATCATCTTAAAGCTTTTTAAAACAAAATTCGCTTGTGGGAAACACAAATGAGAAGGAAAAACTGTTTTCATTTTGTAACATTATCCAGTTACGAAAACATTGATTACGGTCGCTATGCTGAAGAACTGAAACTACTAGGAATATGGATAGCACTTTCAATATTTTTGCAAATCCGTGTTAGTGTAATGTGGAAGATGCTCCGCTTCACCTACAAATGGAGTTAATCGAGCTTCAAGAAGACTCATATTTGAAGTCTAAATTTGATGATGTGGAACTAAGCGAATTTTACAGAACATACCTTTCCGAAGAAAAGTATCCACAGCTGAGAGTTTTCGCAAGAAAAATAATTTGCACATTCGGAAGCACGTATAAATGTGAGCAGTTTTTTTCAATCATGAAAATTAATAAAAATAAGCATCGTACTCGGCTTACAGATGTTAATTTAGAAAACACTTTGCGCCTATGTACTAGTGATATTGACCCCAATATTGATCATCTTGTTTCTCAGCTTCAAACTCAAGTCTCTCATTGATTTTCATTTGATTTTTCTATCTTTTTTTGTTAATTTGCTTTTTATATGTTTGATTATGCTATTATAATTCTAATAAATAAAAAAATGTGTGAATTTTTATCGCCTTTTTATTCACTACTATCTATTTCTTACCTACGGCCCGCGACCTGATTAACTCCCGAAATTACGCCCTCAGCTAAGCAAAGATTGCCCATACCTGCTTTAGAAAAAGATAAGTAGATGTGGATTTCTAATCCAATTTCAATGTGTTGTATACAGTTGTCCATCTATTAGTAGAATTAATTATTTCGAAATTTCGTAAATCATCATTTGTATATTAGAGTCAATGTAACTTGTCCTAAACAACGTGTGGGTTTTGTTTACAACAAAAGCAGTCTCAAGCAAAGTTTAAAATGACCATACTTTTAAATGTAGATCATTAACTAGTGTTCCAAAGCGTATTTTAATTCAAACTATGAAATACAATACAACAGAAAACTCTCAACACCAAATAAAAACATCTTGTGTGCTTTGTTCAACAATCAATGCCACCCACGTTTTTGTTTACCAAAATCTCATTTTACCCGTAGTTAATCACATGTTCAAAATTTCAAAATAAAAAATACCACGGTTGAAAACAAAAAAAAAAGAGTTTATAAATAAAATACACTTGTACGAGAGAGCCACGTACAGAAAAAATCTCATCAATAATAATAGCAGCAACCATGCGTTGTATGTTTATACGAAGTCGGGTGCAAACAGAAAACTCAATTCATTGCTTCTTAATTACCCCATAACAATGCCTGTTTACATTTTAATAACCCCTCGAACGTTTCTATTTGCAGGTCCGTCGTATTTGAGAACTGTTTCACGAGAGGTCGCTAAAATCACAACATCCAACGAACGGCGAGGAGGAACAGAAGACGGTAAGCAATGTTTGCTAGATTGTACTATTTCGTTGCCTCAAGATGTACCTACAAGGCCGTCCATAAGTCTGGTGCAATAATACACTAAACAGCAAAATTAACGCATTCACTTATGGAATACACATTTTTGGTTTAAGGAAGGTATGCTTAATTTTTATGAAGTAAATACCAAGCAAACACTAGATTACAAACATTTCAACGGCTATCATGCAAATTGAACGAACTAGCAGGATAAAAAGCAAGTAAAGAAGAAGTATCAACAACATTATGATTTTATGAAATCATGTTAATATTAACTAAACGTTCTTTAATATCCTGTATTTTCTCCTCTACTCCTTATCTTAGCCTTGCAACGTCTTTGCATGCTGAGAATTAGCGACCTAATGTCTTCCTGTAGAAGTTCTTCCCACACACGAATGTGATTTTCTTGCAATTGGTTAAAATGGCGGTAGGTGTTGACCTCGAATCTTCTTCCGCACGCTGGCCTCGTTACCCGAATTCCGACATCATTTAAATATTCCACTATCCTCCGGGTAGCATGTGGCCTTGCATTATCGTGCATTAGACAGAACCTATTTCCAATATAGGGGGCAAATGTGTGGTTCAAGAGTGTCAGTATTGTAGCATAAAGCACTGCACGCGCTAGGAAAAGCCCAGCCCGCGGGCGGGCCTCGTCTCTTTTCATTGCGGGCCGGGCCATGCCTAAAATTGTACGGGCCTGACGGGCCGAGAAAGTTTTATTAAATACATCGAATGGATTTAACATATGCAGTAAATACTGTTTAGTTTTTACGCTATCGTTTGTATTAACAATTTTAATGTATGCAATGTTATGTTACGTTTTCTTTTAGTTTCGTACAATATAGTATACAAAAACAAACAAAATAAATGTTTCATTCTACTCTCGTTGTATTGTAGGAATTAAAAAATGTTAAAAAATAGACGGTACAGATACAACTACTTAAACAGGCCAAAATAATTTACACGGGCCAAACGGGCCCAAAATTTCCTAATGGGCGGGCCTTGTGCCGAGGTAGTGAACGCAACGGGCGGGCCGAACGGGTACACTCCATACTGTAACGGGCCACGAGCGGGCCGGGCCGTGAAAAATAGGTCCGTGCGGTGCTCTATTGTAGCATTCCGAAGTCAAACGTCCGCCATTAAGTTCTATTACCTCTGATCTAATAGCATTGTGAATGCTCTTTTTCAAAATCGACAACAAAATACTTTTTCACTTTGGCGCATTTAAGAACAGAATCTGGCAGGGAATATGGTATTCAGCTAACATTAAAAACAGGAGTGGGGTATTTGTAAAGGATTGTGCTTTGATTATCTTAAGCAGATGTATTTTCAACAGCAAATATTTCTCTTTACATTAAAATATCATTTAAGTTAGTTAATTGCGGGGCCCAAATCGTGTGTTTGTGCAGAAAAAGAAAGGAGATCCGTATTTAAAGGCATTAAAAACATGGTTTTTATTATTTGTTAATATATCTGATAAGAAAGAGTATTTGAAAAAAAATTAAATAACAAGGTATGATATTGCACTTATAGCTATTACGTTTTTTTAACACTTGCGGATTTCCTATGTAGAAACACTTTTTTCTTTCTCTGGAAAATGAAAATATATAAAATTTACTGTCAAAATACATGTAGAAAATTTGAGATTCTGGAATTCACCTAAATTGAATTCAATTTCAGTCCAGCGGTAGGTACTATCAATAAAGTCATTATTTGTTATGTGTTTCACTAAATTCTATATTTTTTTCTGTCAAATATAAATGCTTTTAAGTATCTATACTTGACTATTTGAAAATTTTGTAGACGAACAATAGAAATTTACATGATTCCAATGAGAAGAGGTTATTTTTCAAGATGTAAAGAAAGAATTAGCACCTTTAATCTAGGAAACGAGAAATAAATTAGGAAACGTTTATTATTCAGGACATTTTTTATGCGAGGCATATTTTCAGTTACTCTGTACTACTTTTACTCTATACCGGGTGTCCTAGATTCAATGTTAGAAGCGATACCTTCCTTATTTGTAGAAATATAAGATCGAGCAAGGTATCGTCGAAAATGAATTGCAGAATCCTAAAAGTCATACTTTTTAAATCTATCCCTAGTAAACCACCCTTTAAGAAACTTCCCCCAAACCATTTTTTTTAAATTGCACCCCTCTACTTCTTGACTTTATCATTGAAGTACTAGAAGTTAGGAACACAACATATTATAAATTTGGTTGGACGTATACATAAGATTCAGATATTTATTTCGATTTGCGAAAATAGTTTACGTATAGTTAAATACGTAGTGAAGTAGTGTTGTTATAAAAACTTTAAAATCCTATCTAATTTTTCTCCAAATGAATGTCTCTCATGAAGCAGCAACACTTTATGGAGAGCAATTTCCTAACGGAATGGTCCATCACATATAGTATTTCCTCGTGTTGAGGCTGAAATACAAATAACTGTACTGGCTTATGTTGGATTGCATCCACATATTTTAGTTAGAACTGTGGCAGAAGATATGGGAATAAGTAGATTAACAATACAGAGGATACTAAAGTTTCACAAATATTATCCTTCTAAAATTCAGTTGCTACAAGCATTATGGCCTACAGATTTTGAACGGAGACTAAGATGATTCATTGCTATAATGCAAGCAATGTTAAACGATGATCTCACGGTTACCGATTTTGTGGACTGACGAGGCACGATTTCATAACAATGGTATGGTGAATCGCCATAATTATCATTACTGGGCTCCAGAAAATCCTCATTGGATGCGTGAAATTCATTTTCAGGTTATATAGGGTGTCAACGTTTGGTGCGGATTATTTAATGGACGTAGCATTGGTCCATACATCTTTGGCGGGTAAACGTTATTTACATTTTTTTAAATAATAACCTTCCCGAGTTAATGGAAGATATTCCATTAGCGGAGCGCAATAATTTGAGGTAACAACAGGATGGCACTCCACCTCATAACTCGCAGTTGGTTGTAGAGTATTTAAATAACATATATCCCAATAGATGGATTGGTACTAACGATCTTATTCAATGGCCAGTTCGCTATGTTCTGCAACTTCCAGGGAATGTGTTGATATTAATAATTAAGCACACGAAGTATTATTTTATTTAACTATAATAACGATATTAACGTACAAGAGAACACATGTGATACTACGATACCCCCCATACATAAAAAATACACTAGAGTGAAGTTAGCTTACATTTTAAAAATTACCACTATTATTTCTAACACCTTCTCCTAATTATTACAAATATAAGGAAATATATATGTATTACATAGAAACTAAAAAATCTTTGTGTTTGTTAAATTTTACACTATCAAGCGGTTTAGTAAATATATCTGCAGCTTGGTTTTCTGAGCTACAGTATGAAATAGATATCACTCCCTCATGTACCTTTTCATTTATAAAATGAAAACGTACATCGATATGTTTACTACGCTTGTTCATTTGACCGTTTTTGATTAGCTTAATAGCACTCTGATTGTCTATATTAAGTCCTATATTCTTCACTTCTTGGTCGTTTAATTCATCAATTAAACTTTTTAAATACACGAGTTCCTTGACGCAGTCCGCTGCAGCTATGTATTCGGCTTCGGTACTTGATAACGCCACAATGGGTTGCCTACGAGAACACCACGTGATTGGTCCACCACAAAACATTATCACGTATCCCGTTGTACTCTTTCGAGTTTGTAAGTCACCCGCGAAGTCCGAATCACTATACGCAATAAGGTCCTGCGCACCAGCACTGCGGTAATATTTTATACCGACACCTTTATTGCTATTCAGATATCTTAAAATTCTTTTAACGTTGTTCACATCTTGATGTGTAGGGTTTTCCATATATCGGCTTGAATATCCTACTGAATAGGATATGTCTGGTCTGGTTTTGTTAGACAGATATAGTAAACTCCCTATAACTTCTCTATACGGATATTTGGTATTTGCTGGTCCTGAGTCTGGAGTTGGATTACTTATCATTGGAGTCGCAACTTGCTTTGCTTGATTCATCTGAAATTTTTCTAAGATGTTTTCTAAATACCTTTTCTGTGTGAGGGTGATGCCTTCTCCTTCTTTCTTGATTTCGATGCCCAGAAAATCTATTGGATCGTTACTCACTATTATCTCAAAATTTCGTGTCAATTTCTCTAAAACACCATCAATTTCTGTCTCGTCGTTACCAAATAAAATACCGTCGTCAACATAAATTGCCAAGTACAATGTTTTTGTTGAATTCGTGAAAATACATTGTTCTGTTTTTAAGTTATACAATCCCAGTGACAATAAAAAATCTGTAAATGTCTCATTCCATTTCAATGGAGCTTGCTTCAACCCGTACAATGATTTCTGTAGGAGACAAACTTTTCCTACTTCTTCAAAACCTTCTGGTACAAACATATAAATTTGCTCCGATAACTTTCCATAAAGAAAAGCTGTCTTAATGTCAAATTTTTTAAACAAATAGCTATTTTTAGCAGCTAACGCAAATAGTATTCTTAATGATGTGGTGTTTATCACCGGACTGAAGGTTTCTTGATAATTTACACCATACTGTTGTTCGCATCCTCTTATTACAAGCCTTGCTTTGTATTTTCCGGTATCCTTTATTTTAAATACCCATCTGCTAGTCAGTATTTTTCCGGTTTTCGCTTCGCATTCATTGACATACGTCCACGTATTATTTTTGTGGAGAGATTCTTTCTCTTCCTGTATGGCTTCGTTCCACTTTTCTTTGTCAGGTCCACTCAATGCTTCTTCATAAGTTTTGGGCTCATATAGTATGGCAGCACAGGCGACGTAATCTTCACGATAGCGTGTAGGGGCACTGATTTTTCTTCGATTGCGTAAGCAGTAATGTTTCTCTTGTTCCTCTGTGTTTGACCCTGATTGATTTGGATCTTCTGAAGACTGATTAAGATCATCACTTCTTTCTGCAACATCTGATTCATTAGTTTGTGTTTCTTCATTTAATATTGGCCATTCAAACACTGAGTCTTCTATTGCTGCATCATAATCTTGATTACAGCTGTTCTCATCAAATGTGACGTCTCGTGAAACTGTTATGTCTTTGTTTAGAGGGTCAAAAAAGTCTGTAGTTTGTACTATAACCTTCATATCCTACAAATATCAATTTTTTTGCTTTACTATCTAATTTCGATCGAAATTGCTTCGGTACATGTGTAAACGCTATAGATCCAAATTTCTTTAAATGTTTTAATGTTGGTGCTTTACCGAACCACTTTTCATATGGTGTAATATCATTTGCTTTGCATATACGTCTGTTTAGTGTATATACCGCAGTATTTACTGCCTCAGCCCAAAGGTCTTTAGGCAAATTAGCATCATATAATAGAGTGCGAGCACATTCCACAATAGTTCTATTATCACGTTCTACCTTGCCATTCTGTTCGGGCGTATATGGGCTGGTAGTTTCGTGAATAATTCCATTGGCTTTAAAGTATCTCTGAAATTTTTCATTTTTGAATTCTGTTCCATTATCGCTTCGAAAACATTTAATTTTATTTCCAGTTTGCCTTTCAATTAGTTTTTCAAACTCGATAAAAGTCGAAAAAACATCACTTTTGTTCTTAATGTAATATGAGAATCTATAGTTACTATAATCATCTTTAAAGACTACAAAATAATTTGCGCCACCAAGAGAGGTTTCTGGCATTTTTCCACATAAATCTGAATGAATAACTAATCCTGGTTTATCAGTTTTTGAATGCAGACTTGTTTGAAATGGCTTTCTGTGAATTTTACCATATTGACATGCTTCACAGACCAAATCTTGTGTATCTTGCAATTTAAAATTTGGTAAAATACCATTGTTAGCCATGTCTTTTAAATTTTTAAAATTCACATGTCCTAATCTTTTGTGCCAAAGCATGACTTCATTTAATGAGGCAACATTAGCCTGATTCATGTCAGGTACTTTAAACAACATTTTATAACAATGATTTGAGGTTTTCATACCTACAGCTAATAGACGTGAATTTCTTACCTCCATTTTGTTGTTATCAAACGTAACTTTCAAGTTTTTGTGTGCTACAGCTCCCACTGAAAACAGGTTCTTCTTTAATTTTGGTACATACAATGTATCCTCCAGTGTACGAGGCTCCCATTTTCCATTTATCAATGACATAACCTCTACCGAACCCACACCTTCAGCTTCGACAAACGAGTTATCTCCGATCTGAACTGAAGTATTATCATTAACAATAGGTTTTAAGGATACAAACCATTCTTTATGTGCAGTCATGTGCCTCGAAGCAGCACTATCTGCAAGCCAAATGTCTTCACACCCTGTAAGCAAAATATTTTTGACTTCTGCACTAAATGCTTGGTGTTTGTGATTATTAATATCCGTGTTCTTTCTTTCTTGAAGTTTACGGCATTCTGATTTAAAGTGGCCCTTTTTATGACAGTAAAAACACTCAACATTTCTTTTATTTATTTTCTTGTTTCCTTCAGTTTTATTTCTTGTTACCTTCACAGCAGCTAATGCATTTGTTGTAATACTTATATTCATACGTTGCTCCTCTTTTAATAGTCTCGCAGTAAGGTTATCAAAGGTTTGTTTAGTTTCTTCGTAAGAATCCCATGCAGTTATAAAAGATCCATACTGAGGGGGCAGACTTCCTAGGGTTTTAGCTAATTTGTCGACATCGGATACTGGTTCACCGACATCAGCAAGAGCTTGACTCATCGATTCAATTTTACTAAGATGCTGAGCAATCGTGTCACCATCTGACATTTTGTAATTAAAAAAATGTTGCTTTAAGGTAATTTTATTTACAGCAGATCTTTGTTCATGAATTGCTTTTAAACGAGCCCACATATCTGCTGCTTTACTACATGTTATAACAGCTTGTAATTGTTCGAATTCCATAGCTGTTGATAATATCAGCATCGCTTTACTATTACCTTCATCCCAAACATTCTGCTCATCTGTATCTGTGGCTGAACGTACTTTAGTTCCATTTACAATATCTAATAATTTTTCAGATCGTAGTATTATTTCCAACTGGTATTTCCAAAGTTGAAAATTCTTCCCATCGAATTTTTGAATATTCACGCTTCTCAGTTTATCCATCTTTTCCTTCAGTTTGCAGGTAATTGTACTCAAAAAATACAAAACAATTACTAAAACTTGGGCAACTGACCTTGATGTAAAAAACGACCGTTATTATTTTTTTTTTTTTTTCCACTTAAAACAGTACGCCACGTGGTCTTTTCCACAATCGTGTGCTTTCTTAGTGGACTTCTGGTAATTCTGGGCCCATAACCTGTTGATATTAATAATTAAGCACACGAAGTATTATTTTATTTAACTATAATAACGATATTAACGTACAAGAGAACACATGTGATACTACGATACCCCCCATACATAAAAAATACACTAGAGTGAAGTTAGCTTACATTTTAAAAATTACCACTATTATTTCTAACAGAATGAATTGGTCGACTTGAAGTGTGTGTTGCGTCGAATGGTGGTCATTTTGAACAATATCTGTACGCGATTAATTTTATGAATTATTAATGTATTTAATGTTTATTTAACTTTTTGGAACATTTTCTTGATTATTTATTATTGATATGATCATTCTGTAGTAAATATTTCTTGAATGCAATCTCCGTTTATACCATTGTATTCCAAAGTCTCCGCACCTCAGTCTTAAAGTTAAAAAGACGAAGGGTGCAATTTAAAAAAATTGGTTTGGGGGAGGTTTACTAAAGGTAGTTTTAAAAAGTATATCTTTTGGGATTTTGCAAACCATTTTCGACGATCCCTGCTCGATCTTATACGTCTACAAATAAGGAAGGTATCGCCTGTGACATTGAATCTGGGCCACCCGGTATAATGTTTCTTTTTAACAAAATAAATGTTTTTCTATTACACTTACGTCTAATATATTCCAATACAGAGAGATCCCGAAAGATTGTCATGTTGCAAAACTTTGTTCCGCGATGTTTAACACAAAATTAGATTTTAATTAGTGAAGTGAAGTTAGCTTTATAGGGAACTTGCTGAAATGCTTGTTTTATTATGACAGATTTGTACAAATTCGTCAACAGTTGCCCGCTACTTGTTTCAATAAATCAGTAGTATGTAGAATTAAAGATATGTATTTAAACGCGGAACATTTTTTGCACGGATTTATCATTCTAATGATATATTTAATTGTATCGTACTCAATTAATTTTGCATTTATATTAATAACTATATTTTTCCCAGTAGAGGTTACGCGATTTGACAACTATTGCATTTATGTACACGATGTACCCAACTATATCCCATTACGATACGAGACTGTACTACTGCGTATCCTCATATACAGCAAGCGGCAACACGTCCAAATTACCCCTAACACTAGAGAGCGGCCATGACAATCTTTCTGGATCTCACTGTATAAATGCACTCGATAATCTGCTTTAGATATATTCAAACTTTTATGATAATGAATACTTGGGTTCCGCAAAAAAAGTCCTTCAAAAAGTTCCATGACCAAGTATGGTTTAGAATAGCTGGTGTTATTAACTTTCCAACTAAACAACACATACACCAAAACAAAATCAATTATTCCATCTCATTGAACGAAAGCTGGATATTATCTTAATAGTAGTTCCCAAATTCCCCTATTTGTTTTTTAAAAACCTTTCATTTTAACTTATTTTCGTTTGAATATTTGGCAGTAATTCTAATGGTACTCCCAACTCTTTCTACGCCAGTATATATTGAAGGACAGAATAGCCAAAATTCACATAACTAAATTTATTCTATATTTCCATCAATTTTTATAAGAATGTATCGTAACTTTTAGACAGTGGTGTATACGCAACTCATACCAAAGGTTACAATACATCGCATACCAACAGTACATTCACGAAAACATAAAAAACCTTACCCCTCACTTCTATATTTACAAACACACACACTTGGAAACGAACGCAGTCTTGCCAACCGGTCGGACCACACGCACGCACACAGACACGAAACAAACGAATATCGACGCACGTTTCCGGCTCGGAACGGAAAATTAGCGGCGGCCGCCCGATTAAGTGATGAAAGTTTGAGGTTATGTCGGTTATACGAGTCGCGATAATACGGTTCAGACAGTTTCGGACCTTGTGGCGCTAACGCATGGGTACTTCTAATTCCGAACGACCTTGAAGGAGATACGACGTGTTGCTTGGCGGTCTCTCCGCTATCTGTACATCACGGTTGCGTTGTGTGGTGTGTGAATAGCATAACTTAATTATCATTGGATGACCTCAGTATTTTATCTACGCTAATGGGTCACAAAACAATGGAAAACGACCAGTATCGATTAAGGCTAGAATATGCACGGAAAGTATTTTTGCTCAGTTTCAATAATAAAATATACAAATTAATACATGTATGGTTTTTATTTCTTGTAGATCGAAAACAATGCGGTTGTTGTCTACATTTTTATTTCATCCGGTATTTGTCTCAGTGGAAAAGTTTTTGACATACTGGACGTTGGTTTTAGTCGTAAAACATTGGTTACATTTTCAACGTATTTAAAAAAATACGTTTGGAAAAATTGCTCCTATACTGTTCGATAAATAAACTCCTAGACGAAATTAGCGCACCGCTTTATTAAACTTAAATAATTACATTAATGAAAATAAAATTAAAGTAAATTATAATGAAAACTTACAAATTGAGTTCATACAATCATTTAAGAAAGAAATCAGCGAAACATGACCTGATTTTAAATCATTAAACACTTCTTTTGTTGAAAATGAGTGAGATATGGAAACGAAAATCAAAATAAAAAACATTTAAAAAATCGAAAGCAATAGAATTAGTGGATCCAATGTGACATTAGTACTTTATAGGTCCTCCTCTACTCCTAATTACCGCATTCATACGCCTTAGCATGCTAGCAATTACATTTTCCAATGGTACCCTGGGGAATATTCTCCCATCCTTCAATTACTGCATTCACCAGTTGATTATGGTTGACAGGTGGGAGTTTACGGCTGGGACCTCTCTTTTAAGATGGTCCCATAAATGCTCAATGGGGTTGAGGTTGGGATTATTAGCTGGCCATTCTATTAACGGAATATCAACAACATGGAGGTAGTCAATAAGCTGTCCAGCCACGTTGGGACGCGCATTGTCTTGCATGAATAGAAAATTAGGACCCACCAAAGGAGCAAATGACATTATGTGTTCAAGTACGATGTTTTCCAGGTAATAATCAATATTCACAGACCTCACACGTATGAGCACTCAAGCAAATTCCCCACTAAAACATTACAGAGCCGCCACCAAATGAGAGCCTTGGAGACGCGTTGCAACTTGCAAATCTTTCCCCTTCCCTTTACCAGACACGCTCACGTCCATCAGGAGATTTTAAGCTAACCCTCGTTTCGTCAGATAATGAAACCCTTTTCTAGTCATTAACAGCCCAATGTTGATGATTTCTGGCAAAACGCAATCTTCGAGCTTTGTACTCTCTGGTAAGTAATGGTCTTTTTCTGGTCTCCTATTCCTTAATTCGGCTTCATTTAAACGTCTTCTGATTGTTCGAGACGATATTACAACCTTACTGGCGATTCTACGGTTTCTAAGAATGGATTGTCTCAGAAATCGGTCATCCCTTTGATTTGTACATCGTTTTCGCCCTTGCCCTAGTCTTAAAATGTGAGATCTTGTTTCGCTAAATTGTCTAACCATGTAACTTATACTGGAATGATTTCTTCCTGCCTCACTGGCAATATAACGCATCGAGTTCTCTTCATCCAGCAGAATTGATGCCCGTGCTGCCTCCTCCACCAATAAATTTCTTTGGTGATTCATTTTTCTATTTTGAAACATCCTTAGATGAACTTCACAACACGTATACGATATAATCGATAACAAAAATTAGCTTAATAACAGGTCTTAATCAGCAATTCCTGAATGGATTATAAATCAATTGTGGTCAAACGTGTCTAATTAACATCTACAATTTTAAAATAAAACAGCATGTGCTTGAAATGTCAGAGGAAGTCCAAAGCCTACTTGTAAGACAGTTAGTGGACTAAAAATTATCATTATCTCTGAATGTTTTAAAAAAATGTTAGTGGTGCGTTAACTTTGTCCAGGAGTTTATTTCTAGTTATCTAACTTAAAATCTGGTTCAACAATGTCCAGTACTGATTAGTAAGGTTCGACAAACGCGTGTTACGGCAGAAGCGCCGAGAGGAGATTTAGGCCGATGCGAAGCCAATGGAGAATTTAGTAATTCGATAGGCGTGGAAGTGAACGGTCATTCGGTAATTATCGGTTTATCAGTGTGCGTCTTTTAAAACATGGATCGTCGTAATCGAGGTTTACCGTTCCACATCTACCTCTACATCTATCGAAGTAAGACAGGCATAATTAAAATAATCTTTAGTGTTAGTTAAGGAATCTGCAGATGCCCCACCGCACATTTGCCTTAATCTCGTGGAATCGGAATTCCTTTTTAAAACACTGTCGAACTTAGCTAAAACGCGACCACTTATTGCGTCGTTTATACCGTGTAGCAATGTATTAAATTCGTCCACGATTTGCACTGACTCTACCAACGACAATCCAGTATTTTGCAATTTTTCTATTGCGTCTGCTAACCCTTTATAATTGTTGCTAATACTTTTTAAATCTGTTTCAACAGAAGGATATAGAAATCCTTTCTGGCTCTCCTTAATAGTTGTAGCATCGGCAGGGTCGAATTGCAAAATCACAGATGACTTCTTGGAAATGTTGAGAATAATAAAAAGCGGCTTGCAACCACGTTCCCCAACGCGTAAGAATAGGCTGTGGTGTTTCCAATCCGTTTAGGACTTTTGAGAAACACTTTCTTTGTATTTGCTATTAATGCATCCACCTCCGCGTAACATTCTCGAATAGTTTGTGCCACAAGATGTAAAGCATGGACTTTACACGTAACATGTAAAAGTCGCTCACGCTTTTCTTTAAAAGAACGGCCTACACTACACATTGTCGCTGCACCATCGCTCATTAACATGTTAACACAGTTTACTAGTTGACACTTGGAATTGTTGTAACGTATCAAGCACTACGGCCGTAATTGCTTCACCAGTACACTCTTTTAGTCTTTTGCTAGTTAATAAAATTGCAAATTTCGTACTATAATATTCAAAATATATTTTTTTTTGCAATCTGTCGTCTCATCAAGACATAGCCACAGCTAATTATATTATAATTCTGCTTTGATCCTATTTTCGATATCCTTACGTATACGTGGCAGATCTCTCCGTAACGCTGTCCGCGATGGTAAGTTCCACTCGGGATTGTATGTACGCCAAAACTGTCTAAACGCTTCTTTATTGAGTACGCGATGCGGTAGACCACATACAATAAGCAATTAAAGTAAATTCAACTGAAATAGGGTTTGAGGTGTCACGCCATTTTTCTTATTTTTGTGCTGTACACTATTAACATGTATTTTACAGTCACGTTTGTTCCAGCACATTAACGGTATTTTACAAACTACACAATATTTTGGTTCCATTGTAGTATAAATCCGGAAATTCACTGATAAATTTAGTCACTTTACTAGCTAACAGCCGATTATTTTCCTTGCGTACGTCAGACATAGTTACATATATAAATTATATTCATCTATAATAAGTAACCTGAGCAAATATGCGGTAACAGCCAGAGGCGTGGCGAGCGCATAAAAGTTTACACATAAAATATAAGGTGAGAAATAAATTATAAAATGTGCTGAAACACTTACCATTTTAAAAGTCTTTCGTGAAATCACAGACTGGGTAACATCTGTTAAACATTTGAATCATTAGATATGTTTCTACAGCTGTTTCAGTCAAGTGAATACGACGTGCGGAATAAATGTTTTTTAATGCCGAAAACGACCGTTCGACATCTAGCGATGTTATATTTGCATATTTAAAGTAATCTTTGAAACAACTTAATGCATCTTCACACGCACGTTCACAAATTTGTCTTAATATAAGAAAATCGGAATCTTTCTCTAAAACACTTTCAAATTTTCGTATTACACACCAATTTGTTTCGCCTTCTACAGCGCATAACTGTGCGTGAACATCATTCACAATTTGAATAGAATCCACTAGCGACATCGAAACATTTTGTAATTTTTCTATTCCCTCCGCTAGTCCGAAGTAATTGTTGTGAATAGTTTGTAAATCTCTTTTGACCTTACTATCTTGAAATATTTCCTGGCTTTTCTTGATTGCTGCAGCTTCTGCCGGATTGAATTTTAAAACTACCTTCTTTACTTGATCAAAATATTTGTTGTAATAAAACGCAGCCTGCAACCATGTTCCCCAACGTGTAACAATCAGCTGTGGTAGTTCAGGTAAATCAGGACACAGTACGTTGCGGGGACTTTAGAAACACTGCCTTTGTACTAGCAATCAATGCATTGACTAGTGGAAAACATATAGGAATCGTTTGTGCCGCAAGATTTAGAGTATGGATTTTACACGTTACATGTAACAAGTTACCACTGTGTTCTTTAAGAGATCGGCCCAAAGAACGCATGTTTGCGGCACCATCACTCATAAACATTAAAAGTGGCTTAGTTGAAACTTAAAATTTGTTCAATGAGTTCAACACCACCTTTAAAATCTCATCGGCAGTGCAATTTATAACTCTTTTGGAAGCAAGTAAGAAGGAGGATGATGGTCTATGTGGTTCCAGTGTACGTACCATTATATTAACCACAGAATGTTTTTGACGATCTGTTGTTTCGTCCATACACAACCACAGTTTTTTATCTTTCAATTCCGTTTTCATTCTTTTTTCTATATGTTCACGAGCAAATGACACTACATTTCGTATCGATGTCCGACTAGGTAATTTACAGTCTGCGTATTTATTCCAGAAGGAGACAAATGCTTCTTTGTCTAGTAAACGAAACGATAGATTACATAAAATAAGAGTAACACATAAATCAAATGTAAATTTTACTTGATCTCGTATGCCACTTTTTGCAAAAGAATGTTGTTTGCTTTCGATGTGACGTTGACAATGGCTTCTGGACCAACACATTAAAGGGATTTTACAAACTAGACATTGAATTTTAGCGCCATCAAAAATTAAGTCCGGCATGTCCACTATAAAGTTTTTAACTGTGTCTGCCATTGATCGTTTTCGCGATGTACCTAGCTGCGACATTTTTAAAGCAAACATAAGCGTACAATTACGAAATAAGTTACGACAGCCTACATATACACAGAACTACTCGCATACAGCATCGATTTAGTACTGACGCTGTGAACGCGTGAAATAAATAATCGCCGACTCCGCACCACATATGTACTACACTGACTGTTACCGCTGTTTGCCCAGACTAATAATAAGTACGTCTAACGCTGCGAAGGGTTGACGAGAGATTGTTGCAATAAATCAATAAATTGAAGGCCGTGCCAATTCATCTGTATAGATACATATGTGGCGTCATGGGCCCGGCAAACTCATTTCTAACCTGGCACGCGGGGCTCTCTTGGCCCGCTCTAGTAATAAGCTTTAGTATTCATTGATACCGGTGGTAGAGGGTTCGTTATCAAAAAAAGGATTCGAAGCCTAAGTTACAATTACGTCATAACTACCAATAGTTTAGGCATGATCACGTATATAGTTCCGTAATCGGTAATATAATCTATTTAGAACAAGGCCATATGCGTTTCATGAGGACTAAACCATCGTCCGTCATTAGCATAAGTGCGATATGCACATAACATCAGCGATGGTGCCCTGCTAAACGGGCCATCAGAATCGGTAATTTTCCATTTGCATAAGCACGCACGCATTCGCACAACCGGTCCGTGTTTCTGGTATCGGCCTGTCGAGCTTTTATTAATAATATTGCCTTAATTGTAGCTAAAAGCAATCTATTATTCATGACGCATTGTTTTGCACGATAGAGTGAGTCCCACGGGGGCGAAGCCCGAGGCTTTGCTTCGGTCGCTTACGTTATATATGTACATACCTATACATACAAACTCACATAACATAGATACTCTACTCATTCCGACTTATACATGTTGCACGTTACCCTACACCTAGGCAAACCGCACTGGAACGGTGTGAAGGAACAATTAGGATAATGCGTCAGTCAGTTGTTTAAGTAGCGGACCAAATGAGCAATGCCCAGCTTGTATTTCATTTATGTCACTCTCGCGTAGTTATATATAGGCGACCGGTTTCGTGTTCAAAAAACACATCATCAGGCCAGGGATACCCAATAAAAGAAAAATTATAATAATGGATAAGACCTAAAATTAATAATTAAAATTAGGAGCAAGTGAATGAAAAAGTTTTTTTTTATGTTACAGTATACTTGAATTATTTCTTTAATAATGTAATTAAATAGCGATTATTTTTATGTAGTTTAATAATTAATAAGTTAATATTTAAGTTTATTTATCTCTTCTTCTACTATTATTTATTATATATTTTAAAAAACTATAACTTAAATTAGTTATATTATTGTATCGGTAAATATGGTATCTGTGTTCTGATTCCGTCGCTACTATCTAGGACGACATGACTATAACTACTGGCACTAGGTGGCGCCAGGAAATATTTCAGGTGGTGTTTTTGAAGATTAGCGGCATAAACTGAGAGATATGAGAGCAATGTGACCAAGAGCAAGAAGCTCTTCTCATATTGTCTTTGTTGGTAGTGATTCCATCAATACCAGTAGCTATTTATTAGCATTATCTTGGTTATTGTTTCTCGGCACTTTTTTCATGTCTACTTACACATTAAGTTCACTTTTAAACATTATTTAATTAAATTATTTCTTTAATAATGTAATTAAATAGGGATTATTTTTAGGTAGTTTAATAAAATTAATGAGTTCATATTTAAGTTTATTTATCCCTTTTCTTCTTATTATTTATTATATATTTTAAAAAACTATAGTTAAATTTAGTACATGTGGTAAATAGTAATAAAAAGGAAAAAATATTACATTAACCTGTATCTTGTTTATGAAGCATGGTACGTTAAAGGTTATATCATTGTATGGGCAGATATGGCATCTGTACTCGGGTTTATATCGCTACTATTTAGGACGGCATGACTATATTTCTTGAAAGTAGGTGGCGCCGGGAAGTATTTCGGTGAGTGTTTTTGAAGATTACTGGCATAAACTTAGTGCTTTTCTCTTATCACATTTTTGCCGGGAGTGATTCCATCACTACCAGGAGCTGTTCTATTAGCATTATCTTGGTTATTGTTACTAGGCATTTGTTTCATATGTACTTCTACATTAAGAGTTCACTTTTGTTTGAACATTATTCTACCGTACTGGTAAGTGCAATTAATAATGTAGATATAAATTGTATGTATTTGCATTTATTAGCAAATACTCCGTAATTGCCTGCCTGAACAATATTGTACACTACTTAATTCGTACATATCAGAGAGATGCTTCAGAATCAAGCAGGAGGAAATGTACTCTGAATTGAAAGAAATCAAAGCTGGAGTCCCACAAGGGAGTGTTTTGGGACCAATTTTATATCTGCTTTACACCAGAGACATCCCTGACTTGGGTCAAGACACCATTGCTACCTTTGCTGATGACACGGCAATTCTATCAGTCGGAAATAATCACAAAGAAGCAACACAAGAACTACAGACTTCCTTAGACAAAATCTACAACTAGACAAATAAGTGGAGTATAAAGTTGAATGAAACCAAGTCCATTCACATCGACTTCACAAATAAAAGGAAGCAACATATCCCATTCTGAATAAATGATGTCCATTGCATCACCCTTGATGCAAGACTGCGAAGGAAAGCACACGTGAGAAAGAAAAGACAAGAACTTGGAATCAGATATAAGAAAATGTTCTGGTTGCTTGGACGTGACGCCAAGTTATCAATCCATAACAAGTTACTATTGTACAATCAAATTCTCAAGCCTGTGTGGAGTTATGGATCGCAACTTTGGGGTTGCGCCAGCGAAAGCAGTATTTCGATAATTCAACGTTTTCAGAACAAGGTGTTAAGAAATATCGTTGATGCTCCTTGGTATGTCAAGAACAGTAACATTCACAAAGATCTGGAAATTGATACTGTCAAACAAACCATCGCTGAGTATGCTCGGAACCATGAAGAAAACCTCCATCAACACGTGAACGTCGAGGCCCTCCAGCTCCTGGACTTCACGAACCAAGTGAGGCGACTCAATAGGACCAAGCCTCATGACTTAGTGCAGTAAAGTGAGTTCACTAAAAAGCAGAGTACAGTGCGGTAGTGTACACGATAAAATAGTGTATAAAGTAGCAATGAAGCTAATAGAAAAACTAAAGACTACTACTGAGTAAAGCTTTAGACTAAGAGATCACGTAGTAATTTAGATCAGAAACAAGTCGCTCATTGTTCAAATTGTGAACAGATCGTAACGTTATAGTCTCTTGTAGCTTTAATTATTTAGATTTTTGCTTTCTTTCATTAAGAATTTCGGAATACAGTCGAATAGATGCAATGACACTCCTTTTTACGTTTGCACTTCATTCCCAATCGCTGTCTAACTCAAATTCATCCATCAAACTTTCCATGGTTGAAAGGATATGCTTTAGATCAACCATTTTCATAACTGTTAGAGCTTTTCTTTCGCTTTCTTCCTCTCCTTCCTCTGACTATTAACGATTTACTTCTTTGGTTAATTCTTCTAAGTCTTCATTCGAGAGTGGCTGATCATGGTGTCTGCAAATGATACGCTAACATCGGTTTAAGTTTCGAAATTTCTGAAACATTTGCTCCCAACAAAAAAATTAATCTACCTTCCGCAGATTTAAAACGTGGAGCGAACCGTTCTTGAGGAATAAAACTTCATGGTGATAACTTTTTTCAATAAAACCCGGTCTCATTAAAGATTAGGTCAGGAGGACAGTTGCCTTGTTGTATATAACATTGAAATTTATTTTATTTTTTTATTTCATTTATTTAATTTTACAAACAATATATGTTCGTTCAAAACAAAAACAAAACAGTATATTATAGAGTTAATATAAAAATTAAGTAGTAGATGGAGTTCAGTGCCTTAGTGAAACTAAGACTTACTGCTCTTCCACTCTACCTACAAAGCGAATAGAATACATGATACGTACGTATTACGTATGTAAAAAAAACAACTGTGACGAAACTGGAAGTACCACCATTCATGACAAACGATTTGAAATAATTTAGATTTAACTACCATGAAGCTGAAACCAGCTAGCCTATATCCATATTTATTGTAGTAGTTAGCAATGTTGAATGAAAAGGATCTCTTAAACAACTGTGTGTTGTGCTTTGGCGGCGTTAATGAGCCCCTAAATCGAAGATTCAATTCGATATCTTGATTTATTTTTATCCGCGCTCTATCGTTTTCGTTAAGATAAAACGAGGCATATAATTGGGAATCGTCTGAAATTCTTTAAGGATAGCAGCCGCCGCCGCAACATCTGCACTTGCCACTTCACCACATAATTTTACACTACGACAGTTACTTCGGGACTTATATCTCATAAACCAGCTCTTACTTTCCAAAAATGTTTCTTCGCCTTCATCTATCTCCTTAAAATTATCAAAAATTTTGCGTTCTCAGTTATAACAGCTTGAGTCAAAGGAATATTTGCATTATCCACCCATAACAATAATTTTTTCAAAAATATTATCTCTGCTATAACTCACATGTTTTACATTTAGTGTCATAGACTGTAGCCAGACAGAATGCACAAGGTCGCGACTCGGTAAATATATTAACACTGAGTCTAGTTGTGGTGTATTCCTAGGCAGACTAGGAAAATCGGAGAATCATACGGCGGATTGCGCAGAGGCGTTATTGTGAATCGGTGTAAGTCGAACTGGCGTAAGCGAAGGGCTATCTGTATATCAATTTTAGTGTATTGGTCTGTTAATTATGCTAGGCAAAATTTATTGCAAATTTTTATTAAATAAATAATAAATTTGTCAGAAAACTCAACATATTAGTCAAATTTTAACATAAACTGGTTCTAAATACAATTAGTTTTTTAACAATCCAGCAATATTGATACGTTTTCATAGTGATGAAGTAAATACAGGGGGTATTAATAGATTTGCCAGTAGGAGCTCCTTCTACGTTACGACAGCTATTCAAATCTTCTTGGATTCTTAGTAACACATTGACGTACTGTGAACGAAAAAAGTACTTTTGTATCTCGCGATAACTATTCATTCTGAACAACCTTTCTCAATAACATTTTGCCGTATTATTGATCGAAAAGACGCTTTACCTGAATAGAAAATATTTTGTCAAATTTTTCATACTTGTAAGTAAGTTAATCCTTGGCCCTTGCACCTTTCGGTGTTGGCTGATGGGAGTTGAGTTGGTTTCCTCCATATTTCTCTCCAATTTATTCTATTCTGAGCTAATCCTGGAATGCCCCCTCACCTTACCTCTTTTTTCTCCGCTGCCTCTCTTACTTCTTCTTTCCACGTTCTTCGCGGTCTTCCTCTCCTTCGTTTTCCACTTTCTCTTGTTTCGTACACCCTCTTCACTAGCCTGTCCCATTCTTTGCACATGTCCCATCCATCTTGGTTGTCCCTGTTGTATTGTCCTTCCACGGGTATTATGTTCAAATGTTCCCTGTATTCCATATTCCTTATTTTATCTCTCCTTGTCTTTCGTAGTATTTTCCTCAGATATCTCATTTCTGCAGCTGTCGGCTTACTCCTCTGTCTTTCTGTTGTCCAACTTTCATAGGCGAAGGTGAGCGTTGTTTTCACAACTTTTCTAACCACTTCGGCCTTTTCCCATGTCATTGATGATTGTTCCCAGGTAAGTGAATGTTTCTACTTGCTCTACAGCCTTTCCTTCAATTTATTACCATTGTTTTGGTTTTCTTTATGTTTATTTCCATATTACTTTTTTGTAGCTCTTCATTCAGGGTATTTATATTGTGTTGTAAATCTGCTTCGTTTTCGCAACTGTTACCAGATCGTCTGCGTATCACAATTCTGTTACTCTTATATTTTCCAGTTTCCAATGTTGTATGTCCTTAATCTATTTCTACATCTTTTAAATATTTCATCTAATGTATATAAGTCTTTCAGAACTTCATTTCTAATTCCTACGTGGCTGCTCGTTTCCCCATATAAGCTTTTTATATTTTCTAATAGTTCATGTCCTATTCTTCTTTTTTCCAAGGTTTCCCACACGCTTTCTCTCTTTACCCTTTCAAATGCCTTTTCCATATCTATGAAGCACACGTACACCTGCATGTGTGCGCATATTTTTCATCGTCATCTTAATTTCTAAAAAATAAAAATCTTCTTAAACTATTTGTCAGTAAAATGAAACCTTTTTTTATCGATTATACCTATGGCGAACTCAATCTGAAGACACACTGTATAACATGGCAAACACTATGATATTGGTGCACATCACACCATGCAAAATATTTAATAATAAATTCGGAACATTCATTCCGGAAATTCCTGAAATCCATTGTCAGCTGTATGACTGAATGTGTGTGCCGATACCTTCATGTTTCGTATACTACGCCATAGTCCTTGCTATCATTATTTACATATAACATGGTTAACTTGCATTGGAGTAAATAGAAGTACAACTTGTGACAAATATGCTGCTGCTTGTGATAGTGTAAATGTTGTTGAAAGGAGTCTCTTAAAAACATTTCCCTTTTGTTTTATTTAATATGTGAAATACATTGTTATTATTCACTAATATCGCACCACCAGCTATGCAAAATTTCCTAAATATGCTCAAATAGGCAACTGTGAAGATTAACCAGATCAACATAGTTAACAGAATCCCCGCAAATGCCAGAAAAGTAATTGAAGTAGCTCCAAAACATCATGATTCACTCTAAAATTTGGGATAATTTTCTACAATCCATAGAAGCAGTCCATCAGTCATCTCTCATCTAGTAACATCTTCAAGTGACTTTTCAAGAATCAAGAAAACCACAAGAGGTAGAAATAAATGATAAGAAAGAATACAATTAACAACATAACACTTTTGTAATATAGCGTTTTTCCAGGAAATGCTTTGTATAAGTCAACAAATAGATAAAGTAAACACAGATTAAAGCGTTGGTAAACAAACTACGATTTGCAGTAAACTGATATTGAATCAATACACACGCCTAATCTCTCCAATACATCTTTATTCGTATGTTCTCATAAGTTCTGTATATCCATCTACTCTTTAAATCAAATCAGATGCACATGTTTAGATCGAGAAACGAATGAGAAACGATTTTTTTTCATTTAACAAGTAATAAGTACCACCTTACATTATATTAGAGTGTAAATCGATTATCTTTCATACAAAATCAATTGGACCCTGTTCATGCACTATCCATTCATTTTAAAACGAAAATATTATTCCACATTCATTTCCCTTTCCTTCGCCATTCATTTCCGGCTATCATAATATAGATCGTATATTTTCGTACGTGAAACCGGTTCATCGAAAACGAAGAAAAACAAACGCACAAAATCAAAAATCAATTTTGAACGAATTAAAATCCTAGGGGGCTTTTTAAGGGACGATTATTCCAGCAGCGACTCATACAGACCGCCACCGGATATGACGACGCTCTTTGTCTACCCAACTAGGGATAATGGATAAAAACTCCCAGTTTCGTTTGGTAATACAAAAGCCATTCCGTTTTTCAATCAATTGCTAACTGAACAATACAAAATGTTTATTCCACATATATAATTCCTAAATTTATTTATGAATTATGAAATTCTTGAAAATATGTACAATTAGTCACAAAAGTGTTCGTACACCTACCTAATGTTAAAGAACATGAAATCTGCACATTTCATTATGATGCAGTGTTTTTGCTTCTTTTTCATGAAGTTGGAAAACACTAATTACAACATGAAAACAATTATTATTTAAAACTATGACAGAGTATAATATTATAAAATGGAATGTTATGAAAGTCTTTGTACACTGCGTTTAATGCAGTGACTCCCCATTATTGGGAAATAAATATGTTAGGAATTCGGTAAATCCTCTTTGCAGGTCTGTATACTTGCGAAAAATAAGTACATAGGCTGTCGAATTAGGACCACTTAAAATATTACGATTTTGGGGTAAAATTAAAAGAAAATAGTTGGTAATGTTGGCAATATTATCATTTAATTACATATACCATGCATGTATAAGTAGAATTTGAACATATATTTACTAATATTAGCTTGTTCCTCCTCTGTGTTTTATTATTTCCTCAATCCTTTTTGGCATACTGCCAATGCAGTCTTTTACTGTTTTTTTTTTTTCATTTCGTCGCTATTATGCCATACATCTTCAATATGTTGTTGTAATTTTTTCTTTGTAGTTGAGTTACCACGTTTTTAAGACATTTCACACATTTTCAATTATATTTCAAAGAGATTTAATTTTATTTGTGTGCGTCTATTTTCGCGGTCAGTTATTATCATAAATGGGAAAAAAGAAGAATATAACCACAGAGAAAAAAGCACGAATTTATACTTTTCTAGAAACGGGAGAGTTCTCTCAACGTGAAGTTGCACAAGAAGAGGGTATATCACATCAAACTGTTCTGAGAATCGCGAAATTAGTTAAGGAGAATATTCCTAGCACAAATTGTGGCAGAATATACTGTGCAAAAATGTAAGAGATGATCGTCGTATGGTAAAAGCGGCTACAGAACATCGTTTTTTATCCAATAAAGGTGTTCATAAAATTCTTAGTGGAGAAGGAATACAAATATCAGTCCGAACAGTCCGTAGACGTCTTTATTGAAATTCAGAGGATAGCTGCATTGCCCATGCCTTGTTGGCATATGTCAACTGTATTTATTATATTCCATTTTATAATATTATACTCTGTCATAGTTTTAAATAATAATTGTTTTCATGTTGTAGTTAGTGTTTTCTAACTTTATTGAAAAGAAATAAAAATATATAACGATAGAATGTTTAAATTTAATCTTTTTTAACATTAAGTTGGTGCACGACCACTTTTGTGAACATCCAGAGAGATGGTTTCTTACATCAAGAAAATAGATCTTCCTACAAAAATCAGTCTCTATTCAAGAAAATATTTTTATTTCGAGTCTATAAAAATGTATAATATAAGAAAATAATTTTCTTGTTTCTTCCAAGTAAATCATTTAGTTTTAAGTTAAGAAAATATTCACATTAAAGGTAGGAATGAAAAAATGGTCCAGATCTTACAGTTATATTGAGAAATTAGGCGACCAGTTTCGTGTTCAAAGAACACATCATCAGGCCAGCTACAAGGATATCCAATAAAAGAAATACATTACAATAGTCAAAAAAAAAACCTAAAGTTAATAACTAATATTCGGAGCAAGTCAATGATCATTAGCTTGTGTCACTTGCTTTTTTTTATAGGATATAGGATTAAATTATTTCTTTATTAATGTAACTAAATAGAGATTATTTCTATGTAGTTTAATAATTAATGAGTTAATATTTAATTGCACTTATCCCTTTTTTATTATTATTTATTATGTATTTAAGAAAATATTACATTAACCGGTAAAATGTTTATTAAGCGTTGTACGTTAAAAATTGTATCATTGTATGGGTAAGTATGGTATCTGTATTCCAGTTCCGTCGCTACTATCTAGGCCGGGATGACTATAACTACTGGCACTAGGTGGCGCCAGGAAATATTTCAGTTGCTGTTTTTGAATATTAGTGGCATGAACTGAGAGATGTAAGAGCAACGTGGCTAGGAGCAAGAGACTTTAATGCTTTTCTCTTCTCATATTGTTTTTGCTGGCAGTGATTCTATCAATACCAGGAGCCTACTTATTAGCATTATATTGGTTATTGTTTCTAAGCACTTTTTTCATGTGTATTTCTACATTAGGCTCACTTTTGTTTGAACATTATTTTGTAGATAACCTCTACTTTAGCCTTTTTAATGTCACAAGCAATTTGAATAATTTACTATATTATGTACGGATATGTCGCATTGTTTTAAACAAGGTAAGCGCAATTAATAATGTGTACATATATAAATAATATGCATTTCAAGAATTCTAAGTAAAAAATGCTTTATTTTAAGAAAATGAAACTATTGATTTATGAACAATACCTAAACGCTTTCTGGAATTAAGAAAACTATTTACTATCCTTAAGAAAATACTGTTTTGTGTTGTAATGGTAATTTACTTATACTAAGAATCGCTTTCTTCAAATTTTCTGCAAGGTTTTCTTGAAACAAGTTAACAAACGTCTTAAACAAAGAAATACAATTATTTCATTACAAGTATATATTTCTCTTACGCGGAGAAAGAAACGCTAAGAAAATATTTTTTTTGATTTAAAATAGTTATTGTATTGGGGATAATTAAAACAATAATTGTCTTGAATTAATTAAGGCGGATAGCTTTGATACTAGTAAATGTTTCTCTACCTGTAATTCTTTTATTAAACAAATTTCCATTACTTTTCGATCCTTCCTTATACAATCTAGGAGACATAATCTTCAAAAGCTATGTAATCCTATACAAACAAGGCAGATTAAACGACATATAATTACACGAAAGCAATAATTTTCCCTGACAAATGTAATCAAACTCAGAATTAACACGCAAAACCCACTAATTTATTATAATCGAAACTTTTGCTTCTGCATCCGATCCTCTTTCAGTGTCTTTTTCTTCCCTTTTCCACTCAATCGTATGTTTAACACCACTTTCTCTTTGTCTATATCTCTTATACCTCTCTTTTTCGTACCGGTTAATTAATTAATGACTGACGCCAGGAAAACATCTGTTGGCGTTCGCAAATACTTTAAATGTTTTGTTTGCAGTAAATTAGTGCTGTTTGTCGAAGCTAATATTTTCCTCATTTATCTTGCATTATAATTAACTCGTAACTTCTATATTAGCTTTCGCAACCTCGCCGCCGATTGACCCCTTTCACCCCTCCTCCGGTAACTTTTGCTATCTTGGCGTGAACGCACAAAAGGGTTGTCGGACGTCGGAAAGCTCTCGAAGAAGAACAAAAAGTAGAAGTCTACACGCGACTGTCGTATGTAGCGCGGTTCCACAAACAATAGGAATGGCATACCTTTTCTTGTCTAATATCCCCTTCTTCTGAATACATTAAATTAAACTATTGTCGTGACGCTGAGGCAATACAATAAAGACCTTCGTTCTTAAGGGAAGATTTTTATATTCGACAATGCAAGAACAATGCTCGTTCCTGCTGGATGTAATTATGTAATTACGTGGCACGTTTTCTGCGTCGAATTAATTCGTTCTTATTACTGAGTTTCTTAAAATAAATAGTATAATAAAATAGCCTACGTGATGCGAAAACTAAATTTCAAGAAGTAAGCTGTTGAAGTGCGTGTTTTCTTTATGAGTACTGTTCTTTTAACAATTATCATACTTTAATAAAAGATTCTTCTTTGGAAAATGCCACTAATTCACTTTTCTTATTGAATATGCCATAGAACCTTAATGAACAAATTCGCTTGAAAGTTGCTAGGATTTTGTGAAACATTCACAATCTTTGCTAACACTAAAAATAAATTAATATGGGTCCTGTAATGGTATTCCCGCTCATTTTTGAAAAGAATTCAAATACACACACAAATAAACTGACTAAGCCAATCAGATACTTTTTGAATCTGGCCCTAAGTCTCTAAAAATCTCTAAAAGGTGCCCCAGAACTCTTGCAGTAATCAAGAATATAAACAACTTCATTAACAAACGTAATTTATTTCCCCCGCTTGAACATATGTTCAGAACTGACAAATTCTACAAATACTGCACTACTAGGCATCCACCAAAATATTTTCCGAAATATCAAACCCAAATTATATCCAGTGGGCATCATCTGCTGTTTAAAAAAGTCCTTTTATTGTGTGAAACACAATTTATTAATCGAAAAATTCAACTGTTGGAGTTTTCAATGCAAAATCCATGAGTAGATCACTTCCTATCTTTAAGGAAGATTCCTATTTGTCAAAATAAGCTCAGAAAGTTACAATACCAGATATTCAGTCAGATCTTCTTTGATGCTAGATAATTTGTTTTTTTTCCAGTGTTTAAAATGGCTTTCCTTTCTCCCAGTTAGTCTCCAACGGCGTTCATTTACCAAGTGTAATTACCCTAATGTATTCTAACTCCAAATCTATATTTGACCTTGTAGTTACTTCAACTGTATATTTTCTATTTTCTTTTGCCCATTGAAATCGTGTCACTTTCATTTTAGATGGTAGCCTTGGCTTCTTCGCCGGACGTCTACATTTCAAGCCTGCTTCATGAAGACGTCTACGGACTATTCGGACTGTTATTTGTATACCTTCTCCACTCACAGAATTTTATGAACACCTTTAGTAGATAAAAAGCAACATTCTGTAGCCACCTTTACTATAGTCGTATAGTAAAGGTGACCATCTCTTATAGTTGTTTTGCGTTTGCCGGCACAGTACTTTCTGCCACTACTTGTACTAGGAATATTCTCCCTAATTAATTTCGCGATTCTCAGAACAGTTTGATGTGATACATCCTCTTTTTGTCCAACTTCACGTTGAGAGAACTTTCCCGCCTTTAAAAGAGCAGAAATTCGTGCTTTTTTCTCTGTGGTTATATCCTTCTTCTTTCCCATTATAATAATAATTGACCGCGAAAATTGACGTACACAAATAAAATTAAAACTCTTTGAAATATAATTGAGAATGTGTGGAGTGTCTTCAAAAACATCGTAAGTACACGAAATTCATCTACAAAAGAAGACAACATGTTGAAAATGTATGGCATAATAGCGACGGAATTAAAAAAACGATAAAAAGCTGCATTGGCAGTATGCCAAAAAGGACCGAGGAAATAATAAAACACGGAGGAGGAACAAGCAAATATTAGTGAATATATGTTCAAATTATACTTACTTGCATGTTATATGTAACTAAATAATAATATTGCCAACATTACCAGCTGTTTTTTTTTTTAATTTTACTCCAAAATCATAATATTTTAAGTGGTCCTAATTCGATCGCCAGGGACTGTATTTTGGCGCATGTTTAAACCATCAAAACTCTTTTGAACTTTGTGACAGTTTTTTTGTCTTTCCCAGAAGAAATGACCATAGTAATAGCAATTTTGTATTTTCAAGTGAAACTATTTCAATAACAAATAAAATTTTAAATAATTTGTTTATTAATAATCGAAGGAAAATTTGATTCATAGTACATTTGGGTATAAAATGTATTTTTTACTCACCTAAACGTAACCCAACATTTTTTTTCGCTGTTTAGAATTTCCTCTATCCGTTTACAATTACCTCGTTACTTTGGAAGTAAACGGATACATATTACGAACGTAACTCAATAAATAATAATTTTCAGGAAGAATATGTAATAAAGAAAAGTAAACACAACAACGAAAATTCACTATCCAAAAAAGGACATTTTATTAAAAATTGCAGAAATCGGACTCCATATTCTCCAAGTTTTAATTTTCCACATCTCTAACTCTTTGGACAATATCACCTTGAGTGTAACTGGAGTAATTACGTTTTGGAACGTAATTTCTTGGCATATTAATTGATCTCCAAATAAAAAGTACTATTTACAAATACCCTCAGGCTTTGTTGACAAACTTTCCTCTGTAGTATCTGCAAACATTACAGAAGTCAAATAGATTTGATAATATTAACACTTACCCAGTTTTAGTTTGCCTTTGTACAAGTTTTACACGAAGTGAAGTGATTTTGCTCTATCTGCTTCAAATGAACATGAACCTCAGATGTGATCAGTTAATTGCGCAATAGAGGTGCAGCAACCTTCTGGCATAATATAGCACCAGCCACACAGTGGTGGACATACAGCTATCGAGGCTCGAACTGAAATTGATGTTTTATAAACATATTTTTAACTTTTCTGACAATAAAAAAAGCTAAAACTGTTTCTTGCGAGCTTCGACTTCTGAAATTTTTTTATAGCTTCATCAAAATTAATGTTTTTAGCTGTTGCATTTTCTTCGTTGGTGTTGTTACCTTGTTTCATCGTAAAGTAATCGAAGTGTTGGTTCCTGTTCTGATGAACATTTTTCTTGGACGTGGTACCACGACCGGTTTCGGCGGTTACCATTATCAAGTAACTCACTCATCAAGTGACACAGTCACTTGATAATGGCAACCGCCGAAACCACCTCCAAGACGACACCACGTCCAAGAAAAATGTTCGTCAGAACAGGAACCGATGCTTCGATTATATTGCATTTTCAATGGAAAAGATTGTCAAACCGTTAAGTCTTACTTGGCTCATTGTTGATCGAAGATAGCTTTTAATCAACTTCAAATTTGAACTTCTAGCGAGAAGCAGCTGAAACACACATTGTTAAAAAAGCCTTTAGTGCCAAATATAAGTTAGGGACTGATTCTTGGAAGTCCATTTCTACACTCCCTTTCCAAATTTTGCTGTTTGAAGATGACATCTTAAGCCTTTAATTTCTGGTAAGATTCCATTTTCTTCTAGATAAAAGAAAATGAAATCAAAAGTTTCTGTGAAGTTTGAAATCAACATCGGAAGTTCAATTTTTGTTTCGATAAGGTGCGATGACTGAACGGCTGCAAATTTTTTATACATTTTTTGCACACAAGTTCTTGGTGGAAAATATCGATAGACTGAAACATACATTTTCGTAATGTTTGTTTCACTGTCAAGGTTTCATATCTTGCCTCTTCTGCTAGCATCATCTTAACCCTTTTTCGCCCTAATTTCTCACTGGGTATGCCCATTTCTTTACAAAAACGTTTTAAAGCAATCAAGTTTTATCCAGAGTAATTATTTCAGTCTGCAAGTACTTTTGGGTATGGTTCACCTTCTCAAGATTGTTACACCACAAATGTAGGTATCCGAGAAAGTTTAAATCACAAATGTTTTTTTTTTTCAAAATTTAAGCACAACCTCTCTACAGCCTGCACTAATTTGTAAAAATTTTTCGTCACATGTTTCACTGCATCATATTGCATACACCTCGGTACGCCGACGCAGCCACTTCACGGAAAAGTACTTGACGGCTACCTACAAATACTCCGCCTTACCATATGTATGTTTAGAAAATGTTTCAATTTAGCCCAATTTAAGTTTTAGGAAATATGTTAGATCCAAAAGAAAGTCTATTAATGAACCTTAAAACAAGTATTAATATCTTATCTTAACATTTGATCTTCGTCTCGAAAACTAAGAAGTGTGAAATCTATTCGAAGAAAAATTCGCCACCAACATACGTATTCGACAAAATCTTAGCCAAACCGGGTCTAGCGGCACAAAAAATTTTGTTAGTAAATCAGCACATGCTGTACAGTTTATCATAATGTCAAACTCTACTTAAACGGAAATAAAATGTCTTATGGTGGCTAATATTGTCAGCAGGAGAAAAAAAAAATAGCTGTATACTTCCTGTCAGTATCAAATTGTCAGTATTAAACTACGAGAATAGGCACTTATATATTTGTTTATTAGTATATCAGTTTTATAAGGATTCTACAGGATTTTTTTTTAAGGATTCGATTTAACTGATATATCTTCCATATTTGCAATATTTTCTCAACTGTCGTTTAAATTGTGTGAACAGAAATTGTGAAGTATGTATTCATAAATGTTTACAGTGAAGTATGTGCGTTTTGAAATATAGCAAAAATCTTATCAAAACATAATAATAGGAATTGTGGCGTAGTACATAGAACAAACACAAAAGTTATCGGCACAATCCCCACCATATCAATTAATTCGGAATACAGGCTTTAAAATTACGAAGATTAAAACAATTTTGGCATGCTTTCCTGGTTAGTCTAACTATTAAGTAATGCAAAACAGCAAGGCAAATTATCAATCGACGAAGGTAGTCTGAAAAGCTTCAAGCCTCAACATGAAGATGGCGTTACTCGTTAAAGATACTCTGGTAATATAATTGCGCATGCATTGAAAGATACTTTTGAAAATTCCAGCAATATTGTACGCTCAGTTGTTGCTTAATAGTTGTTTATGTCAGTCGATATTAGTGTTTCTGTAAAAATGCAAAAAACCGAATATCGAGCCGTCATTAAATACTTATTTTTGAAAGGCAACACGCCTACACAAATTGAAATCGAGATGGGCGCTGTTTACGGGGACTTTGCACCAGCATTTGCCACCGTGAAATTTTTGGCAGCTGAATTTAAGCGTGATCGTACCAGTTTGGTTGACGATGAATGTTTGGGACAGCCAAAAATTGTAACCACTACCGATAACATCGGAAAAGCTCACCAAATGATGCTAGACGACCGTCGAATTAAGCTTAGAGAGATAGCAGAGGCTGTGGGCATCTCAAAAGAAGGAGTTGTGTTAATCGATTATCTTGAAAAAGGAAAAACAATAACGAGTAACTTCAGTAGTCGCCATGGCAAAAATTCACTAATTGATGCTATGCTCAAAGTTGCACTCGGAGGACAGAGATTTTCATCGACTGAGGAAGCCATCACATTCGTAAATGCCTGTTAAACAGAACAAGATGCCAACTACTATTTAGGCAGATTAAAGAGATGGGGGGGCATCGCTGGGAAAATTGTATGAACTTACAAGAAGACTATGTTGAAAAATAAAACTGAATTTGACAAAAAGCACTTGTTTCTGTGTTAGGCAGCAAACTTTTCAGACTTCCCTCGCATACCCTACCACTTCTGAAAAGAATCCCAAATTGTAATTTTTGAAATAGTACCACATTGAAATCGAATCTTTTCCTCTTTATCATCAACGACGATCAACTTAGTCCTTCGCCATAGAACCATAAACCATGAATAAATAATGCGCGGTAGATCATGGCGATGTCCGGGTGGTATTTATAACGTGACGGGCTAGAAAGAGGAGCAAGAGATAGCGAAAAGGATAGAAATTCCGGCTATGCAAGCAGCGTTCACGCACGACGGGCTTCTACGGATCTATCGGATCCGAGGCAGAAAGAGAAGAGAAGAAAAAAGCAACACAATCTCCGATTGTGGCTTTGAAGTTTGCCGCATGACCGAGCTCGAAACAGCGGCGTCGTGGACTGGGAACAAGCGCCGCCTGTTCGGATTCATTGTTTCCGTATGACGTAACGCGAACAAGTGAAGACCTGCATCGCGCTAACGAAGATGTGCATCGCATTATTCTATTTTAGGGCGTAATTAAGCGACGAAACGGGAAGGACATTTCCACTGAAATATATGTAAATAAGATCTCTTTATGAATATTACTACCTTCTTATAATAATAACTAGTTTTATTTCAGTTCATACATTACAGTAATTATCGTAACATAATCATCATTACATTTCAATTCAATGATAGAAACTAACACCTGATCTTCCATTGCCACCATAGGTAATAACGAAAAAATATTTTAATTAACTCGGTAATCACTTAATTAATTAATTTTGTTAATGCCTACAATAAACTAGCCTAACTAAAGTTAGTTTTGCGATGTGCAACATACATTGCAGCCCACTACTTACATTACTCATATCAATGAAGACGCATACCAATACCTTCAATGTCCAAATTTGCTATCAAGTACTATAATTGCGTCTTTAATAGATACGAGCGTAGCCTCGCTGTAAACACTTTTAGCGGAGAATATTTAATGTCTGTAGGAATAGAATTATATACCCTGGCAATCCGATAGGAAAAGCCCCGCTCGTACAACGCAGTTCTATATGCAGAAGAAGTTATTGTATCCCCAGAAAATCTCAAGTTTAAGTGGTGCACATCCGTTCTAAATGAAATACAATCGTACAAATATTTTGGTTGCTTATTGTTAATGATAGTATAATATAAACGAGCGCTTTGCAGAGATCTACGGTTGTACATATTGAGCCATCCCAAGTCAGCTAGCTTATAAGATACCCTCTCAAATTTACGTATGCCGAAAATTAATCGCAGACAAGACTTCTGTACACGATCACTGACATCCTGCGTTAAGCAAGAACCATAAACTGGTGCATAAAAAATGAAAATTGTGATAGTACAAGAGCTTCGCATAACGATGTTTTCATCTTTTCCGATAGGTACTGTCGATGAGAATAGATAAACTTCAAATTGGCATAAACCTTTTTGCATGTTACTTTTAATTTGTATATGATACCTAAATGAATTGTCTAACAACAACCCTAGCTGTTTTGTCTTCTCCTTAATAGGAATACATCCATCATTAATGCGCAACTGTACCACTTCTCTCAACTTACTAACCTGACTCTTACTATCAAAGATCAGTACAAAGGATTTAATAGGGTTTATTTGAAGTGCGACGTCATCCAGATCGTCATTGATAGCTTTAATAGCTTCTTTGTAATTGTCCAAATGAAAAGAATGATAGATCTGGGTATCATCCGCAAACATGCGCATAGTGCCCCCCTTCACACACGGAGGAATACGTCCCGTATACAGCGTGAACAAAAGCGGTCCCAGCACCGACCCCTGTGGCACGCCACGCTCAATGTCTCTCCAAGAAGATATATCGTTCTCAAGGCGTACACATTGCATACGCCCCGACAAGTAGCTTCTCAAAAGTGAGAGAGCAGTGACAGAAAAACCAACATAGTGAAGCAGCGACAACATGATTTCTTTAGGGCTTTACCAAAATCTGGAAGCAGCCAACAAACCACTACTATCCAGATAGCATCTCAACTGCTCACTCATAATCTTTTCCAGCAATTTGGAACACACCGGCATTATATATACACGTTGGCCCAGGTCTCACCGGGCTGCGAGATGTATTGTACGTAGCGCGATCTGGCATCACTTTGACGACGACGAAGGTGTAGAAACGTTCGTGCGCAATTGGTTACAGACGCGACCACATTCATTCTTTGATGACGGAATTAAAAAACTTCCGATTCGGTGGGAAATATGTGTGAATAAAAGAGGAAATTATATAGAAAAATAAGATGTATTCAAAATGTTATTTACTGTACCAATAAATGTTCTAAAACAAAAGTCCGGTTAATATTTGATTCGCCCTCGTATTGAGTTAAGATGAGGTTGTAACCATTACTGTTAACATTCTGCATATTCAAAATAATCAATAAACTATTGGAGTGGATAAAAAGAAACCCAATTGTTTTAAACAGTTTAATTTTTTAACAATTAAAAAAGGAACTTAAAAGAAATCATAAGTATATAAGATCCATTAGTTACCCATCTTAGTTAACCGCAAATATGCAAACAGCTTAAATTGTCGTCAGTTAAAGAGATTTCAAATTTAATAACCAAATTGATCTCTACTTTAGCGTATAAATGAATACTAGCCGACTGTAGCTTTGTCCAAACTAGTAAAACAGCATGTATATTACAGCTTATCAAACTATCACTAAACCAAATTTAAAGCTAAGCTTTCGTATTTCAAAATATTAATAAAAATTCACAGTCATAACCTGCTATTGTTGAAATGGTACCTTGTTGACCCCACCAGAAATTTCAAGTAAATGTTGTCATCCTGTAACCATCTTTCACCTTTTTAGAGTATTGAGGAAATATTGTAGTGTACGTGTTTACAATTATTAATTAAATTCTAAAAAGGTAGAGGATAGTAAGAGAATGCAGCTGAACTTCGAAGCTCTTTACGCTGCTTTTTACCTAACTTTTGTACCACCCTGTCTGTTATACAGGGTGAGACGGACCAAACTCCGGAAGTGTATTGTACATGTGAAAATGATGTAAAGAAACTCATATGTTATCATTCGATTCTCATTTGTTTTCAAGCTATAGCGTAAACAAAACTTCATACATTAGCATTTTTTATCACAACGTTCTCTTAATAAATGTTCAAAAACAAACCATTGACCTATAAACATTTGATACTTCGTCTACGAAGGGCGCCTGTTGCTCTCCTGATTGCGTCATGTCTTTCTTTAATATCGACTGCGGTATTTCTAATACGTCGAATTAATACATCCCGAATGTCGACTTTTACCTTCTGAACCTCGTTTTTGAACCAGCCCCATCTAGTGGTGTGAGGTCTGGAGATTTTGGAGATCAACTAATAGGACCACCGCAACCAGTCCAAAGCCCTAGAAACCTATCGTCCAAACGAACCAAATGAGCAGGAGCTCCATCATGCTGACAATACATTTATATTCTGATGTTTAGAGGAACATCCTCTAGTAGTCCTTGTAATTCATTTTGTAAAAAAAATAAGTGGTGGTCTCCTGTAAAAACTAAAGCTTGACTATCAAAACATGCGTCTGATGCCAATGAAGTATTGTGGTTAGGGTTTTAGTGAAATGTTTCAGTGTTCCAGTGCCACAGAGTTCAAGTACTTGATTAAATTTTATCTAGATTGTAAGTGACCGTGGGCCCCGTCCCCCAACTACATAAAATTAAAGATACTAAAATAACAGAGACAATATCGATACTTTTAGATTTTCAATTTTGTGTTGGAAATATGTATTGTTGTGGTTTGTGATAAACAATAGTTTTCTCTTGTTAAACACAAATAAAGATGACATCTATTTACATTTGCAAACGTATTTTAAGCGGTTTGCAATTATAGATTTATGTTAGGAAATTTAATATTCATTATCATCTCAGCTGTACAGTTAGTACCTCATTCTTTAATATTACACCAAACGCTTTTATGTGTCATAAGAACTAGTTCAATCCTGCCCTATGCCCTTTCGTCTATCGCCCTCATAATGCCTTATCTCCGACCCAGCTGACGCTGGACCCCTCTCGCTTCCGATTCACCATTGTCGCAATGAGGGAAAGTAGATGGTGGGGGTGCGAACACCCTTGCGAAGCGAAATCCACCCTTCGATATTCAACCACCGCGCTCCTCCCGAGTATATAAATTGTGTTTCCACCGCGTTTTTACTAAATGGATTTGGGTCGATGGTACACTGAGAGCTTAAGCGAATAACTAGCGAATATTTTCGAATATTGAACGGTTCGTATTTTAAACAAGCGAAATTGTATTTGCCGAAAAAATCTCCACCTTCTGTAGACCCTATAGCGAAAGAAGGATATGAGGAATGGAATTCAAGTTTTTTCTGGTTGATGATTGATGCACATGTCACGATTCCGACGAGCGAGTATGTTGTTTTGTTTTCCGTTATTCGATTGAGGATTGCGCGGATGTTTCGGTGTTTTGTTTTCCGGTTGGTTTCGTTGTCTGCGATATTGGATTTTGATTTCTTTCTGAAAGGTTTCCGAAGAGGGTCGCATTATATAGAAATATATATACCCTCTCTATGGTTTATCTCGGTGTTTCCGCTTCATTTGCGGTAAGGATTCACAAAGAATATTTGCCCTTGTGATTTAAGAAATGCATGAGAGGATTTGGGAAAATACATTTTTCTTGTGGAAGAGCAAAATGGGATTGATAAATGTGTAAATGACGTCCCTTTGGATTCAATCAATAAAATGGACTCCAATGCTGCTGCGACGTGAATATTTAATTTATATATTAGGAATACTTTAGTCAAGGACATCTGACATAATTCTCAACAAAATATCTTAATAAACCTGTGTCTACAAATGAGCCATTTTTGAGTTATAACAGCTCTGGGCATAGTCAGTGCCTGTAAGTTATTTTGTGCGTGTTGATTCTGCTCGCATGCACTTGGCCTTTTATGAATCGTCACACATAGATATTCAAGAGATAGGTTCATTTCGATCAATCCATCGTCTAGATTTTTGTCAAACCATTCCTGTTCTGTATATGCCCCTATAAGAATCATCATGCTAAAACAGGTTAGATAAAATTTAAATGTGATGGATTTTTGGGGCCACCGGGACATAGGTATCGTGGACCACGGTCACTTTTCGGAGGAGGGCTCAAGTCTCTGGATCTTCCGCCATCAAGGTTGTGCTGAAATATGTATCTTATAACACCGTGCTAGTTGCAAACTGCAATAAACTGGGTACCCAGGGAGTAAACCTGATTCGAGTACGCTGAATCCAATAGTGCCAACAGTTTTTAAAAGTTAGCTCGCGTTCTTGAGCAATTTTAATTTAAAAATTTTAGGTCCAAAGAACCTTCTGGAACATCCTGGAATTTTCTGGAAAATCTGATCAATGGCCGAATAGCTTTCTGGAACCGTCGACAATCTTCCATGGACCATTCGTGAACGTTCCAGAAACTTCCATCCCTGCTACTGCTACTTGGTCAAATGGGTATATAAGCGACGCTGTTAACCGCTGAGAGCTCAGCCTGTTTTCAGAAGTCGAGGTGTTAACATCTAAATATTAAAGCTACATATGCTTGTGGAATACCCGTTTTGCCGGCGATCAATATAACGAACGGAACTGGCCTTTACGTGAGGAATTTAGATTGCGACAAAACAGCATTATTGAGATTCCACTTGTGCCGATCGAAAAGCTTTTGTTACCACCGCACAATTCCTAGTTTGATGTGGTTAGGCATTGTTAAAAATGTCATTAAAGCATTGACCCAGAAAGAAATGCATTCAACGAATTGCGTCGTATTTTTACCTTATTTGGGATCTTCGGGCCTAAAATATTTAAATTTAAATTGCCCGAAAATGCGAGCTAACTTTTAAAAACGGTTAGCACCATTGGATTCAGCATACTCGAATTAGGTTCACCCCCCGGGTGCCCAGCTTGTTGCGAAAAAAAAGTCTCCAATTCGACACAGTGTAATTGTTACACTAGGCCAGCTTTCGCGAAAAGCACAGTGTATTGCGTCTTCAAAGTCCGAAACCTTTGACCGTGGCCTCAAAGTTATACACTCACGGCGAATGTGCAAAGCATTCTTCTACATACTGGTTTACTGATATACTTAGACCTTTCAAAACACGTCACACTTAAAATTTAAGTCTTACAGAATCTTAAGAATCGCTTCCTTCAAATTTTTTGCAAGGTTTTCTTGAAACAAGTTAAAAAATGTCTTAAACAAAGAAATACAATTATCTCATTACAGTCTCTTAAGCGGAGAAAGAAACGCTAAGAAAATATTTCTTTTGATTTAGAACAGTTATTGCATTGTGGATAATTGAAACAGTAATTGTCCTGAATTAAGGCAGACAGATTTGATGCAAGTAAACGTTTCCCTGTGTGTAGATGTACACAAGTCACATGTCGGGTATAATGCTGATGACTGCTGCTGTTAGTTGGGAAATTATTTCTGTCTTTGTGTATGCAGTGAGTTGCTTCTAAAATGTATAAAGCTAGAACCGTTAGTATTTTTAATGCCACACACATCAGTTTATAGGAACCGGTTGAATTTAGGTTTCTTAGAATTCTAACAATTCGTTTCTGTGCTAGAAAGACCATTTTCGCCGAAGGAGATGACACCCAAAGATTCCGTAATTGTATTTCTATGTGATATACGCTTAATAATGTATCAGCATATTGAAGACTTCTAAAGAGAAACGCTTTAGTATAAAGGATGTTATTAAGTATAGTGCAATGGTCTTCCCACGGTACATTGTCTTGTATGGTTACTCATAAAAACTTTACTATTTAACTGCTCTATCGATTTGTTGTCAATTTGCATGTTGCAGTGGATGCTATGGACAGGCTGACGAGAACTGTTATAAGTCAGTGCATATTGCAATCTTAATTCCTGTTTAATTATTTGGTAACTTCATAAATGCATTTTAGTGTTGCGAGAGTTATCGATGAAACTGTGTCAGTTTAAGAATTGAAGAAATTGTATTTTAAGATCGTTAAGTATACGCATTTCCGCGATAAGTCTTCGCATCAGAAAAACAATTACATAACGATATGAACTGACTCGACCATTTTTATAGAACACTGTGGGTGGGGATTCAAAAAGGGATTCACGAGGAAATTTATAGACATGCTATTTAACCACGGTCTTTAATTTCCTATCATGTGGTATTTTACTTAATCTATCTTTCCTATTATGTGGTGTTTCACCTAATCTATCATTACTTTTCCCACGATCATTTTTAGGTAGGGTATTTGTAGAACAAGTTATTATAATTGTGGCAATACGTTCACTGCTGTGAATATGACATTTACGTATTTAAGTGTCAATGCCTATGTTCGGTGATATAATTTAAAATATATTGTATTAAAATAGAACGTTTATTACACACATTTAAAAACATCTCTTCGTGTTCAAAAATATTTTTGTTAAATATAACGTAAGAGTATAAAACTATTCGAACAAAAAAATGTTCACGTTTTTTGTAAAATACAACGGACAGTTAGGGAATTGAATTGGAATAGCATTTTTTAAGCCTAGGATTTTTTAAACTTACCGTTATAGTTTCACCGATCCTTGAATCTGTAGCTGTTGAAAAATAAATAATATCTTCTGTTACAAAGTGCAACTCACAAACAAAACATACAAAACAGCCGACGCCACAGGTTTTAGGTTATCCCACTTTTATCGTTTCAGAAAAGATTTAATCGCCTCAACCTTTTCAAAGGATTAGCCTGATAAGGTTAACATAGTTACTCTGTGTATGCAAATCCGTACCTCTTCATAATACGTATATCACGCACGTATTATAGAATTACTACTACTGTATTACGTGTGATTGGTACTAAACAACCATGTTTCTAACTATTTTAATCGAATACGGGATATAACTCTTATTAGCTATGTGTGTATATTTCTGAAGTTTTAATACTTCACCATTTAATTAGCATTCCATGGGTAATATACCTAGCAGTTAGCAGATGTATTGCCTGCCCGTATATTCCGCATCTTGTCCTCTATTTTTTTTTTCAGTCAATATGTTGCCCCCTTGTGTATTTTAAATTTTATCGTCATCGTAGGAGCCTGTGGAATTCAAAAAATTTAACTGCCTTCGCCCACTCGTATATAAATACGAACTCCGTTTGTTTTCCTCCGAAATAATGGATTATTGGCTGTGTAAACAGAGATCTGTTATTTTTTGTATTGATTTTTGTTGCTTCTCTGCCCCACGATGTTGTTGTCATACCATCAAACAGAACAAGAGAAGGTTCACGTCCAACAAAGAACGGCGAAGATTATATTTGTGTAAGGGAGATTTTCTTCCTTTTCAATCCGTGTTTGTTTATTGCGTTAAGGCGCTTCGGTTTGGTTTAGCCGACTTGATGGTGCATGGGGTAAAAGGAAAATAGGCGTTTTGGAGGTGTTTATTTGAGATTTTGTATAAAAATTAATATAAAATATAATTTCGTTTAAGTCGTTTGAAGGCATTGTGCTATATATTTTTTTAACTTACATTCTATTTTAATTTTGTTCTAATTAAACCTTAGTGACAATATTATTTACAAATACTACATCCTTTTCAATTCCTCTAGATTTAAATGTATTCACAGTGACTTGTTAATGTTCCTTGTGAGAAGTCCACGTCTCCTAATTTAAATAAAGGACTGCCAGAATAACCATAAATCTTGATTTAAAAATATATGTAATTAATAATGGAAGATCTCCAAATCTACACATTGAACCAATAGTTAACTTATACAAGTTCTAGCGTATTCGAACTCCGCTGCGTGATACCTGCACATGAGTAGAAGTTTTTAGTAGCCAACCAGACAACGTGACTAGTGCATGAAAATATTTCAGGTGACAAAAATTAAGTACCACGCACATTACGCAACGTACATTAAACAACGTTTCAGTGGCGTTTATGGTGCCAACTGAACTGATAATTAAAGCTGGCCACGAGCGGTACCGCGCAGTAGCGTAGAGTCGACCAGGCCTCGCGTTCCACTAGAGTTATTCTGCTAATAGAGATGTTTGCTGCCGCAAATAATTTCGCTCTTCTTTTAAATAAAAAATAACACGTGCTCAAATACTTACCATTTTAAAAGTCCTCCGTGAAATCACAAAGTGAATAATGTCTGTAAAATATCTGCAACATTAGATATGTTTCAACTGTTGTTTCGGCAAAACTAGTACGACATGAGGAAAAAATGCGTTTATATGCAGAGAACGAACGTTCTACACCTAGTGACGTAATATTTGCGTAAGTAAAATAATCTTTCAAATAACTTAACGATTTTGTTGACGCACCTTCACAAATGTGTCTTAATGTGGCAAAATCAGAATTTTTCTCAAAAACACTTTCAAATTTTTCTAGAACAGAAACATTTTTTGCGTCTTCAATCGCGCATAGCTGTGCGTGAACATGTTGCACTATTTGTAGAGATTCTTCTAACGGCACCGCAGGATTTTGTAATTTTTCTATTGTATCTGCTAGCCCGAAGTAATTGTCGTGAATGATTTTTAAATCCATTTTAACCTGACTATCTTGAAATTTCGATTGGCTTTTCTGGATAGCGGCAGCTTCCTTTGTATCGAATTGTAAAACCACGTTCTTAATATTCTCAAAATATTTATGATAATAAAACGCGGCCTGCAACCATGTTCCCCAACGAGTTAGAATAGGTTCTGGTGGCTCTGGTATACGGGAGCACAGTCTGTGAAATTCGCGAATACGTTTCGGTGATTTGACAAATACTGCTTTGGTATGCGCTATTAAAGCGTCTACCTCAGGATAACATTTTCTGATACTATCCGCCACAAGATTGAGAGCATGAATTTTACACGTAATGTGTAACAAATTAGCAGAATGCTTTTTAAGAGACCGGCCTACAGAAAGCATGTTTGCAGCACCATCACTCACTAACATCAAGAGTTGGTTTGTTGAAAGTTCAAACTTGTCCAATGTATTCAACACTAACTTTGAAATTACTTCGGCAGTACACTGTTGTATTCGTTTGGAGAGTAATAGAATTGAAGCTGCCGATTGATGAGGTTCCAATTTGCGTGCCATTACATTAAGAACAGAATGTTTCTTCCGATCTGTTGTTTCGTCGATACATAACCACAATTTTTGATCTTTCAACTCCGATTTTATTTTTTGTTCAATATGTTCGCGCGCAGATGGCACAATTCTTCGTAACGATGTTCGACTTGGTAATTTGCACTCCGAATAGTTATTCCAAAAGCAGATAAATGGTTCCTTGTCTAGTAAATTAAACGGTATATTACATGCGATAAACGTAACGCATAAATTAAATATAAATTTTTCATTGTCTCGTGCGCAATTTCTTTTTGAGACATGCTTTTCACTATTTACGTGTCGTAGACAATGTTGTCTGGACCAACACATTAACGGGATTTTACAGATTACACATTTAATTTTAGCACCTTCATATATTAAGTCTGGAATTTCTGCAATAAATTTTCGAAGTTTGTCCGATCGCGGTCGTTTTGCTGACGAAATCATAATTTTTCTAGGACAGATAAACAATTGCGCAAATGACCGGCAGCGAAAATGTCCGTACTGCTCCGCAGACGAAGTAATACTACCGTTCCTCTCGGTCCGAACTGATTCTACGCCGATGCGCGGTACCGCTCGTGGCCAGCGTTACTGATAATGCCTCAAAACATTTTAATTACAAAAGAAATGGTATTAGCAGATCGCCGTTTAAAAGTGAAGGAATTAGCGGTGATGTCTAACATTTCTGAAACAAGTACTTGCCAAATTCTCCATAACCATTTGGGTATGAATCCTCTTTCTGCTCTCCAACGTGAACGTCGGGTCGAATGTGCGCGCTCGTTCTTAAATATGTGTGGAGACGACCCGAACCCGATTTTGGAGTCCATTATCATAGGAAATGAAATAATGGTTCTGTATTATGAACCTCCATCCAAAAAAGAATCATTTTAAGGACGATAGCGAGCTGCTAGCAGCTGTAATACATTTTGAGGGCAAAACCTTAGATTATTTGTACAAGGTACACAACTATTAATTGATCGTTGTAATAAGCATATTGAGGGAGATTACATTGAAAAATAAAAATTGTTATATTTTACCAAGTTTATTTTTTCTATATCAAGCTGAGAACTTATGGCGCCTACCTCGTAGTAGTAGAAATATTATTGTGATACTACAGGTATATAATACATGAATGATTTTCTGAAATAGAAATATCAAAAATCAGTAATATTCTTTCAACTGTAATACTATTAAAAAGCCTTGCGTAAGAATCAATTCGTTATTCGCAATTGCTATATTCCATCTAGTAATAGATACCTTGCATTTTTTAGTACAGAATACTTACAATATAATTACATCCATCGATTCTTGGAAAATTTACACAATTATACATTTATTTCATACTACAAAATACACATTAAATAATATATTTATAAATGAGCTACGTATCGTTCCGACATTATTAAAAATTATCTCATTTATATTGCAAGACAAACTAGTCGCTATTATTGCCGTACTACATGAATTACTAATTTCTTCAGTCAATAGAACGCTAGGCCTACAAAAGAGATACGTATTTATAGAACGCAACAATAAGTAATTCATATTCGATGATAATTATGTAATTAATAACTACATGCGATGCAAGACAGCTCCTATCCATTTTGCTTTTTATTGTCATTGGCGGTACGATCCCAGGAAACGTGTTATTTGGTTTGTGAATTGAAAAATACTAAAAGGAATGAGATAAATAAGACACATAATAATTCATTTAACATTTATTACAAAGGCATCATGACAAAACAACAATACTTTTAATAATAAATATTCTAAATTCTAATAAAGAATTTAGAGCAGTTGTTTATATTCAATGGTAAAGCCAACATAATAATACCATAATATTTATATCTAAAATCGTAATAATATACAGGATGTTCCATTTAAAAAACTAAACTTGTAACATGCGCAGCGGAAACTGAACACTCTGTATACTATATATATATATATATATATATATATATATATATATATATATATATATAATTTTATGTTGTGCAGCATTTGTCACCGACTACTTTTTATTTAAATACCTTTCTCTAAACTGCTCAGGAAGGGAAATATTGTCCGTCGACGCACTAGGTGGACACGCCATATATAATGTAATAATAAACCCAAAGAAGAAATACCGTAAACACAAGGCAAATTTCAGGAAACATGCTCTGAACCCTCAATGGCATTGATTTTCTTTTAAAACAGACGTCCAAATAATTTATCCCAAGATTGAATTGTTACAAAAGCAAAAGACTGAACTATAGTTATATGGTATTTTTGTACGTAAACAAATGTGCCAAAAACAGAAAAGAACTTTGAATAACAAAGGCTGCAATAATAATCGTAACTCATCGTAATTTACCGGTGTGAAAACAGCAGCCTAAGATAGCAGCCAATTTTTACGGAAACACCCGAACGTCCAGTGACGTCCATAATAACGGTAAAATTTAAGATACACCGCTACGATTTTTACTAAACACCAAATGGCGGCAAATTTACGGTTACATTAGAAAGGGGGTGCATCTTCTATACCGATAGGGAGTATATTCCCTAAACAGCGTTAACTTGCCGAGGTTCCCTGAAATTTAAGAAAATCGCTAAGTAAAAATTTTTATCCCCGGGTGTTTTCCCCGGGCTAATGCGTTTTTGGCAGTTAAAATTCCCAGTCCTATGGGGGAGTATCCCCCCAAAATATCTTTAAACTTGCCGAGGGCCCCGGGGGGGTGAAATTTAAGAAAATCGCCATGAAAAAATTTATCTTGGGTGTTTTTCGTCGGAACAATGCGTTTTTGGCGTTAAAATTCCCCCCTCCTAAAAGGGATTTCCATTCCTAAAATTTCTTTAAAACTTCCCAAAGGGTTCCCTTTGGGGGTGAATTTTAAAAAAAAAACCCGTTTTGCAAAAATTATATCCCCGGGTTGTTTTCACCGGAACTTTATGGGGCTTTGGCTTTTATTTTCCCATTTCCTATGGGAGTAAAAACCCAAAAATATCTTTCCCTTGCCGAGGTCCCTGGGGGTGTTTTTAAAAAAATCGCTATTGAAAAAATTTATATCTCCGGTGTTTTCCCCGGGAACATAATCCCTTTTGGCAGTTATATTCCCATTCCAAAGGGGAGTATACACCCCCAATATCTTTTTAACTTGCCAGGTCCCTGGGGGTGAAATTTAAGTGAAAAACCAAAAATGCAAAAATTTTATCCCCGGGTGTTTTTTTCGCCGGAACATAATGCGTTTTTGGCAGTTATTTTTCCCATTTGCTATAGGGTTATACCCCAAAAAACATTTTTTAATTTCCCGGGGGGCCCCCCTGGGGGTGAAATTTGGGAAAACGTACATGAAAAAACTTCTGGGGTGTTATTTGTCGGAAAAATAATGGTTTTGGCATTATTTTCCCCCAGCTATGGGAGTTCCCCCAAAAAAAACCCAAATTGTTAACTTCCGGGGGTTTCCCCCCTGGGGGTAAATTTTAAGAAAATCGCACATGAAAAAATTTTTCTTCGTGTTATTCGTCAAACATAATCCCCGGCTTTGGCAGTTATTTTCCCCACCCCCTATGGGAGTATACCCCCAAATTTTCGTTAACTTGCCGGGGGTTCCCTGGGGTTTGGAAAAAAAAAAAATCGCACATAAAAAAAATTTAAATATTTTTCGGTTTTTATTCCCCGGAAAACATAATGCGCTTTTGGGCGTTATTTCCCATTCCTATGGGAGAAATACCCCCCAAAAAAACCCGTAAATTTGCCGGGGCCCCGGGGGTAAAATTTTGAAAAAATCGCTATTGAAAAAATTTATATCTCCGGTTTTTATTCCCGGAACAAATTTCGCTTTGGCAGTTATTTTCCCCCCCAATCCTATAGGGTTTATAAAACCCCAAAATATCTTTAAACCTTGCGAGGGCCCGGGGGTAAAATTTTATAAAAATCGCAAATTTAAAAATTATATCTCCGGAAATTATTCGGGGGGAACTAATCCCTTTTGGGCAGTTTATTTTCCCCCAGTGTAAAAGGGAGTAAACCCCAAAAAAAATATTGTTAATTTGCCGAGGGTCCCTGGGGGTAAAATTTTGGGAAAAATCGTCCCTTGAAAAAATTGGGTATCTTCGGTTTTTATTCGTGGGAAACAAAATGGGGTTTTTGGCATTATTTTTCCCAGTGCTATAGGGGGTATATACCAAAAAACATCTTTAAACTTGCCGAGGGTCCGGGGGGTAAAAATTTTAAGAAAATCGCACATGAAAAAATTATATCTTCGGTGTTTTTCGTCGAACAAAATTTTTGGGGGGGTTTGGGGGGGGGGGGGGAATTTATATTCCCCACCCCTAATAGGGAGTATTTCCTCAAATATCGTTAACTTGCCGGGGGCCCCCCGGGGGGTAAAATTTTTAAAAAATCGCTATTCCCAAAAATTATATCTTGGGTTTTTATTGGGCCGGAACATATGCGTTTTGGGCAGTTATTTCCCACTCCTATAGGGAGTATTTCTCAAATTCGTTAACTTCCGAGGGTCCCTGGGGGGGGAAAATTTTTAAAAATCGCTTTTGCAAAATTATATCTCCGGTTTATTCGCCGGAACTAATGCCTTTGGCATTATTTTCCCCGGTGCTATGGGGAGTATAACCCCCAAAAAACATTGTTAATTTTTGCCGGGGGTCCCTGGGGGTAAAATTTAGGAAAAATCGTCATAAAAAAATTGGAACCCTTTGGGTGTTTTTCGTGGGAACAAAATGCGCTTTGGGGCATTTTTATATTCCCTTGCCAAGGGAGTACATATCAAAAAACTGGGTTAACTTCCCGAGGGCCCCGGGGGGTAAAATTTTAAAAAAATTCGCACATGAAAAAATTAATCTTCGTGTTACTCGTGGGAAACAAAAATGCGCTTTGGCAGTTATTTCCCCTCCTAAAAGGGAGTAAACACCCCAAATATCGTTAACTTGCCGGGGTCCCTGGGGGTAAAATTTTTAAAAAAAATCGCACATAAAAAAATTATATCTCCGGTGTTATTCGGGGGAACCCTAATCGTTTTGGGCAGTTAAAATTCCCCATCCTATGGGAGTATACCCCCCAAATATCGTAAACTTGCCGGGGGTTCCCTGGGGGTTTGAATTTAAAAAATCGCACATAAAAAATTATATCTCGGTGTTTTTTCGTCGGAAAAATGCGCTTTGGCATTTTTTTCCCCACTCCTATAGGGAGTACTTTCCTCAAATATCTTTAAATTTGGGCCGAGGGTCCCGGGGGGTAAAATTTAAAAAAAATCGCTATTGAAAAAATTATTCTCCGGTTTTATTCCCCGGAACTTTAATGCCCCTTTTGGGCAGTTATATTCCCACCCCTTAGGGATTTAAAACCCCCAAAATATCGTTAATTTTTGCCGAGGGTCCCGGGGGGGTAAAAATTTAAAAAAAATTCGCTATTGAAAAAATTATATTTTCCGGGTTTTATTCCCCGGGAACCCTAACCCTTTTGGCAGTTATTTTCCCCATCCTTTAGGGAGTATACACCCCAAATATGGGTTAACTTGCCGAGGGTCCCTGGGGGGGGGAATTTAAAAATCGCAAAAATCCCAAAAATTATATCCCCCGGGTGTTATTCGCCGGAACATAATCCGTTTTGGCAGTTTTTTCCCCCATTGCTATAGGGGGGATAAAACCAAAAAAACATTTTTAAACCTTGCCGAGGGTCCCTGGGGTAAAATTTTTTTTAGGAAAATCGTCATAAAAAAAATTGTATCTTGGGTGTTTTTTTGCCCGGAACATAATGCCCCTTTGGCAGTTATTTTCCCCCAATGCTATAGGGGAGTATATCCCAAAAAAAACATTGTTAATTTTGCCGAGGGTCCGGGGGGAAAAAATTTTAAAGAAAATCGAAACATAAAAAAATTTATATCTTCGTTTTTTATTCGTCGGAACATAATGGCCCCTTTGGCATTATTTCCCACTCCTAAAAGGGAGTATCACCCAAATATCTTTAAATTTGGGCCGGGGGTCCCGGGGGGTTTAAAATTTTAAAAAAAATCGCACATAAAAAAAATTATATCTGGGTGTTATTCGCCCAAAAACAAAATGCGTTTTCCCGGCAGTTATATTCCCAGTCCTATGGGAGTAAAACCCCCCCAAATATCGTAAACTTGCCGGGGTCCCTGGGGGGAAATTAAAAAAAAATCGCTATTGCAAAAATTAAAATCCCCGGGTGTTTTTCGCCGGGAAAAATAAGGGCCCCTTTGGGCAAAATTTTCCCAGTCCTTAGGGAGTATCCCACCCCAAATATCTTTAAACCTTCCCGAGGGTCCCTGGGGGTAAAATTTTATAAAATCCAAAATTTAAAAAATTATTTTCCCCGGGTTATTTTTCGCCGGAACATAATCCCCTTTGGGCCAGTTAATTCCCGTGCTTAGGGAGTATATACCAAAAAACATCTTTAAAATTGCCAAATTTTTCCCGGGGGGTAAAATTTAATAAATCGCCATAAAAAAAATTATATTTTCCGGTTTTATTCGCCGGAATGTCCCTTTTTGGGTAAAATTTTTTCCCCAAAATGGGTTTAAAATAAGCCGGGCCCAAAGGCAAAATCCTTGGGGTTTACTCCGTAAAAAAAAACTTTGTTGAAATTAAAAACTGCAATGTATAAACTGAGAAAGATGTAAAAATTTTAAATCCCTATTACTAAACAAATTAAAATTAAGGAACCCTACCCCCCAAAATTTTTGTGAATTTGAAAAAAATAATATCCAGGGAATTTTGGGCTATGGAAAAACTGTCGGCGCTTTTGTGTTCCTGATTGTTTATTAATACTGCCCTGCAAAAATCACGATATTTTTTTGGGGGGGGAAGGCAGTTTGGGGGGGTTTGGGTTTGCATGAGAAGCATGCGGTATTAGAATTCTATTAAAACTGAGCAAGTAGAATATTCGTCCTCTATTGGTTGGGGGCCCAATAAGGCACTTTGCAGAAAGATTTAAAAAATGTTTTAGGAGCATGTGTTTGTTTTCCCGTCCTATAGTCGTTCAAAACTTTTCCCCTCTAAAGTTTTTTTTTTTTAATAAATTTTTTCGAAAAAATATACCAACATCCCCGCAATTAGAATTGTCTCTGTTTGAAATGGTTTTTTCCTGGGGAGGGGTTTCCCAACCCGTTGAAAATTTGGGCCTTTCAGTTACATAGTCGTTTTAAAAATTCTTAGAATCATTTGAAGGGGAAAATCCATTTCTTTACCTTTTTGGGAAAGAGTAATTTGAATCAAAAAAGATGTTTCCCTTCTTGGAAAGAATTTAAAAATTTATCAAAACCCTTGGGGGTTTTTTTCTTTAAAATGGCATTTATTGCAAAATTTTCGTGTTTGTAAATCCCTTTTAAGGAGGGTATAAAAAAAAATTACCCGAAAGAAGATATTAGAAAACTTTATAGAAAACGGGGGGGGAACCCAAATTTTGGGGCATTAAAACAAATAGAGTTTTTATAAATTAAAAAAGCTAGAAAGCTCCCCCCCAAAAAAATTCTAAGGTTGTATCAGAATACGATTTTTCCCCCAAAGTGCCCTTTTCGAAAAGGGGGCCAACTTACACAAGACGTTTTACGTTTTACACAGGGAATCTCTACTTTTCCGCGTACCCGGGGAAAATGTTTTTTTTTAATAGTTAACATAAATAACAAATTTCCATTTTGGCAGAAGGGGAAACTTATTTAAGTGATCGCCATTTTTTGCCATCGTATGGGGAAATAATTTTACAACAAGAAACTATTGCAAGTAAAAAGTAAAAGTGATTAAAGCCTGCTAATTTTGGCAACATATGGTTTTTCCCAAAAATTCGTTGTCTCTCTTACATTTTACAATTTTAATTCCTTTTTAAAAGTATAAATTCCCAAATCACTCCATCTTTTTTTTTAGTTTCATTGGGGTAATCCTTACAAACTGGTAATTTTGGGGATTGGGTGCATCTTTAAAGAATCGTCATTAATTTTAAAAATCAAAATTAAAATAATTAGGATTTTAAACGGTGCAAATTAAACGGGGGAGTTTTTATATATATTTATTTTTTTTTATTATTTTTTCATTTATCTTTTATTAAGTTTTTATATTTTATTTTTTCCTTTTTATTTTGTGCACGGTATTTGTTTATTTTTTCGTCCTGTAAAAGGGGGATCCTGTTGGGGGAAAAAAACCCCGTTTTTAAAAGTTTATTATTATAATCTTTTTATTTATGAGAACAAATTAATTTTCTATTATAAACCTTTATCTTCAATTAATCCAAACGGGTGGGGCAAACCAAAAATGGGGATTTTTTCCCTAATTAAAAAGTCCCCTTCTCATGCATTTCGGTTTTCATTTCACATATTTTTTTCTACAATCTCTTTGTATTTTTAACCCGTTCTTCATTATAACATTGTTTCCATTTTCTTTTTTTCGAACAAACGACATTTTTTTTATTTCTTTTTGAACTTTAAAAATTTTTAAAAAATAAAGAAAAATGCCCTTTTTTCCTAGGTCTCCTTTTTTTCACAAGCTTCCGTGAAATAAAGTATGCCTTTCTTTTTTTCTTCAGTTCCGTTGGTAAAGGGGGAAACCCCATGGATTTTTTTTCCAAAACTTCTGATCTTTTTTTACTTTAGTCTTTTATTCGCTTTAATGGGGGCCCCCCATTATTTATTTTTCTATTTTTTTATATAAAGACTCAAAAGAAATTGGGGCTTGCTTGTTTTTTAAACCTTTTCGGTCTTTCTTTTTCAGCTTTTTTTCTCTTCATAAATTTAATTTTGGAAAATTTTGTCTACATTGTTCTCCCCTTTTTCCCTTTTAAAATTTTCTTTATTGCCATCGGCAAGTTTCCAATTTTAAGGGGTATACTCCCTGTAAACTAGGGAAAATAACTGCCAAAGGGCATTATGTTTCCCCCGAATAACACCCGGGGAAAATTTAAATTTTTTCAATAGCGATTTTTTTAAAATTTCCCAACCCCCCCGGGACCCTCGGGAAGTTAACGATATTTGAGGGTTAAAACTCCCCCATAGGAAATTTTAAAAATAACTGCCAAAACGCATTATGTTCCGGCGAATAACACCGGGGGAAAATATAAATTTTTTTCCAAAGCAAATTTTTTTAAATTTCACCCCCCGGGGCCCTCGGCAAGTTAAAAATATTTGGGGGGGTATACTCCCTATAGGGGCTTTGGGTAAAAACCCGCAAAGCCATTTATGTTCCGGCATAACAACCCGGGGATATAATTTTTTTCATTAGAATTTTCATAAAATTTTTCCCCCCCCGGGGCCCTCGGGAAATTTACGTTTTTTTTTTGGGGGGGGAAAACTCCCCCATAGGAATGGGGAAAATAAATGCCAAAGCGCCCTTTTGTTCCGACGAATAACACCGAAAATAATTTTTTTCATTTTGCGGGTTTTTTTAAATTTCCCCCCAGGGGGCCCCCGGGAAGTTAACCCATATTTGGGGGTATTCTCCCTTAGGGGTTTTGGGAAAAATAACTGCCAAAGCGCATTATGTTCCGACAATAAAACCGAAAGATTTAATTTTTTCATGTGCATTTTCTTTAAAATTTTTACCCCCAGGGACCCTCGCAAGTTAAAGATGTTTTTTGGGTTAAAACTCTCTATAAACACTTTGGAAAAATAACCCCAAAGCGCATTTTTTTCCGACGAAAAAACCCCGAAATTAAATTTTTTTAAAGTGCGATTTTTTTTTAAATTTTTACCCCCAGGGCCCCCGGCAAGTTTTAACCCCTATTTGGGGTGTTACTCCCTATAGGGTGGGAATATAACTTTCCAAAACGCATTATTTCCGACGAATAACAAACCAAAATATAATTTTTTCATGTGCGATTTTTTTAAATTTCACCCCCGGACCCACGGCAAGTTAACGATGTTTTTTGGTATTACTCCCTATAGGGATTTGGGGAAAATAACTGCCAAAACGCATTTTTTTCCGACGAATAACCCCAAAATATAAATTTTTTTTATGTGGCCCATTTTTTTTAAAAATTTTTTAACCCCCAGGGACCCTGCGGGAATTTAAAAGATATTTGGGGGGGGTATACTCCCTATAGGACTGGGAAAATAACGGGCCCAAAACGCCCTTATGTTCCGGGGAATAACACCGGGGATATAATTTTTTTCATTAAACGATTTTCATAAAATTTTACCCCCAGGGGGCCCTCGGGGAATTTTTCGAAAATTTGGGTTTTACTCCCTATAGGACTGGGAATATAACTGCCCAAAAGCATTATTTTCCGACGAATAACACCCCAAATATAATTTTTTTTTTGTGCGATTTTTTTAAATTTTTACCCCAGGGGCCCTCGGGAAATTAACGTATTTGGGGGGGATACTCCCTATAGGATGGGAATTTTAACTGCCCAAAACGCATTATGTTCCGACGATAACAAAGAAAAATATAATTTTTTTATGTGCGATTTTTTTTTAAATTTCCCCCCCCAGGGGCCCTCGGCAAGTTAAAGATGTTTTTTTTGGGATTACCCCCCTAAAAGCACTGGGAATATAAAATTGCCAAAACGCCTTTAAAGTTCCGACAATAACACCGAAAATAAAAAAATTTTTTCCCTGTCGATTTTTTTAAAATTTTACCCCCCCGGGGCCCCGCCCAATTAAAAATATTTGGGGTGTATACCCCTTTTAGGAGTGGGGAAAAATAACTGGGCCCAAAACGCATTAATTTTTCCGCGAAAAAACCCAAAAATTTAATTTTTTTAAAGTGCGATTTTCTTAAATTTTCACCCCCAGGGGCCCACGGCAAGTTAACGATGTTTTTTGGTTAATAAATTTTCCATAGCACTGGGAAATTAAATGCCAAAACAAAAATTATGTTCCGACGAAAAACACCGGAAAATAAAAATTTTTTTATGTAAAGATTTTTCCTTAAATTTTACCCCCCGGGGCCCTCGGCAATTAAAAATGTTTTTTTTGGGGTATACTCCCTATAGCACTGGGAAATAACGCCAAAGCGCATTATGTTTCCCAGGGAATTTAAAACCGGAAAAAATATAATTTTTTCATGTGGGGGATTTTTTTAAATTTCACCCCCAAACCCCCGGGAAGTTAACGATGTTTTTTTGGGATATACTCCCCTATAGCACTGGGGAAATAAATGCCAAAGGCATTTTGTTCCCGGGCGAATAACACCGAAATTTAAAAATTTTTTTAAATTTCGATTTTCTTAAATTTCACCCCCCCCGGGGGCCCCCGGCAAGTTAACGGGTGTTTTTTGATAATTTCTCCCTATAGCACTGGAATAAACCCGCCAAAGCGCATTATGTTCCGACGAAAAACCAAACCCAAAAATACAAAAATTTTTTATGTGATTTTCCCCAAATTTCCCCCAGGGACCCTCGGCAAGTTAAAAAAGTTTTTTGGGGGTATACTCCCTATAGCACTGGGGGGGGGGAAAGGGTATAACTGCCAAAGGCATTAAAGTTCCGGCGAATAATAACCGGGGGAAAAAATAATTTTTTAAATTGCGTTTTTCCCTAAAATTTTACCCCCAGGGACCCTCGGCAAGTTTAACCCAAAGTTTTTTTTGGGGTATACCCCTATAAACACTGGGAAAATAAATGCCCAAAACGCATTATGTTCCGGCGAAAAAAAACACCGGAGAAAATAATTTTTGCCCCTAGCGATTTTTTTAAAAATTTTACCCCCGGGACCCCCGGCAAGTTAACGATTTTTAGGAATTACTCCCATGGATGGGAAATAACTGCCAAAGCCAAATTTTGTTTTCCCGGCGAAACACCGAAGGGTATAATTTTTGCAATGCGAATTTTTTTTAAAATTTTACCCCCCAGGGACCCTCGGGAAATTTTAAAGATATGGGGAGGAATATACCCCCCTTTTAGGAGTGGGAATATAACTGCCAAAGCGCATTATTTTCCGACGAATAAAACCGAAGATAAAAAATTTTTTCATGTGCGTTTTCTTAAAATTTCACCCCCAAGGGGCCCTCGGGAAGTTAAAAGGGTGTTTTTTTGGTATAAAACTTCCCTTACAAATGGAATATAACTTTTTAAAGCGCATTATGTTTCCGACGAATAACACCGAAAGATTAATTTTTTCAAAAGGGGCGATTTTTTTTTAAAATTTTACCCCCCGGGACCCTCGGCAATTAAAAGTATTTTGGGGGGTTTACTCCCTATGGAGTGGGAATAAGCCCGGGCCAAAAAACCCCTTATGTTTTCCCACGAAAAACACCGAAAAATATAATTTTTTTATGTGCATTTTCTTAAATTTTTCACCCCCCGGGGCCCACGGCAATTTAAAAATGTTTTTTTGGGATATAAATTCCCCCCATACACTGGGGAAAAAAATAAAAAAATTTCCAAAACGCATTTGTTCCGGGGCCAAAAAAATACCGGGGATATAATTTTTTAAAATTTGGGGGATTTTCATAAAATTTCCCCCCCGGGACCCTCGGCAAATTAAAAGATATTTTGGGGGGTATACCCCTATAAAGGGCTGGAAAAAAAAAATAACTGCCCAAACACTTATGTTCCGGCGAATAAACCGGAGATAGAAAATTTTTTCAAAACGATTTTTTTTTAAAATTTTACCCCCCCGGGACCCCCCGGGGAAGTTAACCCAAAATTTTGGGTGTCCCCCCTATTGGGCCGGGGGAAAATAAATGCCAAACGCATTATGTTTTCCCGGGGGAAAAACACTGGAGATATAATTTTTTGCAATAGGGGATTTTTTTTAAAATTTTAAAAAAACCCCCGGGACCCTCGGCAATTTAAAGATATTTGAGGAATTTACTCCCTTTTTAAAGGGGTGGGAAAATAACTGCCCAAAACGCTTATGTTCCGCGAATAACACCCGGGAAAATAAATTTTTCATTTGCGATTTTCTTAAATTTTCCCCCCCCGGGGCCCTCGGGAAATTAAAGATATTTTGGGGGGTATACTCCCCAAAAGGAAATGGGAAATAACTGCCAAAACGCATTATTTTTCCCGGGGAATAAAACCCGGGGATATTTTTTTTACATTAGCGATTTTCTTAAATTTTTGGGGAACCCCGGGAAGTTAAAACGCTGTTTAGGGAATATACTTCCCCATGGGGGTAAAAAAATTTCCCCCCTTTCTAATGTAACCCCTAAATTTCCGCCATTTTTTGGGGTTTTGGGAAAAAACCCTAGCGGTGGGAAACTTAAATTTTTACCGTTAATTAAAGGACGTCCCTGGAAAGTTTTGGGGGTTTTCCGTAAAAAATTTTTTGCTATCTTTGGGTGCTGTTTTCCCCACCGGTTTTTGTAAATTTTAATCAAACCGGATTAAATTTTCCCGCTGTCTACCTCTAAATTTTGATGTCCCCATATTGGGATTAGACTATTAAAAAATGTAAAAACGTCCCAAAAAAACCCTACAACGAGCGTAAATATGAACCAAAGATTTTTCCGAACTACGCATCTTAAAAAGTGTGCTGTGTTGAATCTCATTTGCTTGGGGCAAAATTGCGTAAACGGGAAAAATTCATTTGTTGGGACCCCTTTGGGGCTTACGTTTTTAAAAAGGGGTATTTTCGTTCACGTACACGTTAAAGGGAAGGGCTTTGCTCTCGCATTTTTCCCAAAAATTCCGATTTGGTTTGGGTAAAACCCTAGTAAAGCCCGGGTCTTACGGTTAAAAAAACTATAATAAAAAAAGGGGACTTTCATTTAAAATTAATTTTATTTGCATTTTTTTTTTTTGTAACATTTTCTTTCAATTGCTCTTTGCTAAACAATCGGGCCCAAATTTTTTTGGTTTAAAAAATACAAATTTCCCTTTTTAAAAACTTAATTATTGTAACTGCTTTTCTTTTGTAATTTCACTTATAAAATAATCGTTTCCAATAGTAGTGGAATAACATTCTTAATTCTAAGATTTACTTTGTGTAAAGAACCCTTCTCTGTCTTTAACCTTAAGAATTTAATTTCCTTATACCTATTTATGTATTAATTTCATTCTTTTGTGCATATTTATTGTATTATTGCACTTGTTCAAACGCCGTTGATGAAATATTCCGCAATTTTTGTACAATATCGACATTATGTTGGCTTCATTTCTTCAATTCTTCGTTTATGTAATAAATAAATATGAAAGCAACAACTGAAATACTAAAATCCTCTTCTAAAACAATTGGGTTTTAAAAAAATCGGGAGGGCCTTTTTCTAGTGAAGTATTACAAAAAGTTTTTTTTAAGTTTATTTTCTTTAACTTAAAACTAAAGGGTAAAATGAAAAAAAAAACTCAAAGGTATCCAATAAAAAAATCCATTACAATAATGGAAAAAAACCTGAAAATTAAAAAATTAAAATTTTTAAAACAAAATTAAAGAAACCAAAGAACATTTTTTTTAAAAGTTACAGTATAATTAAATTATTTCTTTTAAAAATTAATTACATAGGGGTTTTTTTTTATGTAGTTTTTAAAAACTCTTTGGTTTTAAAAATTAAGTTTTATTTAACACCTTTTTTTTTATTATTTATTATTAAATTAAAAAAAAAAATAGATAAATGATCCACTTTATAAATAGTACTAAAAAATAAAAAAAAAAAAAAAAAAATTTTCATTCCCTCATCTTTTTAAAAAGTTTATGAAAATTGTACGTTAAAGACCTACATTGGATGAGTAAATATTGGGATCTGTATTCCAGTTGTTTCGCTACAATTTTAAGGGTATGACTATAACTCCCAACAGCGGGTGGGGAATAATTTTCAGTGCTGTTTTTTTTAAAAAAACAGTGGCATAAAACTGGAGATGAACAGGAATTTTGGGCAGGAAACAAAAAACGTTAAACTTTTCTCTTCTCCATTGTTTTTGCCGAAATGATTTCATCAAAACCCTGACTATTTATTATTAGGATTTAAACTGGGTTTTTGTTTCTAGGCCCTTTTTTTATTCTACTTCTAAAATTACGTTAAAACTTTTTTTTGGAACATTATTTTAGTATATAAAATCCTAAAAATTGGGGCTTTTTAAATCACAAAGGGAAATTTAAAAAATTTTAACCCGAATTATGTTACGGATATGTTTGTACTGTTTTTAAAAAAGGAAGTTTCAATTAATAATTTTATATAAATATATGGGATTTCGGAACTTTTAAATAAAAAAATTGGGTTTTTTTGTTTAAAAAAATGAAATATTGATTTAAGAACAAAACCTAAAAAGGGGTTTCAAGGGAAATTTAAAAAAAATTTTACATTCCTTAAAAAAATTTGTTTTTGTATCATAAAAAAGGCTATTTTCTCATACTAAAAATCGCTTTCTTTTTAAATTTTTCCGGGCCAGATTTTTTTGAATCAATTTACAAAGTTTTAAACAAAGAAAAAAACAATTATTTCATTAGGAAATAAAAACTTCTTTTTAAGTGAAGAAAAAAATGGTAAAAATTTTAAAAAAACTGGGTTTTGATTTTTCCCCAAAATTTTTAGCGCATGACCTTCAAAAGGACTCCCAAAGTCACGTAGAAGCAGTAAAAGTTTGTGCAAATACCTTGTTCAGAAGATACAGGACCTCAAAGGTGAATTATTTGCAGGTACGGAGCATTGTTAAAGGTTGGTAATTTTTTTTTCAATTTAATTAATTACTTTTAATTTTTTTTATTGAATTTCTACTTTTGTTGGGGGTCCTTTTGAAGGTCATGCGCTAAAAATTTTCGCCAAAAACCGAAAAGCACGTTATCTAGAATTTTACCAATATACATACATACGTTCGCAAAGATCAACAAAAGTAGAAATTCAATAAAAAAAATTAAAAGTAATTCATCAAATCGAAAAAAAAAAATACCAACCTTTAACAATGCTACATTACCTGCATATAATTCACCTTCGAGGATCTTCTGAACAAGGTATTTGCACAAACCTTTATTGCTTCTACGTGATTTTGGGGGTCCTTTTGAAGGTCATGCGCTAAAAATTTTCGCGAAAATCGAAAAGCACGTTATCTAGAATTTTATTTCTTTTGAACTGAAACAATTATTGTATTGCCGATAATTGAAACAGTAATTGTCTTAAATTGGAGCGTCGAGCGTTGATACAAGTAAACGTTTCTTTGCGTGTGTTATAGTTTTAACGAAAAACAAATAGTTACGGAGGGGCAATTTACTTTAAACATGTTTACTTAAAACATGCTGCAATAATAGCCATAACATGAAATTAAACTATAACTACAGTCTTATCCACTTATAATTTAATATCAAAATGTCAGAAAATATTCCGATGCATCTATTAGTTTCCTCCACAATGCTTTATATTTACTGATATCTTGGTAATTTGCTGCTAATAAATTTCTATTATTGTTCAAAACAAAATCGTTAAAACATTCACAATTTTATGTGTACCTTTTAGATAAAAATTGCAAAATACTTTAAATTTATTTTTTGCCTGTCGTACACAAAAATAGCAGTACTTTGAATGATTTGCTTTCATACACTCCCACCAATGATCAAATTTATGGCACATATTTGAATAAAATATTTTGTGGCTTTTAATGAAACGAAAAACGACTTCAAATTATTTTCAAATATAAATTAAGTACTTTTTCTAATTTACATTTTCTATCTTATTGGACATGCTGCCAAACAAAAATTACTTTGCATTAACTTTATAGCAACCACCGACATATGTAATTCACAATTTTTATCTAAAATTGAATATTTTGAATATTCTATATGATATACCTAATATATGCATCTTTACATTCTAATTAAGCAAAATCAAATATAAATATTTTAATTAAACCACTAATTCCTTTTAATTTTAAAACAACACAGAACACTAGGAAGTCCTTACCATCTTCGCTATACACACTGATTCAAAAAATTAACTAAACACCCAATAAACGACACTCACTTGCAACCACAATATCGTAGGTACTCGTGATTCTATCCGATTTCACTTGAAAAAAAAACTTGCTATACGTAGTCCTTGCTGCGAATGGCAACCTATAAACTTCACTCGAAAGAAAAAAAGAAAATAGAAAAAGGAAAAGTTTTACATTCTCATTCGAAGCACACGGATCACGCGACCATACAAGACTCCGACTAAATAATTTGGACGTGGTGGAACTGCATCAACGCCGTACAACTACACAACATAATCTCTTAAAAGGTTTCTGGTCCAGTTCTGTTCGAGAGTACGATTGTTCTGTTGCTAGGGCGATGCCACCAGCCGTCAGACCAGCTCACTATGCGTTTTAAGAGAGAGGAGACTTTTGTGCTGACAGTGAAACGTGTGTGGGCGGAAAGATCGACGCTTTTCGTATGATGACGATAGGGTGGGGGTACGAGGGAGTCGCGGCGTACACTACGCGTGGATCACAGAGGATTAGTAGAGGCGGACTGCGGAGCGAGGAGGGGGAACTCGAAACAGCTGAGCATCTGTAAAATCTATACCCAAGCCAGGGTATGCTAGAAGGGGGTCTCTAATATACAGAGTGCTTCAATTGTGATGGGTTCCTTTTTGAATCGGGATGAATTTAGTTAATAAACATTTTTCATTAATAGCAACATACGTGCATATAATATGTTAAAGAACAATACTGCCAATGGACAAATAAAGACTCTAAGTAAACAAAAATATGTGTAAAGTAAAGGCAAAACAAAATATGTGTAAAGTTGAGGCAAAACTTAGTTATTTGCCAACAAAGGAATCTAAAAGCATAACATTCCCAACACTTTCAGTTGTCAACATATTTTCACTACTGATTTTTGCAAGTTGAATGACTTGCTACTGGAAAACCAGTTACTCAACACTTGCAGTAAGTTGTTTATCATTAATTTACGATAGCAAGAACTGCAACGTAGTATGGAAAACACTAAAGGTATCATATGAGGGTAGATTGAAAAGTTTCCGGAATGACAATGAAAACAAAAATTTCCAAAATAATCGTTTACAGCCTCTATCAGTTCTTCATTCGACCAAAATCTCTTTCCACCCAGAAATGTTTTGAGTTTCGGGAACAGGTGGAAGTCCGACGGGGCCAAATCAGGCGAATACGGCGGATGCGGAAGGGTTTTGAACTGTTTGAACAATTCTGCCAATTTTTGCTGAGCGATTGCACTTGAATGAATGTCATTATGAAACAAAAGGAAACGAGGGCAAACCGTCCCCTGTGGACAAAACAATCCTAAACATGGCCACGCAAGGACTAAAAGGGCTCCTTAATGCGCATAAAAATAATAGAATAGAATCCTATTTAAAAAATTTATCACCAACTGAGATCACAGAGTACTTTTTCTTGAAAGCGGCAAAGAAGATAAATCGACCCCAAGCCTATCATCTACTCATACGCAGAGAGGATGGACGGTGGGTTGAAAATGGTGAGGAGAAGGCAGCCCTGTTCGCAAGACATGCAGTTGCCGCCCGAAAGTTCACAATTGAACAGGTCACAAACTTTATTACAAGAAGGCTTAATTCTAAAAAATCTCCTAGATATGACATGATCACAGCAAGAGTACTTCAGGAGCTGCACCACAAAGCAAAAAAACTATTAACATTTATTTTCAATACTTGCTTAAAATTAATTTACTTCCCAGCTCTGTGGAAAATAGCTGTAATTATATTAATACTGAAACCAGGAAAGTCATTAGAGGACATAAAGTCATACAGGCCTATAAACGTGCTTCCAATAATGTTGAAACTTTAAGAAAAACCTTAAGAATAGACTACAACCAATTATTGAGGAAAACCAGCTAATCCCGGACCATCAATTTGGTTTTAGACAGCAACACGCCACAATAGAGCAGATGCACCGAGTGGTCCAAAGAACCAGACAAGATCTAGAAGACAAAAAATATTGCGCTACAGCTTTCTTAGACATAACACAGGCGTTTGATAAGGTTTGGCACACTGTCCTCCTATTCAAATTGCGGAAGGCGCTGCTTCTTCCTTATTTTCTCATCCTTAAATCCTACCTTGCAGATCGTTACTTTCTCGTAAATTATAAAGAGGAATTAACACCTATCCACAAAATCGCTACACAAATCCTGCAAAACCACCTTCATAAAGTAGAACAATGGTTAAGCAAATGACGTATCAGAGCAAACGAATTCAAATCAGTCCAAGTAACTTTCACAAACAGAAGAACAGAAGAAGTCTGCCCTCCAGTCACACTTAATAAGCGACAACTTTTCCCTCGAGATGAAGCTAAATACCTTGGAATGCACTTAGATAATCGTCTGACATGAAGGAATCATATCTTCACGAAAAGGAAGCAACTGGGTCTTAAGGTTAGACAACTAGATTAGTTAATTGGTCGCCAGGCTGTATTATCAACAAATAACAAGCTGTTGGTCTACAAAGTGATCTTCAAGCCCATCTGGACTTACGGCATCCAACTCCGAGGTACAGCATCCACATCAAATATTGAGATATTGGAAAGATTTCAATCCAAGATATTACGGACTATTGTGGTTTGTTCCTAACATGATCCTTGCACATGATCTTCAAATCAAATCAGTTAAATCAGAAATAGAAGAATATTCCAGAAACTATTTAACAAGACTAAGTGCTCATTCAAACAGACTTGCCCTAAACCTCATGACACATCCTTTTGCACAACAAAGACTTAAGCGTCACACACCATATGACCTCTTAACTAGATTTTAGATTTTACGTTTTATATATTCTATTGTAGTTAATAACTCCCAAAATTCTAACTAATTTAGGTCTTAAATTATGATATCAAAGGAAATTTACCCCTGGATAGTTTCTTACTTGTCTAATTTTATTAAAAAAATTATTTATTGTATGGCAACTTACAGATTGTAAATAAATGGGGATAATAAAAAAAAATGTTTTTTCTTTCAAAATGTTTCAGCTACTATTTTTGTATAATTTCAAATTGTACGATATTAACTCATAGAAAACTAAGCATGCTCTTAAAGAAATTTTAATGTACTCGAAAACCCCCAGCACCCATAATAGCTTTAGAACAAAAAAGAATGCAGTATAGATCAGAAAAAAACCAAAGTAAAGAAAATTGACTAGTTCCTACTTAAAAAATTATAACATTTATATATGAAAAAAGACACTCTGTATTCTTTCATGCATCAAAATATTTTTTTTTTTATATGCTCCCATGAACGTACGAAGAACACTCCATATACGTTGTATCTTTTGCAAATATACACCAAGAACCGTTATTTAATTTCCATTTAGAAGAAGTACTTGCACATCGTTCTATTAGCACGATCTGTATATTCCAATACTTCCCTGTACATGTCGGACTCGGGTTTTATTAAGGGAATTGAGTCGGGAATCCGTCGGTCCGACCGGCTGTTTGCCGGGGGATAGACGCTGCAGCTTTCGGCGGGGCGCAGAAGGATGCGGGAGGTAAAGGCAGCACTCTCGCGTTTCAAGTTGAAGGACAATCCGCATGATCGTCCGGGCCGTACTACTCGTTCGAAAAATGTCGACCCTTCAGGGGAGGATTTGTTTTTGAAGATTTTTCTTGGAAAACTTGCACCAGAAAATTCACGAAAGTTAAAAATCCAAGTTTTGCAAAAAGATAAGAAGATGCTACACGGTAGAAAATTTTATTGATTTTGAGTGAGAAAGAATTTTTAATAATGCAATATCCTTTTGCTATAAGCTTTATAAAGAAGCGTGTTTCTCAAAGTTGTTTTTTTTTTTTTGATTTATTAAAGCAAATCCATTTTCATAGCCAGAGGAACTTTTTATTTATTTTTGAGCAACTTATGATAACTTTTCCGCCCTACTTTTTTTTATTTATAGCTTTTGGTATTGATCATAAACTTTAACAATATAAGCTTCTTTGAATTTATAACTTTATTACAGAAAATATTAATACATCGATGTTTTTAAAATCCTCACGCTTACTGAGAAAGGTCTTCTTCTCTCCGCCCATCTAAAGGGCAAGGAACATGTTTCACGTGTAAGGTTAAATGGCGTGATTGTAATTACTGCGCAGTGATTTGGAAAATTACCAGAATGCTTCGCAATTACCCAAAATTGTTTCAGCGATCCCCTGTCAGTTCGGCGAAATTCATTGAATTTCTAGAATTGGACGCACATAACTGAGCATATAACCTCGTCCACAATGTGTACATATTATGTATGAGCTAAATAGATCTGTTAATGTGTTTAGCAACGCTATTACAAAGACAGAAATGAGAAGAAATATAAATTCTTATATAGAAAGATTATTGATGAATCAAAATTTAATAGTTTGTCAAAAATCAAAAGAAAAAATAACTGGGAAATACTGGATAATGTACCTAATGTTTACATACTTTTATATTGGTGATTGTAAACAAATCATGAATTTGCATTGTGGAATAAAAGCAAATATCTTGTTGATTTCACCATGAAGCAGTGGACTTCCTCCTTGAAACTAGTAGAAAGAGACATTTAAGAATATTCGGATGACAATCATTGAAGAAAAAAACAAAAGTAATGGTCCTCAGATACAAAAACGAAAATATTAATATAGAGATTGATGAAAGGGTAATGAAAACAACTCAACACATTCCAATGCTTTAAGAGTACAAGACAGTCAGGAAACGGGAAGCGATAATAGATCAAATTGTAAAGTTGTATTGCTTCTTTGTTGAAATCATTTCTAAACCAGTATGAGGTGTCGAAAAAATAAAATAAGTGACTGTATAGAAGACACAATGTGGTCCATTTAAAGTGGATCACCTTAATTTCTTTGAAACCATTGGTTTTACAAAAATGGTTTTAGATAAAAGTTTAAGCATTTAAAGAGGTTCACTAGATGACGCTATTGTTGTTGCTACAAAGAAAGCCGCAAAAGTTATACTAGAGTCAACCATTTTTCGAAATAGAAAATTAATATTGGATGTGATATTTTGAAAAAAATCCATTAAATCATAAATATCAATAATTCAGTACTTGCATCAAGAATTTACCATTTATTAGTAATTCATATTGGTAAAATACAGAACATAATTATTTCTATGATGGTTGTGGAGTGTTTTCTGTTGCGTAATGTGTAAATCGCGTAACATATGTCCTAATAAACCCCTTGGTATACCTAAATTTTTGCCTCAAACTTTTTTTCATAAAAGCAATTGTTTCGAAGATATTGTGGTGTTCAACCATCTTATATCAAGATTTACGTCAACCTTTGATAGTTCAAAATTATGTAATAAAGAGAGAACTAGAAGTAGAACACATCCTAAGTACAATAAGCGGCATTAAAACCAGTCCAGCTTTACTGATGATGATGATAGCTTGGCTATCGAAACATGCTTCCAGTGGGGGTGAAGTATTGTGGTAAGGGTTTTTAGTGAAGTATTTCAGTGTTTCAGTGCCACAGAATTCGAGTACTTGATTAACATTTACAATGGTTCGGACATGTAATAAAAATGAACAACACAATGAGAAAAAGCGTTTGAGGAAGATCAGACCAAAAGAGTAAGAGGAAGATTGCTTAAAACATGCATTTGTGAGTTATTGGAAGGAAGCATGTGACTTGAGATGTATTAATGGTAGAGTCGATCATTTTGTCGCCCACGCAGTGGTATAATGTTGCGATGGTGAGGGAAGAGAACAGACAGTCGCATTCGATTTCGAATTTTTTTCTTTTTAACTTTTGTTAGTAAATTGAAGAAGGGATAAATAACAATAAAGAAAAAAACAAAATGCAATAATCAAACTGATCATGTATGTGTTTACTTAGAAAAAATACTATTTTAATTTGCAGTACAACAATACATATTAAACTTAGAATAAAAGTGTTCTTACATACAGTAATACTTTCATTATTTAATAGATTTAAAAATTAAATTATATGTATACTTTTAGTAAGATGTTAAATAAAAAAATATTTTGGCCCAAGCTAACAATCTTGTTTAAAATTCTATTGCTGTGGAGATAATGGATGCAAAGTACCCTTTGTGCACATTTTAGTCCCAAAAACATGTCTCTTAAACAACCGCGAGACCATCTCTTTGCTGTGATAATAAGCTTTACGAAAAACTTACCAATTTCGTCCCTTTTCGCGCTTTCACTGCCCCATCGGCACCACAAACTTCGTAAAAACAAGAATTCCTTAAATATCAACGTAATAAGATCCCCTCAAAGAACCCAGCTCCTTTTTGAACACGCGTCGTCTCCTAATTAATATTTTTAGTCGATTTCACTCCGAATTTGAAATTAAAATTTATTCACAACATTAAGTCGCATAACTAATTAGGCGAAGTGGCCCTTCTTTATTGCAGCCATTTTTCTCCGGCATAATTACTTCTTATGGTCCGTTACTTCCTACGTAAGAAAGCGAAGAAAAATTCTCCAGCGTCTAGCGATAATGACAAATGTAACTGCTCTTTTTTTCGTTTATTACTATGTTGCTACTCCCCTGTTTTTTTTCTTCTTTTTGGTATCCTTCGTACTGCTTCTGAACTGAATTGTAACGCTTGTTGGGTTCTATTGGGAGCACTTACATTAAAATTGTAACATTTATTAAACTCCATACAACAGATTATTAATATACGTAGGGTATTGATTTAAGCAACTAACCAAGCAACCAATTTTATATATTAATGCATCTGGTTTGTTTGTTGAGGAATCTAGAACTGATAATGTATCTGGGTACCTCCAAATCCCGCTGTAGTTGATGTAAGTCACACTACCCAATAAGAATTTATCGTATGGGAACGATGTAGCAGGAATTGAGAAAACCATTGAATTTGAACCAACGATGCTAAGAGGTTGTTATGCTAAATAGTAAAAATATTGTTTTGCTGCAGTAATAACTTTTGCATTCGATTTCTTCGAGTTTCTACATACCTATTAACTAATTCTTCTAAAATCTTCTACGGAAGCATCACAATAAAAATGTTTGCCCATCTTGAAGGCCATTAATGCCCATAGCTTGGAAATACTCTTCCAGGACGTCCTGTCCCTTGCTTATTGTCTACAATTCTATCTGCCTCTTTTCCACATCCTATGCCACTCCTTCTCTCAACCATCTTCTTGATCTGACCTACTTTCTGCTCCAGTTCTGTATTCTGTAGAGTGTTTTCTTCCCATTCTCCCTATTTAGTAGAAGCGCTAATTCCAGTTTTGTGATTCCCCATGTTGACATCTTTGCCCTGTCCAGCTTTCAATTCTATATATTTTCAAAGTTTGTCTATGATCCCATACCTTTTGCTACTTCTATTAGTCGCTTTACAATTTCCTTCAGGTCCTCTTCCTTCTAAACAGCAAGACGATATCATTCGCTTGAGCAAGACACTAGAGATTTTTGTTGCACAGGAACTGCATACATGCAATTACCAATTTCTTATTATCTTTTTTAAAGTTCAAATGAACTCTGGGATAGTGGACCGTCTTATCTTACTCCTTTTGATGTTGCAAAGCCTGAACTTAATCTAGGTATTAAAAAGTATTCGTTCCTACAGAGACTCTGTGGTGTAGTTGATGGCGCCTCCGCCCGGCAAACGAGAGTCGCAGGCTCGAATCTTAGAACTCTTGAAATCCATAAAAACAATGTGGCATACTCTGTTGATAAGGCTGCGTTCACTCATCGAAAACTAGGCATTACTATTGCTTCCTTGAATTTTTTATTTGAATTCATTTTAACTCATACCTGTGATTTCCAATGATTTACATGTGTGCTCCTTGGAAGTTACAGAATGTTTTCATATTCTAAAAGGTACAGAATAAGAACTATTACTTTGCTCAGTTATCCCATGATCTTCATTGGTCATTGAAAGTGCAGTATTGGATGCTCATATGACTTCGGAACGGCTTTTATACACTCTTTCTGTACTTTGCTTCCCACGGAATTATTTAGCACCCAAAGACTTGCCTTTCCATTACTTTCTCTAGCATTTTCCTTACTTATGTTAGACCCATATCCGGACTTTATTTTAATTCGTCTTGGAGTTGCTTTATTTGAATTTGCATCACCTCTCGACGTTGTTTTCTTTGCGTCTTTGGTGACTTGATCTAGTTTGAATGATTTTGACTTACCTCAATCGTTCTATCGTTTAGGTTTACCCATGTATTGTTTGTAATCTTTTTCAATTTAAGCACATTTTTTATATAGATCTATAGAAGGAATCAAATACGGTATTCTTGTTTCCAAATGCTCTTTATTCAATTTTAATTTACTAATTAAATAATTTTTGTTACAGGTTCCTCCAATTTTGGAATCTCAAATCTAGGTAAGAAAGTTCTAAGTTTCCTATTTATCTTTATTTGTTCCTTGTTTTGAAGCAAAAAACATCACTTGTTCTCCTCTATACAAAGTTATTAATATTAGACTTTTCAAATTATTTGTGGTGTTTTAAATTACTAACACTGTGAACTGTAGAAGGTGTAAATTATTTAATTGTTATTTATTTCATTCACTTAAACTTTAGTCATCTCTAATCCTTTCCTATTTTTAATTCTGACATCAATAGTTAATTATCAGTAGAACTTGCTTCACGTTTGCATTTCCGAGCTCAAGAATGCGTCGTATGCGTCCACATAAAAAATAATTTTAATAAAAAAAGTGTCTGTATATGGAATGGCACCTGCTGCTAGGCATCTGCTTTCTGGCAGATGCGTCAGTATCTATTCTTTGACGCCCGACAATGTTTAAGATAAATAAAAACATAATTTTTAATGACCTGTTATATAAGGGTCATAAACTATCTGTCCGTTGATAGTCTGCTGAATTATATATAGTAATAAATGTTGAATTAATTTATGCATGGTTGGGTTTAGTTTAAAAACGTTTTTAATGTGTAGAATTAACACAAAGACTCCTTTATTACTGCATTCGAGGTTTGGCAAATGTTTTGACCAACATTTTATAGTATTGGGTTTCTAATGAGTTCAAATCCTTTCTTGGTCCTAGATCATTATTTATTATAATTACTGTTATAGTCGGCCCATGGCACTGCGACCTTAATGTTAATTGTAACGAAACGCCCGTGTGTGTGTTAGAATAGTTGGAGGCTTTTAATAAATCTTAGTACTATTATAGGATCTTCTTCCTTCAATTCAGTAGGTATGCGAAATGGCCTACTGAAATGTTGGTGTCATGTGTGACTGATGGCAAGACATAGAATATTTCCTGATCTTGGCACAGACGACAGATTTGATCTTCAGCTTTTCCAAGCTTAAATAAGTGATATTTTAGGGCTAAACCTGTTGAAAAATCCTGCTAGTAATCTGAGGTCCCCTTTGCTGAACGATAGCGCTATTTTTGCTGTCTTTGGCGAGTCTATTATGAGTGCATTCGCCTGTTTTTATTCGGGAATACATTCCCAGTACGAAGCCTTTTGATTATCTTCTTATATCTTAATTGTTTGTTTTATATGGCTCTTTTGGAGACCACAAAAGGAGTTAGTGCCAATGAAAGGCATGTTCGCTGCTTCTTTAGCCAGTTTGTCTACCTTTTCATTTCCTTCGATCCCTTGTTGACCTGAGACTCACCGCAAAATAACGTGGTTATTGAGTCTAAGTTTCCCCAGATTGTGTACACATTAATGTATTAGACCAGATTCATATGTATACTGCCTGACTATCGCCAAATATATTTCTTCCTAGATCACTTGCAGCCTTATTCACTTTTATTTAAGATTGATTTTAATTATAATTTGTCAATTTTGTTTTACGTTTTCAAAAACAGTAAGACCCGTTCCAAGTACTTTCCAAAATTACGTGTGGCATCCCTTATTCCTATACTTTAGTTTGCAAATATTAGCAAAACAACATTACCAATATAATGTGAATTACATAAGAGCTCTGGATTTCTCAAATTACGAGTTCTTAAGATATTTTTCATATGGGATAATTGCTGAAAATATGAGCTTATCTTTCTGGAAGTGGCATTTATTACAATACTTCACTAACACTGAATGCACATTTCGATAGCTAAGTTATCATCTTCAGCAGTAAAACTGAACTAGTCCAGTGTTGTGTTTTAGTGTTCCAGTGCTACAGTGTTCGAGTACATAACTTATTAAGACTTTACCATCTTTTTGGAAAGTAGCACTCCAAGTAATTATTCAAAATTTCCATCTTTTTTGCTACAACGGTTGTGTTTTAAGTATTGCATATAGCCATAACAGCAAACAGTAGATCAACTTAATGCGCTTAATTGTTTTTCAAAATATTCTCCGCAAAGATTGATACACTTTTCCATTCCTTCAAACCAACTGTTAAAGCAGTTATGCCAGTCATCAGTTGGAAGTCAAAAATGCCACTTTAAAGGCATCGAATGCTTCTTCCAGCTGGAACCTTTGACCACGCGCTCCATCCTTGACTTTAGGGAGAGTAAAAAAATCGTTGGGATTGTATGGAGGATAATCTAGTAATTCAATATTCTTGAGTTTTATGTAGACTCGCATTGGTGTGGTGGAGGATGATTAGTCGGTGTAGGTTGGTTTTTCTAAGCACGACAATCACTTCTGGTACAAACGGTTGTATACCAATCAGCATTAACCATCCGGTCCTCTAAAGGAATTATAACAACATGACCCAAAATTGAGACAAAAAATGCGACACACTTCAGGAACGGCTAACTTCTGTTGGCCTCTTCACATCTTGAAACACCCACACAGCGGATTGACGTTTGGTTTCGGGTTCATAGGATTATATCCATGATTCGTCACCACACATAATACTATGCTACAAACATTTTTCGAGCTTTCGTTTTTCAACCGGCTCAAAGTTGGTCCGCACCAATTAATGGGAGTCGCCGTTTGTTCTTCAGTTAAAAGAGGTGGGATCCAATGGGAAGCCAACTTTCTCAAAGCCAATTCATCATGCGGAACTTTTTGGATTGAGGTCTTGGAAATGCCCAAGGATGTCTCTCTGGCGATATGTCAAATGTCGATCTTCCTTGATCAGTTGGCGCACGACAGCGATGTTGTTCAGATAATCCTTTCCGAAAGTCGTAAAAAAAGTTCAATAAATATTCCGCCGCCATATGCAATACCAAAAAGACAACCCTCGTATGTATCTAAACTTTCACTCAACACAACAGACTTTACTAACTTCTTCAAAAATGAATAAATTAGTGATAAAATATATCAACACGAAGGTGTCAACAAACCTATCCTGAATCTTTAATGTCACAAGAAATTGGCTCACTTAATTTCCTTATACAGGTGGAAGTAATAAATTTTTCAACTTTATATAGCCTCGGCAATAACAGATGGAGATCAGGTAACTGCGGTATGTAAATAAATGATAACTGTAGTAATGTAGCTTGTCAGTTCTAATCTCATAGATTATTTAGAAAAAGCAAACCTAACTTAAGCCGGAGCCATATAGAGACATGAAATATAATTTACCGCAAATTATCTGCTATTAACAAATTTAACGTCGAAATTTAACATTGGCAACGTATCATTTTGTGCAATTTTCCCGAACCCATTTCCACCAAGTTATTTCAGAAAAAAACGCCGAACATCAATTTAACCAAAAACCTAACTTCTACTTACACGAATATACATTCGTTCGGAATTTAACAAGCACGAATTCGAAATCGCAACAGTTCAAATGATACGCTTGGCGTTCGAAACTAGCAACGAAGCAAAAGGACAATTACCCATTACGAAACAACGGGAAAACAACAGACAAGACAGACAACATCTCATCACGACAGACTGGTAAATATTTTTATGATGTCTGTGAGTATAATCGATCAGCTGATTACGGTCACTGACCTAGTGACGGACGTTTACGATCTTCGTCGAGTATATACGTTCAGTGCTTGTCTAGAATTCCGTTGTCGAACGTTCGCTCGTGGTGTTCAATTTTTGTTGGAGGACTTCGTGTGAGAGAGAACCTGAGAAATTATCATTAGAGAACATAAATATTTGAAGGTACATACGTTTACATGGTCAAATGATTTGTGCAAAATGTGATTCCCATAGGTTTGAGATGTTATATTATAATCGACTCCTCGCAAAATTTATTTAAAAGAAGTGCTTTATGGTACATCATCAGCTGGAATCTAGGGTATACATCAACGTAATATTAGGATTGTTCGCAGAGTAAGCACAATCACCGATTAGTCAAAAGTAATTTGATTGGTAGAAAGAAATCCATAACTAAAATCCAACTGATATCACGCTATCTGATTGGCTCTGACAGTTCCGACTAGTTTGAGATTTTCTGTGCCACCAAAGCCATTAAAAAGAAAGAATACAGTCAAAATTAAAGATTTATAGAGAAAATCATATTTGCACAATGCTGGAGTTAAAATGTAAAATGAAATATGTGAAAAACTGACGTTGATAAAAACAAAATGGTGAAAGTTGTAATAAAAAATGAAAATGTAAAAGAGGATAAGAAATTCGGTTAAAATTAAAATTTAAAAAGCAATATCACACGCTTCACTTATTGCTAGATGAGAATCAGGAAGAGGGGCAAGCATTATTTCAAAAATATGCAACAATGCTACATATATGTAATATAAATAAACAATAAATAAATAATCACAGACCACGTGCTTTCTTCTCCTTACACTGCTTTTAAGTTATACGTCTTGCAATTGTACCAACCTCATGCAAAGTATCCAGCAGCACAGATTTTACTTAAACCAATCTTCCTGACTCGCATAAGCTTGGTACTTCTATTTAAAAATAAGCAAATATGAAGGTTCAGTTTGCGCAAATCATTTAACTGTGTGAACCCACAATGTCAACAAGACATTTCCAAAAATCCATAAAAATCTAAATTGGATTCTGTATACAGATCACTTGTGTAAAATGTTTTCGAAAACTTGTTATATTTTGGGATAATTTAAAAGAACTTATTCTTTGAAATCATTTTATTATGCTAATTTTGTAACCTGCATCGTTACAACAAAATTAATTGTGCAAGTCATCCGACGTTGATACGTTGATACAGTTTTTCGAGATAAAAAACAGGCTCTTCGGACAATTTTTGATTTGGCCTATAAATACTCATGTAAGAACATATTCAACAGCAGTCCCATCTTCACCGTTTACGACTCTGTTTATTTATGAAATACTGTTGTTTGTTTTTAAATCCAAAGACGAATTTTCGCTATATAATTACACACATGAATACTATACTCTATACGCAAATGACGTTTACCTCCTCCTCACAAAAAAAAACTATTAATTAAAAGCATTCTTAGTTTAACATCTAAAATAGAAAGTGTTAACAAATTAAATTTGTTTTTAAATCTAAAATGTTATTGACTAAACATAAACAGCAGGGTATAACGGTACGCAATCCGAAAATGATTTGCATAATCCTGGAGACTACGTAATATACTTCAAATTATGTTCTAAAGAAATAAATAATATCTGTTATAGTTGCCGAGATATTTACAAAAATTTTCAGAGGTGGCTATCTCCTGATTTAGCTACTAAAAAATAGTTCTTAGACTGTTAATTTCTAGAGTCTCATGGAATTCTGAATTTTGAGATTGTGAGGGGTCCCTTGTTAGCTAAGATCATTATCGATATATGTATGATTTTTAGTCTCAAGTATTATATTTTCTCTTTCTTCGATTTGTTTCAAACGTTTACTTAAATGTATATAGATTTGGTGTGATGCCAAAACTGGCCTCCCTACCTCATTAAATAATAAAAATTCTATTGTTTTGTTTTGAAAAATAATCAGTAATAATATTATTGTTTTTGTGTTTAAATATTATTCAGTATTGCGTTTGTATTGGTTTGTCTTTAAATAATAACTTCCATTTATTTTGTCTGCTCTGCTGGTATTAAATAAAAAAAAAAACTCATTTGAAAATGGATTCTCTTTGCAAAAATTAGCACACATGTTCTGATAATATGAAGCTCTGCACTCTTAAAGCTAAATGTGTGGCAGATACTAGATAAATAAATAAAAGAACTGAACATGTATTCATTCTATACAAACCAAAACAAGTAAAGAAGGAAGGAATCAATTTTCCATCTGATTGTATCAGTTACCAGAGAGATATTTTGACTTACCCGACTGAAAATAACCGTACTGCAGTGTATGTAAGGATAAATAGAAACTATTCTCTTTTAATCCAATGAGAACTAAAGTTTTCTTACAATTTTAGATTCAACCACACATGCCAGCTTTTAACACCAGTTTTTAACTCAAAACAGCATTGCAAATATTTGAAAAATTAAGGCAATTTCGGCAAATAATTTTAAAGTGGGTATCTGTTTTAAATGTTATGTGCATATCAGTGTTGTATCAATGTTAAAATCAGTGATTACTAGAGCCCAGTAACTGGAGAGCAATCGCAGCGGCTTGTGACTATGTTTAGGTGGGCGCGGAGGGCTGGTCGATTATGATACGACACGACAAATCATCATCACTCAGTTCAGTTTAGCATTGGATAGCGGATAGGGCGTGTTGATTTTATTGATATAGACGTAGTTATTAATTGTAGTTATTTAGTGTAGTGCGTTTTGATTTTATTGATACGGACGTAGTTATTAATTGTAGTTTTTAGTGAACATGTCGAAGGCTAAAAAACTACCCTTTCAAGACATGGTAAACAAGTTTATTTCTGACTTTCCCGGTTTGTTTTACAACGGGAGTAAGATAGTTTGCAAAGTGTGCAAAATACATTTGATGTTAAATAAGAAGTGGAACTGTACAAGACACGTAAATTCCGCACAGCATAGAAAACGAAAATTGGGCATGCCACCGAGAAGTGCATTTTTTTGTGTAATTCTTATGTTGATAAACTGTAATTTGCCACTAGGTTTACTCGATAAACAACCGTTTAAGGCCTTTTGGGACAAATACAATCCCAAGTTGCGGTTGCCAACGGAGAAAACGGCACGTAAGCATGTTGCATTTGTACGCGATGACGTGGAAATAAAAATGAAACGCATATTGAAAAAATAGTTTCTTTGGTTACGTGTTGACGAGACAACGGACCGTAAACAAAATTCAATTGTAAATATTATGGTACGCATACTAGATCCTAGTAAACCTACATTACCACTGTTACTAGCTAGCCGAAGACTACAAGAGTGTACTGCTGCAGCAATTACGAAGGTTGTACTTAGTACGTTGGAAAAATTTCAAATTTCAAAAGATAAAGTGTTGATGTTTATGGGCGATGCCGCAGCGATAATGCGTTCGGTAGGCCGTTCTCTTCTTGAACATGGTTTACATGTTACGTGTAAAGTGCATGCTTTACATCTTGTGGCAGAAACCATTCGACAATGCTCTCCCGAGGTAGATGGATTAATAGCAAGCACAAAAAAAGTGCTTTTGAAATCTCCCAAACGCCTACGATCATTTCACATAGAGTATCTTGGTATTCGTCAACCACCGGAGCAAATTCTTACACGTTGGGGAACATGGTTGCAGGCAGCTTTTTATATGCTGAACATTTCAAAATAGTAAAAGCTATTGTTGCAGAATTCAATCCTGCCGAAGCTGCAGCTATTAAGGAGAGCTAGTCAAAATTTCAAGATATTTCCGTTGAAACAGATTTAAAAAATATTCGTAGCTACTATAAAGGATTAGCTGACGCAATAGACCAATTACAAAATAGATCGTTATCATTATTCGAGTCTCTGCAAATTATGGACGGAGTGCATACACAGCTACTACTATACTACTATACATGACGCAAAATATAATCGCGGTTTAGAAAAGTTCGAGAGTGTGCTACAGAAACATCCCGATTTTAGCACACTAAAACAAATTTGTGATGGTGTATCGAATAATCCACTGACTAAGTACAAAGAGTATTTTAATCATGCATGTATAACATCGGTAGATGTTGAACGCTCTTTTTCAAAATATAAACTTATTTTCTCACCACGGCGAACATCGCCCACCGAGACAACTGTGGAAACACATCTAATGGTCTCAACTTTTTGCCACTCTTATCCATACGATGTTAATACTGATAATGGTGTTTCTAGTTTTACTGTTCCGTAGCCAAGGCTGCTTAAAAGGGTGAGTGTTTCACTACTTTTCACATATTATAATTATGTATTAATTCTGTTATTTTTTTTTCTATTTTCTTACTATTGTTTTTGTATACTAGGCAGGTACGGCTATAGCACGGCTCCCTGTTAGCGGGCTCTAGACTGATTACTTTAAGAAAGGCAATATAAGTATATACAGGATTGATGTTACAAGAGGTGTGCGGAACTAAAAATCTTTGAATCTTAATTTGGCATTTTGGAACTAAGCCCTGCTTGGTTGGAATCTTCTCTTTCGTTTGCTTTCGATTTTTTAATATCAAATAGGCCTTGACAGTTGAGTAAAAACTATTTTCGTTTCGGGTAAAGTACCTATTTCGTTCGCAATACGCTAAAATGTTACTAAGAAAAGTACCAGAACGAAAAGTTATGCTGTTATGCAAATTTTCTGAATGATCGGCCTACTTTAATAAAATCCATTATTTGTCAATTTAGTTTCCGGTAAAGTGGCTTTCTCGTTCACAATACGCCAAAGTTTTACTAAGAAAAGTTCTAAAAAATGACGGTTTAATCAAAGTTGGTAGATCTTCCTGAACAACTTTTCTTAGTAAAACTTTGGCGTATTGTGAACGGAAAAGGTACTTTATCTGAAACAAAGTTGACAAATAATGAATTTTATCAAAGTAGGTCTATCATCCAGAAAATTTGCATAACGCCATAACTTTTCATTCTTCAACATTTCTTAGTAACATTTTAGCATACTGTTGACGAAAAAGGAACTTTACCTGAAACGAAAATAGGTTTTGCTCAACTGCTAAGGCATACTTGATTTCGAGAAATCGAAAGTAAGTTCCTCACACCTCTTGTAACATCAATCTTGGGACACGCTGTATAAATAAATTCGCCTTGGATTTACCCAATCATCTTTTGTATTTCCTTAATTTAAGAAAATATTGTCTCAACCACGCGAACCCTAACAACTAAATAAAACCCTAATTTGATGAAATTATTAAGCCATCTTTTCATATTTGAAAAGTAAAAGTGAGGCCAAACTCCATAATTTGCTAATATATTTTTAAAACTAAAGATAAAGTTGTTATTTTTTAATAACCATTGATTTAGTTCTTGTGTTCTGGCTGACATTTGAAGGGAATGTATGTTGGAACAAACAGAATTTGTTTCACATTAAAAATATACCAGGAAGACGGTGTTGAGATATTTATGATGGTAGTTTATAAATGACTTAAATTGAATCGCTTGCAAGTTAGCTTTCTGCTTAAATTTTATTAATAATTGGCTTTGTTTTTCTAAATATTTACTAAAATGGAAGAAGAAAAGCAACTGATAAATAAATACGCGAAATAATTGAATCGTTGACGAATTGGCTTCAGCCAAGAGTACCGAGTATAGTATATTAAAAAAATATGGCGAATCCGCAATGGAATATAGACTCAGGTTTAAACATTTCTAGAGAATGTTATAGAAAGTATTTTCATAAATGTCGTTTTGGGCTTTATAAAGTATATATAAATTCAACAAAGCATCCTTAGTTTGATTTACACGTGATTTATATTTTGTACAGACCTAGGAAAAGCCGTTACTGATCGAAATTCAAAGAAAAACAGACTATAGAAAACGAACAATACGTGGTAAAACAGATGCATTCCATAAAGATTCTCTTAAAAAACCGCTAAAATTTTCCACAAAGTATTACGGTCTGGAGATGCATATAAGCAATGAGATTGGACACTTTAACTTTTATAGATGGCACTGTAAATGCCCAGAAATATATACAAATTTTTGAAGAATCATCGCAAGAACAAATGCAAGAAAATTGTACCCTAGCCTAATTTATTTCAGCAGGCCGATGTATTTAGACACACTGCTAAATTCGCGAAAATATGGTTTAGAGAGAACGATGTCAAGCTGCTGTCTCATCCATCCAGCAGTCCAGGTTTAAATATCATTGAGACCTCAAAAATATTAGTAAATTATTCACATTACTTATGATTTTAAAAATGCTAAAGTGGAGGTTATCCACTGAATAATGTTCAAACAAAAGTGAACTTAATGTAGAAGTACACATGAAAAAAGTGCCTAGAAACAATGCTAATAAATAGCTCCTGGTATTGATGAAATCAGAAACAGCAACTGAAATATTTCCTGGCGTCACCTAGTGCCAGTAGTTATAGTAATGCCGTCCTAAATAGTGGCGACGTAACTAGAATACAGATACCATACTTTCCCATACAATGACGTAACCTTTAACGCACAACGTTTCATAAATATTTTCAAAAGATACCGGTTAATGTAATATCTTTCCTTTTTATTACTGTGTACCACGTATACTAATTTACTATAGTGTTTTTAAACATATAATAAATAATAATAATAAAAGGGGTTAATAATCCAAAATATTAACTCGGTAATTATTAAACTACCTCAAATAATCCCTATTTAATAACACTATTAACGAAATAATTTAGTTATATTGTAACCTATAAAACTCGTTCACCTGCTCGTTTATTAACTTTAGATTTTTTTTCCATTATTGTAATTTTTCTTTTATTGGATATCCTTATAGTTGGCCTGATGATGTGTTTTGTGAACACAAAACTGGTCGCCTAATTTCTCAATAGAACCTTGTGAGATCTTGATCATTTTTTCATTCCTACCCTTAACATGAATATTTTCTTAACTTAAAACTAAATGATTTACTTGGAAGACACATTTTTCGGTCTTGGATTTTCTAACCCTTAGAAAATATTTGTTTAATCCAAATAAAATCTCAAGAAAATTATTTTCTTGTATCATACATTTTTATAGTCTTGAAATAAAAATATTTTCTTGAATAGAGACTGATTTTTGTAAGAAAATCTACTTTCTTGATGCAGGAAACCATTTCTCTGTATGTAGTGCATTTTTTCAAAAGTTATGATTTGCCCCAATAGTTGTTTAGGGCTCGTAAATCCTGAACATGACAAACTAAAAATTAATAATTGCTCATTTCTAAATATTTCTAGATAAATAGATTAAAAATATAACAGAAAATTATAGGTTACAAATTACAAGAGAGAGATAATAAGCAAGAAATATATTATATACCTAACAATGCAAGCTTTGTACACCATAAACAATAGTTCATTTTTTACCCACCTACTTTTTGTATTAGAAGTAAACAGCTAACTGTTGGCTATATTTCACAGAGATACTTGACGTTTCTATTTACAACGTTCTTGTTATATGGGCCCAATAAATTTCAACCGACGCCGACGTTAAATTTTGGGGAAAGCAGGTTAGTTTTACGAAGAAAGTTGGAAAGAATTACCGTTGTCTGTCCAACGTACTAGAGCCTAAAACCGCATCGACGAGACTATGGAATGTTAGAAGTAAAAATGATTGGGTGTTATTCTACATTTTTCTTATGTTTGCCATTAAACAGACATAACAATAATAATAATAATGCAAGTAATTAATTTATACCTAAATCAAATAAAAAGTTCCTACTACCATAACTTTTTTGATTATTACTTCCAAAACCGTTCAATATTTAATGTTAAATGGTTTTATTCACCCTTAACCTACAGCACAGCGAGATCCCTTCCAAGTTTAGGCCTAATATTCGCCAACCAGTCAGTATGAGCCTGAATTCTGTATGTATATTATAGCAGTTCTAACGCTTACCTTTATTGATTTTATTTTAGCATTATTACAGGGAGAAAATCACAAACTACTTTTAGCTCTCTTTTTCAATATTCGAAGAAAATTTAGCGTTAAAAAATATAAAAGAAGCTCACAAGAAATGAAATGTTTCAGAGAGAAATCACATTTAGCCGACGGATATCATTTCAGGAGAATTCAATTTTTAAAATAGTTTATATATTTATTTTGTTGATATTTACAGACATGAAATGAGATAAAATATGTCTAACAAACAAGGAAAATATTAAAAAGAAGGCAAATTTAGTTGTTGTTAATTTTAGAATTTTTATGTACACATAAGTCATAACTCATGCTCTATATTGCAGAAGAAATATCTGAGAATATTCTAGTGGATAATATAGGATTTCAGAAAAAAAGAGCTTAATGTATAATAGAAAATATCGTTCCAGTTGCATTATTTTAAGCTAAAACGTAAAAAAATGCAATTCTAAAAGATATTTATTACATTTGATTGAAGAGGAAACATTAAATTTACCGGAATATTCCCCTTAAAACGACACTGATTGCGTTATCTATCATCTTCATCCATCTCGCTTAAAAGCATCCTCGTTGCTTTCTGTTTCTTACGACAATAAATCTTTGCAATGCATTCTAAAAAATACATTTCAAGAAGTTGAGATAATAAATATCTTTCAATGTTGAGGAGAACTAGTAAAACCGTTTTGCTGGAGAAAAATGCAGCTCGATGTTTTAATTAAAGAATTTCTAAGGATGATGGCATCTCTTTTTTAAAGATCCATTACCTCCTGGTGTAGTTTCAAGATATTCCTGAGATTTTTACTTTTTTGTATTTTGTCTAGGCCAGTGGTTCCCAACCAGTGGTCCATCTTCCAGGTGGTCCGCGAGACTAGGTACAAAAATGGCCCGAACTGATATGGATACCTACTCCTTCAAACCCTCCTTCCCCTTCAAATTAAGAAAAAGCGTCGCCATCTCTGGTTTTATATGGGAAGCGATGATAAAGGGAGGGGGATAACAGTGAAGTTCTTAACTAGCATCCTTAAATTATGATTTCAATAATAGATTGTATTGATGACGGAATAGAGAATTGTGAATAAAAGCATATAAAATACGACGATCATTATTCTCAAATTTGGATTTAAGGCAATCCAAATAAACTGGAAAATTAGACCTCGGTGTATTCTGCGAAGTTAGAGCGACTGTGTGTTCAAAGTTCAGCAATCGTCCTCCAGAATTTTTATGGGAAAATTGTAAAATTTGAAAAAATGAAACTAAGGCCGAGTACGAGCTAATGCCCAGAAACGAAATGTCTGAAAATGCTGTTGCTGCATAATTCCAAATTTCAAAACCACACACAATCAGTTTTAGGAGTGAATGTCAAAAATAATATTCATGAGGTATCATTCAGGAGAATTCAAAAAATGTCGCAGGATATTGAACGACAGCTCTCGTGTTAAAATTGAAGAATTATATTTTTTTACTCTACAATGCGATGAGATCACTAATGCAGCACAATATTCCCAGCTACTTTTCGTCCGATTTTTAAACGAAGAGAATAATATTAGAGAAGGAATGTTACTGTCTCGTGAAATTGAAATCACTTCGAGGAGTCAAAATAATCGGTGACTATTTTGAGAAGCACAACATCATGTGGGAAAAACTCTCTGGTTTTTGTACAGATGTGGCTTCAGCAATGTCGGGATTACGTTCGGATTTAGCGACACCCATAAAATAAGAGAGCCCTTTCACACTGACCACACATTGCATTATCCATCGCCAAACCCTGGCTTCTAAAACTATACCGGAAAACTTATCAAATACTGTCGTGATTATAGCGTTATAAGTCGTAAGCAAGCTATGGACACATTTTGACTTATGGTCATTGTCATCAGATTCATAATTTTGTATCCATTATTATTCTAGTTATTAAATAAAGATTAGTACAAATGGCGACGAGGATGGTCGATATCTGAATAATTACGCAGTTTGATTGTAAAAGTGATATCGCAAACATAGGCCAAAGATGGAAAAAATAGCTTAGATCGTTTACATTTTATTTTGATGCACAAAACATAACAGATGCACATAGGAAAAAATCGATGGTATTACATTGTGCAGGGTATATATGAAACGTTACCAATTTCAACATCAGAAGAGGAAATCGCACTTGATGAGTATAAACAAACGGTTTCAGCATTAAATAAATACTATGAACCTCAAGTAAATCACACATTTGAACGTCATGTATGTAGATATTTAGAAAAATGGAGCAAAAGAAAAATGAAACAGTAGACCAATTTACAACCCTATTAAGGCAGCAAGCAGTATTGTGTAACTTTATAAATTCGGATGAGGAAATATTAGATCAAATAATTGATAAATGCAGCTGGAGCCAGTTAAGAAGGAAACTTATCGAGAAACCAGGTACTCTAAAAATGGCACTGGATTTAGCTAGAGCTATGGAAATAAGTGAAAGTCAAGTAGCGGAAATAGAAGCAGCAACAGGAAGTAACATAAATAAAATAACTGATAAAAAACTTGTAGTTTGTTGCCGGTGTGGAAAGAAAGGACATTTTAGCAGTGACAAAAAATGTCCAGAAAAGAAAATGATCCGCAAAAAGTGCAACAAAAAATCATCGTTCTAGTGAAATGTGTAAAACAAAAATGGTACATAAAATTTCTAGAGATGGGGAAGAAAAAAAACGGTTTTCAAAGAAGAGTTCAGGGAAAGAGAATACTTTCAGAATTAAAGAGAGAAGTAGTGATTCAGAGGAGTACGCATTTTCAATACAAGAAACGAAGACAAGAGAAGAAGCAATAATAGAAATGGTATTAGGTGGTATTGGAATAGAACTAATGAGAGACTCTGGGGCCAATTGCAACATAATTGATGTAAAAACTTGGAATGAATTAAAGAAACAGAAGATTAAATGTACGTACACCAACAAAATAGAAAAGAATTTAGAAGTTTATGGCTCAGGTACTATAAAAGCAATAGGAAAATTTGGTACTACAATTAAGTATAAAAGAAAAGTAGAAGACGTTGAATTTTTAGTAACAGATCAGAAAGGTATTCCAATATTACGTAGAAGAGACGCTAGAAGGTTGGGTGTATTAAAAATAGGTGAGACAAATGTTATTCAGAATAATGTTGGAAACATATTAGAGCAATTTAATAATCTATTTATTGAAGATAGATTAGGAAAATTGAAGGATTTTCAATTAGAAATTCCTATTGACCCGAAGGTGAAACCAGTAGCGCAGCATCCAAGAAGGGTACCATTCAACTTAAGGAAATTGCCGGAGAAGGAGCGATTGTACGACCTAAAAGAGGAAGTCAAATTGTTTTTGGATTCCAAACGAGTCTAGCATTGTTGCAGACATTTTTTCAGATTTGAATAAATTGAATTTTCAACTTTAAGATTCGGGAAATTCAACTTAGAGGGCGCTGCAGTTATTTTTGTATTTGATAAACTCCGCTCCAACTTCCCCACGCTACAAAAACTTGTTGATGATCAAGATCAAGGCATGTGGATATAACGTCGTAAGTCTATCAAAGTGTTGCTTATCACTTAAAAACTCTTAAAGAGAAGCTTTCTCGCTACTTTTCAAGACGGCCGAATCTGATATCCGGAGAGTTATTAGAAATCCATTAAATGCGAAAGCTAGGGACCTACCTGATAATGCGCATGAAGAGATAGTTGAAGATGCAGAATGATGGTACTTTCAAAGACACCTCTAGTTGAGGAATAAGCCTCGAGGAGTTTTGGTGCAAGAAAGTTATTTCGTATTAAAGCTGCGCGAAAGTGTTTTGAGATATCTAGTGATGTTTTCCACAACTTTTCTTTGTAAACAAGGATTCTCGGCGTTACTTTTAATAAAAAATAATGCCCATAGCATTCAGCAGCAACATCAACCCCAGAATTTCTCTGCTAGTGAAGCAAATACAGAAATCTCATTAGAAAACATTTTTAGAACCTAATAGTAATTTTAGTTATATTTTTAGGAATGTTTGTGTCTTATTTCGAAATAAAAGCTTTGTACAAAAATGTGTTTTTATAATTATATAACAAGTGATCTCTGAAGAGTCCAAATATTTTACTTTAGTGGTCTGCCGCCTCTCAAAGGTTGGGAACCGCTGATCTAGGCTTTGTTATATTTTAAATTAATCCATTTTTGCACCAAAAAAGTACAGAAAATGCTGATGGTAGTGCTAAGCTCGTTGCAAAACTAAGACTTTGTTATTATCGCCGCTTAATACTTCAATTTGAAATATCAATAAGCAAAAAATGTTTTTCTCAATGTTTTCTTTAAACATCAATGCAGTCTCTTCATTCCGTTAATTTCAATAATTCAAATTTAATCAATTCTAAAGTAATATTTATCATAATCCTTAGTTTTAATTTTAATAATAGTCTAAGTTACATTCCTTAGAAAATTTTAATTAATTTTCAAAATTAACTCCAACAGTTATTTAAGTATATAAACAATAGAAACATCTACAAGATGCGTTATTTTCAAATACCTATTTATCACGAATTTGCCGAAGTGCTATTCAAAGTGATGAAGCATCTTAAAGGTGTTTAAATTCCATCGAACACGGTGAGATAATTTAAACAGTGCGTATAGAACGTTTAAACAACGTAAATATTTAATTCAGCCAGCAATTCATGCACGGATAAGCTTCTAAAACGCCACTCATTAGCGTCTTATCAACAGTCAAACTATTTCCTTTACTCGCTTTTCGTTTCTCGAGTGTAGAGTAATAAAAAATATATTAGTTGATAATTTAGATTTATTTACTGGAAATAGTTGATACAATAGTATGATTTACTAACGTACAACGTACAAAATTTTTGAATTTACTCTTAATTACTTTGTTAAAATCACTTACTAAAAAGAAATATATATTCTTTTTTAAATCAGTGACCCATTGGTTCACAGACCTTAATCCTTAGAACAGCAATTCTTGGTTGTAATTCAAAATGAGATTTACAGCATAATCCAAAGTGACGCTTTCTAATCTATTTTGAATTTTTACTACGTGTAAACGTTATTTTTCAAACCACGCCCACAAATTATCAGTGTAATCGAGATAGCGATTTTATATAAGGCCAAACATTGAAATTTAAGTCCATTTTAAACGGATCCAAATTATTCCTAAAACCTGTTTCTTACATCAAGCATCCAAACATAAAAATCTACCCACATTACTCTACTTTTTGAAAATGGAAAGCATAACTGTAGAGATTGATAAACTTAAATATAACTCGATCAAAGATCCAATGGTTAGATTCGATTGGTAAATTCTCTGTACGACAAATTAAAAAATATGTTAGGGAGTAAATTTCATTCTATTGTTCTATGAAAATCAAGCCAAACCAGTTACTCTAGGAATAGGAAAAATGGGCTGTTGAAGCAAATTAGAACATCCTCTTTCATTTATATACTTATTTGGGACAATGTTTTGGAATTGAATGTTTTAAGCTTTGAAGCGGAGTAATAATTTCAGTTACATTTTAAAGTTGTAAGTTTTGTTTGTAATAAATTCACAGATCTTAAATAGTTTCAATATAGGTATTAAAAAAAAGATCTCCAAACTCCAAAGCCTATATTATGATGTTAGTGAAAGGTTTTACATATTATAATGATATTATTTATTAAATTAACTAATTTAGAAAAATATTTTAGTTAGCTGTACGAGATATGGCAATTAAATAATGAGAAATTGTTTCGAACGCTCAAACTGACAACACTGGCAGGTATTCAACGACGTAGGCATAAACTTCCACAGTTTTTTTTCAACTCGGTCGAGTGCTTTGTGTGTGAAGTAGTAGGTTTGAAAGGTTGGTGTTGAAGCGTTGTATGTCGAAAAATGTGCGATAAAAAACTAGAACAGAGAATTGTGATCAAATTTTTGACGAAATTAGGCGAGAAACCGTCTAGGATGAAAGCTAAGTCATCCAGTATGACCCTGAGACTCGTCGGCAAAGTAAACAGTGGGTTGAGATTGGAGGAGGTCACAAATGAAGACAATGCTCATTTGTTTCTTCGACATCAATGACATTGCCCATAAAGAATTCGATTCATAAGGCCAAACTGTTAATTCGGCCTTCTATGTTGAAGTTTTGAAGCGGCTGTGTGTCAGGGTTGCGCGGGTAAGGCCTGAACTGAAGAAATGTGGATGGATCCTTCATCACGACAACGCACCCGCCCATTCGCCGCTTCTTGTTAAACAGTTTTTAGCGAAAAAAATAATTCCAACGCTGCCTCACCCCCCGTACAGCCCAGATCTGGCACCACTGGACTTCTGGCTGTTCCTAAAAATGAAAAATCCCATGAAAGGACAACGGTTCGACTCCATAGAAAATATCCAGAAGGAGACGACGACGGTTTTGCAATGTCTAACATCGGGCGACTTTCAGAGGTGTTTCCAGAAGTGGGAAGAGAGATGGAATAAGTGCGTGGCACTCCAGGGGAGTTACTATAAAGGAATGAATGCGTGATTATGTTCATTTTTTTGTAATAAAATTTTAATAAACAAATTCTCGTTATTTAATTGCCACACCTCGTATTATTTCCCGGAATGCATACTTCCCCTTATTCTAGCAAATGTTTTCTTGCGTAAAAATATGCGGAGGATATGTTCTCTTTATCGCAAATAATTATGGGGTTCAACCCCTATCCCAAACGGTTGATTTTTCAAATCAAAACGTGAAAATCGTATCGATAATTAAGATACATAAAAGTTAGATCCTTATCGAAAGAAGTTTTTCATTGTAATTAGTATTGAATGCATCTACATATTAGAATCCTATTTTCTTGAAATCCATATAAAGCGTTATTTTGTAGAATGGCACTACACACTAAAAAATTGACTTGAACTATAATCGATTCAAGTGCAGTCCAAATAGAAACCAATTCTAGTTAGAGTCCAACAAGGCAACTCAAACAGAATAACATTTGTGAGACTGTTTGCTCTTCGTTGACAAAATGTTCTATTACGAAGAATATTCTTTGACTCTAATGAATTTAAAAATATCTCAATATGTGGTGGATTATTACATTTACTACGTATGAATGAGAACGAATTCGCTCTATACAGAATGAACTCTAGGTGAAGTATGAATATACGCTGCATTGATTTCCTAACATTTGAAAACGTCCACACTCGTATGTGACACCTTCAGGGCTGCACACTGACACTGTCAGTGTACAATTACAGCCCTGAAGATGTCACATACGAATGTGGATGAAACGTCGGCTAAAGCTACGACAACGACGCGATTCCAACCCGAAAACCAAGAGAATAGTATTATTAACGGCCGCGGAAACTTACGAACCAAACTAAAATATTGTTTCAGGAATTCGCAGATTGCTATTGTCAACAACACGACCGACAGATAATAGAATGAAATATGTCACTTAAATGTTTACGCCGGCTCTAACATTTTTCCCTTAGTTTTATGTCTTTCTGTGTTTTCATTTTGGAAATTCCACTTATTCTAAAATTTAATCACAGTTTTTCAAATATCGACGATAGCATTTTTATATCTCTTAATAATTTCTGCAAGAGATATTCGAAATCGCATCGTTATATCCGAACTTCGTTGTATACGAAGAAATTTATGATGCTATAGTGGATTTTCTACTCTACTACCTTGAATTTGAACATTTGTCAAAGTACACTAAATATCGCAAATATAAAAGTAATTCACGTAATTCAATAAATTTCAATATTTCAATTGGATTTCTGTGGTACCATTGTCTTATAGGAAGAAAAATCAACCATCGAAAACAAAAACCGGAACTTTATTTATTCTATTCCAAAATTCACCCCAAATAATATTTACGGAATTGTGGAGAAAGTCTGGTAAATACTTTTCATGCGATCGCTCACAAATAAGAGGTACTCTTTGGGAAACGTCCGTAATCGCAGGATTAGAAAGTTCCCGTTAGGTTAGATTCGGCGAAACGGCACCTTTCCCCTCATCTCCCCGCTGTCCACCCAACGAACCAGGCTTTTAGACAAATAAGAACGGATCCTAAATCTACACGGCGGCAATGCTAAAACCCCTTTCTTTTCCTCGCGCACAAATATTCCTATATAATGCCGCACCAGCTGGTGCGGACCCGAGCAATGAATTTTCGTGTTTACTCCTGTTGTTATTCAAAATATTTCCTAGGAAAAATGTTTTACGTTTGTGCAGTTGTAACAAGTAATTTTAGTCGGGCAAGAGTGCATTGTTATTTCGCTATCTTTGTTTTGGGACAATGTGTGCATTTATTTGCAATGTTAATAATAATTATGGTCACTAATAATTAGTCTGGGCAAACAGCGGTAACAGTCAGTGTAGTAGATATGTGGTGCGCAATCGGCGATTATTTATTTCACGCGTTCCTTGCCAGGAGACTTTTCCCCAGGACAATTTTGCCAGACTGGAGTGTTGTGAGTGTGTGTTAGAGAGGGCTAACCGAGACGAAAATGTTATTAAAAATATTCTGTTTTCCGACGAGTCCTCTTTTCCACGTCATGGCCATCATAATCCCTCAGTCGTTATATTATGTAGTGTATTGAATGTTTCATAAGCATTACACTTTCGTTTTTATTCTGCTCCACTGTTTTCCGAAAATGTGTTAGTTTCGAACAAGTTAGTTATATGAATATTGCTCTATAGAATATGCCACTCCACGAAAGAACGCTTCTCATACATGAAAAAATAAGGGTGGGGGGGGGGTCCCCGGTCCCGCGTTATAAATTTTTTCCGAAAATAATTCGCGTCATCCTTGGGACTATGTAATTTACTTCAAATTATATTCTAAAATGAAAAAGATATCTGTTATAATTTCCAAGATATTTACATAAATAAAGAAACATAAAAATCTTTAGAGGGGGCTGTACCCCCAAATCGGCGAGATACGCTAGGTAAGAAAAAAATGGTGTTCTTATACCAAGGTACTCTTTCAGTCTGTGCAGTTTCATCGAAATCGAGAAGTACGGGTTGCCGGTGTTCCCTTGTAAGTTATCCTATATCCGCGTTATTGGCCATTCACAATAATTTATTAGAAGACCTGGAAAGTAAACGCTGTCCCGTAGGAATTATTTGGAAGTAGAAAAGAAGTACTGGCTGTACACGTCAGGACAACGGTTTTAGAAGATGGAAAGAAATATCCTGGGGATAGCAGCCAAACAAAATAAAAACTCCCTTTTATGAGATTCTATTTTATGACATTTTTATGACATTCTATGAGTTATTTGCGACTTGCCGAAGGCAATTGACTGTGTCAAACACAGTTTTCTCTTTGACAGGTTAAATCAGTTGGGCTTCACAGGCAAGGTGGTCGGCTGGGTAGTATCCTACCTTTCAAACAGTATTCAATTTGTCGAGATGGAGATAACAAATACAAAAAACAGGTGTTATATACGATCATCTTCACTACAAAGTAACTTGGGCGTTTTCCAAGGAGTTGCACTCAGTCCGCTATTATTTTATTTAATTGTAGATGATATTATCGATTTCCAGTGCGATTTCTATGTGATATTCTATGCTGTTATAAGTGTGCCCCAATCCAGCAGCGAGAACGATATCAAAAGTCTCACTAATAAATTGCAAAATATACACCAGATGTATATATATATTCCAAAAACGAATTAGTTTACTTCCCAATCTTCTTATCGCTAAGGATGCAAAACTTTTAGGAGTTACGTTTTCATCGATCTTGATGTGGGACAAGCACTGTCTACTGTTAATCAAAATTAAATGCTGTGATTTTTAAGCTTAGATAGTTAAAACGTTCAGTAAGCCTAAAAACTTCCGGAAACTGTATACTCTGCGGAATTTCAGTCAATAATTTTATACGAGATACTGATTTGGATACCGAGTCCTGCAGCTAAGAAAGTTTTTCTCAAACAAAAAGCTGCTATTAGATGCCTGGCTAACGTTAGCCAACTGACTTCGTGTAGATCATATTTTCAATCTTTCAAAATTTTGAGCTTGTGTGAGTTATACAGGCTGGGGCAGAGCAACTTGCTTATTTGAATTTGGCGCCCTAAAGCGATGATTGCTTCGAGGAGGGTGGGGTAGGCACATTCGAGAGGGCGGGGCGTAAAGTTGTAGCTCCGCTTGGTTTAGTTAGCATCATGGTTTTTTAAAGAAAACGAACGGGCAGTTTCGGTGACTTTTGACCGTTACGTCCACATGATTCAGGAGTTTTTCCTGCCAACACTCAACGAGATGTATGGTTCCAGCAGGACGGTGCTACGGGACAGACAGCGCGTGTGTCAGTTACTATTTTGCGGCAACACTTCCCAGGAGGCCTCGTCTCCTTGAGGGACGATCCGCACTGGCCAGCACGGTCGCCAGATTTAGCCCCTTGCGATTTTTTTTTATGGGGCTATCTAAAATCACCTGTTTACAACGATCGTCCTAGGACCCTGGCTCACCTGAATAACAACATTCGTCAAGCTGTCGCCAACATATCCATCGATATGCTGGCAAGAGTTGAACGAAACTTCCGAGTTTGATTAACGCAGTGTACTGAAAATAATGGACGGCGTCTGCCTGATATCATCTTTAAAACTGGGAACACATAAAATTTACATGTTGTACTTGATGCTATTCAAAGAATTAAATATTGTGTATGTCTACATTACTTGTTTTTTAATTGAATTTCTAAATAAGAAAGTTGCTCTGCCTCACCCTGTATATTTTAGAAGCTAGTTGTTACATACATAACAACAAAAATCAATTAATACTACAAAACAATACACAACTCAATTACAACATATGAAATATAACTATACATCTCGGACTGCATTCATTGAAGTTGACTTCAGATTGCCTGAATAATGTAGGTATTAAGATACACATAATCATTTTCCGAAAAAATTTAAAGAGATCGTGCTAATTTAAGAATAATGTGAAGATATGACTGCAATCAAAGTGCTTCTATTGAATGAATGCATTGAGCAGCAACGCTAATTTAGAAATTAGGATTGTATATGTTCGTTTGTATTAATACCTCCGCACGTTTTTCTTGTATATTCTTTCTGTGACATTTTTCATACTTTGCTTACGAAATAAATTACTACTACTACTAAAAATTTAATTATAACGCACCATGAATTAGTATTTTGTGAACAGATGAAAGCATATAATATTAACTACAGTTAATTATATAAAGTTCGGCAGTTTCAAATGCAAATTCTCCAAATTTCTGGGGCTTCATCATTTTACCGCAATCTAAGATTGTAAAATCATATCGACGAGATGGAAATATTCAATGGTATTAAAAGTGATTCGTTCCTAACGAGAACCTTGTTGTGTAGTGGTCAGCACGCCATGTACAGATTTGGCAACATTTCCACACGACTCATGGACATGCTAGAAAGAGATAGTTATATACAACGTAATGTGATTAGTAGAGTAACCTAAACTTGCGGACTCGCATAGGCGTCGGTATTACAGGTTAATATAAGAATACGAAAAATTCATAAATAAACTTACTTGCTAATTATTCAACAAATTAGAGGCATCAGGATGTGAACTACTGTAAACTTGCATCATTGCATATGTTTCCACAGTTACTTCTTTAAATCTTGTGCGTCGACAAGAAAAAATATTCTTATACATAGAAAACGATCTCTCCACATCTAAGGAAGTTACATTTGCATGTAGAAACTGTTTTTCAAAATCACTTAAAAGTTCACTATTCTTACGCTTATTGTAAACGGCCTCTAATGTATTAAAATCGGGATTTTTCCTTAAAACATCTGCCAACTTTTGACTAGCGCATAATCCTGGCGTATCATTTAATGTGTGTAATTTATTTTTTACACTCTCCACTATGTCTAGTGATTCCTGCAATGACAATTCAGTACATTGTAGTTTTCTGATGGCATCTAGTAATACTGTATAATTGGTACATATTGTTGTTAAATCTTCTAAAAGTTGAGGAATTTGAAATTCTCTTTGACTTTCTCTAATTGCTTTGGATTCATTCCGATTAAATCGCATTATAACTGATTGAATTTGTTGAAAATGGATCAAATAGTAAGAAGCTGCTGTTAGCCAAGTATCCCATCGCGTTAAAATTGGTTCAGGAGGTTCTGGAATACCTGGACAAAATTTACGAAATTCTTTTAAACGTTTAGGAGATTTACGAAACACTGCTTTAGTACTCCCGATCATCCGATCAACGTTCCCGTAATGTTGTCGAACAACTTCACCAACTAAATGCAAAGCACGCAGCACGCTGGTTATTTGTATTAAGTTAGGAAATATATGTTTTAAGGATCGCCCAACACTTAACATCGTTGCTGCACTATCTGTCATAATCATCACAACTTGATCTTGGGCAATTTTAAATTTTTTCAAAGTGTTCATTATCACTTTTTGAATATTTTCCGCGGTACATTGTTGAACACGTTTGCAAGCTAACAAATATCGAGATGCTGTATTCTCGCTAGATAAAACGCGAGCTATTACATTCATAATACTGTTTTTCTTTATATCGGTCGTCTCATCCACGGTAATCCATATTTTTTTGGAACACAAATCACGTTTACACACATTTTCTAGCATCTCTTTCATTCGCGGCAAATGATTCTGTAATTGTGTTTGTGAGGGTAATGGGTACTGTGGAACGTATTGTCGCCAAAACGTTTTAAAAGCTGCTTTTCTCACCAGCGACAACGGAAGATTACAAGAGGTAAACATAATTAATAAATGTATGAGGAATAGTGTATAAGGTATTTCAGTTCTTGCATTTCTCATATGCTTAATACCATTGACATGCCTCTGGCAATCAGTTCATATTTTAAATGGGGAAAAAGTGACACATACTTATGTACATTAGTAGCAAATCTATTACGAGGCATTGTTTTCTTAGGTATGTAAATATTAGTTCTATATGAAACGATACACTAATTATGTATTTGGTATAATATTACAACACACAAAAAAACCAGCTATATTTTCAAAAGCGACACGTAAGTACATAACCTTGACCGTTCGACTAATCTCTGCAACAGCTCAACCGGTACTAAAACGAAATCTCTCTCAGCGCGGTTTAACATAATTTATATTCAAGGTCGACACTACATGCCTGCTTCTCTACCGGTTTAGTTTATTTATGAATTTTTCGTATTCTTATATTAACCCGTAATACCGACGCCTATGCGAGTCTGCAAGTTTAGGTTACTCTAGTGATTAGTCGCTATTTTACCGTTTCGCATCTGACTTGTTAATATTATTCTTACTTTATTCGAAAGTCGTTTTATCTTTGTTGTAATATAAATAGAAAAAGCCATAAATCAACCCCTCTCCCCCAGCCCCTTAATTTCAATCATATAACCTTTTGCTGATTTCTCTATGTAACATTATTTTCTATATGTATATGTTAAATTGTTTTGTTTGTTTTGTGATGGGAACTTATTATTTCTATTTATTTTATTTCTTAAAATAAAATTTGATTCCAGTTACGAAATTTCCGATTATGAAATACTTTTTGGTACCAATTAATTTCGTAAACCGAACTGCCATTGCAATAATTTCTTTGATTAGCAAGTACTACTTTTTGCAATCAACTACATTACAGTACAAGACATGACCAAACAAACTCATGTATTTTAGCTTATACCAACTATAATGCAATTTTTAAACAATACTTAATTTACAATCAGCAAAGAAAAGGTGAAAACTCGAAACTAGTCATTTGTAAAAATAAATATTAGAAATTTTAGGAAGCATTGCTGCAAAAACTCTATAATCACATATACTAATTTATTGACCAATCAAGGATTCTTCAATACACATTATTTACATTAGGTAGAAGAAAATAATAATTTAAACGTTTTTCATTGAATATTTTAACATCACTTTATTTAATGTATTTTCCTAATCATTATTCTCCTTGTACAAAATGAGACATCATTTTACATGAATATTGGCATTCAGAAACTTCTTCCGGCATTCATGGCATTTTCATTGGTAAGGATATAGTAGAAAGCGGTATCGCAACGAGGTCATTTATCAACCAAAACGAAATTCTTGTGCCGTTTTTGACAAATGATCTTTAGTCTCCGTAACAACCAGACAACTTCTTTAATTGTCCATGGTATGACAGCTTACATGTAGTATCTTGACTTGAATTCCTTTGGGAAGTCTTAATAAAAGAGAAATAAGAATAATTTAGTATTTATGGTGTACAAGATTTTCTTTAGGCTTACAACATTTTTGTTTCATTATTTAGTAGTGATATTTTGAATAAAGTCATCAACACAAAACGTTCCGATAAATTATTTAAATGCAAAATGCTCCCTTAAACACAAATTCGCAAATAGCCTACAGTATACAACTTTACATACAAAAGCAAACAAGCAATTTTACCTCCTACAAACCTTTGAATTTCATTTGTATCATTAAACGCCTTTTAATACCGTCCCTTTCCGAGAAGGAGTCATACGCAGACCTTAATCTACGCTGTGCGTATTAATATTTAAAAGTGAAACACCGTTTCTAAGGTCGGGCTAATGTTGCACAGCCCTAGCAGTTTCCAGAATCTAATCTGGCGTTGCTGTTGGACAATCGGGGACCGACCCGCTATTTTCCGTGCGCCGTGGGTCAGAAAAGCAGGTAGTTTCGACAAAAACTGGTATCCCTCATCCGCACCCGGCTACCCATTAGAGTTCGTGTTATCGCGTAAAGATAAAAAACGTAATATAGCCGTTTTGTATAGAGAATACGTACAAATATACATTAAATTTGGTGTAGTGTACAGGGACTCAAGGAAATGTTTGGATATTGGATTTGGATAAAATTTTAATAGACAATGGTACAAAATTTTAACAATCGATATATTTGTAATAGTAGTAATAAGTAAAGCTGGCCACGAGCGGTACCGCGCAGTAGCGTAGAGTCGACCAGGCCTCGCGTTCCACTAGAGTTATTCTACTAATAGAGATGTTTGCCGCAAATAATTTCGCTCATCTTTTAAATAAAAATTAAATAACACGTGCTCAAACACTTACCATTCTAAGAATCCTCCGTGAAATCACAAAGTGAATAATGTCTGTTAAATATCTGCAACATTAGGTATGTTTCAACTGTTGTTTCGGCAAAACTAGTACGGCATGAGGAAAAAATGCGTTTATATGCAGAGAACGAACGTTCTACATCTAGTGACGTAATATTTGCGTAAGTAAAATAATCTTTCAAATAACTTAACGATTCTGTTGACGCACCTTCACAAATGTGTCTTAATGTGCCAAAATCAGAATTTTTCTCAAAAACACTTTCAAATTTTTCTAGAACAGAAACATTTTTTGCGTCTTCAATCGCGCATAGCTGTGCGTGAACATGTTGCACTATTTGTAGAGATTCTTCTAACAGCACCGCAGGATTTTGTAATTTTTCTATTGCATCTGCTAGCCCGAAGTAATTGTCGTGAATGATTTTTAAATCCATTTTAACCTATCTTGAAATTTCGACTGGCTTTTCTGGATAGCGGCAGCTTCCTTTGTATCGAATTGTAAAACCACGTTCTTAATATTGTCAAAATATTTATGATAACAAACGCGGCCTGCAACCATGTTCCCCAACAAGTTAGAATAGGTTCTGGTGGCTCTGGTATACGGGGGCACAGTCTGTGAAATTCGCGAATACGTTTCGGTGATTTGACAAACGCTGCTTTGGTATGCGCTATTAAAGCGTCTACCTCAGGATAACATTTTCTGATACTATCCACCACAAGATTGAGAGCATGAATTTTACACGTAATGTGTAACAAATTAGCAGAATGCTTTTTAAGAGACCCGCCTACAGAAAGCATGTTTGCAGCACCATCACTCACTAACATCAACAGTTGGTTTGTTGAAAGTTCAAACTTGTCCAATGTATTTAACACTAACTTTGAAATTACTTCGGCAGTACACTGTTGTATTCGTTTGGAGACTAATAGAATTGAAGGTGCCGATTGATGAGGTTCCAATTTGCGTGCCATTACATTAAGAACAGAATGTTTCTTCCGATCTGTTGTTTCGTCGACACATAACCACAATTTTTGATCTTTCAACTGCGATTTTATTTTTTGTTCAATATGTTCGCGCACAGATGGCACAATTCTTCGTAACGATGTTCGACTTGGTAATTTGCACTCCGAATAGTTATTCCAAAAGCAGATAAATGGTTCCTTGTCGATAAACGTAACGCATAAATTAAATATCAATTTTTCATTGTTTCGTGCGCAATTTCTTTTTGAGACATGCTTTTCACTATTTACAGATTACACATTTAATTTTATCACCTTCATATATTAAGTCTGGAATTTCTGCAATAAATTTTCGAAGTTTGTCCGACCGCGGTCGTTTTGCTGACGAAATCATAATTTTTCTAGGACAGATAAACAATTGCGCAAATGACCGGCAGCGAAAATGTCCGTGATTGACTGATTCTACGCCGATGCGCGGTACCGCTTGTGGCCAGCGTTAGTAATAAGTAATAAGATGCCAACAGTTTATAAATAAAAATAGTTTTTAAATAAGAAAAGTTGTGCTAATATTGAACACCACTGAGACCCAGATATACAAAATAAAACTTACGAGCACGGTATAATATATACCTGTGTTAATGAAAACAACGCAATTGTTTTGCAAATGTTCCAACTTTTTTAAGCCATTCAAATAATAGGATTTGTCGAACTTTGCAAAATAGGCCTCTGTTTTGGCAATGATCTCTTCATTTGACATGAACCGCTTTCTGCCAAGCCATTTTTTCAGGAGGCAGGAGACCAAACCTGACAAATATGGTGGAAGGAGCAACAATTTAGAAATAATGCACAAACTTTTTTATTGGATGAATACAATTAAGGAAAGTTGCATGGTAAGCAAGCTATAACTCCTTAGAAGGTGTGAATCCTTCTTGAAAAGTTTCTTGTAAAATACCAGTGATACATCACCAGAAAAATATGTTTATGCAAGGATCCAAAAATTATGTAGAAAATTGAGCAAATACATTTTAAAAGGCAAATAATGTATTGTTGTTTTGCAAATTCTATTATTCAGAAAAAAAAACAAAGTACAGAAGAAACTTACATTTTCCTTGTATACAAACAATGAAAAATAACAAAATATTTCATTAAAACTTATTAAATTGTTTCAAATTCGCATATTTTCTCGGTTGACTGTACACGAATAGTTTTCATTCGAACATCACGTTGGATTTTAACGACTGAAGCAGTTTTGCGGTGGCAGGTCGTTTCTGCAGACGTGGAATTGCGGAAAAAGCGTTGTCAGCGAGTTCGTTAGCGCCCGTAGAGATATTATCGTTGTATTGTTTTCTCGGAACGTTAACGCAGATGGGAAGAGCGGAAAAACGATTTTCAAACGAACGCAGGTAGTTCCGTAATGTGCCGCTAAACTTTTCAACGGGGCATTATCCAAATCCTCGCGAATAAAGTTCAGTTAATGGAAAAGATCTGCACGAATATACCCCAAAAGTTGTGTGTTTATTTTAAGTACACAACTTGAGTATACATTAGAATTATATTCACTTATACAAGAAGAAAATGGAGTGTAGACATATTTTCTTGATAATCCTGAAGAACTCTTGTTATTGAGATGGATACTTTTTCACTAAAGCAATTACAAAGTTTATTTTTTTTTCATAAAATGGATATTGTTTGGTTATTTAACGTGCTAATGACATATGTTGCTGTTTTTACTACCTTTCTTGCCATTTCATTATTATTTTAATTATTACTTCCGTCAACAACTAGTAAAAAATCTCCGGCGAAATTAAATTTAATTAATCAAATAAAACTTTCATTGACTCCGGTTTGCCGGACAGGGGCGCTAAACCAACTGTAACCACACAATCTCTAGGAACGAATCACTCTTTAATACTGCAGATCATTGATGCTTGCAATATCTTGATAGACATGACATACACTTGGCACTTACAGTTTAAGTGCCAAGTGTACTCTAATTATTTAATTAATATATTAGTTTCCGTCGGCGAGTTTCACCGTTACTACCGATATATAAGGCCTTACAGGTCTTCGATGACGTCACGCTGTTTAGGCGATGTATCGCCATGTACGATATTAGCCTAACCGGTAAAAGAATATTTTTTTGCATTTCTTTTTTAAGTTTTGAAGGGCTTCCGGTTTAAAGAGGATACCAGTCGTCAACTAAGCCCTTCTTCGCATCCCATTCGATTTTATCTTGGAAAAACGAACTTTGAAAACAAAAACCAAACGCGTAACCGAGCGTCGTTTTCGTGAAAGATGTATTTGTGGTGGATATTTAATCGACCAATTATTATTATTTGTAATTGTACATACATGTATTTGGACAAAACAAAACTAAGGTTGAAATGATACATTAATTGCAATTTTATTCCAAATTTTGTTAAATTTCACGAGAACATTTACAGACATGCTATTTAACCAAGATCTTAAATTTCCTATTATGTGGTGTTTTACATAATCTATCATTACTTTTCCCACGATCATTTTTATTTAAGTAGGGTAGTAAAATTATTTGAACAATAACATCTTCAGGTTTTTTGTCAAATACAATGTACAGTTAGGGAATTGAGTTGGAATAGCATCTTTTTAAGCCTAGGATTTTTTTAACTTACAGTTATAGTATCCCCGGTCCTTGAATCTGTAGCTGTTGAAAAATAAATAATATGCTCTTTTATTTACAAAGTGTAACACGCACACAAAACATCCAACACTGTGCGAAGTTAGGTTACCTCGTTATCGTCTATACAATACTAGAAAAACATTGCAGGTATCACTAACAAAGTACGGAAATATCACTACACAGTATTTTTTTAGATAAAACCACTATAATTTGGATAAACCAATTCAAAACGCAGAGATGTTCTCAGTGTGTAAACGCATTTATATGGCCTAAATATAAATACGTTAGCGCCCGGTGACGTCAAAGCTGTTTAGCCTTGTATTCTCGGAAGTAACGGTTTCGCGTGTCAGTCCAGCAAATGGGAGCCTTAGGTTCGAATCTTACCGGAGTCAATGAAAGTTTTATTTCATTGATTAAATTTAATTACGCCGAGGAAATCAAGAAAAACTGACTTTCACTTTAATCAATCTTTTATCAGTTTTTTAAATTTTGTAAATTGAACTTTTGATGTTGATAAAAGTAACAACGCAGCTAAACTAAAAATGTTTCATTATGAATCATTATATTCACATTTAAACAAATACCTCGTCTAAGCTTTTGTCGCATACAAATTTACGGTATGTACTAAACCGAGGGGTTTTATTGCATCTAGGATAATAATTAACCTGGGCAAATATGCGGTAACAGCCAGAGGCGTGGCGGGCGCATAAAAGTTTACACATAAAATAGAAGGTAAGAAATAAATTATAAAACGTGCTGAAACACTTACCGTTTTAAAAGTCTTCCGTGAAATCACAATCTGGGTAACATCTATTAAATATTTGAATCATTAGATATGTTTCCACAGCTATTTCAGTCAAGTGAGTACGACGTGCGGAAGAAATGTTTTTTAATGCCGAAAACGACCGTTGGACATCTAGCGATGTTCTATTTGCATATTTAAAATAAACTTCACACGCACCTTCACAAATTTGTCTTTATATAAGAAAATCGGAATCTTTCTCTAAAACACTCAAATTTCCGTATTACACAACAATTTGTTTCGCCTTTTACAGCGCATAACTGTGCGTGAACATCATTCACAATTTGAACAGAATCCACTAGCGACATCGAAACATTTTGTAATTTTTCTATTCCCTCCGCTAGTCCGAAGTAATTGTTGTGAATAGTTTGTAAATCTCTTTTAACCTATCTATCTTGAAATATTTCCTGACTTCTCTTGATTGCTGCAGTTTCTGTCGGATTGAATTTTAAAACTACCTTCTTTACATGATCAAAATATTTGTTGTAGTAAAATGCAGCCTGCAACCATGTTCCCCAACGTGTAACAATCCGCTGTGGTGGTTCAGGTAAATCAAGACACAGTTTGTGAAATAGTTGGGTACGTTTCGGGGACTTTAGAAACACTGCCTTTGTACTAGCAAACAATGCATTTACTAGTGGAAAACATGTAGGAATCGCTTGCGCAGCAATATTTAGAGTATGGATTTTACGCGTTACATGTAAGAAGTTACCACTGTGTTCTTTAAGAGATCGGCCCAAAGAACGCATGTTTGCGGCACCATCACTCATAAACATTAAAAGTTGCTTAATTGAAACTTCAAATTTGTTCAATGAGTTGGAAGCAAGTAAGAAGGAGGATGACGGTCGATGTGGTTCCATTGTACGTACCATTACATTAACCACAGAATGTTTTTGACAATCTATTGTTTCGTCCACACACAACTGCAGTTTTTTCTTTCAATTCCGTTTTCATTCTTTTTTCTATATGTTCACGAGCAAATGGCACTACATTTCGTATCGATGTCCGACTAGGTAATTTACAGTCCGTATATTTATTCCAGAAGGAGACAAATGCTTCTTTGTCTAGTAAACGAAACGATAGATTAATGTAAATGTAAATGTTTCTTGGTCTCGTATGCCACTTTTTGCAGAAGAATGGTATTTGCTTTCGATGTGACATTGACAATGGCTTCTGGATGAACACATTAAAGGGATTTTACAAACTAGACATTGAATTTTAGCGCCATCAAAAATTAAGTCCGGCATGTCCACTATAAAATTTTTAACTGTGTCTGCCATTGGTCGTTTTCGGGACGTACCCAACTGCGACATTTTTAAAGCAACCATAAGCGTACAGTTACGAAATAAGTTACGACAGCCTACATATACACAGAACTACTCACATACAGCATCGATTTAGTACTGACGCTGTGAACGCGTGAAATAAATAATCGCCGACTCCGCACCACATATCTACTACACTGACTGTTACCGCTGTTTGCGCAGACTAATAATAATAATAAATTACGTTATTATTAACGGATTACAACCATAAATAGGGGTGCAATAATATCATTATACAGATTTAAGTAATATTTGTTCAGGCACTAAAATCTTAAAAGAAACCGACGGTCGTCTAAGTTTTTGTCGGGCAATGTATGAGCACGTAGGGTAACAATGTATTAAAAATACACAATCTTTTGAAAAACTTTATTAACACTGGGGATAAACTAACAAAAGTACATAAAGAATAAGTATAATTACGAAAATTAATCTCCATTTTGTAGTGACATAGTGCTTCTATTCTTGCAAATAAACCTCAGCTCCCTAAAATACCATTAACTTCCTCGATTACGTTAAGATGATATCAAGGCCTTCCTAAGGATCAGCGTGGTCGCAAACAAAAACGGTGAACCTTAGAACTTACAGATTTCCTTCACGTTTCTTCGAAATTACCTGTAAAGTGAATCTGATTAGGTTAGGTTAGGTCTCGATGTCGAAGTTGTAACCTGATTTTAACTATATTAATAACATCAACGTTAGGTATAGTGTGCCGACAACGTTAAACAAATTGTTATAATGTATAGCTACACAAATACGTCGACAAAAAAATTGTTAAAAGGTATGCACTTTTATATATGTAGGTATCTACAAAAACAATAATAATAATAATAATGCTTTATTTCTACATAAAAATGGAAGTAGCGTCAGTACAAATTGTACATAACATAGTAAATTAGTATATTACTAGATATTACTTATGGAAAAAGTAATCATCAATATTATACCGCTCCAAATTACATAAATAACAAAATACTAAATTTTTTTAATTTTTGTAAGTTTCTTTCCAGTTTTATTGCATTCGGTAGATTGTTATACAATTTAATACAATTATACGTTACATTTTTTTCTGTTTTTGATAGCTTATGTCGAGGAAAGTCGTAATCAACTTTATATGGAGTCCAGTAGGTACGTGTCCTTTCGTGAGAATTGCATATATTTTTGTGTTTAAAGTTGAACAACAAACATTCGTTGATATCAATAATAAATAGTAAATAATTATCTATGTATACGTAATTTTGTAATTGTATGCGTACAAAATTATTTCAATGAAGATGACAACCACAAAATAACTTAAATGGATTAAAGCGATACTTGCACTACTTTTGTTTGCAAAAAAATATTAGAAAGCTTACTACCTCAGGACAAAAACAGGCGAAAGCACTCATATCAAGCTCGCCAAAGGCAGCGAAAATAGCGCTATCGTTCAGCAAAAGGGATCTTAGATTACTAGCAGGATTTCTGACAAACCATGTGGCCCTAAAATATCACTTACTTGGATAGGAAAAGCTGAAGATCAAGTCTGTCGTGTATGTCAAGAAGATCTGGAGACGGCTGAACACATCCTATGTAAATGTGTTGCCATTAGACGCACACGACACCAACATTTGAGTAGGGTTATTTTTTGCACTTACTGAACTGAAGGAAGCAGATCCTAGAGTAGTACTAAGGTTTATTAAAAGCCTTCAACTATTCTCACACATATAAGAGCATTTTGTTACAATAGATCTATTAAGGTCGCAGTGATTAAAGGCATCTGTAACATGGCCCAACTATAATAATAAAATAATAATAAATAATACACTGATATTGTGTATATATATAATGTAAATCTGTTCATATTACTGTAGAGCAAGATTACTGAACAACGCCGGATAAGCACAAAACATTCTATAAATAAAATAAAACTGATTTTTATTATTTTTAAATCCATTCGGTATTTTCGCCTGATGAATTTCCTTGGAAATGGTCTTTTAATTCCAAAAGATTGGAAATACCATTCATTCTCGGTCATGGTGTTTACTAAATATAACGCGAATTGCTTGGTATGTTGTAATTCGTTCTCCAAAATCCAGGTATTTCAAATATTTTACATACATCTAAATACCATAAGGAAAAATCTCAACTTATACGAAATCCTGTTTATTATTAGGCGAAATTTTTCACTACATCACACGATAATCTCTGCTATTTACATTACTACGCATCGTGGATGCATATTTGGGTCATCCTCGTATAACAAGAAACAACTTTTAAAGTTTACCCAGCCTAGCGCGGAGACGTTTCGACCTAGAAAAGAATAGGAAGATATTCCACATGTATACTCGCACGCAGTCGAACGAATACATATAAGCGCTACTACTTGACCGTCCTATCGGAAATTAGACCCGAGAAATCTTATCTTAGTCACCTCTCGAGTGTTGTGGGGGCATTGTTTAGATATGGACGGCCTAAGGCGAGAGACAGCACGGTACGCGAAGACGAAGGGGGGCACTAGGCAAACCGATAAAACGAGACAGACAGCTGAGTTGGTTTTCTTTATGCGGTGTTAACAAAATGAAGCCCGTATTATTCTAGTCCTCTACAGACGTGGATATAAGGAATCGACCATTAGTAGCGGGAATCTACTGTATACGATTAGTTTTGGAAGAGTTTAAATAATAACTAGAGTAACCAAAACTTGCGGACTCGCATAGGCGTCGGTATTACGGGTTAATATAAGAATACGAAAAATTCATAAATAAACTTACTTGCTAATTATTCAACAAATTAGAGGCATCAGGATGTGAACTTCTGTAAACTTGCATCATTGCATATGTTTCCACAGCTACTTCTTTAAACCTTGTACGTCGACAAGAAAAAATATTCTTATACATAGAAAACGATCTCTCCACATCTAAGGAAGTTACATTTGCATGTAGAAACTGTTTTTCAAAATCACTTAAAAGTTCACTATTCTTACACTTATTATAAACGGCCTCTAAAGTATTAAAATCGGGATTTTTCCTTAAAACATCTGCCAACTTTTGACTAGCGCGTAATCCTGGCGTATCATTTAATGTGTGTAATTTATTTTTTACACTCTCCACTATGTCTAATGATTCCTGCAATGACAATTCAGTACATTGTAGTTTTCTGATGGCATCTAGTAATACTGTAAATTGGTACATATTGTTGTTAAATCTTCTAAAAGTTGAGGAATTTGAAATTCTCTTTGACTTTCTCTAATTGCTTTGGATTCATTCCGATTAAATCGCATTATAACTGATTGAAGTTGTTGAAAATGGATCAAATAGTAAGAAGCTGCTGTTAGCCAAGTACCCCATCGCGTTAAAATTGGTTCAGGAGGTTCTGGAATACCTGGACAAAATTTACTAAATTCTTTTAAACGTTTAGGAGATTTACGAAACACTGCTTTAGTACTTCCAATCATCCGATCAACGTTTCCGTAATGTTGTCGAATAACTTCACCAACTAAATGCAAAGCATGCAGCACGCAGGTTATATGTATTAAGTTAGAAAATATATGTTTTAAGGATCGCCCAACACTTAACATCGTTGCTGCACTATCTGTCACAATCATCACAACTTGATCTTGGGCAATTTTAATTTTTTTCAAAGCGTTCATTATCACTTTTTGAATATTTTCCGCGGTACATTGTTGAACACGTTTGCAAGCTAACAAATATCGAGATGCTGTGTTCTCGCTAGATAAAACGCGAGCTATTACATTCACAATACTGTTTTTCTTTATATCGGTCGTCTCATCCACGGTAATAATCATATTTGTTTGGAACACAAATCACGTTTAGCAAATCTATTACGAGGCATTGTTTTCTTAGGTATGTAAATATTAGTTCTATATGAAACGATACACTAATTATGTACTTGGTATAATACTACAACACACAAAAAACACCAGCTATATTTTCAAAAGCGACATATTAGTACATAACCTTGACCGTTCGACTAATCTCTGCAACAGCTCAACCGGTACTAAGACGAAATCTCTCTCAGCGCGGTTTAACATGATTTATATTCAAGGTCGACACTACATGCCTGCTTCTCTACCGGTTTAGTTTATTTATGAATTTTTCGTATTCTTATATTAACCCGTAATACCGACGCCTATACGAGTCCGCAAGTTTAGGTTACTCTAATAATAATGTCAAGTAAAGCATTTATTAACCCTCGTTTCATGTTATTAGTTCGTTGTTCGTCACATTTTTGCAAATTTAAGTTTGTGTACTTCCATCATGTTTTCAATTACACAAATAGCATCAACTTTTAATTGAAAACGTTTAACAAACTCAAAAATATTCTCAAGAAAGATATTGCGTTTTGGAAGTTTGTTCGGAAAGGTTATTAAAAACATACGAGGTAGGCACTATAAATTCTCGGCTTGGTACAGAAAAAATAAACTTGGTAAAATATAACAATTTTTATTTTTCAATATAATCTCCCCTAAATTCAATACATTTAGGTTCATCGGATCGCTCGCATTCCATCGATTCCTTTTTGAATAGAGGATCATAATACAGAACTATTCATTTCCTTCCATCTCCTGAGACAATGAACTCCGAAATCGGTTTCCGGTCACCTCCGCACATGTTTAAAAACGAGCGCGCACATTCGACCCCACGTTCACCTTGGAGAGCGCGGTACCCAGCTTGCTCTAATCTTATTCATACTCAAATGGTTATGGGGTTCGGCGAATACTTGTCTCAGAAATAGTAGACATCACTGCTAATTCCTTCACTTTCAAACGGCGATTTGCTAATACAATTTCTTCAATAATTGAAATGTTTTGAGGCCTTATCGGTTCAATTGACGGGCAAATGGAAAGATTTTGACCGCTATTTTACAGTGGATATGAAGGGCATAAATCACCGTAAACGCCGTCTAAACGTTATTAGGCGTATGCCCTTCTTTTGTTAAAAAATTACGCGGTACTCTTCGAGTCGTAATGTATATAGTGTGGGCCCCGCACATGTGCTACTATGACGCAACGGAGTTTGAACACGCTCGAACCTGTGTAAGTAAGCCTGATAGCCAAGAATTTATAGCGCCTACCTCGTAATATTTACCCAGTGTTAATTAAAGACGGTTCCTATGTGAAATTAGGAAAGATTTTTGATTACTATTTCGTATCATAACACATTCTAAATTGAAAATAGCATACTTACATACATATTGTTTTCTAGGCATGCGCGTGTATTATGTGGCCGATCTTATAACCGTTAAATGCGCATGAGCACAACTGCACACGTCAATTAACGTGTTTTTATGAATTGCGCGTAATAGTGCGGTTGTTATTCATTTAGTAGAACATTTTATTATTCAGTGGTTCTTGTATTTTTAACATGTTTAACAACGATTTCCTGGTTTCTCTTCCCTGTCACTCTTTGGCATACGCCGATGACGTAAAGATATATAACGCAGTGAATGATGCATCAGACAATCTACAACTGCAACAAGGCCTGGAGATAATTGTGGTGTAACAACCACCGACTCACTTTAAACATTGGAAAGTGGAATATGCTTTCATTTACGAAGAAAATAAATCCAATATTCACTGCTTACACCATCAACGAACTTGCCATAGCTCGCAGTTTTGCTATCAAAGATTTGGGCATCATTTTTGACCACCAGTTGAGTTTTGCGCAACATATACGTGAGTTATGCTCATCTGCCTCTAAGTCACTTGGTTTTATCGTGCGAATATTCAAGGAGTTCACGGAGGAGTTCCTCTAGTAGTTACATCATTATACAACGCATTTGTTAGAAGCAAACTGAAATATAGCAGTATAATTTGGTATCCGTTCAAGATTGACGGAGTCGACCCAGAGCGAGGTGTTGACTATATGTTGTTACTGAGGCGTCATGCGGTGGAACCTTTAGGTACGCATCGTGTTCATGCCAGTGCGTCCTTCGTATCCAAGCTAATCCAAAACAAAGTAGACTGCCTCTATTTGTTAACGCGTTTACAGTTTAACGTCCCAAGGATAGCAGCAAGACACTGCGATACTGTTTGTGTTCCTTTGTATAGAACCAATGTTCTTCGTAAAGCGCCGCTTGTGCATTCTGCTATAAACGCTAATTTTGTGATGTGCTACTGAGTATGTGCTAACGTTTGTATCACTGTCACTACTGTTTTCTTTATTTGAGAAAATGGCTAGTTACTGTTTCTGATAACGGATCTGACAATAACACTGAACATTTTAGAATGACAGCTTAGATGATGACTAGACAAATGACGGAAGCCACGATAATGATCGTAATGTTGCAAGTTTGGAGACATTCAACAAAGCCTGGTCATCTTCTTCAATATGATAGATATAGCAAGCCTTGCGTTTTACATTATTTACTCGGAAAACGATCCAGAAAATTCAAATCACACAGATAACCGCCACATCTTCCTAAAAGATCAACAAATCATCGCGTGTGCCAACATTTCAGCACCGGACCTCGAATAGAATATATGCTAAGAAGACCATTAACATTTGTACTACTAAGTGCTGAGACCAACAAACATGCGGGATGCACATGCATGTATCATATATGCCGATCAACTAAAACATATAAAAAAACATGAAGGACATGTTGTACATGTAACTAACCTATTTCCTTGGAACATTCAAACTCTGCTGTCAAGTGTTCCTCTTGTGCTATGTATTTTTTTTAATCAACGTACATAATATAAAGTAATTTGGTATTTTTGACCTTCAGGCAACAAAACACTCTGTTTTTAGCTATAGTAACTAGAAACCGAGGTACAATAACGAACTAACCACACCGAAAAGTCTATTGGTACAGACGTGCCATGTCGCTCAATCACGAAATTTAAAATTTAAAGATTGATTGTGTACTTCACATTGTATTGGCGATGAAGGGTCTACATTGACCAATATGGTCTGTTCTAAACCAGCAATGTATGTGTATAATACGTTAACCACCAGGTCTCTCAGACTTACGTTCTGGCCCTGAGACTCTTTCTAGCGCTTGTGAACCTACCTGTGGTTTACACATTGCATTGTTGCTCATGGAAGATTGAAAAGCAGAACTCGGCCGTCCCAAAAATGTCTGAGTCTAAACTTTTTTTAAATACCTCCAGGAAAATGTACAATCTATTTGAGTATAATATGAATCTCAACTATATCCTAAATTATTAATATTCAAAATATTGCAAATAAGAGAAAAAAGGCATATGGGCCCCGAAATAAATACTTTTACAGTATATTTGGGCAGTTAAGGTGTTAACTGTTTCCTCCTCTTTCAAGTACAGACGGAACTCTTCCTCTTGAACGAACCCCTTTCTGTGTAGGTGTTTCCTTAACCCTCGGATTCCGTACATTGGGTCTGTCTGACCCCATACTTCTATATTTTGTTACAATTTTTTTCCGTCTAGGTAATCTTCCGTTAACACATGTCACTGAGTTTAGCGTATTTAGAAAAATTTTACAAATTTTACTAAACATATCATAACATTTTGGCAAGTGATAAAAAGCTTTGGACAGATGTGTGCAAAACAACTGTAAACGATATGTGTGTAGGAGGTCACAGTGCTGTAATGTGTAATAATTTTTATGAAACTAGTTACTGTTAATTCTGCGCCAAAAATTTTGTCTACCGCTTCTAATAATACATTGTTATTTGGAGTCAAATTGACCCCTCAATGCTGAGTATGTTCCAAAATATACGTATGCATTCCGAAGGTTAATCGAGCATGGCTGATAAGGGTTGTAGTGGGAGTCCTACCACACTTTTTGTGAAGTTCTAGAAGCTTCCTGGCCCTCGCATGAAATAGATCTGTGGAGTGACTCCTGGTTCAAAGAACTTCTTTCCCGACCCAATGAATAACATGATTTTAGTATCTAACTGCCATCAATGCTAGTGTGTTCTGGTGACCAGATGTTCTTGTAGTCAGCTTCGAGGCTGTCAGAAAAATCTTTTACCAACCTGTGTCTGACATATCTACTTAGAAATAACCCGATACCAGACAAGACGTCGCCATCGAGAATCTTATCGAGAATATTTTTCCGCACACAGATGATTCTCTAGCAATTGTACCGCAAGATGCCGGTATCTGTAAACAGCCGCCCTGCCATCCCTCCAGAAGTATGTAAAGAGAAGTAGGGTCCTGGAGAAGTTCTAGAATCGGTCTTGTGTGATCGTCAGACTAGTTATTCTTTGCAACGCGATGAGTTTAGCTTTCGCCGCAACAAAACTAGACAGATTCTCGCAGCCATGACCTAAATGCTACATGGCTTTCTGGATTTTACCCTATATTCGTATTTCGTAAGGCTAACAGTAGACACCGTTAGATCAGAAAAGATCAGTTTAGCTACTATGAAATCTTACTTCTCTTTTCTTAATAACGGAGGACGTTTTAAATTTGTTTAACCAATCAGATACGCTCTGATTGGTTTGCGATTCTTCACCAAACAAAGAAACGGAGTTTAAAAATATAGGAGCATGCCAACTGTGTATAATTCTACATGGTAAAAGAGATACCAAGCGAATGTGTTGCATTAGTCCAAAGAAACGTCAGGTTTTTTGGAAAGCGTAGAATAAATAACCGTACGAGAAACTACACCCAGCAAGCACTATAAAACAAATCGTCAATCAAAATCTATAGATTTTATCAGAATATGACTTCTTCACTTTTCACGCTTCGCATCCATAAGAACTATAACAAAGAAGCGTATTCTGGAACGTAAATATAATTGTAAATGACTGCTAGAATAAAACAAAACGAATACACAGGCTGAAAACTAATTAATAGCTCGCTAATTAATGTTGAAAAAGTTTCGAATGCTATGCAATAATAATTATGGTTATAATTATCTACTACTGCTTTTTCAATGAGTTTTCTTATCACAAAACTTGTAATTATCAACAAATAACATCTAACCGCAAATGCCCCATTTTTTTGGTCAAGGTTGTATATGCTAAGTAGATGTGTGTGTTGTATTCAATATTGTAGATATAGAAATGTGTACGTGTGTACGTAACTATACCTACTACAGCGCGGCGGCCATTTTTAATGATCGATGCTTCTCCATCAACCGTGACAAGGGATCCGAAATGATTAGTATATGTTACCCACCCCAGAAAACCCTATTCGGCTTGGAACCCCTCCGCTTCGAAGACCTATTGGTCCGCTAGACGAATATCACTCTTAAAACGTCCGCGTTTGAGACGCGAAACGTGTAAAACGCTACGAAGGAGATGATGCAGACACCGCAAGTGCTTATTTTTCAGTTTGGAATGCAATTCGACTCGTTTTTTCTATGCTGTCGGATGAAAGGAGGTCTTTAGGGCCATATGTCATTCGAAATTGTTTAGTCATGATGCTTTTCTTTCGTTCTTTCTTTCTATCGCCCCTGCGCTGCTTTCCCACCCCATTTTTAATACACGTTTAGAGGTCGACCTTGTTTTGTTGTCCTTCGTGCTTACTGCTAGCAATACTGATGGCTGATGACTGCTGCTGCATTTCAAATAGGTATGTGTAGGTACATGGCTTTTGAACGTAGGTATTGTTGGGTGGTATGCTCGCGTCATAGTGCGATTTGCGAAAATTAGCTGTTGCGTGGAAAATTGTCGTGTTCCTCTCTTTACTTACGGACCGAGAGGAAATGACGTTGCGGATGTATGGAAGAATTAGCTATATTAGAAATGGCATCTGGACAGCAGCCCATGCAAGCGTAAGATTGTACTCGACATTTGAAAAGCAATTTTTCACCAACAAGAAGTATGAAGTACGATTATTTATATAAAAACATATCTTGAGTGGAAGTAATTTTATGACATTTGGCCACTTAAAACATAGCTAATTTTGATTATGCATGCAGTTGTGTTCAATCAAGAACTAATAATTCTTTTCGGTATTACAGGTGCCAGTAACTGTTCTAAGAATATCAAACTAAAGCTATAATAAAACTATAAAAGATATTTTCTCTTCCCCAGGGATCGATATTGCTACCTGTAAGGCCACTCGGTTAGGAAAATATAATTTCTCGAATGAAAAACACCAGCGCCTCATCAAGTCTGCTTTCCATCTGAAAAGATTTAGTTATTAGCAGGCTAAAGGAAGACCACCTGCTGAAGTTCTCTTAGGTTCTCAACAACGTTTATTTCGCGTGACCAAATACCCATGTTTGCAAATCCGTCAAAGCAGTATTCATTCGGTGCCGAATAGAGATAGAATCTACTGCCAGAATCAAATACATTGAGGGAAATCCAGAGATAGTGAGGTCGAAAAACTGAATCGGTCCAACAGAGAAACGTTGGGTTTACAGCTTTATTACCAAAATAATAAGGGTTATGCGATCGTAATTCTCTTTCTACTGGTAAAGCACTACTCAACTCGTCAAATTTCTGTAATGTGTAAACAAGTCCCAACAAGTGCTACAATCATCTGTAAATTGCTGCTGATTCGTTGCCTTAGTTCGGTTAATGTTATTTCAAGACCACAAAGGGTTTCGAAAAGAATTTATTGCTCTATATGAAGAAAACGCCAAGTAAAATTATCTCACTAAGAGGAATAAAGAAAGAATACAAATTTGAAAGGGTTGAGCAATTTGACTATCTAGGAGTAACAATCGCGGACAAAAATGAAGAAGATGTTGAAATAGATAAAAGACTGGCTAAAGGAAGTAGAGCGATGAGAGCGTTGATGAAAATGATAAAATCTAAATTAATAAGTAGAACAGCAAAAATAAGAATATATAGAACAATAATCCGGGCTACAGCTATCTATGGTTGTGAAACATGGATCCTTAACAAAAACAATGAAATGAAAATTGGAATTTAGGAGAGGGGGATGTTAAGAAGTATCTTTTGAGGTATCAAAGATGCAGATGGACAGTGGAGGAGACGAACTAATAAAGAAGTTATGGATGTTTACCAACATGCAAATATCACGCAAATAGTTAAAGTCCAGAGAGTAAAGTGGCTAGGCCATGCGTATCGAATGTCGAATCAAAGACCTGCAAGGAAAGCACTTTTTGAAGGAGAAGGCCAGAGAAAAAGAAGAGGTAGCCCGAGGAAAAGGTGGTTGGAGGCAGTTAAAGAGGATATTGGACAGGCAGGAATCCAGGATTGGGAAAGCAAAACGATGGATAGGAAGAAATGGAAGTCAATAGCAAAAACAATTGAAGCCATGAGCCTATAAGGCTGTCGTATATATATAAGAAAATATTTATTTAATCCAAATAAAATTTCAAGAAAATTACTTTCTTATATTCTACATTTTTATAGTCTTGAAATAAAAGTATTTTCCTGAATAGAGACTGATTTTTGCAAGAAAATCTCTTTTCTTGGTGCAAAAAAAAACATTTCTCTGCGTGTATTAAGTCCTCTGCATGCCTACGTTGATAATAATTAATTCACCTACCAGCATACTTCAACGAAGAAGATGATTAGACAACTAAATTACAGATGTCTTTTTTTTATTTGCGTTTGTTTTTGTTGTCAATTGAGATACCCTCCGTTGCATATTTTTTTCAAATTACTTATATTTACTAGTCATGGGAATGTAATATTTTTTTAGTGACCACCCATGAATATTACTTAGTATAACCGTGAAATCGTAACTGACATAAAACAAAAGTTGTAAGTGGCAAGACACCTTGGAAATACTACCATGGCGAACAGGTTCTCCCATCGAACATCACTTCTTCGACATTAAGCGCACCTTGCACGTCCGCGGAACTCGTCGTTGGGCTTCTTCTTCGCGTTGGCGCATACTAAGACGTTTAATTGCTAATTTCACGCCCGTTGCGTATAATTTAACCACTCACTTACGCAATATCGTTCATCGTCCGATGCGAAGACGATATCAGCGTCGAAGACGACTTCATTACGTAAAATATAGATCGCGATATCGGACCATCGTGCATCGGAACACGTGGTTGGTAATTTATTTTCGGTTAATCCAACCGAGGTCTGACAAATCGATTTACCTACTTCACTTTCATTGAGACGTGCTACTTTATTCTGAAACAGAATTTAATTAACATCGGTAAAGTGGTAATTATTTAGTCAGTGAGCTAATTCATAAATTGAAGATAAGAAATTAATTTCAATGTCTGGGAAATTGATGGAAGTTCCAGAAAAATTAATGATATGGGGTACACTGGAAAAAGAAATTCCGGTACGGATAACCTGCAATTTAATTACCTGTTATCCGTACCAATTTTCGTCGCAACATGAAATTTCCGGTAGAAAAGTAAATTTCAATTCGAAAATTTGGATCGAGTATAACACTTTTACCTTGTATTTCTACGACGTAAAAATTTGAAAACCAAAAATTCTCCTGTACTTTTACTTATCTACATGATATTTACTGCTCGTTATTACTACCATAATAAAAAATTTGCTTTAGATTTATGTACAGGGTTTTTCATTTTATCTTGACCACTGCTTATTTCCGTTGCTAGTGCAGATTCAAAAAAATATTTCAAGTGAAAGTGTAGCGTTTTACCTCTATCGAATAAAAATGTAATAACTACCAGAATTGTGTATACAGGGTGCGGCCAACAAAAAAATTATGCTTTTTTTAATGGAGTACCCTATATATGTTTACATTTTTGAATAGCCTCTCATTTTCTGATTCCAAATACAGTTACTCCCATAAGTATTTGGACAAGCTCTATATACACTCAATTGTTTATGTAAAAATTATATGGTTTCACATAATTATCTTGAATTATAATAATTTTGTAGATTATATTTTACTCTTTAGGAAACGTGTATCAAATATTTTAGAAATAATTGCATGTGCCCTGGAAAAACAATAGAAAAAGATAATAGCAGCGGCGAGCGCTCATAAGTATTTGGACAGAGTATTAGTTCATAACAGAATATGCGGTAAATCTCCTACACTCGCATTAGGTGGGTATTCCCACGTTTACTGTAAATATCTCTGCTTATATCAGTAGTTCTGCAGTCTCTGGAACAACAACAAAATGAAAGGTAAAGAAACTACTGTTTCAGAGCGCGAAATAATAATAAACCTGCACAGGAAGGGGAAAACCTGCGAAATAGCCGAATTAGTCAACAGGAGCCATTCAACTGTGGCTTATATAATAAAAAAGTTCAAAACCGAGAATTTAATTGAAAATAAACCGAGATCTGGACGTCCACGTAAGCTATGCGAAGGGACGAAGCGCAAATTGTGCGGATAACAAAGAAAGATCCGTTTATGAGTATTCCTAAAATAGTGGTAGACATAAAAGAAACACTTAACAAATCTATAGGTTGTGAAACGGTACGAAGGGTCTTAAGAAGACATAATTTCCATGGACGAGTTACTAGGAAGAAACCCTATGTCAGTAAGGTAAATCGTCAAAAGCGTTTAAAGTTCGCAGAGGAATATGTAAAATACCCTCCTGACTTCTGGAACTGTATCATTTTCTCGGACGAAACAAAAATAAATCTTTTTGGGAGCGATGGTCAAGTAAAAGTGTGGCGACAACCGTGTACAGCGCTAAACAAAGAAAATCATCGTGCCACAGTGAAACATGGGGGTGGTTCGGTGATGGTTTGGGGGTGTATGGCGGCGAATGGTGTAGGTTCGTTACATGTAATAGATGGTATTATGAACAAATTTACATATTTAAAAATTCCAGAACAAAATATGCATCAAAGTGCTGATAAATTGGGTATAAGAGACAATTACATCTTCCAGCATGACAACGACCCCAAACACACGGCGTTCGTTGTTCGACAATGGTTGTTGTTCAATACCCGTAAATGTGTAAATACACTCCTCAATCCCTTTTAGCATTTGTGGGGTGAATTAAAATCTAGAATACGTAAACATACGATTTCAAAGAGACAAGACTTAATAGACGCTTTAAACCAAGAATGGAACCAAATTAATCCTGAATTTACAAGTAAATTAGTGGAGTCAATGCCAAATAGAGTAAAATGTGTTATACAATCTAAGGGGTACCCAACTAAATACTAAATTAAGGAATCCTTCTTATTCTTTGTGTCCCTGTGTTTTGTCCAAATACTTTTGAGTATATGCATATGTGCAATTTTTTAAATAAAATAATACCAATGATTTTTTTACCCTGTCCAAATACTTATGGGAGTAACTGTATATTATATTACATACATAAGACCATTTTATGTAATTAGTAAGTTATTTTACTGAATAAAATTAGGAAATATTTAGAATTAGAACGCAAGTTTTATATACATTGGAATCAGACAATAAACAGCTATTCAAAAATACAAAAATATACACGATGTTCCATTAAAAAAAGCAAAACTATGCTTTGTTGGCGCGCTCTCTATATGCAATTCCGATAGTTATCAAATTGTAATTCAATAGAGGTAAAACACTACAACTTTTGTTTGAAACGTTTTTTTTTGTATCTGCAATAGTAACGGAAATAAGTAGTGGTCAAAAAATAAATGAAAAACCCTGTACAATGGTCAAACTAAAACTTTAAACCGTTTAACAGCCAGTTCGACATTTATATATAGTCTGGGCAAACAGCAGTAACAGTCAGTGTAGTAGATATGTGGTGCGGAGTCGGCGATTATTTATTTCACGCGTTCACAACGTCAGTACTAAATCGATGCTGTATGCGAGTAGTTCTGTGTATATGTAGGCTGTCGTAACTTATTTCGTAATTGTACGCTTATGTTTGCTTTAAAAATGTCGCAGTTAGGTACGTCGCGAAAACGACCGATGGCAGACACAGTTAAAAACTTTATAGTGGACATGCCGGACTTAATTATTGATGGTGCTGAAATTCAATGTCTAGTTTGTAAAATCCCTTTAATGTGTTCATCCAGAAGCCATTGTCAATGTCACGTCGAAAGCAAATAGCATTCTTCTGCAAAAAGTGGCATACGAGACCAAGAAAAATTTACATTTGATTTATGTGTTACTCTTATTTTATGTAATCTATCGTTTCGTTCAATAGACAAAGAAGCATTTGTCTCCTCCTGGAATAAATATACGGACTGTAAATTACCTAGTCGGACATCGATACGAAATGTAGTGCCATTTGCTCGTGATCATATAGAAAAAAGAATGAAAACGGAATTGAAAGATAAAAAACTGTGGCTGTGTGTGGACGAAACAACAGATCGTCAAAAACATTCTGTGGTTAATGTAATGGTACGTACAATGGAACCACATATACCGTCATCCACCTTCTTATTTGCTTCCAAGAGAGTTATAAATTGTACTGCCGATGAGATTTTAAAGGTGGTGTTGAACTCATTGAACAAATTTGAAGTTTCAACTAAGCATCTTTTAATGTTTATGAGTGATGGTGCCGCAAACATGCGTTCTTTGGGCCGATCTCTTAAAGAACACAGTGGTAACTTCTTACATGTAACGTTTAAAATCCATACTCAAACGTATTCTGTTTATTTTAGTTGGTAGTTTGAATATATCTACATATTTAAAAATACACATGAAAAGATTGCCTAGTAACAATAACCAAAAATTAACGCTAATATAGCTCATGGTACTGGTGGAATCATTCCCGGCAAAAAACAACAAAGCGAGGAAAGGGATAGCGTAAACCCGCGGACATGTTTCTGCCTACCCGGCGTCATCAGCGCGGTTCCGTACATGTCCTTTCCTCGCTATTATTTTTCACCTCTCGAATTTACGTCGCTATTCTCCATAAACAGCACCAAGCACTCCCCACGCCACCTAGCGTCGCTGTTCTCTAGACGGCATGACAATGTTTCTCAACGCTAGGTGCAAGTGATTTTTTTCTGTGTAACCTCTTCAATCATTCTTAGTTGAATCATTCATTTTTTGAAAGAGTCCAACCCATATTTAGCAGTTTCTAGTTCGACATAATAAATTAAACCATGTTGAATCGTTTAGTGTAGAAAGGGCCCAAGTACGGATACTTGTTCTATATCGAAAAGCTGCATATCAATCTCGTTTGATGCTAAACGGGCTGAAGTTGATTAACTTCTTTCCCTCGTGCACATCAGTAATGATTAAATAAAAATATTTTAGTTGTTACAGGTGTTAGTCACCTTTAATGAAGGTCAACTCAGAAAAACCCCAAATGAAGCTTACACCAGTATCTTTGATTTCATTAACACATATGCATGTGAATTCATTTATTAGAAACTAAAGACAGCTTGTGACAAACATCACTAATTCTTGTTAGTTTTCATTGATAAAGATTTTATAAAATTAAACCTTCCCGCAGTAAAATGCACTTTTACGCTGTGATAAAGTAAAAAGAATTTTAAAAATAACTTTGAAATGATACCATAAAATTTCCTTTTCATTTTCAATATTCAATCGTTTTATGTTCAAACAACGTAGACCAGGATATGCGGAAGATTTCGAATTTAGTAGTAGCTTTACTTTTGCACATTTCAAACTTTCTCTATTAAAAAATGAGAATAAAAAACTACCAAAGATTCAACGCTTACGTTAAGGCAATCGTGAAGCAAAAACCACGTTACTTTGCGGTTGTTCCAAGCCACCAAGGGATCGAAGGAAATGAAAAGGCAGATAAGCTGGCCAAACAAGCAGCGAACATGCCTTTCATTGGTCCTAACCCCTTCTGTGGTCTCCAAAAGAGCCACAAAAAAGCTATTAAGATATGGAAGGACAATCAAAAAGCGTCGTACTGGGAAAGTGTTCCAGAACAAAGATAGGCGAAAGCAATCATTTCAAGCTCGCCAAAGACAGCAAAAATAGCGCTATCGTTCAGCAAAGGGGATCTTAGATTTCTGGCAGGATTTCTAACAGACCATGTAGCCATAAAATGTCACTTATTTAAACTAGGAAAAGCTGAAGATCAAATCTATCGTTTCAGTAGGCCATTTCTTGCACCTACTGAACTGAAAGAAGCAGATCCTAGAGTAGTACTAAGGTTTATTAAAAGCCTCCAACTATTCTAACACATTTAATGGCATTTTGTTGCAATAGATTCATTAAGGTCGCAGTGATTAAAGGCATATGTGCCATGGCCCGAATATATGATAATAATAAATAATAACGCTTACTCTATCTGATTCAGTGGGTTCTAGAAGTGGTATCATGGATATGATAAACAACTGGAAAACAAGAAGAAGAGGCAATGAACGAACTAACTAAATTTTTGAAAATGTATTTTTCCAGATTTTATGTAAAGTATAAGAATATCTAGAAACAGTAATTGCAGAAAGGAGTTAGGTCTTCATTACTAAAACTGCAAGCTGTGGAGAAGAGACTCCCAATGCCACTAACTTCTTAAACATGGTAACTATGCATATGCACGAAAATAATTAGAAAAATAGAATGAAAAATGTTAAGGTTTTCCCTAAGAAGAATCTTATGGATGGCATTAATCCTATTTTTCAGTAGCTTTGTTGATATCCATGATTCGCAACCGTGTTGGTACAATTGTCTTCTTTATTAGTTATACTTATCTTGTACATTTATTCTTTAATGTATTGATTCCTGTTTTTTTACTCGTCTCATTGTTTTGAAATATTTAAATTGCTGTTCTAATTTAATTTTGTCTAAACTTTGGGAATACACAATCTTTCTTTTTATATAAAACCTAAACCAAGCAAATACCAAGAAGAAATACGATAGAAATATTAGAAATTCTATGTAAAGTTGCTCAGAATTGAATATAAGCAGGCACGATATAAGCTTGCTCGATAAAGCAAAGTGACATCTCACTTTATCTCCTTATAAATCCACTATTACATACATCATGCACTGGCACTATTACATCATGCAGTGATACGGCTTTCCATATGCAGACACGATTCATGCAAACCTAATCGTGGTTCACAATGGCATGACATTGCATAATTGTTTCAACATAATCCACATCAACGCACAGAGGTCGAAGCTCTTCAAAATTTGTCAGCGTCATTACTATTGACCGACGTGAACATCCAAACCCACTTGATCCAATGCCCAAGCGTCAGTATCTCGTGACGAGAACAAGGAGACTTCAGTGAGAGAGGGTGAGCAACCCCTAACCTACCGCACATTCCTCATCGATTTGCTCATTAAATTTCGACGAACGAGGGCTAATTTTTTGCGCGTGTGAAAGAGCTAAAGCGATAGTATGTAAACGTCAGGATCTCGTCGCTCTTTCCGAAAATCAAATCTGTTTTTTCAAACTATCGAAACGTAATTTCCGTCGATTGATATAGTCGTATTTAATACGTTCCTCGGCCTACTCATACATATTGATATTGTTGATTGGTTCGCGGTTAGAGCGGCGGTGGTTGCCCGCAACGTTTGTAAATTTCATTCCGCATTTGATGGATGTTTGATTTCGAAATTGTATATGAAAGCGATAGGATTATTTGTTTTAGATTTGAAAAATAGAGATTTTATAGGAGGCAGTAAAAACCGTTACATGTTAGTTTGAAAGAAATCCGTTGCGAAAATAGAGCTGTTTCAAAGAGGCATTAAAAAAATGAAAGGTCAAAGAGTATCATTAAGTTCAGTTGCTCCAAGCTATACAATAAAAAGTTTTTAGGAAAGTTCCTCTTTCATTTTGGGATAGCATTGTCACCTTAAAGGAGGATAAAAATAGTTCAATTTAAAGTCCCAAAACGCCAAAACTCTTTTATTGTCATCTAATCCTTATTTCTAATCTATATAATATGTTGAAAAATAAGAAAATTTCTATAATTTTTATTTTGAAAGCAAATTAATCGACCCGTCCATTGTGTAATAATATATCTAAGTAACCACTTATTCTTTATTATGTAAGCCCTGCAAATGATGAAGAGATGACATCGGCTTCAAGACGAGGGTACTCTGAAAAGTTTCAAGCCTCAATATGAAGATGGCGCTACTCGTCAAAAATATACCGGCCATATAATTGAGCATGCGTTGAAAGATACTATTGAAAATGTCAACTATGTTGGACGCTCAGTTGTTGCCTAACAGTCGTTTGTGTCATTCAATGTTAGTGTTTTTGTAAAAATGAAAAAAAACGAATATCGAGCCCTCGTTAAATTCTTGCATTGGAGAGGCAATACGCCTACCCAAAATTAAAGCCAAGATGGACACTGTTTACGGGGACTCTGCACCATCATTTGCCACAGTGAAATTTTGGGCAGCTGACTTTAAACACACTCGTACCAGCTTGGTTGTCGATGAACGTTCGGGACGGTCAACAACTGCATCGGAAAAGTTCACCAAATGGTGCTGAAATCCCGTCAGAAGTAGTACTATTACATCAATACCGAATGAAATTTTCCGAGGCAATAATACCTGTAGAGCAAGTGACTCTAATAAGTGCTTGGGAATGTTTATAGATTAACACCTTAGATGGAACTTACACATGTAAATCATTAGGCAAAACTTGTTTTCTGATCAAAACTATGTCGCATGTGTTAGACATTGGTGCTATAATGACGGTATACTATGGGAATTTTTATTCCAAAGCCAAATTTGGCATTATATATAGGGGCCAGTCTACTGATATCAACAGAAGGATAGGAACTATTTAGAGACTTGTAGGGGACTTTTCAAATCAAGTAAAATTTTAACAATGTACGCACTGTATACTTTGGAATGCATAATCTACACGGAATAAAAATAATTACAGGCTGCTTCAACACAGACTGACTGTTAGTAAGAAGTCTTTACAATATGCTGGTATGACTTTCTTTAATAAGTTACCTAATTGCATAAAAATATTGGTTTATTTAAGAAGCGTTTAATAGGGTATATTTGCGAATACAAGAATATTTAAATTATTAGAACCATGCAGCTTCCTATTCTCTGCTTTTATTACGAGTTTTCTTTAATTTTCTTGCGTTGTAATGTTGCTTTTGTATTTAGTTCTTATCCAACAGTTTGTGATCTACTTTGTTAGCTGAGCATTGTCTATCTTTGTATACACACTTGATTGTTTCCTTTAACATTTTGTTTGAAGAAGTACATTCTTATTATTATTATCATGGCGCTCCCTTACGAAGCCGCCTGATGCGGCCGCCTCTCTGCATCATAGCACGACCCTGCACTAGGTCTGGGAATAAATAAATTTAACTTGCCCAAAAGCCAAGAACAATCATATTGATCAGTAGGGCATATAAGAATTTGGCAATTTTTGAATTTCTCCTAGCACTACACGTACAGAAGTTGAACCTAGGATATGACATAAAAACTTGAATTATTTCCTTTGAACCGCTTCAAGGGGCACTAACGTGCGCCCCATATGCAGTAAATCATATTATGACAGCATATTCAAGTCTTGCAATGAACCTGGTCTTGCAACGAAACCAATTAATTTGAAAAACCCTGATCTAAGTTTCATAAGAACTATCTTATTTTTTTCATCATATAGCGAATGCGTTTATAGCAATCTATTTCGTAATTGTACGCTTATGTTTGCTTTAAAAATGTCGCAGTTAGGTACGTCGCGAAAACGACCAATGGCAGACACAGTTAAAAACTTTATAGTGGACATGCCGGACTTAATTATTGATGGCGCTGAAATTCAATGTCTAGTTTGTAAAATCCCTTTAATGTGTTGGTCCAGAAGCCATTGTCAACGTCACATCGAAAGCAAACAGCATTCTTCTGCAAAAAATGGCATACGAAACCAAGAAAAAATTACATTTGATTTATGTATTACTCTTATTTTATGTAATCTATCGTTTCGTTTACTAGACAAAGAAGCATTTGTCTCCTTCTGGAATAAATATGCGGACTGTAAATTACCTAGTCGGACATCGATACGAAATGTAGTGCGATTTGCTCGTGAACATACAGAAAAAAGAATAAAAACAGAATTGATAGATAAAAAACTGTGGTTGTGTGTGGACGAAACAACAGATCGTCAAAAACATTCTGCAGTCAATCTAATGGTACATACGTACAATGGAACCACATCGACCGTCATCCTCCTTCTTACTCCGATTTTCTTATATTAAGACAAATTTGTGAAGGTGCGTGTGAAGATACATTAAGTTGTTTCAAAGATTATTTTAAATATGCAAATATAACATCGCTAGATGTCGAACAGTCGTTTTCGGCATTAAAAAACATTTCTTCCGCACGTCGTACTCACTTGACTGAAACAGCTCTGGTAACATATCAAATGATTCAAATATTTAACAGATGTTACCCAGTTTGTCATTTCACGGAAGACTTTTAAAACGGTAAGTGTTTCAGCACGTTTTATAATTTATTTCTTACCTTCTATTTTATGTGTAAACTTTTATGCGCTCGCCACGCCTCTGGCTGTTACCGCATATTTGCCCAGATTAATAATCATTTCATTCTGGTGCATGTTAATCTGATTCTTAACTACTTTTTTTATTTTAATACATTTTCTAGCTTAAATTTTCTAAAAGCAGTTTAATATTTATATTGGTTTACCGATTATCTGAAATATTTTACTTAGAGCTTTGCCATTATTAGCTATTCCTCCACCAAATTAAATATACCCAGCATAATTCTTTTTTCCCAAAGGTTACTCTTTCGTATACTATTATCTTGCATGAGTATCTTTTATGCTAACTTGCCAGTATCCCCTTGGAATCTTATAAGTTTTTCGCTTCATTATCTTCAAAAAGGTTATAAAAATTCCTCGATTATCCGCCTGATATTTCTCTGGTATACTGGCAGCGTATAGACCACCGTTTTTTTACATAATTTATTCCTGTGCCTTATAAATATAAATTTGTTGAAGACCGTCTCTCTCATAGATCAAGAAATATATAAGTTCGATATACATGTACAGCGCATATAAGGCCCCATAATACGATACCAATCGGGCGAACGAAGAAGCCATGAGACATTGGCATGCAAGAGGTAAACCTGCCCTAGGGAAATAAGTCATATGTTGCTTCAGTTAGATCGAGTTTTTGACATGCGATCTCGTCCGAGCGAGACCGTCGATACGGCCAATCGGACGTCAGACGAAGATAGACGTACGCGAGGGGACCAAACAATGGCATTCGTAATCCAGTAATCCAATTTTAAGTTCAGATGCGTTCTTTTTCTAAAAAAACTTGGAACGCTTCGTACAAAATGTAGATGGCGTGCTATGTCGAATAATTTGTATTATGGTTCGTACGTGAAGCTTGCGATGTGTGTAGGGGAACGCATGTGGGTTGCTTTTTTTATTTTTTTACGCGAGGAATGGAGGAATAAAACGTCCAATAAACGGTCTTTATTGCATGCTTGTTATTATTCAACGAGGTTCTCGTATACGGTCCTGGAAAATTGTACGTCTAGATAGGCTTGTATTTCGAATAAGTTCTGTAATAAACTTATTCCAACTACTGGAAGAAGAGGAAAATAATATTGCATTAAATGTAAATTTTGTTTATTTAGGTAAAACCTTTAAAATATGCAGGGTGACTGGTAGATAAACGTATGTATATCTTTGAGGACGTATCAATACACAGACCTCGTTACGCCAAATATGCATTATACCAAAGTCAATATTTTTTGATGCATTTTCATTTTTGACCTAAAAATTTATATTGCTCATATTGATTGCATCAACCTGCAGACCAATCTTAGTATCATTGATGAGTGGTATACACTAAAAATCTGGCCTGTTACTTTAGGAGTCCCTCAAAGCTCGGTTTTTGCTCCAATCTTGTTTTCTCTGTATTTGAATGACATTGATATTCTTTATAATTATGTATGCACACGATATCTCTGCTATGCCTGTGGGTGATTCAGAAGAAGAAGCCACTCGTTCCGGTAATTTACTTATTGGAATGTTATTTATATGGTTCTCCTCTAATAAGCTCTATTTGAATCTCTCAAAAATGGTAATTCTCCTATTCCACACAAGGCAAAGACTTTTTACTAGAGCGAGGTAATCGCCTTTGTAGTACATAGGCGTTTTATTAAGAATGTAATGACCGCGCGGAACTCAATTTTCGTTACCTGAGACATTTTCATGCACCAGTCACGTTGTCTGGCGGCTCTCGAACCTGTATAAGCCTGTCAGGCCGAGAATTTATGGCGCTTACCTCGTATGCTGTACCGCCATATTTCTCTTTATGTGGATAACAAAACCTTGTATACAGTTGTCTTGTTGTAACTCTATAAAGAAATAAAGTCAACCCTATTGCCAAGTGATTTTTGTTTGAAACTATCTGGAATTAGTCAAAAATGAACACTGGAGTATTAAACATCCAAGTAATATATCTAATTGCCAGTCAATTTTAATTATACTTCTTGGACGTTATACCCTTTTTTCATTGTTTGGTGTCGTACACTGTTCTTTTGGCTACACGTACTTTCTATCCTCTCATCTCACTATTTTTACTATTATCTTGTAGCAGGTCTCTTTTAGTCTTCCCCTGGGTAGTCTGGTTATTAATTGGCCTCTTATACCTTCCCCATTGGCCTGCAAAATGATCTCACCAACCAAATTGATTTTGTTTGATGCTATCGAATAGTTTCGACATCTCATTCCCATCTCCTCATTTCTTCCTCATGTCCCAGCTTGTCATTCCTTTAACAGTTCTTAGATATTTCATTTTATCCCTGTATCCTACTTTTCATAACTCTACTATATACCTACGTTTCGTTTCCATAAGATCCATCTACTAGTTTTATTTAAATCATTTTTTATTGCTGCCACGTCCTTGCGAAATAAAACTTTCATCGCTATCTTTTCGTTTCATTCTGTCTGTGCCAGCAAATAAAACCCAAATATATTTTTTGAACCTGTACAATTAAATTGAATACGGCCACTTAAACAAACCTACTAACTTAATTACCCTAACACGTAAGTAATGGACCGAAACTTTAAACCCTCGTTATTTAAATTTATAATATGCAAAAGATGCCTGCCTACCGTCGCATGTCGCATAACAAAAGGGAATTTTCTAAGGTTCAGAATAAGTTTTAACCCTCCCACTCGGAGGTCCGGACCTCGAGATGGCCCTGAACGATGATGGAGTGTACGCATTTCTCGGCGACAGGTGTCAAAAGATTCAGAAGAAGTCCCCAAACAAAGAGAGAACAGCCACGGGCACGTAAGGGTGAAGGTCTTCGATGCAAGGGAAAGAGACGAAGGATGCGTTGACAGGAGATCTTGAGCCGTACCGAAAGGTGAAATTGATTGTCTTGGCGAAGTTGAGACTCTTTGTTCTTGGCGAAATTCAATGATTACCAGGGTTACGGATATGTGTTGGGGTGGTTGTAATCGCCTACGGTAGTTTTTCTCTATAACAAGAGGATTTTTTGTCACATATTCAATAATCTTGAAGGCATCGAATCACATTGGTGTTCATTAGAATTTTTAGGAAAGTAGACGTTTCTTTCATTCAGAAGACAAGTTGATACGCCTAGACACTGTACTACTAGTATACCTTACATCAATGTTGAATATGTGATGTGAAATACTTTTATCCGCAGTGCGTGTACGGGGAATTGGCTACTGAAAAATTCATATTATGTAGGAGAAACCTGGAAAAATGGTGTAATACTTTCGCATATAGGTGTAACATTTTTCTCCTTAAATGGGGCTGAATTGCAAGCACATACATCCAGATACAGTTTTAGGGTACATGTAGAGAAATGGTTTCTTACATCAATAAATTATATTTTTTTGCAAAAATCAGTCTCTATTCAAGAAAATATTTTTATTTCAAGACTATAAAAATGTATAATATAAGAAAATAATTTTCTTGAAATTTCTATTTTATAAGTTCAACTTTTATTCTGTCAATTCATTTTGGAAAACCCTGTATGTAATTTTTGAATACATGTATATTTTTCATTAATCAAACCGATTGAAGTTGTGTAACGATATGTCTCAACGAATGTTTTATGTAATGTAGACTACAGTACGTCATAGGCAAAAAGTGCAACGTCATGGTTAAAAATTGTATATAAATCCTCCACATTTACATTTTGACAGACTCGCGTGGCAAGTCAGCGGTGACGCTGACTACAATAACCTAAGTAGAGTCCGGGAAGTATCCCTCGGGTAGTCGGATTCTCGCCGGCAACCGCGGAATATTTTCTAAGTCTTCAAATTTTCTGCAAGACTTTCTTGAATCAAGTTGACAAATGTCTTAAACAAAGAAATATAATTATTTAATTTCAAGTACGAGGGTGCTTTGAAATATTCGCGAAATGAAGCACAGATGGCAGCATCAGTTCGATTAAAACATACGCAATGGATGGCAAAATTCTTTGTAACGATGCCCGACTTGGTAATTTCCAGTCCGAATATTTACTCCAAAAGAAGACAAATGCTTCCTTATCTAGTAAATTAAACGGTAGATTACATGCAATAAAGGTAACACATAAATTAAATTTAAATTTGTCATAGTGCCGTGTGCAATTTTTTTTTGAAAAATGTGGTTTACTATTTACGTGACGTAGACAATCTCTTTTGGACCAACACATTAAAGGGATATTATAAACTACACATTGAATTTTAACGTCATCCTAATTTAGGTCGGGCATTTCTGCTATAAATGCTGTAACTTTGTCCAACATTCGTCGTTTTCGCGACGTAGGCAACATTTTTAAAATAAACGTAGAACTACGAAATAGTATTTACGGCAGCGTACATGTATACGCAACAGATCTAGTTGAGACTCGCAGTTATACTGAGGGTTGTATCGAACCTCCGCCACTGCCCGTTGGCGCTAGGGAGCAACTGTACTCATAAACCATAAATATTATTTTAAATCAGCGGTAACTAGCATTGTATCAAAAATGAAATTGTATTTGATAATTTGTAAATACCAAGGTAATTAAGCAAAATTTGGAATTTACTAGGAACAATACGCTTTATATTGTAAAATAAACTAACATTTACCTACTAATACTGCAATAACATTTACAAATATTGAGTAGACTTGCTCAACCGTTCAGGAACGTAAGAACAAATATTATTATTATTATGTAAACAATAAGTGGAAGTTTACTTGAAACAATAAACTGGTTTTCTCATTAACATCTTGATACATTTCCTTAGATATCTGCAATCGACCTCAAACCATACACAAATTAGATCCATTTAAACTTGTATAGAAGTTAGGGAATGCAGTTTACATTTCAAAAAAGGCATTCGCATCTCAATGAATATTATTAGTTCTGAGGAAATCCTTGAAAATCTTTTGCGCGCCAAACTCGGTTTCCAGTTTTACCCGGGTCCCCTTCTTCTTAAAATTCCCCTTCAAGAGACATAAATAACAAGGAAGAGCGATAACCATATACATTAAAGGAACGACTTTACGAAAAGCTTTTTTGAAAGATAAGAATTAATTGTTGTGGATATAAATATATTGTGCACTTAGAAGAACCCTACAAGTAAATACCTAGATTTGATTCAATACAAATGTTGAATTTTTCTTATAGATAAAAACAAAAACAGAAAAACCTGAAAGTTAAATTAACGACATATAGAAGCCCACAAAATAAATTATTTGGGAAACATATTTTTAAAATTTGAACTACATATTTGACGAATATTTTTTACTTCTCTCAAAATCATCCCATCCCCATGCCAACGCTGATAACTCCTTCCACAAATACTTTAAAAGAAGAGAAATATCCATTTTAACCATATATCAGGTAGTTTAATCTTTTTAACATTAACCACAGAATGTTTTTTACGATCTGTTGTTTCGTCCACACATAACCACAGTTTTTTATCTTTCAACTCCAATTTAATTCTTTTTTCAACATGTTCACGAGCGGATGGCACAATTCTTTGTAACGATGCCCGACTTGGTAACTTGCAATCCAAAATTTATTCCAAAAGAAGACATATGCTTCCTTGTCTAGTAAATTAAACGGTAGATTACATGCAATAAAGGTAACACATAAATTAAATTTAAATTTGTCATAGTGTCGTGTGCAATTTTTTTTTTGAAGAATGCTGTTTACTATTTACGTAACGTAGACAATCCCTTACACATTGAATTTTAACGCCATCATAATTTAGGTCAGGCATTTCTGCTATAAATTCTGTAGCTTTGTCCAACATCGGTCGTTTTCCCGACGTAGGCAACATTTTTAAAACAAACGTAGAACTACGAAAAAGTATTTACGGCAGGGTACATGTATACACAACAGATCTGGTTGAGACTCGCAGTTATACTGAGGGTTGTATCGAACCTCCGCCACTGCCCGTTGGCGCTAGTAAGCAACTCTACTCATGATAATGTATTATACATGGTTAAAGTTTATACAATATTGATAAAAAAAAATAGTAAGGTCTATAAGTGTCCTCGTTGTTAAACATTTCTCGTTTGCTGAATAAGGTGATGTAATTAGGGATTTTGCACGTAACTACTAATTATATTCTAATTCATTAATGAATTTTTTCGAAAATTCTGGAAGTACACAAAAAATTTGAATAAAAAATAAAATTACAGCTTGAGGTCTTTGAAATTCAATGCATATAACTATGACATCATTTGGCCACAGTTTAACATTGGTACAGGTTCTTACTAAATATTGAACTTCACCCTATACAAGATCTAGAGTTAATTCTAGCATTTCGCGACCATTCGCTTCTGGTATTAAATAGTATAGGGAGTTAGAATATTTAAATTTAAAAAATATTGATATTTAGTTATAATCCTTGTGATAGTTATTTGAATCCGTTAGGAATTATACCTTCCTTAAAAAGTAGTCATTTGCATCTCAGAATTATCTAGAGAAATGCTATTTCCTTGAAGTCATTTGTCATCAACAACTAGAAATAATTAAGGATTAAACAAACATTAGTTGTAAAGTTGAAGCCATTGTACTAATTTTTTTGTAAACCTCTAGAGAGAAGAGCTTATGCCACATTGTTGACATTTCTTTATTCTTTTGTTGCGCTGCAAATTCGCAAAATATTCTATAAAAAATGTATTAGCAACATCTATCATCAGTAGCCATATGTGGTGCAATGCAGTAGCTATATAAAATAACATTTTCTCCGTTTCAAATAAAGTTGGGTAATAATTTTTTCTGTTGGAAAGAGAGTAGTTACTATATGGTGTACCGTAAACCGGGACGGTTTTTTCATTGAATTAGGATATCTCAATCATTCTATATCCAATAGAACAAATGGACTTCTGGCTATAAAACAATTAAAGAAAAAGATTGTCGAAAAAATTAATAAAATTACCAATTCGGTATCAAAGTAGCCCCCTTGGTGGAGTTACTTTGATATAGCGTTTAGTTTCATGTTGTGTTAAAGTAGGTCTATCGTGTGGTTACTTTAACATTAAAACAATGCACTTGTAGTAATTCTTGGAAAATACAATTGCTTGGTGACAACATTTTCAACTGCATCCCGTATGTCGCTTTTAGTCATGGGAAATCCACAGTCACCAGCAATTTCTATCGCACCAGCCAATAATCTTCCTTCTTGAGATGAAAGGACAGTAGGATGCCCTGGCTTACCTGGGTGAGCATTATGCACTTTATATAGCATGAGGGTAGTCTGAAATGTTTCCAGTCCAACACAGAAACAAGTATTTTGTTGTTAAATTCAGCCGTATTTCACAACGTGGTATCCTTGTAAGTCTAAGCACTTTTCTAAGCGATACTTACTGTTTCTCCATGACTATCCCAAAAAACAGTCGTCATCGCTTTCCTGGCCGATGGAACAGTTCTCGCCTTTTTCGGAGCCAATTCACCCTTCGTAGTCCACTGTTTCCACTCTGCCTTGACTTCAGTATGTACTGATGTATCTAAGTTTCATCTATACTTTGAAAATGTTCATTCAAATGAGTTTTTTGGTCCTGATTGAGCAAGCGCGGCACCCAACGCACGGTTAGCTTTTTCATGCCCAAATCTTCAGTCACTATATGAAACACGTTCTGTCGAGATGCCCACAGCCTCTGCTATCTCTCTAACTTTAATTCGACGGTCATTTGGTGAACTTTTCCGATGTTGTGGTAGCGGTTTTTAGCCGTCCCGAACGTTCATCGCCAACCAAGCTGGTACGACCTCGTTAAAATTCAGCTGTCCAAAATTTAACTGTGTGAATGATAGCGCAGACTCCCTGTAAACAACATCCATCTCGGCCTTTCAGATGCGCGAATTTAATAACGGCTCGATATTCGGTATTTTCCATTTTTATAGAAACGCTAACATCGACCGACACAAACGACTGTTAAACAACAACTGAGGGTCCAACATGGCTGGAATTTTCAAAAGTATCTTTCGACGCATGCGCAATGATATTACCAGAATATGTTTGACGAGTAACACCATCTTCATGTTGAGGCTTGAAACTTTTCAGATTACCCTCGTAGAGTAGTTCTATCTATTTTGTATTTCTTTGATGTCGTTTTTTGAGATAACTTTCCGCTTGTTACTTCTTCTATGACTTTTCGTAAATCGTCTTCACTGTAATTTTTGTATTTCCGATTGCCTACTTTTTGCATGTATTTTCTAACCATTGTAACTGTAATAGTTACAATAGTGACATTACGAACTACGAATTGCAGTAATAACAACAAAAACATAATCCTAAACTAATAATCATTCTGCTTCTTCGGTGATTGTTTAACATGCATATGTGCGTGTATACAGCCAAAACTAACATCGAAGTAATTAGCACATGCATGCCAAAATAGCCCCAACATGTGTGACAATGTAACTCCCATTGTCAAATTAGCCCCAGTATACGGTACCGTATTGCTTACAAGGGTGGGTCAATATTTCCGTGACTTTTTGAATTTCCCGCGTTGCAAATTGAAAAGCAACACTGTTCCACCATCTGTCAATACGCTGCTGTCAAAGTTTGAGAAAGCTGCATCATGTAGTTAAAGTTTGACAGCCATTGAAAGCAAGCAACGTCGTGCATTTTGGCGAAAATGGAAAAAGTTAATTTCGGGTACTCATAAAGCATTATTTTTTGTGGATGAAAACCATCACTCAAACCAAGGCTATACTTGATAAACACTATGGGGACTCTGCACCATCAGAATCAATGGTAAAGAAGTGATTTACTGAATTTCGTTGTGGTCGTACAAGTACTAATAACATCGAACGTTCTGGACGCCCAATTGAAGTCACTACACGCGAACAATCGAAAAAATCCACGACATGGTGTTCGCTGGCTGGAGATCGAAAACGTGCGAGATTGTAGAAGCCATAGGCATATCACATGGCTCAGTGGTTTCGATTTTGAATGATCTCTTGCCTATGAGAAAGCTATTCGCAAGATGGGCGCTGCGTTGGCTCACAATTGATCGCAAACGTGATCGTGTGACAACTTCGAAGAAGTGTTTGACATTGTCTAACCGTAATCCGGACGAGTTTTTGCGCCGCTTCATAACCGTTAACAAAACATGGATACACCACAATACATCGGAAACCAAACAACAGTCGAAAGAGTGGGTTTCTCCGGGCGAATCGACGCCGAAGAAGGCCAAGGTGGGTCTGTCGGCCAACAAGGTCATGGTGACAGTTTTTCGGGATACACGCGGCATAATCCACATCGATTGCCTTCAGATGGGAAAAACAATCAACAACGAATATTACAGCAACTTATTGGATGACGATTTGAAGAAAAAGCGACCGCATTTGGCTAAGAAGAAAGCGCTCTTCCATCAAGACAATGCACGAGTGAGTACGTGCGTAGGCGCCATGGCGAAATTTAATGAATTAGGATACCATTCGTTCCCCCGCTCGCCATATTCTCCGGATTTGGCCCCCTGTTACTATTTTCTGTTTCCAAATCTGAAGAAATGGCTCAGCGGAAAGAGATTTGGCTCCAATGATGAAATCATCGCTCAAACAAACACCTATTTCGATAGTCTCGATAAATCTTACTATTTGGAAGGGATCAACAAATTGTAGAAACGTTGCACGAAATGTATTGAGCTAAAAAGAGACTATGTTGAGAAGTGAAACGTTTTTTTGTCGAAAAAACTATCTGTCATTCAAAAAGTCACGGACATATTGACCCACCCTCGTATTTACTGAATATAGTTAATTTAGGGTAATTCTTTACTGTGTAGCGTTAAAAGTTCAGTTTTTTTTCTTGTTAAAGTCAAATGACTTCATATTTTTGTGCACTTGTTACTTTTGAACGTAATTTCATCGAAAAAAATTAATACTAATACTAAATTTGTTGATAAAACTTTGTCACCGAAAAAGGAGCGTGAGGTTTCTCTTTAAGGTAATTTCACTATGTCACTAAAACTTAGTAGTATAGTATGAAGGCCTTTATCTAACCGTTATAGATCCAATTTAGTTGCCTTGAAAGCTGGTAAAGGTAGCATGTCGTTTATTACGCTGATTTTTGCTAATTACCTCTAGGGACAATTTGTATTTTCGTCCAGAACTAGACCACAATTCATATCATTGCTATAAGTAAACTGTACCTTTAAGAAGTCGGTAAGCTTCAAGCGAACACAATTACTATTAATATAAAGCATCACTTGCTGTAGAGTGCAAAGAAAAACACAAAAAGCATGTTTTCATCATCAAATAAACATGGTTAATACGTTTCAAATTGCATTATAATCGTAATCAAGTTCCTTTTAACAAAAATGAATCTTAACCATACGCAATGGTAAACACGAAAGGTTCCCCTTTGTTCGCTTTGCGGACATCTCTAATAATGTCCAATTCATAAAATAAAAAAGAAACGAATTCTACATCAAAGGAAAAAGACACGCATCTCTGAACAATTAATGATTAGAAAAGGATGGTCGCAGGAGGAATGAAAAAAAAAGGAAAAAATTGGACACTATCAGTACCCTCTAATCGATATAGTCATCATCGTAAATCAAACCCTCAGTTATCCGAACACGACTCAGGCAGACGAACTCCGCACACGCACCAGGACACTCTTTCATCCGCACGGTTCCATTCGTCTCTGCTCGATTCTCGCCGCTCGGAAAAGAATAGAAGCGGATGATGCTATCCTTGTTTAACACATACAACGTAAGGATTCGGCGCCGATGTTTTCAGCATGGTCGATATAGTCTCAGTAGGGAGCATTCCCTATACATACAAGAATCCCTCTTTCGCATATAACCTCTCTCACTATGCCTGTGCCTAGTTACCCGAATAGAATATTACATTCCGACCCCACAAACACTCTGTACAAGTTATCGATTTCTCTCCCTGAAAGCCTTCGTCGTCCAATCAGCGACTCCCTAAATCCACCAAACAGAGACGGAGAATAATTACGTCGATGTGGCATGTGCGTAATTTCGTTTTGTCTTCTTTTTTCCTCTTCGGAATATAATGGGGGCTTCCCCCTTTTTTGATCAGCTCTAGTACGAATGCGTAATAGCGATCCTATTCCCTCTCTAAAGTAAGCTTTTTTCCTTTTTGGAGAAGAGAAGACGTGCTTATTCCTTTATTATAATCAGAAAAGGAGGAAGTGTATCGCGAAGAGAGACGACCTATTGAAATTGTGACGAGCAGTGCTGCCACCACTGAATGTATATTATTGTCTCTGTGCGCGTGTAGATTTAGCGTTTCGTTGGTTCAGTGACGGATTTAACCTGCGTTTGCCCACGTGACGAATCAAAACAAACAAATCTAGTTTGCTGCTCCTCTCCGCCGTGCTGTATGGCGACGTTCCTTTTTTATTACTCCCACTTGATCGTCGCTTGTTCGAGAGTGACGATCTAGCGCGCCGAGTGCAAAAATAGTTGCTTGCGCTTTGACTCGATCGCCAGTATAGGAGACCTCGTGGGCAATCGAGATGGCTGGTTGTTATTTGTCGTCCTGTTTTTATATAAGTACGTTCAATTGAAATATGTAGTGGAAGTCTTCTTCACATATGCCTTCCCCTTTCACATAATTCTATTCAATGTAATGTACATATTTGAAAAAAAAAGAAAAAGGAAGGACATCAGAAATTTATATAACGTATTGCAGGCTATTTTTAGATATCCAGCTATCTAATATGTTTAGACCTCCGTAAGCGAGTGCAGACAAACAAATTGTCCTCTTTTGTTTTAAATGTTTTGGCAAAATTTAAAAAATCACCATAGAATAAACTCAACAACATTGGGTAACCAATGAACAATCATAAATTCTTCTCCTTTCCGTAACTTACTGAAACCCAATAAGAAATATTTATTAGTTTCTAGATACCAAAACAATGATATATACAATGAATTCCACCATTAGAGCTTCAAGCTGCCATATTGTATGTTTTCTGAACAAAAATGTTACGAGTAAGACCTGCCTCTTTGACTTAAAGACCAAAAAAAAATTGGTAGCACTGTTACATTGAGGTTTACGGGCTCCTTTGAGATATCGTTATGAAACCTTGTATATTGGAGATCAGACTTAATCCCTTGCATGTTTCTTCCTTCTAACAGTTCTTTCAAAAAAGCCTTCGGGACAAATTTTCAGCTACCTGAAGTTTTAGTGCAACCACTCTGTATCTTCAAATGGTAAAATGTAGTATGCCTTATTTCCAGACTATTCTATGTTAATACTTAGGTAAAATTATCACAGGTTCCCCTAGAAATGCAGAGTATCCAGATTCGTTCAGTTAGATCGTAATCTCATGGAATTCGTTAGTACTCAATTAATGTTTGTTCTTAATTATGTTACTGGAATACCATTATTATAGTACATTAGAGCATGAGCAACCAATACTTGACTGTACTACAACCTTCACGATTTTGGCCCATTCTAACAGTTAATCATTTGTCAAGTGAACACAACAGATACGCCATCATAGTTGCTGCTATTGTATCTTTTTATTAATAGTATATTAGTTTCTATAAAAGAAGTAGGCAAACACTTGAAGATTCAAGGACGTCAGGATTTTTTTGCTCAAAACCACAATCATCTTTTCCAATTCATTTGGCATTAGCTGTTTTCATTACGTAATTTATTTAAAGCTATATTACAAACCTTCTTTCACTTAGCACATATGTTTCTAAACAGTTGTCAGATTTCAACGTATCTTCCCTAAATTAATGAACTGGTCTGCGTTAATTTAAGTGTCTAATGACGATTAACGAGTAGTAATTACATTAATGTACTGATAAAATTAACCAAATAATGGATATTTTGGGTGTGGATCAAAAATAATGATCAATTGGTTAATAAAAAATAAATAAATGAGCAAAGGTTTTTATTTCCTGAGTATTTTTGACAACCAAGCACCTTCTCCCTTACTGGTTCTTAAGCACTTTCTATGCAATTCTTATGGTAATAAATCGGTGTGTCATTAAATTTCACCATACATCCCTATTTCTGCTCCATCACAGCTTAAAGATCATTGAAGATCTTTTTTAAATTTAAAAATGTTCCTATGAACTTACCAAAATTATGTACAGCTCATTTTATGCGCTGAATCGTTCGTTCTACAGAAGTTATGATAGCTATCAGTTTGGAAACATATACAAGGGTAGCGTCCTAAGTTTTTACAAACGACCATTAGATGGCGCTATTGAGATTTAACATTACTATTTTCGTAAAATTTGACATTTGTTATTGTTGAAGCAGTGGCAGCACATAAAGCGGCCGAGTTATAGTGGACACTCACAAGAGGAATTTGGAAATTTCACGTGAAGAAGAGGCCTAACACAACAAAAATGCCTCGAATCTTTTGATAATAAAGCACCAGCAGAAAAGACTGTTTACATCTGGTTTGTAGATTTTCATCGTGGACGTTCTTCTATCAGTGATGCATTTCGTGAAGGTCGCCCAAAATCGATTGTTGTTCCAAAAAACATGGATGCTGCGCGCAACATGATTGAAGAGGATCGAAATATGATTTACCGTGAGATAGAGGCATCCTTAGGCATATCGAGGACTGAAAACTGCAGTACATTCAAGCATAAAAAAAGCTCTTATCAGTTGGTGGAAGGAAATGCTCAGAAAATTCGACAGAGGAACTTCAAAATCCGTGTACAACATCGCAACAGGTGATGAAACTTGGATGTATTCGAACGAGCCGAAAACTATGAAACACTTCCAAGAAAATTATTGCTTGTTTCTTTCGTTGTACTGGACATGTCACAAGCATTGCTTTGGAAGATCGAAGAACAGTTCATGTTGAATGGTAACAACAATTTGTTTGCCAGAAGTCATCAATGAAATCAAGAAAAACAATCGACACCGTCGCGTCCTTCATCATGACAATGCCAGCTCTCACACAGCACGTCAAACAATTGAGTATATTATTTGAAGAGAAAAACATTGAGTCAATGTCTCATTGCCCCTGTTCACCTGATTTATCGCCTAACGAGTTCTTTTTGTTCCTGAGTGTCAAACAAAAAATACGTGGACAGCAATTTTTATTAACTCAAGAAGCTGTTAAAGCCTTCAAAATCAGGTTTTTGAGATACCACCTCCAGAGTGGAAAACATTTTTTGAGAATTGGTTCGAACGCATGCAAAGGTATATAAATCTTAATGGCAAATATTTTGGAAAACAATAAAACGATTTGTACTAGAAAAATTCTTTCTTTCATTGTTTTTGTATAAACATAAAAGGTATCTCTCTACATTTTACTCTCTTTTTGTTTCTTAATGCAACCCATAGTATCTGAACAACCTTTTATATGGACACAATATAATTCTGCCATGGAAAAACCCTCATTTCACCCACAATATCACGTTTCCTTGACTAGAAAGCAGGTTAGTTAGATGAATTACCCTACCCTATCTGTATTATTGCCGCGTATGGTCGATGCCACATCCTGTTGACACCCGCCATTGTAATATTCGTCGAACAAGAGTTACGTCTCCAGAACAAACACTCCTTTACGAAGTTGGAGAGAGGGACAAGTATTTATGCAAGCGTTCGAAGTGAACTTTGAAGGAGACAGAGGGAAAATTGGATATTCAAGAGTGGATCGGAATTAAAAGATAACTTTTTTCCGTTTCTTTTCTTGCCTTTACCTTCGATCCTTTGTGCTGCGCGCCATCAGAAGCTTTTTGGCTTTTAATGTAGTTTTTAGGGACTTCTTTGGCTGCAAGTTTAACTCGTTTTTGAATGAAAAAAGTCTTTATCTTCAGTTTCTAATTTGATAAAAGGAGGGTCGTAAAATTGGTATTTTCATATCTTTTAATTGCTTACGAAACTTACTCGCTAACATTTAAATGCAGATTAAGCACTTTGTTAGATACTCAAGAAGTAATTTTGAAAAGGCGATCCTAATATTTGATGTTATATGCTTAACCAACTTTTAATTTCCGGACCACTTCCTTTAGAAGGAAACAGTTCGTGGCCCATATTTATTTCCATTGGCACGATTTTAAAATTGCTTCAAAAGAATGTATTCCTTGAGAGAAAGTGAACTCCTAGCAAGTAAATAGTTATCTGAAACAAATTTTGGGAAGCCCCATTAACAGTAGTGAACTGTTTCAGTGTTCCAGTGCCACAGATTTAGAGTACCCGATTAACAAGAAAAGTAGTTTTATCAACGCTATACCCAAAAAACAGATATTTAGTGCTAAAAAGGAATGGTAGAAGAACAGTTTTTGTGCACAGTTTAACCATTGAAACTGTTCTAAAGAGTAAATATTGATTTCATCCTGTATATCCTAGAAAATACTAGTCGTCAGTCTTTAGCCATCTATTAGCGGCAGTTACTTCTACAAAGATAGATTCACAGATTTTATTGTTGAAAATACTATTTAGCTTTCTTGATTTCAAACACAAGAGCTCTAGAACGTTAAAGATTCTAATTCGGAATAATTGGATAGCCATCAGTTAATGCAAATTTCAACAAATTCAATTTCAATAAAAACAGCAACGGAAATTTTGAATTTGAACACACTGGCGGTGTTGTGGGGAATGCTAATGTTTTGAATTATTCGGCTATCGCCATATGTCAACATCTTATACCATCTATAGTTTGTTCAAAAGCAATAGGTTGATTAGATGACTTATCTATATTAAAGTGACAAGACGAACCATTAATTGTAGTTGGTCACGTTCAGTATAGTGTCAGTTCAACTTCAATGCCGACCGATTTTGAATTTATGCTAATATCACGTCAATGTTAAATAAAAAAAGTCAAACTCTTACAAAGCATAGAGAATATCAATAATTGCTATTGAAGTAAAAATATGATACCGTGGAGCAACATAAAAGTGACAATTTCTGCCGCAGTTATAAAATGTGCCCGTCTTTTGTAGTCGATCCACTAGATCCCATTTTCATTTTCTAAGAGAGAGAAAGCTTTTTAAACAAACAACCTGCCCTCAGATGATTTAGAGTTTAGCAACACCATTCATAGATAATTTCATAAAAAATGGATTAAGCTAACTTATTAGATCCGCTTTTTGAATGGAAAAGCCGCCTTACTTCAAGATGGGTTTCAAGCCACCAAGGGATCGAGGGAAATAAAAGGCCAATCAACTGGTCAAAGTAACAACGAATATGCTTTTCATTGGTCCAAGCCTCCTTACTGTAGTCTACAAAGTAACCACCTAAAAGAGGAAGTTAGGAAATGGGAGGAGAATCAAAAGGATTCGTACTGGCAAAACATACCAGGACAACATCACATGAACGATTTTGCATCAGGTTCGCCAAAGCCATCAAAGACAGTGCCATCTTTAAGCAAAGTAGATTTTAGACACTGGCGGTGTTGTGGGGAATCCTAATGTTTTGAATTATTCGGCTGTCGCCATATGTCAACCTCTTATACCATCTACAGTTTGTTCAAAAGCAATAGGTTGATTAGATGACTTATCTATCTTAAAATGACAAAACGCACCATTAATTGTAGTTGGTCACGTTTAGTATAGTGTCAGTTCAACTTCAATGCTAACCGATTTTGAATTTATGCTAATATCACGTCAATGTTAAATAAAAAAAATCAGACTCTTACAAAGCATAGAGAATATCAATAATTGCTATTGAAATAAAATATGATACCGTGGAGCAACATAAAAGTGACAATTTCTGCCGCAGTATAAAATGTGCCCGTCTTTTGTAGTCGATCCACTAGATCCCATTTTCATTTTCTAAGAAAGAGAAAGCTTTTTAAACAAACAACCTGCCCTCAGATGATTTAGAGTTTAGCAACACCATTCATAGATAATTTCATAAAAAATGGATTAAGCTAACTTATTAGATCCGCTTTTTGAATGCAAAAGCCGCCTTACTTCAAGATGGGTTTCAAGCCACCAAGGGATCGAGGGAAATAAAAGGCCAATCAACTGGTCAAAGTAACAGCGAATATGCTTTTCATTGGTCCAAGCCTCCTTACTGTAGTCTACAAAGTAACCACCTAAAAGAGGAAGTTAGGAAATGGGAGGAAAATCAAAAGGATTCGTACTGGCAAAGCATACCAGGACAACATCATGTGAACGATTTTGTATCAGGTTCGCCAAAAACATCAAAGACAGTGCCATCTTTTAGCAAAGTAGATTTTAGAATACCGGCAGGCTTATTCATAGGATATGCAACCTTAAAATATCACTTACATAAACTAGGGAAAGCTGAAGATCAATTCTGTGGTCCATGCCAAGAAAATCTGGAGACTACAGAACACATTTTGCACAAACATGTTGCCATTAGTCGCAGTCGACATCGCTATTCCTCGCACCTACTGAATTAGAGAAGGAAGATGTCAGAGTAGTATTAAGGTTCATCAAAAACCTCTAACTATTCCAATACAGATAAGGGTATTATATGTAGGTGGGCGTTATAACACAAAACAATTTTCTTAAGGATTTCTTAAGGATAGTAAATAGTGTTTTTTTAATTCAATAAAGCGTTAGATATTGTTCATAAATCAACAGTGTAATTTTCTTAAAATAAAGCATTTATTTACTGAAAATTCTTGAAATGGATATTATGTATATACACATTGCATAATTGCATTTACCTTCTTTAAAACAGTACGACATATCCGTACATAATGCAGTAAATTATTCCCATTGCTTGTGATTTTAAAAACGCTAAGGTAGGTCACCTACAAAATAATGTTAAAACTTTGAACTTTAATGTAGAAGTACACATGAAAAAAGTGCCTAGAAACAATAACCAAGATAATGCTCCTGCCCACATTGCTGTTCATCTCTCAATTTATGCCACTAATCTTCAAAAACATCACTGAAACATTTGCTGGCGTCACCTAGTGCCAAGAGATATAGTCATGTCATTCTGGAAAGTAGCAACAGAAACCGGAATACAGATGCCATACTTATCCGTACAATGATATAATCTTTAATGTACAACGTTTCATAAACATTTTTAGTAGATACTAGTTAATGTAATATGAATATTTTCTTAACTTAAAACTAGATGATTGACTTGGGAAAAACATTTTTCTGTCTTGGATTTTTTTTTTGATTTTCTAACCTTAAGAAAATATTTATTTAATACAAATAAAATTTCAAGAAAATTATTTTCTTATATTCAACATTTTTATAATCTTGTAATAAAAATATTTTCGTGAATAGAGATTGATTTTTGCAAGCGAAGCTAATTTGTTGACGCAAGAAACCACTTCTCTGCGTGTAGAGATCCTAAGTTACTGCAATATATCGCTAATCCCAAAATAAGAAACGACCAAATATGCAACTTAATTAACGTGGCCCATGTGACAGTACTCGCCCCTATTCTTTTTTTCTAGTCAAGGCACTCTTAAATTGATACATCGTTAAACGGGTACTCTAAATCTGTGGCATTGGAACACTGAAACAGTTCACTAAAACCCTTACCACAACACTTGTGGTAAAGGTTTTAGTGAACTGTTTCAGTGATACATCGTTCTCTACAGAATGTAGCAATGAATCTTAGAAACAATCATAATTTGCATATGATGTGCTCATAGTATGACTGTGTACAAAATTGGAACACTAGATCATATATGGGCAACCCCCGACCCCCGGGCCGGATCCGGCCCTCCACCAGCTTCAATCCGGCCCGCGAGAGAAATTCAAATAACGCGCCAAAAAAATTAAAGATTTAGCACACATAGTTTATTTGTAATTACCGTCAACCAACCTAAAACTGTATTTATTCAAATCGTAAAGACTAAAATCGATAAATAATATTATTAAGCGTACGCAATGGAACGCCACAGATCGAGTCAGAAATAGTCGTTAGAAAGAGATAAACAGATAAACATTCGGGAAGCCGCCCGATGACCTCGAAGCGCTCCAGAGCCGACTGTTATTCGTAACGCGGCTAGCATCGCATATTCGCGTACGATCGAGAGTATTCTAGTTGCTTATTGCGGGTAATATATAAACCGCTCAGCGCGCGTGTCAACTCATTACTTCTTAACAACTGATAAGAAAAGACGCGGGAAATATTCAAGCAAATTCAGCTCAGAAGAAAAAAATCTATCAAGATGTCTGGTTTAAAAAAGCGAAAAGTGGACACAGAATGTCGTCAATTCCAAAACAAATGGACTGAAGAATACTTTTTTATCATGCACAGTGGTAAACCTATGTGTTTGCTGTGCAATGAAACAATTTCTGTTTTAAAAGAATACAATATGAAGCGGCATTACTCCAGCAAGCATTTCACTCAATATAAATTATTTACGGGCCAGTTAAGAAAGGATAAAATTAAAAAACTGATTACCAATTTAGGGAAACAGCAAGAAATGTTCCATTCACAAAGATCAAATCTAAACAGTGTTGTTAAAGGTAGTTTTATAGTTAGTTCCAAAATAGCGAAAACATCGAAGTCATATTCTGAGGGAGAGTTTGTTAAAGAGTGCCTAGTAGATGTTGCAGAACTTTTGTGTCCAGAAAAGAAAAAAGAGTTTGGGAAAGTGAGCTTATCGCGACGTACTGTTGTTCGACGTATAGATATGATGGCTAGTGATATCAAAAAAACATTGACTGATAGACTAGCTGGTTTTCAAGCATTTTCGATTGCTTTGGATGAAAGTACAGATTTATCTGACAGCCCAGTTAGCTATTTTTATACGAGGTGTTGATGAAGAATTTGTAGTGACAGAGGAATTACTGACTTTACGCCCGCTACAAGGGACCACTACTAGAAAAGATATTTTTGCCGAGGTGCAAAGTACTTTTGAGCAATATGGTTTGCAGTGGTGTAAATTAGTTGCAGTGTGCACAGATGGTGCGCCTTCAATGGTCGGTCCACGAAAAGGTTTTATCGGAATTCTGAAGGAAAGAGCAACCGCTATGAATGTGCAAGAATGTGATTTAATAATTCTGCATTGCATTATTCACCAACAAAACTTGTGCTCTAAGTCCATTCGACTGAAGAACGTTATGGATGTGGTAGTAAATACCATCAATTTTATTAGATCCCGCGGTCTTAACCATCGCCAGTTTAAAGCATTTTTGGATGCACTCTCTTCAGAACACGATGATGTGACATACTATTGCGTAGTAAGGTGGCTAAATAAAGGCAAAATGCTAAAAAGATTTTATGACCTTAGAAAAGAAATAGCTGATTTTATGGAAATGAAAGAGAAAACATTGCCGCAAATTTGTGATCCAACATGGCTTTGTGAGTTGGCATTTCTGGTAGACGTCACAGAACACTTAAACGACCTGAACTTGAAGCTTCAAAAACAATGGCAATTGGTAAATCAGCTGTACAGTCATCTTAAAGCTTTTCAAAACAAAATTCGCTTGTGGGAAACACAAATGAGAAGTAAAAACTGTTTTCATTTTGTAACATTATCCAGTCACGAAAACATTGATTACGGTCGCTATGCTGAAGAACTGAAACTACTGTCAGAGCAATTCACTGATCTGTTTTCCGATTTTAGGAATATGGATAGCACTTTCAATATTTTTGCAAATCCGTGTAAGTGTAATGTGGAAGATGCTCCGCTTCACCTACAGATGGAGTTGATCGAGCTTCAAGACGACTCATATTTGAAGTCTAAATTTGATGTTGTAGAACTAAGCGAATTTTACAGAACATACCTTTCCGAAGAAAAGTATCCACAGCTGAGAGTTTTCGCAAGAAAAATAATTTACACATTCGGAAGCACGTATAAATGTGAGCAGTTTTTTTCAATCATGAAAATTAATAAAAATAAGCATCGTACTCGGCTTACAGATGTTAATTTAGAAAACACTTTGCGCCTATGTACTAGTGATATTGACCCCAATATTGATCATCTTGTTTCTCAGCTTCAAACTCAAGTCTCTCATTGATTTTCATTTGATTTTTCTATCTTTTTTTGTTAATTTGCTTTTTATATGTTTGACTATGCTATTATAATTCTAATAAATAGAAAAATGTGTGAATTTTTATCGCCTTTTTATTCACTACTACCTACTTATTTCTTATCTACGGCCCGCGACCTGATTAAGTCCCGAAATTACGCCCTCAGCTAAACTAGATAAACCTTCAAGCCTTTTCCAAAGTTAAACAATTTATATCAATACAACAATTACATTTTTTCTAATTAGGTACATGTTATCTGCTGCAATTATAACTAACGTTCTTAAGAATTTTGCGAAAAGAAACAATTTATAAATTCCAATTAAATTTATTGCAGGTGCTGCTAATATACTCGTAGAGTATAACTAACACCAAAGGCTGACCCTAAAGGTAAGTTTTTACTCTCCTTTTCTTTTCCCGCAACATGCCATTACAACCGCTCCTAATGTCCTAATCGAGTTTTATGTTGAACGGAATAAATGAAATTAAAGGCACATCAGGCAACCTAAAACTTTCCGTATTCCTGAAAAACGTATAGTAAAGGTCGGCCGCATCCTCGGGCACGACCACGGTTGGTACTACTGAAAGGCGGGGTAATTTACGTGATTGATGCCGTCGTTAATGAGGTTATGTCCTCCATTAAGAGACCAAAGTGTGCACAGAGGATGTCTTTGATCGGTAGACGAGGAATATCCAATGTGTCTCTAGTATACATAGGTATAGAACGTCTCTTTTCTTTATATCAACGCCTTGTTCCGATGACGAAATCCTGTTGCTTTCATCATCTATTTTATTGCCTACGAAATCCGACCGTCTGCAACGCGCGCCTTTGGTGGGGAGATCGTGATGGCCGGGTAGCAGCCGTCTTTTGTTTTATATTTATACGACGACGCCTTAGCTGCGATATCGATGGATGGTGACGCTACGTACTTCGACATCGTGTCGAAAATCATAACAAACGTTGTCACTCCGCGATGTTTGTAGTGCTTTTATAGCATTTAGGGATCGTGAAGTTTATGGTTATATTATGACCTTGCCCAAATACATCGCAAGACTTTTTTAGGGCTATAAACTAAATGTATTTCGAACGTATAGGTTTATTCTTTTTACGACATTAAATGGAATTGATGAGACTTTAGTTTTTAATGTCAGCAGCTATACTGATGCGTATAGCTTTAGTATAAAGCAGATTGTTTTTGCATTCGTTGAACGAGCAAACTCCTGGAATTTTTATTTATTAACTCTTGGACCAAAGCAGAACTTTGCGATAGGATTTAAAAAGAGATTTAGCTTTGGTAATTTAACTTTAGCTTTTACTTATTTTATTTCCTTATTAAGTGAAGGGATTTCCAAGAAGAACAATATGATTTTACCATGAAATAAAATAAAAACTGTCTCAGATACAACCAAACTTTTTATATTATTTTTAAGTACAGTTTATTACATTATGTTGTGAAAATAACACATCGTTTAAATATCCACACACACGAGCGAATTCGATGAATCCAATTTTCGATGAATTTATGCAATAACTCGGGCCTAATGTCACGATATTCAATCCCAATACATCAAGAGTTCGTTGTTTCTTTGCATACACCATAATTTCCAATAACCCCACAAAAAGTAATCTAAAGGAGTTGAATCGCCCAGAGGCCAACAGTTGCATTTCTTCAAAATATCCTTTCACCAACCTGTTCTTGCCGTATGTTGATAGTGGCATTAGTAGTGTATCTTGTTGGAACCACGTGTTCCAAATTAATTTCATCTGAATTTGGCTAAAAAAAAATCTGTTAGCAACAATTGGTACTGCTCACTGTAACTGCGTCTCCAACCTCGTTTTGGAAAAAATATGGCCCGATGCCATAAACCATACCATGCAATAACCTTTTGTGGATGCATGGGCTTCTCGTGAATCTCTTCTGGATTGTTTTCACACCAAACACGACAATTTTGTTCCTTAATATATTCACCTAAGCAAAAATGATCCCTTTCAAGTTGCGCTAAAGCCCAAACAGTAAAGTTACGATACTTACGATGGTCCACAACCTTCTGTTCTTGGACCAACACAATCTAGTATGAGTGTAAACCCAAGTATTTTTGCAAAATACGCCAAGTTGTCGCTCTTCTAAGCCCTAATTCTTGAGAATGATGAGGAATTGATAAATGTGGAACCCCTGCAACACTATCTCTTCAAGGTCTTGTTGGTGTTTTCTCGTCCTGAAGGGTAAAATCCCCTTCATTTGTTTCAACGATTCGACAAATAACACACTGAACGAAAAAGGTACATAAATACAATAAAAAAGTTCGTTAATGTAACAATTTTTTTTTAACAAAATTGATCCAACGAACGAGTTTTAATAAATGGCTGCTTATTATATCGATGAACACATACTTTCGTATACATACTGTATACAATAAACGGATTCATTGATATCAAGAATACATTTATTAATATCTAATGAAAAATCCCTAGTTTGTTTCGGGTCTCACGAAGTAAGTTAATAAATGAGTATTCATTATATTGATAAACAGATTTCAATTTGATGAACGCAGTTCATTGTTATAATAAATTTATTACTTATTTTTTTTTTGTTGCTTTAACAAAATGAAGCCAATGAACATGATTTATTGAACTCATTTTTTTAGTGCAAACATAGAAGGGCGATTGTGTGGATTACAGTTTTCAGGAAACGCACGTTGATTATTCACAAAAGAACGTCTATTTCCATAACATTTTCTGATAATAACCAAACGTTCTTGAAGCATGTATTTAACCATGATTCCATGATGAATTGTCAGAGTATATTAAACACAAATTACAATTATTAACAATTATAACATTTTAAACATGGTTGCCAACTCATTTCAAAATCATATGGTTCTTACTGGAAAACCCTTATAAGTAGAGCCCGGTAACAGGGAGCCGTGCCATAGCCGCACCTGCCTAGTATACAAAAACAATAGTAAGAAAATAGAAAAAAAATAACAGAACTAATACATAATTATAATATGTGAAAAGTAGTGAAACACTCGCCCTTTTAAGCAGCCTTGGCTACGGAACAGTAAAACTAGAAGCACCATTATCAGTATTAACATCATAGGATAAGAGTGGCAAAAAGTTGAGACCATTAGATGTGTTTCCACAGTTGTCTCGGTGAGCGATGTTCGCCGTGGTGAGAAAATGAGTTTATATTTTGAAAAAGAGCGTTCAACATCTACCGATGTTATACATGCTTAGTCAGTGGATTATTCGATACACCATCACAAATTTGGTTTAGTGTGCTAAAATCGGGATCTTTCTGTCGCACACTCTCGAACTTTTCTAAAACGCGATTATATTTTGCGTCATGTATAGTCAGTAGCTGTGTATGCACTCCGTCCATAATTTGCAGAGACTCCAATAATGATAACGATCTATTTTGTAATTGGTCTATTGTGTCAGCTAATCCTTTATAGTAGCTACGAATATTTTTTAAATCTGTTTCAACGGAAATATCTTGAAATTTCGACTGGCTCTCCTTAATAGCTGCCGCTTCGGTTGACGAATACCAGGACACTCTGAGTGAAATGATCGTAGGCGTTTGGAAGATTTCAAAAATACTTTTTTTGTGCTTGCTATTAATGCATTTACCTCGGGAGAGCATTGTCGAATGGTTTCTGCCACAAGATGTAAAGCATGCACTTTACACGTAACATGTAAACACTTGCAACCATGTTCAAGAAGAGAACGGCCTAACCGAACGCATTATCGCTGCGTCATCGCTCATAAACATCAACACCTTATCTTTTGAAATTTGAAATTTTTCCAACGTATTAAGTACAATCTTCGTAATTGCTGCAACAGTACACTCTTGTAGTCTTCGGCTAGCTAGTAACAATGATAATGTAGGTTTACTAGGGTCTAGTATGCGGACCATAATATTTAGAATTGAATTTCTTTTACAGTCTGTTGTCTCGTCAACACATAACCAAAGAAACTGTTTTTTCAATATGCGTTTCATTTTCTTTTCCACGTCATCGCGTACAAATGCAATATGCTTACGTGCCGTTTTTTCCGTTGGCAACCGCGACTCGGGATTGTATTTGTCCCAAAAGTCCTTAAACGGTTGTTTATCGAGTAAATCTAGTGGCAAATTACAGTTTATCAACATAAGAATTACATTAAAAAAATGCACTTCTCGGTGGCATGCCCAATTTTCGTTTTCTATGCTGTGCGGAATTTACGTGTCTTGTACAGTTCCACTTCTTATTTGACATCAAATGTATTTTGCACACTTTACAAACTATCTTACTTCCATTGTTAAACAAATTGGGAAAGTCAGAAATAAACTTATTTACTATGTCTTGAAAGGGTCGTTTTTAGCCTTCGACATGTTCACTAAAAGCTCCAATTAATAACCACGTCTGTATCACTAAAATCAAAACGCACTACACTAAATAATAACTACAATTAATAACTACGTCTATATCAATAAAATCAACACACCCTATCCGCTATCCAATGCTAAACTGAACTGAGTGATGATGATTTATCATGTCGTATCATAATCGACCAGCCCTCCCCACCCACCTAAACACAGTCACCCCGCCGCTGCGATTGCTCTCCAGTTACCGGGCTGTACTTATAAGTACTAACAGTGGGCGATCAACACTCCGAATCAAGAACAAACACTTTTGCTAAGGATTTTTGTGCTCGCACAACAAACGTATGTTCACCAACATCTTTAGCGATGGTGACAGGAAACCAGACCAACGGCAATGGTCTTAGAAGCACACAAACAGGTTGAAGTCAAGAATTGGAGATCTGTAACATAAATACAACGCCATAGTCCAAAATACCTAAAATTTAGTTTACATTTTCCACGCGAACACATTGATTTCCTTTCATTTTTCCACTCAGATTCAAATAAATCTAGTCATATCCTATATATATCTACTAATTTGTCTCCTAGAGTTGTATTTTCTAACGAAACTATACATGTTTCTAAAGCTTCTCTATATAGCCAAACATAAAATTCAAGCGAAGGGCTACAAGTTAGTTACAGCATAATATAGGCAATGGGACAAATTCATTAAAATGTGGACATTATTATAATTCAGGTTGTTAAAATCTTAAATTACTTGATGAAGATTATGCTCTCCATATTTAGACAAACTGATTTTGTTACACGTTATGTTGTTTTTACTTTGAGCATCTTTCGGAATGAATCAACATTAAAACCTAATACGTTCATCCACTTGTTAACATTCAAAATAATACATGTCACCTAAATTTTGCAAAAACCAACGTGTGCAGCCAAAAACGTTCTTTATCTTGGCTCATTTTGGACCATGATCATACTAATAAATCGCATTATTCTTAGTATATGAGTTTTTTTTAGTCGAAGATCAGTAAGTATGCTAGACATTTCTTTATGATTTCAAAGAATTTAATATTTCAGACATGTCTGGTTTTGAATATGTGTTCCGTATTTATGGAGACATAGCTTTGAATGGGACAACAGAATTTTGTATTAGTCTCCAATTTTTTTTTTTTTATAATAGACCAGCCTGAAATCTGCATCTGGATATGACTTTTACCTACACCCTTCGTATCTTTCGTCGATGAAGGACATCATATTTGAAAATAGTTTGAATGAACCTGCTGCATGAGGGTCCTTTGAGAAGGTGGTCAAAAGAGGAAACTCAGATGCTGTCAGATTACAGCTGGAACCTACATCGAAATATATTTGAAGCTGAACAGCTTATAACAGAAGCTCCAAAAGGGTAGATTTTAAGTCGGCATTCAAAAATTTGTTCAAAGGTAAATATCAATTACCAACTATACCCGATAGGAAATAATGCTGTATAAACAAGTTTAAAATCAGCAGAAAAAATTACTATAAGATTCAGTTTTTCATTCTCATTTAAGAAACAATATAATTTTTTTGGATTCTTTTTTGGAATTTGTCTGTCAAAAACGTTACTATTATTACATAACACCGCGTTGCAGACATACACTTGGCGATGAGCTCAAAGTAAATTTCATCAGAAAATTGGCTGATGGTTTCAGTTACAGATACCTATTTCATTGAATCTTAAAAGATCTAGAAGACATAAGAAGCAATCTGATCAAATGTAATAGGAAGAAGAGAATGCTAAAATAACATCCACAAAATAAAAAAAATTACTTAACACTTTCTTCGAGTACGCACCTAAAGCTACTTCTACTTTAAATGGGGTCGGCAGCAATAGAATTTTGCTTATCAAATTGATGTCTAAGGAGCAAAAAATTATTGAAAGGCATATAAGAAAAACAAAAGAAAAACTCAGAAAAAAGTGTTGCATTAAAATTGATTGACAGGTGCATTTGGGCTATAGTACTGACAATTCAATAAACCACAATCAATTTGAAATGTCATCGTTAATAGTTTCTTAAGCAGGGTAGGTGCCTAAACAAATTCTTTTTGACGTAAGGTCATTAGACTATGTCACTATTTAAAAGTAAATTTATGAATATAAAGCAATCAGAAAAGTAGAAGCTTTCTTATTGCTATCACTAATATCTATAATGTAATCTTAATTTAAATACCTACTTCTAAGTTATTACAAAGCTTCGAATAAGAAAAGAAATCAAGAATAAATGAAATATATTTGTGCCGATAAGTGTAGAACAAAAAAAAGCATATTTGCCGATTTGCTTTATCCAGTTTTTTGAATATGGAACGTTATTCATCGCCTTTGTTTCATCATTTATATACCTACTGCTAACATCTTCACGTCTTGAAGATACTTATGGATATAGTTACGTCTATTGATATCTAATGTAAGATCTCGAGCTGTCCAAAGAGTTGTTTTTGAGGAAGTTTTGTAAAGTTGGTAATTAAAACTGGTTTGGACACCATTTCGTACTGAACCACAATGCCAATTCTTCACAATGGCTGCCATGTGTTTGTTACTATCAAACAGTTTTATACTGAAAAATATGTTGCTATTCTCTAACTACATGCTTACCTACCTGGCTAATTTCCCTATTTTCTTAAACTATTAACATTTAGTTTATTTAATGAATCTTAAATAGATACCTGTTTACTGTAACAATTTTCTTATATACCTAGCTAACTCTTAAGTATATGCAATTGTGACCTTGAAAAATGCTATTAAGTCAATTATAACAGGTTATAGCAAATCGTAAAATACATGTAAGTATATGAATTACTTACATATGTATACCTCATCAACTGCTGATATACGGCGTTTTTCGCTATTTTATCAGTATAGATAAACTTTCAGATATCCTACATCCATTGACCTGAGGAAGTTGGTCTATAGATTGTAATTAAGCTTCTTTCTTGATATATTGTGATGGAATTCTCTTTTCCATTGATCTGTTTATAAGTATACTTATACCATTACGTAGTATCAATATGATATATGTACGTCATTTTAAACGCCTGCGCGTTTTAAAAAAGATGCAAAAATATGCACAATGGATCCATCAAACTTTACAAATAAGAAAGATGCCTTTATTTACTGAGGTTACCAGAAATCCGGGTTTTCAGCATGTCCAGGAACGTCCGGCTGAGGACGATCGTCCGGGGATGATGCGGGTGTCCAGGAATGATGCCACTGACAATCCATCTGGGTTGTCAAATAGAAGAAATTCGGCTAGCTTTCGTTTACTTACTGTTTTGCGCTATAAACTTTCTAACGCCAGTAGAAATTTTTAAATTTCACGGACAATTTGAGTTGGTAGTTCCGCTAGTAAAGGATATCTTCGCTAATTTCTTGGCGTACTACATGCGAATTTGATCTTTATTGCCACATTTTTAGTATTTCACTTTACAGTATGCAGTAATATAAGCCATATGGTCCGTAGGCTTCCGCGGCCGTCAATAATACTATACTCTTGGTTTCCGGGTTGGAACCGCGTCGTTGTCGTAGCTTTGGTCGACGTATCATCCGCACTCTTATGGGACATCTTCAGACGACGCAGTTCCAACCCGGAAACCAATAGTATAATATAAGCCATAGTTTAATGTTCACATGTACGCATGAGGAAATTTAATTAGATATCTTCCTTTGTACATTTTTGTCGAGTAAATTACTGCAAACGCCTCTACAGAACTGAACAAATCGTATTGTTCCAAATTCTGACGCGACAGTAGCCCCGACTACTGGATTAAACCGCCATGGTTAATTAATTGAAACGTAAAGCCATCACCTATCCACCATCCATGGACGCATCGCATCGCGCGTTTCGATGTTTTTTTTTTAATTTTTTTTTTATTAATATTGAAATGTCCATTACCTTCCACAAAGCCGCTGACGAGATATATAACATCGCAACGCGCGTCCATGGATGGTGGATAGGTGATGACTTTACGTTTCTGCTATAATTTAATTTTTGAAGAAAAAACTAAATTAATATGAAAGTACCACAACGTCCGTATTTTGTCCGGATTGTTAAAAGAAAATGTCCTGGATTGCATGGGTAAACTGCGTCTGGTAGAATGATAAAATATTTTTACACATTCGACAAGTTCGACGTAAAAAACATCGTCCTATTCTAGTGTGTTGTAGGAGTGTATAAACACACTCTGCAGAATACATCAGTAGCTAAGTGCATTAAAAGCCGCCTTTCACTGCAATAATGTCATAGTATCATTATGAATAAATTTGCTATCTTCGATATTTTGGTATACCTATTTACTTATTTCAAAAGCATTTGTCGTGCATAAAGTACATAGTGTTAGCAAATTTTATCAAGTATAAACGATAGATTTATTTCTAATTTTTCCTTCAATCAATTACGTAAAACACGTCTAGAATACGTAAAACTGCATATTGAAAATAAAGAATTCAACTAAATTAAAGTTGGGTACGATTTGAAATCGTCCATTCTGCGAAAACGCTATATCTCTATAAATAAACATTATGTCAAAAGTAACAAAAGCGCAGCGTAATATAACAGCTTTCGCGACCGGATACTCAGTAGGCATTGGAATTACTTCGCGTTCGCCTTCTGCTTGTATATCACGTTATACGTGCGTGAAAACAGTTGCGAATCGAGCATCGGGAACCCATTTCAAATATCGCAGTCGCCATGATTAAAAATGCACTCCTCATAAGATCGTCATGGAGGCCCGTCAATCCCGGTGCGTTTGAATTTAAAAGTTTTTCTTGAGGGCTTTTATGACACCCCGCGCGCACCGGCTCTAGCGTTTCCTGCCCTTTCGTCCGAAGCCAGTTTAGACGACGGGAGAGCGTCATTTTCAAACGCGGGCTCGCCCAGCCGACCAATCACCTTACGGGGAGGGAGAAGCTTACCCCCATTGGACGGACGCCGAAGGACAACGAGTTTCAGCTGTTTTTCTTCCTGCGCAGTCGCTATTCCAGTACGTTGGAGTGATGTTGTGTCTCCCATACGACCTCAGTAGTTCCGCATTTACGCGAATCGAAACGGCTGCAACCGTGAAATAGAGATAAGGCGGTGTGGTGTGAATGTGTATCGCTTACGAAGTGCTTGATGCGCGTACTGCATTACTTTCATATCTCGCTTTTCGTTTAAGATTATTGATTTATTATCGGCTTATACTTGCGTTATATTTTTATTATTTGTGATACTGAGTGCCTGCTGTGTGATACACAACAAAAAATTAATAGCTAATGTGAAATGGAACGCAGATCTTTTGGTTTTTTTACTAAGAGGTTCGTTTTTATTTTATTTTCTTTTAATTATAATTTTTACGTAACCCAGTTTAATTGAGAAAAAAAGTTCTGGGAATTTTGTTGATGCTCAACATAGTGGTTTACCTTCCATCGTCGATGATTTTTAAAAAATCGTGCGCGTAACGAGTAATTCTCCATACAAAGAGAAAACCGGTATGTTGTGTAGCCCCTACTTTATACACGTCCATGTCAGTCCATGTTGTCTTGTTGATTAAAATGGCGGCCTGATGCATGCGTTCAAATTTCGTTTCGTCCATCTTTGTCTAGATTGTGTTCGGTGTTAGCCGTATGCTCGTTTCGCATGAGATCACCTTTTACACTAGAACGTTGAGAACGCGTCTGGTCAAGACGTTACATTTAGATATACTATCCCCATAGATATAATAATATTAAAGCATGGTGAACAGGTGTTGATCATAAATAATTTTGTTTTATCGGCTTCATTATCATAATTATTTCCCCCTTTTTAATTGCTTCGGTATACCAATTTTAAACTAAAGTAGGTAATTATTTAGGTCTTTGTTGTATATATTAATGTGATATTGTATGGCTACTGCATCTGAGTGGGTAGAAAACACGGTACTTATTATTTTTCAGCTTTTATAGGAAGCTCCTGTAAACTTATAATATTTAATTGTTGTGACTGATATTAAATTCTTTTTTTTTTATTAATTTAGTTAAGGCATAAGTATTTCAAATTTAATTATAAAATTGATTTGCTAAAAAAGCTACTTAGGTTAAAAAAATTAATTACTACAATTTCCTATACCCGCTGATGTTACAGATGAAATTTCTACTTCAGAAAAATCTGTTTTAGTTTATTACTAGTCTCAGGTAAACTTCAGTTTTCAATTGTTAAAATGGTGTTTGGAATCTCTTGCTGTAAAATTTTTATTTATCGTATAATATTGCTTAGAACTTTTAACACGAAGGTTAATTAATTTTTTTTTATTCTATCAAAAAAAATACTTACTCGTATTTACGATTTCTAAAAGGGTAAACGTAAAATTCAAATTTTACTTTCTATAGCCTGTTTTACACAGTGCGATTTATTGGCCAATTAATTGAACAAATTTTTGACCAAGAAATCGGTAGAAATACGCTGCTTTACATTCTAAGAAATCGTACCGATTTTTGCTGTTTTACACGGTACGATAAAATCGAAGAACAACTTGTTCAGTTAATCGACCAATAAATCGCGCCGTGTAAAACAGGCTTAATGTGAAGTCCTTTTTTAGCTCTTAACGATTGTTATTTAACAAACTTAAAGGAAATTTAACTTTTCACTCACAAATTCTACATAACGTATTTCAGATCTATAAAATTATTTTGTTAAAGATTTCTTTAGTTAGAAAAGATTTATTGACTTTCTTCTACAATTTCCTATTCTCGTCTGCATTACAGATAAAATTTCAACTCCAGAAAAACATTTTAATTCGTTACTAGTTTTAGCTAAACTTTAGTTTTCAATTGTTAAAAAAAGTTGTAATCTGCCGTTGTCAAAATTTTTGATATCATTTAATACTGCCGAGAACTTTTAACACGAAGGTTAATTTATTTTATTTATTCGATCAAAAAAAAAATTACTTGCTCAGATTTGCAATTTCTAAAAGGGTAACGCGTAAAATTCAAAGAAAAAAATACAATACTTACAAAATGTTTACATTTCTAACGTGATGTCGTTTTTTCATTAGTTGTTAATGATTGTTACTTAACGAACGTAAAGGAAATTTAAATTTGTACCCACAAATTCTACGTAACACTTTTCAAATTTAAATTAAAAAGATTTATGGCCAGTCTTATCTAGATAACTTAAGTTTTAACTTAACTAAGAAACGTTTAAATTACAGAAAAACATGCAGCATAGGTAAAATGTACTTGTTTAAGTGATATTTTGTGCTTCTAATTTAAGAGATCTTGGTGAGATTGGCCATTATTGACTTTCTTCCACAATTTCCTAATCTCGCCGGTGTTACAAATAAAATTTTAACTCCAGAAGAAAAATTAATTTATTACTAGTTTTAGCTAAATTTCAAAGTTTTCAATTGTTAAAATAGTTGTAATCTGCCGCTGGCAACGTTTTTGATGTCATTAAATATAGCCAAGAACTTTTAACACGAAATTAAATTTATTTTTATTCGTTTAAAAAAAATATGAAAAGGGAGTCTTATTTACTTACTTGCTCATATCTGCAATTTCTAAAATAATGCAAAAATCCAAATTTTACTTTAGAAGAACAGAATACAACACTCTAATGTGAAATGGTTGGATTTTCATTAATTTCACATATTCTTTATAAATTGCTCTGCTTTCTATTTACTATGAATACTTTTTATTTTGGTAACAAATACACGCATAAAACGGATAGATGTAATTTCTTGTGAAAATCGATTATTGACTCATCAGCAATTTTTCAAAAAGTTGGTATTAAGTCCTTAATTGCAACTTTATTGACATCTGTTAATGTTTTGTTGAATTGACAGAATGATTCAATTCAATCAGACTCTTACTTATTACCTCAAGTAATAAGCAAAAAAAAGATCCACGAGTCATTTTTATAAATTCTGTAACAGTGTTCCTAACACATGGATGCTGTTATAAAAACAATTGTTGCTGGTAATAGCTTCCCTGAAGCTATTACCAGCAACAATTACATCCCAAGTAGATTGATTCCAAATAAATCAATAGCAAGTAGATAGATGTAAACATACGTACAATAAAGAAAGAAGCATTTGGAAAACAGAAGATGTGTATCAAAAAAAAAAAAAACAAATATAATACGTTTCTTTTGTTCAAATTCAAACTTATATACCAAATAATAGGTATCTTTAGTAATCAAGGAACGCCATCAGTAACAAAATTCTTCTTTAGCTTCTAATATATTAGAAAAACAAAAGTGGGATAAGTTTTCCTTGTTATAATTTATATAACTTTGTGAAACCAAACAAAATCCATTGCATACACTGCTATGACTTACAACAATCTCAATTATATATTATTGTTAAATCGTCAAAAGTATGTGGAACATTTAGAAATAAAATATATGACTTATTGTTGCTTTAAGAAATAAAATTCGGCGGTATCTGCCACTCGTCGTAAATATGACAGCAAAAAAATCTAGGGAAGTACCGATTTCACTGTTGCAAAAATGTGCATACAATCAGGTTTTTCCGAATATTACATGGATATAAATAAAACTAAACAGATAGGCATTATTTAGCGTGCGTGTTAATACGTTTTCAATGTGATACAATCAGTCTAAAAGTCTAAGATCATATAACACGAACGAAAATAAAATGTCATCGAATAAAAGAAAGGAATTATCTGAATGAGAGAGGAAAATTATTATTGCTTTGCACAAGGAAGGAAAATTCTAAGGGGAAATATCAAATGTTAAAAGATCATGATCAACAATACAGAGTGTTGTGAAACGGTTTAGTCCCTGAAATACAAGAAGTAAATCGAGATCCGGTAGGCCACGAAAAATTAAAGGAAGTGAGGAAAAATATATTACGCGAATTGTAAACAAAGAACCTCAATCAAGTCTAAAACAACTTAAAAATCAATTAGAAACACATTTTGGTACTGTTGTTCATCGAACTGCAGTAAGCAGAGCCTTGAACCGAGTTCATATTAAGGCGCGTGTTGCTGCTAAACAGCCTTACATTTCTGCCACCAATAAAAAGAAAAGGTTGGAGTTTGCAAAACAATATATTAATAAATCAACGGATTTCTGGAAAACTGTACTATTCTCCGATGAGAGCAAACTTAATATACGCGGCAATGACGGGAAAAAATACGTATGGAGAAGCACTGGAGAACGATATCTCCCAAAATATACACAAGATACCGTGAAACATGGAGGAGGAAATGTCGTAGTATAGGATTGTATGTCAGGATCAAGAACAGGAAGATTGGAAATCATAAGAGGAATCATGGACAGATTTGTTTATTTAAATATTCTGAAAAACAATTTACAAGAAAGTGTACAGAAACTTAATCTACCCAACAACTACCACTTTCAACATGACAATGATCCTAAGCATTGCGCTTATATTGTACGGCAATGGCTCGCCTTCAAAGTTCCTCATCTTCTACAAACACCCCCACAATCTCCTGATATCAATCCCATTGAACATTTATGGTCAGAATTAAAAAGAAGAGAGAGAGAAAAGTATGATATTCGTTCTAAGCAACAATTAGAAGAACTTTTATTACAAGAAATGGAAAATATACCTCAGGAAGTGACGGAGAAACTAGTAAATAGTATGCCTCGTCGACTACAAGCTATAATCGATGTTAAACGAGGATCTACAAAATATTAAAATATATTGAATATATGATGTACGCACACTTTTGCAACAGTGTTTTTTCTTAATTAAATATTATTAATTACTTAAACAGCGTTTTTTCTGAAAAATTGTATATCACTATTCGCATATTAATAATACTAACATATTCTAAATAAAATAGTATCCTCAAAATTTGTATTCTTTTTTTCTTTTGACTTTTCCTGGATTTTTGTCGCTGTATACAGACTTTTGCAACTCACTGTATATCCAATGATTTATATCTCCAGGTATTTAAATCTACAACAATAAATGCTTCAGTGCAAACGTGATCATGTGAGAACTTTAATAATCTACCAAACACAAACTTAAATATTCAAATTAGCTCCCTAAGATCGTTTCCACCTATGGGGATCGTTTAGAATCACATACACACGGCTTACAAGTCCATAAAAGTAAACAGTGAATGAAGTGATTGACATTGACAGATTATCTGACATCTTGCAGCTGCGTACAACCGATATCAGTTTACTTGATTGATATTTTCTGTTAACTTTATAAATCTGTTTTAACAAGTGTCACATCGAATAATGTTTGTTACAAACTCATGATACGCCGAATAATCGACATAACATGAATCGAAGATTGAATAAGATTTGTCCAAGTTGTTTAAAGTGCATACACACGCTACAACTTCTAGAGATGATTTTATAGGAAGAGTAGTTCCCGTCGCAAGCTGTGAAAGAATATAAAGTTTTTACCGAAAATAAAGAAAATGTATCACAAAATGGTTGAATTTGGCAAGAACTTACAGTAGTAAATAAGTTATAATTGAAGAATTTCGATTTCCAAATTGAAAAGACCGAATTAAAGATAATCTCCAAAGCTTCTAAACACAAAGGGTTTACCATAATTTGCAAATAAAACAATTATTTCAGTTTAAATGGAAATTGCAATAAAATCCTGGTTTACCTCTCATAAATTGCTGACTGTTAATTAATACATAAACTTGCCATTTCAAACGCAGGTAGTTTTTACATTTAAATTATGGAGAGTCATATACCCTTACTTAATTTGGTATATGTACCAGGTAAAGCAATAAAAGGCGGCCTGTTGACCATTAAATTTATATTAAAATCCCCTTTGTTGTATACTGGTGCTTTTATGACATCTTGAGATGTAATTTATATTGCGAATTGTAAATATAGACACTAATCCCTAAGATACTTGATTTTGACAAAACAAAAATCAAAATCTCCAAGAATATACCAGCATTATTTAATCCCTGTTAAATTTGCCAACACTTAAATAAAGCTCAACAAAAACCACTTACGTAAGAACACTAGCATTGCTCAATATAAAATAAATCGAATTGTACCAGATTTCCTCTTTATTTTTAAACCAAGAATTTATAATAAATTACATCATTATCAAACCTTTCATCTTTTTTCTCTCTGATTTATATTTCTGTCCAAGTTCATTAACCTCGCCTCTTATTCGAAGCTAGAGATTATACGTTGGAACATCCATTAGCTGTTCAGTCATTATTTTCACTAATATTTAGGAAAGTAACTTGTGAACAAGCACTTCCTGGTCGATAATTACACGCTAAAGAAAAAGAGTGTATTCACTGCCACATAACACCCCGTGTAATGCACTACTACAGGCTTTTTAGAAGCCATTGCTTATAGCCGCTGGACGAACTAAATAACACTAATCACAACGCCATAAAATAGCAAAATTGCACACGTAGTGTTAATAATATAAGACACACGCTTATAATTGACGGTTTTGCATTTTTATACGTTCATAGAACTATAAAATGCAGCTGCGATCCTGTGGTAATGACGGTGCATCGCGAGGACAAAAGAAAAACGATACGGAAACTGGTGGACGCTTGCTCGAACACATAACCTCAATCGTCCCGCGTTGTCTCGCCTCTTATTACCTAACGGTCGGCGTAATGTCACAAAATACACGAGTGGACGCTGGTCGTATCTTCGTACAACGTTCACTTGCAGCTCCCGGATTAATAAAACCTCCCGTTGAGACGGCGGGCGTGTTAATTCGACATTAATAACGTCGGTTCTCTATACGTGTATCACGTGACGCGAGCGACATCTTACGATACGAACGAAGCAACGGACGACCACGGAACAAGGTCCGCTTCGATATTCTGATAGTTCCCCTTTAACGTCTGTTTGTTTCGTGCATCAAGTGCGATGTAGTCGAATCTATGTAACTGCAGAAATTTGGCAATGTCGCCCAACTCTTGGACCATATACCTACTACAGTTTGCAGTTTGAGTCGTGTTTTGGATTCGCAATAAATACGTTAATTTTCTTATGTAGGAATGGATTATCGTTTAAGTTCCTTTTTGAAATCCAGCTTATTAACTTTGAACGTTTTCCCTCTTCCAATGTTAAGAATAAGTCCTTTTGGCTTTTGGAAACCAATTTATCACCTTTACAGACTGCGAAATCGCCTTTTATTACAAGAACAGAAGTAGTACATATTAACAGCCATCTCCAACACAAAAAAGTATTTGGATTGAGTTAAAATCGTTACTTATGTATTAAATTTAGTCCAGTTAGCTTGAATATTAAAAAGCACATAGTCCAAGAATTTATGAGAATGTGTCTTATACAATAAAAATAGACTAGATCGCTGCAGGAATGTAGTAAAGAATAAAGTGTAAAAATTAAGACCCGATTTTCTAGAGACTAATCTTAGTTTTAAGAATTCTAACTGAATAATAGTTAATTGATCTTAGAGGCCATTCTGTTTTCCAAGTTCTATGTTTGCTATGTGTACTAATAAGTGTAAATCAAACTAAAGCATACCTTGTAATTCCTCGTTAGGAATTTATTTATTGTTATATTATTAATTGAAGACAGATGCCTTTTTCTTCTATTACTTTTCCTGTCCCACCATGTTTATTCCTTTTAAGATACTGTGAATGAAAAATTTAAGGATATGTAAATAAGATTTCGTTTTGGAAAATGCATAGTATTCTTCTTTTTGCTCATAATTATCAAACGAAACTAAAATAATCTTCTTTCTAACTTGCAAATGTAAATAAAACCCTGGCGACAGCACGTTTTGTTCTACATTTTTTAATAGTACTTTGTTCTCTCGAGGACCATTATGAGAATCTGTTCCTTAGGGAATTAGTACGTAAAACAATTTTGCGAATTGCCAGACTGATTCATTTTCATTATTTGGACATCAATACTTGTCAGGAAAATTACTAAATACAAAATTACTGGCAGTCTGGGTGAAATAATTTTAGAATTACATATCAAAAAATTGGATGTGTATCTGAATTATCATTAAAATAATGAAACAAGGAAGATATTCATATAAGATGAAGAGTGGCGGATTAAGAGCCTTCGGGGCCCCGAGGCACAAGTAATAACGGGGCCCCCCTTCATCTTTTATTGCAAATTGTAAAATAAGCGATTTCAAAAATTTGAAAACAAGTAGGTACAATGAAAATTTTAATTTTTTATAAAAACATATTTGCAAATAATGTTTAATAATATAACAATAAACAAAAAAATTGTAAACAAATTTATTTTCAATAAAAATATTTAAACAAAATTTTACATTCCTAATAAAAGCATTGTTTGATAAATATATAATATCTGTAAAACCTAGTAAAGATTAAAATAAATAAATTTTTATTCTTAACAAAAATATTTAATGAAGTCTACACATTAGGGCTCTATAGCAGATTAACTTTGCGGACTTTAGAAGCAGCAAATTTTTACACAATTTCTTTAAAATCTATTTTTTTACGAATTCATGCTCTATGCATAACAAGCTTAAAGCATTTAGCCGATTTGGTTCATGACGCTTCTTTTTTGGTTCTTTATTACCGCCGGTTTTGAGAATGTTCTTTTTCCTTCACAAACTCCGCAAGCTAAAGTTAAATATAATCTAAATGCTATAGCTACATTAGGATAGAGGTTTGACTTTAATACTTCTTTAACACTTTTTAATGTTTCTTGGCTGTTGCAATTTTTTAAGCTCTGTTCATTTATTGTCAGATGTTTATGAAAATGTATTATTTCGTTTTCTACTTCACTTTCCAAATTTAACAGATATTTTTTAAGAAGCCGTTGAGCTGCGGATCGTTTGTCATTCAAATTTGTCTCTTCATAATCGAAAATAAACGAATAATATGCTTGCAATTCTTTATAACAACAAGATCTTCTTTCCATTTCAGAAATTATGCTATCACATATTACTAAAAATACCTCTACTTTAAATTTTTGTTTTGGAGGAATCACCGTGGAATACTTTTTTCTTCATTTGGCGTGTATTTTCTTTTTTATAAGAAACTTCAAACTCAAATTCAATCGAAACCTTCAAAATAAGTTTCGCTTCTTCTTCATACTGGTCAAAATTTTCACGAATTGTTTTTAGGTATTCTGTTAAAGAGGTAATTTGATCTACAACTTCTTTTAAAATAAGACCTTCTTTTTGAAATGTCAAATTTACTTTGTTTGTTCTCTATAAAACACCGTACCAAAATAAACTAAGGATACATGTTTCAAATTTACATAGTTTATTCATAATATTTGTTGCTTCATTTCGTTGTATCGCAACTTTGGTCAGTATCTTGAGATAATTTTTTTAAAGTTATTAAAATTTCATGATAATTTTGTTTTAATGACTTTAAGGCATCATATCTCGCTGAGCATCTTGTGGCAGACTGAGATTTCATCGCAAAAATTTTTTCATTTGCATTAGAATTTAATGAAATTCTTGTATTATTTTCTTCTTGTAGCAAATTCCACCTGTATGTGGAACCTGACAAAAAATTGTACAATGTTTGTACAATCCCAAAAAAAGATATAGCTTCTACACATACACTAGCTGCTGTCTGCCCAACAAGATTTAGAGAATGAGCACTACACGGTACAAATTCTGCAAATTTGTTTATTTCTGTTATCTTACTTTGGACACCTTGATATTTTCCAAACATATTAACCGCATTCTCGTAGCTTTGCGAACGGCAATTTTGAATGGCAAGATTGCACTCAATTAAATATTGCACAATTTCTCGAGCCAGATCAATCCCTTTGTGGCTTTTTAGAGGCATAAATTTTAAAAAACTTTCTGACACTTCAAATGTTTGTGAATTCACGCATCTAATTACAAAAGTAAGTTGATCAACATGTTGCAAATTAGGTGTAGAATCAACTATTATTCAAAAATATTTTGATTCTTTTACTTCTTGTAAAATTGAATTAGTAGCATGATCGCCTAATAATTGAATAAATTCATCGCAAATTGTCGAAGACATAAGATATTTTGCCCCGTCCAATATTTTTAGTTTCTTCAATATCTGCTAGATATGCCTAAATAATTCCCATTGTGTACTGATCCAAAAATTTCATCTTTGCCTCTTAATGGAAGTCCACGTCGACACAAAAAAATTGTAACGTCAATAATTCTTTGTAAAACCTTTTGCCAGTACTCGCATTCATTTTCATATGCTTTTGAGAAATCTGTTTCCAAGCCCTGTTTTTTTTTATCTAGCCATACAGTTAAAACACGCCTTGGTATGAGAAGCACTATTTTCATGAGATACGACTCTCGCTGTGGCATTTTTCCAGTCATTGAAACCTGCGGTATATTGATCCTGATTTTCTTCAAGCAAAAATAACTTACAGGGTCCGCAGTAAACTTTATTTGTTTTCGGCGAAAATATTAGCCAAAAACGATCTACTTCTTCACCATTTAACATTTTGCGCTTAAACATTGATTTTGAAATAAATCTGCGTCGATCCGCTAACTTGTAAAGTAGTTTTAATCATTTCCTTGTCTTCAAAATCAATGTTTTGTTCAAAATTATCTTTTTCGATCAAATATCGCAAAACTTGTTCAGACTTACTCCATTCAGCAAGATCATTACTAAATATTTCGTATTTACTGTAGGATGTTGTTGGTTCTTGTTTATCGCTGCCAGAATCATTAGATATGGGTCCATGTCGACATGAATCAATTTCAATGACTTCATCTTCGTGTTCGGTTGGTGACCCCGTTTGAACATCTGAAGCTGCTAAACGAGTGTTTCCTTTTTCAAAAAAATCCCAACAAAGACGATTTCAGCATGTATTAGGACAGCATTTATTCGATTACTAAAATTGCAAAGCTTGGGCTCTAATGGACACAACTCTCAAACTTTTAAGTAAGTTTATTTTGTGCTTGAGTAGGTATTTAAATAAGTTTACTGTTTGGTAATAATAATAATAATTACCTTTATAAATTCACGTGTCTTATTGTCAAATTTGGAAATAAAGTTGTACAGTGTACAAGTCAAAGTAATATTTCACGATCACTGAATAGCGAGCGGTTCGGTAGCGTACTAATCTCTGCTTTCTTAGGTATATCGCTGTCGTGTGTAGACTGAGCGGAGAGCAGCGCGTCGCGCTTAAATATACACGGACAAAATCGATCGAGACGACACTGGAACTTTCCACACTGTTCCACGCTATTCGAGATACTGAGCTCGACTTCAAAACTTCTGTATAAAATGTTGAACAAAAGTTTTATTCTTCAAGTTCAATGATGGTTTGTTTGGTTTGGTGCAATACTGATTAACACATTTTAATACATAATAGGTGTGTTCCAACAAAACTTTAGAACCGTTCAGAACTTTACCGTGTTTGCGCAAAACCATTTCACCGTTCCAACAAGTCGATTTAAAAATTCAGAACTTATAGTACAGTGTTCCAAGAATGAGTGAATTGTGTTCCGAACTGATTCTGAACCATTCTTAATGTTTGGAATGACTTGTCGGAACAGTTTATTTGCTTTTTTATTGTGGAAAGTGAATAATTTATCACCACGATTGTTATTCGAAGTACACTGGCCGCATACAACGGAAAAAGTGCGCTGTCATACAACATTTTACATTTAGTGCAAGTAGCTGTTCCTGCACAACACTTAAAATACATCCTCTTTTTAACATTTTTTGAAAGATTCATTGAAACAGGAAAAAATCTCTACAGAAAAATATTATTGAAAGATATACATTGTTATTTAAAACGAAAAGCTTTTTCGCTAACGTCAAATCTGACATTGAAAAAAAAATTGTAGTAGACTATTTATAAGCCGTATAACATCGTTTCATTTGCTTTTTAGTTTATTAAAATCGGCTAACAAATAAAGGAGTTTGTAGAGTATGTAGTTTGCAGGCCTAAAATCGTTTTTTAATATAGCACTTGAATTCTCCCCATATTTCTTCACAACTCAATTCAAATGGTGCATTACAGCCGATTTTAGCCTTTTACCATTACCATTAAGTGGTTTTTCAAATTATTTAGGTAACCATTTCACATAAACATCTAAATTTTGTATGTGTTAACATCGTAAAGAATTATAAAAACAAGAAATGTACCGTATGTAAAACTAGCAAAATAAATGGCCAACAAATCCATATTTTTGTTTGAAAGCCTGTTTACCCAGTTGAATTTAAATCATTTGAATTCTTGAAAAAAAACTTTTATTCATAATACTTAAGCAAATTAATACCAGGACAAAAGCCCCTGCATTCTCTGAGACTCAACCTTAACGTGTTATATTTAAAATTATATTTCAGGTTCAGCAGAAATTAAAGAATATTCACAAGAATAAAGCACCTTTATTTGTAAAACTATCGAATAATACTGCAACTAAAAGTTGTTTAGAATCGCAGTTTGTCTACAAATAATTTTCAGAAAGAATGGTGTAAAAATACCTTTTTTCAAATTTTTTTTTTATCTTATATAAGGCAACCAACTTATAACTATAGCGTGACAAACGGTTGCACCTGCAGAAGCGCCATGAAAAGAGCTGTGTTTACTATGTATATACAAGGAATCGAGTGGACGTTCGGTTATTATCGGTTGATCGGTGTGCGTGTACTATTTATAATGTTCGAGAAACTAGTGGAACCGTTCGGGGCATACCGCGCAAAGGTAGACACAGTATTAATAAAAAAAATAATTGTTACCTTTTATTGACGTATCGATGACCACTGCGGTAATGTGCGACTGCCATGGTACGCCGCGTAGTACTGCAACATAAGCAATGCTTCCATTGTCGATTCGGTCGATTGTGTAACCTATATTTTTTTTTCGTAGTTCATTCACTTGCTCCTAATTTCATTTATTAACTTTGCTTTTTTTCTCTTTTATTGGATATCCTTGTCCTTGCCTGTGTTTTTTGAACACGAAACTGGTCGCCTAATTTCTCAATAGAACTTTGTGAGATCTGGACTATTTGTTCATTTTTACCTTTAATATGAATATGTCCTTAACTTAAAACTAAATGATATAATTGGAAGAAATATTTTTCTGTCTTGGATTTTCTAACCCTAAGAAAATATTTATATAATCCAAATAAAACTTCAAGAAAATTATTTTCTTATAGTATACATTTTTATAGTCCTGAAATAAAAATATTTTCTTGAATAGAGACTGATTTTTGTAAGAAAATCTACTTTCTTGATGGATAAAACCATTTCTCTGCGTGTGCCATCTTTCTTACCTTAATTCAACGGTCGTCTAACATCATTTCGTGATTTTTTCCGACGTAGTCGGCAGTTTTTGGCCACATTTAAATTCAACTGCCCAAAATTTCACTTTGGCAAATGCTGGTGCAGAATTCGCAGCGTCTATCTTACCTTTAATTTCTTTTGAAATGCGAGGATTTAATGACGACCCGCTATTCGATTTTTTCCATTCTTACAGAAACACTAACATGCGCAATTATATTAGTAGAATATTTTTAATGAGTAACGCCATCTTCATGTTGAGACCTGACACTTTTCAGACTACCTTCGTATTATAATTGCTTGGTCAAAATTACGTAATATTCTAGGCTGATATTCTGTCACTTTTTTACTTAAGCTCCAGTTTACCATGTTCTCCTAGTAATAAGACATTCACATAAACTTTATTGAAATATGGCAAATACCTCCAGCTACTAAAAGGACTAAGTTATGTAATAATGACAACACAGACATTCCATGTACCATAGACTAATCGAAATAAATTAAGAAAATAAATAAATAAGCGTGCCCTTTATAACGAAGCATGCACAACGTACGATCGACATGAATATGAATAGATTTCATGACTACGTAATCAGAAATTCTGTCATAATTATAATAATTGTATCATGCATTAACCAGCTGACGCTAAAATAAGAGACAAACCTGCTTGAGCACACATTCAAAATGAAGCCTTGTTAGTCGATATTTCTCCAGATGTCCTGTGTTTGTGAGCAAGAAGATCCTTATATGGTTGCATGACTCACCGCATATTCAAACCACCGATGATAAAACACCTTGCACAAGAACCATGCCCTACATCCTACAGTCAATGTATAAACTTATATGGTTAAATGTACACGCCTAACCCACACCATTTATGTTGGTAAAATGATCAATGACAGTCATTTGCGTGAATATTAAGGTGAATAGAATGTTGTTAATTTTGCTAGGAGGAATATTATTTTATTTGCAAGAAAAAAAACAGCAAAAAAAATAACTAGGGTAATGGATTAAAATAAGATACAAGTCCTCATTGATATACAACTGCATAACTGCACTAAATTTATTACGCCATAATCGTGGAACATGTTCAAAATTTTTTCTCGTGAATTTTTGAAAGGCACACGATTAATTCTTACATTTGTACATGGCTTTCCCTCCAATTTTAGCTTTAATTTCTAATATCCTTTTATCGTTTTAACATGATCTCTGTCGTGCACCTGTTCGTCTGTTTCGTATTCTAGCAATTTCGCAAAGGCCCGCATATTTAATAAAATAATTTATATCACCAAAGCCTAATTTATGTTCAGGATTATAACTTCATAAAATCCCATAACGTTACGAAATATTCTTATCCCATTTACTCTTGTCTTAATGAGTTTAAATATAAATGTGTACAGTCTATATTAATTGCAGTTTCGCACATTTATAAAGCTTTGATAAAATTCGCAACTTGTATTTTGATTTTTTAATTATAATATTGTCTATAATTTCTAGGATTTCATTATCGGATTTAAAAGAATACAGTTGTTTTGCTTAAAACAGATTTATCCATATTCATAGATTGTCCAATCCTCACTTCTAGAACGGATTTGTTGTCATTTCAAGGTGTGGTTGCTGTCTCAATAAGTATGTACCTTCCAGAGTTAAGATAAAAAGGAAAAATAGGTGAAACACTCACCCTTACAACAATACTTCAGTAAAACTGAATGCACGTTTAGATAGCTAAGCTATCTTCAGCTATAGAATAAGTAAAGAAGAGCTAAAACTACACTAATTTTTACATCTTTAATCACAATAACTTGCCCTTACGTATGCCTGATTTTTCAAAGGGTAAAGGCTAGAATTTAGGGGCTTTAAATCTGAATTCATTAAAATATGATTTCCATGCTTTCATAACAAATTAATTGTATATTGCTTTTTACGTTCTTAATTAATTTTATATTATCTACCTTATGGTTTCTTTCAGGCACATGTAGAACGACAATAAATTTGTTAAGTCTTCTAAATTTAAGATATAGTTGATCACAATGACAGAAAGAAATGTTATAAAAAATCAAACATTTTAGTACAATTTGTTTGAGAATATACGACTGGCTGCAACTTGCGCAAATCCCTACTACTGGATTGTGGTTAACAGATTGTATTCATATTAAATACAATATTTTTGTAAAAATCTATTACAAAGGTTGCTGCAATAGTGTACAAGTTTTAATTACACACGTTGTAAAAAAATGCAACAATATTGTTCTAAAGATTGTATTGCGTAATACCATATGTATGCAGTGTTATTATGATTATAATAGTTGAAAAAACAAGTAAAACGCAATAACACTAACTATGCTTATGTTTTCGTATCTCCAACAGCTTCCCAATTTACAGGTAGCATTGATCAACCACGAGAATGTTACCAACACATGTGCTGTTTCACAGGTATGTGATATCATCCCTCCAAACGTTCGACAAATTTGGAGGCGACGGAAGACTTTATTCCGAAAGAATTGTGAACTCGATGAAAATGATTTGACCTATATAAAACCAGGTGATTTATTAGGAAAAAAAAATGTTCATTGCGATATCTATTGGTGAATAACCAGTACTATCTGGGTCTAATCTTAAGGCAGGAAATATTTGGTTCATGCACTTACGTAGGCTTCGACAATAAAATCGTCTGTGATGATTAGCGTTTGTTAATAAGGTGGTACCGGATGGCAATAGCGTAGCGGTGGCGGCGTGGGTAGGGGTAATTTTCAACTCTTAATCGACCTCGACAATACCGCGAGAGAGTTCAAAGCGACAGTAAAAATCCCGATTTACAAAAGGTTCAGTCTATAACTGAAAATCAAGAGTGCCCAGATGAGGAAAAGGAATATCTGACATTTGCAAATCTTACTTTACTGGATGTCGAACGATCATTTTCGAAGTATACGACAACGTATTCACAACACCGTCGACGGCTGAATGAATCGACAATGAAAGCGTTGCTGATGTTGCAATTCTACGCAGCTTACCAGGGCGGTTGCCAATTGCCACAGTGGACATCAAGACGACAGGAAAAGGTAACAATATTATTTTTCACTAATGTTGTATATTACGTACCTACCTTTATGCGGTGCGGCACTGCCGGCACCACCTTTTTAACAAACTCATTTTCTGCTAATGAATAAAAATTCAACTAATTGCCATCAACGTATGGACGCATTTCGCTGTTTACAGCTCATCAGCATACCTTTGTGGAAGGTGGCAATTGAAATTGATTCGTAATTTATTTTGGAGAAATTAGGAAGTTTTATGTCAAAAATTGCCACAATCAAGATTGTTGGAAAGAATAAATCATTTATGTGAAACAATACAATAGAAACTTGACCAAATCTTTGAAGTATTATCTGTGAAAAATCTGCAGTCGAGTTACATAATTTTGTTAATGACTGCTACAATATTTTTCCTACAATATTGTAATACATTCTATCAGGTGATTTTTTCCGTGTATCATTTAATTTGAAATACGTCTTGTTACAGTACTTACGTATTCGTTTGTGGTGAAGAAATTTACAGCCCAAAAGGGTATCTTCGCAATTTTTTTTTATACAGACAATCATATTTAAAGAGTCGCCTGATTTAAATCCAACTCATCAACTTGTTTGTAAATATTATAAAGCTTTCTTGATAAATAGGAGTTTATAAACGACAGTTTGTACAGAATGATGTGTATTCGGTCTGAATACTTGATGCAGATATCGTGTAATATTTTTTATCGTTTTAGTGGACTTGTTTTGATGATTTAGATAAATTGCATGTCACACATGCAGTTCGGTAAGAAAAAGTAAATACATGAAACACTAGGTGAGGGCACAGCATATGAAAAGCTATAAAAAAATTGGCATTGGCTCAATAAACACTTTCACACATCAACATTAACTTCTTTTTCATTACATTCGGTGAATTGATGCTTCGTTTTCAATAAATAATTTCGTGCACATGTGTACTATACATATATTTGTAGGATAAATTATTATCCAATTCAGTGTTACTGTTTTTTTTTTTTCGATTAAATTACATCCAAAAATAAGCGCTAAACAATTTCACTCCAACAAAAAAATCAACTCTTCAATTCTTTTTACTTTTTACTATGTGGTGAAAAAGTTATCCGAGATTAGCTATTTCAATAAAGCAAGTGAAAAACTACACCATGTAGTGAATGTTCTATCTATAATAGAGAAAATTATCACCAAATTTTATCTGAAAGAAAGAAGATATTCTAAAGGCGTTATATCCTCCCCCCTCTACGGTAAAAATGTACGTATAAGAGGACGAGGTTGCCGTTTTACGATATTTTCGACTATGGCTACTTCATTGCACCGCATATCCCTGGAAACGATAGATGTTGCTTAGACATACTTGATACAATATTTTGCGAAGTAGTGATAGATATATGAAAACGATGTTCACTTATGACAATGATGTCTGCATTTTCACGATATCGACGAGCGCACGTATACTGGACACTAGACTGCAGGACTTCCAGCAGACACTGGGAGAGTGGTATTCCATATGGAGGATCTCCATCAATGTGGCCAAGAGCTCGGCCGTGTTATTTACCAGATCCGGCCACCCTAAGAAGAGAGATGGTGATCCAACAGATCTTCTCGTCCTGGGGAAAGCAGTACCAAGTAAAGCAAATAAAGTAAAGTATGTACCTCGGGATCACCCTGGATAGTAAAGCTATGGGGGCTTTAAAACCTATTATGAATCGTAGAAACAAGCTCTCCCCTAATAGTAAAATCCACCTCTACCTTTCGGTGATCCGTCCCACTTTAACTAATGCGACAGCAGTCTGGACAACCGCTGCCAAACGCCACATTGCCAAACAACAAATAATCCAGAACCGGGTACTTCGAACAGCTGTGGATGCTGCTCCTTGGTACGTGAGGAACGCGATGCTCCACAACGATCTGGGTATTCTCTACATCATGGACTACATCTGAGAGGCAGCCATCAAGACTTTTACACAGGAACATCCGGATTAGCAGCGCTCTGAACTATGACAGAAATATTGTCTGGTGTTATAAAAGGCCACTGATAATCTTGAACACTAAGTGATTTATCAACATCAGTGTAGGTATCTAAAAGACACCCTACGTTCACCATCAGTGTGGTCTCAAAAAGAACCTAAAAAAAGAAAGCAAAAAAAAAACATAGCGACGACTGAGAAGGATCAAATCCAGATGCTCAAAAGCCAATACATTGACCATGGTCATATTGTATCTTATTTCTGCATTTGCAACATAAGTCCTTGTTCTAGGGAAAACTTTAATTCAACTAAAAATGAGAATAAAATTATATTCTATTAATAACATAATAACTTCATCGTTACAAGAAATGTTTGCTGAATTATTGATTATTTCTAATTCTGAATGACATGCACTTTTCTGGATGATTCTCCTTCAGAGATACTGAGTGACTCCTTAGAAGAAAAGGTACCCCGAAAAGAGAAAGGTAACCACTACAACGATTATCGAGACAATATTAACACTTTTTAAAGTGAAACATCGTAGCTCTGTGAACCTTAACCCATTATCCGCCATTTGCTCAATTCACTGTAACTTGACACAAAAAAAGGAAAATTTGTGTTTCGTGTCTAGCATTATTGAAAATTATAGAGTTTAATTATCTTCATTTAAAATTTAAATTAGAATGCTATTTATTTACTAATTTTTCTTTATTTTCAAAAGAAAATTTTAAATAATAACGTTGTAAATAGATTTTCTTGCAAAAATCAGTCTCCATTCAAGAAACTATTTTTATTTCAAGACTATAAAGGTGTATAATATAAGAAAATAATTTTCTTGAAATTTTATTTGGATTAAATAAATACTTTCTTAGTATTTAGAGACAGAAAAATGTTTCTTCTAAGTAAATCATTTAATTTTAAGTTAAGAAAATATTCATATTAAAGGTAGGAATGAAAAAATAGTCCAGATCTCACAATGTTCTATTGAGAAATTAGGCGACCGGTTTCGTGATCAAAAAACAATACCAGGCCAACTACAAGAATATCCAATAAAAGAAAAATTACAATAATGGAAAAAAAAAACCTAAAGTTTTTTTTTTATAGGTTACAATATTTCTTTAATAATGTAATTAAATAGGGATTATTTTTATGTAGTTTAATAATTAATATATTCATATTTCAGTTTATTTATCTTTTTTTATTATTATTTATTATATAGAGTGTCCGCGGATAAGGTTACAAAGAGGAAAAGCTTTTTTAATATGCGTTTTACTGAAAAAAGTTATTCTTTATAAAAAATTCTGCTTTCTTCAGAATGTCCAAAAACATATTTAGATTTGACTACAGACATATACTTACTTATAAATTCAATATTATTGCAGATGATACTTTTATTTTTCAATTAAACAACAATCACTCTTTGTTATAATAAACAAGTAAGTATTAATTCTTAGCTTAAAACAGATCTAACAATCACTATTCAATGTATTTTCAACTCTTTTAATAAATTCATTGTAAACTTTGTGTGCAGGCGCTTTAATCTCATTTACCACATCCCTTACTGCTTGTTTTAATTGAATTGAGTTATGTTCTGCACCACGAGCATAAACTTTAGCGCTCCCAACAAAAAGAAATCCATTGGTGTAATATCAGTTGACCTATTAGGCCATTTAACTGGGTTATTTCAACCATTCCATTTCCCAGGAAAATGACGATTTCAAAAAAAAATTATCAATGCAGTTGAATGAGCCGAACATCCATCTTGTTACCAATAAATGTTTCTTCGTATGTCAAGGTAATAACAAACCTTTCTATCAAATTCAAATAGACGTGTTGATTTAAATTGTGTTCTAGAAAATATGGACCAATAATACCACCATAGAAAATACCACACCATACGAATTTTAAATTGTGGATTCATCGCAGCCCAATGTCTTGTGTCCTGATAACTTTTTTCCTCTTTGTAACCTCATCCATGGACACCCTGTATATTAAAAACAGTACCGTTAAATTATTAGTACACGTGGTAAATAGTAATAAAAAGAAAAAATATTACATTAATCGGTATCCTTTGAAAATGTTTATGAAACGTTGTACGTTAAAGATTATATCATTATATGGATAAATATGGTATCTGTATTCCAGTTCCATCGCTACTATCTAGGACGGCATCACTACTGGCACTAGGTGGCGCCAGGAAATATTTCGGTTGTTGTTTTTGAAGATTAGTGGCATAAACTCAGAGATGTAAAAACAATATAGCCAAGAGCAAGAAGCTTTTCTCTTCTCGTATTATTTTTGCCGGTAGTGATTCCATCAATACCAAGAGCTATTTATTAGCATTATTATCTTGGTTATTGTTTCTAGACACCTTTTTCATTTGTACTTCTACATTAAGTTTACTTTTGTTTGGACATTATTCTGTATATAACTTCTACTTGAGCGTTTTTAAAATCACAATCACTGTGAACACCTTTATGTAGGGATATGTCGTACTATTTTAAACAAGGCAAACGCAATTAATAATATACATATAAATAATATTACAATAAATATAGTTTAAAAAATTCTAGTAAAGAATGTTCAATTTTAAGAAAATGAAACTATTCATTTATGAACAATACCTTTCTGGAATTAAGAAAACTAACTTTTGTATTATAATGGCCATTTACTAAGAATCGCCTTCTTCAAATTTTCTGCAAGATTTTCTTGAATCAGATTAACAAATCTCTTAAACAAAGAAATGCAATTATTTCATTGTAAGTATATACTTCTCTAAAGCGGAGAAAGAAACGCTAAGAAAATATTTCTTTTGATTTAAAACAGTTATTGTACTTCGGATAATTGAAACAGTAATTGTCTTGGATTAAAGCAGACAGTTTTGATACAAGTAAAAGTTTCTCTACGTGTATTATTTTCCTGTCCTCTAATTGGATGTCAGTATATCATTTGTCGGGCAAAATAAATATTATTATTAACATTAAATGTATGTACACAGTTGAAATTTGCAATTTTGTTTTTTGTATAAACTCTAATTAGCCAAAAACATTCCAAATATTTCGTCTCATCGAGTTCCGGCAGTTGATGGGTTAATACCAGAGGCAGATGGACGCGACGAATCACCGAAAAGTAGTTGAAAAAGTATTAGAGTTGACTACAAATTTTTATGTATGCACACAATTAATTTTGTAGTAATTTTACACTTTACATTTAGCAATTGTCATTCTATATAACAACCAGAATGCGCCGTTAAATCCAGAAAAGCACTTTCTAAAATTACCAGCATACACTCGTTAAAATCGAAGAGAAGTCCCACAACCACCGGTACAAAAATCACATCATTCTTCTGCCGTTCCAACAATGGCAAACGCTAATGGCTTTCGGTCCGAAACTTATTCTCAGAAGAGAACAGTATGCGACGACAGCCGACGAGGAGCAGACAGCTTTCCAGTTTTCGACTTTCGAATACCTCGCATCGTTATGCTGATGGGGCGGGCAGAGCCCCGACATATAATACCAAGACGCAACCGACCCTCTGGATACCAGACCGTCCGGACCTAACGCTATAGTCGTATGTACGACCATTACAAACACGCACACCGGGCAGGAGGCACGCAGCTGGAGGTGGGAGAGGAGGAGAAAGAAATCCGAAAGATGAATTTACAATTTTGCAAATCCTCAAACTTGGCAGGTCAGCGGATTTACCCAGCAGGAGGGAAGTTTGCTATTTCTACGCTTTCAGAAGGCCGACTTGATCTGTTGAGAGGGAAAGGAGGTTGGGCTACTTCGCTGTCGTCATCCGGCAGTCAGATATGCGAAAACCTTCGGAGAATTGTATGGAGATCGCCGTTCTCTTTTTAGTCGATCCGATGGCTCGCGTTACTCTTGCGCGACTCAAGACCGGCGCGGTCGTTCTCTTTCCCTTCCTTTCGGTCGTATACGGACGTGTTGAGACCGACGCAAGTCGTTATATAACGGAACTGGTCCTGCGGGTTTTGTAAGAAATTGGAAATAGCCCTCTCCTATTGTTCTGCTCGGCCACTTCGATTATTAGAAGATTTTGGGAGAGACTATGGAATGGGTTTGGGCGAGAACGTTCAGAAAAAGCAAAAAAAGTAGTTAAAAGTAATTAAAGAAAGTGCTTTTCGACCTGGATTTTATATTAAGTATTACGAAATGGATGAAAGATGTATTGCGAAAGTTTTGTTAAAACTTTGAAGGTGTGCACTTATTATGCTAAAGTCGCGTGGTAAATTATTAAGGACAGCATTGTAATTTGAATGCATAATCCAGGTTGATAATAATGGCTTGCGAAATGTGTACTAATTAATATTTTAGGCAAATTCATTGAAATATACAACGTGTGTCAAAATGTACACACCATATGGGATTTTTTTTTTGTTATGGACTTTTATAAAATTATAGTATTTAATTCAGAAAGTTTGAGCACCTTTTAAAACCAACCTGACACCCATTAATCAGCTTATCTGCTACCGTATACAAGGTGGGCATTTAAAATTGAAAGAGGCTCAAGAGTAAAGTACCCATAATTTTCAAAAGAGAAGAAAATGTTATTAAGAAAAGTTGTTTAGAATTAGTTCAAATATGAAATCACCGCTTCCTATCTCAAAAATAAGAAAAAATGCCTTTTTTTCTGAATCACCCTTTATACACTTCACATTTACAACTTCTAATCTGCTTAAAGTATTCGTAATTGGTATAACTAATAAAAGACGGGAATTAGTGGCACTCCTTAGGTGTTTTGAGTTGTTATTAAGAATTATTGAAAGTTACGTGAAAAATTCACATTTTTGGTGCATTTTGTTCATCTGCTGGGTGAATTAGGACATGAATGGAAAGTATTCTAGAAATCGAGGTGGTTCTTGACCTATTCCACTGCGACCTTTTCAGATCTATTGTGGTTCCTCTATCATCAAATCAATTACGCAAGCTTTGCCTTCTTCACCAAACCTAACAGCCTTGTGAGTGAACCCTTTGCGTAGGTTTCCGCTTTTGGATATTCCGATTCCACTCCTAAGAGCCGTATTACAGCTAGTGCTGTACAATCGCACAGCACGTGGAGGGCAGTTTCTTCTTCCACCTGGCAGAATCTACACGCTGTTTCCTATGTCAAGCCTAAGTTGCTCATATGTTTCTTAAGTATACAATGTCCTGTTAGCAGGCCAACTATTGTTCTTTAGTGTTCTATTGTTCAGACTTTCTGTCCCTGCTTAGTAGGTCTGCTGTAAATTTAGGCCTCTATCCAATCAGAAATTGCCCAGGTCAGAGACAGCTCTGACCTGGGATACTCTTCCACCAGTTATGAGATTTCTCATTTTTCCATTGTTTAGTAGTTGCTTTAACTACCGTATATGTTATACCCACCGAATGTTTTGGGTTTCTATCAGCATTTGACGAGCCTGCTCGGGCTAATTCGTCTGCCTTAACATTCCCTCGATGACCTTCGTGTCCGGGTACCCAGACCAGAGTCGCCTTAGATCGGCTGCCCTACCTATTGAGGCTATTCATACATTCCCACACTAATTTCGACTTTACCTGTGTGGAGTCCAGTGATTTTATCAACTGTCTGAATAGAGCAGTAGATCGATAGTTACCTTTTTGCTTGTCTAGTTGTTCGATACACCCCAGCACTGCTGTTATTTCGGTTTGAAGTACTGTAACGCTTTGAATTAGACTTAGCGACTTAGTTATTTTTGGTCTAATTCCGAAAATTCCATATGTTATCATTTTTTCTAATGACTTTCATGTATAACCACAGCGTCATTTTTGGGCTTAATCCTCATGTTTTTCCACACAACATTCTGCATCTGCCTAAGGCAATAATAGCATAATTCGAGGCTGTAAGCCTCGAATTATGCGTTTCTTTGTGAATACACTGATTTGTCTCTTTTGGCTATTGACTGTAAATCTTTCCTGTTTAGACCAGTTATCTACTGTATTTAGGGCATTTTGCATTCTTTCTGATATTACCTCGGAAAATTTGCCTCGTACTGCTATTGCTAGGTCGTCAGCATATCGTAGGCAATAGAAACCTTCTTGGGACAGCTTTGTTATTAGGTCGTCGACGAGAGACGTCCATAAAAGGGGTGACAGTACACCTCCCTGAGGGCATCCCCACCTGCCCTTACTTTGATGTTAGCCTCCGCCAGAGACGCTACTATTATGCGTTCCTCCAGGTTGGCCCTTATCCATTGACAGAGTCGTGAAGGGACTCCCTTTTCCTTGATTGCCTCTACTAAGGAATTCCTGGTGCCGTTGTTAAACGCCCCTTCAATATCCAGAAAGGCAGCCTAAAATTATAAAAAATTACACTCTAAGATATGTAATATTTCAAATTATAACTTTTTTTGTTAAAGGTTTCAGTTATTTGATAGTATTCAAACGTATGAAGGAATAAGCGATAGTTCTGTGGAGAAAATGGTTTATTTTTCAACATTGACAAGAAAAAATAAACAAAACTTATAGCAATATTGATCTGTAACTCAGAAATATGTTAAATTACGTTACTTTGAAATATTACTTATTTTAAAATGTAATTTCTAGAATAATTTCCATTCATGTTCTAATTCACCGAGGAGATGAACAGAATGCACCAAAATACGTGAATTTTTCACGTAACTTTCAATAATCCTTGATAAGAACGCAAAACAAACTTTTCTTGATAACATTTTTCTTTATTTTGAAAAATAAGGGTGCTTTACTCTTGAGCCTCTTTCAATTTTAAATGACCAGCCTGTATACGGTAGAAAATAAACTGCGATTAATGGGTGTCATGTTGGTTTTAAAAAGTTCAAGCTTTCTGAATTACTATAATTTTATAAAAGTCCATAACAAAATAAAATCCCATATGCGTTTTTGACACACGTTGTACATTTTTGATTGTCTAGAGACAAGCAAAGGATCTCAATCGTGTGGCGCGCTATCATCGTAGTAATACACGGAAAAAAAAATAAATAATAAAAATAGGGACAGCAAATTTTATAATTAGTGGTATTATAATTATATTAAGCCGTATAATTTTTCTGATAAATAGTATTTATGGTACTAGATATTAGATAATATATTGCTGTCCCTTGATACCATTTATTATATTTGTAATACCCGGTAATATATATTTCTCTCAGTGTATATACGTACCCACAAATAGAGAGCCGACTGTGCAAAGCGAATATTAACATCGACCGCCGATCAGAAATGCATATATACCACGTATACCAGGTGATTTATTTATCTTGAGACAACTGAATAACTCAGAAACCATTTGTTTAATCGAAAAAAAATTTAGATCAAAATTTTATCATATGAAGGGGGAAAGTATATTCTAAGGTCTACGTTTAATTTTAGAAGTGTCATCAATGTCTTTCGAGTGTTAAGTTACTTTTTTCAAATGGAAACATATTTTTTTAATAAGTATGTTACTGTCCACGAATTTTTTTTTTTGTATCAGCGCCAGCCCACGCGCTTACTGGTTTATTTTCTGTAATATTTGAAAATTAATTTCCAGCATTTATTTGCTAATAAAAGCCACACAGTTTACTTTGTACATTCTAAAATAAAATTGCAATTTTCCCAGAAACTATCAATTTTAGGGGTGTTGCGGTATAACTTGAAGGGAAATAGTTCTATCAAGTGGTAAAATAATATACGGGGCAATCCATTTGAAGAAGCCAAGTTTTTGATATCCCAACACTGCGAAGTTTGTACACGTGTAAAGAACACCCTGCACATGAAGCGAAACTTCTTTTGATTGATTTTTTTGAATTTTCATTCTTTTTGGAACAACTTGGCAACGTCGCAATTTTCATGAGAAGATAAGGCAGCAGCGAATGTAATAATTTATGCTGAATTTAACGGTAAATTACAACATTCTTGATTCTGCCCTGCATTAATTGAACATCCTGTATATTTCGTACTATTTTATTTTAGAAATATGCATAATTGGGAATATAGTAACTTTTATTTGAAACATTTTTTCCTATCATCTGTATTGAGATATTGAACTTTCTCGCCCTAATGAGCCACATTGTATTTCTACACACAACAGCGGGTCCGATCCTGTAGCGCCGCCCAAAATGCCAGCTTTACTAATCGTACTAATAAAAATCTGTAGGTTCCAGAATTTCCTATTCCGCATTCGGAACTCTATTAGTGTCCCAATTTTTAAACATAAATTAAACAAATATTCAATTGAACACAATTGTTACAATTCGTCCGAATTAACAAATAGATTTGCAGATAGATGGGAAGGAACCAATTCAGGCTAGTTTTTATGTGTAAACTTAAATTGTAATTTTTTTTATTTGTTATATTGTAGCTTTTTGTGTACACTTATTGATGGGCCCCATTTTTTTCGAAACAGTTTAAGGGTCAACAAAAATTTATTCTATTTTAAACCTTATAATGTAATCTACATGGAAATGAATAATTTTTTGTTCATTTCATCATAGTAAACAAAACGTGAAGTGTATTAAACTTAGAAATAATATCTTTGAAATAAAGTATTAGACCATATCCTGTATATGTTTCCATCTATTTGATTTCCAATACTGAAATTACCAAATATCCATCAGCAAACAGTTTGTACAATAAACGCAATACAATAAATTTAAGCGGTCTCTAATTTAAAGAACACTGCAACGTTGAGAAAAAGTTAAAAAAAGAAGAAAGAAGGTAAAAACAAAAACGAAAACACAGAGAGAAACTATACAAGCAATGGAAGTGGAAGATCTTTAATTAAGAGTACGGCACTCTCCCTCCTACTCGCCCAGCCACCCTCTCCGACAAGGGCCCCCCCAAAGCCGTTATATAACCCATAGCACAGTACCAAACGTAGTTAGAGAAAAGGCGCTCTATTTCACTTCAGCGTCCAATCGGGGTTCTATATCGCCGTCTCTCTCTATCGTAGCAGCGAACAACCAACCATAGTCGTCGCGTATAGTGCATTCGCCCTTTTCAACCCTCGTTATTTTCCTGTCGGTCGCACCCGGTGCCTGAACGAACCCCCGGGGCGGTTATCAGAGGGGTGTAATACACGTACACGATCTCGCCGCCCCGCCGTACCCCCCAGTAAAACGCCCCCTCTAGCGGCAATACCGAAAATCATCTGTCGAAGCGAACGATTCATTTCGCCAATAACATCTCACCTCTTCGGCAAGGGGGTAACAGCGTAAAAAAGAGAGGAACCCGACGCGGGAGTGTCAAGATTCCACTCTGAATATGCATTAATTTTGATTCCTACCAATGCGTATATGGTTCTCGCTTTTTGCTGATTTCATTTGCATTTTTATTAACGTCATACCGGCGTAGGGGTTGATGAAGCGGAACAGAGTTCGACATCAGGGATGGGGGTTGTTTTTGTTAAGGTAGGTCACGGCTAGGGGCTTCAATATTCTATTGTTGTTCGTATCGAATAGTTCGGAAAGTTTGATCGACGTTTGGTCTAGTACTATTATGTATGTATATGCATAGATTGCATCACCCTCTATTTAAATTGTTGTCATAGCAAAGTGGTTTGAAGGATTTGCATATCATCCTACTTAAAAATTGAATTGAATAATACTCTGAAAATCTAAATCGTATGGGATAGTTTTTTTGAAAATTTTTTCTAATTGTCTTCAATTGATCAGATGTAGTAGCCTTTTTGCAGCAGTTGCTTCATTTTTTTTATTTTTCATCTGGAACATCTGTTGCCTTCTTTATTTACTTTATTAATTAATAGTATAATTGCTTCCAAATTTATTTTCTATAATTGACCCAAAGAGAAACCGAAGCTGGATGATTTCTCAAAATGGATATGACAAAAGACATACGTGTTACTACTATGCGCATACGAAATAACGATCCGACTTCTATAAATCACTATTAATTCTTTCTTGCTCATAAATAAAATTGGAAGCATTCTTCTTGTTGTTTTACCAATAATCCCAGTTCATACATATAAGTTTTGAATTCTAATTAGTAGAGTTTGTAGACTTATGAAAAGAAGAGACAGCAAACAAACATTAAATGTACCCATTTACATTAATTGCATTGTAGATTGAAGGAAAGATGATTGAACTTGATTTGGACATGAAGAAATTATTTATTTCTATAAGGAATCTATGTGAGCATTTATATTACAAACCTTGACCTGTAATCCGCGCAATGAATAATTTTGCAGACTCCAAAGACACCAAATTATTTACATATCATAAAATTATTAAATTTTGTGGTTCCTCGTATTTGAAAAGCCAGGCCAAAAATTTTACCTGCCTGTCTGCTGCTTCTTTCAAAACGATTTTAAAGCACCCTTTAGGTAAAAAGTTTTCCTTTCATTCCTAGGAAACAAAATCATTTGTGCCAAAATGTTTGCTGTGTATTGGATTTTTGGCTACCAATGTAAAGACTAGGAGCATGAAGCATGCGCAGATATACATAAGTATCCTCGGTAACTCTTGACACAAAATTAAAAAATACCTATAAACTAAACGCAATATTTCAGCAACAATGAACTTTATTTGAAATGATAAGCAATATATTTATATAAACTTTTACTTATGGTAAGGTTCGTACACTCCTAGTCTACCTACTTGACATAGCTTTCTTCTTACACTAGTTTTTGAACTTTTGGACTATAACCGTCACTATACGTCTGAAGGAATTCAAACTTTTCGCAGAGGTTTTCCTTTTAGAATATTCTCTATTCAATAATGCCCAATACTTTTCAATGGGTCGGACCTCAGGTGTATTTCCTTTCTTGAAGAAATTCTTTGCATTTGATAGCGTAATGACATGTTGCCATATCAGGCCAAAACAGGACATTTCTATTTTTGATAAAGGGAATAAGCCTCTTACGTAAACACTCATTTAGGTAAATTTTCCAATTCACGGTGCCTGTGAAAATATACGGTTTTGAAATATTCCCATGTTCATCCATCGCCTGCCATATCAGATATTTTTTTTTTAATTTTTTCTTAGGTTTGAATTTTTTTTCAATTGGTGCGTCTGTATTGGGAGCACAATGATAGTATTTTCTCCCAAGAACATCTTTTGGATCAACAGTACAGTATGTTTCATCATCCATGATAATAACTTTTCCGCTTCCTGGAGGTGCCAACTTTTCGAGAATTTTTCTGCAAGCAGTTTTCGCTCCCGATTTTTGATCGTTAACATATTGTGGGACGCTTTCATATACCTGAGATTTAATTCCAGCTTTTTTAACTTTAACTTCATATAAATATGAAAGCGATATATTCAACAGGGCAGCCGCTTTTCTTTCATACATGGATCTCTTTTGTAGAAGGCTTTAACACGAGACAATAATGTTTTATTTCTTACAAATATTGGCCTTCTTTCTCCCGATTTATAAATTGCAGATTTACGTACTTCATAGCGTGACAAAACATTATATGTAGTCCTTCTGGTCACCCTTTCTTTCGTAAAATGCCTAATGACATCTTTCTTGACTCGATTCGCAGAATTTTCAAAGTAGTGGCAAATTCTTTTTGCGAGTTCTTGGTTCTTAACAGTTCCCATTTCAAAACCACGAATCGTAAGTTTATAAAACTTATGTCAGTTATACACCATGACTAACTAATGACAACTAAACAATTATTTGACATTTACTTTGACAGTTCGTAATTAAAATACTTAAAACAAAGTGTGCCAGGAGTTAGCGATCACGCTTTTGATTTATACTGCTACATGCAGAGAAATGGTTTCTTGCATCAAAGAAATAGATTTTCTTGCAAAAATCAGTCTTTATTCAAGAAAATCTTTTTATTTCAAGACTATAAAAATGTATAATATAAGAAAATGTATATTTTTTTAATTTTATTTGGGTTAAATAAACATTTTCTTAGGGTTGGAACATCAAGAAAATCCAAGACAGAAAAATGTTTCTTCCAAGTAAATCATTTAGTATTAAGTTAAGAAAATATCCATATTAAAGGCAGGAATGAAAAAATAGTCCAGATCTCACAAAGTTCTATTGAGAAATTAGATGACCAGTTTCGTGTTCAAAAAACACATCATCAGGGCAGTTACAAGGATATCCAATAAAAGAAAAATTACAATAATGAAAAAAAAAAACTAATGTTAATTAAAATTAGGTGCAAGTGGATGAACTAATGAAAAAGTTTTTTTTATAGAGGTTACAGTATAATTAAATTACTTCTTTAATAATGTAATTAAATAGGGATTATTTTTATGTAGTTTAATAATTAATAAGTTAATATTTAAGTTTATTTATCCCCTTTATTATTATTATTATTATTATTATTTATTATACAGGGTGTTAAAAAAAAACGTTTAAATATTTAAGGGACATATATTACGATCAAAAACAAGTAAAAAAATCCTAATGAACATGGGTCCGCAAAACAACCGTTTTCGAGACAAGTGCAATTGTCTTTTTTTTTGCATTTTTTTAGCGTTTAGCGTTACAGAACACAGATGTTTGAGATGTCCTCTTTCCATTTCAACACAGGATGTACATCTTCTTAAAAAGGAACTGCGCACCCTTTCCAAAAAGCACGGTTTTGCTTGAATTGTTTGACAGCATTGTTCAATTAGCTGTTGCAACTCGGCAAGATTATTTACTGCTGTTTCGTACACTAAATTTTTCAAGTAGCCCCAAATACAAAAATCTAAGGGATTTAGATCGGGAGACCTAGCAGGCCATAGAATGGGACCCCCTCGACCTATCCATCTCCTATGAAATGTTTCGTTCAGGTGCTCCTTAACAACAAGCGTAAAATGCGGCGGTGCCCCATCTTGCATAAACCAAACATTCAATCTCCGATTTAGAGGGACATCTTCCAAGAGTTCTGGCAAGGTGTTTACCAGAAAGTTAAGGTATGCAGGATCTGTTAAACGTTGTGGCAAAACAACCAGTCCTAGTAACTGATCTCCTAAAATGCCTAGCCAGATATTTTCGTACGACCAAACGTGATTATTGTGGCAATGTGGTTCATTAGTGAAAAGGATGTTAGAAGAAAAATTCTGGTGTTCGGCAGATTTCCTTAAAGACCACTGACAGAATATCTTTCTTATTAGTGGCATTTACACCAATCCCACAAAAATGAAAATTTGTTTTGGTCGTCGACGAAGCCGCATTTACAAAAAATGCAATATACAATTTCTATCACAACCATATTTGGACACTAGAAACTCCTCATAACAAGAAGAATCGATTTTCAGCACAGATTTTCAGTTCATGTGGGGGGTAGTCTACTAAGTGGCATGGTTATTAGGCCATACTTTTTTACACCTCCAATAACAGGTGAAAGTTACTCATGTTTTCTTCAAAACACGGCCACAATAGAAGATGTTCCTTTAGATCAAGAATTCCCAACCCTTTTCTTACATCGACACCTTTTAAAAGAATGATTTTCTTTATCGACCCTCGCACATTTTATATGAACAAAAATTTAAAAAATAAATGGTTTAAAAATAAAACATAAATCAATATGTTTTATTTTTTTTGAGTGCTATCATTTTTTTTTTTCAAATTTACAAATATAAAAGTTTGTTTTAAGTAATGAGATGACCGCGCTTGATGTATTGATAATTTCTTTCGATATTTAGGCCAAAACTGCACGATCAAAAATATTCAACCTGTTTCTTGTTTTCCGTAGAAAGTTATTGACTTGACTAAAGTCGATCAATCGCCGATGTATATTCGGCTATTGATCACCAATCGACTTCTTGATTAACGACCATTAAAATTTAATCGCCCCCCAGGGGTTGATACCGACCCCGTTGGAATCCTCTGCTTTGGATTCAAAAAGACTATGAGGTTTCTATATCATGGAACTCCGATACATTTAAGTACTGCGTTTTCCAATAAATGGGTAGGGTTTACAGATTACGACTCTTTCCATCGATGCAATCTAAAACCTTTAGTTTATCGCAATGGAGAAGTGAATAACGTGCAAGAGCTGCAACGGCGCATATAAAATTGTTCGTGGACAACGAGATTTCATTTTTGCACCACGTTACGAACGTCAACCAAGATTGTGCGCGCTTCAAGCAAGTGGTGAACAATTTTTATAATAATCGAATGAATTAAACGACAGAATATCAGAACCATGTTTGATTTTTTCATTTTTTATAATTACTGTTTCCGTTATTTTACTTTTATACAAACGATTTCAGTTTTTCATTCTCAAAATCTCTCATCAACTTTTCAAATGCTTTATTTGTGTTTTGGTTGTTTTTGTTTTCTCAAACATGTTACTGTAAATCTTGCTATAACACGATATTCGAAATTTAAACATTCCGGAAATCATAATTTAAAGATACATCAGAAAGTGTTAAAATAAACATTTGTTTGATGTCGTGATCACTTTCTGAAGTCAAACCAAATTCTTCTCGAATAAAGAAGAGGAAACGTGATGATCTGATGATGCTCTTAGGTAATTCCATTAGATATTCGTTAAAATATATCGCTCGAATATGAAAGCAGCATATTACGATCGTTTCGAAAGGAAATGTAGGCGAGGGCCTTAACGTATTTATTAACCTTTACGAATACGTGTAATTCAAGAGCGGGCGACTATTTGTTTTTCAATAACCCGGCCATTAGCGTTTAATTGCGACCCGAGAATATACAAACAGAACTCGTCATCCCGTAGCAATACACACTCACGCACACATGCACGTACCTAAACATTACTGGCACTTCAATAACCCTCCTCGCACTCAACGCGATTGTATAAAAATGTATTATGTTCTCCTTTCTTTATTATTCCTCCTTTCTATCGCGGCTTTCCCTCCTTTTTCCAACGTCGTCGTCATCATCGTGAGCGTCCTTTCATCTTTTTCGATTCACCGTTTTGGTCGGTCGCGGGCTGGCAGCCCAGCGGAGGGGGAAGCGCTTTGCGTACACGACGAACTTGGTTAAACATCAGGATGCAATGGCAGCAGCAGACAGCTGCTTCCTGATATAATTGCCCCTGTAAAGAAGTGCTGTTGTATAGTCTGCAGCGCTCGTATTTCTAAGCAATCGACGATCACGACGACTATTACCATCATGAGCGATGGGTCGACTTGGTTAGGACTCTAGCACAGCAAGCTCCCCCCGATAATGGTGCTTATAAATATGGATTCATTGAAACAATATTGATGGAAAGGGGTTTTATGTAATTTGAATACTTAACTATATGCCGATGGGTTTCAAAAATATATAGCAGAAAAACTAACCATAAATAAAGGAGCGAAACAAAAAGACTCTCTGTTGCCCACTTTGTTTAACCTGGTAATGGAGGGAGTCATAAGAAGGGTAAATCTGGGTAGCAAGAATATCATAGTTCATCAAACGCAAATTATTACATATTCGGATGACGTAACCATTATTTCAAATACGAGAAAAGACTTAATAAGAACAACAGAACAACTGGAGAAGGAAGCAAAATATTTTGGTTTAGAAATTAACGAAACCGAAACAAAATACATGGAAACTGGGAAGGAAAATACAATAATACCAACCTATCTAGAAACACAAGGACACAAATTTGAAACGGTTGCCTCCTTCAATTACATGGGAACAAAAATTGGAAACTGATAAAGATCGAGTAAGAGAAGGAATCATGAAAGGAGAACAAGCGTATAGTAGAAACTTAGCATTACTGAAGAGCAAAGTACTAAGCAAAAAAAAACGAAGGTACACATATATAAGACACTAATAAGACCAATCACTGCATACGCAATGGAAACAACAGTAATAAACAAAAAAGAAAAAGACCTAAATATAATGGAAAGGAAAATAATGAGGACTATATTAGGACCAAACGTGACACAAAATGGAAAAAAAAGATTGAAAAACAAATTTAGAGAGGAACATTGGCGAGGTAGATAAAAAACAAAGATTAAAATGGGCAGGTCAAATAATAAGGAGAAAACCAGGAGAAATGGTACAAAGAATAATACAATGGATACTCCTATGGTCACGAAGAAGAGGAAGATCAAGAAGGGGGTGGAGCGATGACGTGGAAAAGGATTTGAAAATAATGGAAAAGAGAGACTGAAAAACAATATGCGAATGGATGAGAGGACTTATCCCCCTCCCCCTCCCCCGAATAAGCGCAGAAGCGTTAGCCATAATTCTATGGATTGCAAGGCTTGATGAATTATTTTTTTGCCTTTCTAGAATAGTAGAAAAAAAAATATACAAACAAAGAAACATTACCTATTAAACAAACTTATTATTAAGCTTGGATAATTGCTGGATATTGTATGGTGTTAAAAAAGGATTTAAGTTTTCTTAAAGCTAAAATGAAATTATTTCACCTTTTTTTTAACACTTATTTTCGTACATACTGTAATCGAAGGAAATTAACAATAGCATTAAATTTAATAAGAACGTTCACTTTTTTGAATAAAACTCGGGCCCATTGTAGCGACGCGACATCAGAAATTTTTTGAGTGTAGAGCTTTCGGTTTTGTTCTTTGAAAAAGATTTTACACAAAGATAAAAGGATTTTCCAATAAAGTAAGAATAATATTAACTATGAATTCAAGTCAGACACGACGCGATGTAATAGCGGGAAGTTAACCACATAAGCCATCGCATTACATTGTATGTAACTATTTCTTTCTAGCATGTACACGACACGCGCGGAAATTCTGCCGAATCTGTAAAAATTGTAAGCTGCGTTTCGTATTCGGGAGCACCTTTCGGTTGGAAATAAAAATTCATCCAAATTTTCTTCCGTAACAAGATACTATCGTAAACCGAGGTACCACTGTATATGTACAACATATTTTACTTTGCTCTACTTACAAGTTCTGAAGTTGAAAGAACGATTTCAATACTGAAATACATACGAACTTCAAAAAGAATCCGTTTTACTGCAGAAAATATAGAAAAGTCTCTTGTGGTAATGGCTAATTCCTTTCTTCTATTTCCTACTTGAAACAAATTTATTACATATATACAGTCATGGGCAAAAATAGAAAGCACCCTCATAAAGAGGGTTATTGTTACCGCAGACAGTTTCTGGGAAAGCATTTATAGCGGAATCTTTATTTATGATAGAATTTAAGCCGATAAAAGTATCATTTACTTTAAAATAGATAACAGGGAGGGTATTATGAGAGGAAGATAAGAATTCCTGTTTCTCAGTCGCACTTATAATTTTAACAAGTCAGGCACGGAAAGCATTAGAGTTCTGTAACGCGTCCGTTTTTAAAAAAATATTTTAAAATGCCCAGTAAAGTGCAACTAACGGAAACAACACGTGCCCAAATAGTGTGTTTACATCAAGAAGGTGTTAGTCAAGTGCAAATTGCCAAAAGAGTAAAATGTTCTCGATATGCGATGCAATACACTATTAAACGTTTCGTGGAGACGGGATCGTACAAATCCAAGGTAGGTCGCGGCCGAAAACGTTTAACAACCAGCCGAGAAGACCGCATATTACAAAAAGTCGTGCTTTCGGGCAGGACTAAATCGTCGAAAACGGTGGCTAGCGAACTCCAACAAAATTATGGAATTGCTATGTCCAGCCGAACAATTCGTCGACGATTAAGAGAAGTGAATTTAAACGCCCGAAGGCCCCGAAAGAAGCCAGCGCTCAGCCGAGTGCACATCCAAAAACGCCTCAACTGGTGTCGAAAACATGCTAACTGGACTTTCAACGACTGGAAAAAAGTTATGTGGTCAGACGAATGCAACATTGAGGTAAGCAAGGCAAAGGATTAAACATTTACTTTGACACAAATACTCAGCTCCACATACCCTTCTCTTTCAAAATTCTTTGCAGTTGCAAAATTGATTTTTTTACCGTTATTTTCTCTAGCTTCAGAATCGTTGCGGAGCTCCGTGGGTTCGCAGAAGACCTGGGGAAGCCTACCTCCCTGGCAGCATTATTCCCACAGTCAAACATGGAGGAGGCAGCGTCATGGTCTGGGGTGCCATGTCTGCAGCAGGAGTGGGTGGACTTTATGTGTGCGATGGAAGAATGACAAGTGCGGTGTATACTAACATGTTAGAAGAAGTATTGGAGCCGAGTATTTTAAAATTATTTGATGATGAGGAGCCTCAATACTTCTTCCAGCAAGACAACGCCCCTTGTCATAAATCGAAGCACACGATGAGGTGGTTTCGGGAAAATAACATTCCTCTGTTAAACTGGCCTGCCCAGTCGCCTGATTTATCGTCCATTGAGCATTTGTGGCCCATTCTTAAACGTAAAGTAGCTCAGTTTCAATGCCCCTCACTGGCTGTGTTAAAAAAAGAAATTGTTAAAGCATGGACACAAATTACTCCGCAGGAGTGTGAAACGCTCGTTAGAAGTATGTCCAATCGTGTAGATGCTGTACGCAGAGCTAGAGGAGGACATACCAAATACTAAAATTACATTAATAAATCGTTTGTATAATCTAATCATAACTTTTGTTTTATTTATTTCCTTTGATTTTTGATAAATTGGCATTTTACCTACCCTGTTTTATATTTTTGGCCATGACTGTACATATCTTCTATTTCAATGTACGAATTTCGTTTAAATACATTTATAAAAACTTAGCGTCTGAAATATGCAACATACACTTAGTGCGTCTCTGTATCATGTTTACAATTCGTGGTTCTGAGTCATATCCCTTACGATTTCACCGTTCCCTGCTTATAACAAAGCAATATGTAATACATTACACGTTCTAACCTCCAAATAACACCCAGTATTGACATGGATTGTTTAAAATAAATAACTTGCTTTTTTTTCTTGGATCCAAAAGTATAAACATTAATGCCACACAAATATGCCCGTGTAACATGCATACAACAATAAAGAGTTGATGTTTTGTTCTGGCGTCAACGCCCAATATATTTTAAGGAATAGGAGATATACGTACCGGAATTTTTTTTAACACGCACCTAAAAATTCAGAATTTTTGAAAATTTCTGTAGAATTTGGATAAAGATCTATTAGCTACACCTCCGGCACAAATAAGTACGACACTGATTTTAATAGAAAAATACTTTAATAATTTCAAAATATTTAACAATAATTTAACTACGCTACTTCATCGCCATTTTTCAGCACACTCTACCTTCCCGCGCTCGACTCCCTTCTCCTTTTTCCCTTTTCCAACTCCCCTCTTTATATCGTTTTCTACAATCGGTTTATCCTGACGTACGTTTGTCCTCAAACATAGTCTTGGTACCGGGCCGGCGCTCGTACTCGTCGTGTGGGTCTTTGTTGGTCTTCCCTCGGCTCCACTTCTGCTTCTTCTGGCGGCTGGTCGGGGTTCCATTCTTCATCATCGGTGGTTGCATTTTGACCACTGATATCGCTTCCTTCTTCCTCTTCTTCATCCGTAGAATCCATTTCATCATGGTTCTGGTACAATTTCATTTGGGAAACGTGCGTAGTTATGACCTTGCTTCCAGGGTAGTTCCTACCCGTTAGCCTCTCTAGGTGGTATATGTCGGCTACTATTTTATTTATGACTACATATGGACCTCTGTATTTCAACTGGGTCTTCGTCGGCTGTCCTGTCGAAACTGGCACAGATTGGATGGATACCACATCACCCACTTCATATGTAACACCCTGGTAGCGCTTCCTGTCATAGTACTTCTTGTACTTTGCTTGCGCTTGGTCGTGGTACTTTATAACATTAGCCCTTCTCATGCTGTCTGGTAGCACGTATAGCCATTTTTCTTCCCCATTTACCTTGACTCTTTTAAACAATCTTCCGTCTTCAATTTCATAGTCTTCTACCCTATTTTTCTCTTCCGGTGTTCGTTCTTCTTCCGGAGTCTTCAAAATTCGGAGTAACTCTTTTAATTTTTGATCGCAGTTTTGAATCATTAATATTCGATCCTCTTCGCTAATGATTTGAAAAACGTTTAATCGCTTCTCGTATATTTCCTCGGTCATACCTGTCGAATCTGCAGGTTCAACCGCAGCTCTACTCAGACTATCCACATGGGCCATTTTATCTCCGGGGCGATGCTTAATTTCAAAGTTGTACTCTGATAGAGTTGCATACCATCTCGCAATTTGCGGCTGCAGGGTCTTCTTTGCGTTTAGGTACACTAAAGCTTGGCAGTCGCTTACTACAGTAAAAGGTATACCTAATAGTAATGGTCTCAGTCGCTCGATACACCAAATGAGTGCTAAAAGTTCTAGCTTAGAGGAGTGGTATGTCCGTTCAGCATCGTTCGTCTTCTTGGACACACAGTATACTAAATGCACCTTCCCATCTTCACCCTCCTGAAGTAGCATCCCGGCTACTCCTAAGGAACTTGCATCACAAATTTTCCTGGATACAATTCTCGTTTCTGGGTGTTCTCGACACTGTTTGTCCACGAAACACGCGAATAAATGTTTTCAACGTACACTAAACACAATTGTTTCACACGCTAATTTGACGAATGTCTATCTAACCTCAATTTTCACCGGTTCTTTTTCTACACTTTTTCTTGTTGTTTATCGTTCATATCTCATTGTTCATATGATTCATATCCCGCTTCTGAAATATTCGCTACACCTCCGGCACTGATTTTAATAGAAAAATACTTTAATAATTTCGAAATTTTTGACAATAATTTAACTACGCTACTTCATCGCCATTTTTCAGCACACTCTACCTTCCCGCGTTCGACTCCCTTCTCCTTTTTCCCTTTTCCAACTCTCCTCTTTGTATCGTTTTCTACAGATCTAAATTTTCGCATGATTTCTATTAAGTACTAATTGTTTATAGGAAAATTTCTTATGTTTATACCGGAAATATATACTTTTTTCGTAATATGAGGACTTACTCTTTGATGTACATATTACTACAGCAGATTTATTCTCCTACATTTCTAAAATTAGCATATTTTCCATTAAAATTCTGCAGATACGTCCTATTGCCTGCAATAAAAACTGCTCTGCCGAAATCCAATGGGACGACAAAACCTCTTGACGAAAAAAAGGAGTTCGGAAACGAAAAGGAGTAACAAAACACGCAAGCAATCATAGTCGGAAACAAAAAAACGAGAAAAACGTGGAGTGAACCTCTCACAGACCAATAAAATTCATTATATCCCTACCCTGAGATTACATTATAGAGAAGGCAAAAGGAGCCGACGACTGTATCGTCCCGTGTAGAAGAGGTTGTAAAATATAAAATCGGTAATTTTCAAAAATTCCCGGTATCATAAAAATTATTGCCAACGTTTATAAGGAAACTTCTCGGTATACTATGGCTGTTGTGCTCTGCTCGATCTTCTAATATGGAGTAGTAGTAGTAGAGTGTCTAACGTGTCGTAAAACCATGAAACTTGTGGTATTCGGCGCGTCTGTATGCATCATAAGAACGTGTTTGGTTGCCGTAGTGTCCATATAGTCAAACGATGCAGCGATTTTTAAGCTACAATAGAACGCGTTGTTAATTATAAATTAAAAAAAATTGCAATCTAAATCAACAGCAAGTAAATCCATTAATAATGCAGTCAAGTACCATTAAACCGAAGTACAACATAAAATACAAACTGTCACCGTTTATAAGTAAGAAGATTAAGAAAATATCGAATAAACTATACGAAAACCACGCAGAAAGTGGTGTGGCTCTTGTTAGCAATGAAGAGCTAATATTTTTAAGTGAATGTGATGGTACTGAGAGTGCCGTTGTTGTAGTAGAGCATGGAATTTTCACAAGTGGTGGGTAAGTTTCAAACTACATAATTTATATTAAAAGATACTGTATGTGATATTTTTTAAAAAGAAGCAAATAAATAGACAAAAAGATGTTGGAATTTCTGTAGATAAATCTAAATGTATAGCTATTTATATTACTTCAAAATTGAGTCAACTACACGGAGAAAAATACATCGTCATCACAACTAGAATTATTGTAGATAGTAAGAGAATTTCTAGTGAAATATGTGACAACTCCTCAAGTTAGTACTTGCTACAACACTTCTTATAGCAGGGTTATTACCGATTTTACAAGATGAGTGTAGTTAACAACTTGACAAAATATTATGGCAGAATATACGAGATACGTAACGTAATGTTTAAATACTTACCTATTTTATTATTAAATATAAGTATAATACTTACTATAATTTAACAAACTCACGTGCAGAGGTGAGAATATTACACGTATGAAATGCAATAGATCAAAACTCAGGCCGTAGCTACAAGCGTTAAGAAATAGCGTTTGTTTGGCCAATCTGCTGACGCACAGACACCGGTGTTTCGAGCTTAATTGGCTCCTATCAGTAGAGTTGGCCACGCGCGCCAACAGGTAGGTCTATACGGTTACATACAAGCCTCAGTGTAGCTTCGACCTTCCATTAGCGCGGTACGTGTTGTTTAGAAATATTGCGTAAACGACTCAAGGAGGACCAAACTAGAGAATTTTTAGCCGAAATTCCCGACTTAACGTATGATGGCGTTAAAATTGAATGTGTAGGATGTAATGTCCCGTTGATGAGTTGGTCCAAAAGAGACTGTCTACGACACGTAAACAGTGAACGGCATGCTTCAAAAAAAACTTGCACACGAGACTATGACAAATTTATATTTAATTTATGTGTTACTTTTATTGTATGTAATATACCGTTTAATTTACTAGACAAGGAAGCGTTTGTCTTGTTTTGGAATAACTATTCGGAGTACAAATTACCAAGTCGGACATCGTTACGAAGGATAGTGCCATCTGCTCGTGAATATGTTGAAAAAAGAATTAAATCGGAGTTGAAAGAAAAAAAAATGTGGTTATGTGTGGACGAAACGACAGATCGTAAAAAACATTCGGTCGTTAATATAATGGCACGTAAAATGGAACCGCATCAATCGTCACCTTCAATTCTATTAGCTTCCAGACGAATACAACAATGTACTGCCGAAGTAATTGTAAAGTTAGTGTTAAATACATTGGAAAAGTATGAACTTTCAACAAACCAACTGTTGATGTTTATGAGTGATGGTGCCGCAAACATGCTTTCTGCAGGCCGGTCCCTTAAAAAGCATTCTGTTAACTTGTTACACATTACGTGTAAAATTCATGCTCTCAATCTTGTGGCAGATGGTATCAGAAAATGTTATCCTGAGGTAGACGCTTTAATAGCGCATACAAAAGCAGTGTTTGTCAAATCCCCGAAACGTATTCGCGAATTTCACAGACTGTGCCCCCGTATACCTGAGCCACCAGAACCTATTCTTACACGTTGGGGAACTTGGTTAAATGCTGCGTTTTATTATCATAAATATTATGAGAATATTAAGAACGTGGTTTTACAATTCGATCCAAAGGAAGCTGCCGCTATCAAGAAAAGCCAGTCGAAATTTCAAGATAGTCGGGTTAAAACGGATTTAAAAATTATTCACAACAATTACTTCGGACTAGCGGAGGCAACAGAAAAGTTACAAGATCTTTCGGTGTCGTTAGTGGAATCTGTGCAAACAGTGCAACATGTTCACGCACAGCTATGCGCGATAGAAGACGCAAAAAATTTTTGTGTTCTAGAAAAATTTGAAAGTGTTTTAGAGAAAGATTCTGATTTTGGCACATTAAGACACATTTGTGAAGGTGCGACAACAGAACCGTTAAGTTGTTTCAAAGAATATTTTAATTACGCAAATATAACGTCATTAGATGCAGAACGTTCGTTCTCTGCATATAAACACACATTCTCCTCGCGCCGCACTCGGTCTGTCGAAACAACGGTTGAAACATATCTAATGTTGCAGATATTTAACAGACATTATTCACTTTGCGATTTCACGGAGGACTCTTAAAATGGTAAGTGTTTGGGCACGCATTATTTTATTTTTATTTAACAACTACGCGAAAGTATTTACGACACCAAACATCTACACACAATAGCTCTAGTGAAACCCGAGGCCTAATCGAAACAACGCCGCTGCCCGTTGGCACGCATGGCCAACTCTACTTATCAATGTACAATACTACAGCCTTCCAAACACTGCCCGGGTAGACCTACTTTGCTCTCGTTATCCCAACAGATGTCAAGAGGAAATTCAAGAGACATCTATTGGGACAACAAACAAGCGCCAATTCGGTCTGAACGCTCTCGTTTTGGCACAACCAAGACAAGAGGGCGTTCGGTGTGTAAATGGTCAAAATTCAGTAATTACAAATAATTAAATTAATAAAATTATTTGTACGCTTATAGACAACGTAAATAAACAATATTTCTTGTATATTCGTTTACTATAAAAATTTTGCTAACATTACAAACGTGTTGTGTACTACAATTTCTAATTAATGACTCAAATAAAAACAATCACAGGATGGTCCCCATTTTGAAAAGAAGTGTTCAAATAGGTTTAGGCTTTAAATATCAGCCTCCATGAACCACAAAAAACTTTCTTACAGTTAATATAACCATAATGCAATCAAATCTGTCATTATTCCATTTTATATACATCTCAACTGACCTGTAAACAAAGCCAGTATTACAATCCATTTTTTTTCCAAAATCGCGTAAAGTTGATACACATGCATCCCTTAAAAATAAATGCGGATACATAATACGAATACCTCATAAATTCCCCACCGAACCCTATAAGAATCTCCTTAATATTTTCAGCAAGTACTCTCCCCGTCATAAGTCTCTGCCATTTTCTCCCCTACGCCATATAAATTAAGCATTTTGTTCGTGATGCAGTATAGGAGAAGAACGCGAAGCAACGCAAATGTAGCTTCTGGCGCGCTTTCCGTCTATCGATAAGAACGGAATAGGCATCCAAGATTGATATTGGCATGGCCTCTTTTAAATTAAATTGCTGTATCGAGTCCCTTTTTGGAAAACTTTAGATTCGCGGCGATATTTTAAAAATTTCATTAAAAGGATGATGTGATGTCTTTATTAAATTTTTTATCTCTTGGAAGGAGACGCATCTTATTCGGCATAAAAATAATGTTAGGAGTTCGTTTTGAATTCCGCGTGCTTTTGAAAGAGAGTCTGTCAAATGAAAAACGTCTGTTACTGCAAAGGGATAATAAAGAAGTAATTTCATAATGAAGAGAAGCATTTATGAAATTTACTTTAGGGGCATGCTTGCAGTCTACTTAAAATTAATGAAAGCATTATGTGGAGAAAAAGTAACATTAACGCAAAAGCTACATACGAATTTTTACTTATTATTATTATTTTGTCAGAAAAATATTTTAGTTACTTATTTAATATTAGATTGTTTACGACATAAGTGTGGATAATATTGTGGTGTATGCTTTAACAATAAAGCCCTCAATGCAAACTTTCAATACACTTTCCATTCTCCTTCAGTATATCTTCCACTGTATACTGTTCCATTTTTGTTTTGGTCTTCTTCTTCGGTATTTGCCTACTGCTGACATTCTTTTCTTATTGTTGGATGCACTTTAAGGCCATTATCTTATATTGCTATAAAACTTTCTATGCCTATGCGTTTAGAACGAAATAGTACTATGTTGTGTTCAAGAATATAAATTCCTTATTTACTTGTGTAATTTTTAAAATTTATCTTACAAAGATTCCTACAAACCATTATATTTTGTAGGTATATTATGTAACCTACTGCCAACTTTGTACCAACATAGCGACCCAAATTACACATCTTTCATTCGAACAATATCTTCCAGCGAAAATATATCGTATAGAATTCTAACGAAAGATTTAACCCTATGTTTTGTTATTTTTATCTTATTTAACGACTATTATAGCAATTGTTACTATTACATTACTTTCAGGAAACTATTAACTGTGTGCCAGTATAATAAATAATTAAGATATACCCCAAAATCACAAATGATCGGCCTTGTTGAACGCTATTTTAAAATTATAGTTTTACTTCATAATCAAAGGATAAAATGTGCTTATTGAGGTTATAAAAAACGTGAATATTTAGTAGAACTTTTCTAGCATTTAGGACAATATCTTCCAAAACAATATAATACACTCCGCGACACTTAATTGAACGCAATACTTATAACTTTAAAAATAATAACTAGTTAATTTTTTTGTACTTGTTGTTTATTATTTATCGTAATTTCAATAAAATATTCGGAATAACTTTCGGAAATAAAGAAGTAACAAAAGAGACTGCCTTTCTCCAAAATTAGTGCGACACTTGATTGAACGAAGGATAATAAAACATTTCAAAGTTACTATAAAAAATTATTTAATAATGGGTATGGCTACCATTGTTATTTATTACATCAGACAATCTATTCGGTAAGGAATTGTATAAATTTTGTAGATAATCCAGTGGTATTTCGTTCCAAGCTTTCAAAATTGCTGATTTTAGTTGATCCTGATTCCCAAATTGATTTCCGCTGCCATAGATTTTCCGTGACAAATGTCCCCACACGTTTTCTATAATGTTTAAATCTGGGGATAATGCTGGCCATGGCAGCAAAGTCATCCCTATGTCGGTAAACCACTGTTTTACAATACGGTCGCTATGCGCTGGCGCATTATCCTGCTGGAAAATGTAAGTTTGGGTTCCTATTTTCTCTTCGATTTTCACTCGTTCATTTTGAAGTAACTCCAAGTACTTTCTAGCATTTAAGGTCCCATCTATAAAAACTATATCTATTGTCCCAGCGTAAGAAATTGCACCCCATACCATAGCACCTCCACCGCCTTGACGTCTTCTAGAAATAATGTTTTCTTCTTTCCTCAAATCATGCCAATAATACCTATTACCATCTGGTCCATCAAGACAAAAGCGCTTTTCGTCGGTAAAAATCACTTTTCGCCATGTCTCGTTCCATCCCATGTGCGTCCTGGAGAAGTTCAGTCGCTCATTTCTATGTCTGACTGTTAAAACAATGTTTGGTGCCCTTTTCAGAATTCGTTGCACTGTTCTTATAGATGCCGACGTGCCTACAGCATCCCTAATTTCACGTGCTGATGTCGCTGAATTCGAAGCTACCCGTAAAATTTGGCGTTTTTCACGCACAGTAGTTGCTGTGGCAACTCTTCCTTTACGTTTTTTACCGTAATTTTCTTCATCTCGGAGATAATTGCGAATGACACGATCACTCCGTCTTAATCGTCTTGCTATTTCACGAATTGAATAGTTTTCTTCGTGTAAAATATTAATTTGCGCCCTTTCTGAATTTGTGAGTGTTTTTCCACCCCCCATGATTCCACAACTTAAAAGCGAACGTCAACACTGTCTATAAAACACTTACAGGTAAAAATAACGAAGTAATTTCGGTTCTACCTCGAACAATACTAAAGTGAAGCTAATGCTAAACTGATGCGTTCAATTAAATGTCGCAGCTGTTTAAACTGTAATAAAATTTTATTGCGGTTATCCGTATCCGCTATTTATTCCTGTCGTATACTTGCTTGTTTCTATGGAATACAACAAATAATTAATGAATTCTCAAAATAATTGAATTTCTAAGATATTTATACATGTTGCGTTCAATCAAGTGTCGCGCAGTGTATACCCTGATGCATATATGAAACACGCAAATGCGTGGTACCGGAACTGAAAGCAGTATCCACTCCCAATGTAGATATTGGTGTACTAATATTAATTAAACGTTAATTATTAAAGTAAAAAACGTACTCCGAACTAGTACAAAACAGTGCCGTATAATGAAACACAAACAATCGTTTAATTAATATTTATTTTACGTGATTTGTGTGTTATGTTCGCTTTTCGCATATATATATATTCATATTATAGGGACGATTGCTCAAAAAACAGGAATCTAATTACCTCCATTTCATGGAAGATTGCATATTACACGATGCCCGCGGGAATTAGCTGTAATTTTTAATTAACACCCCGTAATCTGATATAGCCTCTGGCCAATCCGAGAGTTGTATTCGAGGTGTAATATGTACTTACCCGTACATTTATATGTAGAGTAACCTAAACTTGCGGACTCGCATAGGCGTCGGTATTACGGGTTAATATAAGAATACGAAAAATTCATAAATAAACTAAACCGGTAGAGAAGCAGGCATGTAGTGTCGACCTTGAATATAAATCATGTTAAAGCGCGCTGAGAGAGATTTCGTTTTAGTACCGGTTGAGCTGTTGCAGAGATTAGTCGAAGGGTCAAGGTTATGTATTTACGTGTCGCTTTTGAAAATATAGCTGGTGTTTTTTGTGTGTTGTAGTATTATACCAAGTACATAATTAATGTTTCGTTTCATATAGAACTAATATTTACATACCTAAGAAAACAATGCCTCGTAATAGATTTGCTACTAATGTACATAAGTATGTGTCACTTTTTCCCCATTTAAAATATGACGGTAGTGCAGTTTTTTGCTTAATATGCAATGTTCGTTTGGCTGCATTGGACAGAACTGATTGCCAGAGGCATGTCAATGGTATTAAGCATATGAGAAATGCAAGAACTGAAATACCTTATACACTATTCCTCATACATTTATTAATTATGTTTACCTCTTGTAATCTTCCGTTGTCGTTGGTGAGAAAAGCAGCTTTTAAAACGTTTTGGCGACAATACGTTCCAAAGTACCCATTGCCCTCACAAACACAATTACAGAATCATTTGCCGCGAATGAAAGAGATGCTAGAAAATGTGTGTAAACGTGATTTGTGTTCCAAAAAAATATGGATTACCGTGGATGAGACGACCGATATAAAGAAAAACAGTATTGTGAATGTAATAGCTCGCGTTTTATCTAGCGAGAACACAACATCTTGATATTTGTTAGCTTGCAAACGTGTTCAACAATGTACCGTGGAAAATACTCAAAAAGTGATAATGAACGCTTTGAAAAAATTTAAAATTGCCCAAGATCAAGTTGTGATGATTGTGACAGATAGTGCAGCAACGATGTTAAGTGTTGGGCGATCCTTAAAACATATATTTCCTAACTTAATACATATAACCTGCGTGCTGCATGCTTTGCATTTAGTTGGTGAAGTTGTTCGACAACATTGCGGAAACGTTGATCGGATGATTGGAAGTACTAAAGCAGTGTTTCGTAAATCTCCTAAACGTTTAAAAGAATTTCGTAAATTTTGTCCAGGTATTCCAGAACCTCCTGAACCAATTTTAACGCGATGGGGTACTTGGCTAACAGCAGCTTCTTACTATTTGATCCATTTTCAACAAATTCAATCAGTTATAATGCGATTTAATCGGAATGCGCGGAAAAATTTTAAAATCCAAAACCCCGAACGGGGGTCACGCTATATATTTTGAGGTACAAGAAAACTACAAGTCTTTTTACGAAAACGATTTTATTTATGTTCAAAATAATCTCCTCCTGCATAAATGCACTTTTATAACCGAAGTTTCCACAATGTAAAAGCGTGAAGCCAGTCATCTCTTGGAATGCTCTCAAAAAATAGATGAATTGCTTCATCTATCTCATCCTCCGTCGTGAAACGTCGACCACGTAAATATTTCTTTAGATTGATGAACAACCAGAAATCACACATGGCCACATCTGGCGAATAGGGTGGATGTTCAATGATTTTTACCTTATTTTCACGTAAAAATTCAACTGTCTGCTGTGCACTGTGTGACGATGCATTGTCGTGATGCAATATTAACCCGCGAATGTTGGCTGACTCAAGAACTGCAAGCATTTTGTGGTGTACCAGTTTGCTGTGACTGTACGTTGATTTTCCAGCTTCATTGCTTTTACTAATCCGGTACTACGGAAGAAAACTGCGTACATAACTTTCTTGACAACCCTTTGCCTTTTAGCCATTGTTGGTGTTGGTGCATCTTCGTAGATCCACACGCGGCTCTCCTGGCGGATAGGAATATCGTAAAATGGGATGTAAGTTTCATCACCTGTTACTAATTTTGATAGAATGCGATGTCCACATTATTTAACATTTCCAATGTTTCCCGAGCGATTCTTACTCGCTCTGCTTTTTGGAAATCGGTAAGCGTGTGTGGCACCCAACGAGTATCAATTTTTTTCATCCGAAGATGATCATGTAAAATTGAATTTACTGTTACGGATCCAACACCAAGAGTTGCCTCAATCACTTGATAGGTGCATCTTGGATCTTCGTCGATCATACGTCTCACCCTCTCAATGTTTCCAGCGGTAACTGAAGAACAGGGCCTACCGGTACGTTCCTCATCACCAAGCGATATCCGTCCTCTTTTAAATTCGCTATACCAGCGAAACACAGTTGCACGTGAAGGACTTTCATCACCAAATGCGAGTTGCAATCGTTCAAGACTTTGTTGTTCACTTAAACCGACCTTAAAATCGTAGTAAATCATTGCGCGTACATGTTCTCTTGATAAGTCCATGTTTCGATGACAAATCGTACCTACCACGTTTACTCTATGACAGCAGTGACTCAACTGACAGTCAGAGTTTACTACTTAAGGATGGTAGTATTTATGCAGTGTTGCCAGCTCTAACTTCTCTACTTTTGTGGCATCTCAAAATATATAGCGTGTCCCTCGTATTAACTCATTAATTATTAAACAACATAAAAATAATCCCTGTTCAATTACATTATTAAAGAAATAATTTAATTATACTGTAACTTGTAAGAAAACTTTTTCATTAACTCATTCATTTGTTCCTAATTTTAATTATTAACTTTAGGTTTTTTTTCCATTATTGTAATTTTTCTTTTATTGGATATCCTTGTTGTGAAATGCTGATGGTGTGTTTTTTAACACGAAACTGGTCGTCTAGTTTCTCAATAGAACTTTGTGAGGTCTGAACCATTTTTTCATTCCTACCTTTAATATGAATATTTTTTTAACTTAAAAGTAAATGATTTACTTAGAAGAAACATTTTTCCGTCTTTCTAATCCTAAGAAAATATTTATTTAATCCAAATAAAATTTCAAGAAAATTATTTTCTTATGTTATACATTTTATAGTTTTGAAATAAAAATATTTTCTAGAATATACTGATTTTTGCAAGAAAATTCTTGATGGAAGAAACCATTTCTCTGCGTGTGCTGTCTCTCTAACCTTAATTCAACGGACGTCTAGCATCATTTGGTGATCTTTTCCGATGTCATTGGCAGTGGTTGCAGTTTTTTACCACGTTTAAATTCAGCTGGCCAATGGTGCAGAGTTCTTAGCCTTAATTTCCGTGAGCGTATTGCCTTTCAAATGCAACGATTTAACTTTTAACTTACTAACAATGTATTCGACATGATCATTAGGTTGACACTCAGCCTATGCTTAGAAGCTCCGGTTAAAACAGTCCCATTTAAAGTGAACGAAAATTGTAATTTAGACTTATTGCTGATGTACTGTACTCGTCGCATTCCATAATCAACCTAATAGTTGCTGAAAATTAAAATAAGATTATTCTTTATTAATAACATAATGACTTCATCGTTACAACCAGTGTTCGTTAAATTACTTTATTTCCACTTGTGGATGACAAATAATTGGTTCTGTGTTATAGCACTTCCCTAACCCCTTCAGAGATGCAAGTGACTCCCTCAAAGGAAAGGTAGAACTCTTAAACGATAGAAGTACCTACCATAATGATTTCAAATTCGCTTTTTAAAACATCTCTGTACTTTTAACACCAGAAGCGGATGAAAGTGAGGGACCATTGAAGAAGTGTTGAAAAAATGTTAGAATTAACATCAGACTTTTACGTGTAGGATTCCTAATTAATAATTTTCGGATTTAAATGAAGGTGATGTATAATTCAACTATATGGCAAGTATTGCGTCAATCCTACGATCCTCGTCATTTCGAGCATAATTATACGTTGCGGCGAGAATATTAAAACGGCTTCGACGTGACGATCATCGGAAGAGATGCTGTAATATTCCTTCCGTTTCAAAGCTAGGCCTTGCCATAGCGTAGCCCGCAGCACATTGGCGAGAGAGCACAATAACGGTAATACACAACGCAACAACACAACAGTATAGTATACTACTCTCCTCGCTTTATCTCGTCCGAAAATCTGTATTCACACGGCGCGACCTCGCAATCCTCCATGCGTGTTCGCAACCGCACCAAACAACTCTCTCTCCCGATCCCGATCCGCCGCAGCTAGCGTAGAACTCGGCGCGGCCGGCGACCAACGAACCGGTTGTTGTTCAAAAGGCCCCGGCCAATGTAATTACGATGTATGGAGGGCACGCAGCGGCGGCGGCGATTGGGGAGCACGGGGAGGCGAGAAGAGAAGAGCGTTTCGGTATTTTTTTTTTTGGGGGGGAACGCTACCAGTGCTTCGAGTTGTCGAGCGAACGCACGGCGCGAGACCTTCTCGTGACGTGCATGAGTTAGTTACACTTATTAGATTTGCGGCCGCGCGGGACCACTGCATGTATATTGCCTACTTTATTTTAAATCAAAGTGGCGAGCGTTGCTGTGTATTATCCTGGTCGTCTTCGGATTGCCGAAGATAAGGGAAGACAGGACAAAATAAAAGAATATTCCATCTTCTAGATCTTTAAGAATTTTTTCGCTTTCTTCATTAATTTAATTCTGTTTGTGACAGTCTAAGGTGGAAAAATGAAAAGAGAATTTAAAATTGGTCTAATCACCAGAAGGCTGTAGTCTCAAATTTATTATAGTTCTTTAATTTCGCGGTTGATCAACTCCAGTTTTCTTTTTATAAGATGAGATAAGGATAAAGCGTCACGTTTTTTTTTTTAATTTTAGCACCATTTAGGGCTAGTTATACCGGCCACGTTCAAGGTTGATTTGAGAGTTAAAAACCCAATTAACTGAACGCCCAAGATAGCGTGTTGTGTTATATTTCAAGTGTTGTGGCATTTCACTTGCAATATAAGCATTTCTTTTTCTATTAACATCATTTACGTGATATGTTAGGGGAGTTATCCGATGATGATTTCTTAAATCTAGTTGAAATTGTAATGCACCCCAGACAGCCAAAAACTTAGAAACTAGAAATCAATTTAAAATCGAAAATAAAGAATTTAGGGATAAATTTACGTTATTCAAGCTAGTTGTGGAATATTTGACAGATCAAATTTCGGATGGAATTCGTTTCGAAAGTAATAGGTAAAGTATATAATTAAATAGTACTTTACCAATGCAACCCTAAAGTAATGAAAAGTTCAATAAGCAATTTTGAGTTGTTATAGATGCGTAAGTATGCATAATATGTACAGTTGAAATACAGTTGGATTAGAGCAGTCCTACATTTAAATATCTTGTCCCCACAAACTGGAATCGAACAAGGAAAAGCTCGCCCCGAGGAAACGTTTCCGTCAAGGTGACGGCCTCCAGAACAGATAAATAGCCTTTGGGATTGTAAAAAGGTCGACGGAGAAGACGGAGAGTCGTCTCAGACAGAGAAATCGAATACCGCGTGCCACGTCGATGTACCGTTAAGATAATAAAGACTCGACATTGTACCTGTCGGGAATATTTGATGTTTTATAGCCGGGTAAGGCCCGCTAGACGTAATACAGTAGAATATTCGTCGAAAAGTCTCACTTTAAGTTTGCACAAGCTATGGGTATATACCCATCGAAGCGAAAAAGGAACAAAAAAAGAAAAGGTAAACGGATATGGTTTATGAAAAATAAATACAAGAAATATCCCGTTTCCCTTTCCTTCTTTAGTGCTAATACGTTTATTACTGCATATTGAAAGTATTAATTGACTTATAGACACGTATAGGAAATAAATGAAATTAAATACATTAGCTTTAGCCCAAGTGTACCTTTTTTTATAAAAAAAAAGTTAAATCATCCGGATGGTGTAGTCATCATTATACGATTGCGCGTTAAAGTACAGGAATCCAACACTAATTATTTTCCTTAATTAAAACTTAATCTATAAATAATGTATTTCCTGTTCCTTAACCTGGATAATAAATCGCAGCCGGTAAGATTGAAATTAAAGTTATGCATATGACTTACAAACATTTGATATCTAGATATCTAGAACGAGGTAATCGTATCTGCGATACATAGGCGTTTCACCGGAGTAGCGGGCTGTGCTAACATAGTTTGCAAGTGGGCGAGAAACAGTTGATGTGCTGGGACGAGGCGGACTGTAACAAATATGTAAATACCGAAGAACACAGAAATAGAAAAAGGGCGTGTCAACGAGAACTGACTTTTATTTTCGATTTACTTGTCATGATGATAACCTGTAATTTGTCATGTTGCTTACACGAAAAAAACCCGTTTTAGAACTTTTGGTGTAGGTACAACTCCGAGTATGTTTTACTTGTACGCGAAGACGTGGAAAATAAAATCAAATATACATTAGAAAATCACTTGCTTTGTTTGAGACAATAGATTGTAAAAGAAATTCTATTCTAAATGTTATAGTATGTGTACTGGACCCTCATAAACCGACATTTCCACTGTTACTAGGTAGCAAAAGACTGGAAAAATGTACTGGTGCAGCAATTGTTAGGATGATACTTAGTACGTTGGAAAACTTTCAAGTCTCACCACGTCAAATGTTGATGTTTATGAACGATGGTGCTGCAACAATGCATTCGGTAGACTGTTCTCTTCTTGAACACCGTTGCAAGTGTTACGTGTAAAGTGTATGCTTTACATTTTGTGGCAGAAACTATTCGACAATGTTCACCCGAAGTAGATGCATTAATAGCAAGTACGAACAAAGCGTTTCTCAAATCTCCAAAACGTCTTCGATCATTTCACGCATAGTGTCCTGGTATTTGTGAACCACCGCTGTCAATTCTTACACGTCGACGAACAAGATATTTCCGTTGAAACAGGGTTAAAAACTATTCGTAACCACTATAAAGGATTACATGACGCGATAGAACAATTACAAAATAGAGCGTTGTCGTTAGTGAAGTCACTGCAAATAGTGGACGAAGTACATACACTACTGCGCACTATACATGACGTAAAATACGCGTTTTAGAAAAGTTCGAGAATGTGTTGAAAAATTTCGATTTTATCACATTAAAACAAATTTGTGATGGTGCATCGATTAATCCATTAATTAAATTCAAAGAGTGTTTTATTCAAGGATGTATGACATCCGTAGATGTCGAACGATCTTTTTCAAAATATAAACGCATTTTTTTTTTTCACTACGACGAAGATCGTTCTACGAGACAACTGTGGAAACATATCTAATGCTGTCAACTTTTTACGACTCTTATCCAGTGGGTGGATAATACTGATAATGGTGGTTCTACTTTTAATGTTCGGTAATTCCGATGCAGCCCGCCAACCTACTTGATAACACTGCTTAAGAGGGTGAGTGTTTCACAATTTTTCAGATACTATAATTCTTGATTGGTTCTGTTATTATTATTCGATTTATTATTTATTTTTTGGTATTGTACTTGTTGTAGAAAGCACATGGCTATGCCGCGCAGAGACATTACCTCGCTTTATTACGCAGAGATGTTGTCTCTGTAAAACGGTATGGCAAGAAATGTAAATAAATCAGTCAAACGCTAGGATGTCTAACAAACAGTAAAAAGGATGATAGGATGATCTGTTTATGGTTTTAAAATTAAATTTGAAGCTTTGTTCCTTACAAAGTATATGGAGACGATTGTGCCAAGCTTTTCTTCACAACTTAGTGGTAGTGTTTCGTTTCATTCTCTTGACGGGAGTGGTAACCCAACCAGAAAACTGAAATTTAGATACTAAGGAGTACAAAAGAGTAATTTTGTTATGCAGAGCGTACATAAATTAATTCTTTTCCAAATTTAAAGTATGGGATTGTCACAAAATAAAGAATATGCTTTAAGTTTTAATATAGTTTTAGGAAATTGAAATAATTGCAAATAGGAATTGGATCGCAGTTGCTGCAATAATGGGATTTTAGAGTATCTATGTAAAACAAAAGTTTCGCCATGACAACTACTGTCACAAGTGTCAAAACAAATTAAAATGATAAAAAAAAATTTCTGCTGCTGGTTAATATGCATTTAATAAAAAAATACTTTTCTTAGTAATATTTTGGAATACTGTGAACGGAAAAGGTACACTACCTGAAACGAACATAGTTTTTCCTCAACGGTAAAGGCCTATTTGATTTAAAAAATCAAAAACAAATTAAAACTAAGTTTTAGATCGCCCAAGAAATTGACATTTATAACGTATTCAATAAGTGTAGGCTATATCCATTTTTAGGCTCTAAAAGGATAGTATCTAGTTTTTGTCTAGTTATCCTTGATCGGAAAAAGAAGAATGAACCATTGAACTCAACAAATGTATCCTTTGGTTTCTTTTTTACTTTAGAATTCCTAAATAAACGTCTGACTAAACTCGACCTTCACACAATGGCGGTAAAATTACCCTTTTATAAAACAAGTACAAGACAAATAAACTTATTTTTCACCACAAAATTCACGTGTTTGTCGTAATTAAGTCGCAAATTTTCGCACGAATACTGGTGTGGGTGCTATTTGATACGTCACACTCCGGTACCTAGAATGTACTCCAAGGAAGATGCTAGATACTTGATCGTATATATGTACTTACACCACCGGATATTACCCCATTCCGTTCGTTGTATAAATCGCCATATAGTGCGTTCGTGTTACGACGACCAAACGTAGAGATATAGGTTATGATTCCCTAGAGGTTAGCGTCCGGACCTTTGCGTTGAACCCCCTCTATTGCTATCCCTTTCTTGCAAATAGGCTCAAATGGCGACTAGCGTAGGGCACATAGCCAAACAAGGTTAGATGAGAAGGATTTAATGCAGAGCTGATGCGTCTTTGCCGTGGTCGTTACAGCGTTACATCTAACGTTCAAGTGTTTGTTTCATGCGGGCGGTTTGTGACAGCAACCCGCTGGTGTATTTGATGGGTTATCATTAATGCGAGACGTTATAATATCTATGAAATTAAATCGGATAGGATGAAATAACAGACTCAGTGTACTATACATCGGAAGAGGAAAAGCCGTATATAATTAAGGCGAGAACTAGATGTCAGAATGCCAAACTGGAAATTCGGTTGATTTCTCAATTTGCGTGTGAACGAATTAGAATTGAAAGGCTTACTGTTTCGAGGAACATATACAATTGCTTAATACACAAATCAATACTAGCTATTGCGGAATTCATTATTGTTACTCATTTTGGCAAGCTCAAACAGCGTACGTAGACAAAAAGCTAAAGAATACATGATGAGTAAATGATTGAGTAAAGTCCGTTTATTCTCCAAACATAAAATCACTGCAAAATCTAAAAATATTTGTAACTTCACGTGATGATTATTCACAGAGTGGTTTAATTAAGTGGTTTTTTTTATAGAATGCCCTGAGTGGTATGCCATTTTTATATTCTCATTACTAACCTGGGCAAATATGCGGTAACAGCCAGAGCCGTGGCGAGCGCATAAAAGTTTACACATAAAATAGAAGGTAAGAAATAAATTATAAAACGTGCTGAAACACTTACCATTTTAAAAGTCTTCCGTGAAATGACAAACTGGGTAACATCTGTTAAATATTTGAATCATTAGATATGTTTCCACAGCTGTTTCAGTCAAGTGAGTACGACGTGCGGAATAAATGTTTTTAATGCCGAAAACGACCGTTCGACATCTAGCGATGTTATATTAACATATTTAAAATAATCTTTGAAACAACTTAATGCATCTTCACACGCACCTTCACAAATTTGTCTTAATATAAGAAAATCGGAGTCTTTCTCTAAAATATTTTCAAATTTTCGTAGTACACACCAATTTGTTTCGCCATCTACAGCGCATAACTGTGCGTGAACATCATTCACAATTTGAACGGAATCCACTAGCGACATCGAAACATTTTGTAATTTTTCTATTCCCTCCGCTAGTCCGAAGTAATTGTTGCGAATAGTTTTTAAATCTCTTTTAACCTGGCTATTTGAAATATTTCCTGGCTTTCCTTGATTGCTGCAACTTTTGTCGGATTGAATTTTAAAACCACCTTCTTTACTTGATCAAAATATTTGTTGTAGTAAAACGCAGCCTGCACCCATGTTCCCCAACGTGTAACAATCGGCTGTGGTGGTTCAGGTAAATCAGGACACAGTTTTTGAAATAGTCGGGTACATTTCGGGGACTTTAGAAACACTGCCTTTGTACTAGCAATCAATGCATTTACTAGTGGAAAACATGCAGGAATCGTTTGTGCCGCAAGATTTAGAGTATGGATTTTACACGTCACATGTAAGAAATTACCACTATGTTCTTTAAGGGATCGGCCCAAAGAACGCATGTTTGCGGCACCATCGCTCATAAACATTAAAAGTTGCTTAGTTGAAACTTCAAATTTGTTCAATGAATTCAACACTACCTTTAAAATCTCATCGGCAGTACAATTTATAACTCTTTTGGAAGGAAGTAAGAAGGAGGATGACGGTCGATGTGGTTCCATTGTACGTACCATTACAGTAACCACAGAATGTTTTTGACGATCTGTTGTTTCGTCCACACACAACCACAGTTTTTTATCTTTAAATTCCGTTTACATTATTTTTTCTATATGTTCACGAGCAAATGGCACTACATTTCATATCGATGTCCTACTAGGTAATTTACAGTCCGCATATTTATTCCAGTAGGAGACAAATGTTTGTTTGTCTAGTAAACGAAACGATAGATTACATAAAATAAGAGTAACATATAAATCAAATATAAATTTTTCTTGGTCTCGTATGCCACTTTTTGGAGAAGAATGCTGTTTGCTTCCGATGTGACGTTGACAATGGCTTCTGGACCAACACATTAAAGGGATTTTACAAACTAGACATTGAATTTTAGCGCCATCAAAAATTAAGTCCGGCATGTCCATTATAGTTTTTAACTGTGTCTGCCATTGGTCGTTTTCGCGACGTACCTAATTGCGACATTTTTAAAGCAATTATAAGCGTACAATTACGAAATAAGTTACGACAGCCTACATATACACAGAACTACTCGCATACAGCATCGATCTAGTACTGACTCTGTGAACGCGTGAAATAAATAATCGTCGACTCCGCATCACATATCTACTACACTGACTGTTACCGCTGTTTGCCCAGACTACATTACATTCTGAATATCTTTTTTATTAGGGGTACATTACACATTAATCTAATAGTTTTGAAGATATTTTTAAAAATTCCTCTTTACAAGTGTTTATAAATTTCCTTATAACAGTGTTAGTCAAACACTAAATCCTGTGTTTGGCAACTAATAACATCGAGCATGCAATACCTCACTACCATAATGAAATGGCAAAATAAGAACTTTCAAGCAAAATATGGGGCCAAATCAGATGCACAATCTCGGAGTACCGGGTTCGAACCCCGATCTTGCAACTCTTCAAGAAAGGCTTCCGTAGTTTTCCTTACTTCAAATTTGGCGAATGCTGAGAGTGGACATCTTAAGAGGTTCTACAGGCGCAGGTATAATATCAGGAAATCAAATAAGCTCGTGCGGTTTTTGATGGTAAAATAAATATTTATTAAAAAACAATAATACAGTATTATTCATCGAAGTAATTACCATCACAGTCAGTGAGCTTTTGCCAGCGGGACGCCAATTTTTGTATGAGTGTGTGGTACTGGATCATTTGGCGACCACCAATGATACCAACGCTTAAAATTTGAGTACAATATCCACTTTTCGTCGCAAGTTAACAACCAATCAAGAAAAGGTTCATTCTCGTTGCGTGAAATGTTTGCCGAACAAATGGTAAGACGGCATAATTTGTTATCTTCTGACAGTTCATGTGGGACCCATTTGCTTAACTTCCACGTCTCTAAACACGTTATACCGGAATTTGCTTTCACAACCTTTTGAATATATAATAAGAATTCAAAAATGTAATAATATATTGGGTGTTCTAATAAAAATAAAATTGACAGCTACTTCCGGTAAAACCGGAAGTCTTAGATAATTGAAAATATTTTAGTTCAATAGTATATGTAGACTTTAGTATATTGCCAAGTTTCCAGAATTTTCCAATGTATACTTTTTCATATATCGATCAATGCAGTTACTCCTAAGACACTCTGCATACGTTTATATACATACGTCAAATTTTAATTTCATCTGTTTGGAGAATAAACGAGCTTTGCCACACCGTTGACTAACCCTGCATATTGTGATACAACCGGTAAAGCAAACGGAAATTATTCACCTATAAGAAATAAAACAAGCTAGGATTTATAAATTGTAGCTTTCATTTTGCGACTATTTCTACTAAAAATGTTGCTCACAATGTTCATGTTCCAAGGACGTTCTACATAATATTAACCTTGTTGCGGTTAGCTTCTTTGAATAAAAACATTTAAACCGAATGTCCCAAGCAGGTAAGCCAGCAAGACAATCAGAATTTATCATGTTATACATAATAAGAATGCGATATGTAAATCCATAAGTTCCTTTCCTTTTAATATTTATTTTAAACTGTGTAGCTTTAAATTTTCAGTTTATATCACTGGTATGTTCTGCCGATGTTTAGCGAAACGGAACGTTGTAAAAGTTTCATCTTTATCTATTTGGATTTGCTTTCAAGTTTCAAGTTTCTTTTGGTCGTGTATTATGAAGAAGCCGCAATGGTAGACCAAAAAGCCTTTAATCAATATAATTTTTTTACTGATCTCTCCGCTCTTCAAATGTTCTAATACGCTAAGATTGTTGTAAAAATGTAGCAAAAAAACATAAGATTTTGGGATCAATTCCGTAACACTAACTGACCTTCATTATGGGAAGATTGTGATCGTTAAATAGAATATTGTATGCATAGAGTGTATGCAGCTCTTGATTTCAAGGTGGTACAGGTCCCATAGTTCTCTGCAGTTCATAAATAATGATATTACACTTGGAAGTTTTTGTTTCCTTTTAATAACTATAATAATTTAAGACAAACTGCGATTTGATTGGCAGATTTAGTTGGATACCAATGATAATAATATAAGGAAGCTTCTTCCAGCAGGATAGATGAACAAATAAACCTGGACTGCCAATAGAATATTATTTTTTAAGTAACAGCTGTGGTACCGGCAGGATTTGAATGGTTTCTGGCAACACAGAACCGTGATTATATCACAGACAAGGTAGATAACATTTTTTCATCGCTTTAGTAATACGGTACTAATTTTCACAACTGACCTTTCGGCTATTTTTGTATTTTCTTCATACATTGTATTTGAACATCCTTTTCTGAAAACTGCTTTACTCCATTTACAATCCCATTTATTCCTGCGTTCCGACCGAACACGTAAATTCCCTTAAAAAAAATATGAACACACCCTTACCTCAGGATTCTTAACTACATGGTTTTAACAACTTAAAACTTGCACAAAAAACCAAACAACAATGTGGAACCATACAATATTAGAAATAACATGAATAGAGAAAGGCATAGCCCCAAGGAGCAGTTGGCTCCTTACTCTTGAAGAACTTCATCAATGATTTGTTTGCCAATATCTAAAACGCTGAAATTAGCTTATATACTGATGAGGTATCAGTGATAAATAACACTTCCGTACAAGCCTTACAAAAGTATCAGAGAACACTGCTAATGAAGCAAGCAACTGGTTTCCAACAAATAAATTTAAAATGAAGAAAAAAAAGACTCAAAACCCAATACCTCCACCAGAAACATTGACGAAAACACCAGTGTTCAGCTTCTTGGTCTAAGCGTAGAACTTGAAAAGGGGAGCATCTAGAATATTTCTTCTTGAAAAAATTCAACAGATTGTTTTCTAACCTCATATATTCCGAAACATGCAGTACCCATGTCAGAAAGGACGGAGAACACTCATTAGCTTCTGTATACATCTGAATGGCTTCAATCACACAAAATCGCGACCCGACCAATCACTGGGGGCTTAAATTATTATAAATGCAGGAATTTCCACCCGAACATTTTAAAAGATCAATAAAACATGCACCGTTAGAGATGGAATTAACGCTGGCCACGAGCGGTAGTATTACTTCGTCTGCGGAGCAGTACGGACATTTTCGCTGCCGGTCATTTGCGCAATTGTTTATCTGTCCTAGAAAAATTATGATTTCGTCAGCAAAACGACCGCGGTCGGACAAACTTCGAAAATTTATTGCAGAAATTCCAGACTTAATATATGAAGGTGCTAAAATTAAATGTGTAATCTGTAAAATCCCGTTAATGTGTTGGTCGAGACAACATTGTCTACGACACGTAAATAGTGAAAAGCATGTCTCAAAAAGAAATTGCGCACGAGACAATGAAAAATTTGTATTTAATTTATGCGTTACGTTTATTGCATGTAATATACCGTTTAATTTACTAGACAGGGAACCATTTATCTGCTTTTGGAATAACTATTCGGAGTGCAAATTACCAAGTCGAACATCGTTACGAAGAATTGTGCCATCTGCGCGCGAACATATTGAACAAAAATAAAATCGGAGTTGAAAGATCAAAAATTGTGGTTATGTGTCGACGAAACAACAGATCGGAAGAAACATTCTGTTCTTAATGTAATGGCACGCAAATTAGAACCTCATCAATCGGCACCTTCAATTCTATTAGTCTCCAAACGAATACAACAGTGTACTGCCGAAGTAATTTCAAAGTTAGTGTTAAATACATTGGACAAGTTTGAACATTCAACAAACCAACTCTTGATGTTAGTGAGTGATGGTGCTGCAAACATGCTTTCTGTAGGCCGGTCTCTTAAAAAGCATTCTGCTAATTTGTTACACATTACGTGTAAAATTCATGCTCTCAATCTTGTGGCGGATAGTATCAGAAAATGTTATCCTGAGGTAGACGCTTTAATAGCGCATACCAAAGCTGTATTTGTCAAATCACCGAAACGTATTCGCGAATTTCACAGACTGTGCCCCCGTATACCAGAGCCACCAGAACCTATTCTAACTCGTTGGGGAACATGGTTACAGGCCGCGTTTTATTATCATAAATATTTTGACAATATTAAGAACGTGGTTTTACAATTCGATACAAAGGAAGCTGCCGCTATCCAGAAAAGCCAGTCGAAATTTCAAGATAGTCAGGTTAAAATGGATTTAAAAATCATTCACGACAATTACTTCGGGCTAGCAGATGCAATAGAAAAATTACAAAATCCTGCGGTGTCGTTAGAAGAATCTCTACAAATAGTGCAACATGTTCACGCATAGCTATGCGCGATTGAAGACGCAAAAAATGTTTCTGTTCTAGAAAAATTTGAAAGTGTTTTTGAGAAAAATTCCGATTTTGGCACATTAAGACACATTTGTGAAGGTGCGTCAACAGAATCGTTAAGTTATTTGAAAGATTATTTTACTTACGCAAATATTACGTCACTAGATGTAGAACGTTCGTTCTCTGCATATAAACGCATTTTTTCCTCATGCCGTACTAGTTTTGCCGAAACAACAGTTGAAACATATCTAATGTTGCAGATATTTAACAGACATTATTCACTTTGTGATTTCACGGAGGACTCTTAAAATGGTAAGTGTTTGAGCACGTGTTATTTAATTTTTATTTAAAAGATGAGCGAAATTATTTGCGGCAGCAAACATCTCTATTAGCAGAATAACTCTAGTGGAACGCGAGGCCTGGTCGACTCTACGCTACTGCGCGCTACCGCTCGTGGCCAGCTTTAGATGGAATACTCTATTATTTGTAGATCACTGCGGAAAACATTGTTTTTCATTTTCACTTCATGTTTGTGGACGCCTATCTTTGTTTGTTTGTTTACATGTTTTTGTTTTTTTTTTCTCAGTCTTTTTTTTTCATTACATATATTTTTCGCACTATTCTTGACACTATTTGTAATAAACATATTATTATTATTAACGGTGAAGAACCGTAACCAAAGCTTGTCATACTCAATACATATGATCTTACAAAGGTTTGAATTAATCTGTTTTAAATGAATCTACAGCACTCAACTTCTTGACTAACTATAAACTTTGTTGTTCGGCATATAATTCCTTTAAAAAAGCTGGAAAAAAGTTTAGACAATATATAAGCTTCTTAGGAACCTAATTCTGTTACTTTGTGTCCAAATATTTACATTCGTAATCCAACACCAATTTCTATATGTCCGATAAAAAATGTTACCTGTGTAGATGTTTCATCAACTTTCTTGTAATATGATTTTTTTCTTAGATGATAGTGTATTGAAACTTTATTAGTTGTTTTTGTTTTATCTTATCTCCATATTGCATTATTTAAATCAAATTAATGCATGAAAGAATAAAACTCAAGTGTGTATTTAAAAGTTGTAACATTACTCTGCGATTTTGAATGTCTTTTTGAAATGGCATGTTCTTCAATGTATTGCCACTTTTTTTATTAAACTTCGATTAACTTATAAATTTCTATTGCAGATCACAACATTACGATAGCTTGCAACAAGCAGCTGATAGTCAGCAAAAACAACCTTTGAAAGACACCACGAATACGAACATATCCGCCAAACATAAACTCAACAATAACGAAGAAGACCAACGAAATAATCAAGAACCGGAGTCCACGCAAAAGGACACGAATGACAATCAACAACCGAACTCCCAACAGCAGCAGCAGGGTAGTAGATCGTTGCAGTGCTTAGAGACTTTGGCCCAGAAAGCCGGAATTCACGACCTGTCGGTTGACGATTGCAAGTATGACATCGCGAATACTCTGCTAAATTTGGAGAGGGGTCACGATACTTTGAAGCAGCAGGAGTATAGGACGGCGGAGGATACGATGAGTGAAATAAAGAATCAACAATTAGTGGACGCCAACGCCCAGGCGCAAGCCCAAGCGCAAGCTCAAGCGCAGGCGGTGCAACAACAACAAGCTATGCAACAGGTTGCTCTTCAGCAAGCTGATCAGCAGGCTTTGGTACCTGCTCAAAGCCCGCAGCATTTGCAGCAAGTAGCTGTCGCATCATCCGGTAAGAGCTTTGTATAGGATCCTTAACTCCTAATTGGTAATTGAAATTCAGGAATATCTTGAAACCATTTTGTCTAAGTAATTGGAATTGTCTTTGCTTCTTGTTTATGAATTAAGGGGAGTTCACATTTATGCAATTAGATGCTGCAACTGAATTGCGGCAGTAAAATGCATGCATCTTACTTGATCACATTATGCAATTTTGTAAGCAATTTGTGATGCGCAACGAAATGCATGATTTAAAGCATGTTCTATTTTTCTTGCATTTCTTATGCAGCTCTAGTGGTTTTTGTACGGATATCAATGTTGCCAATAGTTGTTGTTAAGTTTACCATACATTTGTTGTGATAGTTCGGTCGTTTGACGTACGTTGTTTTAACCACATTTAAACTTATAAAAGTTACTCCATTGGATCGATTCAAGTATTATTTGTGATACAGATATTTTGAAAAATGAGTTGTTTGCAAACGAAATGTGTGTTCACATGGACGCGTGAAAGTGTCTAAGACTTAATTGTACTCTATGAAAGTCAACCACTACTGTATATTACAAAAGATAAAAAATAAATAAAATAAAACGCATGTGCTTCGCACACAATACAAGAAAGAGGTAGGATTACTGAAGAAATATCTGTTGAGTGGATCATCTATGGTGTTTTGATCTGTTACAGTTTCTACATGAAAGTGATCCAGTCACAAAAAGTAATTCGAATTTGGAGCTATCAGTATGTACAATACCGATTTGATTTTATACAAATATTTGCTATTAATATTATAATAACCAAAATTTCTAAATATTTTCCGCAATAAAATGTCTTTAATTGTATTTGAGATAATCCTCTTAAGTAGGTATAAAATTCTCGTTATTATAACCCCCACCAAACATTCCTTTCTATCCAAGGTACGTTTAGGGTCGGTAATCGGTGACTGGCTTTACCTGCTTCAAGTTAGTTTACGTGTAGTTTTGATGGTGTAAAGTGCAAGTATTATATTTTCGTGCTATAATATTCGTTTTACATGTTGTTTTAGTGTAATTAAATTTTGTGACGTTTAGTTTTCTTTTTTTATTGATAAATTTTGTGAAATGGGCAAACGTAAAGACATTTCAAATGAGAAAAAAACAAGAATTCAAGTGTTATTAGAGACGGGGCTGTTTTCGCATCGGGAAATAGCCAGAAGAGAACGAGTTTCTCGTCAAACAGTCGACAGGGTAGCGATGTCAAAGAAAGAAAATTTACCAGCGACTTCAAGTGGTCATTCTCATTGTCGCGGTATTCGCAAAACTTCGCCACGGGAAGACAGAATTATCATAAAAAGGGCATTAGAAAACAGGCAACTGTGCAGCGTATATTACAGGCTGATAATATAAAAATATCAGATCGAACATTAAAATCGCACTTATATGAAACCAATATCAGAAGTAGACGCCCTGCAAAAAAGCCGGAACTTACTTTAAGGGTGAAAAAGGCAAGATTGCAGTGGGCACAACAGCATCGGCATTTTACTGTTGAGGATTGGAAAAAAGTATGTATCAATATTTTATGTATATTTTCAAAATTTGGAACGTTTTTAGTAAATTCGAAAATGTAATGAAAATTTCTGTTTCTAACGGTTGTTTTTAGTGACGAGCCACGGCTAGAGGCTGTAACTGAAGTTGTTCGTTTCGTTAGAAGAAGACCATCGGAACGATATGATGAAAGCGCAGTGGTAAAAACAGTGAAACATCCACCGGCAGTCATGATTTGGTCCTGTATATCAGGGGAAGGGCTTGGACCGCTCTATTTTGTAACGGGTACCATGAATCAAATTCAATATAACAAGTTATGGAATCAATCTTAATCCCGTATATGACATCTTTAGACCCTGAAAATTACTCTTACACATTTATGCAAGATGGTGCACCGTGCCACAGGGCAAAAACAATTCTAAAAATGTTTTCAGCAAGAAAACTGAAGATATTGCCATGGCGAGGCAATTCCTCCGACCTGAATCCAATCGAAAATGTTTGGAATTCTTTAAAACGTACAGTTTATGCATCTCCCAATACAATAGTTGACGTTTTGAAAGCAAACATAACAAATAGCTGGCAAAATAATGCTCACCTTAAAGAAGTTGCAGCAGCGTATATAGCAAGCATGCCAAAAAGAATTGCTGCTGTCATAAAAGCAAGGGGTTGTTCGACGAAATATTAATGTACGTGTTAATATAAATATATATATATGAATAAATAAAAATTGTTTTTATCAAACGTTGATACTTTGTATTATTTATTAAGCTAAAACTCAAATTTATATAGTGGCCCTAATTCGATTGCACGGTACTGTATAACAAATTTTTAGTTTACCACTAGTAATGATACTACTATTCAAGGAAATAAATGAAGCTATAGATGATGAGGAAATGATTTATGAAGGTACAATTGAGAATCTAGAAGACCATCATACAACAGACCTTATTAACAGTCCTATATCATATTCACAAGCATCTTCATCAAATGATACAACTGGAATTGATATACAACAAAATACATCTAAAGCAACCAATGTTCTACAGGATCATAAAATAAATGCTTTCGGTAGCAGCTCTTCGTCCTCACAAGCCTCAACACCAAATGTGGTGGCACTAAAGAATAAAAGGCAACAGATTAAAAATTCATCTGTAGTAGATTTATTGAACACAGCAGTAAAATCACTCGAGGAATATAGGAAACACGCGTAGCAGAAAAGTATGTGTTTACAACTATTTTATATAATTAATTTTAATTTCTTATATTCTTAGAATTGTTGCAACAGAGTTACGGAAAGTTGGGGATAGCAATAAGGTCCGAGAGTTGAAAAAAAATTGTATTTACTAAAATAATGGATGCACAACATTCTTAAAAATGTCTTTATTTAATATATTAAATAATAAAACAGTATGTATTTATTACAATAAAAAAAGTTATTTTGCCAGTCAACAGCTCCAACACCATTAAAATATTCTAAAAATTCCTCACGATCATTTAATGCTAATTGATTTGATCTGTTGCCAGCTTTTTGACTTAATCCATAGAGAAATGTAAATCGTCTATCAATATTATTTTCGTTGTAAGTATGTGGACATTTTATTATTAGAAAATTGTGTAATGTAACAGAAGCAAGTGTTATTGTTTAAACTTTGTCCGGATTTAAATTAATTGTATTTAACAATACACGAAAGCGGTTACTTAATATCCCAAATGCATTTTCAACAACACGCCTTGCACTGCTTAAGCGATAATTAAATATGCGCTGTGGCCATGTCATGCTTCTATGTAAAGGGGAAAGGTTTTAAAATGTTATATGCCAGTGGAAATGCTGCATCTGCAACAAGTACATATGGAACTAGTTCAGTACGTCCCGGTAATGGTGTTTCTTCTGGGAAATTGAAAACACGCCTCCATCAAACACCTTCCCATTTGTCCCTACATCAACATACAAAAACTTATAGTTTGCATCTACCAAAGCTAAGAGTATAATACTGTGTGTTCCTTTGTAATTGAAATAGGCAGATCCTGCATTCTGTGGAACTCTTATTGTTATATGTTTACCATCTAAAGCACCTAAGGTATGTGGTATATTCCATTTACTTTCAAATCCTCTTGCTACATCTAACCATTCAGCTGTTGTATTAGGCACCTGTAGTTATTTACGTGAAATTGTGTCTATTCAAATTGTGTTTATCTATATACATATACCTTCAAATAATCATTTTTTCAATTATGGAAAATAGCATTACAAACTGTAAGCACAATTTGTGAAATGGTAGACTGACCAATTCTAAAGGAAAACGAAAGGCTTTTATATGATTCCTCAATAGCCAAGTAACAAAGTGTGATACTTAATCTGTCTCTAGCAGAAATTGAATTTCTAGAGTCAGTATCCTCTTTTTTAATGTCTTTCTCAAGAAGATTGAAGAGTTCGCGAAATGTGTTTTCATCCATTCTGATAACATTTTTGTAATTTTCTTTATCCACCATAGCCAATTCATCATGTAATAAATTTACATTGCCACAACGACCTGCTTTACGTTTTCTTATCCATGGTTTTATCCACCAACGACGCTTTGGCATGAACAGAGATGCCAATTATAATTGGTGGAACTGCAACTCTGTTCATGGACAACAAAATGTGTCTAAAATAAAAACAACTAAACCTTACTATTTTTGGTGTGCTAAAACCGAAAATAAACTTATCTTTTTAATATTAGATCAAGTTTTAGAGATACGTGATGTCACACTGTAACCGCAAGTCCGCCTTGTACTGAACAGTCCCTGTATACAAACAAATGCCAAACGCCACTATCGCGAATATTATGGAATTGAATAGAAAATTTTCGAATCTTCTCTAAAAATCTAGAAGCCGTATTTGGGTGTATAAACAGCTACAAAGCGGAGAGGTTATTCAGTCGAAGTTAGTGAGTCTAATCGAATAGTTGACATTGTAAGATGCTTCGAAAGTGTGTAAACAATCCAGATCACTTCTGTTATGTTTGTGGTGAGGTGACTTTTGCGTCTCAGAAGCGGTCTATTACTCCATTGATAAAACAAGCATATCGGCTTTATTTCGGTTGCAAAATAGGAGACAAAGACAAACATTGGGCGCCACATATCTGCTGTAATACATGCGCTTCAAGTCTGAGAAACTGGTTAAATCATAAAAAGCGATCTATGCGGTTTGCTGTCCCAATGGTCTGGAGAGAGCCTACAAATCATGTTCATGATTGCTATTTCTGCATGATACCTCGTGTTGGGTAAGGCACAGGTATATCCAAGAAGAAAAAATCGGTTATCAACTATCCAAATATACCATCTGCCATGAGACCTGTGCCCCATAGTGACGAACTTCCTATTCCAGAACCCCCAGGAACATTCACTTACGAATCAGATAATGGCGATACAGCGATTTGTCATGAAGAAGATATGCCATCAACATCAAGAAATCCTGATTTCACACCAAGCACGTCAAACCGCCAACCGCACAAAATAACCCAGTCAGAATTAAACGATCTCGTGAGAGATCTAAAACTTCCAAAAAGTAAGGCAGAGTTACTAGGCAGTGGAACCTATTATAAGACAATGTTTGGGTATGTGTTTTTCGTAATCGCCATAAAGGCCTAGCACCATTTTTTGACATGGAAAATAACTTGGTTTTCTGCAATAACATTAGCGGCTTTAAATATAAACTACAAGCCAGAGGGATGGAGATTGTTTATAGACAGTTCAATATTCAGTATAAAGGCAGTACTATTGCATATTGGAAATATTCTACCGTCTATTCCTGTTGGATATGCCGTTCGCATGAGAGAATCATACGACAATATGAAGTACCAAGTAGCATAAAATACGATGAGCACCAATGGCAGATCTGTGGCGACTTAAAGGTTGTTGCACTTTTACTTGGGTTGCAGCTAGGCTATACTAAGTTTTGCTGTTTTTTGTGTGAATGGGACAATCGGGCAAAGGCACTTCATTACAAAAGACAAGACTGGCCTGTTCGACAATCATTAGAGCCAGGTCAAAAGAATGTACAACATATGCCACTGGTAGACTCAAAAATGATTTTATTGCCACCACTGCACATCAAATTGGGCCTAATGAAAAACGTTGTTAAGGCACTGAATAGAGATGGGCCAGCTTTTCAGTAACTGCGTCAGAAATTCCCACAATAAGGTATGTGAGCAATAAATTTTGAAAGACGAGTATTTTGACGCACTCTAACATATTGAAAAAATCTAATGACTGTTCGAAATATTCTGAAAGACGACATTTTGACAGCACTCTGAGCATATTAAAAAATGCTTGAATATTTCGCCTCGATGTCATTTATCTTGGAAGTAAAAAGCTGACAATACTTCTCTTATTGAAAATGCGTCCATCGTATCAAAAATGGGTTGCAAATGTCTCTAAGCATTCTCAGTCACACCTGGACTTTTTTTCTGGAAACTGCGGAGCTGTAAGTGATAGCACGGTGAACACTTCCACAGGATTAATCAACAATGGAGAAAAGGTACCAGGGAAATTGGAATGCTTCCATGCTTGCCGACTACTGTTGGACTCTTGTTAGAGATGCTCCAGAAACAATTCACAAAAGATTAGCAAAAAGACGGCGCATTTAGCGACTCTACAAGTGTAAAAGTATCTATTTTTTATTATTCTGTTAAAAATAAAATAAAAAAACTTGTTCTTGAAAACTGCAACTAAGTTTTTAATTTCATTGTAATTTTTGTATTCAGCGCTCCAAAATTAACAAAAAAATGCACTTTTCAAACAAGATACAACAAACTAAAATTTGTTGTCCAGTGATTATTAGAAGCAAAACGATTTCTTCAAAATCCATTTTCATGTAGTTTCGATTCTTATTTACGTTGGCAAAAATTAAGGTCACTATAGTCCAATTTCGCCCTAGTGTACGAAGTTGCACTAATGTGGACCTACTCGATGTTTTCGGAGTTGCGCATCAATGAATGCAGCAAGTTGTAAGCAATTTAGTACCGCAGAGAAATGCATAAGTGAGAACTCCGCTTTATAAAAATCAATGCCACGTAAAGCATCTTATAGGTCTGCATCCTTAATACTCTATGTATTTTCTGATGTAATAAAACAAACTCTAAAAATAGCTGTCATTTATGATAGTTCTGCTTGTTGTGAATATGCTGCAATACATGTAATTATTTCTCATTTATCTAAATTAATTCTACCGATTTGAATTATTTAATTGCCAATTCAAAATGATTAACTCAAAACCAATTGTCAAATGCAGACGACCCGCATTCATTCAGATGAAACAATTATTTGCAGATGCGTCGTTATTTTTTTCACGAGTTGATATGCAAATAACACGTTCACCTTTAAAAACAATTGCGAGAAATGTCAAAATGGCATTTATTCGATATCCAAACAGTTACTTAGATTACCATTTTTCCAACAGCGCAATGTATCCAAGCGAATACATCTATGGGTCCTCCACAGCACACGGTTTCGATGCACCAACAAGTGGCGCAAGGTGGCCAAGTGTTACAGACCCAGGGAGGTCAAGTCTTGGCGGCCGCCCAAACGAACAACACTACCATAACAACGATGTCGCCTTTACAGCAAGCCCAGGCTACAACGCATCCCCAACAGATCAGCACAGATTGGGGTCATTCTAGAGTAATTCAATTATTACATAGGAACAAATAAATTTTACTATGTATGATGGTTATAGGTTCAGGTGATACAACAACCCTTACAGAATCCCACCTACCTGCAGCATTTGTACAATGGACAAGGACAGCTATTAGTTCCTGGCAACATACAATTGCATCCTGGAATAAACCCTCAACAAATACAGGTGTGTATATCAAATAGCAAAATATGGGATTGACATTTAAAAAAATTATACTATCAATAGGTAATTACTAAACCGTTCCAAGGGAACCAATTAGCTCCCCATATGTTAACTACAGCTCAAGGAAAGCAAGTTTTGCAAGGTAGCCAAGCAGGTGAGTGGTCAAAGAATTTTTTGAGTATCAATCCATAAAATAAAAAATTTTATAGCCACTTTCCCCGGATATACGGCAATTCCAGCGATACCGACTACACAAAATCAACAACAAACCTTGGTCTTTAGCCAATTAGGTGTAATCAGCTCCCAGCCGAATATTATTCCAACACATTCAGCTCCAGGAACCGCGATTGCTCAGCAGAAGCCCCAGGAGATGCATAAGGTACTTTGAGAAGAAGGCTCTTAATGATGATTTTTGAGTGAATATCTTAATAGTCCTTGCAATTAAAGATGCAAACTATTGCTATTGTTATAAAGCGTGCATCCTAAACTTAATAGTGTGTTCTATTTTCTGTTAAAACCTTCTGAATATTACTAACCTGAGGTCATCCTACTCTATGAAGAGTATCATTATATAAATGGATTTTCTCCACTTGTTTTAAAGTACTATTTGTTAAATTTTTGACGTAAAAAAATGGTTCTGTCAGTAAAAAGCCTTCATTATTGGATATACAAACTTCAGGGCACCTGAAGCTTGTTGGCCGCAATTTTCTTTAACAAAGTAAAGTAACTTAGGTAACTCTTCTTAACGATTAGCCACGAGATTTTTCAAGATTTGGTAATTCAGGTCGGTAATTTTTCAAAATAATTCGGTTAAAAGTTAATTTGGATGTTATTACTTTCATTCCTCTGAATATCTCTTTTACGTACTCTTCTAGGTGATGGGCGGACAAAAAGTTATACAGAAAGTGACTAGCAATGGAGGGGCTGTAGCAGTAGCCCCGCAACAACAGGGGCAATGCGTTCAAGTGTCGCAGGCAATGATAGGAACACAACCGACCGCACAAATTATAAGCCCCTTACAAGTATGTACACAACGTCGCAAACATTCACGTATCTCGTAGACATTTGTCACAAACACCAGAACAATCATCATCCTTCCATTTTTCACATCCCATTTTTGCGTTAGGTGCTTTATACAATCTCCATTTAAATTTTCAAAAACCTCTTCATTGCTAGCACACTTTCTTATTTGAAAATGTCGTAATGTTGATTGTTTTGAAAATTTAAATTTGGATGTCGTTCACGACACCCTATGTTTTGCTTTATTACCTCGTTGTTTGCAGCCAAATGGACAACCTATGCAATTCGCGCCATGGCAATTTCCACAAGTTTGGACAACTAATGGTCTCCAATCTTCCACGTTACTTGCTGCTCCTAATCCTATATTCATAAGAGGCACTCAACCTGACGGCACTCCAGGCATGTTTATACAGCAAAGCCCTCAAGCTACGACGATACAAACTCAACAAAATCGTAAGCGATCTAGTAGCATGTAATTTAAGTAGGGAATGTTAAAAAAAAAATCATTTTTAGCTACCTTGGCAGCACCTGGCACAATGCAGCAAATCGGAGCGAAACCGCGACCTACAAACGAGAATATACAACCTAAACAACCAACAAGTAGGCCGTTGAATATTTTACCATCCAGTGCTGCTAACATTAGACCAGCGAGTTCAGTTTCTACTCAAACTATTGGAGCCCAAGCTCAAGTAAGATTCGTTACTAACTCTTTACTATATTAGACTGGAAATCAACTGTTTGGTATTATCGATACGTGTAATACCGAGTTATTTAAGATTTCCTATAGCAAATGTTAAGAGAGATCTCTGTGTGTTAGTGGGGAGGTTATAAACAACACTTCGTTCCCCTCTCTACAAAATAATACAATTTTGAGCACATACTTCATGACAAAATGAAATGTATGCATAACACTACTATCTTTTAGGTTGGTATGGGTGCGAAACCAGCAACCAAGGTTCGTACAAAGGCTCCGGGTATACGAACATCACCTGCACCGAAAGCAGATGCTGCCAATCAGACTCAAATTAAGCCTTATACAAACCTGCAACCCCACCATATCGTACCAAACAAGTAAACTATGATCCTATATCTCATCACTACGAATTCTTAAATTGCCTTTTGTCATAATAGGATGTTGGTAATGAATACAGCTACGAGTATGGCAATGACACCTGGTTCTCCAATGTCTACGGAAAAGGCTCAGCAATTAGCAGCCGCTCAGAAAGCCCAAACGGTTGCACAACAGCCTCAACCACAACAACCTCAGCAACAAACACAACAACAAGCTCAACAACAACAAGCACAACAACAGGTTGCGCTAATGCAGCACCAAGCTATCCAACAACAAGCGATGCAAATGCAATTTCAACAACAGCAGCAGCAGCAACAGCAACAACAACAAGGTTGTAAACATCCAATTTTCACTTTTTCGTGTATTTATTGAAATTATATTTATTTTCAGCAATGCAAACAATACAAGGCATTCAACAACAACAGATCATCGCTGGTGACAGACCTATAATGCCTGTTGTATCCATGTCCACCCAACAGACCGCTCAACCTGTCCAACAATTGCAGCAAACCATCCCTGGAACTCTGCCTCAGGGTTTACCTCTACAACCTAATCTAGCTGTTACTCAACAGATGCAAATGGGAGTGCAGCAAATACATCCGGTAAGTACAAGTAGGTGCAAACGCAAATAGTGAATGGTAATTGTGAACTAATTCATTAGCAGCAACTCACGCAAATGACACAATCCGGGGCAATTATTGGGCAGATACAAACCGCACCAACAACTATTCCGCAAGTTACAGCCAGTCCAACCCAAATCCAGCATATTCAACAAAATGGACAAACGATTACGATTTCGACACCTCCTCAACAAGTTCCACTACCTGCCACTGTTCCGGCTGTTAAAGAAGACACTACCACAACAGAAACAGTAGCAATGGATAGTGTGACGCAAAGTGTTGGTACTACTGTTGAGGTTCCTAAAGAAAATGGAATTGAAGGTAAGATTTTTTAGGTGATTAATTATTTTGTGTATTATTCATGTTATAAGCTTAATTTTTTGCTGATATAGGTTAATTTAAATTATTTTTCTTTTCCTTTACCTATAAGGCTACTTCACAAATGAAATTAAAAAAGATAACTCAAAACATCAATATGATTTGATTTGATTTAGATAGTAAAGTATAGTAAGAGTAAAGGTAGCTTAGTAGATAACTTTCTATGTTCACAGTTTCAAATGCTATCATCAAAACAACTAATACTGCTGTTGCTTCACGTTTCGTATCCAAGTTTCCAGGTATGTATTGAGTTTGTACTTGGAAACCTACCTTTTCCAAAAGAGACACTTCATCATCTTCATATACATCATCATCTTTTAAGTTTTTAGTATGTAGTAATTTGATTTTCTAAAAATATTTAGCATCAATAATCTTCATTCAGGAATATATATATAAACGACGAATTTTATTGGTTACTCACTTGAAATTGTTTAGCCCTTTATAGGGAACTCTCTGGGGAACTTTTTAGAGGCACTTTGATTGATCTGCGCTACTTAATATGGTCCTACCAGAGGTCTAATAACCCCAAAATATGAATTTCACCAAAATTAAATTTGTTATGGGGTGGCACATATATATACCAGAGAACGTTTCCACCAAGAAATATCATTGAGTGTTCACTGGTATGCATATGTACCACATACCAATTAACGATCTATTCAGCTTTTCGTTTTGTAAAAAAAAAAACCCGACGATTACATTAATGCTTTTATTTATGTTAGAGAAAAACAGAAAAAGTGAGTGTAGTAAAAATATAACTCTTATCGACTAAAAATTGTAGGCACAAAAACTCTTACACCGAGAAACTAAAAAACAGACTACTTCTTTATGTATATAACACTTATCCTTGAAACAGTCGGCTTTTATGAAAAGGAACGAAACACGTAAGGCACAACGCCACATTACATTCTGCGCACATAATCTTCGATCTTTGTTGAATTTTACGTGTGCTGCAATGACAACATCTGCGTCACGTTCCTTGAATAGGAAGGTGTTTTCCAACATTCGACAGTCTCATGGAATTGAATATGGTTGCCCTGCCATCAGGGTGATTCTGTTTTCTTCCGCGTCCAAGACTAGCACTTGATCCAGGTCTTTTTCTACCAGTATAATCACTTATGAGTTCAGAAGCCAAGAGAGTTCTAAACTTTAGGTGTGTCATTGGCTTTCCGTTATAGCAAGAATGTTGCATAATGGTTTTGTAAATGATGTAACTGTTTACTATGCATGAATCCAAACAATAATAACAATAATAGTCGAAGTTATCGACACCACCCATATAACAATTGTAGTCGGATACAGATTTTGGACAGTCTACTAAAGCTCTAGTTCCATTTTTTTGGATTCTTAATGTTTTAGTTGTTTCTAACAGGTTGTGCATTGTGGAAATCAAACAAACTGATTTTTTGCCTCTGTCTTTCCATTTTGATATTGAAGAATTTCCAGAAATGACCCCATCACTTTCTCCCATCTTCATGTTTTTGTCATCTCTCAAAATAATCTTTGGGAAAAATTTTGTAGTTTGTCGAAGGGTGGCACAACAAAAAATGCCCGTTTGCAAAAGCTTGCTAGCTAAGGGTATATGCGAAAAAAAATTATCGAAAAAAAAAAGCAATACCCAAAACCCTCGAAAGCATTGGAAAGTGTGGTGACAACCCTTTCTCCTAAGGAAGTTTGTTTGGTAGCCTTGATTTCAACTCCCTCATAAAGCGACATGCCCAAACAGTAGCCCGTTGTAGCACACGCAATTACCCACATTTTGGATCCACGTTTGATCGGCTTCGTGTATTGTTTTAGTGAACTTCGGCCTTTATGCTTGATCATAGATTCATCTACAGAAAGAAATCTGGATGGATGAAAAAGCATCCGGAATCGTTTGGCAACGTAATCCAAAAATGGCCGGACTTTATATGCTTTATCGTAACCACGTTTTCCTCCTTGATGCATGCAAGCATTGTCATTCAGATGTAATAAACGGGTAATTTTGAGGAAGCGTTTCACAGTCATGATATTCTATATGCGTGGTACTCCAAAGTTTTGATCTCCACTCCAATAGAGTTTCATACTCGGCAATCTGTGGAATCCCATTGTTATTAGGATTGCTATGTATACCTTCAGTTCTTCTAAGGCCAAATCTAGTGATTGATTATTCCGTGAAGCGTATAAATTAGACTGCTCTACGATGTATTGCAAAAAAATGTCAGTGAGTACTTGCAAGAAAATTTGCTTTGGGCTGAAGACATCAAACTGGGCGTGCTTTGGTATTCCAAATGGTCGATCGAAATCATACTTGGCAAATTGTGGAGGACTCTTGGATAACCTTTTCCATTGGTAGGATTCCTCATCCGACGATGAGCTACTTGACTCAGATGCATCTTCGTATTCACTATCCAACGTTGACTGAGGAACTTGAACACCGTCTGCTTCTTCCACAGGACCAGTTCCCTCCAAAATTCTGGCATCAATGTCGCAGTCTGAAGCCGGCGCAGAAGCCTCGGTGGGTGCTTTACTTGATAGTCTTGAAAAAGTAATATCGTCGTCAGCATCCGAATCTCCTCCTTTGTCGAAATCCACAGCTATCTCATCATCCAAACCTAAATCGTCATTGTCGACCATATTGAGTAAATATTCAATATCCCAGGGATCCTCGAGGTTGTAAAAGTGTTTTCTGTCCATCTGGGAAGTGAATTGAATAATATTTAAACACTTTTGATTGTAACTATGTAAGAAAAATAGAATTGTTAGCAAACGCTCACTGGTACACATATGTACCACTTTGGTTTTCGCAAAAAATTTTGTTTGCCAAAAATGTTTTGTAAAATCTACCAAAACACAAGCGTTATTTACATACACTTGCAAGAGGTTTTCAAGATTATATGCTCAAACAGTAACAAAAACTAATTTTACATGATTTCAAAATCACCATGAAAATAACAAATCTAACCTAAGCTTTATAATGTTGCTATATTTTTCAGTAATATGATTTCAAAATTCAAAATTCCTAATAAGTAACTAACACATCCATAAAATATTATCATACGTACCTTATATTCAATTTATAAGCAATAATTGCACCGGAATCTTATAAAACACTGCACCTGCCAAACTATGAATCTACCAATGAGCACCGGTATACATGTGTACCACATTTTAAATAACAGTGCACATACTGAACTGTAGGAGGCGCTACCTCAAAATGTGGTAAAAATACGAACTAAGGATCCTTACTTTAGGGCTCTGGTGAATAAGTGCGATATTTCATAACGATTTATACTAAATTTAAGCCGTAATAGCAAGTGGTACAAATATGTACCACAGTCCGTTAAAGGGTTAAATTACGCGGATGATTCATGTCGATAATTCCGACAATAAAGGACGTAATTGTCAATTTTTTAGCGTAATGTGTTCTTTATTGCCGAAACTATCAACTTAAATCAGCTTTAAAATATTTGTGATTACAAACGAAAAGCTAAATAAGTAGTTGCATATCGAAGAAAACAAATTTCTCTCTTTCTAATCTGTGCATTTGGATATTGCTTTTCGGCTTGAAAATCAAGTTACTATATTTGATTTTATTTTTATTATCATATTCACTGCAGCAGCCAAAACATTTCATACACATTGATGTTTTGTTGTTAAATAACTTAATATACTGTTAAGTATTGATGATACCATGGGGTCCCTGAAAATCCTATGAGTTCTTTGCATTTAAAATGGTTTTATATAAAGTATTGAAAAAATTTGATGTTTCTCCAGACATATTTTGAAAAATGATTTTTGATAAAAGCACTTGAAAGAAATGTAAGTGCAATGAGCTCATAGGTTCTTCAGAGACCCCACGGTATTATGAGAGTTAATACAAGTAAATTGCTTGCTGTATCTGTTATAATTTCTTCTTTTCTTCATATCGTTTATCCAGGGAAAAACATGCTAATAATTATATTGATGAAATCAGGATAAACTCATGTTCAAAATTAACGCACCACTCAAATAATTTTATATAATGTTTTCATTTTTTTTTAATTGGTGAATTATTTTTTAGCATCATCAAAAAACAATATAACTAAAGATCATTCATCAATTAACTTCTTTTTTAATGGAAATTTATAAAAAAAAATACAAATTCCATTCAATTACGAATTCAGAAACAAAACGATATTATTAGAGTAACCTAAACTTGCGGACTCGCATAGGCGTCGGTATTACGGGTTAATATAAGAATACGAAAAATTCATAAATAAACTTACTTGCTAATTATTCAACAAATTAGAGGCATCAGGATGTGAACTACTGTAAACTTGCATCATTGCATATGTTTCCACAGTTACTTATTTAAACCTTGTGCGTCGACAAGAAAAAATATTCTTATACATAGAAAACGATCTCTCCACATCTAAGGAAGTTACATTTGCATGTAGAAACTGTTTTTCAAAATCACTTAAAAGTTCACTATTCTTACACTTATTATAAACGGCCTCTAAAGTATTAAAATCGGGATTTTTCCTTAAAACATCTGCCAACTTTTGACTAGCGCATAATCCTGGCATATCATTTAATGTGTGTAATTTATTTTTTACACTCTCCACTATGTCTAATGATTCCTGCAATGACAATTCAGTACATTGTAGTTTTCTGATGGCATCTAGTAATACTGTATAATTGGTACATATTGTTGTTAAATCTTCTAAAAGTTGAGGAATTTGAAATTCTCTTTGACTTTCTCTAATTGCTTTGGATTCATTCCGATTAAATCGCATTATAACTGATTGAATTTGTTGAAAATGGATCAAATAGTAAGAAGCTGCTGTTAGCCAAGTACCCCATCGCGTTAAAATTGGTTCAAGAGGTTCTGGAATACCTGGACAAAATTTACGAAATTCTTTTAAACGTTTAGGAGATTTACGAAACACTGCTTTAGTACTTCCAATCGTCCGATCAACGTTTCCGTAATGTTGTCGAACAACTTCACCAACTAAATGCAAAGCATGCAGCACGCAGGTTATATGTATTAAGTTAGGAAATATATGTTTTAAGGATCGCCCAACACTTAACATCGTTGCTGCACTATCTGTCACAATCATCACAACTTGATCTTGGGCAATTTTAAATTTTTTCAAACCGTTCATTATCACTTTTTGAATATTTTCCGCGGTACATTGTTGAACACGTTTGCAAGCTAACAAATATCGAGATGCTGTGTTCTCGCTAGATAAAACGCGAGCTATTACATTCACAATACTGTTTTTCTTTATATCGGTCGTCTCATCCACGGTAATCCATATTTTTTTGGAACACAAATCACGTTTACACACATTTTCTAGCATCTCTTTCATTCGCGGCAAATGATTCTGTAATTGTGTTCGTGAGGGTAATGGGTACTTTGGAACGTATTGTCGCCAAAACGTTTTAAAAGCTGCTTTTCTCACCAACGACAACGGAAGATTACAAGAAGTAAACATAATTAATAAATGTATGAGGAATAGCGTATAAGGTATTTCAGTTCTTGCATTTCTCATATGCTTAATACCATTGACATGCCTCTGGCAATCAGTTCTGTCCAATGCAGCGAAACGAACATTGCATATTAAGCAAAAAACTGCACTACCGTCATATTTTAAATGGGGAAAAAGTGACACATACTTATGTACATTAGTAGCAAATCTATTACGAGGCATTGTTTTTTTAGGTATGTAAATATTAGTTCTATATGAAACGATACACTAATTATGTACTTGATATAATACTACAACACACAGCTATATTTTCAAAAGCGACACGTAAGTACATAACCTTGACCGTTCGACTAATCTCTGCAACAGCTCAACCGGTACTAAAACGAAATCTCTCTCAGCGCGGTTTAACATGATTTATATTCAAGGTCGACACTACATGCCTGCTTCTCTACCGGTTTAGTTTATTTATGAATTTTTCGTATTCTTATATTAACCCGTAACACCGATGCCTATGCGAATCTGCAAGTTTTGGTTACTCTAGATATTATTGAAAATCTTAAAAAACTTAAACCAAAAAAAAAGGAATAAAAGAATAAAAGTTAATAATGCGCGACAACCTCCCCTAGCTCTGACAACTGCTTGGATTCGCCATGGTGAATTCACTATCAAATTTTGGATTACTTTTTGGGGAATATGATCCCACTCGAAAGCTTGTTCCAATTCCTAGAGAATTACCAGAATGTGGTAAATGGCGTTTTACTAATTTTTTTAGAGCATCCCAAAGATGCTCAATCGAATTTAAGTCCGGGCTTCGTGGCAGCCAGTCCATAACACAGATATTGACCTCTTGTTAGTAATCCAAAACTTGTCTAGCGATGTGTAGTCTCGCATTATTCTGCATGAACATGAAACTATTCCATAAAAATGGGGAAAAAAGCATTACATGGTAATGAATAATGTCAGAATATTTTTGATACATCACCAAAGGGCTCTCTTTGAGACCTTGTGCAGCCAAGATATCTTTTTCCAGTTCTTCGCCATACTCTCTCGCGACCATCTGGAGATTTTGAACTTACTCTAGTGTCATCCGAAAACAAAACTCGCTTCCAATCTTCAACTGTCCAATCTGCATGATCTTTGGTAAATCTCAAACATTGAACTCTGTGTGCTGTGGTAAGTAATGGTCCAACTGCAGACTTTCTACTACTCAATTTTAATTACCTCAACCCTTCCTTACAGTAAAAGCAGAAACTCTGACATTTCTCACTGCTTCAAGCTGGTTACTGAGTTCTGTACTCGTTATTCGCATATTTCTGAGAACTTGCAATTGCAAAAAACAATCATCTCTCGCACTTGTGACTCGTTTCCTATCTTGACCACGTCTTCTAAAGTGCCATCCGGTTTCCCTGAATCTTCTAACCATTCGACTGACTTGCATGATTAATGCCCAGTAAATTAATCGCATAGCGCATTGTACGTCCTTCTTCTAACAAAGTTAAAGCTCTTACACATTTTTCATTGGTTAAATGATGTGATCCGTTCATGATTTTCGATTTAAACTTTATTAACTTAAATTCTATGCACGCAAAAAATTAACAAACTCGTAATTAAAACTTATATAATGCCTGAACTGTAACTTAGACTCAAGATAAACTATTTAACAGAATTTGACATTAACTTGCGGCCATTTTCACCAAAAAGGTCAAAATAACTTTGTAATAGCATAAAACTATTAGATGTTCTGTTAATTTTGAACATGAGTTTATTAGTAAACTAATCAAAATTTTTAATGATCCATCATACCGCACAACATAAAAGGTAACTGTAACAGAACGCAGTTACATATGTATTTACTATGCTTCAACATTATTGTATGTACTTGTTAGTGTGCTTGCAAAATTTAAAGTGGATAACAAAGAAAGACGTATAAGAAATAAGTCAAAGAACTTGGAGTAATAGATGCATTTGTTTACATTATTAAGTGAAACCAAGATAAAACCATCATACAGTACATCGGTTCACTCGTGGCAGCTGGAGAAATGACCATGTAGCCTTATGTCCCCTGCACAAACAATCCGATTTGTTATTGCGCATTTAAGAATCACCTTCCACGAGTGAATCGATGTGCTGTATTTACACCAAACGGTCCAAAAGTGGGAATAAAACACGATTGAACTTGTCGTTTCTAATCGTAACTCGTCGTGATTGCATTATATGCCCGGTGGTTATCAGCTGTCTACCTGTAACCTCAATCTCTGCAGTGAGTATCTTATGCATTTTTGTACATATTAAGATGGTAAAAACATGCAGTGTATGTAAAAAGTACGGCAACCGGTGGTATATCTTGGCGAGCGGTGGGGATGTTATAATATACGCTAGTGATTGGTTCTGGAATGTACTCCTGATTATCAGTAACGTCGAGAAAATTATATTTCACTTATTTCTTCAATTAATATTTACGGCCAACTTTAATACAAAATACATAAAAATAAGGCCTATATTAACAAATATGTAATTATAAGTTAGAAGCGTAATTGAAGAGCAAAACATCCATAATCAAGTTAAAAGTACTGCTTTTACATGAGTAAAATACAAGCTACTTCTCCTCTTCACCCAACAATTCTCCAAAATCATTGCTGTCACTATCACAATTAACGGAAATAATTCAAGTCTCTATTTGAACATCAACTAAAATTTCGTTTGTTAAGTATTCATCTTCAGTTTTTATAACACGTTCACATCACTTTTGCCAATCTTCAACAGAAATGTTATTCTTCTTCCACAACAGTCACATCGTCTATTTTAAAAGTCACATTCCTAGCAGCAGCATTATTTTCCTCCAGTAGCCCATATCATTTCTATTGAATTTAAATCCGGATGGTATGGAGGTAATCTTAAAATTATGTGCTCTTCAGTTTTGAAAAATTCATCAAATTTATAAAACATATGCCGACTTCTATGATGCTTTATGAGTTCATATAATTTAGGTTTTAACATAGAATTCCTTTTTCTATCAACCTCTTTATCATATCCTCTTTTTTACCAACATGTTGTGGTAGGGTGCATTGTCTATGACAACCACGGAAATTTTTTGCATTTAATAGAAGTTTTTGTTCCAACCACCTTTCATAATTCTCTGCATTCATATCATGATGATAATTTCGTTTTACTGCCAGATTTAAACATTAACGTACAGTTTGGTATAAAACCCATATTTCCTCCTGCATGCGCCATAATGTATTTCTGCCCGTTAGGTATATTTTTAAACAAACCTTTCCTGCTGTTATCGTTCCAATTTTTCAAAGATGTATGGCCGCTATAAATATATGTTTCGCCTAGATAAACGATCGGATATCCGTTTTCCCGCAAATATTTCGTATTTCTTAAATAATCTATCCTTTTCGAGCGAATCTCTTCTATTATTTTGCGTACACCTGAATTTAAAACCGATCCTTTTCCAAATTCTTCGACGATCTGTCTGACCCGTTCTATCCTAGCCCGTTTTTCATTTTCATACACATTATTCCGTACGATGGAGGTTATAAACTATATCCAGAACATTTCTAATTATATGTTCCGGTAAATTAGTTAGTGAACTTGCTCGTTGTTGTTTTTTCCAAGGACTACGAAATTTCTTTTCTCCAGGATTTATTTCTGCATTTATTTCTTGAACAATCCTCTCTATCGTTCTCACGGACTGTCTGTTTTATATCTACAAAGGTACGTGTCGACATTAAACACAATTTCACGCAATTCACTGTGAAAAACTTTGTTGCCTCTTGTACTCATTCTACTACGCTACTGTAACCACTCGTTAACACACTCAGCTGCACTAACCAAGAACGCTAGGTTTAAATTCGTTCGGAGCGCACCCTCACCGCTCACCAAGATTTACGCCGGTTGCTGTACTGGGGTATAAAAGAGCAGTGTCGTTTTAATGTTTGTATGCTTTATGTATGAGTTTATTTTAATATCTACTACTCTCTCTACTGCATACGACACTTGCGGCGCCAATTTGAATGTTTGAACGTTATTTTGGTTTGTTACATGTATAACTTTCCTAACCTTATTAGCAAAGCGAGGTAATGTCTCTGTACGGCGTAGGCGTGCGCTTCCTTCAGCAAGTACAATACCAAAAAATAAGTAATAAATCGAATAATAACAGAGCTAATCAAGAATTATATTTGAAAAGTTGTGAAACACTCACCCTCTTAAGCAGCGTTATCAAGTAGGTTGGCGGACTGCATCGGAATCACCGAACATTAAAAGTAAAAGCACCATTATCAGTATTATCACCCACTGGATAAGAGTCGTAAAAAGTTGACAGCTTTAGATATATTTCCACAGTTGTCTCGTTGAACGATGTTCGCCGTGGTGAAAAAATATGTTTATATTTTGAAAAAGATTGTTCGACATCTATGAATGTAATACATGCATGATTAAAACACTCTTTGAATTCAACTAATAGATTAGTCGATGCACAATCATAAATTTGTTTTAATGTGATAAAATCGTAGCAGTGTATGTACTTTTCACTATTTGCAGTGACTCCACTAACGACAACGCTCCATTTTGTAATTGTTCTATTGCGTCACGTAATCCTTTATAGTTGTTACGAATAGCTTGTAACTCTGTTTCAACAGAAATATCTTGAAATTTTGTCTGGCTCTCCTTAACAGTTGCAGCTTCGGCAGAATTGAATTGTAGAATAACAGCTTTTACGAATACCAGGACACTGTGCGTAAAATGATCGAAGACGTTTTGGAGATTTGAGAAACACTTTTTTTGTACTTGCTATTAATGCATTTACCTCGGGTGAACATTGTCGAATAGCTTATGCCTCAAGATATAAAGCACTTTATACATAACATGTAACACTTGCATCCGTGCTCAAGAAGAGAACAGTCTACCGAACGCATTGTCGCGGCTCCATCGTTCATAAACATTAACACTTGACGTGGTGAAACTGGAAAAGTTTTCTAACGTACTAAGTACCACCCTCACAATTGTTGCACCAGTACACTCTTCCAGTTTTTTGCTAGCTAGAAACAGTGGAAATGTCGCTTTATGAGGGACCAATGCACGTACTATAACATTTAGAATAGAATTTCCCTTACAATCAATTGTCTCGTCAACACATAACCAAAGCAACTGATTTTTAAATGTAGATTTGATCTTCTTTTCCACGTCTTCGCGTACAAGTAAAACATGCTTACGTGCCGTTTTCGTAGTTGGCAATTTCAACTCGGAGTTGTACTTATACCAAAAATTCTTTTTTGAGTAAGTGAAGTGATAAATTACAGGTTATCATCATGACAAGTAAATCGAAAATAAAGGCAGTTCTCGTTGGCACACCCTTTTTTCTATTTCTGTGTTCAGTATTTACATGTTTGTTACAGTCCGCCTTCCCCTGGCACATCATATGTTTCTGGCACACTTTACAAACTACTTTAGCACCATTGTAGAACAAATCCGGAAAGTCACAGATAAACTTACTTACTGTGCCAGCAAAAGGTTGCTTTTTAAGCTTTGTTCACGTTACACATTTTAAATTAATAATTATATATTCGTAACGAATAACACGTAACATAAAACACAACGCACGCTCTCGTTTTCTAAACTGAACGAAAAATAGACAAGCAGACGCTGAGAAAGCGAGAATCGATTTTTGCACACAGCCCTCTACACCAATGAAACGCCTATGTATCGCACAGACGATTACATCGCTCTACTTATTAGACATGTTAGATCGCCCATATTGTAATTTTATATCAAAGATGATACGCTACTGAGTTGGAAAGGTCATATTTGTGTATCAAATGGACGTTAGGTAGGCTTCAAAGGCGCGTATGGGGAGTAGTAGGCGATACTATATATATTAGGTTTGTTTCTGCAGCCGATTTGTGATAGTTTGATCAGAGATTAATTTGGATTAATCTATGCATGCGCGAACTAAAACTGATTTAACAATTTAACTGCACGAACGCTTCCTTTACATTTATCAGGCGATGTATAAGTTACAAGCATATTTAATAGACTCAAGAGAGAAAATATACTCAAATATGCAGATGAAATGGTTTATCTTACATTCAAATATTACAAGAGGTAAACGAAAACAGAAATAAACGCGAAATGTTTAGACAGAATTACAAATTTATTACAACCTTAAAGGGACTGTTAATTCGTAACAAAACCGCAGACATGAATAAAACACGCGCGAAGAGTGAACATATTGTACAAAAAAAACTATAATACAACTTTTCACTTCACAATATAACAATGCGCATGCGTCTGATGGATCATTGGACGATAATCTTCAAACTGGAGCAACTATCAGCAAACGGTTAGAAATTAATTTGGAGATCCGCACCAACGTCAAATTACCTCAAACTAATAGTCAGAGTTTGGCGTTTTAGCTGCACGAACACTATTTTTGTAATGCGCATGTCTCTGACGATTTCAAATGATTTTAAATCGCTGCAAAAACAAAGCTATTACCTTTTGAAGTTCGCACTAATACACCAAATTATATATATAAATCGTGATAAGTTCGTTAGATTTTAAAACAAATCAGTACAGAAACAAAAATTGTGGAGAAATAAATTTTTAAATGAAGTTTTATATTTAATTTAATAAAGGTCACTACCGAAAGTTAAAGAACTACAAACTGAGGAAATCGGTATGTGAAACTCGGCCATTGTATTCATTGTGATGACTGATGAATGATTAAGACAGAGGTGACAGAGACATCTGTTTATAATTTCTTTTATCTACTGGCGGTATCCTGTTATGAGATGCACGAATTCTCTAATTATATTCAACCGCATGACTTTGGGGAAAACCCTTCTTACAATACGAAAACAATATACAAACAATAATTCCCTTTTACTATAAAATTCTTTAATTGACACTTAGTTCGTTTTAAGATCAAACTTAGTCAAATACTCTTACATAATAATATTAAAAAACATTTCAAAATATTTTCCAATTATTCATACATCATTTATAAAATCTAATTTGTTTCTCAGTCATGACTCATGGCTCAACTTTTTCTGTATACAAACATAAGTCGAATGCAAAGTTATATACATTTCATTCATTTTTGTTTTAGCCACATTAGCACAACCAGCTGAAATTAAGAATGTTGAACTGGAACATAAACCTATTGTAAATGGAATTGATTCATCAAATGCCACAGGAATACAACCAGCACCAATTCCTGGCACAGTCCCAACACAACCAACAAATACAAATCAAGAAAACGGTTTACCAATTGCAGCAACGGCAGAAGAAGTTAAAGAACGGTGCCCCCCAAAGGCCATGGTTAAACCGCAAGTCCTGACACATGTAATTGAAGATTTTGTTATTCAAGAATCGTCAGAGCCCTTCCCCGTTGTTAGAAATACTTTACTAAGTGATTTGAAACCAACCCCATCATCAGCTGATAAAGATCAGGGCGATGAACCACCACGTAAGTAACTTTCACATCCTTGAAGGCATGAGATTAAGATCTTGTATCCTTGTAGGAAAGAAGCATGCCAGTTCACCTGGAAATGTTGTAGGATCATCTCCAAAGGGTGATTTGGCTAAATGCGAAGCATGTGGAACAATCGATTTGAAGGCGAAATTTAAGAAGAATAATCGTTTCTGCTCAGTAGTATGTTCCAAAAAGTAAGTACATTTTCATTAAGTTTCTCTTTAATTGACAAGTATTTTGTTTTGATTTTAGTCAAAAATATAAAAAAGATGGTAAGAAATCAAAATGGGGCAAAGATGATGGTATGGATGTGGATATTGAATCTGGAGCATCTGGTGCTGAAAACAGCCCTAACAATACACCAGTGCCTGAAAATGATGATACACCTAAAATAGATCCTCTAAAATGGAGTGTAAGTTCATTTAACTGGAATTGTAACATACATTGGGAATTGTTACAGTATAATCAATAGAAATATTTGGTTATTTAAATGTATTTAACTATTTAAAATTAACATATTTAAAAATAATTTATTAAATGAATTACCTATTATACTTACCAGGGTTTATCACTAATTATTTTATATGTTTTGATCCACTATATCGTTTTTGGATTCATATTTTACATAATAAAGAAAGAACAAGCGCCATCTATGGTAACGTTTAAGATTTTACCGATTCTATTCTATTCAAGTGTTAAATAGGTACTTTTATTTTAAACACTCTGTTGTCAAATGTGCGAACCACTTTACTAAATTAAAAAAAAAATACAATTAAATTTGTATTTGATTTTTTTAATTCCATATGAATCACTGTTTCTATAAATAACAATACAAATTTATTTGAAATTGCTAACTAATTCTTATTTCATAAATCTGTTTTAGGTACAAGAAGTCTCTGAATTCATTCGAAATTTACCTGGTTGTTCCGATTACGCAGACGATTTCCTTATTCAAGAAATAGACGGTCAAGCTCTTATGTTGCTTAAAGAAGATCATCTGATGACAGCTATGGCCATGAAGCTAGGACCAGCCTTGAAAATAGTTGCGAAAATAGACGACATGCGCATAGACAAAGAACCTCCGAAGCAGTAAAGCAAATTAACATATACAAAGTAATAGTTAATATAAATTGTAAATTCTGTACAAAATAGTAAAATATCAAAGACTGTATGAAATGATATACACGTAATATGGGAATAGTTTTTAAATTATATGTATACCAGATGATCAAAAGTTTTGAGGAATGAGAAATAATTTTTAATTTAAAAGGAAATAATGCTGAAAGCATAAATAGTTTATGTACATATCTAAAATTAAATTACTTTTTTATCAGAAACAGAATACTTAAGTTCTCATCACCTGGTATATTTATACGAAAAAATATTCAATCAGAAAATCTCGACATTTTTCTACTCACAGTAGACTAAGCGTTTTTACTCATAGGATAATTATTTGTTTACGCAATTTTAACATATATGAAGTAGTTGGAATGGTATTATATAACTTCTCATTACAACATTTTGTAAATATGTACATGAAAATAATTTTTCTAAACTTAAGACTGTATATACAAAATGCAAATTATTATTTTTTAAGACAACCAATATGATGTTTTATTTTATCTTCTTTTTTGGAGCAATTCCTGTATTTATTGATTAAATCAAAGCGTACGTAAACAATTGTTGATAATTAAATTGAACATTGTTGAGAAATTGTCTATATTGAGCGGCCAGCTGTGTTCAATTTTTTATGTTGTAATTTCGTAATTATAATTCCACTACACTGTGCAATTTTGAATATATTTCTTCTTTTACAAAACGTTTATGAATACTTTATTTTGTAAAAAAAATTACTGCCATAAAAGATAATAAACTTTGTAATTTGTAAATTGTTTCTTTTGGTCGACCTTTATCTCCATTGAAGAGATTACCTTAGTTTGAGAAATAGGGTCATCTCTGAAACGTAATATCAACGAGGTAATAAGAGAAAAGGATAGTGCAAATGGTATTTCAAGATAGATGACAAATGTTTCCTATTTTTCAGTGGCGTTACCATAAAATTCAATTTGGGGTATTTTTTTGTCATATTTGTATAAATAAGTGTTATAGTCTTGAATTAAATTATAATAAGAAGTTCAGCAAAGTTTTAAATCAAATTACTTATTAAATACTGTATTAGAACCAATTTTATTTTAAACAATTATTTCGATTATTGAAATATATCGATTATGCCCAACACTAGTTTAAAACCAAAATATAACCTTAACGCAGACATTATTTATTTTTATAAAGAATTGATTACTTACTGTTTCCACCAGCAAGTAATCAATTCTTATTCCCAACTCCTAAAAAGTTTCGAAAATAGAAAACTGAAGGATAATTATCGCAAGAAATTATCAACATACACTACAAACAACTTTTAGATGACATAAAATACATAAAGAATCTGTAAAGAATGTGGTCCTTCGTGACGTAATTTCCGTCTTGCATTAAGTCCATAGAAATACAGATGCCATATTCCCTCCTTTTCTCTTATTACATGATTGCCTAATACATTATTAATTTTGGACAGTCGGTAATAATCGTTAAAGGATTCCTATTAGAAAAAGAAGAAATCTTACGAAAATATAGACATCTATTATTGAAAGTTGAAATTAATTTTTAACTTTTTTCCTGTGATAGAAAATATAGATGGCGTTTATATAATAATTATCAAGAAACTACATATTTTATAATAAAAATTTGATTAAAACTATTCAAAAAGGAATACATAAAAACTTTTCCCATACATCATTTTCTTTAATTAATTGCCAAATTTGATGAATCAACAAATATATTATCACAGAAGTCAATAATCCAATTATGTGCACAAGCAGCTCCCGTTATTTTATTCATTATATACGAAAATAAAAAGTAAAAGCGAAAATAATTAGACCACGGAATTTATTCACATATAGTGGGAGAAACGCTAATGAAGATCGTAATGTTATTTAGTTGTGTTGTATTCAAAATTATTAGTTTACTGGATAGGTGAGCATTTTTTTATTATAACAGGGCATTTCATTTTATTGCTGTATTTTTCATTTGATTTCTTTAGAATTTGCATTCTCATGACCTAAATTGTATGAAAAAATTATTGCAGCTGATACAATTTAATTTTTTTATCAAAAGTTTTCAAAAATAAAGTAAGCAATTTTATTTTTTTATTATCTTATTTCAATTTATAGTGGTTAGATTGGTAGACGTGAGCATGCGTCCTATGTGCACGTTCTGTGTTATTTTTTTATGTTGAATCAGTGTGTACGGGCGTTAAGAAGTTATTAAAATAAAAAAATTAGCCAACCAACATTATGTGTTGAATTCGTTAGTTAATAATTAGTTCAAAAATTACGAAGAATGGCAAATATTCCAACCTCAGTATATATCACGCATTTGGAGCGCGAAGGTTCTTTCATTAAAGTATGGGGTCAGACAGACAGAAGTCTTCCAATTGCCATAGAAAAGGCCTTGCAGCAAATGACTCCGCATTTCGAACAGGGAATGTATTCGCCGGCAATCGAAAATTTTCAAGTAGGGATAATGTGCTGTGCAAAATTTAAAGATGATTTATATTATCGAGCTAGGATAACTAATGTTAGCTATCTTACGCAGGGAATGGTTGAAGTGTTGTTCGTAGATTATGGAAACAGAGATATTATTTCCTGTATAAATACTCGAACAATGTCAGGCTTGCAGACTGGTTTAATATCTATACCAGCTCAAGCAAAAGATTTTGTTTTGGCAAATGTTACCTTACATAACTGGGACTTAAATAATTTTGAAATGATATGTAGTGAACTTAGATATTTAGAATTTCAGTTCGTACCCGTATTAGAAGTTGGCCCGTATACATTAATAAGTTTATATTCAAACAAGCAAGATATAACTGAATCGTTAGTTGAGCGAGGATTATTGTTAAAAATTCCTATTCAATTTCAACAGATTACGTTGCAACCGTTAATTGCTAGAAACGCTCCTCCAGGTTTGTCTGTTCCTCCACACCAGTTACCACTTGCAGTGACTGCAATGCAGCCAAAGATTGCTCCTGTTACGCAGCCAGTTCCCACACCAACATTGCTCACATATAAAGCATTACCGTTAGACAATGAATCGGAGCACCAGATTTATGTGTCATATGTGTCGGATGGACCATGTTTATTTTCCGTACAACTCAAGAAAATGGAGGAACAATTAAAACGATTAATGACAGAAATAAACTGCATGGAATTACAATCGTTAGAGGAATATCCACTACCTGGTACAGTGTGTTTAGCCCAAAGCAGTGAAGATGGATATATTTGTCGAGCAGTTGTTACCAGCATGGTTGATGGCCAATATAAGGTATGTAGTGGTATAGAAATAATTTCTCAAATTTTCTGAAGAGTGTCTGAATTAGGTTTTTAAAAGTCTACAAAATCATTTTTATCATATATACTCTAATACAGGGGTATCAAACCCCCCTTAAGAAGCGGGCACAGAGCGAAGGAAATATCAATAGCCCATATTGTTAGGTAAATTTTGTGTGGTCCAAAATATCTCGCTTTTTTCCAATGTGGCCCAGGGAAGCTAAAAGGTTGGAGACCTCTCCTCTAATCAATAAAAGAAATGTTAGGTACTTAAGGATAGAATGATAACTATTATTGGTCCATGGTTCGCCTGTGCCCTAATATAAATGAAAAAGAATGAACACAACATTTGCCGCAATCACAAAGCGCTCCAGCAGGAATGAACACTTAGATCGCGGGACTCGATATTTAAATCACGTCAGGGGCGCGTTCGAAAATTCTGTAGGTGATCCCCAAGTACGCCCCTACCCGTTCGAAAATAGAAGATAACTTGTTCTGGACAATGTTTACCGTACTTTTCGAACGCGGGTAAGTGCTCCACTGTTATCCACCTCCGGACGTCGGGAAGAATTACTCGTCATGCGCAGTGTTACTTCATTCCCTCAAAAGCCAAAACAAAACTGTTGGTTGTTATGTATTAAAAGCGTATTTGTTATAATTAAATGTTTATATAATAATATAAGTAGTTAATATGATAAGCACTGCACTACATTTAAATAAAAAAATATATATTAAACTAAAATTATACAGGTATACAAAAAATTTTTTTAACAGAAACAAGAAAAACATACGACTAATGTGCCGATCATTACAACCCGCTTTTTTTCTTTGCAGATCCATATTATATCAAATTATAGAGGACATACAAATAACGAATTTCGAAATATTCAAATCTCACCTAACTAACAATATTTCAAACTCCGCCCCACTCTAACATCCATTACCCATTTACGTTCGAATAAAAGTAGTAATAGAAGTAACGTGACCATTCCCTCTATTACCATTACCCTACGTTTTCCCAATTTCTTCGAATGCATCCTAGGAGTCCGTTTTATCAAACTGTCAAAAATGACATTTACCTTCTATACTTAACCTAAACATTATGACACCTTTGTTACATGTCAGCCGCAAATCTTACAACATATGTGTATATGAGGCGTTCTCCTTTTAGGTGATTGTAAACTGAAATGATTTACAAGTGATTAGAAAGTGAACCAGCTCAACTGAACGAAGTGATCAGGCGTCCTTCTTTTACACTATTAACTGAATATTTATCGATTCAAAATCACCACATAATCACTTGGTATTTCATTTACAAATATTCGGTTTCGGTTCAATTACGCGGTTACGTAAATAGTTGTTTTTGATACTAAATTGCGGAATGACATTTCTGCGAGTTCGAGAAATTACAAAAAATGTGTTCGAAGGTGTGATATTCGTCCATCTTGCGAGATTACGGTTTAGTTATCTCATGCTGAAGGGGACACTAAACGTCAAACAAAATATAGATATAGGAAAATATCGCAAGTTAGTAGCTTATTTGAAAAATAAATGCGTAGAATATTGTCAAAAAAAGTAATAAGTTTTAAGAAAAGCGGAAATTAATAAATTATTACAAGAGGCTCCAGATGAAAGTGAGTTGTGTTAATTAATGAATATTTGTATGTCGTTTCATTGAAAAAGTACTGATATAGTTTCAGGTTATTTAAATGTTAGGCATCCCTATATATGCCTAATGCCGTGTAGAAGAAGCGAACTATTGAATTTAACAATAGATGATATTGAGGATAAGGCTTCAATAGTAGTTGTAAAAATCTAAAACAACACCCTCATGAGCGACATCCTCGACTGCAGTCAGTTTCCACAATTGCATAATTATGAATTTAAATTTAAACTTTAGAAGTAATGATTCTTAAATTGATTGTTAATTTTGCCTGCGTTTTTACTGATAATAATAAATAAAATACTAATCATCTCCTTTGATTTTTGTGAGTGGATGTAAAAGTTTTTTACATCTTGTATATAAAAAAATTCTACGTTCTGTGGAAAAAAATTATCATTTTGACATTTACAAACATATAAACGTCAAGTTTCAATTACAGTTTTTGAAAAATAAAAGCGTGCTCCTTTTCCTAACAATCGCTTCAATTTCAGTTGAGCTGGAACACTTTCTAATCACTTGCAAATCATTTCAGTTTATAATCACTTAGTTGTTTTGTAAAAGGAGGATGACGCCTATTGTTAGGAAAAGGAGCACACTTTTATTTTTCAAAAACTGTAATTGAAAGGTGACGTTTACATATCTGTAAAATGTCAAAATGATATTTTTTTCTACAGAACGTAAAATTCTTTTTCCTACGACATTGAAAGAAAGATGTCAATTTCAAACAATTGGGTAGGCATGGAAGTTGACAATTTCATTCATCTGTCAAAAACCCGTGCGTTATTAGAGTTGGCCACGCGCGCCAACAGGCAGCTGCGTCGTATCTATACGGTTACATACAAGCCTCAGTGTAGCTTCGACTTTCCATTAGCGCGGTACGTGTTGTTTAAAAATGTTGCGTACGTCGTGCAAACGACCCAAGGCGGACCAATTTTTAGCCGAAATTCCTGACTTAACGTATGATGGCGCTAAAATTGAATGTGTAGTATGTAATGTCCCGTTGATGAGTTGGTCCAAAAGGGACTATCTACGGCACGTAAACAGTGAACGGCATACTTCAAAAAAAACTTGCACACGAGACTATGTAAAATTTATATTTAATTTATGTGTTAGTTTTATTGTATGTAATATACCGTTTAATTTACTAGACAAGGAAGCGTTTATCTTGTTTTGGAATAACTATTCGAAGTACAAATTACCAAGTCGAACATCGTTACGAAGGATAGTGCCATCTGCTCGTGAATATGTTGAAAAAAGAATTAAATCGGAGTTGAAAGAAAAAAAAATGTGGTTATGTGTGGACGAAACGACAGATCGTAAAAAACATTCGGTCGTTAATATAATGGCACGTAAAATGGAACTGCATCAATCGTCACCTTCAATTCTATTAGCTTCCAGACGAATACAACAATGTACTGCCGAAGTAATTGTAAAGTTAGTGTTAAATACATTGGATAAGTATGAACTTTCAACAAACCAACTGTTGATGTTTATGAGTAATGGTGCCGCAAACATGCTTTCTGTAGGCCGGTCTCTTCAAAAGCATTCTGTTAACTTGTTACACATTACGTGTAAAATTCATGCTCTCAATCTTGTGGCAGATGGTATCAGAAAATGTTATCCTGAGGTAGACGCTTTAATAGCACATACATTGTCAAATTCCGGAAACGTACTCGCGAATGTCACAGACTGTGCCCCCGTATACCTGAGCCACGAGAACCTATTCTTACACGTCGGGGAACTTGGTTAAATGCTGCGTTTTATTATCATAAATATTATGAGAATATTAAGAACGTGGTTTTACAATTCGATCCAAAGGAAGCTGCCGCTATCAAAAAAAGCCAGTCGAAATTTCAAGATAGTCGGGTTAAAACGGATTTAAAAATTATTCATAACAATTACTTCGGACTAGCGGAGGCAATAGAAAAGTTACAAGATCCTTCGGTGTCGTTAGTGGAATCTGTGCAAATAGTGCAACATGTTCACGCACAGCTATGTGCGATAGAAGACTCCAAAAATATTTGTGTTCTAGAAAAATATGAAAGTATTTTAGAGAAAGATTCTGATTTTGGCACATTAAAATACATTTGTGAAGATGCGTCAACAGAACCGTTAAGTTGTTTCAAAGAATATTTTAATTACGCAAATATAACGTCACTAGATGTAGAACGTTCGTTCTCTGCATATAAACACATTTTTTCCTCGCGCCGCACTCGGTCTGTCGAAACAACTGTTGAAACATATCTAATGCTGCAGATATTTAACAGACATTATTCACTTTGCGATTTCACGGAGGACTCTTAGAATGGTAAGTGTTTGAGCACGCATTATTTTATTTTTATTTAACAACTACGCGAAAATATTTACGACAGCAAACATCTACGCACAATAGCTCTAGTGGAACCCGAGGGCTAATCGAAACAACGCCGCTGTCCGTTGGCGCGCGTGGCCAACTCTAGTTATTATAACGCACGGTTATAACGTAATAATTTACTTTTATCAAGTATGTTGCTATTTTGTTTATCTGAAACGAGCGCTCAGAAGCAAGAGAAACGTCAAAAATTTTTGGGCAAATTGTGAGCTACAAACGGATTTTTGTATAAATATTTTTGCAATAAATGACTGTTTTCAGTGTCGTAGGAAAAATAGTGTACAAAACTCGCTGAAAAGTGTCTATCGTTTGCTCGTGAGATTTCCGCACTTGGCTGACGCCTCGTGCGTCAAGATTCTCACTCGCACGATATCACTCACTTTCCATTCTCGTTATGTAATATCCACTCACAAAAATCAAAGGAGATAATATATATTTTATTTATTATTATCAGTAAAAATGCAGGTATAATTAACAATCAATTTAACAATCATTACTTTTAAAGTTTAAATTTAAATTAGTAATTATACAATTGTGGAAACACTCCAGTCGAGGATGGTAAGTCGCTCGCTGCAACAGTTTTTTGATTAAGGCGTTGGGTAATTATTTAACAAGCATCAAATTTGTGAGCCAATAAGATGCTATCAGAAATCAGAAAAATTTTATTCTGAATGAATTCTTTAATATATGTCTCCGTAACCGTTCAAGACCGCCAACCCCTATATTTTTAACACTGGCGAAAACAGCGACCAGTATAGTATGTTCTTTGACAGTGAGTTTTTGGATCTTAGATTTCTACAATTACTATTGAAGCCTTATCGTCAATATCATCTATTGTTAAATTCAATAGTTCCCTTCTTCTGCACGCCCCATATATGCTTAATATTTAAATAACCTGAAACAATATTGGTACTTTATCAGTTAAACCATATACAAATATTAATGAATTACTACACTCACAGTCAAAAATATTGCATATCTTATTTTCGGCCATTATTATTTTTCTCTTTAAAACTTTTGTGATATTTGTTGCTAAATGTTGTACACTGGAGTGTTTTACGTTATTGACTATCAAATAAATTACATATGGAGGATTTATAGTAAATTCGTGGAGGAATTATTAAAACAACTTGTTTTTGGCTAAAACGTTTAATTGAAAAAGGGAACATTAATTACCCATTAATTTAATAACAACGGAACATAATAACACTTTAATATTTAGTACTTCCTCCTCTTGCTCTAACGATATCTTGCATTCTCCTAGGCATGCTACGTAAAAGATGTTTGATGATTTCTTGCGAAATTCGATTCCATTCTTCCTGTGCAGCAATTCTCAATTCTTTAATTGAGTTAGGAACTGGATTTCGTGCTCGTATATTTCTTTTTAGAATGTCCCATAGATGTTCTATGGGATTTGCGCCAGGACTATTTGCTGGCCACTCAAACGCTGCACCCTCGACATCCTCAAGGTACTGGATCACTGTCCTTGCAGCATGTGCTCGGGCATTATCATGCTACTAGTATAAAGGTAAAACATGTTCTTCAAGGATGTTGTGTATGTATCAATCAGCATTTATTCTTAAATTTACCTCAATGAGTCACGTGCGACTCTCCCAACTAATGCCGCCCCATAACATAATGGAACCGCCACCAAAGCTAAGATTTCAAGCAAGGTTACATTCTGCGGAACGTTCTCCTGACCTTTTGTATGCACGACTACGTCCATCAGGCTTCCATAATTGTATTCTTGTTTCGTTTGTAAAAAGAAATTTTCCCCATTGATGTTTATTCCAGTTAACATGAGCCCTTGCAAATTCTAGACGTCGAATTTTGTGACGTGGGAGAAGCCGAGGAACTCTGGCAGGACGTTTTGGATTTAAACCGACCTCCTTACGTCTCCTTATTACTGTTTTGACAGATACATTGACTTGTCTTGTATTCAATAATTCATTTCTAAGCTGCGGTGCTGTAAGTGCGCGATTTCGTAAGGATTGAAATCTCAAATATTGGTCATTTCTTGGCGTTGTACATCTTTTACGACCTTGACCACGCCGCCTTTTGTGTTCTTCAGTCTCATTGTGTTGTCTTACTATACGAGAGACAGGCAATTGATGGTTATTTAATCTCCGTGCGATATCTTCTTGTCTGTACCCTTCATTGGCTAAACAAACCATTTTAACACAAATTTTGACACTTAAATGAGGCTGACCGAAACTACACACTTGTGCACTAAAGCTCTGGAAATATCATTCTGACAACATCGACTGACGATCAATCATTGTTTTGGAGTCCAAGACACATTACGCTAAGTTATAACGTTTTATCGTTATCTCTTATTCGCTTATAAAAGGCTATATTAAAACATTATTATTTCTGTAATAAATTGCAAAATACGTAGAACACTCCAGTGTAAAAGATTTAGCAACAGAAATCACGAAAGTTTTAACGAAAAAAATAATAAAGACTTAAAATAACATATCCAATATTTTTGTCTGTGAGTATATAACTCACCTTGGTTAATAAGAAGACTTCATTTGGTGCCTCTTGTAAGAATTTATAAATTTCCGCTTTTCTTAAAACTTTTGACTTTTTTTGACAATATCCTACATATTTATTTTTCAAATAAGCTATTGTCTTGGAATATTTTTCTATATCTTTGTTTGACGTTTAGTGTCCCCTTTAGCATGAGATAAAGAAATCATAATTTCGGCTACACTTTCCTAATCTTATATCCAAGATGAGCGAATATCGCACCTTCAAACACATTTTCTCAATTTCTTGCAGAGAGGATATTTCGCAATTAGTATCAAAAACAACTATTTACGTAACCACACCGTAAGGGTATACGCCCACTAGTGACTTTTGTCACGCGACAATCTGTCACTCTTCAGTATGAGCTGTTGAAGGCATGGAGATGCGCACACCAGGCGACGTGACGGTAGAGTGATTTTTTTGGTACTTGAGCAGGCAACTTCTCCGTGACGAAGCTGTCATTCTCATATGCGCACACGGGTAACAGTCACTTTGAGAGAGGCTATGTTGTATTTTTTGTATTATTCTTTTCACATTTTGTTAACATAATTATTCTTATTACAGGTATGTGTCCATAATATATTTTAAATATGCATTTATTTCTACATTACTTACGTTTTGTTTGATTTTTAGAAAAAGGTATTTTGAAAAATAATTGAAGGTGTCAAAAACTGCGGCAATTTGTCAAAGCTTTTTATGCTTATTCTATAGTATCCAAAAAACTTCTTAGGATAATTCTTCAATTTCTCTTGCAAAGGGTGAAATTTACCCGATATTAATCGATCACCCCAAACGGGGTGAACCCCAGTCATATTTTTTCTTATGTTTTTTTTCGAAACTTAATTAAAAGAGCGCACACAACTGTAGTCTCGTTGAAGTCCATTTTGAAACTAAATTGAAAATTTGTAAAAAGTCACCGTGACAGTCACCTATTCGTTGACGCACCCGAATTTTGGAGGGTAACAGTTACAGAAACTGTTGCGTGACAAAAGTCACCAGTGGACGCATACCCTAACTAACAAACAAAATAAATGATTACTGTTTAAACTTGTTCAGTAGGTATCTTAGCAATTGAACCGAAACTGAATATTTGTAAATGGAATACTATCAGCGTCAAAGTGCCTATGGCATCGCATTTGATTAGGGATTATTGTTTTGATTTAATACATAATCTGTATGGACAAAAATCGATAACGTGCGCCTAGGAATAAAACACAAACAAACACGCAAATATTGTTCCGATTTCCAAATTGTTCGGATGGACAAATAAATAAACCTTATAATTTGTAAACGATAGTTTGAAGTTTTAATTCTGCACTTTTAAAATTTGTAGGTATTTTACGTAGACTTTGGAAATACTGAATTATTGCCATTCGATAAGCTGTTCCAAATACCATTCAAATACGTAATACCGAAAGTAATGGCAACTCGTTTTGCTTTGGCTGGTTTAGAGAATGCAACAGTATCTATTGAAATGAAATGCAAATTCAAGGAATTCGTCAATAACCGGCCATTATACATGAGGGTCAAACCAGCAGCGACGAAATCAGCTTTACCGCTTTGTGAACTCTGGGACGAAAATGGCATCAAATCTCTAGATATGATAAGACAGGCAGCTCTTTTATCATATCCCGAGGCAGCACCCCTTAGCAGAGGCGTAAATCAAGAAGTTAAAGTTTCCTTCGTTTATAGTTGTAATAAGATTTTCGTTCAGTTGAAAACGAAAGAAAATGACTTAAAGCAGCTTATGAACAGCTTACAACAAACTTGCCACTCAAGACCTCTGTTTAATATAAACGATCTAAAAATTGGCGCGCCCTGCTGTGCTATGTTCGCTGATGATTCCATGTGGTACAGATCGGAAATCCAACAAATCGATAGCGATTTTATTAAAATTAAATACGTCGATTTTGGTAATGAGAATGTCGTCAGCTTCAATGATTTAAAAGTTCCGTTGCCTGAACACATCACTGCTCTAAGACCACAAGCAATTGAATGTTGCTTGAACGGCTACCAAAATATCGAACCCGACGAACATCGCGATATTTTGCTAGAGGAATTAATCTTGGAACAGAATTTGAGTATGAGAGTTGTTGAAATTCAGGGTAGCAGAGCTTTGGTTGATCTGTATGATAAACAACATTATAATGTCGCATCTTTATTATTGGAAAAGATAGCTAATACTACTTCAATGGTTAGTCCCTTACTAATTCAAGATAATCATCGTATCGAACAAAGGAAACGTAGTCCTCCACAAGGAAATCAAAGAGATTTTCGAGAGAAGAAGCCGTTGAGGTAACTTTATTGTATAATTTGTTTAACGTTAAAGTTAATTGAAGTACAATTTTTTTTACAGAGAACTAAACGATAGAAATCGTGATAATCGACAAGAAAATTGGCGACAAAACAAATTTTCAAGGTAAGCCACAAATCCTACAAAGGTACAAAATTAAAAGTAAAAGATAAACTGATGAAGTTGAGATTCTTATTAAAAATACGAACGTCTTCAGCAAATATAAATATATTTCAGAAGCGACGAAAAGAATAAAGCGTTCACGCCCAACAAACATAACTTCTTCCAACGAAGAAATAACAGGTAGAAATATCGATATCAACTTCCTATCGCCATCTTTTTTGTGCTTATTTTCACCATAACATGTTTTCCATGTTTAATTTTCCGTAATATGCACATATCTCCATCTTTTTTTGTATCTTGTTTATTTGACATCCTTTATGTATTATTAATTATATCTGTATTAAATTAGGTTAGATATAGTCGGGGCAGCCCTACTTTCGATGCACGTCATTGATTGTGAATGCCGTCACATACGGCGCTGTCATATGATTTGTCATCTGTCATTGAATATAAATAAGTTATGTTACTTATCATCCTGAGCTTAACGTCAAAACTGGATGAAGAGATAGGCAACTACATTTACAAAAAGTTCTGTAGTTCTGGTTGCATACTTTACTATTGAGTTATCACTAGAGCCTGGTAACAGGGAGCCGTGCCATGGCCGTACCTGCCTAGTATACAAAAACAATAGTAAGAAAATAGAAAAAAAATAACAGAATTAATACATAATTATAATATGTGAAAAGTAGTGAAACACTAACCCTTTTAAGCAGCCTTGGCTACGGAACAGTAAAACTAGAAGCACCATTATCAGTATTAACATTATATGGATAAGAGTGGAAAAAAGTTGACACCATTAGATATGTTTCCACGGTGGGCGATGTTCGCCGTGGTGAGAAAATGAGTTTATATTTTGAAAAAGAGCGTTCAACATCTACCGATGTTATACATGCATGATTAAAATACTCTTTGTACTTAGTCAGTGGACTATTCGATACACCATCACAAATTTGTTTTAGTGATAAAATCGGGATCTTTCTGTAGCACACTCGAACTTTTCTAAAACGGAATTATATTTTGCGTCATGTATAGTCAGTAGCTGTGTATGCACTCCATCCATAATTTGCAGAAACTCCGATAATGAAAACGATCTATTTTGTAGTTGGTCTATTGCGTCAGCTAATCCTTTATAGTAGCTACGAATAATTTTTAAATCTGTTCCAACGGAAATATCTTGAAATTTCGACTGGCTCTCCATAATAGCTGCAGCTTCGGCAGGATTGAATTGTGCAACAGCTTTTTATATTTTGAAATGTTCAGCATAATAAAGAGCTGCCTGCAACCATGTTCCCCAACGTGTAAGAATTGTCTCCGGTGGTTGACGAATACCAGGAAACTCTGTGTGAAATGATCGTAGGCGTTTAGGAGATTTCAAAAATACTTTTTTTATGCTTGCTATTAATGCATCTACCTTGGGAGAGCATTGTCGAATGGTTTCTGCCACAAAATGTAAAGCATGCACTTTACACGTAACATGTAAACACTTGCAACCATGTTCAAGAAGAGAACGGCCTACCGAACGCATTATCGCTGCGCCATCACTCATAAACATCAACACTTTATCTTTTGAAATTTTTCCAACGTATTAAGTACAACCTTCGTAATTGCTGCAGCAGTACACTCTTGTAGTCTTCGGCTAGTTAGTAACAGTGGTAATGTAGGTTTACTAGGGTCTAGTATGCGTACCATAATATTTACAATTGAATTTTTAATAATGAATTTTTATAATAATTTAACTACCCCACTCCTCACTGTCTACCGCATTACTGAACTCTGCATCCACATACGTACCCCCCACAGGCATCTCTGTGGGTGCAACTGTGTGTCACGCTTTAATTATAAACCAATTGACGTGTATTTTAGAGAATGACAAATTCGTATTTTAGAGTTGGTGTTGTTACGTCATAGATGCAGCGTATATGACATGCATCGAAAGTTACACTACCTCTCCTATATTTGTAAATTAAGATATTTCACTCTCATTAATTTACAGGAACAATAGTGACGATAATTGGAACGACCAACCGCAAACTGAAAAACAGGATAGGTTCCAAAAAACGAACAATCGGTAAAAAAAAAGATTATAATTTACTAAAGAGTACACTAAAACTTGTTTTTGTACAGAAACAACGAATCTGAATGGGATGAGTCTGAACAGAATATTCCTGAGAACAGGAACTCTTTTCATCATGGAAATAAACGGTAAGATCACAATGCCGGTTACAATATTTTCTCCAATTTTTTCTTCGCTTTTTTCTGCTAACCCATGATTCCAGTTGCTTCTTCATGCAAACCCATGATTCCAGCTGCTCCTTCATGCAAACCCATGATTCCAGCCCATACGTTTGTATAGAGTGGATTACCTTTTCAAAAGTATTTAGGATATTCTTATCTCCTGCCATAGTATATACAAATGAGCTGGATTCTTTAACCTTTTACAACAAAATATTAGAATAAAGATTGGTTCAGTTTCATTATAAAAAGAAAAAGTATATTTTCATATTTTAGATTTCCACAGTAATAAATTCAGTTGGCCAAGCTATTTTATGGTCTTTTTCTGCGAGGGTGATAACATTAGTCACTACATACTAGGGTAGGTAAGGATTCATTTATAGGCGCGAGTCCTATTGATGGACTTTAATCGTTGATTATTTCGAAATAAATACTATTGTCGCATATCAAGCAAAGAAAACGTCCCTAATCTAAAAGGAAAATGCATTCTAAAACTAAATAGAACCTCTCATTATAAACTAACTAGATTACATTTTTTCATTTCCAAATATCCAATATATTAAATGTTCAAACTATAATAAGCGCATAACAAATACTTACGTACATGTTTTCTAAATATAATTAATGGAATTTTATGTTACAATGAATCGTATTTGTATGTGTAAAAATTCAGCTGAACGTATTATTATAATAAATGCTCAAATAAGCAGTCATTTGCAGTACTGCCTCTACCGTAGTACCATTTAACGACTTCTTAGTTTATAAGAACATAATTTAAAAAAAAACTATTCTACAGTATAATTTCAAGACACAAACAAAGCAAATCAAAAATATCCAAGAAGAAAAGATGAGAGAAATAAACTACGGGTATGGCTAGAGTCTAGCGCGATCCTCTCCTGACGGCGATTGGATTCTTACTGATAGAGATAAATTCGCTTCCCAAGACTCCCCAGTTATACTTGTATAGCGGGTAAACGTTTCAACACTGTCCATATATTTTAGCTGTTCATTTTACTACGGAACTTACTAACGCGGTATAGTAGCTTTTTTGTATTTGCACAGTTGACAGAAGATATATTATAAAATAATGCGCCATACAGAAAAGATCAATTTCTTGTTTTTCCATACAAAGCGATACCACGAGTTTTGACGTTTTGTGTTATACATCCTTGTTTAACTTCTTTCATTGTTTGAAATTTTTCGGATGATTCATAGTTTACCGTTATGGAATTTTCTGTCTTTGTCTAAGCGCTTTGTTGCTCTTATCGTTTTTTCTTTTGTTTCTCATGTTCTTAATGTCTCCCATATATCATTATTATCTACTTTATTGAACATTTCAAGATCTATAGAGTAAAGGTGCATATCCCCTGGTTGTTTTTAGTATAATCAGTAGAGCAACGCAAACTGCGCTGAAAGCCAGTGGCTGACGCATAAAAGTTTACACAAAACAAACACGGCCGGGACAATTCGGTATAAGCGTCAGTATAACTGCGACTCGAAAGCCGATCTGTTGTGTATGCATCTACGCTGTCGTATACTATATCGTAGTTCTACGTTTGTTTTGAAAATGTTTCGTACGTGGCGAAAACGACCAAAGTTGGACACAATAAGAGAATTTATTGCAGAAATGCCAGATTTAAAGTATGATGGCGCTAAAATTCAATGTGTAGTGTGTAAAATAGATTTAATGTGTTGGTCGAAAAGTGATTGTCTATGGCACGTAAATAGTGCAGGGCATGTTTCAAAAAAAAATTCCACGCGAGATTATGACAAATTTAAATTTAATTTATGTGTTACCTTTATTGCATGTAATTTACCATTTCATTTACTAAGGAAGAAAGCATACGTCTCGTTTTGGAATGAATATTCGGACTTTAAGTTACCAAGTGAGAGAACATTACAGAGAGTTGTGCCGTCTGCTCGTGTGCATGTCGAGAAAAGAAGTAAATCGGAGTTGCAAGATAAAATACTGTGGTTATGTGTGGACGAAACAACAGATCGTAAAAAACATTCTGTGGTTAATGTAATGGTACGCACAATGGAACCACATCGACCGTCACCCTCAATTTTACTAGCTTCCAGACGAATACAACAATGCACTGCCGAAGTAATTTCAATGTTGGTGTTAAATACATTGGAAAAGTTTGAACTTTCAACAAATCAACTGTTGATGTTTATGAGTGATGGTGCCGCAAACATGCTTGCTGTAGGTCGATCTCTTAAAAAACATTGTGCTAATTTGTTACATATTACATGTAAAATTCATACTTTCAGTCTCGTAGCAGATAGTATCGGAAAATGTTATCCCGAGGTAGACGCTCTAATAGCACATACAAATGCTGTGTTTGTAAAATCCCCAAAACGTATTCGGGAATTTCATAGACTATGCCCCGGTATTCCTGAACCACCACAACCTATTCTTACTCGTTGGGAAACATGGTTAGAGGCTGCATTTTATTATCTTAAATATTTTGAGAATATAAAGAACGTGATTTTAGAATTCAACCCAAACGAAGCTGCGGCTGTCAAGGTAAGCCGCTTGAAATTTCAGGATAGCCAAGTTAAAACAGATTTGGAAATTATTCAGAACAATTACGTGGGACTAGCGGATGCGATAGAAAAACTACAAAATTCTTCGGTGTCGTTAGTGGAATCTTTGCAAATAGTGCAACATGTTCACGCACAGCTATGCGCGATAGAAGACGCAAGAAATGTTTGTGTTTTAGAAAGGTTTGAAAGTGTTTTAGATAAAGACTCTGATTTTGGCACATTAAGACAAATTTGTGAAGGTGCGTCAACAGAACCGTTAAGTTATTTGAAAGATTATTTTACTTACGCAAATAACGTCACTAGATATAGAACGTTCGTTTTCGGCATACAAAAACACTTTTTCTTCACGCCGCACTCACTTTGCCGAAACAACTTTGGAAACATATCTAATGTTACAAATATTAAACAGACATTATCCACTTTGTGATTTCACGGAGGACTCTTAAAACGGTAAGTGTTTGAGCACGTATCACATTTAATTTATTTTATGTAAACTTTTATGCGTCCGCCACTGGCTTTCAGCGCAGTTGCGTTGCTCTAATGATCAGTTGATCATTAGCAAGATGCATCAATCAAATTAATTCTGGACTTTGTAAGCATAGTTCTTTTCAATCCCTTTTCCAATCGCCCATCGTTATGAAAGTAATTTTACACTAAAACGCCATATCTCAACCATAAATTCATAAGATATTTTTGCAGATTTGATGAACAAAGAGGGAGAAATCTTGCTTCAAGGGATAATTCCGAACAAGGCAGCACCAATGATGATCGGGACACTAAAGACAATGAAAATAAAAATTTATTTCCAAGAGGTGGCAGACGGTAGCTTCGTATGAATTGTATTACTGTAATATAATTAAAAAATACGTAATTCCAGGAATGGTTTCAATAGTAAAGATAGCTTTAACAAAAGAGATGGTGAGAATAGGAATGTATTCGAAAAAAGGAATGGTTTCGGGAAACGCGATGGTTTTGAAAGAAAAGATGATTTCGAGAAAAGAAACGGTTTCCAAAGGAACGATGGCTTCGAAAAGAAGGAAGGTTTTGCTAAACGGGATGGCTTTGAAAGGAAAGATGGTTTCGGCAAACGAGACGGCTTTGATAGAAAAGAAGGCTTTGGCAAGCGAGATGGTTTCGAGAAAAAGGAAGGGTTTAAAAAATTCAATAGGTACGTTCGTATTGCTCAGTAATATGCTTTTGCACTTTCTTCTTATTGCAGAAACCAATCAGGTTCGGAATATGGAAAATCAAATAGGTAAATATTTGTTCATAGAAACTTATAAAGCAACTATTCTGAATTATTCTTTCAGAAATTACAATGACAGTCGTAGTAGCGATGAAGGATCCATGAAAACAAAAGGCAGAGATTTTAAGAAGTAAGTATAACAGTAAGTATAAATATATCAGGATTATCATTACTTGCTGCCCTATTTAGGGATGGTAGCGAAAAAAGCTGGTCTGATGCATCAGAGAAGAGCTGGAGAAAAGGTCCAAGAACGTTTAATAAGCAAAGAGGCGGTAATTTCGGTTATTCACCCAAAGTACAGAATAACGAGGCTACCTTACAAAATGATGATTGGGTTACGGGCGCTGCATCTACCAATGATAATGTTACCTACGATTATGCAAACGAAACCGATAAATTTGAAACTTATAGAGATTTATCAGGATCAAATGAAACGGTTTCCATCAGTTGGTTCTATAATCCCATAAATTTCTATTGCCAACTTAACAATAATAAAGTAAAAAATACCGTGGCGAATTTTCTTTTATTTATTTTTTCATTTTCGACTTGTTTTACAGCTCGCTTTCAAGGAAATGATGGAGGAGATTCAAACAAGTTATCGTAGTCGTAAAACCACGAAAGCTAACCCCGGTGCGCCGGTTATTGTCCCATTCTCAGAAGATGGTGCTCTTTATCGAGCCGAAGTACTTAGTTGCCAATTTAACCAATACCACGTGAAATATGTTGATTACGGCAATGTAGCGACTGTAAATAGGGTTTACCCGATTGAGAAAAAGTATATGACTCTTCCAGCTCAGGCCATCCCGTGCGGTTTACACGAAATAGCGCCATTGGGTGATACTTGGCCAGATCCGGACACATTTTCTCCATATTTTAATAAAGACAGTTTTAATTGTCAGTTTATAACATTTTTAGAGAATAGGTTAGGAAAATATCTAACATAGTGAGGTTCATACGATTTAAATGATTTTCTGTAGGTACTTGGTGGGGCTAAATTGCGATGGAAAAGATGTATCCAGCCTATTAAATGAGGCTTCTTTAGCAGTATCCACAGAATCAACAACCAATATCGATATTAGCTTATTGATTAATCAACAAATTATGATAGTGTTAAGAGATGTCGTGTCTTTAAATGATATAACCATCGAAATACAGGGTGTAGCAGCGAAAGCTTCAATGCATAATTTAACAACTTCTACGGAAACTTATGAAGACAACCTGAAGCAATGGATCGGCCATTACCTTATAATGTTCGTCGATAATATCTTGGAAGACAAGTCAGTATAAATTATTGTATTCAATCTATAAAAATCGTCTCTATAGATACGTTACTATTCAATATAACATATTTCCTAATTTTCAGAATTGAAATCACACTTTATGACTTAACTGGTCAAAAACTTCAAATTTTAACTCCCGATGAAGGTGCTTATGATACCGTCGAGCCATTGTGTCCCTTGCCAATTTATTCCGAAGTCATACAAGGCTGGGTATCGTACGCAAGCGCAGAATCCATTTACATTCAGCCGTCCCAATTCTCTGAGACAATTGCCCAACTTTTAGAAACACTGTACGGCCATTACAGTTCCCTAACGCAAGAAGAAGCAGTTACTCCAGCCGAAGGACAAGTTTACGCTGTCTTATCTTCGGATTCCAATTGGTATCGCGGAAGTATTACCGAAATAAAAGAGGGTGGAGTAGTTGTTACGTTTGTCGATTATGGTAACTCCGAGTTGGTCTCTGTTGCTAATTTAAGAGAATTGAGTCCTCTATTTTATCAACCCCACATGTTGGCTGTGGAAGTATTTGTTCCAGGAGATAAAGAGCAGTACCTAGAACAGGAAATTACTGTTTCGCTAATTTATGGTTGTCTTGGTTGGGAGGGCGCAATTATATCGGAAAATGATGAAGGTAATTTTACTTTTTTTTTGTTTCCTTTACTGAAATTTAATTTATTAAATTTCAGTAAAGGAAGATTAGAGTTCGGTACGATAAGTGGGATGAGCTTATTGTTCTGTTGAGGCGTTGGGTTTGTGTTCTAGACACAAAATAATCATTAATAGATATTACTTATTAAATAACGCCTAAAAAGAAAATTACCTCAGCAAAACGACCACATTCGGATACGCCCGAATAAACACGACTACAATCATGATGCCACGATATTTACTTACTTCCGATTTACCTTGTGTTTACATCCCTCCAAATCATTTGTATCTGTTTTAAAAGCGCAATTCTAACTCAATTTTATTATTCAACTGTTGTTTTGCCATGTTGATGGAATTCATAAAAATTAATGCTTTAACGCTACAAAAATTAGAAGTGTAAGCCACGTTCACAAGCTCCCACTTATATTTACAATTAAGTAAACTAATTAACGCAGTAATTTCATCAATCATTCATAATGCAGCACGTACTAATTTCAATTTCTATATTTTTCGTGGCGTCTTTTATTTACTGTTATTAAATGTTCTCATAACTTCACCACTTGTGTTAAAGTGTGGCGCTACACCAGTGTATTTCAAATAGAAACTAAATATACCAACAATATTCTGGAATAGATTTTAGATTACTAAAATTGGATAACAAATAAAGTAGTAAAGGCTTGCGTGGGATTCAGGAAACACTGTATATATACCGGTTGACAATGAAAACTGAGTTAATAGCTACGTATCTAGCACGAGTTCAAATCCTGCCGGGACGGATAGTGTTTAATTGCGGATAAAAATCGAAGTATGCTTTCTTCTCGTATAAAGAAGTAAAATCGTAGAAGCCGTGTCAATACAATGTTCGGCAAGCTAAAACTCCCTACCGGAGGTTGGAACAGCTCCGAATTCGGCAAAATTCTAATAGGGTTGGCTAATGATCACAGCAATCGATGCCTAGAAATACGAGGTGTATTCTGTAACCTGACGCCTCGCGCAATAATACAACAACAACAGAGAAATAAACACTGCGATGGCGACATCGGATAATGATACTTGCCATGTGATGTATATCTGTGAAATATTCTCTTATGTGTCAAGGTCGATTTGCATTATAATTTTTGACTATTTTGTGTGCTAGGTCTACTTGGATAATGTAAATCATAAAATTTCATCCTATTTCACATGCAATAAACTAGTTCACAAATTAGATTGGATCCTATTTTCATTCAAGTTTCATACTACGCACGCACATTATGCCTATTTTCGGAACCACTAGCTATTAGGAAACGTTTATGTCAGTTAGCTGAAAGCAACCATGTCAAACATGCGGCCCGAATCAATTTTGAAAACAGCCAGATAATGCCGCCCGCGAGCGTGTTAAGAACCGTATTTGAAAACGCGCGCGCTGCAACAAGTCGCGCGCTCACACACATGTATCACGACGATCGATTCGGTCTATCTCGGCTGTGATCGGCCGCACTCGTCTCCCACGCCCGCCGCGCCGTGTGCCGCTGCCCAATCGCTTTATTGTCCTTGCGCCTTACGTACGTACGTAAGTTTTCTTCTGGCTTGTTCCAGAAAGTTTTATCGTGCGAAAACACAGATGACGCTAGCTGAACATTCTAGAAAAGAACTGTCGAGAAATCACATTTCCGTATGTAAGCCAAGACCGCTCGGTTGAGTTCAGTCAGTTGCTATAGAATTGCGAGTTCAATTGCGTACTTATTGTTACGACACGTAACAGTACTTATTGTTATAAATAATAAAGTTTTCAACATGTCTCTTTCAAAACCAAGTGGAAGTAAGAGGAAACTCGTAGATGAGCATCGTATCTTTCAAGAAAAGTGGGAATTAGAGTTTTTTTGCTGTGAAGTAAAAGACAAAATTATTTGCTTGATTTGTAACAGTGCAGTCGGTGTCCCAAAATTATATAATATAAAACATCACTATGATTGTCATAAAACTAAGTTTGACCAGTATACAGGCATGATTAGAAACGAAAAGTTAAATGAGTTAAAATCACGGTTAAAAAATCAACAGCTTATGTTTACACGTCCAAAGCAAGAGAATGAATCTGCTGTTCAAGCGAGTTACGTACTGTCGTAGTTGATCGCAAAACACTCAAAACCATTTGTTGAAGGTGAATTTATAAAAGAGTGCCTTGTAAAGGCCGCAGAAATCGTAAGTCCCGGGAGCGTGAAGGCTTTTCAAAATATATCCTTGTCCCGGAATACTGTCGCTGAAAGAGTTACTGAGTTGGCTGCCAATATAAGTGATCAGATAAAAACAAAATCAGACTCTTTCATTGCATTTTCTATTGCCTGTGACGAAAGTACAGATGTGTGTGGTGTGGCGCAACTCGCTGTTTTTCTTCGTGCTTTTGATAGAGATATCAACGTTTATGAAGAATTACTGGAATTAATACCATTTCATGATACAACAACTGGATATTTTCAATGCTGTTTACGGACTTCTGCAAAACTACAATTTAGATTTGTCAAAACTGTGTTCCGTTGCAACAGACGGAGCTCCTTCCATGACTGGAGTAAATAATGGCTTCATTAAAATATTACAGACAAAGATCAAACCAGATTTTCATCATGTGCATTGTATGATCCACCAAGAAGTTTTATGCTCAAAAATGATCAAGTTGGAAAGCGTTTTAAAATCAGTGAAAAAAATTATAAACTTCATAAGAGCACGTGGCTTGAATCAGCGACAGTTTTTTGCGTTTTTAGGTGATTTAGAAACTGAGTACACTGGTTTACCTTATTATGCAGAGGTGCGATGGCTTTCGTGTTCTATGGTTCTCGATCGGTTTTGGAAACTTAAAGAAGAAATACGCTTTTTCATGGAAGTGAAAGGATAAGGTGTTAGCTTATTATCCGACGTACCTCTTTTACAAGATCTTTCATTTATGGTAGATATCACAAAACACTTGTCGGACTTAAATACGAAATTGCAAAGACCACGTCAAGGTATAACAGATATGCATGATCATGTGAAAGCTTTCAAGTGTAAGATGATGCTGTGAGAAAAACAGTTAGCAGAGGATAAGCTGTCACATTTTCCGACTTGTAAGGCGTATCAGGAAAGTACGAGTGTCCCAATATCATACAAAATGTATACAGAGAAAATAGAAAGCCTTCTGGCAGAATTTGAAAAGCGTTTTCAAGATTTTAAGTACCAAGAAAACAATTTTTCTTTATTTACTGGTCTTTTCACTGTCGATATTGATAAAGTCCCCCCCCCCCCCCCCCCACTTGCAGATGGAAGTAATTGAGATTCGGTGTCAGACTCATTTAATACAAAAATTTGATAGTGTTGGTACATTCGAATTTTATAAGTACTTGCCTGTTCAATGCCAAGAAATAAGAAACTTTGCCTGTAAAATCCTGTCAATGTTTGGAAGTACCTATAAGTGTGAACAATTATTTTCTTTGATGAAAGGAAACAAATCTCCCGCAAGATCGCGATTGACGGTCGCACACTTCGACGCAGTTTTAAAAGTTATTTCCCCCGATAAATTCACGCCACAAATAGACAACTTAATTAAAGACAAAAGATGTCAAATATCTGACAAAAGAAGTTAATGTTTGTGTTTTTTTGTAATGTCCTTTTTATTGAAAATTTAATAAATATACTTGTCTTATAATAGTACTTTTTTTCGTTAAGATTTTCAGTAGTTTGTCTTCTTTAAGATTAGGTTTCGTGGCCCACCTAGTCTACGGTCTTAATGCTTTTGGCTCACCAGTGACCTTGAGTTTGACATGGCTGGCTTAAAGTCTAGTTTCAAGTATTTTATTTCCTACCTCTACTTGAATAGGCGTATAAAATACAACATATGCAAAAGATGTTTGAATAAAACAATATAAAACAACCTTTAGACACATATACACATAAGGAAAGAAAATGTCTACCTATACGAAAAAGCGCACATGCGACAACGGTAAACGCGAATGGGTGACTCACAACAAACGGAGGGGTTAGCGGGAGTTGACGGTTACCGATGTGGTTGGTTACGAAGTGACTGCATTATGGGCGGACGATCTTAGTAAGAATTTCTAGAGTATTTATTTTTCTTTTCTTTTATTTCATTATAATCTGTTTCTGTTTTCGTCTTTAGAATTCCTTATTAGTTTCGTCTAAACTTTGTAGCAACAACAAAATAAATATGCGAAACTCTCATTTCTAGGCGACTATGACTTCAAATTATGTGCGCTCGTGCGCACACTAGGTCTGCATGCCAACGTTGTTATAAGCGTACTAACGACCCACATCGAATTGATCGGATTCCACTTAATCCCCTCCTCTCTCTCTCGTCGTACATATATAGATATAGCTAATTTCACATGTTCCCAATGTGTATATAGTTATTAAATCAGATTTGATTGTCAACCAGTCAATCTGTTCTACACTAAATCACCGATTCCCAATTTTATATTAGTATTTTACATCACATCGTACTTAGCCGTGACGTCACTTCACTCATCGTACCGAGCTCTGTTTATAATAGATAAATCTGAATTTAAAATTCGTTTCTTTTATAGTAATCAAATAACTTTGTAATTTTCCTTTATTAAAGCCGCCGAAGTCGATCCTCCTCAAAGTACAGAAGTTAAAACAGAGCTAGAAGAAGCCATAATACCACCTTCCACTTCTTCCCAGGAAGATTTTGTACCAGAAGGAGAGGAAGCATCGAGTCCAGCAATAGGCGTTCATGTAGTTATAAGTCATATCGATACTCCCAGTGAATTCTACTTACAACATTCGGACGCTTCAGAGTCAATCAGCCTTTTACAAGAGGAATTACAGGAGCATATTCCTAATCTGGCCAATTTAGAAAATCCAACGGCTGGAGTTTTGTGTGCAGCACCTTACTCGGTTTGCCAGCAATGGTTCCGAGCCCAAGTTTTAGATGCCGATGATGACATTACGACAGTGCGCTTTGTTGACTTCGGCAACACCGACGTGATAACTAACGCAAATGTACATGTAAAAACCTTACCCAGTGAAATGCTTTCAATCGAATACCATGCTAAATTATGCAGTCTCTTTGCTAAACCGGTCGGAGAAGAATGGAGTGCTGCAGCTATAGATACTTTTGAAAATTATGTAAGCGTTGAAAATCTAACGGCGGAAATAATACATCAAGATGAAAAAACAACATATGTGGAACTCTATGCTAACGGTAAAAATGTAGGGGACATGTTGAAAGAAGAAGGACTAGCTACAGACCTACATATAGAGACTGAGAGTAGTTCCACAGGCTTTATTAGCCATTTAAATTCTCCGTCCGAGTTTTGGATACAATTGGAAAGTTCCTGTTCGGATTTAGAATGGGTTGCGGATCAACTTGCGAATGCTGAGAGCTACCCCGCGCTGGAGGATTTGACGCCTGGCTCTTTATGTGCGGCAATTTTCTCGGATGACGACTCCTGGTACAGAGCACGCATTTTGTCTAATACAGTTGCTGGTGAGATTCTATTATTATCGAAATATAAAAATAGTATGATAAAATTAGAACAAAATGTATAATTATTATACAGTACTGCTTAAGCTGCTGCGTAAATATATGAAACCGAGAATACGGGTGGGAGCATAACTCCCACTTATCGCCTTTTTCCATATTTATGTAGAGATGTAAATATTACGATATATTATAAGGAATTCGCTCAGATATCCCAATTTTTAATTTTAAAATGCCAATCAATAACGTCATTAATGTTTGACTTCGTTAGCATTTTTTTAAGAACTCTCTTTTTCTCTAATTTAGACTTTCTCGCTGTTTAAGAGATGAACAAATAATATTGGTACCTACTAGTTAGTGTTAATTCACACATGCGCAAATTCGGTTTTTTTTTTTCACCTTGAAAGTATATGGGCAAATCGGGACCTGACCTTAGTTGAAAGATAATCCTTATAATTTAGTTGTTTAGCTTCCATAAAATAAAACTAAGAAGATAATATTTGAGTAACCAGAAAATAATTTTCCATTTACCTAAATTTAGAACATTTAACATTTTTACTAAATTATAAATATAATGACAGTAGTAGTGTATCTATCTTATTTCTTATTGTTCAACAAATGTTACATACATGAAACACACACATCGTAGTGCAATCACAAATGTAAAACCCAATACATTCGTTTAAGAAAAACACGCGTGTACTTCCTACAGGTAATTGATTATACAGGGTGTTTCAGAAATAACTCACAATCCATGAATAAATAGTAATTCACTCTCACGAAATAGAAGCTAAAACTCTCCTTAATTTTACAAGAACTACAGGTTTTGCAAAATTAACGTCTAACAAATTTTCGATTACGGATCTGTCCACAACGTCCGAATACCACGTTTTGTGTCATCGGTTGTTGGTCCTGAAAATGATCGGGTTTTTGCAAAACAGGAGGGAAAGTTACATAAAATAATGAAATTATCCATTAGCACGAATACACGCTCCTGTTCATCGATCGAAATTTCCACGCAAATCAAAATATTGCATCTCTCCTCGAATACGTCCTGCGACATTAAAGATTGGTCGAAACTCTTCTATTGTTGAAATTTCATCTCTTCTATCAAGTACTAAATGCTCCATAGAAGATTCTAAGACATCCGGGCTGCGTACAGTCCACGATCTACGACCATCACGTTCAATCCGCCATATCTTACGTTTTAAAAATTACGCACATCATGTGATACATGAAGTGGTGTTTCACCATGCATAAACCACAACTATGCACGAATTGCCAGAATCTTCTAATAATTGTGGCTACGTATTTTCCAGAATGTTTAAATACGATTGTACGTTGAAACGCGATGATAATTCATAAGGTTCCAACGAGAACGTACCCCTGTCTCAGCATCTGCACCGTTTGTTTTATGATATTCGTTGAGCTGGAAACCGATTTCCGTAAAGACATCTTGTTTCTGATATACCGCCTCTTGTTTCGCCACAAATGAGAATCAATTCAAATAACTCCTGCGACATACACTGCACCAAATTACCATACTGCACACTAGCTGGCTTACGGTTACCACCAGCCGCTGAACCTACTAATCGCAATTGGAATACGAATATATGTTGCATAGGCCAGCATTCGCCCGTTAGAATCCGATTTTTTTCTTCTTCTCTGATATGCTTAAAGATAGGCCCCTGATGTATTTAACTTTTAGATTGCGTCTGATTATAGTTAGTGTCTGGAGACTGATTGCGAGTTATTTCTGAAACTCCCTTTATTGATGTCCCTCGCAACTATGTTCTAGTTGCTCTTTCTTGTAGGATAAAAATTCGGATTTTTCTAAACTTATTTTGTATAAACACCAATATTATAGAGCGAAAGTGGGTATTGTTAATGTATGTCAAAAAGCAAAGAGTAATGACGTCATCTTTTATTTTTGCATCAAAAATTTGCCCTTCTAAAATTAAAAATTGACCTGTCCGAGTGATTTTCTTAAAGCAAATAACCAATTATTAATAATTTTGTGCCGTACTTTGTCATTACAGCGCACTGTGGTCCAAATGACTTCAAAAGTCCACTTTACTCCCCAAATCAAAGTTTTTTGCATGGGAATTTCGATGAAAGGGATTTAAAAGAAATATTTAAGAGCTCTCATTCTCACAATATTTCTAATGTAACCCTAGCTTTAGTTATTTTTTAGAGCCAGACAAAGTGAAGAAAGATATTTTTCACAAATTTTACTAAAAATTGATAATTTTTCTCATTTATAGTTCCTTTATATTAAAACTACAAACTAAAGTATTTGTTACTAAAGTGCAGTATATAACATTATTGTAAAAACTAATTGCTATTTACAACACTTCTTAGGGTGGTATGTAGATTATTGTGTACAAATACTGTAATATTCAATATTTACAACGACGACAGCATCGGCTGTCAACCTCTGAACGAATAGGGTGTTCAGGTTAACCACTCGTTTGTAATAAAATGTCCCTCTTGCGGGTAAAAGTGTAATTTTCCAAATCGCCATTTCCCCCCAATCAACTGGCCTTGGAGCGTTGATGTTAAATAATAAAGTTAAGTCCAGATAACGACGATCGTAAGGTAACATGGACAAATCCACTCTTCAGTTTATTTTCCTATTCTCGTAAATCGTCAAAATTAATGTAAAAGTCATCTAAAACAAACAACGTAAATTGAAAGGTATTTCAAACATCATTTCATAAATTAAATCTTGGTCCAAACGTTATTAAGTAAGTCGTTAGTAAAATTCCACGTTTAAACCTTGTCAGACAGAATTTGGGTCATAGATTTGCCTTTCTGTCAGCTGGTAGCGTTCCTGCATGCGTTATTTCTTAAGCTTTATAAAGGTTTTGCTTTACCAGGAATTTATCAGTTTGTTAAAAACATCCCCATGAAGCTTTAGATTCTTTTCTTAATGTTGAAAAACTTCTATATTTGATATAAAGATTGAACAAATTTTCAAAGCTACTTGATTAGGATAGGTGATGTACCAAACATGAAGACTGTATCAACAAAATTAGATAAAGTGCACTTTTGAACGTATTTCGACCATAGTACGGTGTAGTATCGATAAACAATGTTTTTTTTTAGGTTTAGAAGTCATATTCATCGATTACGGTAATTCCTGTTCATGTAATGGTTTACGAGAATTACCCGAAGATCTAATAATGTTACCGCCCCTTGCTCTAAAATGTAGTCTTCAAAAACCAAACGGGATATTGCAGTGGTCGCACTCGGCTACAGAAAAATTTAAGGAGATATCGGCAGATGGCGCAACGGTTTTTAACGTCAACATTCTAACGCCAGGAGAAACTTCAATTGTTCAATTAACGCATGAAGGTCAAGATATAAGTATGCAACTTGTTCCAGAAACTAGACAATGTTTCGTGTGCACTGTCGATTCAGTGGATAGCTTTTGGGTGCAATTTATGGATGACAACGTAAAAATTGAAAACATGGCCGAAGCATTAGAGCTTGCCGAATCCTGGCCTGATCTAACGGACGCTGAAGACAACAGCTTGGTAGCTGTACTATTCGTAGATGGTGTTTGGTACAGAGCTAAGATTCTCGAAAAATCTGCTGACGGATACGAAGCCTTATTTATCGACTATGGAAATACGTCCGTGGTAACCAATTTAAAACAACTCCCTGATGAGTACGCAAAAATTGAACCATTAGCGAGTAATTTTAAATTGGATTTGTTACCAAGAACAAAATGGGGCGATAAGTCAAATGAATTATTTAGAAGTATGACTGAATGTGGTAAGTGTCTATGAAATACAATCGCGGCCATAAAAAATAGTCAGGGTAAGATTTTTTAGGTTCTTATAAAACGACGCAATGAAAGCTAAAATAAAAAGCATATAGATGTTAATAAGCTTATTTTATTCATGAAAATTAATATTCAATTGTGCCTCCTTTGGCACGAATGATTGCCTTGATTCTATTAGGCATAGTAGACACGAGCTTTAAACATGTGTCTGTCGAAATTGTTGCCCATTCGCAATATATCGTCTCTTTTAGTGCCTTCTTTGTTCAATAGGACTGCGTGCGGATCTTTTCTTTTAAAATACGTCCGGTGACCGAGGTGGCCAATCTATGCAGCTAAACCACTTGGTAGCTTGACGTGCTTTGTGACAAGTAGCGTTCTGTTGTTGGAAGTAGAATTTCTCCCCAATATCCTCAAACAATTTGACGTTAGATGGTTCCAATACCTCCTAGAACATGTCAATATAGCGAGCACTAGTCGTTCGTCCCTTAGCAATGTGCATCTTTCCAACGCCGCGGGCAGACATGCAGTCCCAAATCATCACGCTACGCTCGCCATATTTAACATAATGTGCTTCATGCATCTATAACATGTAAACAAAAGTATTGCATTGATTTTTTTCCCTGCAAGAAACAAATAAATTATGCATGCTTTTTTGCATATAGTAGATAGATTGAGGGTTATATAAACTCACCTGTATATTTGATTCGTCCGAGCAAATTATTTTCGCCCAGTCTTTGACGCTCCAACTTTTATATTTTCTGGTCCACGCAAACTTGTGTCGCTGAATTAACAGCAGTTTCCGGCCATGTAAATTGACTGTCACTAGTCGTCTTCTAACGGTACGTATCGAAACATTGACGTTGTGGCCGTCTCCTTGTTCCGCAGAAATTCATGTTGCCGATCTTCATCGATTTTGTAAAGCAATTCGCTCAATCAATCGGTCTTCTTGAGCGGATGTTTTACCGAAGGTGTGAAGCCGGCCAAAATTTACTCGACAATGTTGAAACAATATGGTGAAGAGTTTAAGCCGTGGAAATGTATATAAGTGGATTGAACAGTTTAAATCGGATAGAACAAGTGTCGACCGACGCGCTACAAAATCGCATAAATGACCTCATTCTCGATGACAGGCGTATAAAAATCGTGACAATAGCTGATTTGTGTAATGTTATTGTTGGAACTGTGTATTCAATCATTCATGACAAGCTGAATTATAACAAAACGCGTTCGAAATGGGTTCCAAGACATTTCATTCAAGTCCATAAATACACCAGTGTTCGCATTTGTTCTAAACTCAACTGAACTCGACGGTTTTTAACGGAAGATAATGACTTTCTAGACTGTGTTATAACCTGCTATGAAACGTGGATTCGCCACTTTGAACCTAAATCCAAACGGCAAAGTCTTGAATGGAAACATCCGGATTCGCCCACCAAGGTTAAGTGATGTTAACGGTCTTCTAGGACTCTCAAGGCCCAATTTTTTGTGACTATTTAGACGGACGACGTACTGTGAACAGTACTATTGCAACTTGCTTCAAAATAAAGTGAAGCCTGCGATAAGAAGAAAACGCCAGGGTGCTGCTGCACGATAACACTCGCCCCCATACTGCACCGAAAACGCGAGAGATGATCGAAAATTTGGGTTGGGAGGTATTGCCACATTCCTACAGTCCCGACCTCGCCCCGTCCAATTTTCATCTGTTCGGCCCGCTCAAAGAGTTTTTACGCGGCATCAAGTTCGAAGACAACGAAGCGGTCAAACAAGCGTACACAAGTGGCTCGGACACCAAGGTCAAGAATTCTTCAGCACTGGAATTAGAAACCTCATAAAGCGATGAGAGAAGTGCCTAAATGTTGATGGACACTACATTGAAAAGTAGTGTAAATTTCATTGACATTGAATAAATTGCTTTTTTCCACAGCAATTTGTCTCGTTAATTACTGAACGTTCCTCTTATGTATCTAACTCAATTTAGATTTCTTAGAAATCGCCCTTAAAATTGTAATCAAAACCGTTACAAAACATTTTCGCAGTATTGTCTTTCCAAGAAAAAATATTCGTTGTACGAAACAGATGTTTTGTTTAGGTATCTATCTTTTATGGCCGCAACTGTATATTAAAAATACTTTTAATGCGTATAATTTTTTACAGGGGTTGCTATGTTTGATTTGGAATTGGTTTCTGAAGATATGGTTAGATTATATCTGAATGGCGTTGACATTCGACCCAGTTTAGAATGCATCAAATGTACTCCTACAGTTTCACTCCAGAGTAGCCCCAAAAAAATGCCAACAGAAATAGAACAACCAAAAATAGAAATAGATGATAATCATTCGGTAGACATAAAAAAGCTTTCTCAAGAAACAGCAATAGCTAGGACGCAATCTGCAGACTTGGAAAAATTTTCAGGACAACAAACTGAAATAGAGGAGGACCATTGTGCAAATATGGAAGAACTGGCACAACAGCAAGAGGAAATAGACGAGAATCAATCTGAAGACCTAGAAGAACTTCCAGAACAGCAACAGGAAATAGACAAAAACAAAGCTAAAGACGTGAAGGAACTTCCGCAGCAACAAGAGGAAATAGACAATAATCAATCTGAAGACGTGGAAGAACGTCCACAACAGCAAGAGGAAATACTCAAGAGCCAATCTGAAGACGTGGAAGAACTTCCACAACAGCAAGAGGAAATAAACAAAAATCAATCTGAAGACGTGGAAGAATATCCACAACAGCAAAAGGAAACACCTAAGAGCCAATCTCAAGACGTAAAAGAATTTCCACAACAGCAAGTTAAAATAGATAAAAACCAACCTGTGGACATAGAAAAATGTCCACAACAGCAAACAGACACAGATGAGAACCAATCTGTAGATATGAAAATACAAGGTGAAGGTGACAAACAAAATAGTGTACTTGAACAGAAAGAGTCGATCTCTCCAATTAAAAATGAGAAACCAGTTTCTGAAATAAAAGATATTGTCAATGTAACTACTATGAAAATGGTAGAAAATCATCTTGAAAATATTATTGACAATGTTGTAAGTCGTTCACACTCATCCGAGGAATTACCAAAAGATACTAATAGATCTAAAATTATCGAAACCGATAAAATAACTAACGATAGTGTTGACGATTTGATAATCGATAACTGCAAGACACTGAGCGAACAAAAAGACGATGAAACAGCGTCCCCTCTTAAATCTGATGAGACGACATTTGATACGACGAAATGTGATATAACCAATCAGGAAACCTCAATACATGAAACTAATAAACCATTAGATAGCTTAGTTGTTAAGGATACAAGTAACCAACCTACAGAACCCAATCAAGAAGTAACTAATACGTTAGAATGTGATAAAACTCTTGAAGCTTCTGAAATTCATAAGGAGAAACCATGCACTGAAGACGGTAAGATAATAACGGAATCTAGTGATACAGGACATTCCCCGAAAAAAGACGAACTTTCAGGAAAAGTAAAACTAGAAGAAAAGTGATTAGTCTCAAAAAGGCATACGGATGCTTATTTTATTACATTTTAAATATAACATGCTTCAATCCACCAAAAGAAATCGCCTGATTTTAACGAATATTTTTGATATTTTTTCTATAGCACTTAGCTCCTAATTTTATTTTTAGTTGATATTTAAGAAGTTATGCTCCTTTATTAAGCTTCGACAACGTTGTTCTAAACTTTTGTTTTCATCCTATTAAAAAAAGTTGTTTAATTATTTGTTGTTACGATAAATCAATAAGTGAAAAAAAAATATTTTATTTGGTTTGTATAATATAACTTTTTATATAATAAAGTTTAAAGTAAGGAAGAGTCGTTTACATTTATTTTAATTTTATATCTTAACGGATTATCAACAATTCACCCATCGTAAGTTAAAAAATATATTGCGATTAAACATATTCGTAAAAATTTAAAGAATAGTTTACAATAACAAGCATTCATGGAAGTAGACATTTTGTTGGAATAGTTTTAGCACAAACAAACTCAATATTTTAACGAGAGGTGCAGTGCATTAGTTTAATATCACATGGCACTTATGGATATTATTTAATAAAATTAAGAGGATATATAATTAATATGATGTAATAAACACTACAAATGAAAATATATTTCGAAAAGCCTAATATAAAAAGTACTTTGTGCCTAGAATAAAATTCGATAAGATTTCTCTTTGGACCGTTAGATTGTCAAAATTGAGGGAAGGTGATAGATTTTCTAGAACAAATGATATACTGCGAGTGGTATAATTTTAAAGTAAAATCTATTGTTTCCTTTTGATTGAGAGCACTATAGATTGCAAATTATTTCTTATTGTAAGCAAAAGCATTTTTAACGTTTAAACTATGATAATCAAGGACAATTAGCAATTGAAATATCTGTTCTGTTAACGATTTCTTAATCATTTCAGTTCATGTTTGTCGGTATGTCAATGTTATTCATAGATTCGAAATTAACTTTTGCAATATTTATGCTACATCATACACTCTCTTAGGGATTTGATATCCTTGAAATAATTAATAAATAATTTTTGGGTATTACTCCAGAATCTAGGATTTTTTTAATTGAAGGGTCAAATGGAGTTATGTTACAAAAAACTGTTTCTGAATAAATTAGGTTTTAATAGGGTGAGTTGGTATCTTTTATTGAATGAATATTTTCAAATGCAGTTTATTTGATTAGTAAGAAGAGGTTGTGGATTAATAATATATGGTCAAACATTTGAATGTTCATGAAACTTATTCATTGCAACAGGATCTTTTTTTTAATGTGACTTAACCTCTTCATTTCCTTGCGTCTTCAATTGTTCGAAATCTGTACTAGAAACAAAAAACAGCTTAATAAATTTATCAAAATGTTAGTTTAAGTAATTAATACAATATTAAGTAATAAAAATAAGATTTTCTTTGAAACCCAATGTGGAAAATCGATGTATGTCCTTTTCAAAAGTCGTCTGCCATTTTGGGCTGGACCCTCGCTTGCGATTTTTACCCGCGCGACTGTTCAGTCGCAAAAATAAAATAAAATCATTTCAAATACAAGTGCACACATGCAACTAAATAATCGCAGTAAATGAAAAATTTTCATAGCGATGCGACTTTCTCTATACCCCCATGTGTCACACGGACCGGTATGGTCATGCATTCACTTGGCGATAGTTTAGTAGCACGTTTGACTGAGTCTTGTTCTGGTGTCTATGTAAAACTCAGCAAATATGTTGTCAAAATCTCAGACAACAAATCTACTGGAGGTGATGGTCTAATATTAACAGTGATTGATACTAATGTACAGCAACCTGAACGAATTTAAATCTAGCGTTCTCACTTAGTGTGTTAATGAGCGATTACAGTGACGTAGCAGACTGAGTAGAGCGGGAAACAAAGTTCTTCACAATCAATCGCGTGAAATTGAATGTGTACACGTACTTTTCTAAACATAAAACCAAAAACGGACACCAAAAGATATAAAAGAATGTGCTTCTCAAGCAACGAGGGTGTCCGTGAGAATGATAGAGAGGATTGTTCAAGAAATGAACGCAGAAACAAATTCTGGAGAAAAGAAATTTCGCAGTCCCGGAAAAAAAAAACAAGGAACAAGTTTAGTAACTAACTTACCAGAACCTCCACCACACGGAAGAATGTTGCGTAACTGTGTCAGTTTTACGAGTGAAAATGAAAAACGAATTACGTCGGAGCAGATCAGACAGATCATTGCGAAGAATTAAAAAAAACATCGGTTTTAAATTCAGGTGTACACAAAATAACAGAAAAGTTTTATTTGAGCGCATGGACATTCGGATACAAAACGGATATCCGATCGTTTTAGAGATTATCATCATGATATGAATGCAGAGAATTATGGAAAGTAATCGATTCAAGGCGATATTGTGCGAGTGATTGTTATTGTGAGAATTAGACCATTACACCTTATAATTACAGATATGAACTCATAAAGCATCATGGAAGTCGACGTATTTGTTATAAATTTGATGTACTTTTTAAAACTGAAGAGCACATAATTTTAAGATTACCTCCATACCACTCGGATTTAAATCCAATAGAAGTGATGTAGACTACTGTAAAAAATAATGCTGGTACTAGGAATGTGAGTTTTAAAATGGATGATGCGGAAGTGTTTGTAGAGGAAGAATTTGATCAAATTTCTGTTAAAGATTGGCAAAAGTGATGTCAACATGTTACAAAAACTAAAGATAAATAGTGGTAGCAAACGAAATTTTAGTTGACATGCATACAGAAACCTTAATTATTTCCGTTAATTGTGATAGTGACGACGATTTCGATGAATTACTGGAAGAAAAGGAGCAGTAGTTTGCATTTTACTGCTGTAGATGCAGTACCTTTTACTTGATTATGGATGTTCTGCTCTTCAATTACATTTCTAAATTATAATTTAATTACATAATTTGTTAATAACATCATTTACCAATAAACGCACTTTTATATAGTACAGTACCGTACAATCGAATTATGGCCACTTTGATTTTATACAAATATTCGCTATTAATATTATAATAACCAAAATTTCTAAATATTTTCGGCAATAAAATGTTTTTAATTGTATTTGAGATAATCCTTTTAAGTAGGTATAAAATTCTCGTTATTATAACCCCCATCAAATATTCCTTTCTATCCAAGGTACGTTTAGGGTCGGTAATCGGTGACTGGCTTTACCTGCTTCACGTTAGTTTACGTGTAGTTTTGATGGTGTAAAGTGCAAGTATTATATTTTCGTGCTATAATATTCGTTTTACATGTTGTTTTAGTGTAATGAAATTGAAATTTCGTGACGTTTAGCTTTCTTTTTTTATTGATAAATTTTGTGAAACGTAGACATTTCAAATAAGAAAAAAAAACAAGAATTCAAGTGTTATTAGGGGCTGTATTCGCATCGGGAAATAGCCAGAAGAGAACGAGTTTCTCGTCAAACAGTCGACAGGGTAGCGATGTTAAAGAAAGAAAATTTACCAGCGACTTCAAGTGGTCGTTCTTATTGTAGCGGTATTCGCAAAACTTCGCCACGGGAAGAATTATCATAAAAAGGGCATTAGAAAACAGGCAACTGTGCATTAAAGAACTTTAGCGTATTACAGGCTGATAATATAAAAATATCAGATCGATCATTAAAATCGCGCTTATATGAAGCCAATATCAGAATTAGACGCCCTGCAAAAAAGCCGAAACTTACTCTAAGGGTGAAAAAGGCAAGATTGCAGTGGGTGCAACAGCATCGGCATTTTACTGTTGAGGATTGGTGGAGGAAAGGTGTATATCAATATTTTATGTATATTTTCAAAATTTTGAACATTTTTAGTAAATTCGAAAATGTAATGAAAATTTCTGTTTCTAAAGGTTGTTTTTAGTGACGAGTCACGGCTACAGGCTGTAACTGAAGTTGCTCGTTTCGTTACAAGAAGACCATCGGAACGATATGATGAAAGCGCGGTGGTAAAAATAGTGAAACATCCACCGGCAGTCATGATTTGGTCCTGTATATCAGGGAAAGGGCTTGGACCGCTCTATTTTGTAACGGGTACCATGAATCAAATTCAATATAAAGAAGTTATGGAATCAATCTTAATCCCGTATATGACATCTTTAGACCTCTTACACATTTATGCAAGATGGTGCACCGTACCACAGGGCAAAAACAATTCCAAATATGTTTTCATCAAGAAAACTGAAGATATTGCCATGACCAGGCAATTCCCCCGACCTGAATCCAATCGAAAATGTTTGGAATTCTTTAAAACGTACAGTTTATGCATCTCCCAATACAACAGTTGACGTTTTGAAAGCAAACATAACAAATAGCTAGCAAAATAATGCTCACCTTAAAGAAGTTGCAGTAGCGTGTATAGCAAGCATGCCAAAAAGAATTGCTGCTGTCATAAAAGCAAAGGGTGGTTTGACGAAATATTAATGTACGTGTTAATATAAATATATATATAAATAAATAAAAATTGTTTTTATCAAACGTTGATACTTTGTATTATTTATTAGGCTAAAACTCAAATTTATATAGTGGCCCTAATTCGATTGCCCGGTACTGTACATTGTATTAAAGAAGTTGGTGGTAGATAATAAAAGAAAAAATGAAAGAATTTTATCAACATTATTGATAATCAAGAGCATATTCCAAAACCAATCGTTGGCGTACCTTCCCTCATTCTACCTGCGCACAGGCATTCCCACCGCTCGCCAAATTATGTGTCCATTACTATACTTATTAACACTAGAACATCCAAGTTATGGCCGTTGTATTTAAATTTCGTAATGTCGTCAAATTGACGCCCTTGGCCGTTCTCGTGTTAAAGAAATTGAAAAGAGATCGGCTTTATGTTATTGGCGCACCGATTATTCCTAGCAATTCATCAAAACTACTTCTTGCCATTTGGTAATATTGGAAAAACTTTGTAAGGTAGTCGCATAAATTTTTAAATAACTTGTAGAATTGTCCTTTGACTTATTATTGGATATACCCAATAACGATGTTTCCGTCGTTTACTTCTCGCACGAAGCAAAAGCACCATTGCGAAATCAGTTTCAAACATACCTACAGAAAAACTACTCTTTTAATCAAATGATTTATCTATCACAGTGTGCACCTTGTAAATTTTCTGCGACAGCGATTCTTTGGTCGTCGCGATTAGGAATTGCAAGTGAAGACCCAGCCTTACTGTAAACACAATGAATTTTGAATATTCATTTACAAAAAAAATTTCAATAAAGTTTTATTCAATCCCAAAAGCCGCCGTTGCTGAAGTAATGTTTTCCTAAAGACGAACAATTTTTGCGTGCAACTTCAAATTGCTGCAGATTTTGGCAACACCACATAAGGACATTTTTACTTCTGAGGTTAGCATTACTGAATGTCCTACGAGTTTCGATTTAGAATATTTTAGATCTACAACCTTGAAATCTTGCTCTTCATTTACTCATTAGTTTTGCTAATATTCTAGCTACCACCGCATCGAATAACTCTTTTCCTACGTTTTCTAGTATTTTTTATTCACTAATGTTCTAGGTTAATCATTACTAATCACTACAATGTTAATAAAAATAAGTACACTTGTTTTAAATTTAATATAAATATCCACCATATGACCTATTATTAAACCTATTAAAATAATTTTTCCTCCGCCCTTTTTCTCAAATTGTTAAGTGAGATATTTGAAGAGGTGTTTTACAGCCTTTTATTGATATTGTTAATAATATTTTTAGTGGACGGATTGATATATTAATGGAAATAGAAATAAATGAAAAAAGTGACAACCTGCTTCATTGGTATCCTACTATACGCCTCTTCCATTTATTTCTGTTTCTAATTATATATCTTTGATGCGGTATTATATCATTTTAAATCTGTAAAATATCTAACATTGTATATATTTATAATGTGATAAACTTATATCATTTATGAACATATTAAAGTACATTTACAAAACCGTTTACAAAAGACGTTGCAATTTTAAATGTAGACACAAACAATTTAGTCTTGAAATTATTGTAAAAAAAAAATCAGCTTCTAGGCACGTGTAAAGCTATTCCAACAATTTAAAACGACACTTTATCATATAAAAGATATCTACGAGATACAATTAGTAACATTCAATAAAGGGAAATATTTTTTTGCATTTATCACAAAATCCTATCACAACTAACTCTAATGAGAAACTATAGTCTATTTTTTAACTAGATAGACCACCTTTAAATTTACGCGCTAAAAGCACGCCCTAGAATTGGTGTATGCGAAATCCAATTCACACAAAGAAATTTTACAATATCAAACGTTTGTGTTTACCACTACTGATGTTAGGGTTATAATCGTGTTTGCTTTTAGTTTGTCTTCCTACTTTTGTTAAAGAAACAGTTCTTTTTAGAACTCTCCAGATAAATTATTTTTTACACATTTTGCGTACATAATGGATTCTGCACCAGGAACAAGTAGGGATTTCAACATATCGCCCCCAAAGAAACGTACGGTCTTAGGATACTTTTGTCTATCTGAGAAGGATACTATTATAAACATGTACAAGAAGAGAATTTTGGATAAACAATATACGAAAGCGATTGTATCACATATTAAAAGTGTTATGGATAGCATACATATTATACTTATACATATATTATCCAATGTAGCTATGCTTGTTTACAGGGATTTGTAGAGCTAGTGTTTACAACATAATTAAAGAATATAAAACCAAAGGGAAGGTGTCTTCTCTAAAACATAGCGGTGGTCGACCCTCTCTGCTTGCCACGTTTGATGAAGCACCTACTATTGATAGAGTTTTAGGGGCCATCAGAGATCGTGATGGCATACCAATAATTTTTAAAAAATATTAACTTTAGATGACTTTTATATATGTTTGAATAACGTTATAAATATATATTGTATGGTTTTACAGGTATATGAAAAGAGACAGAAAGAGCTTCCTTATTGAAAAAGAGAAGATTGTTCGATGGAGGCGAACATATCTAAAGACTATTAGACTATATCGGAAAAAAAAGTATATTATTTGGATCAAACATGGCTGAACCAAGGTCATGCAAGAGGAAAGGTCTGGGTTGATACAAGCATTACAAGTCACAGGCAAGAATTTATTGAAGGGGTTTCATCCGGTTTGAAACATCCTGCTGGAAAAGGACGCCGTTTAATAATTCTCCATATTGGATAGGAAGATGGGTTGGTTCCTGACGGATTGTTAGTGTTTGAAGGAAAGAAAACTTCCGATTATCATGAGAAAATGAACAGTAATGTTTTTGAAGAGTGATTTGACAAAATGTTACAATTGCCCGACAATGCAGTGATTGTCATGGATAATACTAGTTACCACTCGTGACAATTAGAATATGTACCAACCACTACAGCGAGGAAAGCTGTTATACAAGATTGGCTACGACTGAAGGATATTGAATTTTCGGAAGACATGGTGCGGTGCGAATTATTGCATTTAGTCAGAATGAATAAACTAGCCCATAAAAAATATGTTGTTGATGAAATGGCATCAGCTGCCAAAAAATTGGTTTTAAGACTGTCTCCATATCATTGCGACCTTAACCCAATGGAGTTGATCTGAGCTCAAATAAAGGATAAAGTTGCTGCAAAAAACACGACATTTAAAATGGCAGAAGTAAAACAATTGTTGTTAGATGCTATTAAAAACGTGACAAACAGCAATTGGAAGAAATGTGTTGAGCATGTATTAAAAGAAGAAGAAAAGATGTGGGCGTTGGACGGGCTGATGATGTCATGGAGGAATTCACAATTTCAACTGGGCCAGATGGCGATAGTAGCTCGGACAGTTTGAGCGATGCTTCATTGTCATCTTAAATAAAAATGTTTTAATTTTTCGATTATTTTAAATTCATTTCTTCTGTTTATATTGTTTTGCACTACTTTTCTTAATATGCAATTGTTGCTTGCTTATCTTGGAAAACTACACTAACAAAATATATCTATAATTCGCAGCATTTATAATGTATTAATTATACCTACATAAGTAAATCAAAATACAGAACTACCTTTCTCATATAATTAAAATAGATCAGTGACGTCATTCGCATTTTTAAAATTCGCGCCACAAAAAGTTACTATTTGCGAGTGTGAGACGGTTTTTTTGTAGGTGGTCTATCTAGTTAATAAATAGACTGTAATTGAATATAATTTAAAATAAAAACAGGTCATTCGTTATAAAATGGCAAGAGCTTATGTAATCGAGTTTAATAGATTATCTTGAGTAATGTCTTATATATTCCTTGTGTTCAAATAGCTTTTGATAGACCTAACAACATCCATTTTATAACGTAAAAATCTATATTATTTATATTACAAAATCTACAAATGTACAAATAAAATCATAAACCTACTACATTCATGGCAATTTTAGCATTCTTTATTTCTATATAGTATTAAAAAAAGTAACTTGTAGGTAAGGAGGGAATGTTAAAAAGTTGAAGAGATAGTTTTAAGGCAAGAAAGTTGCTAGTAAAAACTTAATTTGGTGTATTCTTCAAATTGTATAAAAATTTCTTATTATATCAATTTATCTTGATGCATATGCCCAGTCATCAATATGTAACATTTTTAATTTATACAGGTTTAAAACTGCAAAAATTTGTAATAAAACGCATAAAAACGTACCAACAACCGAGTGCATTAATTATTAATTTATAATATAGATAATTAACAATTTAATATTCTAAAATCCTATCATTGTAGGCCGAAAATGTTAGTAAATATAAGCACGTTTATATACGATTTTGTATTTCTGGGTATTCGTCTAGGAAATATTGCTATGTGATGGAGCAATTAACAAAATTATCTACATATAATTCTTCATTTAATAACGGTTATTAAATTTTGTAAAACTTTAAATATATTTATAATTTATATTTATTATATACATAAACAGTATCATACTAATCTTATTACAAAAATGTATTTGCAGTCAACATATGAATACTGTAGTTTTCAAAACGAGAGGATATAAGATATGTAGAATTGGAATGCATGCTTATTGCAGTCTAGAATTCAAGTCTTTAGAAAAGTATATACTGGGAGGCCAAATAAGAATGGCAGCCGGCTATGTCTCAGAAACTAGTAATCACAGAGCTTTTGGTTTAATAAACGTGGCCAAAAGAAAAATGACTTTGAAGTTTGTAAGATGACCAGCAGATGGCGTAACCGTCATGGCTAAGTATAAAATTAAAATTTTCACCGTGTTGTATCTAATTAGGAGTTATCGAAAATATACGCATGCTACTCCACTCCAATATGTTAAACACATTTTGTCCTATCTTCTAAAGTAAAGTGGTGGGTGACGTCAATTGCTTTTTAAAATAAATGTTGGTTACTCCTGTTAGGCTTAACCGATTTTAACCATCTTGGCCTTAAAAGAGCTTTATTTAATCTATCAAATGCAGTTTCGGTCTGCTTCTTATGAATTGCAACCTCACCACTAGAGGGCGTTATCTGACTTTATAACAAATAAAGCGGCTTTTCGCAAAAACTCAAGATGTCAGTGAAAACTGCATCTCGATATCTTTTCTCTAACCAGAGATATTAACGAAAAAATGTAATGCACTTGGTCTGCTATTTTATTTAAATTTCTAAATATAACCATATTCGTAAAAATAAAAAAAGTATACCCTATTTCAAAGATAATTATTTATTTTAATGCCTCATCAATAAACTGGATCTCATTCTTTTAACGATTTCAACTTGAAATAAATAATAAAAAATTAATTAGCCTACTATACGAATTTCGAAAAACAATATTATTATTGTTGTGATACCCCTTTGTAGAATACAACATAAATGATTTATCAGTAGCTTCCTAGATGTACGTACTATTTTCCATCATTTTTTATGCATGATTCTACACTCTGTCAAGTGGACAAAACAGCTGTCTCGACTTCTGCCTGTGAAATGCTTCGAATTGCATTTCTTGTTTGAAGAATCATTTCTTCAAACAGACGAGGTTCCTTATTCTTCCCCACAAACAAAAATCTAAGCAAGTTAAGTCCGGAGACCTGGCAGGCCATGGAAATACACTTCTTCGTCATATCCATCTGCTAGGATAAGTATTATCTAAGAAGTCCTGAACATTTACTGCAAAATGCGCAGGGCACCCGTCATGCTGAAAAAAACACCTGACGGCGAATTGCCAGCGGTACATCTTCTAAAAAAAACGGCAATACGATTCTTAGAAAATTTAGGCAAACGTATCCACTAAGGGTTTCATTAAATATAAAAGTTCTAATAATTTGTCCACCTAGAATTCCGCACCACACGTATATGGACCAGTGATTTTGATGCTGGACTTTCTGCATCCAATGTGGATTCGTTTATGACCACTAATGTATGCTATGGAGATTTGCACTTCCATCACTATTAAGGGTGGCATCGTCTGTCACAAAATCCGCGATAGTATTTCCCGATCCTATGGTGTCGTCTGTCAAGAAACTGCGCTGCATATACCCTGGCGGCGATAGTTGAATTTTTCATGCATTCAAAATAAACCTCTATCACGTCAAATACTTCGTTTATAAGACGCATATTTTGATAATTAAAAAGGCGAAAAAAGAAAATTAAAAGCATTAACAAAAGGGTCTAAACGAAGACATTAGCCTTTTCGACGTCGTCACATAACTTGTAATTCTTTTTATTCTGCATCTTTTATTATTCAAAACCTACCCGTTTTTCAGAATTCCCTTATTAGGTTAGTCAAATTTTTGTTGTTTATTTCAAGTTGAAATCGCTAAAACAATGAGATTTGGTTTATTTATAAGGCACTAAGATAAATAATTATCTTTGAAACAGGTATATTTTTTTATTTTTATCAATATAGTTATATTTAGAAATTTAAATAAAATAGCAGACAGTCGGCAAAACCGTATCGCCCAGGTGCAACAAACACATTTTTTCGTTAATATCTCCGGTTAGAGAAAAGATATCGAGATGCAGTTTTCACATCTTGAGCTTTTAATTCCCTACTTTTCCGCGTGAAAGGAAACATATCGTTCTATTTAAAATTTTTGCGAAAAGCCGCTTTATTTGTTATAAAGTCAGATAACACCCTCTAGTGGTGAGGGTACAATTCATAAAAAGCAGACCAAAACTGCATCAAATAAAGCTCTTTTAAACAAGACCAAGATGGTTAAAATCGGTTAAGCCTAACAGGAGTAACCAACATTTATTTAAAATAGCAAAAAATGCGTATATTTTCGACTACTCGTAATTAGACAAAACACGATGAAAACTTTAATTTTATACTAAGTGGTGACCATTACGCCACCTATTGGTCATCTTACAAACTTCAAAATCATTTCCAGTATTTCCTTTGACCACGTTTATTAAAACAGATTTTACCCGAAAGCTCTATGGTTACTAGTTTCTGAGATATAGCGGGCTGCCATTCTTATTTGGCCACTCAGTGCATAGTACGTAAACCTACATCAAACTAAAGTAGAAATTAATTAAAGCGGGTTTGATGTAAGAAATTCTCCAAGAAACCTCCTCACTGAGTATAAAATGAAGTGAAAGAAAAATGAGATTGTTTTAATTACAATGGTAAGTATACAAAAGAAATATTGTATTTCTTACGGTCCTTCTTGTATAATCTATTCCGTTAAAAAAGTACAATAAAAGTTTGATAAATCAAGCATTTGGCATTTCGCACTTTTAAGTGATGTCACCAATGCTTAAACAACAAATAGACAATTAAAAAAATACCAATAAGTACGATCGTACAAAAAAATAATCTTTCTCCCACAAATTATTTGCTAAACGACTGAAGAGCTTCTGGAAGGTGATATCGACATATTTTTGTCAAAAGGAGACGCTATTTTTTTGTGTTACTGTACATCAAATCAAATTAATCCAATCACACCAACTTTTACATACAAGAACGCATTTCGAAAACAAGGTGTGTCCTGAACAATTTTATGTTAATGAGATTCGTTAAATTAAATAATTGTGTAACGTGAATTGAACATTTCGCTTTGAAAAAAAAAACCATTATAGGGTCCCTATACATATTCAAATATATTCCTAGAAATATGTTTTTAAGTGACGTCATTATTACGTAATATTTTGATCTTAGGTGAAAGGCTTTATTGCAATTGAAGAATAATCAAAATATTTTGTAAATAACTAAGCAATTGTAAAGTAAACTTGAGTATGTATAGAAGACATTTAAAATGCATCACTTAATTTGTTCATATATCTGTTATAAGTAATTCTCATCTTTTGCTTTCGAAAACGTAAAGGTGCTTTTGAATTAAAAAATATACAATTTAAAAGCGATTCAACTTTGTTTTCTCAAACAAAACTATTACTTTACAAAAAAAATCGAAGTACTAGGATTTAAAACTATCTGCAACACAACATTCCATAACAAAAACTTTTTTATAAAAAAATGTAATATAATGGCAAATTCAATCATAAAATTTAAGTATTTGTAGGTTGAGTTTGTACTATTCAAATATAATCTAATTGATTAACAAGACTTTGGTCTTTGACGAGCTGGTGAAGAAGGAACTGTTCTATACCTGCACATTAATCAATAAATACGTTTGAAAACGAATGCAGTCACTTTAACATACCTGAATTCATAGTTTCGTTCACCTTGTTGCTCTAAAAACTTCTGAAAATCGATTCCCTTGAGTAACTAAAATTATAAAACTGAAATTATCGCACAGCAACTGTTAATACAATAAGTCTACCTGTGAAGGTTGCAGAAATCGCTGCGGAATACGTGGTATGCTACTAACCGAATGCGGTGGTCCAAAACCTAAACCTATTAATACGGCTTCCGGATCCGGGCGTCGTGATTCTAAAACTGATTCAACACTAGAACAGTAACTACTGTTGTCATCAGACTGTGTAGATAGTTCTCTTCCAAGCAAGGTTAAATGGGGATGTGGCTTAGCTGGTGATGAATTCGTTGGAATGTTTGGTGTTACAGGTGTCATTGGTAATTGTGGCAAGGTATTCACCCATTGTTGTACAGTAATGGGAGATTTTTTCATTTTTTAAACGAATTACCTATAGGTTAATAGGTCTTAATGCAAGAGATGTTAAGGCAAAATTAATTATTGAACCTTACGTTTGTCGTCAATTACGCTTTCCATCACAATTGTTTATTTTCCTAAGGCAACTGTGCAACCAGTTATTAGCATACATAAAAAACGATAAATGTAAATCCCAATCATCTGATTTTCCAATGTCACATTTACATATTTATGATTATGACTATTATGAGTTTACATCAGTTTACATGTCTATTAAATGACAGTACACTATGGTGAACCTAAGAAAAATAAAATCCAAATTTAAATAACGTTTTTTAATCAATAATAGAGAAATTGCATCAAATTTTATTTGCTTTAGAAATCGTATGTAATGACTGTTTAGGAATAAAGATAAATGATTTTCTAAAAGTGTTCATTAAAATTCCACTATTTTAAGAGAAAAAGCTTTTGAAAATCCTTACCAGCGATTGGTGTGACATCAGCCGGTCGCCGCAAGTAGCTCTATTTTTATTTTATTTTTTGATATTTAGCCCAAATATCAGAGCAGATTACTTATAAGTACATATGTTCCTTTTACAAATATGATTTAGATATAAAATGAAATTATTTAGCTCTTCCATGCCTTTCAAACACTACCTCCCACTAAATAATAGTGATTTCAGCATTACGACTCCATTTAATTACCATAATTATAATAACACAATACATCAAGCACATACATATGTATTTTATCTATCTGAGCTTTGTCAAATGAATATGCTCTTCTGCTCTGCCTTGAGCTGTCATGAGAATGTCAATTTATTATTATGTCAAAGATAGAAAGCGTCATATATTTCACGTTAAATTCAGGCTATCACGGCCCGATGACGTCACAAAAAGCGCGCGCGTTAACCTTTCTTATTATTAGAGTTTGTTAAAAAGGTGGTCCGGATGGCAGTAGCGTAGCGGGGGCGGCGTAGGTAGGGGTAATTTTCAACTCGTAGTCGACCTCGACAGTACTGCCAGAGAGTTTAAAGCGACAGTGAGTTGCACGCTGCACGCCAAATAAGTACGCGGAGATGGGACGCCCAAAGGGTGTAACGTTCCCTTCGAATGTGAATAAATAACTCAGGCATTTCCCTGGATTAGAATATAGAAGTCCGCATATTTATTGCACAATATGCAATAGCGAATTGCTAAGTCGCGATAGGTTTGAATGTAGAAAACATTGTAAAAGTAAACGTCATGTATTGAATTTAAGAAACAGTATTCCATACTGGCAATTTTTATATGATTTTATTTTTATGTTAAGTGTGTGCAACATCCCACAACATCTAGTATCTAATGGACACTTTCGTCTTTTTTGGGCGAAGTACGTTCCCTCATGGAAGCTCCCAACATCCATGCAATTACGATACAATTTGCCACGAGTGCAAGGTACAGTAAAGTAATGTATAAAAGACGAGTTGAGAAATAAGATAATCTGCCTATGTGTGCATGAAACAACTGATGCTCAGAAACACACCATCATCCATGTTGTAGCGCGTCCTTTAAAACGTGATGGTCTACCAGCTTCATTGTTGTTATCCAGTAAAAGGATTCAGAAAACTAATGCAGAAACCGTTGTCAAGATAATAAAAGATTCCTTGAGAGAATTTTGTATCACAGGAACCCAAGTCACAATGTTCACAATACTGAGAGGTGGTAAGATGTTGAAAATATGCTTTCCGACTCTTCTCCATATAACATGCCTCATACACGCATGTCACCTCGTAGCAGAAACCATTCGAAAGAAGTATCCGATGGTGGATAAGTTAATAGCATCTACCAAAAAAGTGTTCATCAAATCTCCCAAACACATCCGTGTATTCAAGCAATTGTGTCTGAAATTACCACCACCACCTCAGCTTGTAATAACGCGATGGGGAACATGGCTCCAGGCAGTATCTTACTATCAGAAATATTTTTCGCAAGTGAAAAATGTCATCTTGAAACTTGATTCAAATGATTCTGCAGTAGTTCGCGATAGTCAGCAACTTCTTTCCAATTCGGACGACAACAAATAGATGAAATTTCCATGAACTATTCTAAAGTTGCACAAGTTATTGAGCAATTAGAAAACAGTCACTTATCTGCACGAGACGCATTAAATTGCATAAACAATTTACGAGCCGCTCTAGAAAACTTGACGAACACTATAGGAATTGATGTTGCTCAAAAATTTGGTGCAATTTTAACGAAAAATCCCGATTTACAAAAGGTTCGGTCTATAACTGAAAATCAAGAGTGCCCAGATGAGGAAAAGGAATATCTGACATTTGCAAATCTTATTTCACTGGATGTCGAACGATCATTTTCGAAGTGTACGACAACGTATTCACAATACCGTTGACGGCTAAATGAATCGACAATGGAAGCGTTGCTGATGTTGCAATTCTACGCAGCTTACCAGGGCGGTTGCCAATTGCCACAATGGGCATCAAGACGACAGGAAAAGGTAACAGTATTATTTTTCACTAATATTGTATATTACGTACCTACTTTTATGCAGTGCGCCACTGGCGGTAGCACCTTTTTAACAAACTCTAATTATCATGAAACTGAAAAACGTGCAACTTCTCCATTACGGACACCGCAATAAAAATATAGACTTAGTTTAGAAGTATTTCATCGTTATAAGATGGTTTACTGGAGTGGAGTATTTATATGTATAGAAAATCTTTGAAATAGAGAACATTTATTAAACAATATTCATGTAATGTGAAAAAAAATGCAAAATGTTATCTGATGGTGTTGATTAATTTTAAATTGGATGACGCTTGAAATACATCTACAATCTCACAAGCGTGTTTTTGTATTCAAAATTACTCATGTAGTAATTTATGCTAATTTATTAACAAATAACATTTTGATGTTTAATATATTTAGTTATGTTCAGGGACACTATGGTCGTTGCTAGTTCATGATTTGTGGTTTTAAGAATGCTCTTAAAATGTATTTTTTGGTGTTTTGGGTGTACTATAAAAAAAAAACATCTCTTTATAGAACAATTATTAATTAATTTGTTTCAACCGGGTGAGCGATCTCTAAAACAACTTAATTATTTAATTTTCTAGTAAAGAAGCAAGTTTTTATTAATTTACAAGAAATCTGTGGCGAGAGAGGTCACGAAACTTTGAGATGCGCCATTGCTGCCAAGTTAAACAAACAAATAATCGTATCAAAAAAAACACCTGGTTTTTGTTATTAAGTTTTTTTCTTACTACTGAGTGCGTAACTCGCCATTACTGTCCTGATTGAAAGGGCGTAAGCGAGGTTTGCCTTGGTTGCCCTTAACAGCGAGATGTAATGGAATTTTACGGCCCTACGAAAGTAATTATACATTTACATAACAATAGATGTGTATACATAACAGAAATAGAAAAATTTGATAATTATAGAAGTATACAATCAAATGTCAAATATTTTCGTAAAATGCTGTTTTTTTCGAATTTTTGGGCCGGTAGTAAGAAAAACACCATGACAATCGGGTCGTATTTTCAGTCTCCGATGTATTGTATCCTCTACCGCAAAACTGCGTTTACGACTCTTGTGACATAAATAACTACTGATTACTCTTCTTGTATTTGTAGTTATTTATTTTATCCGACAATATGATGGATATGTAAGTAATACTAAAATTTATAATAACAACCCAATAAGTTTAGTCATTTAGATGAGATTATAAAAAGAAAGACAATTAAATTTGTTTAAACAGATTTTATTAATGATATGACGCACTGATATGGATTATGATCAAAGCACATTACTAATTGATATGATTAGCGATGGTCACTTGGCGGGGGCGGCTGGGAAACCCGTCCGGGAATATCCTGATTCAATTGGGACGCAGTAACGCTACGAGTTTGCAAAGTGGACGTCTGCGGATCATCCAGCAATTGACGCAATCTCTGCAACTGCGCTTCTAGCTGTCTATTGTGATCCTCTAATATTTGCATTCTCGCCTCCAATCGTCCTTTGTGCTGCCTTAATAATCTCGCTTCGGCTACGACATCGTGTTGGGCTTGTATTGGATGCGGTGCGCTGCCTCTTTGTAATTGTTCGTACTCTTGTCTCAGTGCAGCATTTTCGACTTCTAATTCTCGAATCATTTCTTGCAACTCCGCTCTTTGTTCTTCATCGATAACAAGCATCAGTTGTCCGGGGCTAGCCGGAGCACCTTCTAACGAATGGCATAAGTCGGCAATCAGTCTATGTTCATCTTCGGGGGAAGAAGCACGCAATTCCACTTCGGCTAAGCGACTAGCGTATATTTCCAGTCTTGAATGCATATCATTGTGCTGAGGTGACGCTATCGGACTCTCCAATTCGTCCCCTTCCAATACGGAGCGCACAGGGAGGTATCCGACGCGCGGGTGCTTTAAGAAATGCCTCTTCCCCTTAAATTTATTTCTTAAAGCGCGCGTAAAATCTCTGACATCTTCCGCGGAGGTAGTTGCTGCACAGTATTCGTGCATTGGATGCGATAATTTGTGCCCTTTCGTCAGCCTACCAGCGAAGAAACACGCTTGGCACATATCGAAATTAAAACATTTTAAGCATCTATATCTCAATCCGACTATAGGGTATTGCTTGCAAGAATTGCACTTGGCTTGATGTTTCGCGGTTTCCGCTGCAGCCAACCGATGCAAAACTGGGAGCCATACTAACGATTGAGGTTCTTGTTTTAACCATGCAAGGAAATGCGCAACTTCTAATTCATCCCGTTCACCTAAACAGCTACGAACGCTAGGTTCGATATTTGAACCGCCGAAAGCGGCTATTTCGCCTAGTTGGCGAGGTATTTGCAAAACGTCGTGAAGCAACAATCCTAATTTACGCTGGTCGGCTTTTTGTTGTGGATCGGCTATTAATCGGAAAAGATAACGATATTTATCCTCCAGATGTCCTTTTGATAAGATAGTTAAGCCAACCTAAAAGGGATAAATTTAGTAAAACCAATAAATTGTTTCCATACAAGAATGTTGGGTGACCCAGAATATAACTTTTTTGGGTGTTACTAAAAATTTTGATGAAAACAACTGAATTGTTTATTACTGGAATATAATTATAATATCTACAAACCTTGAAACTTAATACTCGCAATTGTCCAGTGCGTTGACTATCGTAAACGTTCAACAACCAATTCAATGCCATATCGACGCAAAGAGGAATATCCACCAAAGCTGGGTACTGTGCAGACGCGTTCGAATAAATTGCTCTCAAAACCAACATCATATCAGCTACATCCAAGAGCTTATCATTTTGACCTCTTAAACCGTGTAAGTCGAAAGATTCAGAAGCAGCAGACAAGGTAACAAGATCCAAGCAAAGTTTTTTTTGGATGGCGCGTAATTTTAGGGCGGTTCTATATGCCGAGAATCGAACCTCGTTCAATTGAAGCAAACATGAAGCCAACTCTATCATTTGCGGATGATCCCAGTGGGTAGTTTCCATGCTGTGGTTAATGTAATAAGGTACTTTACTTGGGGTCGTTGCTCTCTCCCATGGTGGTTGAACGCTAGATGGACCTGGTGAGATTTCACCTACAGAAAAAAAAATGCTTTATTTGCTTATAGAACACAAAATGCCAATCACAGGGGTAATCAAAACATTATACATTAGTACAAATACTCAATACAATAGATCGTTAACTAGAGAAAACGATAACAGTTAATAACAAAAAAAAAAGTTAAAGCAAAACAAAGAAAAATTGAAAAGTACAAATTATATAAATCTTAACTGATCGTATTGTTACGGCCGATAATAATTGCGTTAGAGTGATATATCATAATTATTGAAAAATGTGTCCACAGATCCATGTAACATCTTATAGAGAAAAGCAAGACCAGCTATTTTTTCGCTTTTCAAATAGGGGCACATCAAACCTTGATAGTAGCACAATATAATCTGCACCACACTCGTGATAAACGCCGTCACATTGAAGCCACAAAAATTTGACAAAACGACTTTATAATTGACTCCAGTTGTTTTTATGAATGTAATAAAAAGATGACTACAACGGCAGAATATTTCGGTAATATTTAGAGTAACTTTTATGAGTTTGATTTTCCTTATTCCACAAAATGCTAGGCATCACGTCGATTTCTTTACATAAGAATATTTTGGCCTTGTTTTCTATCAAAAATGTAAGTAAGGATTATAACAGGTGGTTTGGTGATTATTTAAAAATCACATTTTTTGTTAATACAATTGAGTTAAAAAAGATTTTGATTTAATTTTGATTTACTGTATTAAAACATATCTCTGAGAGGATACTGGGCAATAATGTTTTGTGCCAGAAACGTAAAACCAATTCTCGCTAATTTCATCATGCTAATCTCGAAAAAATCTCTATTAGTTACAGTTTTTGAGACGCAAAAATATGCTTTTTCATAATTTTACTTGTAACTTAGCATACTAGAATACTACAAATATCAGGTAAGCCTGGGAAACAATTAATCAACATGGTTTTGTCATTAATATCATTAGAGTAATATCACAGTTGTCATAAGATTGTTGCAGTTAATTTGTAAGGTTAAGTTAGGGTGTTCACTGTTAAAAAACATGTCGCGCAAATGCAAAAACAAAAATGATTATTTTTGCTATGTTCGTGGCGAATTTACGTTCGCTAAACAGAAACGTTATTTAACTCCTAACCCAAAAAGCATAGGAATTGTATTTCGGCATAAAAGCAACAAAAAAAATCAAGACAAAGTTTGGGTGCCGCATATATGTTGCAAGACGTGCACCTCTCGTGCGATGAATTTTGCTGTTCCTATGTTGTGGAAGGAGCCTAGAGATTATATAACCGACTGCTATTTTTGTCTGACACTACCGATGTTAGGAATGACATTAAAGAAGAGGAACTCGGTTTCCTACCCCATTTCATCTTCGGCGGTTCGTCCTGTAGCACATTCAGTGGATTTTCCCATTCCAAAACCTTAGAATTTCAATTTGGAAAAATACGCTGATTCGAAAGAGGAAACCATTTCCCCAACTTCTGCAGAGGAACCCGATCCTGATTATGATTGCAATGGTTCAAGAGAACCACATTTAATTACTGTAGCCGAATTAAATGATTTGGTTAAGGACACGGACTTGAGTAGGGCTACAGCAGAGTTATTGGCTTCCCGTCTACAAGGGTGGAATCTTATGTCGGACGATATTAGGATTTCAACATTGCGAAACCGACATAAACCGTATGTAGACTTTTTTTCAATGGAAAATGATTTAGTGTTTTGTAAAAACATTGACGGTCTTATAAATGCATTTGGATTAGAACACCAACCAAACGAATAGCGTTTGTTTATTGATTCGTCTAAGTCGTCTTAAGTTTAAAAGCTGTACATATGAAGGGAGTACATGAAAATATAAAGATGCTTTTGCAAGCGATTCAGTACTCAAAATACCAATGGCATCTGTGTGAGAATTTGAAAGTAGTTGCGTTACTGCTTGAATTACAACTTGGATATACGAAATGTTGTTGTTTTTTGTGCGAGTGGGACAACCGAGCCAGATAGTTGCATTATAAAGAAAAAGACTGGCTTAAACGTCAGTCACTAACACCTAGAACAAAGAACGTGAAATTTGAAGTAAATCTAGGAATCTAGACAAATATACTTTTTGTCTCAATTAGAAATAAAATGAAAGTTAATGAAAAATGTTGTGAAGGGGATGAATCGAAAGAATATATTCGTGAAAAATTAGAATCAGCGAGGCAAAAATAAAAGATGGGATTTTCGTAGGCCGTCAATAAAGAACTGATGAAATCTTCGATGCAATTGTTGAAGCCACTGACAAACCATAGAGCAGAAGACTATAAATATTTAACGAACAATCTCCTATTAGCCTACGAAGATATGTTATGGACATGTCAGCGATGAACATGAGAGGTTCCACCAAGATATTTCCTTAAGGGAGAAGAGATATCGGGGAAAGTGGAACCCTACCATGCAAACAGATATAATATTGTTGGATAGTCATCAGACATCACACACAAGCAAAAAACAAAAAAATTGATAGTTAGTGACGAAAAAAGTGTAGTGTTAATTTGAGTATAATTAAAATTTTCAAAATTTGTTGTTTAGTATCGTTTATACTAGGTATACAGTGCGACCTCGGTGTTCATCTGTAGCGTCTATGTCCTCCAGTGGTACAAATCTTCATCATTTTCAAGCCAGTTACGTATTTCCGCGTTCGCGATATTTTGCTCAGTGAGAACATTGAGCGTATCCGAAACATCTGTTATCTCTTCAGCCAAGGAAAGCGCAATTCACTCGGAGGAATTAGATCTTCACCATCATATTTAGTGTTTGGATTGTTATTTGGTACATGAGCCATAATTTTGTGCCAGCACTTCTGCAAGACCTCAGGGGAGACTTTTTCCCAAGGATTGTATAGTAGGCATACAACGTCCCTCAAGTTCGTGGTTTTTAACAACGTTCTCTTCGTTATTAGATAAAATCTGGGCCAAAAGACTTTTCCGATAAAATAATTTGGTCAGTCTGATGGCATTTTGATCTAGAGGATGCAAAAGTGCTGTACAATTAGCTGGAAGAAATAATGTTGTAAATTGTCCATCCTAGTCAGCTCTTCTATAGTTCCATAACTCGAGGAGTTATCCACGATTAACAGGGCTCTTTCAGTTAAATTGAGACTTCTTAAATAGCTTTTAACTTGACGAATAAATGAACAATGAAACCAACCTAAAAAAATTACCGTAGTCATTCATGCGTTGGTAGATGATTTGTATTCAACAGGTATGTTTACATGCCCTTGGATTTTTGGCCTTTCATATCACCAACAGTTTTAATTTTTGTGAAACATCAGTAGCCTGGGCAAATATGCGGTAACAGCCAGAGGCGTGGCGAGCGCATAAAAGTTTACACATAAAATAGAAGGTAAGAAATAAATTATAAAACGTGCTGAAACACTTACCGTTTTAAAAGTCTTCTGTGAAATCACAAACTGGGTAACATCTGTTAAATATTTGAACCATTGAATCATGTTTCCACAGCTGTTTCAGTCAAGTGAATACGACGTGCGGAATAAATGTTTTTTAATGCCGAAAACGACCGTTCGACATCTAGCGATGTTATATTTGCATATTTAAAATAATCTTTGAAACAACTTAATGCATCTTCACACGCACCTTCACAAATTTGTCTTAATATAAGAAAATCGGAGTCTTTCTCTAAAACACTTTCAAATTTTCGTATTACTCACCAATTTGTTTCGCCTTCTACAGCGCATAACTGTGCGTGAACATTATTCACAATTTGAACAGAATCCGCTAGCGACATCGAAACATTTTGTAATTTTTTTATTCCCGCCGCTAGTCCGAAGTAATTGTTGTGAATAGTTTGTAAATCTCTTTTAACCTGACTATCTTGAAATATTTCCTTGCTTTTCTTGATTGCTACAGCTTCTGTCGGATTGAATTTTAAAACTACCTTCTTTACTTGATCAAAATATTTGTTGTAGTAAAACGCAGCCTGCAACCATGTTCCCCAACGTGTAACAATCGGCTGTGGTGGTTCAGGTAAATCAGGACACAGTTTTTGAAATAGTCGGGTACGTTTCGGGGACTTTAGAAACACTGCCTTTGTACTAGCAATCGATGCATTTACTAGTGGAAAACATGTAGGAATCGTTTGTGCCGCAAAATTTAGAGTATGGATTTTACACGTTACATGTAAGAAGTTACCACTGTGTTCTTTAAGAGATCGGCCCAAAAGAACGCATGTTTGCGGCACCATCACTCGTAAACCTTAAAAGTTGCTTAGTTAAAACTTCAAATTTGTTCAATGAGTTCAATACCACCTTTAAAATCTCATCGGCAGTACAATTTATAACTCTTTTGGAAGCAAGTAAGAAGTAGAACGACGGTCGATGTGGTTCCATTGTACGTACCATTACATTAACCACAGAATGTTTTTGACGATCTGTTGTTTCGTCCACACACAACCACAGTTTTTTATCTTTCAATTCCGTTTTCATTCTTTTTTCTATATGTTCACGAGCAAATGGCACTACATTTCGTATCGATGTCCGATTAGGTAATTTACAGTCCGCATATTTATTCCAGAAGGAGACAAATGCTTCTTTGTCTAGTAAATGAAACGATAGATTACATAAAATAAGAGTAAAACATAAATCATATGTAAATTTTTCTTGGTCTCATATCCCACTTTTTGCAGAAGAATGCTGTTTGCTTTCGATGTGACGTTGACAATGGCTTCTGGACCAACACATTAAAGGGACATTGAATTTTAGCGCCATCAAAAATTAAGTCCGGCATGTCCACTATAAAGTTTTTAACTGTGTCTGCCATTGGTCGTTTTCGCGACGTACCTAACTGCGACATTTTTAAAGCAAACATAAGCGCACAATTACGAAATAAGTTACGATAGCCTACACATACACAGAAATACTCGCCTACAGCATCGATTTAGTACTGACGTTGTGAACGCGTGAAATACATAATCGCCGACTCCGCACCACATATCTACTACACTGACTGTTACCGCTGTTTGCCCAAACTAAACATCAGCATTGCAACATGCTAGAAATGTAACGCGTTCTTTGTTTTTTCAGGAAACATTTTCCAATACAGAGAAGATTCATCTGCATTGTATATTTGAATAGGTGCGGGGTTTAATTGTTTAATCTTATCTGCAAATGCACTTAGGAAGGGATCAACGGCACTTTGATCATTGGATAGTATTTCGCCACACACTGTTAAAGAACGCAGGTCCTGTCTCTTTCTGAAATTAGAAATCCAGCCCCTGCTAGCTCTAAAATTATAATTTCCATAGATTTCAGAATAAAACTGTTGTGCTTTGGTAGATAAAATATAATAGGAAATTGGAACGTGTCTTGATCGTTGTGTACAAAACCATGCATACAAACAAGTTTCCACTTTTGGATATTCGGCTTTTCGTAATGTTTTTCTGAGGTCGGGAATCACATTTGTCAATAAATCTAAAAGAAATTACACTATATAGTGAAAGTTCACAATGGTCTTTAAAATATATCATACCCTTTGATTTTGTTTTTGTTCTTTTTTATATCCGAAATTGTTGATGTTTCTACCCCGTATTCATTTGCCAACACTTTTTCGCTTTCACCACGGACTAGTCTTTCTATTATATCGGATTTTAATATATGTATGTAAAAAAATCTTTATATGTATGTATGTACATATACTTATGTAGCACAAGATAACACGTATGTACATACTATGTAACAAAAAACAGCTAAACAATTACATAATCTTCAGACGCGATATGTAGTTGTCAAAGCAAAGACACACACACTGCTTATAAGAACTCCCAGATATCAGAACCCCCCGAATTTAAGAAGTTAGGGGAATCCCTCATGATCGATTTCGTCTAAAAACGCAGGTCCGGACTATCGAGTAACAAACCTGAATTATAAAGTACACAAGGCAATCGAAATGCCGGATTATTAAAGAATCCGATTCATTGAAGATTCGGATTATCGAGGTCGCACTGTATGTAAAACATGCTCCTGTACCCGTATAACTCGGAAACGAGACGAGTATAAAACGAAAATTTTCTGGCACAAATCTGCACAAAACGAGTAAAAAGCGATGCTATTATCAAATTTCCTAAAACCAAAATATTAGTGCGGTGGCTGTTGTATAAGAGTCCCCTTCAACCGTCAATTTCAAATATCTCGAAAACGGGAGAAGCGCTCTCCATACGAAATAAAAAACTTTATAGATGCAAGAAATTAATAAAAACTCCGATTCAAATTCAGTCTATTTTAGATTGGTTCTTGTGGTGTTAAAATTAATTTTACTACAGGAAATTTATGACGACCACCTGACTATTCACATCAAAATTTGATTGCCAATTCTTAACATTACGTAAGCTATGAATTTATTCAGCGTTCAGAATATTAACAACTTTAGGTTAGTCAAATAAAAAAAGTACCTTGGCAACTACTTGTCAAAACTTCTCTACGTTCACGTATGGCAGCTTGCAACGCTCGATATCTTGCCGTACAATCTTCTAATTGCGTGGCAGAACTTTGAGGCAACGCTGGACCTAACATAGCAGCCTGCGCTCTCGCTTCGTCCAATACCCGTTGTAACGGCGGCAATTGCTGTTCAAGAGTTCTTAAACTAGTCAACAATTCCCTTGCTTCGGCAGCGCTTCTCGGTCCGCTCCATGAAAGCGTTGCCCTTTCTAATCTTCCTACAGCAACAACGGCCTCCTCAAGATTCACGGTCAATTGCTTAAGTTTCTGTGAAAAAAAAAGAATAACTGTAAAAAATGACGCGCGTAACCAAACTAAACTTACAACTGCATTCTGTTCGAATCTAACAGCTAACTGATCGGATCTATCTATTAAAGCGTTCCATTTATCCGATAATTTAACCAATTCCCTTCTTAAATTCCTTGCTAAATCACCAGACGGTTCGCCCGCGACAAATTGCCGAGCACTACGTAAACTAGCTTCGACTAAAGGTCTCTTATCTTCGAGCTGCTGCCTAAATGCCCTGTGGTCGTCTTGACGCGCCGCAAGGCCCAATTCCGTATCTTTACGAATTACCCACTCAGTTAATTCGCGCAAGGATAATAACAAAGCATTCCAGTAATCTGTATTATGCTCTAGACGATTCCTGAGATCAAGTGTGCGAGTTTTAAGAGCCTATAAAACAAATTAATGCAATAAAATTATGCTAAACGGATTAAAAAATAAAATTTATCGCATGTATTATGTTATGCATTTATTATTTCTACTCCAAAATTTGTATTAAAATACAAATGAAAATTTTATCAACTAAAAACAAAACACTTTTTACCTGCCTATTAATTGGCATCATAGTTGAAATATACAATAATTATGTAATACATACAACAGTTTTATGATTTTTGCTAGATTTGTAGGAAACGATACTTGACGAAGAGTTGTGTACACTAGGTCTGAATGGCTTTTTTTAGAACTTGTGAAAAGATCGTTCCACTCGCTATTTTAAACAATTATGTTTTAAAGTTGTGTAATAAAATCCAGAGGCAATGTCTTTGCATACAATAGCAATTTATCATCCTTGTAAATCAAGTGACGTTGACAACATATTGTTTTAAGTAAAGGAAAGAGAAAGACGTGTTTGGCGTTCAATTTTCTACATTGAATTAATACCTATAAGAATGTATTTAAAAAAAATAGTAAACTGATTCGTAAACAGCAGTGCACAAGAGTTCTAAAGCACTTTGTTATTCTCCGTTACTTCTTTTTATTTGAAATACGCTGTACCAACTCAACATTAATAATTATTAACCTAATTATTTCATTAATTCCAATCCAAATTTAAAAACTATGACAATTGAGAAATACACCGGGTGATAAAGAAATTGCAACACCTCTAATAAATTGCACATATTTATTTTAAAAAATCCCTGCCATAGATCGGGAGATCTTAGAGAGCAAGGAAAAAATGGACTTCGAAAAAATTCGCTGTCATCTTTGTTAAAACAAGATCAGAAAGAGCTGCAAAATATAGTAGAAAAATAGGTTCTAAAACGTCTTAAATATACCGATTGGGTGTGATATTGCCTCGAATAAAGCCGTTACATACGATATACACAGGACCAGAGCGCTTTGACGTCAGCGTTCATTCACACGTTCAGATCGTTTTTTCGTTTTGAATTGGTTTATCCAAATTATATTGGTTTTATTTAAGAAATTTGTGTAGCGATATTTCCGTACTTTGTTGGTGATACCTGTAATGTTTTTCTAGTGTTGTATAAGCGATAAAACCTTTTCTGAAACGATAAAAACGAGATAACCTAAGCTAACGTGGCGTCGGCTGTTTTGTATGTTTTGTTTGTGAGTTAGTTAGTTTATTTTTCAATTCCCCAACTGTCCGTTGTATTTGACAAAAAACGTGAAGATGTTATTGTTCAAATAGTTTTGTATTCTTACATTATATTTAATAAAATTATTTTTGAACATGATGAGATGTTTCTAAATGTGTGTAATAAACGTTCTGTTTTAATACAATATATTTTAAATGATATCACCGAACGTAGCCATTTGGATACTGATATATGTAAATGTCATATTTACAGCAGTGAACGTATTGCAACAATTATAATAACTTGTTCTACAAATACCCTATTTAAAAATAATTGTGAGAAAAGTAATGACAGATTAAGTAAAACGCCACATAGGAAATTAAAGACCCTTTAAATTTTCTCACGAAATTGAACAAAATTTCAAGTAAAATTACAATTAGGTACTGTATACTGATAGTTGAACTTACTGTAAATAAGTGCAACGCAAACAAACACACCTAATATGGAAATAAGTCAATAGAAACTGAACAAATAATGAGCGTAAAGCAAAACATATAAACGATAAAAAACTGAAACTATTTTCATGTAACAACGCTTACCTGCCATCTTCTTTCCATCTCATCACCTCTCAGTTGTAACATCAATGCATCTTCAGGTGCCAACGAACCCAAAAGGGCAAGACTTGAATTTCTCAATGCTGTATGTGTTGGTGCCTGCCTATCTATGTCATTTTGTAACTCTTTAAGCTGATGGGAAGCCCTCCTAGACTCCACATCACTTTCTAGTGTTTCCAACACTGATTCAGCTTCACTCAACCAAGCTAAAAATTTATCCATCGAACGGTCCAAGTTTTGCAAGGAACTTAAAGCTGCATGCAATAATTTCCCACGATTTATAACACAAGCATCTAGTCTATCATAATGTTGTTTAATATACTCTGTAATCTGAAAGATGAAATGTGTTAAGACAAAGTCAAAGCTCAATCTACTACTGTCATAAGTAATATTTATTTATGTAATTTATATAATGGTAAAGAATATGATTTGTATTAGAAAAAAACTACCTTTTTATAATGACTAGTATCTTCATGCTGATGCATTGTAATCAGTCTTTGGGTGAGTTGTTGAAATGTTTCGATTTGTCCCTTGAACTGGTGTAGTTCAGCATGAAACCCTTTCTGTTCCCTTAATTGCACTTCTAATACATCGGCCGTGTGCCCAACGGGTAACATGCCGCCCAGCTTGTTCTCCATTCTTTGAAGCCATGATTCCAATTCTAAGCGTTTCTGTTCAAAACTGTCCTCCTTCTTCTGCATTTTTCGCCCTGCCATCAATTTCACACCACCTTACGGATCATTTTTCTTACCAGCTTACCCTTGAATCAGGGTGAGCAGGGTAGGAAAATGGGAGGGCTGACCGACTGCAACTTCACATACACAACTCGGCGGTAAGAAGTGTGCTCGTGAAAAACACAGATCAATGTTTACGAGTTGGGGGTCGTTGACCTGCGCACCTGTGCGAGCAATCTGAAAGATGATGCTCTTCATTTAAGAACGAACGAATCATTTGTATGACTGACTAGTTTGCGGTCTCACACTTCCATTTAGCTCAAATTAACTCGCTTTAAATTGGCGTCCTTAACATTTTAACCTTTTAAACCCAAACAAAACTGCAGTGGCGACCTTTCAATTTATTTCTAGTATTTGGGGCACTAAATAAAAACCAGTTTATTAATAACGTTGAACGATTTGTGCGTCTGGTTAACATTTTTTTAATGCACGGCACATTTTAAATATAATGAAACAACTGTACGGATATTCATTTATCTCATCGGGTAGGGTTACCAGACGTCCCGATTTCCCCGGATATGTCCAGATTTATAGCATGCGGACGTTCGGCAGGGAATTGTACGACAGTTCAGAGAAATCCATCTGGGTTGTCAAAAAAAGGAATTCGCTAGATTTATTAACAAAAAGTTTGAAACGCTCTTTTATTCAAGTAATCAATTTAAAAAATCAGTACCCATTGAAAGGATAACAGCAGGGCCGTGCCGTATGGATGCGCGAAGTGTGCGTTGCACACAGGCAGCCAGTATAAAGGGCGGCATCTGTGACAACTAATCAACAAGGAAAGCGAGCCATTAGACGGCATGAACTGAGTAAGCAGAAATCAAAATGGTCTGAATGATATAAATTATTGAGTTGTCTTACGATAAAAAAAATTCTTGTAAGGAATTTTACTATTTCTCGGTATATATTATTTTGTGTTATTCCACTTCTTCGCCAGTTGATCATTATCATTATAATATATTTGCAGAATTAAAAGTAGGAAAGTGGATTTCCTATGTATAAATGTATACTACATTTCCCTACTTCTACACCTACAGGTAGAAAGAGGAACCCATAATATATACCGTCTGGCCAAATTACTTGAAACACTCAATATTTTGTAGTTTCTTCATAATAAAATACAAACTATACATGTATTATATTTTTTATTTATAAAATATATTGTAAAAATATGTAACATATGTAAATATTAAATAAGTAATTAATATTTAGTCCATAACCCATGATTTTTAATAACACCTTCAATTCTTCGGGGCATACTTTCAATGCAAGATATGATTGTCTCTTTTATATCTTCATCGTTCTCCCATACATCCTTTATATTCTTCATTAATATTTCCTTTGTAGGGTTTTCTCTTTCATATACCTTACTCTTTAGTCGATTCCATACGTTCTCGATGGGATTTAGGTCCGATGAATTTCCGGGCCAACGTAAAAGAGGTATGTAATTGTCTTCAAAGAATTTCTTAGAATTTTTTGCCACATGGCAAGGAGCATTATCTTGCATAAGTATACGCCCTGTCGGTATGCGACGTCCTGGCTTAAAATACGGTAACAACGTGTTTTTTAACACATTTATGTACTGCTCTTGACGCAGTGTGCCTTCTACAAAATACAAAGGGCCGGGTCCGTCTCCACTAATCACTCCCCAAACTATTACCTGCGGAGGGTGTTTTACAGTTCGAAGAACCGTGGACTCTGTGAGACGTTCGCCAGGTCGTCTACGAACAAATTGTGCTCGCTGCACTAACACACAGAGCGAGCACTCGTCACTAAAGAAAACCTATTAAATAATGCAAACATTAATTCAGTAAAAATCATGTTGTTAAGTTATTCACCTTTTTCCAATTCTCGTCTGTGAAATGTCGATATTCTCTTGCAAAGTTGAGACGAGCAGACTTCATTTTTACTGTTAAACGCGGCTTTTTTACAGGTCTTCGGCCCATTAGGCAATTTTCGCGCAGTCGGCGCCTGACAGTTCTGCTCGAAATCTCTATTCCTCTCTTGTAAATTTTTTTGAATCATTTTAATTGTTTCAAATCTATTGCTCAAAGCCTGATGAACAATTTCACGGTCAGATCTCTTCGAAGTTTTTCTTTTCCGACCGCACCTTGCCTGTCTTTGTGTTGATGTGCTAGCTCCTTCGTTTAACTTTCTAGCTAAACACGATACAGAAGGAGATACTTTCTGTAATTTTGCAATTTCTCATTGTGAATGTTTGTTTGATTGTAGAAGAGCTTGTATAGCGGCTTTTTGTTCACTTGTTAAATCTTTCCCGGGCATTTTCTACAAAAAACCCCAAATATTTCATTATATTTTTTTCAAATTCCAAATAATTAATTATTAAGAGAGAGATAGAATAACAATTTTACCTTTGCAATAAGGATATATCAACATAAAACACTTAACGATACTCCACAACTTAGCTTCTATATGGTTATGAAAAAATATCGATGCATTCTCTAAATTGTGAACTCGCTAAATGTAAGTTGATAACTGAAATATTTATATATACATACTTTACTCTTCTAAATATCATTTCTCTGGTATTTTTATTTATTGATACAATAATCTAGTCCCCCTATAAACGATCGGATTCAAAGCAAAAGAATTCACCATAATAGGATGAGAATTTCCAGATAAAAGGGTTGATTTATGACATGTTTCAAGTAATATGGCCAGGGACTGTATATATATAGGAAATTTACATCTATGTTTTGTTGTAAGCTTAGGGCCGGTAGGGAATAGGCGATGCACAACGAGTTCGTCTTATCCGGATTCCTTCAGAAAATGGAGTATATTTTGTTGTATGTACTGTTAGCCTCTCTCTTATCCTACGTTCTTATAAAAGACACACACACTTGTATTTGTAATAATAAAATATATTAACAGAATTACATTCTTCTTTACATCGCTTCGCTTAGAACTATATTTCTTAACCGTCAACAACTTGTCTATCTCTCTACATTACCAACATATATATATTAAACTTTCGCTAACAAGACGGGAATTTCAAATTTTATTTAATTCCTAACAGTACTTAGCACGTCACGTAATATAAAATGAAATTTCTTTTTCAAATTAAATTCTAAAGTGAATCACCAGTTTGTAGGAGGCGAGTATTTTAATTCAAACAAACCGCTGTAAGTTTTAGTTTGCTTGTGTATTTAAAAAAAGTACATAACGAACATAACATAATACTGTTCTTAATACCTTAGTATACATAACATAACTCTACAACACTCACGTGCATAATGACCGTTAAACCGTTACTACTTTTATCCCTACCACACCTATTCTCATCAGTTGGCGGGAATAGCTTGGTGGGAAATTTAAAATTCTGAATGGCGTGCTACAGTTCGGCCATCCTGACTAATAGATCGTCCTCGATCTTACGAAATATATATTAGCCATTCTCATAACAACACATAACAGGATTATACATAAATACCTATTTTATAATTATTCAGGTACGGACTATGGTCTATAGTTTATAATACATAAATTTATCAATTGCGTCACACATTAATAACTAGTACATAATTCATTGCACATAAGGACAATTGCTTTTCATAATTTCATATTGAATCATAACCAACGTACATAAATACATAAGTAAAAGGCACATAAGGTAAGTATCAACCATAATACAGTTTAAGATGCAAAATAACGTAAATTACATAATATAACGAAACAATAAAGTAAGGATAACAAAATAAATACCCATTTACCGTAATTCTATCAAAGTTAATTGTCTGACCAAGGTCGCATGTGTGATACACAAACGGTGCCGTGGTATGGCATTTGTGTCACTTGATGCCCCTCTATATCTCGAAGAATATACCGGTCATTTGGAAGAACTTTATCTACCTGGTAAGGTCCTTTAAATTTCGGAGTAAGCTTTTTGTTTATTCCAGCTGTGGTAACATGATTTGCGATCATTACATAGTCTCTTTCCTTGTAAATTCTAGGCGCTTTACGTTTTTTATCATAATAACTTTTGTTATATTTCTGGCTTCTTTCAATATTCTTCTCGGCTCTTCCTCTAATCTCTTCCAAGCTTTCGTCGTCATTAGTCTGTATAGATTCAATGTATTCTTTCAAATCATCGTTAACAATCCCCCTTTGCATTTTTCCAAATACTAACTTGCTCGGAGCTTCTTTAGTACTTTTATGCACTGTATTATTCAGCGCAAATTCCACTCTGTATAAGCACTTGTTCCATTCTTTGCCATCCTCGCACAATTTAGCTAACATTGGTCCTATTGTGCGATTGCTTCGCTCTACTTGTCCGTTAGCTCTGGGAACCCCCGTCGCTATAAGGACGTGTTGAACATCCTCGTTACGCAGGAAATCCTCAAAATTACCTGCGGTGAAGGCAGTGCCTCTGTCCGAAACTATTCTAAGTGGTTTACTATATGTTTGGAAATAAGACTGCATATGCTTTATAGCTTCGTTGGTCTTCGTAGTGCGACATGCATACAATTTCGTGAATTTCGAAAATCCATCGACCACGCTTAATATATACCTATCCTTATTTTTGCAGGTTTCTAAAGGACCATAATGGTCGATATGTACAGTAGCAAATGGTTGATTGCCTTTAGGTATGTTAAATAAATACCCCTCTGGCTTACCATATGCAGGTGAGTAGGTGATGCACTTTAAACAGTTGGCTATATAGTCGCTTACTTGCGTACGAAGCTTTGGAAACCAATAAGTTCGCTGTATTAGCTCACTTGTTTTTTCGGGACCCACATGCCCGTAATTGTCGTGACACGTTTGGATGACATTTGTTACCATGGACTTTGGGACATAAAAAAGAAGGTGGTCGTCACTTTTGTTCTTTCTATATACTAACCCATTTCTCAATTCAAAATAAGGCAGTTCAGTAATTTCTAGTCTTTTTTTAAGATCGTTAATTTCGGGATCTGCTAACTGTTTGATTGATAATGTTTGCTCAACGGTATTCCCTTCTAAGATCAAAATATTATGAGATCTACTCAACGCGTCCACATGTTTCATACGAGCGCTCGGTCTGTGTTCAATAGCATAATGGTAAGACTCCAAGAATAAGGCCCAACGCATAATTCTAGGAACTATATCCCGTTTATTTAAAGTTAACCGGAAACTGTCACAATCAGTGAAAATCGTGAATTTTATGCCGTTAAGATATGCATGGAATCGTTTAATCGCATATATGATACATAAACACTCTAATTCATAACTATGATATCGCGCTTCAGTTTCGGTCGTCCTTTTACTAAAATATGAAATTGGGTGGAATAGCCCGTCACTTTGTTTTGCAGCAATATCGCGCCGAATCCTAGGCTACTCGCATCACAATGAAGCTGAGTTTCAGCTGATGGTGAATATATACTCAGTAGAGGTTTACTTACCAAAACATGTTTTAATCGGTCAAAAATGTCTAACTCTTTTGCTCCAAATTCATAATCTTTATTACTTTTTATTTGATCATAAAGCGGTTTCGCTATTATAGAAAAGTCTTTTATAAATCTTCTAAAATACGACATGAGTCCAAGAAAGCTGTGGAGCTCTCGTCTATTCTTCGGAATTGGAAAATTCAACACCGCTTTGATATTATTTGGGCTGGGAATGATACCATCTTTATTCACGATATACCCTAGATATTCTATTTCTTTTTGGCAAAAAGAACATTTATCTAGTCTAAGTTCTAGAGAATTACTAACCAATATCTTAAATACTTTAGCTAGAATCTCTATATGCGATTCAAAATCATCTGTTGCAATCAACAAGTCATCCATGTAAATTAGAATTTCCTTGGAATAGATTAACTCGTGAAATACTGCGTTAATATATCGCATAAATACGCTTGGACTATTGCAAAATCCAAAAGGCATGCGCAAGAACTCGTACTGTCCAAAAGGCGTAACGAAAGACAAGTATTTGGTAGAATCCTTGTTAACTTTGACATGATAAAAAGCATTACGTAGGTCTAATTTAGTAAAATACGATTTATTCCTTAATTTATCAATTTGTTCGTCGATGTGAGGAATTGGAAAATGATCTCTTTGAACAATTTTGTTTAATTGTCTAAAATCCACACACATCCGCGTAGTACCATCTTTCTTTTTGGTCAATACAATCCTAGAGCTATATTCGGATTCAGAAGGTTTGATAATACCTTCTTGTAAAAGATCATTTACCGAATTACTAACTTCTTGTTGCTCAAAAAAGGATAACCTTTTAGGCTTAAAATAAAAAGGTTGCGCACTTGATATTGGATAAACCTTCATTTCAAAATCTACCTTCAACTTTAAATCCTTTTGCCCATTGCAGTACTCTGATTCAAATATATCTATTACCTTGTTCCTTTGCTGTATATTCAAAGATTGATCAATATCTAGAATATTCTCTGCACATAAATTATCCTCAATTAACAATATTTCATCCCACAAACAGTTTCTACCTTGTGTGCTTTCCTTAGATTCTATGATAACCCCATTATCAAATGAAACTTTAATATCCCCACTTGAGATAAAATCTCTACCTAACAGTACTTTGTAACCTATTGTATTTTCAGGCACAATATAAAATGTTAACTTCAACTTAATATTATTTACTAGAACCTCAGTCTCTAAAATGCCAATAATATTTAATGGAACCCCACTGATTCCTACATACATATTATCATTAGTAAAAGGTAATATATCACTCTCTGCTACAATAATGGAAATAGGACTACCACTGTCTATAATGGCCACATGCGATACAAAAGAATACTTATCTAATTTAACATCTACTATGTAAGCTGGTATAGGTGTTGGTCGTATATACATTGTTGTTGAATCAGCTGATGCAGTTACTCGGGATCTTCGCTGTGGACATCTACCAACCAGGTGCTCCTTACTTCCACATTGAAAGCAGGATCCTCTCTCTCTTTTAGGACGTGAACACTGATTTGCCAAATGTCCCTCTTCATTACAGTTGTAACACCGAGTAGTCGATCTGGTAACAGGTACAGGTACATTACTCCTTCCATTTCTATGCTGGTGTGCCGATGTGCCTTGTCGTTCTAAATTGGTTATGTCCCCCATTACACTTAGCATATGTGACAGATCACCAAATTCTTTCATTTTTGCTTGAGTTTGTAGCATCGGGTTGTCAAATCCATCGATCAGGTAACTAAGCAAATCCTCTTCGGTTAAACCTATTTTATTTCCTAATAAAACTTTGTCATGGAAGTAATTGGAGAATTTTTCGTTTCTCTTCCATCTCCTTGCCTCAAACAATCGTGTAGCTGCAACTTTATCATCTTTACACTTAAATAACTTTGTCATTTCTCTTTCTAACTCTTCCAACGATAATCTAGCATACTCAGGCTTTGAGTTAAACCAGCTCTTCGCAAAACCATCTAGCTTGTTTATTATCATAAGAACAATTGTTTGATCCGACAATCCATACACAGTTTTAGTCATTTTAACTCTCTGCATCCAATTTTCGATGTCTTCATCGGTCTTACCAGAAATGGTTGGAATTAGGGCTGCAACTTCTGTTGGGTATCTGTTATTCTTCTCCCGGCCTTTAACAGCATCTATCGTCGCCGCTATCAATTCTCGAACACTCAGTGATGCTGACTGAAACTCATCATTTTCATCCCTTATTGTAATGGCTGGCCCCTCCCGGCGTTCCTCCATAGTTTTTTTCGTAATTTATTTCCTAGCGATAATTAACTCGGGCGATTGCACTTATCCCACTTCTGAATCTGTAGGAGGCGAGTATTTTAATTCAAACAAACCGCTGTAAGTTTTAGTTTGCTTGTGTATTTAAAAAAAGTACATAACGAACATAACATAATACTGTTCTTAATACCTTAGTATACATAACATAACTCTACAACACTCACGTGCATAATGACCGTTAAACCGTTACTACTTTTATCCCTACCACACCTATTCTCATCAGTTGGCGGGAATAGCTTGGTGGGAAATTTAAAATTCTGAATGGCGTGCTACAAGTTAGTGGTTACATATGCATATAATAACTATTTCCCAAGTATAACAAATAAGGAGGGGAGGGGTGATGGCAAAATATTTTCGCACACAGGCGGTCAAGTTGTTTGAAACGGCACGGATAACAGTTATGGTGAAGTAAAATTAAATCGAGTGAAAATATTATTTTTCGTTTGCTTCCTGTTTGCTGCTAGTGGTGTAGCTCAGTGTAGCTAGCGGGGGTTAGTATACCAACCCTCGCTGCCCGTCGCGGTGGTGTCACCCGCCGTCGATTAAAAACATTAAAAATTTACAAAAAGTTTTAAAATATATCAAAAGCAAGCCGTGATCTGCAACATTGAGAAGGCATTTAAAAGCCGCCTGTGTGACTCTTTAAAACAATTGGCTAGCTTTGAATTTTATGAAATTGAAGTTTTTTAATCCAACACAAACGATCGCACTAAAATTACTTATGACTTACTTTGCGTATCAGTTGCTCCGTGTGAGAAATCTACAATGAGCAACACAGCAGACTAAAAACAATCTTGCCATATTGTGTAGTGAACACGAAAAAACAAAATATTAATTTTGAAGATGTAAAAGATAATTTAGAAATAATTTTTCCCACTTCTTAAAATGATATTTCACCCTTTTTGTTTTTTTAAATTATTTTATTTAATGTTGAATTTAACAGTTTTAATGGGGCGATACCACCGCACCGGGTGCCACCCATGTTTGCCATTATAAAGCTTCCTAAGAAAAGCTGCTTTCGATTTGACCCAAAGTACTGTACTGAACCGTTTGTACGATACAAATTTCAAATATGTATGTTCCATTTGAAAAGGACATCTAGTTCCTACTCGTACTTTTTTTGAAATCCCCTTTCCCTTCGTGTCCCTACCGAATATTTGGTACGTTCCGTATTGTTCTGTTGACGCATGCGCAAAACATAGGTTTATTGATATTCTCCACATTATTACACTCACTGAGATTAGGTTTAGGGTTACACCTGTGTTTATAATTCAAAATTTGATTTACATTACATACTGGACTTATTTCGGCGAATTTCTTTTTGTTTACATTTCTCAATATATAAAGTTAGGTTAGAATGATTATGTTTATGTCCAGTGCAAAAAATGCATGTTCCATTTATCTCACTGTCAGTACCGTTCAGTACAGTACTTTGAGGAACAATACGGTACAGTTAATAAAACAAATCGAAAGCAGCTAAAGTCATACAAGTTTATTTTTGTACTATAGCTACTTTCGATTTGACCCAAAGTACTGTACTGAACCGTTTGAACAGCACAAATTTCAAATATGCGTGTTCCATTTGAAAAGAACGGATAGTTTCGACTCGTACTTTTTTGAAATCCCCTTTTCTTTCGTGTCCTTACCGAATATTTGGAACGTTTCGTAGTGTTCTGTTGACGCACGCGCATAACATAGATTTGTTGATATTCTCCAACATAGCGATTTTCTTTTTGTTTACATTTCTCAATATAAAAAGTTAGGTTAGAATTATTATATTTATGTCCAGTGCAATAAATGCATTTTCCATTTAGCTCACTGTAAGTACCGTTCAGTACAGTACTCTGAGGAACGATATGGTACAGTTAATAAAACAAATAGAAAGCACCTTATGTTACTTACTACAGCAAGTGCAGTGGATGTGTTAGTATAGAAAGCCTTAAAGCTTCACAATTTTAATATTTAACTTTGCGGTATCTAATAATGTAAGCAAGTGATTTTTCAAGAAAAAACTAAATTATTATGAAAATATAACGTTCAGGTTAAAAAAAATGTTCAGAGATGGGTAATCTGGTAACCCCAATCCCAGGGGTTCGCAACGGGGAATCTCTTGAAGGTTGATGAAATTTTAAAGGGGGTCAGTAATGATTGATGGCAGAATATGCAAGTCTTTAACTTACTACGGAAAACAACAAACTGGTTGAATACTTTCGAACGAGGTGAGGTGATGAAGTTAATCAATCGTATGCCAAATATTAAAAAAATGGTATCAGTACATCAATCACAGCTATCGCATTAATTAAAATAGAACATTTGTGATTTTGTTTCTGAAAAGTTGTTTATACAAAATGGTTCAGACTTTATTTATGAAAATGTCACTGGCGATTCTTGAAGTACTTTTAGACAAGAAAGTTTAATGAACTACGGAACTTTCGGAGCTTTAGTTTTCAAGATACAGAGAGGCGTGTGAAAGGCGACCACGGCCAACTAATGTCAATTACAATAAAACTTACACATAAAAGGTTCGTTCCAATTACCGATTTCTGTACGGTACCTGTGCCAGTTCACACATCGATTATTGCGCGTGCGTTAGATATACATCGTTTGTAAATTAGTACATGGTGTCGTAGATGTTGGAACGCTTTTTGGAATCGATTGTGTATCGCTATTGAGAAAGAAAATGATAGATAAGGAGGTAACGTGCAATATGAATGTTTTCTATTGGCACAGATCCACATTGCGCATGTCAGTACAAACGGTTCTTGCTTGACACGATGTACCGATATGACCGTACAGTAACTGGTACTTGTACAATACAAAGTTAAGGTGGAACAAAGCTATTATTATCGTTCAAGCCACGGTACATAATGTAGTTGAAACACTTCATTTGCACTGCGCAGGTACCGGACGGTAAATTTACGGTTTTATAAGCGTGTTGGAACGAACCTAAAATTGCCGAGTTTGGTTCGTACATGGTAGAATACTCTGAAATCAGTGAATGTTACGAAAAAAATGCAACGAACTAGATTAAACAAAGAATCTAGCAAAACAACCAAAATTGTATTTTAGTCAGTGACAAAAAGACACTAGGCCCAGATCTCCGCTATTGGATTGAATAACATATCACTGGTAGTAACAAAATGTAGAGCTCATTTAACATTGATACTGTGACAAATTTCGAATTATTGTAATTAGCCACTTTTTAAATATTTAAAGAACATTATTTTTTTGAAAATATTCAATTCCCAGTATCTTGAAAACCAAAGCCCCGAAGACATACGTTCATTAAAACTTTCTTGCATAAAATTACTTGAAAAATCGCCAGTGACATTTTCATAGATAAAATCTGGACCATCCTGTATTTGTAAAATTGAAAATGATAGTAAAGCCCGTTTGCATAATTTTGTACAAAAATGTGTAACAAATTTTGTATATAAAAGTTTTGCATTTTTCTATAAAGAAAATATTTTGATCTGTTTGCAGAGTAGGTATATAATTTTGTACAAAACAAATGTCAAAGTACTTGAAAACAGAAACTGCACTTTTAGGTTAGTTTAGTTTACTCATAGTTAATTTGAATTATGAAAGTGCATGAGAAATATATAATAGCTGCCGCAGGGGCAACTGCTACAATATTTTTTTGTAAGTTAAGGAAAAGAGAATATGACAATAAATACTCGGATAGAAGAAAAAGGCAGTGAATCAAAAGATGTCCACAAGGAGCAGGCATATTACGCATATTAAATACTGTTTTTTTGTTAGATCATTCCTCATATAAAAATTTCTTGAGACCGACTTCAAATCAATTTGCTTATCTGCTAAATTTAATCCAAGGAGCCATAGCAAAATCGTATAATTTTATGCAAGATACAATTTCACCATCTAACAAGTTGAGATATTTATTATTCTTTATATAAATTTATTAAACAAGATACCTGCTCCCGCGATCAAGACATTTTATAAGCTTATACGTAAAAAGTAGATGTATATCGCACAAAAACGTCCATAACCCCAAACTGTCACCTACCAAAAATAATCACAATAGCAAACATATAGCAAAGTTGGACTATTGCGCATGTTTCTGCTCATTTTATATATCAAATTCTTAGTTAGAACATGTTCTATTTTTTGAAAATTATGTATCAAATTTTGTATATAATCTGTTTGCGACGGTACATAATTTAATTTGTAAAATTCTTTACAGAATTATATATCAAATCATACATCGTTGCAAACAGGCTTTACACAATAAAAAAATAAAGCATAAAACCTAATACTAGTGTTTTCATATTTTTGATCATATTCCTAGAGCAAATATTATCTTGTTATTTATGTGCATTTGTTTATATTATGATTGTGTTGTATGCTGTATATCACAGTTAGGCCTCTGCAATTTGCTTATATTCGCAAAATGTTGTAGATGGGGATAATTTTTGTTTGTGCATGAAGATGTGGGTACGGATACGAAACACGCGGCTACGGTTCGGATAGGGAAAAATGTATCCGTGCAGGGCTGTAATTATAGGGAAAATATAAAGGGATCGATAAAGAAAATCATTCTTCAGGCATGCCAAATATTGCGGAAAATTTTTAACCGCACAAAAACTACAAACCATTTTGAAAGAATATATTTACTATTTTTCAAAGTAATCCGTTTTAAAAATAATAGGTATTTATTATTTTAAAGCCACCAAAGCAACTGCACAAAAACTTTCTTGCCATTTTTAAGTTACCAAAATAAAACAGAAATAGCCAAATTTACACAAAAATATACAAGTTACAAAGGATTAACTATATATATTTAAATGGTAACTTCTACATTCTCTACTATATTTGTCCAGTCGACTTTGGAGGGGGTGAGGTAAAATGCAGGTGCTACTTGCATACCACATGGGCATTCGCATCCCACAATCCAACTAAATGAACCAACTTTGTTATTACATTTTGGGCAGTGCAGTGTACCTTGCATTGATTGTGTGATATCCATCCATGTCAATGGTTCGAGAAAAAATGTCTTAATGCATTGTTTGCGGATAGATTCTTCTTAGTGTACAATTAAATTTGATTCATTAGCTAATATCCTTCTACATCTTTTACATTGGTACACATTTGGTTGTGGCTGGCAATGAGTTTTTCCTGGATCAGCTTTTATCAGATCAAAATAATCATTTGGTAAAATCTTAGCTCTTCTTACTTTATCAGCTGCAACTGACAGTCTATGCACCTTATACTTCATGTTATTAGTATCAATGGTATATCCCATTTCTTCATACAACTTTAATTGAGAAATAAATCCTTGATTAGGATTTATCCACCTTCGTTTTAACTTAACTTTATCAAAAGCTTCATGATAGGACATACCATACTTTTTCATTACATATGCTATAATAACTGAAGCACTTCGAGAAATTCCAAAATAACAATGCACTAGCACTACTCCTTTGGCAAGACCATCTTCAATAAAATTTATACAATCATCAAACTGGGACAAGATATCTTCTTTAGGTTCATCAGAAAGCTGGACAAATTTTGTTGTTACATTGTTCAAATTCAATTTTACAATAATGTATCGTGGTAAAGGGCATGTATCAAGCGTTAATATATGGGTAATCTTGTAACCTTTTAATGTTTTTAGATTCTTGGCTGCTGATAAAGATCCCAAATACAAATTCTTTTCAACAATATCTTGCTCACTAAAATAGGTATGATCAACATCTGCAGTATCGCCACAAATACCCATTTTATTTGCAAATCTTTGAAGTTATGTAATAATCAGTTATAACTACAAAGAATATAAAAATTACTAAAACCCTAACTATAGACTGTCTCAATCTCCGTATGCAGTAAGGGAATGGTAAGAAATTTAATACAACAGTATATCCTCTTTCTATACTTATACTTCGTTCATTGTAACTACGACTGCAGCGATAAAATAGATAGGCGAAAAATTCTTGGCTTGTGATTGGCTAATAGACGAGGTAAATTCACATACACAAACAACATTGCATTCAATTATATTCAATAAATTAAATTAAGTTGGGTAAAACGAAATATCACCCATGTATAACGTGCAAAATAGTTCCGGCTATATTTAGGAATATCCAAACCGCACCGATTTTGTTTAAATTTGGGTTATGTGTAGCTCATTAGGAGACAATCACAAATACGTAAAAAATTTAGCACGCTGACTTTCCAGAGTGTAGATATTAGCGTTAAAACATATGAAAAATTGCCGCCATGTTTGGAAAGAATCTATTGGGTTTGGTAACTTTTCTTGTTACAATGTTGGTCATACTTAGCCGTTGGTAGGGCAACGCAACCGTTCATCGATCTGGTAGCCATTTTCGTTCAATTCAAATCGTATTATTTGTAAATTTGTATGCGCATTACGCCAAGCTAAATACCATTGCCATGCAAATGGAAATTGCGCCATCAACCACTGTTAGTAGAAGGGGTGATCGTCGAAATAGATGAATCCAAGTTTGGAAAAAGGAAATACCACTGAAGACATGCTGTTGACGGGTAGCGGGTGTTTGGAGGATACGAGAGGGGCACTGGCAAAGTTTTTATGGTGCCCGTCGAGGAGCATGGTGCAAGCATGTTGCCTATTATAAGGAGATGGCTGCCTTAGAGAAGAAGTGTTCCTAGGTCTACTTGTTCATGTGGTGGCCTGAGTCGGTCCGCATGTATGTTGGTCAGCTTGTGCTTATGTTGGTCTGCGGCTATGTGTGGTGGCTTAGGTGTTGGTCTGTGTGTGTGTGTTGGCCTGAGTGTCTGTGTGTATTGGCTTGCCTGTCTATGTATGTTGATCAGCGTGTGCCTGTGTTGGTTTGCGGCTGTGTGTGGTGGCTTGCGTGTTGCTGTGTTGGTCTGTGCGTGGCTGTGTTGGCCTGCGGGTGTATGTTGTGGCCTACCTGTGTGTGTGCTAAGGCTGGTATTGTATCAATTAATTTTGAACTACTTTGAATTTCCCAAGGTGAATATTCTTTTCTAATTGGAATGATGTTTGCGGTTACAGGTAAACCACTCATTACACTTCAAGGATCTGGAGACTGGTGCTCATACCAAGACGAATTCGCCCCAACACACACTGGTAGGGGTCATTGACTTCAGCTCATGTTGCCGCGGATAATACATTTCGCTTTCCACCCATCTCTATCTCACTTTCGCAAACTCGTCGAATTACTAGAATGCGGTATTTTCGGGATCATTGACTTCTTCAGAAAAAAAAACAAAAAAGGCTTTTGGGCCTTTCCGCGCATTTTCTTTTTTCATAAAACGCTTCATCTGGGCTTTTTACACCGTTTCCATTAAAAAAAAACTCAAATACGGTCGGTTTGGATATTCCGAAATTTTTCCTAAAATACTTGAAACAGACTAGTTTAATTAAAGTTATAAAGTCCATAAACAGGTACGCCGACATCTGGATTTTCACTTGCATAATAATACATTTCAATGTATCATTAGTTATTAATACATCATCCTTGTAGGACCCAAAATAACTTTTTTCTGGACCAATGTGGTTTTCCTCAAACCTAAAAAATTCTCCGTTTCTTTGATATTCCAAAATACCTTTTTCATTACTGGGCCAAAGCAGTTGGGTACTAAAATTCTATAAACTTCCTTTATTATTTTTAACACCTCTTAAAGGCTTGAATTGCAGCGGGATGGCATTGGACAGGGATCGATGGTGTAAGTGAGGCCTTTGCTCGGCAACGAGGCGAGTAATCTTAATTAACTTACATAATTTCAAACCCTAACATCATACGAAAATCCTAATCATTAAGAGAGAGTTTTTGAACTGAAATTCAGCAAAGGCGCAGCTTTAAAAATATCTATTATTTCCATTTTCAAAGATTCACCCGTATCCGAGGTCTTACCAGTGTCAACATAAAAAGATAATCAAACACGATAGGAGTAATGTAGTATTCAAATAATTTATTAAT